>JAEOAD010002758.1:1837500-3037500 GCA_036365145.1 Orientallactaga sibirica
TGCTGGCAGAAAACACCCTACCAAGAGCAGCTTGTGGGAGGAAAAGGTTTGTTTTGGCTTATAGGCTTGAGGGGAAGCTCCATGATGGCAGGGGGAAACGATGGCAAGAGCAGAGGGTGGCCATCACCTCCTCGCCAACATCAGGTGGACAACGGCATCAGGAGAGTGTGCCAAACACTGGCAAGTAGAAGCTGGCTATAATACCCATAAGCCTGCTCCCAACAATAGACTGTTTCCAGGAGGCTTCAATTCTAAATTGCCACCAGCTGGGGATCTAGCATTCAAAACATGAGTTTATGGAGGACACCTGAATCAAACCACCACAAATGGCATGTGCACGTGGATGAATGAGTAGAGGCCAGAGGTCAATGTCAGGTGAATGTGTAATATGTGTCGAGTGTGCATATGGCCTATGTATGTGCATGTACAGATGTGTACTCTCCATCACATCTGTGTGGAGGCCAGAGAATGATGGTGGTGTTCTCTTCCATCTTTCTCCCATCTCATCTTCCTGACATGGAGTCTGTTGCTGAACTTGAAGCTCCCCATTTTCAGTCAGATTGGCACCTTGGCTTTATGTGGATGCTGGGGATGAAGTTCCTATCCTCATTCTTGTGCAGCAAGTACTCTCACCTGCTGAGCCATCTCCTTAGCCCCTCCCCCTTATTTTCTGAGGCAGGGTCTCTCCCTAAACTTGGAGCTCACTGATTTAGCTAGACTAGCTATTTAATAAGGCCTGGATTTCCTCTTGTCTCTGCCGCCCCATTACTGAGGTGTTAGGCACATGTCATGCCCCACTTTTACTATGTTCTGCAGATGGAGCTCAGGTCCTCATGTTGGTACAGCAAGTGCTTTACCCCTTGAGCTATCTCCCCAGCACCATGACTGTATCATGTTGCAGGCACATGTGCATCTGGTGGCTGTGAGGTTTGGGAGTGACAACGACCATGCAAACCACTCTGAGACAAAGATGAAAGCTTTATTCGGGGAAAGCACAAGATGCCAGGGCTGGCTCACAAGAGAAGAACACAGGCTCCCTGAGTTCCTTAGGTAGTGGGATTTATAGGGCTTTCAATTAGGGGAGGTGAGGAAAGGAAGAGCTGAGGGGAGATCTAAGATAGCAAAGGTGTGACACCAGAACAGTGACCAGGTGATTTACAAAATAAAGGGGGCAGGAAACCATGACCTGGGGACATTGCAGGTAAGGAGGGGATAATGGCTGGGTGGGTTTCTTGAGGATAGTGGATAATCCACTTTCTTATGTCTCTGTCACCATCCTGCTGTCCTTGGTGACTCCATATTGAGACCTGTCAGACCTAACATTTCTGCCTTTTGTTAATGATAAGAGACAAAGGTTAATTTTTTCATGCTGACCATAGGGGTGATGAGTTCTTATGAGAGAGGTTGGATAATGCGGTTGATGGGTCTCCCTTCAGGGCAGGTGATGAGGAGGCAGTTCCATGGTGGTTAGAGGTGGCTGAGTGGTGAGAGTGATAGTGAGTACCCTCCATCAGCACCAGTGTAGCATGCTGTTATCACTTGGTGCTGTACGAAACAGAGACTCTTTTTTTTTTTTCCAACACCAGTCAAGGCTTCATTTATTATTATTCATACAGAGGTATATATAGGGGAGGCAGGAAGAAGGCAAGTGGGATTTATGGCTATAGGGGAGGCAGGAAGAAGGCAAGTGGGATTTATGGCTGCCTAATGGATTTTATGGTTACCAGAGGGTCGGGGGTCTCTTGAGTGATAGGCCTCACGGATGTTTACAAGAATGTCTGTTGAGATTACAGGCAGGGCGGATTTACATCAATCCTGTTTGTTAAGATACATATCTTTAGGTTACATCTTATTCTTATCAAAGCAGGCTTTTTGGGAAGGCTTGGTAAATTTCACAGGAACTCAGGAAGCTGAAATCTTAACACAAAGAGTGGAGGCTTCTTCTTCCAAATGGTTGAGACCTTGAAACAGAGACTCTTACCATCCCAGTTTTGAGTTGGCTTCCGGGCAGTCACTGGTGACATCTGTTATAGAGAAGGTCAGGGAGATGGGCTCTGCACACCCCATGAGAAGACAGAAGGAAGAATTAAGGAGCTTATTATGACATCAAAATTTCAGGCGCAGGGGGAGAATGAGCACTCAGAGATGAGGGATAGAGGGCTTAGGGCAAGAGAGAGCAGGCCAAGGGGCATCAGTGTATTTGAGAGGAGCATTTGGGGATCAGGGTAGGTGAAGTTAATCAGGGACAGGCAGAGGCAGAAGGCATAAGTTAATGTTAGAGTTTAGTATTGTAAGTCATTATCAGATAGGGGAGTCTATTAGTCTATTGTAGTTATATTTTGTAGGTATATTTTTCTTACTGGGTGATTAAGACCATTAGGCTGCCAGAATTAACTGTATATTTTGGAGGTCAATGATGGTGCTTTGGGAGAGACTTTTCGGGACCTGTGAGGCGTTCTGTGACTCTCAGCATTGTCACCTGCTAGGATAAGTCAAGGCCGTGCTGACCAAATGGTCCTTCCTCTTTTGGGATGCCCAGAGGACTGATTTTCCTCAGATGTGACTCTTGTGTTGCAGATATACTGACTTGGAATTTACCTCTGGGTCTCCATATCCTCTCTGATCGAGAAGATAGGCAACTTACCAGAAGCTAGAAGTTAGCATTGTCCCATCATCTCCTGTGGCCTTCTGACCTGGGGGCAGGAACCAAAATATTGGCTATTCTTTTAACTCCACATATGGTTATTAATCACTCAGAGAGACTGTACATATCTGAGTAGTAAAACAGATTAATTAAAAGGTATAAAACATGTCTGGTTAGCAAAGCAGATCTGGTTAGCGAACGATACAATAGTTTAAAATCATTTTGATTAATATTTAAGTTTATTTGTCAGGTGACAGTATGAGTTGTAAGGACAGTGTAGGAGAAAAGCAAGAAAGAACACCTAGAGAATGACACAATAGTTTAAGATCATTTTGATTAATATTTAAGTTTAGTTGTCAGGTGACAGGTAAGCTATATATCTGGGACATAGAAAGCATACACATTCTTTTAAGTATCTGTCAGTTATAAGTATAGGCAGAACATTTTAATAGCCCTGAAAACAGTATTTATTTATTTATTTATTTCAAGGTAGGGTCTCACTCCAGCTCAGGCTGACCTGGAATTCACTATGTAGTCTCAGGGTGGCCTCGAACTCATGGTGATCCTTCTACCTCTGCCTCCCAAGCACTGGGATTAACGGCGTGCGCCACCACACCAGGCCTGAAAACAGTGTTTTATCAATTATTTTATCAATAACTTTAAGGCAATTGATTTAATCTAGAAATTGTATGCCAGGGAAAAGACAGGACACTATAAATACTTGGCATCTGTGTTTGAAAGCAACTTTGGGTAGTCTGTATACTAATGTTCCAAACTGGAAGCAGAACAGCAAATTAAGATTATTTTTCTAGCTGGGCATGGTGGCGCACGCCTTTAATCCCAGCACTCGGGAGGCAGAGGTAGAAGGATCACCATGAGTTCGAGGCCACCCTGAGACTAATTCCAGGTCAGCCTGGACCAGAGTGAGACCCTACCTTGCAAAAACCAAAAAAAAAAAAAGATTATTTTTCTAGGGCAGGAAACGTGTCTTAAGTATCAATATTTTCATAAGCAATGAACTTGAGATACCAGAAGTGACACAATTAAGTGAAACCTTCTCTGAGACTGATTATACTGAAGGGTCTGAGAATCACTGAAGAAAGACCCTGGACTCAAATAGTATGTAAAAACATAGAGCGTTTATTCTGCAGAATCAGCCAGCATGTGGGGGTCAACAATTCATACAAAATGGTGAGCCCGAGAGGAGCACGCAGGCCCCTTTTAAGCACAGCGGGGGGAATCTTTGGTGGGTTAGGCCATCCCTTTAGGTGATTGGCTAAGCAAGCAACAGTTACATTTGTAACCCTAGGCTCTATATGCATGCACAACCACACACAGAAGCCCACACACATACAAACATGACAGCCTAGTCTACATGAAACATCTCAAAAACAACAACAAAAAAAAAACCTCAGTTCAGCAGCCAGAATTTTCCTGCTTAAATGAAAATGCCATCAATGTACTCACCTGAGTGTGTTATCTATTTTTAGTTTTGATCTTGGGGACCCCACATATACAGGCAAGACCTCTACCACTGAGCTACAACCCCAGCCTTATTTTTACTTTTTGAGTCAGTGTCTCATTGTATTGCTCAGGCTGACCCAGAATGTGAGATCTTCCTCAGCCTCCCATGGTCGGATGGCAAGCCTGCACCACCATACATGGCTTTCTTCTTTCCTTCATAGCTGGGTCTAGTGGTACCTGCTTGTCACCCCAGCTTCTTAGGAGATTGATGCAGGAAGAGCAGAAGCTTAAGGTCAGCCTTTATTATATACTAGTTTAAAAAAATACAGGGGGGTAGGAGGGTGTGGTGGTGCATGTCTTTAATCCCAGCACTTGGGAGGCAGAGGTAGGAAGATCACTGAGAGTTTGAGGCTACTCTGAGACTACATAGTGAATTCCAACTCAGCTTGGGCTAGAGCGAAACTCTACCTTATGAAACAAAAACAAACAAAAAACCTCACAAGGGAGGGGATGCTGGAGAGTGGTTAATGCCATATTTGTTGTGGCATGCTAGGCCACAGATGACAGACCAAAGGATTATTACACCACGACCAATTGTGTTGAACCCATGAGTTTATTGGGGTTACTTACAGAGGAGGGTGAGGGGTTGCTTACAGGAGCAATGAATGACTCAAAAGCAGCTGTGGCTGGAGAGATGGTTCAGAAGTTAAGGTGCTTGCCTGAAAAACCTAACAACTTGAGTTTGATTCCCCAGTACCCACATAAAGCTAAGTGCACAAAGTGGTGCATGCACCTGGAGTTCTTTTGTAGCTGCTAGAGGTTCTTGCATGCCCATTCTTTCTGTCTTTCTCTACTCACAAATAAATAAAAACATTTTTAAGGGGCTGGAGAGATGGATTAGCAGTTAAGGTGCTTGCCTATGAAGCCCAAGGACCTTGGTTCAATTCCCCAGAACCCACATAAGTCAGATGCACATGGTGGCGCATGTGTTTGTGTTGGGAACCTTGAGCCAAACTGCAGCCATTTGGAGGAAAAAACTGCATCTTCTAAGTTAGATTTCAGTTTCCTGAGTGTCTGTGAGCAACTACATAACTAAGCCTTCCCAGAGACCCTACCCTGACCTATAGATAAGAATAATGAGTAACTTAAAGATATATAGGACTGCTGTAACCCCCCCCCCATGACCTTGTGCAAGGCACATTCCTCAGCTGGGTATCCTAACAACCCTGCTGCTCTTAGAGCAGGGTGTTTAACCACAAGGAATATCATTGATAGACATTTATCTGAGGTTCCCTCCCTGTGCAGCTGTGTAACTGGATCAAGGTCTCCGCCCTCAGGAGCTTCTTTGTTTTGCTTACTAATATATAAGCTGAGACTTTTGCAATAAACTTTGAACCTTGATCAGCATTTTGTCTTGGCTCCATTCCTTGTGTCTCTTGTCCCTTTCATTTCAGGTTCTCTAGGGTCCTTGCTCCTGTTGAAGCCCCGCTGGCCGGGGCAAATGGCGCCCAACATGGGGCTCGAACCCAGGATCGCCTGAAACACCGTCTGCCACCTACCCAATGGGGATCCCGCACCGAGGCCGCCGCGACCCGAAGAGGGGGTTAGACACTGGCCCGCTTGTGATCGCCACGGAGTTGCCCGCCCGTGAGACAGATCCGCGTGAACACTCGGACGGTGAGGTAAGATTTTTTTACCATGGGACAAGCATTTACAAAAGAAGACTCTTTTGTGACTGGGCTAAAACAAGCTCTCAAGGTACGAGGAACTAGGGTTAAAAGAAAGGCAAATGAACAGGCCCCACAGTGGCCGCCTCCCCAGTGAGAAAAGTAATCTCTCCACTGACGGTTAGACGAGATATAATGTAAAGAAAAAACAAACTTTCCCTTTCTCCATCAGAGAAAGGCAAAACTACAGGCCCAGTGGCCGCCTCCCCATTGAGGGTTTAGGCGAGATGTAATGTAAAGAAAAACAGACTTTTTCCTTCTCAAAGAAAAAGACAAATCTCTCTCTCTCAGACACTGTCTTCTTCTTTCATTCTTTATTTTTGGTTTGAGCCATCGCGTGTACTTGAATCAAGGCGACAGGGCAACTAAAGTCTCTCAGCTGGGGCTACTCTCCGGCATTGACTGAAGGCCCCAAACTCATTGTTCAAGTCCCGAAAGCCCCACTGGGTGTTGGCAGCAATCTCCTATCTAGTCCTCTCTCCAATAACCTTTAGGGTGGCAACCATACTTTTAAACTTGCGGTCAGGCTTATGTTTAAGATCCATTGGGGAATTCCCCTGAGCTACTTATAGCCCAGAAACGTTGCCCTCTAGTATTGGCATTTCTAAACTTTCTCTATCGTGAAAAACACTAGCTTTCACCAAAAAACTGTGACAGGAAAAACTGCTCAAAACCCACAGGCAACAACAAAGACAAAAGCTCATAGCTGGGGGCAAGGCTCAAGCTCCTACAGGCTTTTCTTTTCAGCAAACGTTAGTTAAACAAATAGGAATTGTTTATTCAAGGGCTTAAGGTGCTTAAGATGCAGGGGACCCAAGTTAAATTTTTTGTTCTCTTAAAAAATGTGTGTCCATGGTTCCCCCCAAAAAAGACACTATCAATGAGGAACGATGGGGTCACATGGGTGATTATTTAAAAGATTTTTATCGCCTCCTCCTATTGAAACCTGATTAATAATGTCCTTCAGTCTCACTATTAGATAAGCCCCTTCCCCCTTGCTTCTCAGAGCTGGATGCCAAGCCCAGACTCCAGGGGTGTGCCTACCCCACCTGGGCTCAGGCGGCCTCCAGCCACACTGGCCCAACAAGGTAAACAAGGAGATAATAGGCTTTATTTAAAAAAAAAAAAAAAAAAGGCTCTTTCTTAGCTTCGCTGGTTTGCAGAGTTTAGGGACTTCTAACAGTCTCAAATAGATATGGACTTCTTTACAACTGTTTTAAGTTCACTTTGTCTCTCTATACTTTTCTGGTACTACTAACAAAATTTCAAAATATGGGTAAATACCAAATTATTATAAGTAGATATAGACTTCTTATAAGTATTTACAACTGTTTTAAGCTTACTTTGTCTGTCTATGCTTTTCTGGGACTAACAACAACAACAAAAAGGCAAACAAACAAACAAAAAAGTCTCAAGAATTATATTTAAATTTAAATATGTGCTTAATACTAAATTTGTTAAAAAAATTTTTTTAAAAAATAATGTTCAAATCTACTTTCATAATTTAAATGTGTGTCAGAAGTCAAGTCTGATCTACTCTTTAAAGATATTTCATAAGGCCTTTTTATTTAAAAAGCCTCATGATAAAAACAATAAAAGTTTTCGCTGATAATAATAAGATAAACTAACAAAAAAAAAATTAAACCGGAGAAAAAACTTTAAATGTTGGTAACTATTTAATAAAAAAGATTATTACAGAATGGTTACATAGTTTGTAAGATAAAAATATGTAACTGTAGATATTAAGTAAACTTGAACAAGGTTAAAGACAAAACACTTAACCAGATTACAGATCTTTTAAGATACAATAAAGTGATTATCAACCTAGGGCTTACATCAAACTAATAAAAGCATGACTCTGATAAAAGGTTACTATGGTATTCAATTTGTAAATTTACAACTTTAACTTGTTGATATTAATCTGGTCATGATGATGGTTAAAAAAGACTAAATTTAGAGTACCCAATAAAGTTAATTCAGTTCCTATTTGTCAACATTTTAACTATATCTTAAGGTTAAAATTGACTCATTAATATTTAATTCTCTCACATGGTTAATATAACTAATATACAAAAAATGCCTAACATCTCCCTCCATTGCCTGTGATAATTGTTTCCTATCCAACTATGTGCTCCTGATAACATAACTGCCTTTGTTATGATTCTGGTAAATGTCACACAACCCTGGGGGTCCCCAAACACTCGTGTGGGGGACTTGACACTTCCTTTGATTCCCTGACTGAGAAACCCAAACAAACCCAAAACTGAGACTCGAAAAATTCTTCTCAGACCGGTCTGGTGAATATCTGAGCGCTTTCTCTCTTTCTCCTTTTTAAATTTGGTTCTAAAGCGTGCATAGCTTTTCTTGGGCCCTCTGTTTCTGTCATATTCGTGTGTCTATGTTATTGGGCCCTCTATGTTTCTGTCATATTCGTGTGTCTGTTATTGGGCCCTATGTGTTTCTGTCATATTTGTGTGTCTATATGTTAATTGTTTCCCTATGGACGGACACTTCTCCCTTGACTTAATAACATGGAACAGTTCCCCTCCCCCTCTTTCACTCCCTTTTTCACAGGTGCTGATGGCCACAGCCAAAAAAAACATCAAGCCCACCGCTGAAGCTTAGGTCCCAATTCTTGTATGGGGGCAGGGAATGGGGACTGGGAATTACATCTCAGGTCAATAAATGGTTTACAAAATTTGTCTGTTACAAAGACCGGAGGCCCCCATGGCTGAGTATCTCTAGAAGGTCTTACAGATGTGAAAACTCCCCAGAAGATAAGTAGGGGGAAATTTACTGCCAAGCAAACAAACATAAATTACAAAGTTGGAGGTCAACACATTCGTTAGCTAGTTCCTTATCTGAGTCAGGCCTGGGCTTAATGACTGTCTGTTCTATAATGGCAGTACTGTCGTCTGGTTATTAAATGATGTCTTCTAAAAAAAAAAAAAAAAAAAAAAAAAAAAAAAAAAACCAACAACTTTAACTTGGTTTACAACAGTAATTAAGGGAACTAATAAACTCAAAAATTTCCAGGAGGCTTATTTCAGCAATGCAATTGCAACTTTTTTCAACATACAGAGGTGGTTATGCCTAAGTCAGGCAAGCAAACAGTGTTGCAGAGACTGAATGTAACAGGTTAATTGATTTCTTTTTTTGGTTCTTCAGTATATACAAAAATAAATATAATTTATGATTACAGTTGAGTCCCCAAGAAAGTAAATAATCAGAGATACAGCCCATCTTGGGTCCCAAAGGTGGCCTCAAACAAAATTATGAAAAGTACCCTAAAAGAAAATTATTTTAAGTTTTGTACGTGTCTGCCCCTCCCTTATCCTTTTGTACTTGGGCCCAGGTGGGTCAATCACCAAATAAAATTTACTCTTAGTTGTACCTGGTATATTATCACCAATTGTATTAATTCTAAAAAGGACACAGCTACAGATTACTCCTCCAATGTAGTCTTTATTGTCATGTGTTCTCCTTACTTAATTATGCCAATCAGAATGACTGAGTCCTGGTACTCCAGCTTCCGGAGCTCAAGTGTTCCAACAGCTCAACAAAATGCAAAAAAAAAAATTCAGTAAAATGACTGCTTGTAGAAATCCTTGCTGCAACCATCATTGCCTCTTACACCACGGCATCAGTATCCCTGGCACAATCAATGAAGACAGCTGATCATGTTAATGGACTGATTAAAATTTTTCTCAAGCTTTTTTTAAATCACAGATAGATATTGATAAAAAACTGTCAGTCAGGTTAGATGCTCTAAAAAATGCTGTTATGTATTTAGAAAGACATGTTGCCAGTCTGGCGGTTCAAATGCAATTGTTCTGTCATGTAAATTCTCAATTCATATGTATTACTCCTTTATCCTACGATGGGACTGCTACTAAATAGTGAAAGGTTAAAAATCATATTTGGGGTATTTAAAACCATAATAATCTTAACATAGATTTACAAGGTTTACAAAAGAAAATATCTGTTAATTCATATAGTCATTTGTCTTTTGGTGATCCTGCTAGGCTGCAAAAGGGACTGTGCAAAAAGTTTCTCCCAAGCAGTTTCTTTCTCAGATTTTCATCTGGTTTCTATTTAGTCAGACACCCTGCTTCTACTCTTATGCATAATCACCTTATGGGAACCCTGGTTAGTCTCTTGCTAGTAATTACCTTGGGACCATTTATCTTTAATAGGCTTACTGGTTTTATAAAGCAAATTGACTCCATGGTATCAAAACCCATACAGGTACATTACCATAGACTTAATTTGGCTGACAGAGGCTTGGCTAAACCTAAAGGTGATGGACCTCCTTTAGGAGCTGCATAAAACTCAAATTTATGCACGCCAGCCTTGGCGTGACATGGGCACCAACAAGGGGTGCAGAGCTAACACTGCAGGGGGAGGACCCTATAGTCTGCTTCTGAGTCCCTTGAAAAGCAAACCTGACTTGCATGGAGGTTGGTACCATAAACATCAAAATAAACCCTGCCTCCCCTCTCCAAAAGGTACCAAGGGTCAAAATGTGGAAAACAAATATATAACCCACGAGAGGAGTCAGGCCAATGCTTCCCCTCTTTGGTTAAGGCCCATTCATCTATTGATGAAGTCCCTTATTCCTCATCTTCACGTGCCTGCCTTATCTAAAATTATAAAAGAAGGGAGGAGATGTTGGGAACCTTGAGCCAAACTGCAGCCATTTGGAGGAAAAAACTGCATCTTCTAAGTTAGATTTCAGTTTCCTGAGTGTCTGTGAGCAACTACATAACTAAGCCTTCCCAGAGACCCTACCCTGACCTATAGATAAAAATAATGAGTAACTTAAAGATATATAGGACTGCTGTAACCCCCCCTATGACCTTATGCAAGGCACATTCCTCAGCTGGGTATCCTAACAACCCTGCTGCTCTTAGAGCAGGGTGTTTAACCACAAGGAATATCATTGATAGACATTTATCTGAGGTTCCCTCCCTGTGCAGCTGTGTAACTGGATCAAGGTCTCTGCCCTCAGGAGCTTCTTTGTTTTGCTTACTAATATATAAGCTGAGACTTTTACAATAAACTTTGAGCCTTGATCAGCATTTTGTCTTGGCTCCATTCCTTGTGTCTCTTGTCCCTTTCATTTCAGGTTCTCTAGGGTCCTTGCTCCTGTTGAAGCCCCGCTGGCCGGGGCATGTTTGGAGTTTGTTTGCACTGGCTAAAGGTCTTGGTGCACTCTTCCTATTTTCTCTCCCTCTCTAATAAACAAATAAAAAATAATTTTTTTAAAGGCAGCTGTGCTGGGCGTGGTGGCACATGCCTTTAATCCTAGCACTTGGGAGGCAGAGGTAGGAGGATCATCGTGAGTTCGAGGCCACCCTGAGACTACATAGTGAATTCCAGATCAGTCTGGGCTAGAGTGAGACCCTACCTCGAACCCCCCCCCCGCCAAAAAAAAAAAACAAAAACAAAAAACAGAGGCTAAAGAGATGGCTTAGCTGTTAAGGTGCTTGCCTGCAAAGCCTAAGGACCCAGATTTGATTCCACAGGACCCACATAAGCCACATGCACAAGGTGGCACATGTATCTGGAGTTCTTTTGTAGTGTCTGTTATTTAACCAAAGAAGTGGCAAACCAAACTGAGAAGGATAAGTATTTAATTACTATATTAATTAAGAGAAGTATAAAACAAAAAAAAAAAAAGAGAGAGAGAGAGACAGAGAAGTATAAAACAAAGGGAAGGAAATGGATACACTCAAGTGGTCTGAGAGCCCATATAATAGGCCTGGAAGAAGCTAGGAAAGAGAAGAAAGTGCAGACAGTTCTGGGCACATGGAGGGCAGGAGGGGGTAGAATACTCATGTAGGAATAGGAGTCAGGACCTGAAAATTCAGGAGAGAATGTAAGGGTCCAAAAATTCGCTGAAGAAAGACCTCAGAGTCAAATAGTATGTAAAAGCAAAGAGCATTTATTCTGCAGAATCAGCCAGCATACAGAGGTCAACCATTGGTACAAAATGGCAACCCCCAAAGGAGCATGCAGGCCCCTTTTAAACACAGCTAGGTGGAATTCCAGGCTGATTAGGTAATCTTTTAACATGATTGGCTAAGCAAGCAGCAGTTACATTTGTACACCTTTGATTGGCTGGGGCAAAAGGCACATGTCTGGGCATGCCTGGGCATGTTTGGACATGTCTCCAGGAACTGACTCAGCTTGCAGAGCCCACCCCTCCGAGAAATTGAAACTTAGGCCTAGTCAGGGTGGCACCTTACTGAAGCCTGTCATGGCATCAGTTTGGTCCTTTCAAGATGATCAGGCAGTCAAGAGAACTTGCCCCCTAAACTAGACATGGTGGTGCACACCTTTAATCCCAGCACTCAGGAGGCAGAGGTAGGAGGATCGCTGTGAGTTCGAGGCCATCCTGCAAGTCTTTAGGTTTAACCAAGATTTCATGGTTACCCATGTGTTTTTTCATTATTTAAATTAACACCTGTACAGGCCGCAATAATTCCGTTTGTCTTAAAGTCCCAGAGCTAGAACTGAAAACTTCTCTTTTTATTCCTCCTTTTTTTTTTTTTTTGGTTTTTCAAGGTAGGGTTTTGCTCTAGCTCAGGCTGATCTCGAATTCACTGTGAAGCCTCAGGGTGGCCTTGAACTCATGGCAATCCTCCTACCTGCCTCCTGAGTGCTGGGATTAAAGGTGTAAGCCACCACACCCGGCTTCATTTTTATTTTTTATTTATTTGAGTGAGAGCAAGAGAGAATGAACATATGGGGCGTGCCAGGGCCTCCAGCCACTCAAACGAACTCCAGCACGTGCCACCTTGGCCAGGAGTGGTGCCCTGAGATTACATAGTAAATTCCAGATCAGCCTGGGCTAGAGTGAAACCCTACCTCAAAACAAACAAACAAACAAATGGTCAGCATGTGCCACTTTGTGCAGCTGGCTTACGTAGGTACTGGGGAATAGAACCTGGATCCTTAGGCTTACCAAGGCAAGTGTCTTAACTGCTAAACTATCTGCAGCCGGAAAGTTTGCTCTTTTTGTTTTTGTAAACATAAGCTCATTATGCACCCAGGCTGGTTTGGAACTCGTGGCGATCTTTAGGCTTCACACAGGCCTCTCAGGCACAATTTCCCCCCCAAAAGGCAGGCTGATGCCTCAAGGAATTCTGCACAGCCTAGTCCTGGTTTCTAGAGCTGCATCCAGTCTTTCGGCGCTCGGCAGTGATCTTTCCTTCTTTCCCTCCCTCCCTCCCTTTCTTCATCATCATCACCATTATTTTATTTTGGTTTTTCGAGGTAGAGTCTCACTCTGGCTCAGGTTGACCTAGAATTCACTATGTAGTCACAGAGTGGCCTCCAACTGGCAGCGATCCTCCTACCTCTGCCTCCCAAGTGCTGGAATTAAAGATGTGCGCCACCACTCCCGGCTCTGGCAATGATTTTTCTGGCCGAAGCTACTAGGTGTCAGAAAGCTTCGCCCTTTTTCCACAAAGATCTAGCACTGGAGCGCCTGGGTTACACTTGGGGGCGTGGCTCTGTAGTCCTACGCGATTGGTCAGGTGAGACGACCTACGCTTGCGCAGATTTCATGCCCCTTTCGCTCTCGCAGGGCGTTCTGGGAATTGTAGTCAGAGTCCCACCAAAGCTAGTCAGGCTGCCGGGAGCTGCGAGGGTGTCCCCTCGGCTAGGTTGGGAGGATGGATCCTGGGTCGGGGACGACCGATACTGTGCCGCTGGCCGGTCTGGCCTGGTCGTCGGCCTCGGCGCCGCCTCCGCGGGGGTTCAGTGCGGTGAGCGGGGCTCGGCGGGGCCGGGACGGCGGCGGGGCTGGGACGGTGGCGGGGCCGAGCCGGGCTCTGACCCTCAGCCTGCCCGCAGATCGCTTGCACCGTAGAGGGCGCGCCTGCCAGCTTCGGCAAGAGCTTCGCGCAGAAGTCCGGCTATTTCCTGTGCCTGAGTCCTTTGGGCGGCTTGGAGGTAAAGACCGCCCGGCGGGGACCGCGGGGTCCTGCCGTCCGCCGCCCCACTAATCCCCACTCCCGACGCCCCAGAATCCACAGGACAGCTTGGTGGCCGACATCCAGATCGTGCTGGACAAGGGCTCCCTCCCGCCGGGCTTCACGCCAGTCTGTGATCCCTTGGACGCCAGTAAGACGGGAGGGGAGCGGGTCTGCGCATGCGCGCGCAGGGCCCTCTAGGGGGACTCCTGTCCTGAGTTCAAGTGATTGGGCCAGCTTCAGCACTCGAAAGGCTGAGCCGGGAGGATGCTTACTACTTCATCCTAGGCTTGAGCCTTGTCTCAAAATCTCCCCCTCCCCCTAGAAGAAAGGAGGGTGTGATAGTACACGCCTGTCATCCTAGCATTCAGGATGCTAAAGAGGCAGGAGGATGGCTGCGAGTTCAAGGTCTGTCGGGGCTATCGAGTAACACTCTGTCTCAAAAACTATCCCTTACCCCCAAAGGTGTGTGTGTGTTGACAGATTCTGCTCATCCCACACTTGGCAGGCTGAGGCAGAATCAGGAGTTCAAGTTTATCCTCAGATATATAGTCAGTTTGTTGAGGTCAGCCTGGGCTACACGAGACCCTGTCTCAAACAATAGTAAGTGGTTGACACACACACAGTCTGTTACTCAGGGTCTATTCACAGGACCTGTTGCCACTGTTAATTGCTACTTGTCACCTGCTGCTCATGTAGCTGAGCAGATCCACTGTGCATGTCTCTTTCTCCTTTCCAGGCTTTTGCACAGCTGCCTCCTCTGCTTGGAGCTCCTTCTCTATGCTCTCTGCAGAGTTCATTCCCCATCCACACCTGACCATTGCTGGTCATGCGGCCTAATGTGACCTTCCTAGCCTGACCCAAGCCACCCACTCACTTCTTG
The DNA here is from genome assembly GCA_036365145.1 of Orientallactaga sibirica. Classification (NCBI taxonomy): domain Eukaryota; kingdom Metazoa; phylum Chordata; class Mammalia; order Rodentia; family Dipodidae; genus Orientallactaga; species Orientallactaga sibirica. The sequence goes on from JAEOAD010002758.1 coordinate 1,852,201, forward strand.
CTTTAATTTGTATTTGGTTCTCAGGGTATTTCATTGATATTGATGAACTTTTATGTAGAGAGTCAGATAGCAGCTAGATGATATCAATGGGCATGTGCTTTCTTTCTTTTTTTTAAATTATATTGAGATTGAGACAGAGAGAATGGGTGCACTAGGGCCTCTAACCACTGCAAACACACTCCAGATACATGCACCACCTTGTGCATCTGGCTTTACATGGGTACTGGGGAATAGAACCTGGGTCATTAGGCTTTGCAGGCAAGTGCCTTAACAATTGACCATCTCTCCAGCTCATTTTCTTTCTTTTTAAACTATTTATTTACTTACTTGTTTATTTGACTTTTGGACAGATGGTCTAGTGTAGTCCCATCTGGCCTGGAACTCTCCATCCTCTTGCCTCATCATCCCAAGTGCTGGAATTTACAAATGCCATGCCCACCTCCTTGCTACATTTAAAAAATATAAAACTCTGAGCTGGAGAGATGGTTTAGTGGTTAAAGACACTTGTCTATAAAGCCAAAGAACCAAGGTTTGATTCCTCAGGACCCACGTAAGCCAGATGCACAAGGTGGTGCATGCATCTAGACTTTGTTTGCAGTGGCTGGAAGCCCTGCTGTGCCCATTCATTCCCTCTTTCTCTCAAATAAATAAAATATATATATATATATATATATATATCCCACTTACCATGGTGTCTCATGCTTATAATCTCAGCACTTGCGAGACTGAGGCAGGATTGCTTCCAGTTTGATGTTACCCTGGTTTGTATAGTGAGTTCTAGGCCAAGGGCATGGGGCTACAGAGTGAGACCCTGTCATCCCAGCTCTTGAATGTGAAGACAAGAGGATCAGGAGTTCAAGCTTGTGTTACATGAGGACTTACCTTGAAAAAGCAAGCAAACAAATAAATGAATATAATAATAAAAAACAAGCTCTTCTCACCTCTGAGGTGCACCAAACAGGCCTTGGCTGGATTTGAGTAAGCAGCAGTAGTTTCAAGAGCCCTGGATTAGAGGGAGAATAAGGTTTGAAGTACCAAGATGGGACCCCCTAAATTTGATTGCACAGCCACTTCATGAGTGTTCCTATCACCAATGACAAACCCACTGCAATGGCTCCTAAAGACTTAATGCGATCCCCTCCTATGACTAAACCATTTGTGATTGCATCACCTCCCTAATGGTGTCTTTATACACACCCAACACCCTACAGACATCTTTGGGTACTCCTCCCACCCCTGCCAAACTTCCCTCTTTCACTTCTCTGCCCCCACTCCCAGAGGCCTCTGTGTCAAAGAAGAAACGATTGTGCGTGAAGCTGATGCCCCTGGGGGTGGCTGATATGGCTGTGTTTGATGTACGGCTGAGTGGGAAGACCAAGACAGTGCCTGGATACCTGCGAGTAGGGTAGGGCCCTGGCTCCCCCCCACCCCATTGGGTCCATGTTCCTGCTTTCTTAACTCCTGATCTTAGCCTCTGAAGTTCAGGAGTTCCTTGAACCCTTCTTTCTGCATGTTGGGATGGGGACAGGTGTAGGCATCTTACAGGGTTGCCATAAGCAGGTGGCCTAGGAATAGATTCTACATTGTGTGTTACCATGCTGATTAGGGTTGAGGGTGGAGGCGTTGAAGCAGAGGGCTCCAGGCCTAACCTGTGGTGGGTATTCCACTGGGATAGTCTCTGTCTCCCTTCCTCATCCAGGGACATGGGAGGATTTGCCATCTGGTGCAAGAAAGGCAAGGCTCCGAGGCAGGTGCCCAAACCCCGAGGCCTTAGCCGGGACATGCGTGGCCTCTCCTTGGACACACCTAGCCAGCCCAGGTGAGACCCAGGCACTAGTGTGGGTGGGTGAGGGGCTTGGATGGGGATCAGGCATGATAGTGGTTGCTATCATTACATCTACCAGCAAAAGCAGCTGTCCTGAACGGACATTATCAAGACTAAGCTCTCGGGTGTCCACCTTGAGGAGGAGTGACTCCATTTATGAGGCATCCAGTCTCTATGGCATCTCAGGTAAGCACATAATAGGGAAATTGAGACATGGAGGGAGATATTTGCCTGACTCAAATTGTACCCCAGAAAGGCATGGGCCCAGGGTTGACTCTACTTGGTCCTCCCACACTGTAGTTTTATTTTTACTTTTTTTGTTTTTGTTTTTCAAGGTAGGGTCTCACTCTAGCCCAGGCTGACCTGGAATTTACTCTATATTCTCAGGGTGGCCTCGAACTCATGGCAATCCTCCTACCTCTGCCTCCCAAGTGCTGGGATTAAAGGCATGCGCCACCATGCCTGGTACTTTTTTTTTTGAGAGAGAGACACAGAGAGAGACTGAGAGAGAGGGAGAGGAAGACAGATAGAGAATGGGTGCGCCAGCAGTCTCTCAGCCGCTGCAAACGGACTCCAGATGTGTGCACCCCCTTGTGGTCAAGTGCGGTATTGCACCCTTGCGTCACTTTGCATCTGGCTAAATGTGGGGCCTGGAAATTGGAACTGATGTTCTTAGGCTTAGTGGGCAGGCGCTTTAACTGCTAAGCCATCTCTCCAGCCCCCTGGTACTTTTTTAAAAAAGATTTTATTGATTTATTTGAGAGAGAGAGAGAGAGGGAAAATGGATGCACTAGGGCATGTGCCATCTGTGCACCTGGCTTATGTAGGTCCTGGAAAATTGAACTTAGGTCCTTTGGCTTTGCAGGCAAGTGCCTTAACTGCTAAGCCACCTCTCTAGCCCTTAGTTTTACTTTTGCTGTGCTGGGATGGGACCTAGGCCTTGATTATGCATGTTCAGTAAGCACGGGGATGGAACACAACTCCCAGACATGTTCAGCAGAAACTGCACCAACTGAGCCTCAGCTAAGCCCTCCATCGTAAAGCTGTTATTTTGAAATGACTTGGGGATAGCCCTTAGTCCCCTTATTCTCAATATTTTCCTGATTTGTTTATTCCAGCCATGGATGGGGTTCCCTTCACACTGCACCCCCGATTCGAGGGCAAGAGCTGTAGCCCCCTGGTGAGTTGGCACCTCAGTGACCTGGGTCTATTCCACTGAATCCTCCTTCTAGGTGCCCAGGCACCCCTGCATTCATCCAGCCTAGCACCAACCTTGGTGGAGAAGAAATGGAGGACAAAGGGACCCAGAGTGGGCACAGGGGCAGCTAGTGGCAGGAAGTGTGGTGGGTACATCTGTCTAGGTAAATATATGCATGGCTACTCCAAGAGACTCAGAGCTAGGAGGATCAGGAATACAAGGCCATCCTCAGTTACACTGAAACCCTGTCTCAAAAAATGAAAAATCCCAACTCCCCACCAACCCTACCCCACAAAACGGTAACACAAAAAGGTGGAGCAATAGGGGTTCGAGTTTGGATTCAGGACCCAGTCTGACTCACTCTGCCTGCTAGGCCTTCTCTACCTTTGGGGACCTGACCATCAAGTCGCTGGCGGACATTGAGAAGGAGGTGGGTACTGGGGTATAATGGGTGCATGAAGGCACTGGGATCCCCACCTATGTCCCCATGGTCCTCATCCACCCCATCACACCCCAGCTTCTGGAGACTGTCCCTGAGTGCCCCACATTGCTTGGCTACCCCCATAGTTCTCCCTTCACCAGCCACTCTCTCCACTTACCTCTCTCCATTCCTTCAGTACAATTATGGCTTCGTGGTGGAGAAGACTGCAGCTGCACGATTGCCTCCCAGCATCTCATAGCTGTCTTCTACCCCAGAATGAGACCCTGTGATAGCCACCTGGCTCTACACCACAGGAACTTGAAGGGCCCAACACATACCTAAGGCCTACCTTCAGTTATATTATCCAGGCTGCAGGAGGGCTGCTTGCTGATGGGATCTCCTGCCTCAGCCTTCAGGGGTGGATCTGGGCAGGGCTAGTGCCTTCTAGTCATTTGTGTCAAAACACTTGGTGCCAGCCTTCTTCTGGCAATAAACACTGCTCTCTAGACCTCATTTATTTATTTTTTATTTAGAAACAGGATCACCCTGTAGCCAAGGATGATCTTGAATTATTTTTTTTTCTTAAATTTATTTATTTGAGAGAGAGAAAGAGGGAGGGAGAGAAAGAATGAATGAGTGTGCCAGGTCCCCTAGCCACTGCAAACGAACTCTAGACACATGCACTACCTTGTGCATCTGGCTTATGTGAGTATTGGGGAATTGAACCTGGATCTTTAGGCTTTGTAGACAAGTACCTTAACTGCTAAGCCATCTCTGCAGTCCAATCTTGAACTCTTGATCATCCTGCCTCCACCTCCCCAGTGCTGGGATGACAGGTATGTAATATCACATCCATTTAATTTGAGTGGTCTTATTTTTTTATTTTTAGTTTCATTTTTTTGAGTTAGGGTCTTACTCTATCTCAGGCTAACCTGGAATTCACTATGTTGTCTCAGGGTGGCCTTGAACTCAGTAATCCTCCCACCTCTGCCTCCCAAGTGCTGGGATTAAAGGCATGTGCCACCACGCCTGGCTCTTATTTTTTTCTATTTTATGTTTATTTACTTATTTATTTATTTGAGAGGGGGGAGAGAGGGAGAGAGAGAGAGAAGGAGAGGGAGAGGGAGAGAATATGAATGGGTAGGCCAGGGCCCCCAGCCCTGCTGCAAATGAACTCCAGATGCATGCACCTTATGTATCTGGATTATGTGTGTCTTGGGGAATCAAACCTGAGTCCTTTGGCTTTGCAGGAAAGTGCCTTAACTGCTAAGCCATCTTTCCAGCCCAAGTGTTTTTAGTTTCTTTCTTTTTTTTTTTTTTTAATTTGAGAGAGACAGAGATAAAGAGAAAATGGGCATGCCAGCAGCCTCTTAGGCGCTGTGAATGAACTCCAGACATATGTGCCCCCTTGTGCGCATGTGTGACATTGCACACTTGCATCACTTTTGCATCTGGCTAAATGTGGGACCTGGAGAATTGAATGGGTGTTCTTAGGCTTCGCAGGCAGGCGCCTTAACTGCTAAGCCATCTCTCCAGCCTATTTTTAAAAAATGTTTATTTATTTATTTATTTGAGAGAGAGAGAATGGGTGCACCAGGGCCTCTAGCCACTGCAAACGAACTCCAGATGCTTGCACTCCCTTGTGCATCTGGCATACATGGATCCTGGGGAATCGTGGTCCTTGGTCCTTGGGCTTCACAGACAAATGCCTTAACCGCTAAGCCATTTCCAAAGCCCACCAGCCCATTTTTGTTTTTTCTTTTTGTTGTGTGTGTGTGTGTGTGTGTGTGTGTGTAAGTGGACTTGGGAGGACAGAGGACTTGGGATATAGTTCCTCATCTTTCACTTTGAGATATGGTCTCTCTTATTAGCTGTTGCAAACACCCTACTAGCTGGCCTGTGAGTTATGGGATTCTCCTGACTCAGGTTTCCGTTGCCATAGACATGTTGAGATTTCAGATGCATGTGCTACTTGCTTTTTGCTTTATGTGGATGCTGAGCTTCCAAACTCCAGTCAGCAGGCTTGTATAGCAAGCACCTTTAACTACTAAGCCATCCGCACAGCCACAAGACAATATTTCAGCATGATGCCCAGGGGCCATTTTCAACAGTGAAATCTCAACAGTAAGACAAGCCCCAAATGTAAAAGCCCTCCTTAGTACACACTAAAGATTGATGTTTACAGATGGGAATGTACATGTCTGCTGAAACTTCCCCCATCCCACATGTCCCCAAATGACCAGACACTGCCAGGAATTGAGGTTTTGGGGTTACAAGTACACTTAATCTTCATTATTTGCAGGTTCAGCATTAACCACAGGTTGAAAATATTCAGGAAACTGGGTGCTTTGGCATATACTTGGAATCCCAGTACTTGGGAGGCTGAAGCAGGAAGATCACCCTAAGTTTAAGGTCAGCATGGGCTGCACAGCGAGAATTAGGTAGGTCACAGCCAGAACTGGCCACTGTTAAGAGCCAGATAGAAGAGTTCAGAAGAACTTGGCTAAAATTTGGTCAAGAAAGTCTGTTGAACTCGAGTCAATACTGATGCTTGACCTTGCCCACGGCAGCACCCACATCCTTTTGTCCCTAATCCTCATTTCTCTCTTGTTCCTCAATAAGAGATGTAGAGATGAGGTCCTTCTGGACTGAAAGCCAAAAAAAAAAAAAAAAAAAAAAAAAAAAGAAAAAGAAAAAAAGAAAAAATAATTTTTCCTTTTTTTTTTTTCCTAATTAAAAATGGGGAGGGGAAAAGAAGTTTTTAATCTCTTCTTTCTAGAAAAAAGTCTGCTTGAGTGGACTATGTAATCTTCCATGGGTCGCCTGAAGGGGGAGATATTGAACTGTCTGGTCCTGGCTGCTGTGGCGCCAGCCATAAATCGATCCTCTGGGAAGCAAAAGGCATTTGTTTTTCTTGGTCACATTCTCAGCTGCTTCAAAACCTGCCCTAGAGGATCACTTTTCAGAGCATCTGAGTGTGACCAGGGGCCTCAGGATGACCTATGAGCTCGGCCTTAGGTCCAGCTGGACCAGCCTGCTCTGCTGAGAGCCACTCACCCTGCAAAAACACCATGACTCAGTCCAGCCATGGCTCTAAGCCCTGCTGGACCTGGGGATAGCTGTGGGTTAGTATTAGCCCTGGGGAGGATTGCATTAGTTCCGAGCCAGCTTGGGCTACAGTAAGACCCTGCCTAAACAAAGTAAAAAAGGAAGAAACAAAAATAATAAAGAAAAGCAAGGGGTATGGAGATGACTCAGCAGTTATTTAGGAAATCTATGGGCCAGGGTTTAATTTCCCAGCCACTCATATAAAGCTAAATGAACATTCATTTGCAGTGGTAAGAGACCCTGGTGCCCCCCCCCCATGTGCAAATAAATGAATAAAAATTTAGGGGCTAGAGAGATGGCTTAGTAGTTAAGGCAGTTGTCTGCAAAGCCTGATGACCCAGGTTTGATTCCCCAGTACCCATGTAAGCCAGATGAACAAGGTAACTCATGCATTTGGAGTTCATTTGCAGTGGCTGGAGGCCCTGGTGTGCCTGTTCTCTCTCTCTCTTTCAAATAAATAAAATATTTTTAGGGCTTGGGGAACGGCTTAGCAGTTAAGGTGCTTGCCTGCAGTGCTAAAGGATCAAGGCTCGGTTCCCTAGAACCCACGTAAACCAGATACACAAGGTGGTGCCTGCATCTGGAGTTCATTTGCAGTGGCTGGAGGTCCTGGCATGCCCATTCTCTCTCTCAAATAAATAAATAAAATAAAAATATTAAAAAATCCGGGTGTGGTGGCACATGCCTTTAATCCCAGCACCTGGGAGACAGAGGTAGGATTGCTGTGAGTTCAAGGCCACCCTGAGACTACGTAGTGAATTCCAGGTCAGCCTGGGCTAGAGTGAGACTCTATCTCAAAAAACTTAAAAAAAAAATTAAGCTATAGGGGCTGGAGAGATGGCTTAGGAGTTAAGGTGTCTGCCTGTGAAGCACAAGGACCCAGGTTCAATTCCCTAGTATCCACGTAAGCCAGGTATATAAGGTGGTGCATGTGTCTGGAGTTGATTTGCAGTGGCTAAAGGCTCTGATGTACCCATCTTCTCTCTTTATGTCTCTTTCTCTCATTCAAATAGATAAATATTTTTATTTTTTTTAAAAAGCAAAGTGCATGTCATAACTGTTGCCTAAGCACCTGTGTTCAATCAAACCCTGGATCTGGTGCTCATTTGCACAGACTGCTTGGCTCCAGCCTCTCCTCTTTCTGGCTGATTGAGGCTCAGATAGAAAGATCCTTGGCTCCCAGCTTCCCTCTCAGGGTGGTGCCAACAAGCAGGATAGATTTCAGTGAGGCGTCCTAAATCAGAGTCTTGTAGGATTTCCAAGGCTCACCTTCAGGGTCTTACAAAGACATGTACCGCCAGGCGTGATGGTGCACAACTTTAATCCCAGCACTCGGAAGGCAGAGGTAGGATGATCGTCCAGAGTTCGAGGTCACCCTGAGACTACATTGTGAATTCCAGGTCAGCCTGAGCTAGAGTGAGACCTTACCTCAGGAAACAAAACAAAACAAACAAAACAAAACAAAACAAAACAAAACAAAACAAAACAAAACAAAACAAAACAAAAACCCAACCAACCAAACAAACAAAAAGACAAGTACTACAGGAGTGTGAGGCTGGTGAGGTGCCAGGGTGCAGTGGTTAAAGAGGGTTGGAGTCAGCCTGGGCTACATGAGACCATGTTTCAAAATATATTCATATATATGTGTGTGTGTGTGTGTGTGTGTGTGTGTGTGTGTGTATGTGTGTATGGCTGTACTTGAATCATATGCATCATATGCCTGTCATTCCAGTACTTGGGAGGTGGAGGCAGGAGTTGGGTAAATGGGGCTCTATAGTAAGACCCTGTCTCAAAACAACAAAACAAGTCAACTGTGCTGGGGTATGACTTTGCATAGAGCTTTTGCCCAGCATGCATAAGGCCCTTGGTTTCATCCCCGGCATCACATAAGCCAGGCACAGTGGTGCACACCTGTAATCCTAGCACTCTGGAAGTGAAGGCACCAGGATCAGAAGTTCAAGGTCATCCTCAGTCACACAGTGAGTTTGAGGCCAACCTGGGCTAATTGAGAATCTTTCAGAAAAAAACAAAACAAAACCAAACAGAGATAGGGAGCTTTGGAGTTTATTTTAGGCTGTGTAATACAGAAGCAGAGCAGGAAACTTTGCAGATATATCTGAGCCTCTGTCCTTCCCCATGAGATCTGTCATTTCCTAATGGGACAGTCTCCTGCCTCTACAAACCACCTATAACAGCAGCATAGACATGGCAAACATGTAGCATTGTGTAGAGCCTTGTATCTCCCATTTTATAGGCAAGGAAACTGAGGCACAGATGAGAAACACTTAGCCACAGACCTTCAGCCAGGAATGTTCCTGGCATTGAGCAGGTCTGACCTCCAAACATGCCAGTTTCAAACTTGAATAGCTGCTAGGGGTGCTTCTGTCAGCCTTCTGTCAGCAGCATGGGGCCAGGGGAGATCACAGGACTTAGGGGAGCTATACAAGCTCTGATGCTCAGAACTGGGACCCTTGGTGAGTCACTGACCTTCTTGGGGCCTCGGTTTCCTCATCTGTAAAATGGATAGAGACAGAGAATCAGCACTTACATCCCTCTCCCCCACCTATACAAGAACCACATTGGTTCACATTTCCCTGCCTCCCCTTCATCAAGATTTGGTTGTGTGGCTGTTTTGGCCAGTATAATGCAGTTCCCAAGGCTTGCTGGGCATGGTGGCATACACCTTTAATCCCAGCACTTGGGAGGCAGAGGTAGGAGGATCACTGAGTTCAGGAGTCCTCCCCTGTGACTGGTGGCCTGTGTCCCAGCGAACAACGCATCTCATGAGCCATCCCAGCGTCACATGCTGGGGCATGTAGGGGGTAGACAGGCTGTTCTCCTGGGCACCCCCCAGAGCTGCAGGTGATGTAGCAGTGGGCCTAGGCCCAAGAAGGTCCCCAGGCTCCAGGGAAGGTGCAGAGAGGGTTGGGTGTACCCTGCTGGGGTTGAGCTCTGCAGCTGGCCTTAGAAACTTCTGCAGGATTGGTGGATTCATCTTCAAAGGATGGTGGGGACAGCTCATGGAGGCCCCGGCGGGTGGCCCGGACAGCCTGAAGCAGAGTGTGAGACAGTGCTGCCACCAGAACCAAGGCGCCAGATCCCAGGATGGATGCAACTGCTGCCCCTGTCTCGATCTCGAAAAGCAGCAGGGCATATATGGCCAGTGCTGGGGAAGGAAATACTCATTTATTCATTCAACAGTCATTTTCTCTTCAAGCCTGTGGGGTGTTGCCTCAGATACAGAGTGACAGTACAGAACCTTGAGATATGACAGACACAGGTGATTGTATAGATTTCCCCTCACTCCTTGTAAATATGTCATCATTATGGCCAGTTTACAAGTAAGAAATTTGGAGTTCAGAGGGGTTAGGTGACTCCCCCAAAGCTACTCAGCCTGGAAATGACAGAGATGGGAATTTGACCCAGGTTGAATGGTTTTAGATTTAGTCCTTCCAGTCAGGGACAATAAAAAGGGACCTATTCCAGGAGCTGTGGGCTGGACCTCCACAAGAAGATGGTGTATACTGAGCTTAAGCCTGTAGGGAAAGAAGGAGAGGTTGTGGAGGAAAACCAAGAAGGTGGTTATTACTATTTTTTGTTTTTTTCGAGGTAGGGTCTCACTCTAGCCCTGGCTGACCTGGAACTCACTATGTAGTCTCAGGGTAGCCTCGAACTCACGGTGATCCTCCTACCTCTGCCTCCCAAGTGCTGGGATTAAAGGCATGCACCACCACGCCCAGCTAAGAAGGTTATTTTTTTTGTGTGGAGAGACCAGCAAGTGCAAAAGTCTGTGGTGGGAACACCTGGAATATTTTAGGCTCAGGGAAAACTCTATCCCTGTAGCTGGAACAAAGGGCAGGTGGGACCAGAGATGGGGGAGGTAGGAATCAGACCATATTGTTAGTGGAGGCCTTAGGTATGTTTTTTTTTCTTTTTTCCTTTTCCTTTTCCTTCTCCTTCTTTTTTTTTTTTTTTTTTTTTTTTTTTTTTTTTTTGAGGTAGGATTTCACTCTAGCCCATGCTGACCTGGAACTCACTATGTAGTCTCAGGATGGCCTCGAGCTCATGGTGATTCACCCACCTCTGCCTCCCAAGTGCTGGGATTAAAGGCGTGCGCTACCATGCCTGCCTTAGGTATGGTTTTTATTCTAAGAGCAAGATGGAATCAAAGGGAAGTTTGGGGGGCTGGGGATCTGGCTTAGTGGCTAAGATGCTTGCCTGCAAAGCCTAAGGACCTAGGTTCAATTCCCCAGTACCCATGTAAGCCAGCTGCACAAGGTGGCACATGCATCTGGAGTTTGTTTGCAGTGGCTGGAGACCCTGGCATGCCTATTCTCTATCTGCCTTCCCCTCTCTAATAAAAAAAAAAAAGGGAAGTTTGGAGTTCATGGAAGCACACACTTTGCTCTATGTATTTCTGTTATTATTTCGTTCTCTTTTAAAAGTTTTGGGGCCAGAGAGATGGCTTAGTGGTTAAGGTGCTTACTTGCAAAGTCAAGGGCCCCAGGTTTGATTCCTCAGCACCCATGTAAGCCAGATGCACAAGGTGGTGCATGCATATGGAATTCATTTGCAGTGGCTGGAGGCCTTGGTGCACCCATTGTCTATCTGTTTCTCTCTCCTAAATAAATAAAATATTTAAAAAATTGGTTTGTTTTCTTGAAACAGTGTCTCATGCAGCCAGGCTTGCCTTGAGTCAAGGATAATCTTGAACTTTGGATCTTCCTGCCTCCACCTTCCAAGTGCTGAGATGACAGGTACCACCATACCTAGCTCTGCTTTGAGAGAGGAGTCCTGCTATAATGTCCAAGCTGGCCTCTAACTCCTGGGCTCAAAGGACCCACTAATAGCAGACTACTTGGGACTACAGGCACATTCTGAGGTGCTCTTCATCCGTTTGTTTTAAATTAGACTCTTTGGGCTGTGGTGTTCAGCAGTAGAGCACTTGTCTAGCATGCCTAGCATGAATCCTGGGGTCCATCCCTAGCTCTGTGAAATCAAAACAAAATAAAGTTTAATCCCCTCCATTGGCTGGGGATGTGGCTCAGCGTGTATAGTAGTTGCTTAGCATTCAGGAAGCCCTAAGTTCCATCCTCCGCACTGAATAAATTGAGTATCACAGCGCTCAGGAGGTGGGCGAAGGATGATCAGGAGTTCAACAGTATCCTTGACTATATTGTGAGTTTGAGGCCAACCTGGACTATGAGAGACTTGGTCTAAAAACACACAGGCTGAGAGAGGAACCCTGGACCATGCACCTGCTAGGTAAGCACTTTACCAGTAAGCCACATCTCTAGCCAATTGATATGTTCCTGAGAGGCCATGCTTAGCCAATCAGAGCATTGATCTCCATCAATGTGATTGGTGGAGGTATTACAAGACTCAAGATCAGCCAATTGAGAGTCAGCTCTTGAATATTTTCATAGTCTGTGGGGCTAGACAAGTCGTCTTCCAGGGCTGGCTCTGGGGTCAAGTAGACAGAAGCCCAAGGTGGCATTGTCTGGGCTGAATTTTGCTTTCTCTGATTCTGAACTCTTGCTTCTGAGGAAGCCACATTGCATCATCTCTAAGATACTTAAATGAGGCCCAGGAATTTGTTTTGCTCTACATGTTTTGAAAGGTTTTTGTGTTGTTGCTTTTGTTTTTTTACATCATTATTCCTTTGGCTCTGGCTAGCAATGAATGATGAGTCCCTGAACCAGCTTGGGAAATTCTTTTTGACTGAGGTCACCTAACCCCAACAAGAATCTAAATGTGAGATGAAGTTTCAGTTTAACCCTTAAGGAGGTTAACACACGTAACTTTTTATTTCCCTTTTGATATTTCTCTTTTTGTTTTTTTGAGGTAGGGTCTCGCTCTAGATATTTATTTTTTCTTTAATTTTTGTCTTACATTTTACAATGCGAATATCTTATTCTCTAGGTCACCAGTATTTTTGTGAGCCCATGAAAATGCTTGAGAATTATAGACACTGTGTCAAAATTGTTTAAAAGAAATGGGATGGGAGGACATACCTGTGATCCCAGAAGTAGGAAAGAGGCAGGAGGATACCAAGCTCAAAGCCAGTCTGGGCTTCAACACAGGGAAACCTTAACTCACTGTCTCACATCTATGTACTTATAGGCATATTTCAAAGTCCAGTTGGGTAACAGCAGATAAAGAGGGGAAGAAAGAATCATATCACATAATCTCATGTGAGCACCAGGATTCAGCCATACCTGGCGCCAAGGTGTTGCTGATAAATTCAAACATAAGAGCAACCCCATACACTTTCTTTTGTTTTGTCTTTTGTGTTTCAGGGTCTTACATCGCCTAGGTTGTCTTTGAACTTCCTAGGTATCAGAGGATGACCTTGAATTCCTGATTTTCCTCCACTAATAGCAGACTACTTGGGACTACAGGCACATTCTGAGGTGCTCTTCATCCGTTTGTTTTAAATTAGACTCTTTGGGCTGTGGTGTTCAGCAGTAGAGCACTTGTCTAGCATGCCTAGCATGAATCCTGGGGTCCATCCCTAGCTCTGTGAAATCAAAACAAAATAAAGTTTAATCCCCTCCATTGGCTGGGGATGTGGCTCAGTGTGTATAGTAGTTGCTTAGCATTCAGGAAGCCCTAAGTTCCATCCTCCGCACTGAATAAATTGAGTATCACAGCGCTCAGGAGGTGGGCGAAGGATGATCAGGAGTTCAACAGTATCCTTGACTATATTGTGAGTTTGAGGCCAACCTGGACTATGAGAGACTTGGTCTAAAAACACACAGGCTGAGAGAGGAACCCTGGACCATGCACCTGCTAGGTAAGCACTTTACCAGTAAGCCACATCTCTAGCCAATTGATATGTTCCTGAGAGGCCATGCTTAGCCAATCAGAGCATTGATCTCCATCAATGTGATTGGTGGAGGTATTACAAGACTCAAGATCAGCCAATTGAGAGTCAGCTCTTGAATATTTTCATAGTCTGTGGGGCTAGACAAGTCGTCTTCCAGGGCTGGCTCTGGGGTCAAGTAGACAGAAGCCCAAGGTGGCATTGTCTGGGCTGAATTTTGCTTTCTCTGATTCTGAACTCTTGCTTCTGAGGAAGCCACATTGCATCATCTCTAAGATACTTAAATGAGGCCCAGGAATTTGTTTTGCTCTACATGTTTTGAAAGGTTTTTGTGTTGTTGCTTTTGTTTTTTTACATCATTATTCCTTTGGCTCTGGCTAGCAATGAATGATGAGTCCCTGAACCAGCTTGGGAAATTCTTTTTGACTGAGGTCACCTAACCCCAACAAGAATCTAAATGTGAGATGAAGTTTCAGTTTAACCCTTAAGGAGGTTAACACACGTAACTTTTTATTTCCCTTTTGATATTTCTCTTTTTGTTTTTTTGAGGTAGGGTCTCGCTCTAGATATTTATTTTTTCTTTAATTTTTGTCTTACATTTTACAATGCGAATATCTTATTCTCTAGGTCACCAGTATTTTTGTGAGCCCATGAAAATGCTTGAGAATTATAGACACTGTGTCAAAATTGTTTAAAAGAAATGGGATGGGAGGACATACCTGTGATCCCAGAAGTAGGAAAGAGGCAGGAGGATACCAAGCTCAAAGCCAGTCTGGGCTTCAACACAGGGAAACCTTAACTCACTGTCTCACATCTATGTACTTTATAGGCATATTTCAAAGTCCAGTTGGGTAACAGCAGATAAAGAGGGGAAGAAAGAATCATATCACATAATCTCATGTGAGCACCAGGATTCAGCCATACCTGGCGCCAAGGTGTTGCTGATAAATTCAAACATAAGAGCAACCCCATACACTTTCTTTTGTTTTGTCTTTTGTGTTTCAGGGTCTTACATCGCCTAGGTTGTCTTTGAACTTCCTAGGTATCAGAGGATGACCTTGAATTCCTGATTTTCCTGCCTCCACCTTGAGTTCTGGAATGACAGATGTGCACCATCTGTCATTATAAGGAAAGTGCATGCAGACCCCACTGGGGTCAGATGCCACCCCCAGGCTTCATGAGTATTAACTCTCCAGCAATTCTGAGGCACAGACAAAAATTATTTGCATGATATTGGGAAACAGGCACAGAATGACCCAAAGTACAGGCAGAGAAAATACTGGAGTGTCTACTTTAACTCAGGTAGGCTGGCTCCAACATTCACCCTAGTTAAGGGGCCAGGGCCAATTTCCACTACAATCCAGGGCCCACCCACCACTGCTCCATTCTCCCCCTTCCCTGGACGCACCTGCTAAATAGACAGAGATCCCACAGCAGAACAGGCCAAGCGCCATGTGCCTGAGAAGGCGGCAGTCATACAGAAACCAATCAGACCTAAGGAGGGGCAGGAGGAAGAGGATCTCAGCCAGGGGAGTACCTGAGGGTGGGGAGCAGAGGAAGTAACAATGACTTTAAGGAGGCAAGGGACAACTTTTGTGGGTGAAAACACCCACCCATCCACCCACCCATTAATAAACTTCTCATCCAATACTATCTACACATCGACCCATTCATCCAACGAATCGCTCACAAATCCAGTCACCCCCCAATCCATCCATCCGCCCATTCATATCCCATCTACCATCTATCCATTGTTCCTTCCAATAAGCTGCTCACATACATCAGCCAACCAAACGTCCAGCATGCATACAGTGGCTTCCAAATGCAGTCCCTCACTGACCACGATCTTCATACAGACCAGAAGCCCGTTGGGAGGTGAAGAAACGGAGGTGAACATGCTACTGATCATGGTACAAACACAAACATCAAAGAAGTGGAAGCTCTTAATGCTTCTTCCATCCTTATTCACTTCCCACCTATAGCAACGAAAGTGGCCTCCTTCCTGGTCTACCTCACTCCTCTGTCCCTGTCCACTTTTGGGTCCAGGGCTAGCAGGAATTATCTCAAACATGAATTAAGTCACCTACGTCGTCCCTCTGACAGCCCAAGCTCATTGCCCCAGGGCTTTTGGACATGGTGTTCCCCCATGCTGAGTACAGTCTGCATAGGATCTACCCAAATGTGAGAATTCCCATGTTTGAAACCACCGGGACTCCGACCAGATGCAGGGCTTCCCTCCCCCAGGAGAAAGACTCAAACTTAGGACAGCAGTGTCCACTACATACTTAGGTAGAGATCCCCCCCCCTCCATACCTACAACCTCTGATCTAAGGTCCCTGGACATGGACTGGAGCTGAAACAAGTTCAAGTCCAGTCAGCTTCCTTCTTAGATAGGCACTCTTCTCTGACTGATTTACAGTTAAAAGTAGGGACCCACAGGGCTTGGGAGGCGGCTTAGTAACAGAGTGCTTGCTTAGCGTGTGCAAAGCCCTGGGTTCAGTCTCCAGTACCAACGAAAAGGGATCAAAGCAAAAAGTGGGCTGCTGATGTCTGCAAAGTTGGCTGTCTCTGAGCCCCAGTTTCCCCTTGTGCAGAAAAGGGGGTCACAGCAGCAACCGCACCCTTTGCAAATTTCCACGCAATGCGAGAGAAAGAAGAAGCGCAGGAGGGAGAGTCCCCATCTAGGCCTCCTACCTGCTGGGGCCGGTCCCTCTTGCCAGCTCCGCGCCCAGGTGTGAGCAGAGCGCGGCAAGCAGTAGCGCGGTAAGACCGAGCACCAGGGCGAGCGCAGCTAGCGACGCGGCCAGCGGCAGGAGCGCCCCGGCCGCATCCTCAGGCAGCCCGGGGCCGGTGCCCAGCTCGGGGCTTCGCAGCTCTGCATGTCCCGCCTGCAGCTGGAACAGCAGCTGCGCGGCCAGAGCGGCCAGCACTGCGGCAGGAATGCCCAGCACGGTCATCGCAGCCAGTACCCGGCTGCCATATGCCTGGACCATGGCGCGGTCCTGGGGCGCGAAATCCCTTCGGGGGCAGGGCAGAAAGCGGATGAAGAGAATGAAGATCCAGGCACTGGACTGGAGGGGTCAGGAGGGACTCTGGACCGGGTTCCCGGTGCTGGTCTAGGCTGGAATGTTGAATCTCCCTGAAAACTTGGGATAAAGTGCTTCTCTCTGTTGGGGCGCGCGGGCGCCACCTGCTGGTGGGTACGGTCAGGGGAGGGGCCTTGATGGCCCGACAGGTCCAGGGAGGGCGGGGCCCAAAGGGGTGGGGCTCGATCTGGAAGCGGAGGCAAGGGCCTGGCAGGGCAGTATAAGAAGGGGCGGGGCCTCGTGAAGGGAGGGTTTAGCTCTGGGGCGGGGCTGAAATGTGGTGGTGGGGTAGTCTGGGCTGGCAGCAGCACCAGAAGAAATAAAATGTTGGAAAAATGGCTCAGCGGTTAAAGGCACTTGCTTGCAAAGCTTGATGGTCCAGGTTCGATTTTCCAGTACTCATGTAAAGCCACATGCACAAAGTTGCACATGCATAGAGTTCATTTGCAATAGCAGGAGACCCTGGCATACCCATACTCACTCTCTCTCAAATAAACATAATAAATATACGTGGTTGGGTGGGGCCTGTGTTCCTGAGTGGTGGACGTGGGACCAAAAAGGGCGGAGTCTGGAACAGGGCGGGGTCTGATTCTGGGAAGGAGGGGCTGGAGGGAGTGGAGCCTGCAACTGGTGGCAGTCTGAAAGGGACAAGGTCTAGAGGCCTACAGGGGGAGGGTTCTAGCCCAGTAGCAAAGTGTTCTGGATATTCATGCATGTTTTATGGTTCCCAAACAGCACAAAACAGCAGGTCTCACTTGGACCTAACCAGACAGCTTATATGTTATACGTTTTCAACTGCAGCCAGAACTAGGACCCAAGTGGAAAAAAGGAAGCTGTGTAGGGACCTCTTAAGTGAGCAAGATACAGGTGAAGGAGCCCAAACAGGTTACTCAGTACTGAGAGCCACTGCCTCTGCCATTTCAAATGATGATTTCATAATTGAGGCCAATGAAGAAAGATTGATTGACCTGGATAAACACCAGATCAAGACAAAGAATTCTCTTCACATTTGAAATAAAGGCCAGCAATGATCGTCCCTTGGGGCTCATGGGAAATTAATTCCTAGTTTCCTTTGGATACCAAAATCTGAGAATGTTCAAATCCCATATCTAAAATGGTGCAGCAGTTGCATATAACCTATGCATATCCTGTATACTTTCTCTAGAGTGTATTTAATACCTAATATATAATATAAATATATATAATATATATATAATATAATATAATATATATATGTTTTATATATATATATATATATATATATATATATATATATATATATTATACAGTACCGAGGAAAAGAAAAAAATAATACATGTTCAGGATGGGTGCAACGTTTTCTTTTTAAACTATTTGAAAAACTTTTTTATTGACAATTTTCAAAATGTATCATTTTAACTTTTTATTGACAACATCTATTCATATACACAATGTACTTGATCATAATACCCTCCTATAACTCTCTTTTGTCCCCTCTCACCTGTTCCCCTTTGTTGTATAGCAATTTCCTCTGAATTAAAACATTCCCTCCTTGAGGGAGTAAGGTGTGGTAAGGGCTCCTCACGGAACAGAGAAGACAACTAGGTGTCTATGTGCATGTAAGGAACCTTGAAGCCCAGTAATTTAGGAGGGCCCATATGATAAAGGGAAACTGAAGAAACATCTGCAACAGGCTGGTAAGTGGTCTTGAGCCTACTTCCCTGCCTCCCCCAACCATGTCCTGCCCACAGAGAGAAGTGAGAAGTAACCAATCATGTAAGGCCAAATATGGTCAACGTTACTGTGTGTTCATGAGAAGTGAAGCCTGAGTACACTTCCGTAGGGAGTGGAAACCACAGCTCTTGACCCAGGATGGTGGATTAGAGTTTGTTTGGTATGACTGCACAAGAAGACCCAAGATGAGGAGGAGGCTTCCGCTGGGTTAGAAGGACCCAGGAAAATGTGAAGTCGCAGCCTGCTGTTCCATGATGATCCCCGATGGCTTAGGGCAGCGCTGGAACTTCCAGCTTCAGATGGCTTATGGAAGCCCTGGGACTTCCAGATTCAGACACAGGATCTAAACCTACCAATGCAAAGAGGGACCTGAAAATCCCCGTAATTGAGCCACCATCCTTCGTCACCCCTACCCTTCACCCACTTCGTTTTTCTGTGCGTGGCTGTCATTTGTTAAGAAAAAAAAAAAAAAAAAAGGTGGCTCGTGCAATAAATTGACATTCTGAGAGTGTATGTTGACAGTGTGTCTTGGTGGGGGCAGGGGAGAGAAATATCATGCATTTTTTTGTATGTAAGTATAGAAGTTGTCAATACAATTTTTTTTTTTTAAAGTGTGTCTTGGGCTAGAGAGATGGTTTAGCGGTTAAGGCACTTGCCTGCAGAGCCTAAGCACTCAGGTTCAATTCCCCAGTACCCACATAAGCCAGATGCACAAGGTGGCGGATGATTCTGGGGTTTGTTTGCCATGGCTAGAGGCCCTAGCATGCCCTTTCTCTCCATCTGCCTCTCTCTCTTAAATAAATAAACAAATAAAATGTTTAAATTTTTTAAAAATTATTTTTATTATTTATTTTTGGAGAGAGACACAGAGAGAGAGACAGACAGACAGAGAGGGGGGAGACAGAGATGGGCGTGCCAGCAGTCTCTCAGCTGCTGTGAACGAAATCCAGATGTGTGCGTCCCCTTGTGGGCAAGTGCGGCATTGTGCCCTTGCGTCACTTTGCATCTGGCTAAACGTGGGACCTGGAGATTGAAGCCGCTGGAAATTGGAACCAGGGTTCTTAGGCTTAGCAGGCAGGCGCCTTAACTGCTAAGCCATCTCTCCAGCCCACAAATAAAATATTTTTTAAAAAGTGTTTCTTGCCGGGTGTGGTGGTGCACGCCTTTAATCCCAGCACTCAGGAGGCAGACGTAGGAGGATCGCTGTGAGTTCAAGGCCAGCCTGAGACTACATAGTGAATTCCAGGTCAACCTGGACTAGAGTGAGACCCTGCCTCAAAAAAAAAAAAAAAGAAGTGTGTCTTACAGCAAGGTGTGGTGGCGGCACATCACATAAAGCCAGATGTTCAAAGAGCATGCATCTGGAGTTCATTTGCAGTGGCTGGAGGCCCTGATGCCCATTCTTTCTATATATGTATCTGCCTCTTTTTCTCTCAAATAAAAAAAATTTTTTTTTTGGTTTTGCGAGGTAGGGTCTCACTCTGGTCCAGGCTGACCTGGAATTCACTATGTAGTCTCAGGGTGGCCTTGAACTGTCGGCGATCCTCCTACCTCTGCCTCCCGAGTGCTGGGATTAAAGGCGTGTGCCACCACGCCCGGCTCAAATAAAAATATTTTAAAGAAGTGTATCTTAAAAAGGGATTCCTGAACTCTAGGGAACAATTTGACGGTTATATTGACACCTGAGAGGCTGAAGAGGTTTGTGGCACTGCTGCTGCAGCTGCCAAGCAGCTCCACTAAAGGGGGGAAAAGGAGAAAAGGCAAGTAGGCAGAAGCTTCAGAGTGGCTGGGTCGGGAGTCCACGTTGACCACTGCCACTTGGAGCATGGGATGGTTCTCCAAGCCAGGAACTAGGAAAGTTGAGCCTTGAGGAAGGGAGCCACAGTGCAGGTCTCACTGCAAGTTTTTGTGGGCTGGGGGGGGGGTGCTGTGCTCTGTGTCCCTGCTGCACTCCCAAGTAGCTAGAGGTCAGTGCTGGACAGGATGGGACAGTGGGCTTGTTCCAGGCGCTTGCTAGAGGACAGGTCCTGCGCGCCATGGTCATGGGCCTGTGTTGTCTGCAGCAGCTCTGCAGAATCTAGACATATGGAGGGAGATGGCATTTCCACTGGGATCCATCCAGACCCTGAGGCAGCTGGGATGGCTACAGAGACTCCCTTTGCTCTCCCTTTCTCCCTACTCAGTCAGTTGTGTGTGGGGAGGTTCTCACCAACCCAAACCCCCACTCATCCCAGAGGAAATCTCTAATGACTCTACCTCCATTGCATTCTGCTTGGCAGAGCCAAGGGGGCAACACAAGCCCTGGCCCCAAAATGATGGTGGGTTGATAAGGAGCTGCTACCAACTTCATCATAGATGAGGACCTTATTATTATTATTAATTATTATTATTTTGGTTTTTTGAGGTAGGGTCTCGCTCTAGCCCAGGCTGACCTGGAATTCACTCTGTAGTCTCAGGGTGGCCTTGAACTCCTGGTGATCCTCCTACCTGTACCTCCCGAGTGCTGGGATTAAAGGGGTGTGCCACCTTGCCCAGCTAGGACCTCTTATCTAAAAATAATTTTTTTCCTTTCCTCCTCCATACTAAAATTGCTTCTGGCTCTGCCACTAAGCCTGCCTGTGCATAAAGTATGCTAATGTCAGAAATTCCAGAAGGTCTTACTGTCAAACTGTTTCAAAGTTTGCTTTGTCTGTGCAGTCTGACTAAAATGGCACCTGATAATGAGGGGCAAGATAACCAGAGAGCTGGACATGGTGGTACACGTCTTTAATCCCAGCACTCTGGAGGAGGATCACCGTGAGCTTAATATTTTATATTTATTTATTTGAGAGAGAAAGAGAGAGAGATACTGGGTGTGCCAAGGTCTCTAGCACTTCAGATGAACTCCAGACAAATGTGCCACCATGTGCATCTGGCACAAGTGAGTCCTGAGGAATAGAAACTGGGTCCTTTGGCTTTGCAAGCAAATGCCTTAATAGCGAAGCCACCTTTCCAGCCCTCTAAGATTTTATTTTTTTATTTTATTTTTCGAGGTAGGTTCTTGCTCTACCCAGGCTAACCTGGAATTCACTATGTAGTGTCAGGGTGGCCTCGAACTCATGGTGATCCTCCTACCTCTGCCTTCCAAGTGCTGGGATTAAAGGCATGTGCCACCACGCCTGGCTTAAGATTTTTTTTATAAAAAAAAGTTCAAACAATGACAAGACTTTAAAACTATATAAATCCAAAAATATAAAGGCCCAAACAGTCAATTTCTTTCTATTTTATTTTTTATTTTTTGGTTTTGCAAGGTAGGGTCTCACTCTGGCTCAGGCTGACCTGGAATTCACTATGTAGTCTCAGGGTGGCCTCGAACTCTCGGCGATCCTCCTACCTCTGCCTCCCAAGTGCTGGGTTTAAAGGTGTGTGCCACCACGCCCGGCTGCTCAATTTCTTTCTAGAAGGAGCTAAATAAAATTTCAGGTTAGACACATATAAAACCCTTCAGCTTGGTATGTCACAAGGTCTCAAACACAGGTTTAATTCTGACTCAATTTTTCTTTTCTCTAGATATGAGTAAGACAAAATAAATCTCAAGGTAGTGGACTAAAGACATGTTTCTTGTCATCTCCCTTCAACATAGGTGCCAGGCAATGCTAGTCCTACAGCATGGGATACAAGTCCTCCAAACACATTGAGATTCCTTTGATCCTCAAGACTTAAAGGTGTCTACCCTTTCTCTGCTGATTGGCCTACAAATTACAAGAGACTAATAATTTGCCACCTCTTCTGGTTCTCCAGGAAAACAAATGTCTTTATGTTCAAAGGCACGGTTATAAGGTTCACATGATAAGATGCTTGGTTCTCTGTTCTATCACTTTTTTTTGTTTTTAATAGTATAAATTATATTAATAGTCATGTGCTGTTTAAATATGTTATAAACTGGCTTTTAAAGATTTAATCAAGTTAGTCATGTTCTTCTAAATGTCAGGTTTAAAAAAAATTTTCCATTTTATTGACAACTTCCAGACTTACAGAAAATAAACCATGATAATTCCCTCCCTTCCCCCATTTTCCCCTTCACAAATCTATACTCTATCATATCCCCTCCCTCTCTCCATGAGTCTCTCTTTTATTTTGATGTCATCATCTTTTCCTCCTATTATAAGGGTTTTGTGAAGATAGTGCTAGGTACTGCGAGGTCATGGATATCAAGGCCAATTTCCATCTGGTCGATTGCATTGTAAGCAGTCCTACCCTTCCTTCAGCTCTTACATTCTTTCTGCCACATCTTTGCAATGGATCCAGGGCCTTGGATGTTTCAGTGCTAAACATTCCTTCATAATATCTTCTCAGAACTATGGCCTTTTGGGTCATCACAGTGGTCACTGCCATCTGAAAAGAGAAGCTTCTCTAACAAAGTGAGAGTAGCAGTAATATATGGGTATGAACATTAAGTAAAGTGGTTACAGGGCAGTTTGGTGCATTTAGCCAGAAAAAAGCAGGTGTTACACTTCTAATGCTCATGACCTCCCCCACCATAGGCTTTTGGTTAGGTTTTCAGTACCAGGCGCGTATTTCCTCCCATAGAGCGGGTCTCCAGTCCTATTAGAGAGCAGTTGGTTTCTCCCATAACAGACATGCCACTATTGTACCTGTTGGCTCATTTGGCCTGGTTGGCCAAACTTGAGGCTTACAGTGTCCACTGTTTTCACCATTGATGACTTCTGTCTTCATAAGGCTGCATGCAGTGCAGCTTTTTCCAGCTTTCTGTCAGCTGGTCTACCAGGAGAAGGTTTTCAGTTCAGCCCCAGTTTGATTTCTTGGTGACCTTGCAGCCCAGGCATGTGGAGTCTTTAGCAGTGGGGTCTTATTATCTATTCCTGGTGGGAAACCAAGAGCCTTACAATAGCCTGTAATGTTTTGGGGGCATCAGGGACGTCCCTGGCCAACAATTCACTGGGAGGTATCCCATCCCTGGCACTGAAATTTTTCTAGTAACAGTCTATGGCTTCTAGGTGTGACACTATCAAAAAAAGTAGGTTATCATGTGGCTTATTCACAATATCCTGATTTTTTTTTGGTGGTGGTGGTGAGGGTTTGAGGCAGGGTTTCACACTAGCCCAGGCTGACCTGACCAGGGTGGCCTTGAACTCATGGCAATCCTCCCGAATGCTGGGATTAAAGGAGTGTGCTACCATGCTCGGCTACAATGTCCTGAATTTTGATTAACCCTCTCCCCACAGTCCTTTTACTCAATCTTTTCCCCTGACCTCACATATGCCATTCCACCCACATTAATCTGTCAACCTACTTACATATATACAGTGCCATTCCCTTAAGTTCACCTCTCTTTTCCTTCTCTTATAGCCCTTTTTTAGCTTACCAGCCTCTGCTACCAATTTTTACTCCGACTCACACACAAGTCTGAACATTGGTAACTAGGATCCACATTTGAGAGAAAACATGTGATGTTTGACTTTCTGAGCCTGGGTTACCTCACTTAGTATAATCCTTTCCAGATCCATCCATTTCCCTGCAAATTGCAGTATTTCATTTTTCTTTACTGCTGAGTAGAACTCCATTGTGTAAATGTACCACACCTTTATTATCCATTCATCTGTGGAGGAACATCTAGGCTGGTTCCATTTCCTAGCTATTGTGAATAGAGCAGCAATAAACATGGTTATGCAAGTATCTCTAAGGTAGTGAGAAGAGTCCATTGGATATATGCCTAGGAGTGCTATAGCTGGATCATATGGTAAATCCATTTTTAGCTGTCTCAAGAACCTCCACACTGATTTCCACAATGTGGGGACCAGATTACATTCCCACCAACAGTGTAGAAGTGTTCCTCTTTTTCCGCATCCATGCCAACACCTGTTGTCATTTGTTTTCTTGATGGTAGCCATTCTGACAGGAGTGAAATAGAATCTCAAAGTGGTTTTAATTTGCATTTCCCTGATGGCTAAGGATGTAGAACACTTTTTAGATGTTTATATGCCATTTGTATTTCATCTTCTGAGAATTCTCTATTTAGTTCCATAGCCCATTTTTTAACTGGGTTGTTTGAATTCTTATTATTCTGTTTTTTAAGTTCTTTATATAGTCTGGATATTAATCGTCTGTCAGATGTATAGCTGGCAAAGATTTTCTCCTATTCTGTAGGTTGTCTCTTTACTCTATTCACAGTGTCCTTTGCTGTACAAAAGCTTTGTAATTTCGTGAGGTCTCAATGGTTGATTAGTGGTTTTATTCCCTGAGGATTGGGGTTATATTCAGAAAGTCCTTGCCTATTCCAATATGTTGAAGAGTTTCCCCTATGTTTTCCTCTAGCAGTTTCAGAGTTTCAGGTCTGATATTAAGGTCCCTGATGCATTTGGACTTGACTTTTGTGCATGGAGAGAGACAAGGATCTATTTTTATCCTTTTACATACAGATATACAGTTTTCCCAGCACCACTTGTTAAAGAGGCTATCTTTTCTCCAGTGAATATTTTTGGCATTTTTGTAAAAAATCAGATGGCTGTAGCTGCCTGGATTAACACTTGGGTCTTCTATTCTGTTCCATTGACTTACCTGTCTGTCCTTGTGCAAGTACCATGCTGTTTTTGTTACTATGGCTTTGTAATATAACTTAAAATCAGGTATGGTAATACCGCCAGCCTGATTTTTGTTGCGCAAAATTGTTTTGGCTATTCAAGGTTTTTTTGTGTTTCCAGATGAATTTTAGGATTGTTTTTTCTATTTCTGTGAAAAATGCTATTGGGATTTTAATGGGGATCACATTGAATGTGTAGATTGCTTTTGGTAAGATTGACATATTCATGATATTGATTCTTCCAATCCAAGAGCATGGGATGTCTTCCCATTTCCTTGTGTCTTCTGCAATTTGTCGCTTGAGTTTTTTAAAGTTCTCATTGTAGAGATCCTTCACTTCCTTGGTTAAGTTTATTCCAAGGTATTTTATTTTATTTTATTTTTTTTGAGGCAATTGTGAATGGGAGAGATTCCCTGATTTCATCCTTTGCATGTTTGTTGTTAGTGTATAGAAAAGCTACTGATTTCTTTGTATTTATTTTGTATCCTGCTACATTGCTAAAAGTGTTTATCAGCTCTAACAGTTTGCCGGTAGAGTCTTTAGGGTCTGTTATGTATAGAATCATATCGTCTGCAAATAGAGATAATTTGATCTCCTCCCTTCCAATTTGTATCCCTTTTATGAGTGTCTCTTGCCTTATTGCTATGGCTAAGACTTCCAGTACTATCCATTAAATGTGGAGTGGGGAGAAAGTTCCATGTCTTGTTCCTGAATTTAGAAAAGAACAGTTTTTCCCCATTTAGTATTATGTTGGCTGTAGGTTTGTCACAAATAGCTTTTATTATGTTGAGATTTGTTCCTTCTATTCCCAGTTTCTGTAATACTTTCACCATGAAGGGGTTTTGGATTTTGCCAAATGCCTTTTCTGCATCTATTGAGATGACCATGTGCTTTTTGTCCTTCAGACCATTTATATGGTGCATTACATTTATGGATTTGTGTATGTTGAACCATCCCTGCATCTCTGGGATAAAGCCTACTTGGTCGGAGTGAATAATCTTTCTGATATATTCTTGTATTGTGTTTGCTAGTATTTTGTTCAGAATTTTTGCATCTATGTTCATGAGGGAGATTGGTCTGTAATTTTCTTTTTTTTTGATCTGTCTTTGTCCGGTTTGGGTATCAAGGTGATTTTGATGTTTATAGAAGGATTTCAGTAGATTTCTTCTTTTCTGTTTTATGGAAAAGTTTGAGAAGCATTAGTGTTAGTTCTTCCAGGAATGTCTGGTAAAATTCAGCAGTGAATCCATCTGGGCATGGGCTTTTTTTTTTAAGGGAGACTTTTTTAACTGCTTGGATCTCTGTAGTTATTAAGGTCTATTTAAAATGTTTATCTGGCTGTTGTGGGGTTTTCTCCTATTCTGTCGGTTGTCTCTTTATTCAGCTCAGCTCTCTTCCGTCCCCAGCGGACTGGGCTTTGAAGACCCGCCGGAGCCATGGAGGACGAGGTGGTCAATCGCAAAGATGGACAAGATGGTGCAGAATTCCCTGAGCGACTGGAGCATTGGATTTGCTGAAAGAGCTTAAGAATATTCCCATGACCCCAATTATTACAGTCTACAAGAATTGGGATGTCAGTTAATGCTTTTCTCAGAGTACAGATGAAGAAGTTACATCTTTAGCAAAATCTCTCATCAAATCCTGGAAAAAACTATTAGATGGACCATCAACTGATAAAGACTCGGAAGAAAAGAAAAAAGAACCTGTAATTTCATCACAGAATAGCCCTGAAGCAAGAGAAGAAAGTAGTTCCAGTGGCACGTAAGCAGCAGAAAGGATGAGGCAAATGCTCCAGATATTTATTTTTGTCTTTTTTGTCAAAAAGCACTTCTGATTCTGTGCGATTAAAGTGTCGGGAGATGCTTGCTGCAGCTCTCCGAACAGGAGATGACTATATTGCAATTGGGGCTGATGAAGAAGAACTAGGATCCCAGATTGAAGAAGCTATATATCAAGAAATAAGGAATACAGATATGAAATACAAAAATAGAGTAAGAAGCAGGATATCAAATCTTAAAGATGCAAAGAATCCAAATTTAAGGAAAAATGTACTGTGTGGGAATATTCCCCCTGACCTGTTTGCTAGAATGACAGCAGAGGAAATGGCTAGTGATGAGCTCAAAGAAATGCGGAAAAACTTGACCAAAGAGGCCATCAGAGAGCATCAGATGGCCAAGACAGGTGGAACCCAGACTGACTTATTTACTTGTGGCAAATGTAAAAAGAAGAATTGCACTTACACACAGGTGCAAACACGTAGTGCTGATGAACCAATGACAACCTTTGTTGTCTGTAATGAATGTGGAAATCGATGGAAGTTCTGTTGATTTGGAAGAATTGGCAAAAATATCTGGACCATTAAGAGAATGGATTTTGTAATTAGCTTTAAAACTAGGCTAAGTAACTAGTTTCCTGCAAGTCATATTTTTAAAACCACATACATCCATGGATTAGTTTTTGTTTTTCATCCTAACATCCTTCCTCAAATGTTCTGAATTTCTGTAGTGCCAGACTATACCTATATAATAATCTGTTTCAAAAATTTTATTTTCATTTTTATAAGTAAGTTGAGGCTAAACTTTTATCAACTAAACTTTTTGCAATTTTAATGTTTCTTTTTAGGGAAATACTAACTTTTTACTGTCTGAAACACACAGTTGAAATTCTGTTTCTCTGTTAATACATAAATAAAAATACATTTCTCATTGGCATGTACCTACAAATATTAAAGGATCCAAAAAGGTAAATTATTTTTAGATTTGCCAAATATGGTATGTATTGAAATAATACTTGACCAGCTTATCAAAATTGTACATAATATTTGAACTAGTGTATAAGTTTGATTTTATTATGTTCACAAGCCTAGAAAAACTAGATACTCTTTTACATCTGTAACTAACCATGATTATCATTTATTGTGTTTCTCTTACATGTATATTATTTGATTTTAATAGATTTTACTTTTGGGAACATGACTTTGTTGAAATCAGTTTTGGTTTTGTTTATTTACCTGACATTGCAGTGTATTTTAGTTTTGCAGAAGCATCCAGGGGTTTTGCTTTTTAAATCCCCTCAAAAGCGAACAATTCTGATGGATTCCCCTCATGGGAAGAAAATGTTAGCATCTTAATATATTATAGCTACTGTAAATGGTTTTTGACTTGACTTTGACTTGAAAAATCTTTACTGACCAAGGATTTGCTGTATGTCATTAAAGCTGTGGTCTTTCCATGTGGAGGTTAATAGAAGAAAAAGTTCTGAATTTTTGTGCAGACTTTTTATGTTTTATGATGATAAATTGTTGAACCATCTGAAAATGTGGTCTATAGCAAGTAGTTTTGCAATCCAGATTTTACAGTTGTGCATACCATTTGTTCTGTTAGGAATAGGAAGTATTGGTTTCTCATAGTTTTTTTTATAGCTATTATAAACTTAAAGGTCCACATTGCCAAGACTACAGTTTTCATACTGAATCTCCATTCTATTAGATACCTACAAAAGATCTACATGCTTGTATTCTCCTTTGCTCTCCTCTTCTGTTTTTACTGCAGATCATTTTGACATAATTGAAAACAACAATTAAGTATGATTGGTACCAACTCAATGTCAGGGTTTAACCATCATTTTAAAAATAAAATATAATTCTGAAAGAACTCATTTAAGAATAAGAAAACTAAAATAGTCCCACTTTTAAATTAAGTGATCCATTTAAAAAATTTGTAATCCAATAAAGTTTTTTGTTAAGTGTAAAAAAAAAAAAAAAAAAAAAAAGGTTTATCTCATCTTGATTTAAATTTGGTAGGTCAGATGGATCAAGGAAATCATCCATTTCTTTCAGGTTTTCAAACTTAGAGGCATATATATTCTTAAAGTATGTCCATATGATTTTCTGAATTTCTTTGGTATCTGTTGTGATGTTGCCTTTTTCATCTCTAATTTTATCAATTTTTGTCTTTTCTTTCTTTCTTTTTGTCAGATTTGCTAAGGGTTTATCAATCTTGTTTATCCTTTCAAAGAACCAACTCTTTGTTTCATTGATTTTTTGGATTGTTTTATTGGTTTCCATTTTGTTAATTTCTGCCCTAACCTTTATTATTTCTTCCCATGTACTGATTTTTGGTTTGCCTTATTCTTCTTTTTCCAAGGCCTTAAGGTGAAGCATTAAATTTTTTAGTTGTGAACTCTCTAATTTCTTAAAATAGGCACTTAGAGCTATAAATTTCCCTCATAGGACTGCCTTCATTGTGTCCCAAAGGTTTTGGTATGTTGTATTCTCAACATCATTTGATTCTATGAATTTCTTGGTTTCCTTTTTAATTTCTTCAATGACACATACATGGTTCAATAATGTATTGTTTAGTCTCCATGAATTTCTGTATGCTCTGTAGTTTTTCTTGTTACTGATTTGCAATTTAATCCCATTGTGGTCAGATAGCATACAAGGGAGGATTTCAATTTTCCTGTATTTGTTAAGATTTGATTTGTGCCCTGTCATATGGTCTATTTTAGAGAATGTCCCATGTGCTGCTGAAAAGAATGTATATTCTGCAGCATTTGGATGGAATGTTCTGTATATATCTGTTAGGTCCATTTGTTCCATGATATCATTTAATGCAGATGTTTCTCTGTTTATTTTTTGTTGGGTAGACCTGTCATGTGATGAAAGTGGGGTATTGAAGTCACCCACTACTCTTGTGTTAGGAGTTATCTCTTACTTTAAGTATAATAGTGTTTGATGAAATTGGGGGCCCCCATGTTGGGAGCATATATGTTTAGGATTGTGATGTTCTCCTGTTGGAGTGTTCCTTTAATCAGTATAAAGTGACCTTCTTTATCTTTCCTCACTAATGTTGATTTGAAGTCTATCCTGTCAGAAATTAGGATAGCAACCCTTGCTTGTTTTCTAGGCCCATTTGCTTGAAATACTTTTTTCCAGCCTTGCACCCTAAGAAGGTTTCTATCTTTTAATGAGAGGTGAGTTTCCTGGAGGCAACAGATGATAGGATCCTGCTTTTTAATCCAGTCTGCAAGTCTATGCCTTTTGGTTGGGGCATTGAGGCCACTGAGTTATTATTGAAAGAATGATTTGTTTATTCTTCTTGTTTTGTAGTTCTTTGTTTTCACTTTATTTACATTTTTAACAGTTAGATGGTTTATGTTTTTGTTCTCACCATTCTTGTTTTGTTTTTCAGTATGAATGTCTGGCTTTTAAAGTTTGTGTTGTGTAATCTGCTGTGATTCTGATGGGTTTGCCTTTGTAGCTTCCTCAAGTATTTTCTGTAGAGCTGGTTTTTCCTTTAGCCTGTCTTTGTTGTGGTATGTCCTTATTTCTCCATCAATTTGGATAGATAGCTTTGCAGGATAAAGTAATCTTGGTTGACAGTTTTTATCTTTCAGAACTTGAATTCATTCCAAGCCCTTTTTTTAAAGTTTGTGTTGTTATTTGAATATGGGTTTGTAGGTTATTTTTTCCTATTTCAATATATTTTCTTTGGTTTGTATGTTTGTGTTTTTACAATATGGCGGGAGAGGTTCTTTTCAGGTTTTGTCTGTTTGAATCATTCCTGTATCTGCACTGGGATCGCTTTCCCAATTTGGGTAGTTTTTTCTATGATTTTGTTGAAAGCACCTACTATGCTGAGTTTAGTTGAATTCTTATGTTTGATCTTTTCATAGTGTCCTGAATATCTTGAAATTCCCATTCATACCTTCCTATTATTTTGCCTTTGTTGGACTTTGTCTTCTAGTTTAGATATTCTGTTCTCTCCTTCATTTCTCCATCAATTTTAATTTCACTGACTAGTTCTTTTCAGATTTACAAATTTAATTTATAAAGAAAATTGGACCATCTTTTCCATGAAATCTTATGTATGTGGGCACAGAAGATGCACAGACACTGCACAGCTCTTTATAGAGACACTTTTCAGAAGTCAGAACAATTTACAAAGAGAACCAGGAAGCAGAAGATCATTCCAAGCCGGTCTTCAGAAATTGCTCTGAATGCCATTTTTATATCAATTCATGTTCCTGTTCAGTTTCTTGAACTCCACCACTTGGAAGAAGATGTGTCTGATATGTTGGGTTTGATCCTTTGTAGTTTATTGATTACTCCAAGAATCTTACCACTCTTCCAGGTCCTCTTTCAGTACATTTTCGTAATTTGTGCCTTTTGTCTCATCTAAGTTAGCTCCAGAGGAGGAGGTGGTAATTCCCTGAAACTGGGAGGAAAAACTGCAGGCTGAAGGGCTGGCAGCAGTGTCTTAAACTGAGGCTGGATGAGCTGGTGGGGTTTGTGTTTCATATTCAGCTGTTCATGAGCCTTGATGACCTTGGGAAGGCACATGGTATCCAGCCAGCAGGTCAAGTCATCTTAAACTGAGGCTTGAGCTGGTGGGGTTTGTGTTTCATATTCAGCTGTTCATGAGCCTTGATGACCTTGGAAGGCACATGGTATCCAGCTGATAAATGGACAGGTCAAAGAGGGTGGTAGGTTGTGGGTTCTCATCACCCTCCTGGAGACACACTCACAGCCCAGTCGGAAATCTCTGGGTCCTCAGCATCAATCTGGTTTAGGTGGATTGTTGGGCTTTGCTAGTAACAGGCTGGACTGGTGAGGAGGCTGGCCTTATTGGACATGGCCAGGGGCCCTGGGCTGAGGGTTGCAGCTGGCCCTCTGTCAGGGTCCCTGGTGACAGTGTTACCTTCCCTAAGGGTGTAGTGAGCTGTCATCAGAGTGGGCAGAACTCCCCAGACCGGAAGGCTATGACCATTCCATAAGTCAGACTTTGCCCCCACAGTTCCTGACCTGTGGCTAGCTGCCCAGACCCTCAGGTAAAGTTATGTAGCCTTCTCACCCCCACAGTTCTGATTTCTGTTAATCTCTTCTGCCCTTCCCCTACCTTCCCTTATCCTTCCCCCATAGCTTTGAAGTTACTAGTCCTTCCTCTATCTAGATAACAGCCCATAAACTATGCATCCGATTGCCTTTGGTGCTGTCTCAACCTTCCCCAAGTGTTTATAAACCCACCCACCCTTTCAATAAATGAGTGCTGTCCATTCATTGCCCTACCCTCACCCGCCCAGCCAGATGACCCTGCAGCTCACCTGGGACATCGGTGGCCAGTGACCCCGGGAACGGGAACAGAAGGAGACCCACAGCCCGAGACCCACAGTGGATGTCTTCTGTTGTGAGCCACTGGAAAACAACATCCATGATTTTGTTTTTATCAAATATTGGTCACAGAACATTCATAGTGTAGCTTCCCACCTTGGTTCTTTGAATGGTAGAAAGCCAGGATATCTTGAAAAGAGCCTGTGCACAGAATACCTTCCTATTATTTTGTCTTTTCACTGTATTAGATCTTACCAACCAGGTAGACAAAGGTGAGAGCCTGGGCATTGTTGTCACTGCTCTGATTCCCGGCACAGCCTTGCCTGCAGCTTGGCTAATTTCCCTCTTCAACAGCCAGAGCAGCAATATACATTTCTAACCACAGCATCATTATTAACCATGATTCCATATTCCTCTAGAATAAAGTTTATATTGGTGTCAAACTTCGATTCTCCACCTTCTCCCAGCATCACAAAGATATTTCCACCACAGTCAAGGTACTTCTTCAGGACTCAAACTCAGGTGCAGTTCTTTATTCCAGCTGTAATCCAGTATTTCTCAACTGGGTTTTCTTTATTATTTCTATTTCTGTATTTATGTCTAGTATTGAGCCCTCCTTATTTCATTAAATTGGTTTCTTGTGTGTTATTTGAATGGGTTTTCTTTTGATTTCTATTTCTCTTTGATGTCTTATTGAACCCTTTCATTTGGTTTCTCTTTGAGTTCTTTAAACATATTTATAATCATTCTTTTGAAATCTTTCTCAGGCATTTCATCTAATTCAGTCTCACTGAAGGTCATTTCTGATACATTAATACTTTTTGGTGGATTTATATTGTCTTGATTTTTTTGTGTTTCTTGTATTATAATGTAGAGATTTTTGCATCTTAGATTAATTTAATGCTTGGGTTTTCTAATTATCTGCAGTAACATGCGATGTATCAATCAATCTGATATTATATATCTTCAAGGTAGGAGTGTAAAGTGCTAGGTGTGGCTCTTAAGACTCAGAGTAATCACAAAAGTGACCCTAGGTGTTGGGTTTGCCTGCTATGAGAGTATTCAAGTAGACTGAATGGAACAGAATACAGTCAAATTCTAAAAAAATTAGCTAAACAATGTACCCATTTAATGAAATACAGCACAGAGTATTTGTGCAAAAGTAGGTGTTATGACAAACAGATCCTTAATACCGTCACAGTCCCGAAGGATGTGTGTTGCCCCACGCCCTTAATCCTGTCAACTGGGAGGCTAAGATTTTGGTCTGTAGAGGGTTCCAAGGTCAGCTTGTGACCAAGTGAGACCCTTTCCCAATGATTGACAGAAGAGGAAACAAAGGCACTATAAATCATGAAACAACAAATGAGCAGCCCAAAATATAGCTTATTTATGAATGTCAGATCTGACCATCCATCAGGTTTAACATATAATTTACCCTGACATGGAAGGTGCAATTTAGCCCTTCCAATGCAAGCCTATACATCAGGCTTATTTGGTGGGTACTGACCTGGTGTAATCCAAATTACCTTTTGGGATGGTGTTGGTCTCAGCTATGCTGTATGGCTGCTTGGGTCCTTTTTTGCCGTGTTTTGGGCTCAGGAAGGCTGGCTGCATCTGTAGGTCACTGCTTTAACTGTGCTAGGTGCTGGGTAGGTGAGCTTTCTTCCCCAGGTCTCTAGTGCTTGCTGGCACTTGTGCTGGTGGTGGGGAAGGGGAGCCTGTGGATGGAGGCTGAAGTCCATCTGCTTGTCCACGTGAACCTCTTACTCACAAGCCACTCTGTTGGTCTCTGCCATCCTTTTTCCATGTTTCTTGTGTTTGCAAGGAGGCTGGTGTGAGTGGAAAATACCCTCACCTGGCTTTAAAATCCTGTGGCTCAGGTGGAGCCTGGTGGCTGCCACCTCATGGAACTTGCCACCACTGCTGGAGCCACTTCTGCCCACTTCTGTGGGCTCTAGATGCTCTGGATCTCTCCTACTTCTCTGCTGCGGTTGGTAATTTACTATACACCTCACTTTTTAGTAGAAGAGTGTATTTTGTTGTTTTTTGTTATTGTTGTTGCTTTTTTCCCCTAACCTGTTTTGGTGTGGTTCCTATGCTGCCATCTTAACTGGAAGTCCCTTTATTTATTTTAATTTTTTATTTTTATTTTTGTTTTGTTTTTTCGAGGTAGGGTCTCACTCTGGTCCAGGCTGACCTGGAATTCACTTTGTAGTCTCAGGGTGGCCTTGAACTCATGGTGATCCTCCTACCTCTGCCTCCCGAGTGCTGGGATTAAAGGCATGTGCCACCACACCTGGCCTAAAAAAATATATTTTATTTTTTTTTATTTTGGAAAGAGACAGACAGAGAGACAGAGAGGGAGAGGGAGACAGATAGAGATGGGCACGCCAGCAGGCTCTCAGCTGCTGTGAACGAAATCCAGATGTGTGCACCTCCTTGTGGGCAAGTGTGGCATTGCACCCTTGCGTCACTTTGCATCTGGCTAAACGTGGGACCTGGAGATTGGAACCGGGTTCTTAGGCTTAGCAGGCAGGCGCCTTAACCACCCAAAAAATATATTTTAAAATTTTATTTATTTTTATTTATTAGAGAGAGAGAATTGCCAAGCCAGGGCCTCTAGCCATTGCAAATGAACTCCAGATTCATGTGCCACCTTGGGAATCTGGCTTATATGGACACTGGAGAATCAAACCTGGGTCATTAAGCTTCCAAGGCAAATGCCTTAACCACTAAGCCATCTCTCCAGCCCTAAATTTTTTTTTGGGTATGGTCTCACTGTATCCCAGGCTGACATGGAACTCTGTAGTCTCAGGCTGGCCTCAAGCTCACAGCAATCCTCCTACCTCTGCCTCCCAAGTGCTGGGATTAAAGGCATGTGCCTCCACACCCAGCAAAAATATTTTTATTTGTGTGTGTGTGTGTGTGTGTGTGTGTGTGTGTGTGTGTGAGAGAGAGAGAAAGAGAGAGAGAGAAAGAGAGAGAAAGAGAGACAGGGAGAGAGAAAGAGGAGAAAATGGGCATTCCAGGGCTTCTTGGCTCTGCAAACAAACTCCAGACACATGAGACACTTTGTGCATCTTGCTTTACATGAACTTTGGCCAGCAGGCTTTGCAAGCAAGCATCTTTAACCTCTGGGCCATCTCTCCAAGGCCTTTTTCTTTTTTAAGCTCCCCAAATAATTTTGTATTTTGTAAACTACAGATAGATGCATATTTATAAATATCACATAGAAAATAAATACAAGCAAGTTTACATTTATTCTTAAAGGTCAAAATACATTATATACATATATGAAATTGTCAAAAAACAAAAATATTTTTTTTTCAAAAATTAGGGATGCAAGACTAGCATTTCTATCAAATTTCAATCAGCTTTA
Source organism: Orientallactaga sibirica (assembly GCA_036365145.1). Lineage (NCBI taxonomy): Eukaryota > Metazoa > Chordata > Mammalia > Rodentia > Dipodidae > Orientallactaga > Orientallactaga sibirica. Next base: position 1,887,448 of record JAEOAD010002758.1, read on the forward strand.
TTTCTGGCTGATTTCTGGTTTCTCTCTAAGTAATAGCAGGGAACACATTATGAATGCCATGGTAATGCCATAGTCTACGCATGTAATAAAGTGGCACAAAAGCATTACAGCAGTCTGTTGGGTTTTATTCTGAACTACTGTTATAGAACATATAATATTTTTTCATGTAATTTATTAACTTCTTTTTTTTTAAATTTTTTTTATTATTTTTTATTTTACTTTTAGAGAGAGAGAGACAGAGAGAGATAGACAGAGAGGGAGAGGGAGACAGAAGTGGGCGCGCCAGCAGTCTCTCAGCTGCTGTGAACGAAATCCAGATGCGTGCGCCCCCTTGTGGGCAAGTGCAGCATTAAAGTTGCGTCACTTTGCATCTGCATTAAGCAGGGACCTGGAGATTGGAACCACTGGACATCGGAACCAGCAGTCTTAGGCTTAGCAGGCTGGCGCCTTAACCGCTAAGCCATCTCTCCAGCCCAGCTTCTTCAAGTTTGATTAAGCTTAGTGTAGCAGACAGCTTCAGGTTCACTGAGATGAACTTCCAGACCAGGCACAGTTATGGAGGAAGGGATATTTATTGAAGCTTACAAATCCAGGGGGAGTTCCACAATGACAGAAGAAGCTGGCCTGCCTTCACAGGACCAAACACAGAGAGCAAAGCCACAAGCCAAAAGCCACACAACACAGCACACCTCAAGAACTCCATCTAGGCACACTTTGCATAACTTTAGATTGAAATCTTAAACCCACCACCACACCTTAAGATCCGCCCAGTAACACTGCCTCCAGCCAGGTGGATGCAGATGCAAACTACAAACTAATAAAATACTGAATATATTGGGGGCCATCTAACTTTAATTAAATTTATGAAAACACTTCAACACTATATTGTAGCCATTTTGAGGAACTGTAATGATCTCACCTGTCCTAAAGACTCATAAAATGACATCACTATTGCCAGCTGTTTCTAAATTGCTGCAGAAACACATTCAGATAAGTATCTTAATTGGTGAAGACTACACAAGACTTCTTGTTACAACATCCTGTGAATCTATATTTCTTTTTTCATATTTAACTTATTTTTTTATTGACAACTTCCATAATTGTAGACAACAACCCATGGTATGAATATATATTTCTAAATAAAAACTTTATGCAAAATGTAGATTCATAAATTATTAAGTCTGTTCACTCTGAACCAAGATCCTCCAAATGGCAAAAAGACAAGTAGAACTCTTCATGCTTGAGGGGTCCTTGTCATAGGTAGTTCCAACATTGCTGGCACCAATATCCATCCAAACACAGTTTTATGGGAGAAAGGGATTTATTACAAGCTTACAGTTCCAGGAGAAGTTCCAGAAGAAACTGGCTCCTATTCATAAATCCAAGCAGAGAGAGAAAACCACCAGAAGCCAGCAAATACCAAAAAGAATCAAGCACAAACCAGCAGCAAGCAGGACCTCCAGAGCTCAAACCTCTGTGCATACCTTTGATATACCCCCAGTCACATGCCCCCTGTTGCAGGAGTCTGTCTACTAAGGGCTAAAGCTACAAATTCAATTCTAATAAAACACCTGATTCTATGGGAGACATACATTCAAACTATCACATTTTGCCCCTGGCTTCTGATAGACTCATGACCATCTCACATTGCAAATTATATTCAGTCCACATTCTAAAGTCCCCATAGTCTTTACCAACTTGAAGACCATCCCTTAACTATGAGTCTTATAATATCAAAACAATTTATATATTTCAACATATAATGGCACAGAGTACACATTTCCATTACGTAAATCCTGCTCTGTATATGTTGGTCACTCATGAAGAGTGGGTGCTGCGAGGGTGACAAGACAATCTGACGGATGCTGAGAGGTGGCACTTTTTGCTGCTAGGTATGCCAGTCTGTTCCCTCTTGCTTTTGTGGCCTCCCCTTTCTGATGGCCCAGACAATGAATTATAGCCACTTTAGCAGGCACCAAAATGGCAGCCAATAAGTTCAGAATTTCATTTTTATTTTTGTTGTCTTTACCTTCTGCTGTTAATAGCCCTTGCTCCCAGTAGATGGCCCCATGTACATGTGCCATGGCAAAAACATAATGGCTATCTGTGTAGATATTCACTGTCTTGTCCTTTCCCAATATCAGAACCTTGGTCAGTGTTATCAGTTCAGCTTTCTGAGCAGATGTGTCCTGAGGCAGGGCCTCAACCCACAGAGTTTTTTTCCAAAGTCACTACAGCCGTCCCTGCATACCTGATTCCATCCATGACAGGTATGTACATACATACATCACCAGGTCAGGTCTGGGTGGAGTCCATGAAAGGTGGAGGTGATCTCTAGGCAGTCATGCAGAGGAATTGATGCCTTATCAGTTTCAGGCAGGAGGGAGGCTGGATTCAAAGCTGCAGTTTGGTGAAACTGTATCCTTGGCTGATCTAAGAGCAAAGCCTGATAGTGGGTTATGTGGGAGTTGGAGAGCCATTCATCAAGAGATTTTTCTCTATCACATGTGGGGCCATAGACCCAAGGTTAATTTACCAGCATCCTTTGTCAGAATAGAAGCAGCTGCAATAGCCTGGAGACAAGGGGGACACACAGCAGCTACTGGATCTAACTTCTTAGATAAGTAGGCCACTGGGAGATGCCATGGCCCCAGTCTTTGGGTTAGGACACCCCTGGATGTTCCCTTTTTTCCATCCATGTATACAAGTGGAAGGGTTTGGTTAAGTCTGGAAGTGCCAGGGCAGGGGTTGATGTCAGAACTGACTTTAGTTTTTGGAATGTTTGTTCCTCATTTTCAGTCCAATTAAAATCTTTTTCTTGCCCTCTTATAGCCTCATATAGAGGCTTGGCTAATTCAGCAAACCTTGGAATCCAAATTCTGCAGTACTCACAGTTCTGAGGAATTCTCAGATTTGTTGTTTACTCTGAGGCGTGGGGATCAGAGTGATGGCCTGAATTCTAGAGGCCGACAGCATCCTCTTACCCCCTTGGAGTTCATATCCCAAGTAGGTGGCCTTACGCACACACAGCTGATCCTTTCTGGCTGATACACAATAGCCCAGATGTTTTAAGTTGTCCAAGAGACACTCTGTGGCAGAGAGGCTTTCCTCCACCATTTCTGCAGCTAGGAGGAGAGTTGTCTCTGGTGTTTCCTTGCGAAAGACCTGCAAGCCTCTATAAAGAGCCTCATCAAAGAGGGTGGGGGAAATTTTAAATCCCTGTGGAAGCCCAATCCAGGTTAGTTGTCCACTGGTGCCTTGTTCTGGGTCTGTCCATTCAAAGGCAGAAAATGGGTTGACATCTCTTTGTCAACGGGATACTAAAGAAAGCATCCTTCATGTCCAGCACAGTATATATTTGCCTTTCGGGTGGAATCATACTGAGCAAAGTATAAGGGCTGTCTCGTGGGGCCTTGTGCCTTCTGGAAGGTAGCCCCCATAACCTTAGCCATTTTCTTAGCCTGTCTTCAGAGTGTCTCTATTATTATATACCCTGGCAGTAATCTCTATTAACTCTGAAAGAAGTTTTCTCTCAAAGCCTTCTATTTTCTGAATCTCCTTTCTAACATCTGGTGCAGACTGAGTTGGAAAAGCATTGTTAATAGCTCACCTATTCTCAGGGGCCTCAGGATCTATGGGGTGGGGGGAGGGTATGTCCTATATGCTTCCCACAGCCTTTCTAGGATTCTGTGGCTGCCTGGAGACCACCCATTAGAGTCCAGCGAAGGAGGTTAAGGGGTGCCCTACCTTCAGTGGTGTTAGGATCCCAGTCCTGTCGTGTGGAAGGGAAGACCTCATCAATAACAGTAGGGCTTTCTGTAAGATGGCCATCGGCTCCCAACACTAGTTTCTTGGCTTTCCTTCACATTCTTTTTTCATGTTCTTCTGTAGTGAAGAGGGTCTGCAAGAGTTGCTGACAGTCCTCCCATGTGGGCTGATGTGTATAGAAGACTGTCTCAAGCAGGGATATCAGAGGACCTCCTTTAAATAATATTTATGCTTAGCAATAAGAGTGGGGGTGCTGGGGAATCAAACCTAGGTCTTTAGGCTTCCCAGATAAGCACCTTAACCATTAAGTCATCATTTGCTTGATGCCTTTTTTATCATCTCTTTATATCCTGATATACATTTTAGGTAAGTCTGATGTTTGCCTTATGTAAGGATTTTGTAACTTGATCAAGTACCTTGACTCAGTTTACCTATTTAACCTTTTGTCTACTGAGAAATTTCATCTAACAGATGTGACTTTAGGTGTTCAAAAGAGAAAAACTATAAAGAGAAACAAAGTAATATACTGTTTGTCACTCCCTTTTCCTTGTCAGAGACAATTGGCCATTTTGTCTCTGGACAGGGTCAGGGGAACACATGGCTTAAACTTGCATGGGGTCTGAGATAAAGGGGGTGTCATCCCTTTTCCAGAGTCCAGCTTGCCATGACTTTAAATAGCATATAACAGTAACCAGGAGCAAAAGTAAATGACAGACCAGAGAGCTAAACATCCTGGCATTCCTTGTCTTACTCTGAAGTTGTTTGTTTTTACCTAGGAAATTTATTTTACCCATTTGTAACACATAAGGTGATAGGGTCTTGTCTATGTCTAACCTGGTTAGGCTTCCAGAGAATATGAATTACATCTGTGCTTATGACTTTGTGACCCACCTAGCATAGGACATCACCCATGTCTAATGTAAGCAAAATTTATATTAAGTCTATGTCCTTATATAAAACCTTTAGAGAATCCTTAAAAGTCTGTAAACAGTTGAAAAATATTTAACTTTAGGCATGGTGCTTAGCTTTGCCTGAAAATTAGCTTTCTGTTCCTTCTAAAAGGAAATTAATTTTAGGCAAAATTTGGTCTTTTTAGATCTCTTATATCCTTTTTATATATGCACATCTTCATCCACATATTTTAACTTTCTGATCTAAGTTCCACTCAAAAAAGCATAAGCATTCTATGTCCAACATTGAAAAATACCTTCCCAGTTCCTTCAATCATCTCATCTCAACCCATAATTAACCATCTTTTTTTTATAAGATATGGATAATAATCCACTGGCAAAGAAGCAAGTAGTTTGGCTTCAAAGAGTTAACCATTTTACTATTGGAAATTTGTAGAGAAAAAGCCTTCCTTAGTATTTAGGTCACCAAAAAAAAAAATCTCTACTTGACAACCAGACTTGCTTTATAATATCTATATAGATATTTTCAGATTTTATATAACCCATTGATCTGAGATAGCTCCTATTAATAAACTCCATGAAATACACTTTCTATGAATACAGGCAAAATGTGACAAAAAAAAAGAAAAAAAATCTTTAGAAAAAAAACTCTAACTGACAACCAGACTTGCTTTTTATTATAGAGTATTTTAAGATTTTATATTTGTTTTGATCTTGAGGCAGGCTGGCCTAGAACTAAAGTCTAGTTGAAATACACTTTTTAAGTAACAGGGACATTACAATGTTTTTTAAATACCTCTTAAATTAGGAGCCTCCACACACAGAGAGTGCTTTTTTGTTAAGGCAAATTTGTTCTATCTTGGTTGCAGGCTGACTTAGAACATAAACTCAGTATTATATTTATGAGATCATGCAACAAAATATGGCTTTACATAAAATTTACATAAAATTTCAGATCACCATAGGCTTTAGTTAAATCTGACTTTTTTTTTTTTTTTTTTTTTTTTTGGTTTTTAGGTTGGGTCTCACTTTGGCATAAAGGCTGACCTTATATTTATGAGTCTCAGGGTGGCCTTGAACAAAATATGCAATCCTCCTACCTCTGCCTCCCATAAAATTTGGGATTCACCATAGGCTTTAGTTAAATCTGACTTTTTAAATAATGTTTTTGTTTTTGTTTTTTTTTCGAGGTAGGGTCTCACTTTGGAATTCACTATATAATCTCAGGGTGGTCTCGAACTCATGGCAACCCTCCCACCTCTGCCTCCCGAATGCTGGGATTAAAGGCATACACCACCACACCCAGCTTAATAATGATATTTTTATTGACAACTTCTATATTTACAGACAATAAACCATGATATTTCCCTCCCCTCTCCCAATTCACCTTTAGAACTCCACTCTCCATCATATCCCCTACCTCTCTCCCTTAGTCTCTCTTTTAATTTGATGTTATCATCTTTTTCTCCTATTATGAGGGTCTTTTGAAGGTATTGCTAGACACTATGAGGTCATGGATATTGAGGCCAATTTCTGCCTGGACAGTTGCTTTGTAAGGAGTTGTACCCTTCCTTTGGCTTTTACATTCTTTCTGCCCCCTCTTCTGCAATTGACCCTGAGCTTGGAGGGTGTGATAGAGATGTTTCATTGATGGACACTCCTCCATCCCTTCTCCTCAGCATTATATTGCCTTTTGGGTCATCCCAGTGGTCATCGACATCTGAAAAGAGAAGCTTCTCTAACAAGAAGTAAAAGTAGCATTAATATATGAATATGAACAATAAGTGTAGTGCTTTTAGGGCAGTTTTGTGGGAATAACATATACATTTAGCCAGACAAGAGCAGGCTTTATACCCTTAAGGCTCATGACTTCCCCTGCCATAGTCTTTTGATTAGGTTTTTTCAGTATCAGGCATGATTCCCTCCCATAGAGCAGGACCTTCAGTCCAATTAGAGAGAAGTTGGTTTCCCCCAGAGCAGACATGCCACTATTGCACCCAGAACAGATTACAGGCAGGGGAAAGGCCTAAGTGAGGTCAGGGGAAGAGAATGTATAAAAGAAGGGTGGGAGGAGGGTCAATCAAAATTCAAGATATTCTGAATAAGACTTATGTAAACCTACTTTTTTGAATAATGGCAATCCAGAAGCTATAGATTGTTACTAGAAAATTTTCAGTACCTGGGATGGGATACCTTCCAGTGAGTTGCTGGTCAGTGAGGTTCCTGTTGACTCCAAAACATTACAGGCTATTGCCAGGACCCTTGGTTTCCCTTGAGAAACAGATGGTAAGACCCTATTCCTGAAGACCTCACTTGCCTGAGCAGCAAGGTCACTGAGAAATCGAGCTGGTACTGAGCAGAAAACCTTCTCCCTGTAGACCAGCCAATTGAAAGGTGGATAAAGCTGCACTGCATGCAGCCATATGGGAGACAGAAGTCATCACTGGTGAAAACAGTGGACACTGGAAATCTGACTTTTAAAGATAAAAAAAAAAAAAAAAAACAACCCTTGAAATAAATCAAATGCCAACAAAAACAGAATGATTTTGGCTCATATCTTCAAAGATGAGGACAAGACAAATGAACACACCACCAAACACAAACATGTTAGCAATAACAGCTCTCTTGACACCGTCACACGGCTGCCAAACTGAAACTGAACCAGAAACAGATGCAGCTGCCACACCAGAAACAGACCTCCATTAGAGATCTCTGAAGGGAGCCATAGAGGGTCAAGGGCGGCACCTTGATCCCTTGTCCAGGGGAATTAATGCTGTGTCCAGCTTCCCTCTTGGTCCTGGAAAAGTGTGCAAAACCAGAAAACCAGAAAACCAGAAAAACCAGAAAAAAAAAGAAAAACAAAACAAAGAGTGGAAAGAGCACCTCTGGAGGGTTCTTATTCAATAAAGGAGGGGGCCGGCAAAAGTTTCCTGTCAACAGCTTGCTACCAACTCCAAAACCAGGAACATGGAGACAGATGGAGATTTAGTTCTTGGGCTGAGATTAGGGGTCCTTCCCTGGTTCAGTGACACTAGAGTTGGTGAGGGAGGTCTTGAAATGTGGATCAGGGCAAGCTCCCAAAATGTTATGGGGTCTGGTTGTGGGTCTTTGCTATTCCCAGGGGTCATTGGCCACTGATGTCCTGGATGCAAGAGGAGTTGGGGGGAGCAGGGTCTTGGAGTGGGTGAGTGCAGTGGGCAATGAACCACCCAGAAGATGGTCTGATGGATAGTGCTCTCATTTATTCCAAAAGAGGGTGGGTTTGGGCTGGAGATATGGTTTAGCAGTTAAACACTTGCCTGTGAAGCCTAAGGACCCTGGTTTGAGGCTTGATTCCCCAGGACCCACATAAACACAAGGGGCACATGCATCTGGAGTTCATTTGCAGTGGCTGGAGGCCCTGGCATGCCCATTCTCTCTCTCCCTATTTCTGTATCTCTCTCTCGCAAATAAATAAATAAATAAATAAATAAATAAATAAATAAATAAATTAATTAATTAATTAAAAAAAGAGTCCAAAAGAGGGTGGGTTTATAAACACTTGGGAAAGGTTGAGAAGGCACATATAGGCTATAAGGTGATTGTATACATAGGTTTATGGGTCGCTGTCTAATTGGCTGGTGTTGGAAGGCAGAAGTTGCCAGGGAGAAGTTGCAAGGGAGATAACAGAAGTGGCAGGAAAAGCTACATGACTTCAGCCACATATTGGATGGCTACAGCTGCAGGGAGACTGTTTACTACCATATTAGGGTCTCTTGGGCAGCTGGCCACAAGGTCAGGAACTGTGGGAGGGGCAAAACCTGACTATGGAATGCTCAGGTGCTTTGGGATGGGGGAGGCCCTGTCAGCTCTGCCTCTTCTGGGCAAAGATGAGGCACACTATGACCTTGTGAAAAGGGAGGTCCAGCTCCATCATCAGAGTGGGTTCCCAACAATAAGGCCAGCTGCAATCCCCACAGACCAAGGTCCCCAGCCATGTCTAACAGCCCAGAGCTTCCTCACAGTCCCATCCCATGTTTAGCAATTTGGTTCTCAGGCTGAGATTAGGGGTCCTTCCCTGGTTGGTTTGCCCCAGAGTCAGTGAGAGAGGTCTTGAAATGTGGATCCAGGGTGAGCCCCAAAATGTTATGGGGTCTGATGTTGCACAAGGAAGAACATTGACTCATGGAATGTGAGGCAAAGTTTTATTGGGTAAAAAAGAAAGAAAAGAAAAAGAAGAAAAGCTGGTGCACACCAGAGCTACATCCACAATTTCTCAGGGTGCAGCATTGAATTGTTTGGAGTGACAACTTTTATTGGAAAAAACTACAAAATGTTTACTGCAAAAACAGGATGGGAGTTCAGCCATAAATCACAATTTACATGTTGCAGTTATAGCCATAAAAGTAACTTTAAACATAAATGGGAATTTGGTGCATTACGGCAAGGGCATTCCATTCTTAGAAGATTCTTAGGAGTGCCTGGGGTTGGGGTGTTAGGCCTGTGACCAAGAGTCTTCAAATGTCCTGCTTATCTGCCCTGAAGGATTTTGCTTAACAATGCAGGCCCAGGGCAATTCTATTCAGACCAGTAAAGAATCCTGTTTATCTACCATCCTTACCTGCTCAAGCAAGTGTTTCATTTTATTCTTTTATGGGCTCCTATAAGGAAGTGACTTCTATTTTTCTCTAAGCTTGATGTAAAGAAATAATAACATTTTGCTCTCTTTACAGTCAGGTTCATTGCAGTAAGACCCACTTCTCTGGTACCAAATTTCTGTTGTACTCATTTCTACCTTACTGTGATGATCATTCAACCAAACACAGTTTGATGGAAGAAAGGGATTTATTTCAAGCTTACAGATCCAGGGGAAGGTCCATCAATGGCAGAAGAAACTGGCTTCCATTCCTAAATTCAAGCAAAAAGAGAAAAACCATCAGCAAACAGCAAATATCAGAAAGCAGCAAGCAGAAACCAGTAGCAAACAGGACCTCCAGAGTTCAAACCTCTGTGTATACCTTTGGGCTGTCATTCAGATCCACCCCCCAATCACATAACCCCTGTTGCAGGTGTCTGCCTACTAGGGGCTAAAGCTACAAATTCAGTTTTAATAAAACACTGGAGTCTATGGTGAACACATATTCAATGTACCACAGACCTCCTGACACAGTTATCAGACATTCTAATAGCAAAATTTTTGAGACATGGGCAAGAGGTTTTATATTAGAAAACAGATCCATGAGTTCATGAGATGTTCATCATAAAACAGACTGGGGGAAGAAAACCTGAAGAACAGTGGTTTCCTGAATCAGCTCAGTCACAATTCAGACTTGCTGACTTAACAGACAAGGATTGTCTGCTATGGCTTTTCTTGCTGGTCTCCATACCAAAAGTCATGAGTATCTAAGATGTCTACCAAGTGAGTGAATTGTGGCAATGGTGATAGAAAAGGAAAGACAGATGGTAGCCATTTATACAGTCTGAGGGTCTTTTTAGTCCTTTGGATAATTTCTGGGTTATATATAGCTGAGAGTAGAGAAGATATTTTTCAAAGAAGTTGGCACTTTTATAATACGTTCTCCAATGAGAAAATTATGCCTAGAAACCTACTCTTCAGGGCAAACTTGGAGGTTTAACAAGGATTTATTTCTCACTATCCACTAGGACTCATCAGTACCCTCTAGAGAGAATGTGCACGTGTGTGTATTGTGCATGGGCACACACACAAACCCACACATGCACACACATGCACACACGATGCACACACACACATACAGGCACACATGCATGCATGGGGAAAGACATTTATTATATTTATTTTTTTAAGATTTGTTTTTATTTATTTATTTATTAGAGACAGAGAGGAGAGAGAATGAGAATGGGCATGTCAAGACCTCCAGCCACTGCAAACGAACTCCAGATGCATGTGCCACCATGTGCATCTGACTTACATAAGACCTGGAGAATTGAACCTCAGTCCTTAAGCTTTGCAGGCAAGTGCTTTAACCACTAATCCATCTCTCCAGCCACAAAGACATTTGCTTTAAGGGTGAGGCTCACACCACTGGGGAGGCTAAACAGTCCAAAAGTCCTCTGGAAAGGCCAGGCATGGTGCTTTATACCTGTAATTCTAGCATGGGGTGATGGAGGCAAGGATCATAAGTTTGAGACCAGCCTGGGATGGGCTACATCAGGGACTTAGATGTTACTGAAGTACTTGCTTAGTGTGGTGGCTTGAATCAGATGTCCCCCATAAATTCATGTGATCTGAATGCTTTGTCCTGAGATGGTGGCAATTTTGGGCGGAGTCTTGCTGGAGGAGGTATGGTGTTGGGGCCAAGCTTAGAGGTGTTATAGCCAGATCCACTTTGGCAGAACTTGGTTCACTCTTCTGCTCTGTTTTCCACCTATTGTGGCCAGCCTCTGCTCATGTCATGCTTTTCCTTACCATCATGGAGCTTCTCCTTGACACTGTAAGCCAAAATAAAAAACTTTCCTCCCATCAGCTTCTTTTGGTCAGATATTTTGTCCCAGAAATGTGAAACAAAGACCTGGGTCTGGACCCACACACTGCATTAACAGCATGTTGGTGTATGCTTGCAATCCCAACACTCAGGAGGTGAAGATAGGAATATCAGAAGTTTAAGATGATTCCTGGCTACATAAAAAGTTTGAGACCAGTTGCTGGAAAGATGGCTTAGTGGTTAAGATGCTTTCCTGAAAAGCCTAGGGACCCAGGTTTGATTCCTTAGTACCCAAATAGGCCAGATGCAAAAGATGGTGCATGTGTCTGGAGTTTGTTTGCAGTGGCTGGAGGCTCTGATATTCCATTTCTCTCTCTAGCTGATCCTTCCTCTTTTTCTTTCTCTCCCCTCAAATAAATAAATAAATAGAAATTTTTTTAACAGTTTAAGGCCAACATGGGATACAAGAGACCATGTCTCCAAAACCAAAAGTAATAAAATAAAATAAATAAGCTAGGTACTGTGGCACTTGCCTGTAATCACAGCACTTAGGTGGCAGAGGTGGTAGGATCAGAAGTTTCAAGGTCATCTTCAACTACATTGAGTTCAAGGCCAGCCTGGGATAAATTATACCTTGCCTTAAAAAAAAGTCTTCAGCTGTTGGGCATTGCTAAAAACGGGCTGGGACTGTGAGGAAGCTGACCTGGGCTGTTGCACATGGCTGGGACCTTGGGCTGTGGGGTTGCAGCTGGCCTTATCATTGGGAAACCACCTTGGCGATGGTGACTGGCCCTCCCTGCCCTCGGGTAAGGTGGTAGTGTGCCCTGTCATTGCCCAGAGTGGGCAGAACTGATGAGATCTCAAAAGTATCTGGCCATTCCATGAGTCAGGCTTTGCCCACCCTACACAGTTCCTGACCTTGTGGCTAGCTTGCCCAAGAGACCCTTATGTGGCCAAAGTCACGTAGCTTTTCCTGCCACTTATGTTATCTCCCTTACAGTTCCTCTCTTGCAACTCTGAAGTCATGTAGCTTTTCCTGCCACTATCTCCCTTGTACTTCTGCCTTTCAACCAATTAGATGGCAACCCATAAACTATGTATCCAATCACCATATCATCTTTATGTGCCTTCTCAACCTTCCTCAAATGTTTATAAACCCACTCCCCTGTTGAATAAACGAGAGCATGCTATCCATCAGACTGCCTCCTGGGTGTTCATTGTCCATCATTACACTCACCCGCTGCTCTAGGACCCTGCTTCTCCTCAGTTTCTCCTGCACTTGGGACGTCGGTGGGAACAGTGAGGACCCACATTCAGCCAGACATGGTGGTACTCCTTAAATCCTAACACTCAGGAGGTAGAGGTAGGAGGATTACAGTGAGTTAGAGGCCACCATGAGACTATATAGTGAATTCCAGATCAGCATGGGCTAGTGTGAGACTCTACCTTGAAAAAAACTGTCTTCAGAGCAATGTGGAGATCAGTAGAGAGCTGGTTCTCTATGGTACTATGGCTCAAAAAGAGTCTGACTGTAGATCTCATCCTCAGTGAGGAAGTATATCTATAAGGGAAGTTCTACACTGACAGGAATGTATTCTCCTCACATTTAATTGTGTCTCTTCTAAAAAGGCCCTCATTACAGTAGATTGACTGTGTTTGGCCAGCTTTCTGGGCAACATGCCTAAGTAAATTGACATAGGAAATTAACCATCATAAATCCTGCACTAATTTTTCTTTCAGAAGAGTAGATAACCAGACCAGGAAACTTGTTAATTAAAACTTCATCATTCAATGTACAGTATTGTGCAGTTCATGAAACATGACAGACATGAATTTGTAAAAAAAATCAGTGAAATTAACTTAATGCTTTTATATATGTATATCATAATTTATGTAGCCATTTTCATGTTAGACACTTAAGTTATATAATTTTTCTTTAAAGAAAACAATATATTGACAAATAGTATTCATTTGTTGAGTACAAATAGCACCTTGAATTAGAAATAAAAGATCAAAGGAGGTATGTTTTTAAAGCTTGGTGTATTGTGTCCTGTCAAACTACACTGAGGCAGCAGTCATCCTGATTGTTATTTTCTTTAGTAATTAGAATACCTGACACCCAGAACATGTTCTGTATGTGAAGATCTGCTTGCCTGTAACTTTTTTTCTTTTTGGTTTTCGAGGTAGGGTCTCACTCTATCTCAGACTGACCTGGAATTCACTATGTTGTCTCAGGGTGGCCTAAAACTCATGGCGATCCTCCTACCTCTGCCTCCTGAGTGCTGAGATTAAAGGTGTGTGCCACAATGCCTGGCTCTTGCCTGTAACTTTTTTCTTTGTGTTTTTGAAGATATCTATTTCTTTTTAAACTTTCTATTGACAACCTTCATTCATACACACCATGTATTCTGATCATAATCACCTACTTTTGTCCCCTGTTCCCCCAAATTTCCAACTAGTTCCTCTTCTACTCTGATGACATAATTTCCCCTCCTATTATGCAGGTCTTGTGTAGGTAGTATAAACATCAACCTGTGAGATCATGAGTACCATAGCACTCCTCCCCATCCTTTGGCTCTTAAATTCTTTCTGTTACCTCTTCCTCAATAGTCCCTGAGCATTGGAAAGTATGATAAGAGATGTCTCACTTATTTCTCAATACTCACTGTCACTTCTCAGCACTTTGATGAGTTTTGAGTCTCTTCAGTAGTCATTGCCATCTGAAAACAAAAGCTTCTCTAAAAAAAGTGGGAATAGGTCCGGGTGCCCTGCACCAGTCTCTGTGTGGGTGGGCACGATGGTGTGGAGTGAGTAGGCCAGACTCCTATTTCCTGGCTCCTCCCAGCTCCCTGGTCTGGGTTCCCTGAGCAGACAGTGTATGGGTGGCCTGGTGGTGTAGAGTGAGTAGGCCAGACCCCTCTTTCTTGGCTCCTCCCAGTTCCCTGGTCCAAGTTCCCTGAACTGGTCTGTGTGCTAGAAGGCAAAGAGTAAGTAGGCCAGATTCCTGTTCCACTGTTGATTATCTTCACTGGTGTTTTCTCTCTCTCCCATTGAACTGCATGCAGTGTATTTTTTTCCAGCTTTATGTCAGCTGGTCCACATGGAAGAGGTTTTCATCTCAGCTCCAGGAGGAATTATCAGTGACCTTGCAGGCCAAGTATGTAGAGTCTTCACTATACCATCATAGTCAGAGACTTCAATACTCCACTATCATCAATAGAGAGATCATCCAAGCAGAAAATCAGCAGGGAAATAAAAGACCTCAAGAACATTATAGATCAACTAGACCTATTGGATATTTATAGAACTTTCCACCCCAACTCTATAAAATACACATTCTTCTCAGCAGCCCGTGGAACCTTCTCCAAAATTGACCACATATTAGGCCATAAAGCCTGCCTTTATAAAGTCAGGAAAATTGAAGTAATTTCCTGCATCATGTCAGAACACAATGTTTTAAAGCTAGAAATTAACAAGAGACACATCAAGAACTCCACCAGCTCCTGGAGACTAAACAACATACTTTTTTTTTTTTTTTTTTTTTTTTGGTTTTGCGAGTTAGGGTCTCACTCTGGTCCAGGCTGACCTGGAATTCACTATGTAGTCTCAGGGTGGCCTCGAACTCTCGGCGATCCTCCTACCTCTGCCTCCCTAGTGCTGGGATTAAAGGCATGCGCCACCACGCCCGGCTTAAACAACATACTTTTAAATAATGAATGGGTCATGGAAGAAATGAAAAATTAATTGTAAAATCCCTAGAATTGAATGATAATGAAAACACAACTTACCAAAACTTATGAGAAACAATTAAGGCAGTCATAAGGGGAAAATTCATAGCCTTAAGTGCCTTCATTACAAAGACAGAGAGATCCCAAATTAATAACTTGACTGTCCACCTAAAGGCACTGGAAAAACAAGAATAATCCAGCCCAAAGAGCTCCAGATGGAAAGAAATCATCAAAATTAGAGCAGAAATTAATGAATTGGAAACTAAGAAAACAATTTTAAAAACTGATGAAATGAAGAGCTGGTTCTTTGAAAAAATAAACAAGATTGACAAACCCCTAGCCAAATTGATCAAACAAAAAAGGAGAAGTCTCAAATTAACAAAATCAGAAATGAAAAAGGAGAGATCACAACAGATATCAATGAAATAGGAAGAATCATCAGGGCATATTTCCAAAACCTCTACTCCACAAAATTAAATAATCTGGAAGAAATGGCTGATTTCCTTGACACATATCACCTACTAAAACTAAACTCAAAGCAGATTAATCTCCTAAACAAACCTATCACACCCATGGAGATTGCAAAGGTAATAAAAAACCTCCCCAAAAAGAAAAGTCCAGGACTGGATGTCTTCTTAGATGAATTCTGTCAAACCTTTACAAAGAATTGAAACCAGGGCTGGAGAGATGGCTTAGTGGTTAAGGTGTTTGCCTGTGAAGCCAAAGGATCCTGGTTCAATTCTCCAGGACCCACATAAGCCAGATGTACAAGGGGCACATGCATCTGGAGTTCATTTGCCATGGCTAGAGGCCCTGGCATGTCCATTCTCTCTGTCTGCCTCTCTTCTATCTCTCTCTCTCTGCTTGCAAATAAATAAAATAAAATAAATTAAAAAAAAAGAATTGAAACCAATTTTTCTCAAACTGTTCTGCATAATCAGAGATCAGGGAATCCTCCTGACTCCTTTTATAAGCTAGCATCACCCTAATACCAAAACCAGACAGAGATGTAACAAGGAAAGAAAACTATAGGCCTATATCCCTAATGAACTTAGATGCAAAGATCCTGACCAAAATCCTTGCAAACCAAATTCAATAACACATCAAAAGCATTAGCCACCTTGATCAAGTAGGCTTCATCCCAGAGATGCTGGGATGGTTTAACATATGGAAATTGGTCAATGTAATATACCACATAAATAAACTGAACCATAAGAACCACATGATCATATCAATTGATGCAGAGAAGGCCTTTGACAAAATACAACACCACTTCATGATCAAAACACTGGAAAGAATAGGCATGGAGGATTTATATCTCAACACAATAAAGGCTATATATAAAACTCCTAAAGCCCAAATAATACTTAATGGGGAAAAACTCAAGGAGTTCCCACTGAGATTGGAAACAAGACAGGGGTGCCCACTCTCACCACTGATCTTCAACATAGTACTAGACCATTGGGGTCCCCCCTAGGGCCAGCCCAGGAGGGATGGCAGGGTCTCTGCCAAGTTGGGGGTGATAGGCATGGAGTCATGACACAGACTCCAGGAGTTGGGTGGAAGCAGGCAGAGGGTGAGCTGCTGCAAAGTCGTTTATTCAAGGAAGTGTAGGGGTTTTGAGGGGTTTGGCTGGCCAATCATTGTATGGGGTGATCCCCTTTTTGTGACCAATGACAGCCTGTCTCTGGACAGATCATCTCGTAGCAGGTTTCTTGCGAGCATGGGACTATAGTTGTTGTCATGCCAGGCTGTGCAGGATGCCATGTTCACAGAAGCCACTTCCCAGTTTCTTCTGACATGCGGTCTGGCTAGGGCCAGACCTGCATTGTGCCACACATATCCTCCTTTTTGTTTTTATTATTGGCTACCCTGGGAGGCATGGTTCTTTGCCAAGCCATTGTTGACCCCATGCCCCAAGGGATTATCACATGTGATGGTGCCTGTCTTAGGTTGCCCATCTCATGGAGTCTTACCTGTCATTGACTATCTGCCATCCTAGTGAGAAAACTCAAGTGGTATGGCTGTCACCTAGTAGGCATGGGAGGGCCAAGTGGTGGTGGCTCTGTGGTGTGCAAATGGTCCCAGTGATGAGAATTAACTATAGAACCTGAAAAAGACTAGGGTAGGACAGGTTTCTGGGTGACTGTTGTGAGCTCACCCTTAGCATCATAATTAGTAGCATTGAGTGTCCTTAATGGTAGCAGATCAATGTAATCAAAGGAGTTGCAAAGGAATTTATGGCTGGTTGGAGGATAGCATTACCATAAGAGGCATTAATAAGCAAAAAAGGCAAAGGTGTGGCTAATGAGAAGTACATGCTTGAAGAGGGAGGAATACAGCGAAATAGAGTGGCTAAAATAAAGCCTAGGAAAAGCATGGGAATCTAGGCCCACCTCACCAAACAAGTATGGCCTAAGAAGAATTGTCCAAAATGGTTTCTGGGAAGTGGTAGTAGAGAGACAAGGAGATAAAAGGAGAAAAAGGGGGAATAAGTTTACAGTCCTGTATCCGGACTGAGGGATTTGGCATCATCCTCTTCATCAAGGTTGATCCCTGAGTCAGTGGCTGGACAGATGTTTCTGGCAGGGATCCAGATCAGGATCTGTGAAGTTTCTGGAAAGACACAAGTATACCCTCAGTACTGTGTTCAAAGAGGGTGGGGTCCCTTCCAGATATTAGTAAGAGGATCCTTCCAGTGGACTAAGGGTAAGGGCGTTGTGGTTAGTTGGGATCTCCAATGTCCTGCCTTGTCAAAGGTGAGAAAATTGAGGGTGAAGAGAGCTTCCACCAGGGCCAAGTGAGGATCCTTAGGTGACATAGTGGACTTATGTTTTATAATTAGTTCCTTTAGTGTCCAGTTAGTTTTTTCCATGATGGCTTGTCCTTGTGGGTTGTAGGGGATCCCAAGGGAGTGTTTTATTCACCAAGACTCCATGAAGGATGTGAATTGGGCAGATGTGTATGCAGGGCCATTATCAGTTTTAATTGACCAGGGTACGCCCATGACCAACATGGCAGTTTTTGTCGCCTTAATGACATGGGGCGCCTTCTTCCCTGAGAGAGCAATAGCAAAAGTAAGCTTAGAGTAAGTGTCCACAATGACATAGACATATTTGAGGTTACCAAAGGAAGGTATGTGGGTAACATCCATCTGCCAGATAGAATATGGGTTAAGGCCTCTAGGATTGACTCTTTGAGGCTGTAGGGGGCCCAAGGGGGTTGGGGGGGCATGCCTTACAGGTACGGGTTAAATGTTTGCATTGGCTAAGCGAGAGCTCGGGCTATAGGGTTCTTAGGTTAGTGGGGGATAGATGGAACCTTTGGTGTAAATGTCTAGCTTGTTCTAAAGGTGGCAAGGAGAAAACAGCAATAAATTTGTCTACCTGCAAATTCCCATCAGCAATAAATCCAGGCAGACCAGTGTGTGAGCAAACATGCTCATTAAGTCTAAAGGTGGATGGCCCATTGTAAAAGGACTTGTTCAAAGTAGGAGTCAATGCCAGATTCCTGGGCTGCCTTGTGGATGAGAGCCAGATCAGAGAGGGGGTGGGGTACCAGGGCCTGACTGTTGCATCCAGCCCTATGTTAATGGGGAAGGCGGCAAAGGGTGGGGCAATGGGGCATGTCAGCAAACTGGCAGTTGCCTGGGTGTCCAAGAGGGGGAGGGGTGGTTGTGAGCGTGACTGCCTCAGGTGGAGGTTTGGGTGGTGGTCTTTTATCAAGGAAAGGTTGGGCTGGGAGGGATGGGCTTTGAAGATCTAGCTTTGGTTCCTCCTTACAGCTTTCGTTATGGGCAGAAATGACTTCCTCCATGGAGGAGCCTTTAAGGCTGGCAATTATGGCAAGGAGGATAGGAAAGAATGGGGTGGGGGTGTGTGCCCTTCATAAACCTTGTGTTTCTTTGTGAGGAAGAGAACTCTGGACCAAATGGAAGTGTCCCAGATGTTCTCCAGACTAACCTATGGGGCTAAAACAAGAGTTTCATCCCAAAAGCCATGGAGGTCTTTTGTTTCACTTTTTGTTTTTGGTTTTTTTTGAGGAGGATTCACTTTGGTTTGATGGGGAGGAGGGTGCCCATTATGGCATGGTGGGTTGGGGGACTAGGCTGTTTCCTGAGTGCTGGGATTAGAAGGCATGACCACCAATGAGATGGGCATGGTTTTTACTTTTAAGCCACGTTTTAGGAGGGCCTAAGAGCCTGCACTTGGGAGGCATCCTCAGATGGGGATCACCATGAGTTCATGGCATGGTGAGTGTTTGAATTCCAGATCAGCCTCTGGGACACTCCTGAATCAAGGAGACTCAGAAAATGATAACCCAGATAAAAAATGATAGCCCAAAGGATAATCATGCAAACCACAACTCCTAATGCCGGGCCAGCTGAGACATACAGATAGAATGCTTAGGACCCACGTGTCTTGTGCTTAGTGGGGGACTTCCATGGGTCATTACTCCATGGCCGTATGCCCACATGATGTCTCCAGGGAAGCTCAGCCAAAGGCCTTGCTTTGCTTCCGAAATAGGGTGGGTCAGACCCTTATGTGATTTCACTGGGATGAACCAAGATTGGAGGGGCCGACACGGATTTTGGGACTGTGTGGCAATGTGATGTGTGCCTTCCTGCTGGGGAAAAGGACAAACAAAAGGAAAAGGGGGGAGGCAGGGGCTGCCTGCTCACCCTCGGGCAGCCATCAGCACATAGAACAGCAAGGGGCCTACTCACTGGATGATCAAGAAAGGGGCCATCTTACCAAGTGCCGAGGGGGCTACTCATCGACAATCAAGGAGGGCATCTCACCAACGCCGAGGGGGCAGAGGGTCCCTGTTCAGGCGCCAGATGTTGGTCCCTCCTAGGGCCAGACCAGGAGGGACGGTAGGGTCTCTGCTGAGGGGTGAGAGGCATGGAGTCACAACACAGACTCTGGGAGTTGGGTGGAAGCAGGCAGAGGGTGAGCTGCTGCAAACTTGTTTATTCAAGGAAGTGTAGGGGGTTTTAAGGGGTTTGGCTGGCCAATCATTGTATGGGGTGGTCCTCTTTTTGTGACCAATGACAGCCTGTCTCTGGACAGATCATCTTGTAGCAGGTTTATTGCAAGCATATGACTATAGCTGTTGTCACGCCAGGCCTGCGCAGGATGCCATGTTCACAGAAGCCACTTCCCAGTTTCTTCTGACATGTGGTCTGGCTAGGGCCAGACCTGCATTGTGCCATACACTAGACATACTAGCCCAAGCAATAAGACAGGAGAAATAAATAAAAGGGAGTCAAATTGGAATGGAAGAAGTCAAGTTAGCCTATTTGCAGATGACATGATGACCTGAAAGTCTCCATCTCAAAACTTCTAAAGATGATAAATGCCTTTAGCAAAGTGGCAGGATACAAAATCAATTCACAAAAATCAGTAGCTTTTCTATATGCAAAAGACAAATATACAGAGAAAGAACTAAGTGAGGTTGTCCCATTTCCAATAGCAACAAAAAATAAATACCTTGGAATAACACTAACCAAGGATGTGAAAGACCTAGATAATGAAAACACTCAAGAAAGAAATAGAGAAGGATTTGAGAAGATGGAAAGTCCTTCCATGCTCCTGGAGAGGTATAATTAATATTGTGAAAATGGCAATTCTACCAAAAACAATATACAGATTTAGCACAATACCATTAAAAATACCAGCATCATTCTTCACAGAGATTGTAAAAATTATCTCAAAAGTCATTTGGAATGGCAGAAAGACTTGGATATCCAAACATATCCTCAGGAAAAAAATAAAACCTCTGATGGTATCACCATACCCAATCTAAATCTATATTACAAAGCCATAGTGACAAAAATAGCATGGTACTGGAATGAAAACAGGCACATAGACCAATGGAACAAAATTGAAGACCAAGACTTTAGGTCAAGGAACTACAGCTACATGATCTTTGACAAAGGTGCCAATAATGTAAACTGGAGAAAAGACAGCATCTTCAATAAGAAATGGTGCTGGACAAATTAGATAACCATATAAAGAAAAATGAAACTAGATCCATTCATTTTTCCATACACAAAAATCAAGTCCAAATGGATTAAAGACCTCAATATAAGACCTGAAACTCTTCAACTACTGGAAGAAAAAAATAGGAGGCACTCTCCATGATATAGGACTGGGAAAAGACTTCCTGAATGAAACCCCAGTAGCCCAGGAAATTAAACAAGCACTCAACCAATAGGATCTCATGAAGCTAAAAAGCTTTTGCCCATACAAACATACCATAAACAGAGCCAATAGATTACCCACTGAATGGGAGAAAAATCTTTGCCAGCTATACTACTGACAGAAGCCTAATAGCTAGAATCTATAAAGAACTCAAATAACTAAACAATAAAAATCAAACAACCCACTCCAAAAATGGGGCAGAGAACTAAATAAGGAGTTCTCAGAGGAAGAATTACAAATGGCTAACACACACACACTTAACCAGTAGGGAAATGCAAATTACAACAACTATGAGATTTCATCTTACACTAGTAAGGATAGCATAGTTAAAAAAATCAAATGAGGGCTGGAGATATGGCTTAGTGGTTAAGGCACCTGCCTGCTAAGCCTAAGAACACCTGTTCGATTCTCCAGGTCCCACATGTAGCCAGACATAAAGTGATGCAAGGGTTCAATGCTGCACTTTCCCACAGGAGGGCACATGTGTCTGGAGTTCATTCACAGTAGCTGAGAGGCCACTGGCATGCCTATTCTCTGTCTCTGTCTCTCTCTAAAAAAAAAAGAAAGAAAAACAAATGTTGGTGAAGACGTGGAGAAATAGG
This sequence comes from Orientallactaga sibirica, assembly GCA_036365145.1. Taxonomy (NCBI): domain Eukaryota; kingdom Metazoa; phylum Chordata; class Mammalia; order Rodentia; family Dipodidae; genus Orientallactaga; species Orientallactaga sibirica. The sequence goes on from JAEOAD010002758.1 coordinate 1,909,106, forward strand.
AACACTCATTTACTGTTGGTGGGAATGTAAGCTGGTACAACCATTGTGGAAATCAATATGGAGCCTCCTGTAAAGGATGAATATAGAGTTACCAACAGACTCAGTTATTCCCTTACTGAGCATTTGCCCTAAAAGCTCCACATCTCAGTTCAGAGATATTTGCTCAACCAGGTTTTGCTCTACTCAATTCATAATACCTAAAAACTGGAATCAGCCCAGGTGCTTATCATTGGATGAATGGATAACCAAGATGTTGTATATCTACTCAATGGAATTCTACTCAGCAGTAAGAAAAAAAATGACACAATTAAATTTGTAGAAAAATGGTCAAACTTGGAACAGATCATTCTAAGTGAACTCACACAATCACAGAAAGACAACAGTCACATGGTTTGTAGTATACCTTAAAATCAGGTATGGTGATACCACCAGCTCCATTTCTGTTCCTTGGGATTGCTTTGACTATCCAAAATTTTTTGTGCTTCCAAATGAATTTTAAGATTTTTCTCTATTAAAAAATATTTATTTTTTTAATTGAGAGAGAGAAAAAGAATATGGGCATGACAGGGTCTCTTGCTACTGCACACCAACTCCAGATGCATGTACCACTTTGTGAATCTGGCTTCACTGGGGATCCAAATTTGGGCCATTAGGCTTTGTAAGCAAGTGCTTTTAATCACTAAGCCATCTCTTCAGCCCAGGATTTTTTTTCTATGTCAGTGAAAAATTGAGTGGAATTTTGATTGGTATTTCATTAAATTGTAGATTGCTTTTGGCAAGACAGACATCTTCACAATATTGTTTCTTACAATTCATGACTATTGGATGTCTTTCCATTTCCTAGTGTCTTTTTAAATTTCTCTCTTGAGTGTTTCAAAGTTTACATTGTAGATAGAGATTGTGCACTTCCTTGGTTAGGTTTATTCCAAGGTTTTTTTTTTAGGCAATTGTGAATGGAAGTGTTCCCCTGGTTTCATCTTCAGCATGTTTGTTATTGAAAGACTACCAATTTCTCTGTGTTAATTTTATATCTTTTTTTTTTTTTTTTTTTTTTTTGGAGAGAGACACAGAGAGAGAAAGGGAGAGTAAGACAGAGATGGGCACACCAGCAGCCTCTCAGCTGCTGCAAACGAAATCCAGATGCATGCACCCCCTTGTGGTCAAGTGCAGCATTGCGCCCTTGCATCACTTTGCATCTGGCTAAACATGGGACCTGGAGATTGGAACTGCTGGAGATTGGAACCAGCATTCTTTAGGCTTAGGAGGCAGGCGCCTTAACCGCTAAGCCATCTCTCCAGCCCTAATTTTATATCTTGATACTTTGCTGGAAGTATTTATCAGCTCTAACAGTTTTATGGTAGTCTTTAGGTCCCTTATATATAGAATACTATCATTTACAAATAATGATAGTTTGACTCCTTCCTTTCCTGCTTGTATCCCTTTTATTTGTGTCTTTTTTCTTATTGATGTAGGTAAGACTTTCAGAACTATATTAAATAAAAATGGAGGGGCTGAATAGATGGCTTAGCAGTTAAGGTACTTACCTGAAAAGCCCAAGGACCCAGGTTTAATTCACCAGAATCCACGTAAGCCAGATGCACATGGTGATGCAAGGCTGGAGGCCTTGGGCACCTGTTCTCTCTTTGTCTATTGGCTTCTTTCTCTATCTCCCTATCTTAAATAAATAAAATTTAAAAATTATTTAAAAGAATAAAAATAGAGAAAGTGGATACACCTGTCTTGTTCCTGATTAGTATAATGTTAGCTATAGATTTGTTGTATATACCTTTTATTATATTGAGATATCTTCTTTTTATTCCCAGTTTCTTCAGGACTTTTATCATGAAGGGATGTTGAATTTTGTCAAATGTCTTTTCCACATCTATTGGGATAATCTGGTAATTTTTGTCCATGAGTTTACTTATATGGCATATTGCATTTATTGATTTACATATGCTGTGTCATCCCTGCATCTCTGGAATAAAACCCACTTGATAGAGTGAATGATTTTTTAATGTGTTTCTATAGTCTGTTTGCCAGCATTTCATGGATAATTTTTGCATCTTGTTATTGGTCTGTTAAAATGGTTTATCTCATCTTGCTTTAATTTTGTTAAGTCATATATATCTAGAGATTCATCCATTTCTTTTGATTTTCAAATTTCATAGAGTATATGTTTTTAAGGTATGTCTATGATTTTGTGAATTTCATTAGTATCTGTTCTGATGGTGCCCTTTTCATCCCCAGTTGTACTAATTTGGGTCATCTCTCTCTTTATTTTGGTTAACTTTGCTAAGGGTTTATCAATCTTGCTTATTCTTTCAAAGAATCAATGATTTTTTCATTGAATTTTTTGTTTGTTTTTTGAGGTAGGGTCTCACTCTAGCTCAGGCTGACCTGGAATTCCCTGTGTAGTCTCAGGGTGGCCTCAAACACATGGCGATCCTCTTACCTCTGCTTCCCTAGTGCTAGATTAAAGGGGTGTGCCACCATGCCTGGTTTCATATTCATTGTACTGTTTTTTCTTGGTTTCTATTTAATTAATTTCTGCTTTTGTTATCACTATTTCTTTTTGCCTACTGATTTTTGGTTTGGCTTGTTCTTTTTCCAAGGTCTTAACTTGTAGCATTATGTTATTTATTTGTGACCTCTCTAATTTTTTAATCCAGGCACTTAAATCTATAAATTTCCCTCTTAGGACTGCCTTCATTGTATCCCATAGGTTTTGGTATGTTGTAATTTCATTATTATTTGATTTTAGAATTTTTTTTGAGGTAGGGTCTCATTCTAGCCCAGGGTGACCTAGAACTCACTCTATAGTCTCAGAGTGGCCTCAAACTCACAGTGATTCTCCTACCTCTGCCTCCCCAGTGCTAGGATTAAAGGCATGGACTACCATGCCCAGCTAGAGTTTTTTTTCATTTCCTTCTTTATTTCTTCAATAGCATATTTATCATTCAATAGTGCATTATTAAATTTCTATGAGTTTGTGTATGTTCTGTTGCCTTTCTTGTTGTTGTTTTGTAATGTTATCCCATTTGATCAGATAGATTACACAGAATTATTTGAATTTTCCTATACTTAGTAGAATATGCTTTGTGTTCTAAAATATAATCTATTTTAGAGAAAGTTACATGTGCTGCTGAAAGGAATGTGCATTCTGCAGCATTTAGATGGAATGTTGTCTAGATGCTTATTAGGTCCATTTGTTCTATGGTGACATTTAGTACAGATGCTTCTCTTTATTTTTTTGCAGAGATTATCTGACCTGTCAATTAATGAGTGGAGTATTGAAGTTGCTTACTACTATTGTTCTTGGGTTATCTGTGACTTTACATCTAGTAGTGTTTGTTTAATGAAATGGGGTGAAGCATGTTTGGTACAGATATGTTTATAATTGCAATGTCCTCTTCTTGGATTCTTCTCTTAATCAGTCTAAAAGGACCTTTATATTTTGATTAATGTCAGTTTGAAGTCTATCCTGTTAGATATCAGCACAGCAACATCTGTCCTTCTCTAGGAGCTAGATCTTGGACTTAGGCTGAGTGGGCCTGGTGGCAGAGAAGAGGCAAGAGGCATAGCCCTCACCTAGGCCCTTACCTGGTCAGTACAGTGCCCCATGAGCACACCACACCAGTAGAGGCCACAACCATTTCTGCACAAGCACTCAGGGGTGGTGCTTCTGGACTCTGCTTGAATTCTCAGGCTGGAACACTATAGGCTGCTGGGACACCCTGCCTCAGCTAGGAGCCACCTCTCCCTCACCCCCAGTAGAGGGTTTGAAGATGGCTGGTGGGGCTCTCCTGCCACATCTGGACAACTGAGTCTGGCCAGAGTCTCCTAGGACACCTGGAGGAATTAGGAACTGTAGCTGCCCATGGGAAGGAGACACTGGCAGGTTCCAGATGCTTCTGTGCCAAGAAACCCAGCAGATTCCAAGTCCAGGAGGCCTCCACATCTGCCAGAGCTCTTCCCTTCCACCGTGGATGAATGGCAGAACCCCAGCACCTGTAGGAACATGTCTGCACCAACACTCAGGGCTGCATGCTTGCAGGTGTCTCCTGTCCTTAAACTCATATCTGAGCCCTCAGGAAGAAATGTTGAGGCTGGACAGGTGCTGGGGACTTCAGCCCCAGGAAGGAGATCTGCAGGGTCACACAGGTTAAAGGTCCCAAGCAGATCCTGCCTATGGATTCAGCTCCCAGGAAGGTGTTGCCACAGGGCAGGAATGGCACAGGTTCTTCTGGGCAGCAGGAGCTCTGTGGAGAGACCCGTCTTCAGCTATCATTTACGATAAGGAAGTGTAACTTCCAGTTGTGAGAAGGGGACCCTTAGGCCATGGTCAGAGAAGGACAAAGCAAGAAGAGCCCTTGGTCAACAAGTTCAGCTTCATGACCCAGTTTCCCTCCTGGTTTCATCCCCTATAAATTGGGATTCCTGATTCTTGCTGTGCCCATCTTGCTGCCAGCCAGGAGCAAGGTGCTCTGTTTTGAAGGTGAAATTTAAAGTCCTCAGGTAGTGGCACTTGAAATAAAGCTCTTGGATTTGGGGCAGTGAGAAGATGGAGAGTTATGAGCAGGCCAGTTGCCGTGGGACCCTCTGGCTTTGTTCTCAGATGTCAACAAATACACCTCTAGGCAAAACCCATGCTACAACTCCACACACTGCATCAATCATGTGGTTAGCTATCAGCAACTCTGCTGTCTAGGCTGAAAGCTGATCCCTGAATGCCTCAATAGCAGGAACAATCCAGTGTTGACTGGAGCTGTTCAGTAAAGTACACTCCATGCTGCGGGAAGGGGATGGAGCGCCGAAAGGGCAGAGGATTTCGAACCAGGCTGGGAAGGAGCTGAGTCCCTTCTTGTCTCCAGATATGAAGGAATGCCACAGCAACTCCGTGCTGCCACCGCCAGGGAAGAAAGCCAGGTCCAGGGTCCCTCAGTGGCCCAAAGGACACCTGCTGCAAAGGTACCTGCCTGGCTGACCCAGATCCTCCAGGCCAGCCAAATTTCACAACTGTCCTGTCTCTGGGGCTGGGGTCGGGGCTGACTTGAAGGCCCATCCCTCCCGCAGCTCAGCCTGTCTGCCACTGCTCTCTCCTCCGCAGCTTCGTGGTGTTATGGCACACTGTGCCGACCAGGTAAGGGCCCAGGTGAGGGCTGTGCCTCTGCCTCTGCCTCTGCCTCTGCCACAGGGCACGGTCCCAGCGTGGCTGCAGTGAGAGGGCTCTATTTACTTGCGGTTGACAGGTCAGACCTGGCATTGGCTGGGGCTGCATTGCCATCTGGGTTCTCCTCTAGGCTCCCCAGTTGCCTGCAGAATTTACCTCCTTGTGGTTTGTTCCTGGCTGGCAGTAAGGAACCACACTCAGTTTCCAAGCCATCACACTTCTTCCCTTGTCTCCCTCTTGTTGGCCTTATCACAGCCTACCAATGTCTACAATGAAGACCAACAGGGAACTGTCTCAACAATTTGCTTTTCTATGAAGAACCCAGAATATTTAAAGGCTCATCCAATTAGGTCAGTCCCACCAAGATGAACTCTGTATGTGGAAGTCAAGGCATTAGGAACCTAAATTCCATGTGCAGTCCATCACAGCAACACCTACATGATCATTTGATCAAATACCTACAAGGGGGTGTGTGGAACAGCAGGGGTGGAGATAAGGGCAAAATGGAATTCTCCTACCACAAGTCTACAAGAGAGAGGGTCTCCACAGCTCAGGAGGTAGATGTGGTGATGCCAGAGGTGGTCAAGAGGGCCAGGAAGGACAAGTGGTTCTGGGGCTGTGCTGTCCACCTCCTCTAGCAAGATGAGCTGGTGACTTCCTCAATTTCCCCAGTGTCCCGGCCATCAGGTACAAGTCAACCTGAAACTGAAGAGAGGTGTAGGGATTGAAAAGACAAGACACAAGGAATGGAGTCAAGCCTAATCCTGGTCAAGACTCAAAGTTTACTGCAGAAGTCTCAGCTTATATATTAGTAAACAAAACAAGCTCCTGAGAGCAGAAACCTTGTTCCAGTTACACAGCTGCACAAGGAAAGAACCTCAGATAAATATGTATCAATGATATTCCTTGTGGCTGAACACCCTGACCTACATAAACTTCCCCCTCAGGCTGGAAAATGTTACAATCTTTGTCTCAGCAAACTCCCTTAAAGCTTTAGGCTGTCAGCCAAGTATTTTGTACAGAAGGCAAGGTCAAGAAATAAACAAGACTGCACCATGGCTCTCCATACCCCAGGAACACAGGCTCACTTTTCTGAGCCCAGGTAGTGGGGGTTTCTTCTCAGCACACCAAGAAAAGCAAAGTGAATCTCAGCCAAATGCTCAGACCTCATAGGTCCACCCAAAGGTCCAAACAATCCCAAGGCCTTGTTGTGACCTAACACAATGGTCAAATTTTAAGCTACCATTTTTTAAAAATTCTATTTTTACTTATTTACCTGCAAGAGAGAGAAAGAGGCAGAGAGAGAGAGGGAGAGAGGGAGAGAGAGAGAATGGGCACACCAGGCCCTCCAGCCACTGCAATCGAACTCCAAACACATGCGTCACATGGGGAATTCAAACTTGAGTCCTTTGGCTTTGCAGGCAAGTGTCTTAACAGCTAAGCCATCTCTCCAGCCCTAATCTACCATATTTTATTTTATGTAAGAGGTATCATGTTTATACTTCAAAATTCAAACATGGCAAAAGAGGAAACATTGAGGAGTCTCCCATTCCCACTGGCAGATCCCTGTGCCTCTAGGGCCTAAGACAATCAAAGTTTTGCATTTCCCATGCACTTTCAAAGGGTTGCTTTAGACACATCAAACATAGGATTATATTTGTCTCTCAGCTCCTTTCTTTTTGTCCTCATAAAGTTAGCAAGTCATACTCATTGAAGCACACTTTAAAAAAAATTTTTTTTAAATTATTTTTTTGGAGAGAGACACACAGAGAGAGAGAGAGAGAGAGAGAGAGAGGAAGACAGAGATGGGCGTGCCAGCAGTGTCTCAGCTGCTGCGAACGAAATCCAGATGTGTGCACCCCCTTGTGGTCAAGTGCAGCATTGCGCCCTTGCGTCACTTTCCATCTGGCTAAACGTGGGACCTGGAGATTGGAACTGCTGGAGATTGGAATCAGTGTTCTTAGGGTTAGGAGTCAGGCGCCTTAACCCCTAAGCCATCTCTCCAGCCCACACTTTTGTTTTTGAGACAGGGTCTTGCTATGGCCCAGGCTGGCTTGGAACTCATGATCCCAAATAGTGTGATTACAGATGTGTGTCACCATTTCCTGCTTGCTGTTTTAAAAACACATTGTTGGGCTGGAGAGATGGCTTAGTGGTTAAGGCGCCTCCCTCCTAAGCCTAAGAACGCTGGTTCCAATCTCCAGCGGTTCCAATCTCCAGGTCCCACGTCTAGCCAGATGCAAAGTGATGAAAGGGCGCAATGCCTCACTTGACCACAAGGGGGCGCACACATCTGGATTTCGTTCACAGCAGCTGAGAGACTGCTGGTGCGCCCATCTCTGTCTCCCTCTCACTCTCTGTCTGTCTCTCTCTGTGTTTCTCTCCAAAAATAAATAAAAATTAAAATAAAAAAAATTAAAAAAAAACACATTGTTCGATTCCAGCCTATGTGAATGGGCCAGTGATTGCCTATCAAATCTTCATCTTTTGTTAACACAACTTTCAATAATTCACATATTCTTAATTTATCTCATATTTCACAACACATTCAGGCTGATTCTTAGGTCAAATTCACAATTTTATGCTGATAAATATTGTCCTATCTTACCACATGTATCACTTTCCCTATCACCATAAAAATGACTATCAAACTTTTGTATTTTATCTATTTTAAGATGTAAATGTATTTAGAAAAATATTTGTATTTAAAATTTTTTTAATTTACTTATTTGCAAGTAGTGGAGGGGATGGACAGGCCAGGGTCTCTGTCAATGAACTCCAGATGCATGTGCCACTTTGTACACCTGGTTTTACATGGGTACTAGGGAATTGAACCCAGGACATCAGTCTTTGCGAACAAGTGCTTTTAACCCCTAAGCCATCTCTCCAGCCCCAATGTTTTTATTTTTATTGAGTGAAATAAAACATATTTATTTATTGCCCAAAGGAAAAATGTGTTTGCATCCTTTTGTTATTACTTCATAGGAGCTCTTTATATCCTAAGAATTTAGCTTTTATCTTTCAGAATTTCAAAATGTAGTGTGTCTTAAAATCAACTCAAGAACTAGCATCTATTTTAGAAATATTTATTTTTAATAATCTTATGTGTACATGATGTATTTTGATCATATTCAGGCCAGTTACCTTCTCTTGTCCTCTCCCACTCCTGCTGACCTTCTTCTTTTCAACTAGTCCCACTTCTACTTTGATGTCTTTTTTGTGATCCACTGAGTTTAATTAGGTTGCTTGCATGACCACGTGTGAGGGTATTTACTGGAGCATGGCCAATTTCTATGTGACTACACTACTGAAGAAAATGACTCTCCTTCCCCCAGCAACTGTTACTCCTCAGGGAATGAAAGGGCCTGATAAGCCTCTCCCATATTATTTATTTTTAAACATGTTCTTGGGAAACATTTTCAAATTACAAATATGTTGCAAAAATAAAAACCATATGAATAATACCGAACAGACCTTATCCAGATGTCTACTTTGAAAAGCTTGCCTTCATTTTGTTGCTAATTCACACATTCCCTTCCTCTCATGTTCTCCCTCCTCTCTCCCCTTTCCTTCAGTTACACTGAAATCTAATTGTTGGTGCGTTTCTATTTACATTTTTTCATAGCTTTAAACTGACTTTGGAATGAGTGGGAGAAAAATGAATCCTAAGGTATTGTCAGAACTAAAATAACTTCTTCCTTTAACCAAGTGTCTGATTCTAACTCTGGATTTGTGACAGCAGGCAGCTGGTGGGCTAGACTGAGGAAAGTGGAATGTGGGGTAAAGTTGAAGCCTGGGTATCCAGGCACAGATTATGTCATTTGACATCATGTGATGACACTCAGCACGGAACATCACACTTTGAGAGACTCACACATTAATCTGTATGCTTATTTGTACTGAAAATTCACTTCATCCAGGGAGGGTTTCATTTTGAGTGAGGACTCACTTATTCCCCTGACTTCCAGTAGTCTATCAGTTAATAAGCCCCTAAAATATAAAATTCTGAACTTGGAGTTATCCACCAACTTTACAAGTTTATCTGATCTTCCCATTCAGGAATTTGCTGAGCCAGGGGAGCTGGGGTAATGACTTAGTCAGTAAAGTGTGAGGACTGGAGTTCAGATTCCCAGTACCCATGTAAATGCTAGGTGGGCATGGGGCCTGCCCATAATCTAGTGCTCAGCAGGCAGAGACAAGGAATTCCCAGGGCAAGATGGTTAGTTAGCTGGGTTCAAGTGAGTGGAGAATGTTAGAAGGCACTCCTCCAGGGGCTAGGTGCAAGTCCTCTACATGGTCACCTTCTCCTGAATGCCGCTGGACAGGCTGCACCTCTCTTCTTCACACTCTCAGTCTTCAAGAGGTCACTCCCTCCTGAAGAAGGCTACTGAGGAGGTTTGTCTTCCCCAGGCAGCTAAAAAGGCCTAGCTGTAGCCATTTTTGCAGAATCCAGGCCTCACCTATATGGAACACTCACCTGGTGAGTGCAAAGTCCCACCTTATCATCTTGAGCATGTCCACAGGTGTCAGTAGAACCAACGAGGGATGTGAATCTTTCAGAACCTCATATGAGAGATACTGGGGAAAAATCCATAGGGCATTTTTTCTCAAGGAAGATTAGAATTGCTAAGGGTTAATAATGTATATTTAAATTGTTTATGTAAAAAGAATGTAAGCAAGAAATGCCCAAACTAAATAAGTAAAGTCATAGGACAGGCTCTAAGAATATTCAGACCTGAGTTTATATTTCTGGGGTGCTGAGCTGACACAGCATTTTTGCAGTTACTGGAAAAACCCCAAACTGCCCAGTACCCAAAATAATCCTTGAAATGAGCCAGTCAGAAGAAACTAAGCAAATGTTATACATACTTGTGATCCTCAAGTTATAGATAAGTTGGCTCAAAATGCCATAGTAACCACATAACCAATGAGCATACTACATGTACATTATTTTTAATTGTTAACCAATCATGTTATAAATTCTCCTCTCCTTTGTTTGAATCCAATAAAAGCTGCCCTGATTCTACCCTCGGGGCCTTCAGTCCTCTACCCCTGCGTGGCGTATGACTGTGGGCCCCAGTGCACGCTTGGAATAAAACTCCTCTTGCTGTTTGCATCAAGACCATTTCTCGTGAGTGTTTTGGGTGTCGCCTTTCCCGAGACAGAGCCCGGGGAGTCCTCACTTCCAGGGTCTTACAGCTTGGTTCCCTGACCGGGAAACCGCGACTACCTCTCACACTCGAGAACCGACTTGGAGGTAAGGGGATCCCCCTAAGATGTGTGAGTGTGTGTGTCGGCCAGCATCTTTGTTCTGAGTGTCTGTCCTCTGTTCTGTAACACGCACGCTTCTGGTTTGCAGCTGTCCTCTCGGGCCGTAAGGAACGGAAGACTGTGATCAGCAGGTGTGCTAAGAGGATCACAGGCTGCTGCCATCCGGGAGGTGGGGGGAGAGCCCCAGGAGGTGAGGAGGAGAGCCAGGGACCCCTGGTGGTCTCTGAGGTAGGGTCTACTGTCGGTCGGAGGACCGAGTTCTGTTGTTGAAGTGGAAGCTTCCCTCTCTGTGACTGTCCGATTTTTTTTTTCACTTGCCTGTGGAAGACGTGAACGGGTCGCAAGTGTCTGGATCTGTTAGTTTCAATTCCGTGTGTCTTTGTCTTGTGTGTCTTTGTCTACATTTTTGTCATGGGACAGACGGTGACGACTCTTCTTAGTTTGACTCTTGACCATTGGACTGAAGTGAAATCTAGGGCTCACAATTTGTCAGTTGAGGTGAGGAAGGGACCCTGGAAGACATTTTGTGCCTCTGAATGGCCTACATTCAATGTTGGGTGGCCTTCAGAGGGAACATTTAATTCTGAAACTATTCAGGCTGTTAAAACTATTATTTTCCAGGCTGGACCCTGCTCTCATTCCGATCAGGAGCCCTACATCCTTACATGGAGTGATTTGGTAGACAACCCTCCACCATGGGTTAAGCCATGGCTAAGCAAATCTAAGGAGCCAGACTCCCGAGTTCTGGCCCTAGAAACGAAAAGAAAGGTTCATTTGAAAAAGCCAAACTTTCTCCTCGCATCTATCCCGAGATCGAGGAACCTCCAGCTTGGCCGGAATCCCAACCTGTTTCCCCACCCGTTATCCCTCACAAGGTGTCACTAGAGGATCATCTGTATCCACCCCTCCTGAGGCTCCGGCGATGGGAGGACCGGCTGCGGGTACCCGGAGTCGCAGAGAGCGGACAGATGAGATTGTGACGCTTCCGCTGTGCACCTTTGGGCCCCCTGTACCAGGTAGTCAATTGCAACCCCTTCAGTATTGGCCCTTTTCCTCTGCAGATCTTTACAATTGGAAAACTAACCACCCTCCTTTTTCAGAGGATCCCCAACGCCTCACGGGGTTGGTGGAGTCCCTTATGTTCTCTCATCAGCCTACCTGGGATGATTGCCAACAGCTGCTGCAGACGCTCTTCACAACTGAGGAGCAGGAGAGAATTTTATTAGAAGCTAGAAAGAATGTTCCTGGGGCCGACAGGCGACCTACACAGTTGCAGAATGAGATCGATATGGGATTCCCTCTGACTCGCCCTAGTTGGGACTACAATATGGCTGAAGGTAGGGAGAGCTTGAGAATCTATCGCCAGGCTCTGGTGGCGGGTCTCCGAGGGGCCTCCAGATGGCCCACCAATTTGGCCAAGGTAAGAGAGGTAATGCAAGGACCAACCAAGCCTCCCTCAGTTTTTCTTGAAAGACTTATGGAGGCCTTCAGACGATTCACTCCTTTTGATCCTACCTCAGAAGCCCAGAAGGCCTCAGTGGCCCTGGCTTTCATAGGGCAGTCAGCCCCGGATATTAGAAAGAAACTTCAGAGATTGGAAGGACTACAGGAGACTGAGTTATGTGAATTGGTGAAAGAGGCAGAGAAAGTGTATTATAAAAGGGAGACAGAGGAAGAAAAGGAACAGAGAAAGGAAAAAGAGAGAGAGGAAAGAGAGGAAAGACGTGATAGAAGGCAGGAAAAGAAGTTAACTAAAATTTTGGCTGCAGTAGTTGAAGGGAAAAACAGTAGAGAGAGAGAGAGAAATTTCAGAAAATCCAGGACAGACTCTAGACAGATAGGGAACCTGGGCAACAGGACCATGCTTGATAAGGATCAATGTGCTTATTGTAAAGAAAAGGGACATTAGGCGAGGGACTGCCCCAAAAAACAAAACAAAGGACCAAGGGTTCTAGCCCTGGAGGAAGATGAAAAATAGGGGAGACGGGGTTCGGACCCCCTCCCCTAGCCCAGGGTAACCTTGAAGGTGGAGGGGCAACCAGTCACATTTCTGGTCGATACTGGAGCAGAACATTCTGTACTGTTACAGCCACTAGGAAAATTAAAAGACAAAAAATCCTGGGTGATGGGAGCCACCAGACAACGGCAGTATTCATGGACTACCCAAAGAACTGTTGACCTGGGAGTGGGACGGGTAACCTACTCATTTCTAGTCATCCCTGAGTGCCCGGCACCCCTCCTAGGTAGGGACTTACTGACTAAAATGGGAGTTCAAATTTCTTTTAAACAAAGACAACCAGAAGTATCAGTAGATGACAAACCCATCACAATATTGACCCTCCAGTTAGATGATGAATATCGGCTATACTCCCCTTTGGTGGAGCCCAATCAGGACATACAATCCTGGTTGGAGCAGTTTCCCCAAGCCTGGGCAGAAACCGCAGGAATGGGCCTAGTGAAGCAAGTTCCCCCTCAGGTTATTCAACTAAAATCCAGTGCTACACCAGTGTCAGTTAAACAGTACCCCATGAGTAAAGAGGCCCAAGAAGGAATTTGGCCTCATATTCAAAGATTAACTCAGCAAGGCATTCTGGTCCCTGTTCAATCCTCCTGGAATACTCCCTTGCTGCCAGTTAAAAAGCCTGGGACCAATGATTACCAGCCAGTACAAGACCTGAGAGAGGTCAATAAAAGGGTGCAGGACATACATTCAACTGTCCCAAACCCTTATAACCTCCTGAGCGCTCTACCACCTGAACAGAGTTGGTATACAGTATTGGACTTAAAAGATGCCTTCTTCTGCCTGAGATTACACCCCACCAGTCAACCCCTTTTTGCCTTTGAATGGAGAGACCCAGGTACAGGTAGAACAGGACAGCTCACCTGGACCCGACTACCCCAAGGGTTCAAAAACTCCCCAACCATCTTTGATGAAGCCCTACATAAAGATCTGGCCAACTTCAGGGCCCAAAACCCCCAGGTGACTCTTCTCCAGTATGTAGATGACCTGCTCCTGGCAGGAGCTACCAAACGGGACTACTTGGAAGGTACGAGAGCACTGCTACTGGAATTGTCTGACCTAGGCTACCAAGCCTCAGCTAAGAAGGCCCAGATCTGCAGGAGAGAGGTAACGTACCTGGGGTACAGTTTACGGGATGGGAAACGATGGCTGACTGAGGCACGAAAAAGAACTGTAGTTCAGATACCAATCCCAACTACGGCCAGGCAAGTAAGAGAATTCCTGGGGACAGCTGGGTTTTGCAGACTGTGGATCCCGGGGTTTGCAACCCTAGCAGCTCCACTCTACCCATTGACCAAAGAAAGAGGGGAATTCTCCTGGGCTCCTGAGCATCAGAAAGCATTTGATGCTATCAAAAAGGCCTTGCTGAGCGCACCTGCTCTAGCCCTCCCTAATGTAACTAAGCCTTTTACCCTCTATGTGCACGAATGTAAGGGAGTGGCACGGGGCGTTTTGACCCAATCCCTGGGGCCATGGAAAAGACCTGTTGCTTACCTGTCCAAGAAGCTTGACCCTGTAGCCAGTGGATGGCCTGTCTGTCTGAAGGCTATTGCAGCTATGGCTGTACTGGTCAAGGATGCTGACAAATTGACGTTGGGACAAAACATAACTATAATAGCCCCCCATGCACTGGAGAGTATTATCTGGCAGCCTCCAGACCTATGGATGGCTAACACCCGCATGACCCACTATCAAAGCCTGCTTCTCACAGAGAGAGTCATATTTGCTCCACCAGCCACCCTCAACCCTGCCACTCTTCTACCTGAAGAGTCTGATGAACCAGTGACTCATGATTGTCACCAACTATTGGTTGAGGAGACCGGGGTCCGTAAGGACTTTACAGACAGCCTGCTGACCGGATTACACCCCGTTAACTGATGGGAGCAGCTACGTGGTAGAAGGTAAGAGGATGGCTGGGGCGGCGATAGTGGATGGGACCCACACGGTCTGGGCCAGTAGTCTGCCAGAAGGGACCTCAGCACAAAAGGCTGAGCTCGTGGCCCTCATGCAAGCCTTGCGGCTGGCTGAAGGGAAATCTATAAATATTTACACGGACAGTAGGTATGTTTTTGCGACTGCACACGTGCATGGAGCCATCTACAGACAGAGGGGGTTACTTACTTCAGCAGGAAAAGAAGTCAAAAATAAAGAGGAGATTCTAAGCCTACTGGAGGCTTTACATTTGCCAAAGAGACTAGCCATTATACATTGCCTTGGGCATCAGAAGGCCAAAGACTTCATCTCAAAAGGGAACCAGATGGCTGACCAGGTAGCCAAGCAGGCAGCCCAGGGTGTCAACCTTCTACCGGTAATGGCAAAGCCCAAGGCCTCGGAACCTGGATGACAGTACACTCTAGAGGACTGACAAGAGATAAAAAAGATAGACCAGTTCTCCAAGACCCCAGAAGGGACCTGCTACACCCCAGGTGGGAAGGAGATCCTACCCCACAAAGAAGGATCAGAGTATGTACGACAGATACATTGTTTAACGCACCTGGGAGCTAAACATCTGCAGAGACTGATTAAAACATCCCCTTACCATGTTCTCAAACTGTCGGGGGTAGCTGATTCAGTGGTCAAACATTGTGTACCCTGCCAGCTGGTTAATGCACATCCTTCAAGAATGCCTCCTGGAAAGAGACTAAAGGGAAGCCACCCAGGCGCTCACTGGGAAATAGCCTTCACTGAGGTAAAACCAGCCAAATATGGTAATAAATACTTATTAGTTTTTATAGACACCTTTTCAGGATGGGTAGAGGCTTATCCTACCAAGAAGGAGACCTCAACTGTGGTGGCTAAGAAAATATTGGAAGAGATCTTCCCAAGATTTGGAATACCAAAGGTAATAGGGTCTGACAATGGTCCAGCTTTCGTTGCCCAGGTAAGTCAGGGGCTAGCCAAGACATTGGGGATTGATTGGAAATTACATTGTGCCTACAGACCCCAAAGCTCAGGACAGGTAGAAAGAATGAATAGAACCATTAAAGAGACCCTTACCAAATTGACCACAGAAACTGGCATTAATGATTGGATAGCTCTCCTACCCTTTGTGCTTTTCCGGGTTAGGAACACCCCTGGACAGTTTGGGCTAACTCCCTATGAATTGCTCTACGGGGGCCCCCCCACTGGTAGAAATTGCCTCTGTACATAGTGCTGATATGCTGCTTTCCCAGTCTTTGTTCTCTAGACTCAAGGCACTTGAGTGGGTGAGACAACAAGTGTGGAAGCAGGTACAGGAGGCCTATTCTGAAGCAGGAGACTTACAAGTCCCACATCGCTTCCAAGTCAGAGATTCAGTCTACGTCAGGCGCCACCGTGCGGAAAGCCTTGAGACCCAGTGGAAGGGCCCATACATCGTGCTGCTGACTACACCGACCGCCATAAAAGTTGAAGGGATCCCCACTTGGATACATGCCTCCCATGTTAAGCCTGCTCCACCACCGGACCCAGAATGGAGAGTCGAAAAAACTGACAACCCCCTTAAACTTAAGCTTCGTCGTGTGGACTCTGCTTCTTCAGCTAAGTGACTCTACTAATCCCCATGCCCCCCAGAAACTGACCTGGCAGGTGATCTCCCAGACTGGAGATATGATATGGAGCATCTCTAAGGATGCCCCCTGGACTTGGTGGCCACCACTGTATCCAGATCTCTGTCAGCTAGCAGCAGGCATAGAAACTTGGGACATACCTGAGGTAGATCCCAGAGTGAGCACTCCAATATGCCTATCTGGGCGCTGCCCCTGCCCATCAAGGGGAATGGGGAAAGGATTAGGCTGTAGTCACCAGCAACTAAGAGCTGAACTCCAAAAGCAGGACATCTATGTCTGTCCCAGAGATGGGAGAGATCGAAGCATGGCTATTAGATGTGGGGGGGCGGAACATTATTATTGTAAGTACTGGGGATGTGAAACAACTGGAACTACATACTGGAAGCCTTGGTCCAATTGGGATGCAATTATCCTTAACCGGGCATCCCCCTATGACAAAGAGACCCCAGGCCTTCAGAGAGCCCATTGTTCAGGGAACATGGCCTTGGGGCTCTGCCTGTCCCGCCATAGTCCAGGTGGCCGCCACTGTAGACTGCCAGTCTGGACAGGGCAAGGGCTCTGCCTAAGCTTTACATGCAACCCCCTAAACATCACCTTTACTGAGCCTGGAAAAAAGCTAGAGACTGGATCAAGGGGAGGCAATGGGGGTTACGGCTCTATATGTCTGGCGTAGACACAGGCCTCCTTATGACTATAAGACTGAAAATAGAAAGTCCTTCATCATTGTCCGTGGGGCCCAATCCAGCGCTGGCTGAACAAGGCCCTTCAGCCCCGCTGCCCCCGTTTCCCCAAAAACCTGTGCCAGGCCCCCCCCCCTTGCCAGCTCGGTTCCAGGGCCCTCAACCATCTCTGTGCAGACAATGAAAAGGTTATTTAACCTGGTGCAGGGAGCTTTCCTGGCCCTCAATGCCACTAACCTGGAAGCCACCACCTCCTGCTGGCTTTGCTTGTCGTCAGGCCCCCCTTATTATGAGGGCCTGGCCTTGACAGGAACTTTCACAGTCTCTGACCAATCTAAAGGACAATGTTCCTGGGGGCCTCAAAATAAGCTAACACTGACTGAGGTGTCCGGAAGAGGGCTCTGTATAGGTAAGGTACCCCTGACCCATCAACATCTCTGCAACTTTTCCATAATTCTTAACCAAACAGAGTCAAACAAGTACTTGGTACCAGGGGATAATCGATGGTGGGCATGCAATACCGGATTAACCCCTTGTGTCTCTACTACAGCCTTTGACTCGTCTAAACATTTCTGTGTCATGGTCCAGCTAGTCCCCCGGGTTTACTACCACCCTGAGGAGGAGGTCATTAATGAGTATGATTATCGACCCACCCGCTCTAAAAGAGAGCCCATAACCCTTACCTTGGCAGTTATGCTCGGGTTGGGGATGGCTGCAGGAGTAGGGACAGGAACTACAGCCCTGATCATGGGACCACGACAGTTAGAAAAAGGACTTGATGAACTAAATGCTGCCATGACTGAAGATCTCCAAGCTTTAGAAAAATCTATTAGCAACCTAGAGGAATCTCTGACTTCTTTATCTGAAGTGGTCCTACAGAACCGGAGGGGATTGGATCTACTGTTTCTAAAGGAAGGAGGGTTATGTGCAGCCTTAAGAGAAGAATGTTGTTTCTATGTAGATCACTCGGGATGTATAAGAGACTCCATGAGCAAGGTCAGAGAAAGGCTAGAGAAACGTTGAAGGGAAAGGGAGGCTAACCAGGCATGGTTTGAAGGGTGGTTCAGCAGGTCCCCTTGGATGACCACGCTACTTTCTGCTCTGATGGGACCCTTAGTGATTTTACTCCTGTTGCTTAACGTTGGACCCTGCATAATCAACAGATTTATTGCTTTTGTTAGAAGACAGGTGAGTGCGGTCCACATTATGGTGCTCAGACAACAGTATAGGGGTCTTCAGGACAGGGAGGGAACTAACTTCGAGTCCTCCCAGTTCTAGGATTAGAACTATTAACAAGAGCAGAAGTGGGGAATGAAAGGATAAACAGAATAGTTACAAAGTAAAAGTATATAGATAGAAATGTAAAGAATGTAAGCAAGAAATGCCCAAACTAAAGTAACGCCATGACAGGCTCTAAGAATATTCACAGGCCTGAGTTTCTATTTCCGGGCTGAGCTGACACAGCATTTTTGCAGTTACTGGAAAAACCCCAAACTGCCCAGTACCCAAAATAATCCTTGAAATGAGCCAGTCAGAAGAAACTAAGCAAATGTTATACATACTTGTGATCCTCAAGTTATAGATAAGTTGGCTCAAAATGCCATAGTAACCACATAACCAATGAGCATACTACATGTACATTATTTTTAATTGTTAACCAATCATGTTATAAATTCTCCTCTCCTTTGTTTGAATCCAATAAAAGCTGCCCTGATTCTACCCTCAGGGCCTTCAGTCCTCCACTCCTGCATGGCGTATGACTGTGGGCCCCAGCGCACGCTTGAAATAAAACTCCTCTTGCTGTTTGCATCAAGATGAAAATAATTGCTATGAACATATATTATGAAGCATACTTCTTAGTAAAACAATGTAAAAAGTTCACATGTTTGTATCTTTGAAGTTAAAGAAAGTCCTAATGAAAGTAAAAAGATCAAATGTGAAGATTGTTATAATAGAACTAGAATACTACCCTATAACCCTAATGCCAAACCTTAAAGGTGCATGTTAACTCTTTAACATTAACCAACAAAATATAATCCTACATTTCTAACAACCCTAAGCCTTAAGACTATCGATGGCCTTAAATCCTAATTCCTAAGGCTGACTCTAACCCTAAGCTTTACCCTTTATGCCTTAGGTTCTTACCCCAACCCAAACTTAACTTTCACCTTATCTCTAATTGCAAATGCCTAAACTGTAAAATGAAACACAAAATTAACCCTAAAAACCCTAACTCCCAACATAACCAAATACCTAAATCCAATATGTAATCCTAATCCCTAATTGCTAAATCCTAAAACTAACCCTAAGACTAACTTTAACCCTAATATTCCCAACCCAACAACCCTAACACCTAACCAGAGCCCTAACACTAACCTCTGTACCCTAAACTTAATCTTCTAACCCTAACCCCAACACACAAACCAAATACTCTAAATCCAATCACTAACCTTACACCTTCACTCTAACCTCTAAATCCAATACAAAATGTAACCCTATGAAAGAAAACTTTGATAACTAATGTCAACCATTGACCCATAAGCTTAACCTTAACCCTAATTCTCTAGACCTCACTCTAAACTTAATACCCTAATCCTCAATTTGACTCTAAAACTAACCATCATGCTAAACCATGTAAATCCAAACCTCAAACCTGAAAAACTTTCTCACTTTTAACCCTAAGCCAGAACTCTTAAGCCAACCTTTACTGCTAACCATACTCTATAAACCCAAATCCTCCTAACCCTAACTCCTTTCTAACTCTCATCCCTAAAATTTATCCCTAATCCATATCTCTAAACCATAACCCCTGATGAAAAACTAACCCTAATCATTAACCTTCCACACCCTAACTCTAAACTCTAATAGGGTTATAAAATCTATAGGGTTACAAATTTATTTTTTATTTATTTATTTATTTTATTTTATTTTTTTTGTTTTGCAAGGTAGGGTCTCACTCTGGTCCAGGCTGACCTGGAATTAACTATGTAGTCTCAGGGTGGCCTCGAACTCTTGGCGATCCTCCTACCTCTGCCTCCCGAGTGCTGGGATTAAAGGCGTGCTCCACCACACCCAGCCTATTTTTATTTTTTTTAGTTAAAATATTTATTTCCCCCCTCACTTTCCCCTTTGCAAATCCACTCATTCCTCTTCCCTCTCTCAATCAGTCTCTCTTTTATTTTATTTATTTATTTTTTGGTTTTTCGAGGTAGGGTTGTACTCTAGCTCAGGCTGACCTGGAATTAGTCTCAGGGTGGCTTCAAACTCACCACTGTTAGGTGGGGCCCAACATGGCCACCCTGAATATGATATGGGCCAGCAGTCTCAAGACTCCCCTACCTTAACTGTGACCTTATAAGAAGGCCTCTGCTCCCTCCCTTCCTTGAAACAGTTACATTCCTCAGCTTGTTCCTGTGGGTTAGTTATGGCCATGTAGGGAAACAGACCAGCTCCTAGCTGACATGTCATCTTCTCCTGCCCAGGCCACTTTAAAAGGTCTCCATCTTTGGGCCCAGGTGTGACTTCCCTGGCCTCATGTCTCCAGACTGGTGAACCTTGCTCCAGAGCTATGTCAATAAACCTGAACTAGCTTTATTGATCTGGTCTGATCTGCTTCTTTACATTGGTCAAGCCTGTCAACCACAATCTTCCTACCTCTGCCTCTCAAGTGCTGGGAGTAAAGGCATGTGCCACCATGCCCAGCTTCTTATTTTGATGTCATCATCTTTTCCTCATATTATGATGGTCTTGTGTAGGTAGTGTCAGGTACTGCAAGGTCATGGATATCCAGGCCATTCTGTGTCTCAAAGAGTGCATTGTAAGGAGTCCTACCCTTCCTTTGGCTCTTACATTCTTTCTGCCACCTCTTCCACAATGGACCCTGAGCTTTAGAAAATGTTATAGAGATGTTTCAGTGCTGAGTACTCCTCTGCCACTTCTCAGTACTATAGTGCTTTCTGAGTAATCCCAAGGTCAGCACCATCTGAAAAGAGAAGCTTCTCTAACCAAAAGTGAGAGTAACATTAATATATGGATATGAACATTAAGAAAAGTGCTTACTAGGCAGTTTGGTGAGCATAGTATATGCACTTAACCAGACACCAACAGACATTACACCCCTAGGGCTCATGACTTCCCCTGTCATAGGTTTTCAGTATCAGACATATATTCCCTCCCATGGAGCAGGCCTCAAGTCCAATTAGAGAGCTGTTGGTTTCCCCCACAACAGACATGCCACTATTGCACCCATTGGGTCATTTGGCCTAGCTTGCCAAAATTTAGGCTTGTAGCATATACTGTCTAACAACAAAATTCTAACACTCCACTTTAAACCTAACTCTACCATCTAACCTTAACCCTTGAACACTAAACTTGACAACCCTAAACCCCTTACCAGAATCTTCTAACCATATTGCTGACCCTAACTTACTAACCTTCACCTTAAACCCAAAATGGTAACTTGAGACCTGGTTCTAGCCCAAACCTTCAAATCTTTTTTTCACAATAGGATCTTACTGTAGCCTAGGTTGCCATGGAAATCACTAGATAATCCCAGGTTGGCCTCAAACTCCCAGCAATCCTCCTACCTCTGCCTTCTGAGTGCTAGGATTAAAGGTATATGCACACTATACTCAGCTAAACCTTCAAATCTTAACCATAATTCTAAGCCTAACCACCTAAACTGCTAAACCCTAAATTCTAACCCTTAAGTCCCAGATTTAACCCTGATACCAAACGTGTATCTCTAAGGCAATTCCTAACCTTGTAATATGAAATTGAAAATATAACCTATATGTAAAAATAACCTTAATCCTAACCCTAAATTTTAAAAATATTTTTATTTATTTATTTGCAAATAGAAATAGAGAGAATGGGCGCACCAAGGCCTCTAGCCACTGCAAATGAACTCCAGATGTATGCGCCACTTTGTGCATCTGGGTTTATGTGGGTACTGGGGAACTGAACTCTGATCATTAGGATTTGTAGATAAGTACCTTAACCACTGAGCCATTTCTCCAGCCCCCTAACCCTAAATTTAAACTCTCTAATCCCAGTACTAGCCAACATGAATTGTAATTCCAAACCCATCCTCAAAGATAAACTTTGAAACACAGAACCTTATCTAAGTCCAACTCTAAACTTGAACTCGACCCCTTGCCCTAAACTTAACATCTAATCTGTAACCCTTAACCCAGACCCATTCCCTATTCATACTCCTAAGCCTAATCCCAACCCAAACTCCTCTAAGAGTAACTCTTTAGTCCCATCCCTAACACTTAACTCTAACCCTAACTCTAATGATTCCCTCCCCCATTCTGACCTACAAACAAGAGTCAAGGAAAACAGGAGGTAAACAATGGAGAGAGGTTTTTGTTTTTGTTTTGGCTTTTCAAGGTAGGGTCTCGCTCTAGTCCAGGCTGACCTGGAATTCACTATGTAGTCTCAGGGTGACCTTGAGTTCACCACAATCCTCCTACTTCTGCTGCCCAAGTGCTGGGATTAAAGGCGTGCACCACCACACCCGGCCAGGAAGTATTTCTTATTGTGCTTTCAAGTGATGCAGTACATCATCATGTGTAAGGCAACATGACAGTGGACTCTAGGCCTGGGACTCTTCACCTAATCACACCTTGGAAGCACAGGAAGGAGAGTTAGAGGTGGCCAAGAACTAGTGAAGGCTGTGATTTTGAAGGCCTTCCTGCCAATGACCCACTTCCTCCAACAAGGCTCTACCTCACAAAGGTCTGGTAATGTCCAGAAATAGTGTCATGAGTTAGAGATAAAATGTTCACCATGGAACTAATTAAATGCTTTCCACTCATGACCCCATTCACCCAGAAACCTCTTCAACAAGTCAGGTATATAGGTATACAAGAAAGGTGTACAAAGGCTGAGGAGATGGCTCAGAGGTTAAAGGCACTTGGTTACAAGCCTGAAAAACCCAGTTTGAATACTCCTCAGCACCAAAATAAAGCTGAATACAAAGTGGCTCATGTGCCTTTAATCCCAACATTCCTCCTATGGCAATGGAAGACAAAGCAGGAAAATCTGGCAGCAGCAAGGGGAGAAGAGGAGAAACTCCCCTAGTCATCCTCTGATCACTACACATACAGAGCTACATGCACACCCCCCCCACAAATATTAAATATGGGAAAAAAACAAAAAAGACAAGTATACAAATCAAACATTTATTGCTAATAAGTCATAAAGACATCCATAGGAAAACTACTCTTTGGTAAACATATACTTTCACCATTTATTAAAGATAAAAGAAAATTTGCATGTCAATGTATATTATTTTATTATTTATTTTAATACAAAGAATTAAAACAATTGAAAAATTGAAAATGCAGGATGGAAAAAAACAAGGTTTTGCAGGGCTGATCAACAGTTAAATTTTATAATCATCAAATATCCCCTTTCACTATTACCAAACATTATGATCTACACACAGTAATGAAATTAATAAAAATGAATATATCACCAAGTATCTCCACAGCTAAGAGACATGGCTATACCTGTAGAATTTTTACTTCAATGTTTCCTTGAAAAAGACATCAAAATGAATAGTCTAGAGATCTTTTCATTTTTTTCGTTTAATGGTAGTACTATGGGTTGAACCTGGGGATGAATGGCAGGCCAGTACTTACCAATGAGTTATACTTAAGCCTCTTCTACTTTTATTTTACTAAGCTGCCAAGGCATTTCCCGAGCTTAAGATGCTTCTGCTTCAACCACCCAAATAGTTGGAATTAGACTGGCATCACCAGGCCCTGCTAGGGCCTTTGAAATATACTAACAAGCAGTAAACATATAACTTATAACCAGTAAACACATAACATATATCTTGTGCAACATTTCATTCCTGATGATATTGTGAACATAATTTAATTAATTTGCATGAGGATTTCAACATATTTATTTATTTATTTATTAATATTTTTTAAATTTTTTATTATTTTTTTGGAGAGAGACAGAGAGAGAGACAGAGAGAGAGAGAGACAGGGAGAGGGAGAGGAAGACAGAGATGGGCGCGCCAGCATTGTCTCAGCTGCTGCGAACGAAATCCAGATGTGTGCGCCCTCTTGTGGTCAAGTGCGGCATTGCGCCCTTGGGTCACTTTGCATCTGGCTAGATGTGGGACCTGGAGATTGGAACCGCTGGAGATTGGAACCAGTGTTCTTAGGCTTAGGAGGCAGGCGCCTTAACCCCTAAGCCATCTCTCCAGCCCTTACTTATTAATATTTTTTATTAACAACTTCTATACTTACATACAAAAAATGCATGATATTTCCCTCCCCTCCCCCATTCCACTTTAGAACTCCAATCTCCATCATATCTCCTCCCTCTCTCCATTAGTCTCTCTTTTAATTTGATGTCATCATCTTTTTCTTCTATTTTGAAGGTCTTTTGAAGGTATTGCTAGGCACTGCAAGGTCATGGATATCGAGGCCAATTTTTGTCTGGGCAGTTGCATTGTAAGAAGTCATACCCTTCCTTTGGCTATTCCATTCTATCCGCCCCTTCTTCCGCAATGGTCTCTGAGCCTTGGAGGGTGTGACAGAGGTGTTTCAGTGCTGGGCACTCCTCCATCCCTTCTTCTCAGCACTATGTTGCCTTTTGGGTCATCCCAGTGGTCATCACCATCTGAAAAGAGAAGCTTCTCTAACCAGAAGTGAGAGTAGCGTTAATATGTGAATATGAACATTAAGTCTAGTGCTTTCAGGGCAGCTTGGTGGGAATAATATATACATTTAGTCAGATAAGAGCAGGCTTTATACCCCTAAGGCTCGTGACCTCCCCTGCCATAGACTTTTGCTTAGGTTTTTCAGTACCAGGGATGTATTCCCTCCTGTAGAGAGGGCTTTCAGTCCAATTATGGAGCAGTTGGTTATCCCAAGAGTAGACATGCCACTATTGCACCCATTCAGTCATTGGGTCTGTATGGCCAAACTTGAATATTCAGTGTCCACTGTTTTCACTGCTGATGACTTCTGTCTCCCATACGCTGCATGCAGTGCAGCTTTTTCCAGCTTTCAGTTGGCTGGTCTACAGGGAGAAGGTTTTATGCTCAGCACCAGCTTGCTTTCTCAGTGACCTTGCCTCTCAGGCAAGAGATGTCTTCAGCAATAGGGTCTTACTATCTGTTTCTCAAGGGAAACCAAGGGCTTTGGCAAAAGCTTTAATGTTTTGGAGGCTACCAGGACCTCCTTGACCAACAACTCACTGGAAGGTATCCCATCCCAGGCACTGAAAATTTTCTAGTAACAGTTTACAGCTTCTAGCTGTGCCATTATTCAAAAAAGTAGGTTTACATAAGTCTTATTCAAAATTCAACATATTTAAATTAAAGGATTTCTTACATTAGGATTTCTCACAAAAATTTTAGTATAGTTGTTAAAATCCAAACTTCTAGGGTTTCAATTCATATATGGTTTATCTCTATTTTGCATTACCACATGTCTTTACATGGATATGTTAGAAATGAGGGTATCCACACATCCTACTCGTTCACAGGGTTTCCTGACAGAATGAGTTGTGTCATGTCTTAGCACATCTCTTCCATTGTTTGGATTTTTCATGATTAAAAAAATACCTGAGGTCTGGAGAGATGGCTTAGCGGTTAAATGCTTGCCTATGAAGCCTAAGGACCCCGGTTCGAGGCTCGATTTTCCAGGACTCACGTAAGCCAGATGCACAGGGGGGTGCATGCATCTGGAGTTCATTTGCAGTGGCTGGAGGCCCTGGTGCACCCATTCTCTCCCTCTCTCACTCACTCTCTCTCTCTCTCTACCTGCCTATTTCTGTATCTCTCTCTCAAATTAATAAATAAATAATAAAATATTTAAAAAAAATAAAAAAAATACCTGAGGGCTGGAGAGATGGTTTAGTGGTTAAGGCACATGCCTATGAAGCCTAAGGAACAGGCTCAATTCTCCAGGTCCCACGTAAGCCAGATGCACATAGTGGCACATGTGTCTGAAGTTTGTTTGCAGTGGCTATAGGTCCTGGGGCACCCATTCTCTCTCTCCCTCTCTCTCCCCCTCTCTCTGACTCAAATAAATAAAAATAAATCTTTAAAAAATACCTGATGTTTGTCTTATACTCATTAGATTTTTCCTCAGAGGAGTACATCCATACATTTGAAGGAAAACAAAAAGTTTAAACTTTCCTATACATTGTTTACATTCATTTTCCCTTGAGCATGAGTTTTTTTTTTTTGGGGGGGGGTGGTTTCCAGGTAGGGTCTCGCTCTAGCTCAGGCTGACCTGGAATTCACTATGTAGTCTCAGGGTGGCCTTGAACTCACGGAGATCTTCCTACCTCTGCCTCCCGAGTGCTGGGATTAATGGCGTGCGCCACCACGCCCGGTCATAGCATGAGTTTTTTTTCATGCATTTGAAGGGAACTGTGAAGTCTGAAGGCTTTATCACACTGTTTACATTTATAAGGCGTTTCACCAGTATGAATTCTTTCATGGATTTGAAGTGATATGGGATAAAGAAAAGCTTTACTACATGTATAACATTTATAGGGTTTCTCTCCAGTATGAGAGCTTTCATGCATCTGAAGAAGACATAGATGAGTAAAGGACTTACCACTGTTTACATTCATAGGGTTTTTTTCCAGAATGCATTCTTTCATGCCTTCCAAGAAAAGACTGACTACAGAAGGCCTTACCACACTGTTTACATTCATAGGGTTTTACCCCAGTGTGCGTTCTTTCATGCAGTTGGAGGGAACTGGAACAACTGAGCCTCTTACCACACTCTTTACACTCATAGAAACCACAATGAGTTTTTTCATGTACTCGAAAATAACTGAGACTTCTGAAGGTTTTACCACATTGTTTACATTCATAGGGTTTTTCTCCAGTATGAATTCTTTCATGTGTTTGAAGGAACAGCGAATCCTGAAGGCTTTACCACATTGTTTACATTCGTAAGGTTTTCCCCCAGTATGAGTTCTTTCATGTCTTCGAAGGAAAGAGGTACAAGTAAAGGCTTTACTACATATCTTACATTTATAGGGCTTCTCTCCAGTATGAGACCTTTCATGCATTTGAAGTAAACAGCGATAGATAAAAGACTTACCACATTGTTTACATTCATAGGGCTTTCCTTCCGCATGAGTTCTTTCATGTGCTCGAAAATAACTGAAAGCCCTGAAGACTTTACCACACTGTTTGCATACGTAAGGTTTTCTTTCAGTGTGAGTTTTTTTCATGTTCTTTAAGATTACTGCGACTTCTGAAGGCTTTGTTGCATTGTTTACATTCATAGGATTTTCTTTCAGCATGAATTTTTTCATGTCCTAGAAGAGTACTGACACGTCCGAAAGCTTTACCACATTGTTTACATTCATGAGGTTTTTCTCAGTATGAGTTCTTTCATGTAGTTGCAGGCAAATGGAAGAACTGAGAGTTTTACCACAATGTTTACAATCATAAACACCACTATGTGCTCTTTCATGTCCTCGAAGTTCACTAAGATAATTGAAGGTTTGACCACATTGTTTACATTCATAAGGCTTCTCACCAGTATGAATTGTTTCATGTACTCTGAGTTTACTGGGATACCTGAAGGCTTTACCACATTGTTTACATTGATGAGGTTTTTTTTACCAGTATGAGTTATTTCTTTCTTTTTCTTTTTTTTTTTTTTTTTTGTTGTTTTTCGGTTTTTCGAGGTAGGGTCTCACTCTGGCCCAGGCTGACCTGGAATTAACTATGTAGTCTCAGGGTGGCCTTGAACTCACGGCGATCCTCCTACCTCTGCCTCCCGAGTGCTAGGATTAAAGGCGTGCGCCACCACGCCCGGCTCAGTATGAGTTATTTCATGTCTTCTAAAATGACTGAGACTTCTGAGGGCTTTGCCACATTGTTCACACATGTAAGGTTTTTCTCCAGTGTGAGTTCTTTCATGCAATAGAAGAGAACTTGAGGAACTGAGAGTCTTTCCACATTGTTTACAATCATATAGTTTTACTTCACTATGAGACCTTTCATGTACACGAAAATGTCTGAAACCCCTGAAGGCTTTACCACACTGTTTACATGTATAAGGTTTTTCTCCAGTATGGATTCTTTTATGTAACTGAAGGGAACTGGAACAACTGAGATTTTTACCACATTGTTTACATTCGTAGGGTTTTTCTTCACTATGCGTTCCTTCATGGATGTGAAGGTAATTGCGACTTTTGAAGGCATTACCACATTGTTTACATTCATAAGGCTTTTTTCCATCATGAACTCTTTCATGTAGTTGACAGTAACGGTGACATTTGAAAGCTTTACCACACTGTGTACATTTGTAGGGTTTTTCTGCATTATGAGTTTTTTGGTGAAAGTGAAGGGAACTGGAAGACCCAAGAGTTTTACCACATTGTTTACATTCATAAGAGTTTTCTTCAGCATGAGTAATTTCATGTAATTGGAGGTTCCTGTGACTTGTAAAGGCTTTAACACACTGTTCATATGTATACTTCTTTTTACCATACTCCTGATGTTCAGATGGTTTGTATTCAGTGTGACATAGGCTGTGCCTATTAAAGGATGAATGACACTGGAAACCTTTTCCACAGACACTGCATTCACATGGTTTTACTACAGTAGAAACTTTCATACTCCTGCTGAGATTTGGTATCCAGGAGGTTTCTCCAAACTGACCACCTTCTTGACTCACACTGAGTATCTCTACCATGTATCTTCTGTAAAAAGTGACAAACATACTATTAATAGTTGCTGAACTAATGATTTTGTCAAACTTACACTGTTCCCCAAATGTTCCCCAAATGAGGGAAATATTAGGAAGGTTTAAGAGCAAATGGATTATCACAAGTCCAATTGCCAAGGAGTTATTATCAAAACAGCAACATTAATATGGGCAGTTTTATGTACTATTTCCACGATAGCTATTTTGCAACACTGAACTTCTCCTCCCTCCCCTTCCCTCCCCTCCCCTCCCTCTCCTTCCTTTCTTGCAGCAAGCCCAATGAACTGGCCTTTTTTTATGCGGGGGGGGGGTAGGGAAAGAATTGGCATGCCAGGGCCCCCAGCCTCTGCAACTGAACTCCAGAGCATGCACCCCCTTGTGCACATATGCGACACTGCATGCTTGTGTCACTGCGTCTGGCTTACATGGGACTTGGAGAGTCGAGCATGAGTTCTTAGGCTTCACAGGCAAATGCCTTAACTGCTAAGCCATTTCTCCAGCCCTGAACTTACTTTCTTTCTTTTTGGGGGAGGGCAGGGATTGAGGTAGGGTTTTGCTGAGGCCCAGGCTGACCTGGAAATCACTATGTAGTCTCAGGCTGGCATAGAACTCATAGCTATTCTTCTACCTTGTCCTCCTGAGTCCTGGGATTAAAGACATATGCCACCCTGCCTAGCTGAAAAGCTTTCTTATACTGAAGTACATATCTTTAGTGATATTTTTCTAATAATAAATAAATTTAAAGTTAGATTTACTTGATATATTTGAGTATTCACCCTTCAGAGACACTTCCTTATTTGTGCATACAAGTTACCTTAAATTTCTTTGAAAATGTTTGCTCTGGTTTTCAATGTTCTGTTTTTCCCACTGGCTTCCTAAAACATAGGTCAAAAAAACTTACAATGAATTACAGAAAATTTTAGTTTAGAGGTTCGATGTACATTGTAAACATGCCTGATTTATTCAGAAAATTCCTCCCTTTCCACATTCCAAACCACAGAAGAGTATCAATAGTCACAGAACACTTGTTCTCCAACTGACAAGTGAAGGGATGATGACATTCTTACCGACAGAAGCAAGAATCCTGCAGGTGTCCACCATGACATTTATGTACAGAGTCTTCTGAGAAGGGTCCAGCAAAGCCCATTCTTCCTGGGTGAAGATCATGGCCACATCCTCAAAGGACACCAAGTCCTAAAACAGACCATACATGGATATGATAGAATGGGTGGCAGTGATAGCTGTTGCAGTCAGGTTCACATTGCTGGCAGAAATCACCCAACCAAGAGCTTACAGGATTGAGTGGGAAGTTCCATGATGGTGGGGAAAATGATGGCATGAGAAGAAAGTGGACATCACCTCCTGGCCAACATCAAGTGGACAACAGGAACAGAAGAGTTTGTCAAATACTGGCAAGGGGACACTGGCTATAATATCCATATGACCGCCCCCAACAATACACTGCCTCCAGGAAGCATTAATTCCCAAATCTCCATCAGGGGGGAACCTAGCATTCAGAACACCTAAGTTTATGGGGGACACCTGAATCAAACCACCACAATAGCTCTATAAATCTACATTCATTTGACAACATTTTCACACAGTTCTGTGGTTTTCAAACATTTATTTCATGATGCAGTACTTCAAATGAGCTACTAAGAAAGGAAAGCACAGGACAGGAACAATCCTCTCATTTCTGGACCCTGGGAGTATGATTTGCTATATGGCCACCCAAATTTCTTTCTAGAGTGAATATTTTTACTACCTATGATTACAAACTACCATGTGATAAACAAAAGAGAGTTTACATTAGTAGAAAAGAGGCTGCTTTCCCTTAGAAATTCCTGTTCACAAAGTCTGAGCTATACTGTTATAAAGGAAGCTGAGTTTCTGGGAGATTCTGCTAGCACAAACATGGTAGGACACTGATATCTTCCTTTGGCCTCTGCATGCATGCACATAGGACACACATCTGCACACATGTACATATATCAAATATACATGCATGCACACCCATGTACATACACACATACATGTAACAGATGGATTCTAAAGAATGGTCCAGTACCTGAGAGCCTATAAATGATGCTATAGTCCCAATCCTCACAATTCTTACATACCCTTAAGAGAAAGATGTGCTCTTAACACCTCCTGGTTCATGCATTAAGGATGCTTTATTTTCCATTCCTCCCCACCTGGACTCTCAGTTCCTACTTGTCTTTGAATGGCAGGACCCTGCCACTCAGGTTACTCAACAACTCATACAGATTACCTCACCTCAGGGCTTCTGGAACAGCCTCCAACTCTTTAAATCTCCCCTTGGGAGTGGTCGCATTTAGTACATAGATGATTTCTTACTCTGCAGCCCAGACAAGCTGCCTTACTTCAGAACACTGTCCTAACTCATTAGAGGCTAGACTCATGTGGATATAAGGTTTTCCCTTCAAACACACAACTCTCTTGACAAATGGTCCAGTTCTTACCTACACATGTACAATATTCTCTACTTTCTAAAGTGTCTGCCATTTTTACCTTTTGAACATGTATTCAATCACAATAAATTGAATGGGCCCAAAAATATTTGCTTTCTTTTCTCTTTGAGAGGTCTTTTGTCAGATTAATCCTTTCAACCATCCCAAACGATCTCCTGGTTCACAAATTAGTAGTTATTTTATGGTGGCAGGACATCAATGTTTGAAGTATGCATTAGTAAGTCTGAGAGATCATGTTTTCTAGATTCCTAGATAATTCTATGCCAGCCACTGAAACAAAACAGCTACTGAAGGGTAATCCACTAGGGAGCAGAAACAAGGCTTAATATCTCTACCAATTTTGCCTATACCTTCCATGTGACCCATTCCTATGCAACCATCTGGAGAAAAGGAGCTTCCTTTCTGCCCACGTTATACAAACATGGTTTGTATGCCTGAGTGTTTTCCCCTGGTAGAAGCCACTTGGCTTACAATCCAGGTGGTCCTTATGTAGTACAAGGTACCTCAAAAACATCAGTCCCTTGGGCATGGTAGCGCACACCTTTAATCTCAACACTTGGGAGGCAGAGGTAGGAAGATCATCATGAGTGCAAGGCCACCCTGAGACTACATAGTGAATCCTAGGTCAGCCTGGGCTAGAGTGAAAACCTACCTCGAAAAACAAAACAAAGCAAAAAAACCGGAAACAAACAAACAAAAAAATCAGTCCAACATCTGCTGGGGTAACAATCAAACTAAAAGGGCAACTTGGCTCCACCGCAGGTTGTCTCATTTCCCAATCCCTTCTTAGTACATGCATACTATAAGCCCCTGGAAACCCTAAAGTCTCAATCAGATCAGGGCTTCACAGAAGGAGTTCACCAGTAGTTCTTGCTTCCCGGATCTTTGCAGCAGAAGAGCCTTAACAATCTCCAACAAGCCAAAGCCATCCAGTGTGTTACTAAGCATCTCCTCATGAGCATGGGAATTCCCTAATCCCTGCAGGCCATTTCCTAAGGTTGCCACACTTGTTGTCAGGCCAGTCCTGAGAGGGCCCTTGGACGATCTGCCCTTCACAACCCATATAATATGGCAGGGGAAGAATGAAGACAGGTTTCACACAAATGCTTGCACGCAAGGGTATCAAATATTCACTGGTTCTAACAGCATCCTCCACTTACATAAAGAACTCACCACTGTCCTCCCAGACTACCTTAATCAGGTTCCTCTGTACTTGAAGTCTGATAATGGCCCAGCATTACTCCAGGAGTGAGGCTTTCAACATTAAATATTACTACCATGGGCATTTGTTACCCTCAATCTTTTGGGATGGTTAAAAGAATTAATCTGACAAAAGGCCTCTCAAGGAGAAAAGAAAGCCTCTTGGGCATGCTTTAGTCTATAATGTTTTCACTGAAAAAGAAGAGAGGACACTTCATTTGAAGGTGCACTAATATAGGACATGGCCTGGACAGATGTCTGCCTTGCTTACCAGGTAAGTTGTAGAGGAAGCAGAGCATACATTACATTATTTGTAAATTGTTATACATTTGTGTTACCACCTGTGGTGGTTTGATTAAGATGTCTCCATAAACGTATGTGTTCTGAATATTTGATCCCCAACTGATGGCAATTTGGGAATTGGAACCTTGTTGGAGGTATGTTGTTGGGGGTGAGCTTATTTGTGTTATAGCCAGCTTCCTTTTGCCAGTGTTTGTCACACTCTCCTGCAGCTGCTGTCCACCTGATATTGCCCAGGAGATGAAGTCCAGCCTTTCTCTGCTCATGCCATGTTTCCCCTGCCATCATGGAGTTTTCCCTTGAGTTTGTAAGTCAAAATAAACCTTTCCCTCCCACGGGCTGCATTTGTTCAGTGCTTTGTGCTAGCAATAAGAAGCTTACTGTGGGCTGGAGAGATGGCTTAGTGGTTAAGGCATTTACCTACAAAGTCAAAGGATCCAAGTTTGACTCCCCAGGACCCACGTAAGCCAGATGCACAAGGGGTCACATGCATCTGGAGTTCGTTTGCAGTGGCTGGAGGCCCTTGTGTGCCCATTCTCTCCCTCTCTCTGCCTCTTTCTCTCTCTTAAATATATATATATATATATATATATATATATATATATATATATATATATATATAAAACAAAACAACAAAAAAGAAGCTAACTGCAACTCCACCTATCTAGACACACTACTCAAAGGCCTATAAGAAAGCTCTCTTGATTTCATCTAAGTCACAAGTCAATTAACTGTGCAGAAACTCGTTAATAATAGTATTAGGTAAACAAAATGTCAGCACCAAACATACATAATAGATTATAGTTGACATAGAGATCACCTAAAGATCAGGAAGAAAGCTGAGAATGAAAATCTCTTTAGAATTAAGGTACTCCAAAACACCCATGAATATCATGAAACTGAGAATGACCACTGCATGTCCAGAAGGAATACATTTTCAGCAAAAAACAAAACAAAAACAAAACCCACAAAAAACTAGAGAAAACCTTCATACTCGCCTTGGCTTAATCTCTAGACCAAGGGTGTGAAACCCACAGCCCATGGGCCACATGTGGTCCAGAAGAGCTATGAATGGGACTCACTATAAAATCACAACCTTTTATCATTTTGCATTATTTGCAGCAGAATTAAGCAGTCCTTGAGTGTGAACTTTATAGAGAACAATGTTGTGTTGTCACGTCACACATAACAAATATAAACATGCTCTCCATATTTGTTATGTGTGACTTCAGTTTTACAGAGGCACATGGCTTTCCCATGAGTTGTCATCCTAATGCAGACAGTGTAATTGGCAAAAAACGTTACACCTTCTCATAGTGACTTGGTGAGTGAAATGCAGTGATTAACAATAACATAACTTGCCATTGCAAACTTAGAAGACAGGTAAGTCTGTTACTTAGGAGAAAGGCAAGTAATCATTTATTCAAATAAATTTGCCCACTACTGCTATGGATATACGTCCTTATTTTTACTTAAAGAATTAAATGTTGGCTGAATATTTGGAAAATGCACGATACAGAGAATCAATGTTTTTCACTTGGTCAATATTTTGGTTTTTATAACTGACAATGATGACAGTGTCATTTCACGTAACATAGCAAAAGGCCATTTCAAAAATGTTGGAAATTCTTTCATAATCCCAAGCTAAAATCATTAAATTGTTATTATTATTATTATTATTATTGGCCTTGGCTGGTTGATCAGTAAAACCCCAGTTATCTTCCTAACTCCACCTCCACCCCAGAACTCGGGTTACAGATGTACACAGCCATAGGAAGGTTTTACCTGCGTGCTAGAAATCAACTCTGGTCCTTATGATTAAGCACCAAGCACTCTTCCTCACTGAGTCAGCACCTCAACTCATTATTAAACAAGTTTTTAATGTAACAAAGGTCAATAACTCAAAGAGCAATTTTGAAAATCATGCTTTCTAATACAATTGAAATATATATAAAACACTAATGTTTAAAATTAAAGTAGGCAAATAAGAAACTAATAAAAATTATGAAGAAACCCTATTTGGGGCTGCAGGTGTAATTCCATGGGACAGCATTTCCCTAGTATGCACAAAACTCTGAACTGGATACTTGCCCCTGAAGAAACATAATTAAAAAACTTTTTTTGAGCCAGATGTGGCCAATGCCTATCATACTCAAACTCTCAAAGCTCAGGGGCCTGTGGAAACAGCACAGTTGGTAAAGTGTCTGCAGGGTGAGGCTGATGACCTGAGGCTCTCCATCACTCACATAAAAATCCAAGCATGGTGGTGTGCACCTAAAATCCCAGCACTCAGGAGGCAGAGACAGGCAAATCCCTGAGGCAAACTGGCCAGCTGGACTAGCCCAATTGAAGAGCTCTGGGTTCAGTGATATACTTCGTCTTAGTAAATAAGGTGGAGAGTGAGGGAGACATCCAATGTCTAGCTCTAGCATTTACACATTCACACAAAACACATGTACCTGCTCACACATATGTGCCCACACACTTCCAAACAATCATGCACACATGAAGCACACCATGTACAATTTACACAATCAAAAATAAAAGTAAAAAAGGAAGAAAGATAGAAAGGAAAAAAACCTAGTGGAACTTTCAGGTCACCTTGGACTACATAATGAGTTCCAGGCCAGCCTTACATACACTGTGAGCACATGAATCAAAAAAGTAGGACTTGGGGGCTGAAGAGATGGCTAAGAAGCTAAGGCAGTGCCTGCAAAGCCTAAGAACCAGGTTGGGATCCCCAGTACCCGTGTAAAACCAGATGCACAAAGTTGTGCATGTGTTTGGAGTCTGCAAAAGCTGGAGACCCTGGCTCTCTTTCAAACCCTCTCTACTTGCAAATAAAATAAATTTAATTTTAAAAATTTTAAGTAGGAGTTGGATGAGATGGCTCAATGGTTCAAGGCACTTGCTTATAAAGCCTGGAGGCCTGGGTTTGATTACCCACATAAAACCAGATGCACAAAATTGTGAATGCATTTACAGTTCATTACAGTTTGTAATAGCAAAAGGCCCTTTCACCAGTCCCTCTCTATCTCTCTGTCATAAATGAAAAAATGAATGAAGAAAGAAAGAAGAAAAATCACAAATATAGCCAAACACTAGTAATTGACAGATAAAGTAGGCAGAAGGATAACAGTAGTGTGTAAGTCAAAAACAACACTAGTCAACTGGATTTAATTTCTATTTATACTTCAACCAACCATAGCAAAGTACCCATTCTTCTCAAGGTCACATGTAATATTCACCAAAATAAGCCATCTCTGTGTCATAAATGTAAATGACTACTAAACATGTAAAACTATGTTCTAAGAAAACACTGAAATCACAGTAGAAATCAGTAGGAGAAACACTTGGATAACCTCCAAATAATCACAAATAAAAATTTTAAGGAATAAGTGGGAGGAGAGGTCTAATAAAGAGAAATCTAAATATTTTAAACAAATTGGAAGAACACCTTATAAAAACCATGGCATGAAAAAAATTGTGACTTGAAACACAAGCAGTGTGTGGGAAAATTAAAACAATGAATGCATATACTGGAAAGAAAAGAGGTGAAAAAAACTGTCATTTAACTGTACACATTAGGATGGTGGAGAAAGAGAAAAAAGAAAAAGAAAATGGCAATTAAGAGAATGAACAAAAAAAATCAATAAAAATACAATAATCCCAAAACTGGGTTCTTCAGAAATATCAATAAAATTAATAAACTGGGGCTGGAGAGAAGGTTCAGTGGTTAAGGCACTTGCTTGCAAAGCCTAGAGACCTGGGTTTGATTCCCAGTACCCATATAAAGCCAGATGCACAAAGTGGTGCATGCATCTGGAGTCTGTTTGCAGAGGCTGCAGGCTCTTGCGTACCCACTCTCTCCCTCTCCCCATCCCTCTCTGTATCTCTTTCTCTCTGCTTGCAAATAAATACATATTAAAAGTTGATAAGCCCACAACCAAGCTAAGTAAAAAGATAAGAAAATTACTGACTAGAATTAAACAGGTACCATCATCATCATGAACATTAAAAGGATCATAAAGGAACACTAAGAAAATTCCATGGCCACAAATTTGCTAACTTAGATGATATGAACAAATTCTTTGTAGTTTTACTGTTGTTGTTGTTGTTGTTGTTGCTTTGAGACAGTGTCACGTGTTGCTAAAGATGACCTTGGATGTGATTCTCGAGCCTCTAGCTCTCCAGTGGGGGGATTAGCAGCATGCACCAATATACCCCTGTTTACGTGGTACTGGGTCTTACCAGGGTTTCAATAACAAGACCCAGATGATCTTTCTTGGGATTTTTTCCAGTTAAAAATTATGTACAGAGACTTCTGACTAAGATGGTGGCATAGTAGCCACACCAAATCAGGATGGAGGGGGAAGCAGAAAAATGGCAAAATACACTTTTCTATGGAAAAGTGAAGTGAAAGTGTGTAAGGAATTATTAACCCCAGCAGAGAAACTGGAGAGAGCCAGAGTTTCTAGTAACCACACAACCAGCCCTGGGAAGAGCAACCCACCAAGCCTACCTGAGCTGGCAGGAGCAGAACCATGGTGAAGGGATTCTCCACTCACACCAGTCTTGCAAAGTCAAGAAACATGAAGGAGAAGATTACAGGGACCAGCTGAGCAGCAACTGAAGGAGAAGACAACCAGGACCATCTGTGCAGCTCCAAAACAACTTCAGACACCCTGAGGGCCTCCCCTCCCCCCAATGGCTAGCACTGGGAACCACTGGAGATCTCCGGGGATGCCAAAGGATCAGAGCCACCTCTCACCCACACAGTATTCAGCACAGCTAATATGAACAGCAGATCCACTGGACCCAAACAACCCAGCCTAGCCCACAGCATAACAAAGAGGGGACCAGGCAGGCACTCAGCATAGGAGAGACTGGAAGCCATCCCAAAAGTTGGATTTTAGAATTCACCTATATTTTGCCCCATGCTGCTTACTACAATATCTGCAGAGCAGGCAAATCCAACACCTAGGGTCACTTCTGCTGTTAATCTGGGAGTAATATAAGAGTCAAACCTGGCATCTTAGACTCCTACCCTGAAGATACATAATGTTAGATTTATACATCTAAAAATACTGAAGGTAATTAGAAAACTCAAGTATTGAATTAACCAAAGATGCAAAAATCTCTACATTATGATACAAGAAACACAAAAAGATCTAGAAAATATAATTCTACCTAAAATATAAAACCAACTTAATAAAATAAGGAGGTTAACAAAACATGAGTAAGGAACTAGAAATACTAAAGAAAAACCCATCAGAAATACTAGAAATGAAAAATACAGTAAGTCAACTAAAAGACTGTTGAAAGTCTCACCAATGGAATGGACTAAGGAGAGGACATATTATCTAAACTAAAAGACCAGGAGGCATATATAGAACAGTCCAGCAAAGAGAAAGACAAACTAATAGGAAGGTATAAATGAGAATATCAAGACATTCAGGACACGATGAAGAGATCAAACATAAGAATTCAGGGTATAATAAAGAGAAGAATTTCATTCTGAAAGCACAGTAGGTATTTTCAACAAAATCATAGAAGAAAATGTCCCTAAAATAACAAACTAGATAACCATATGCAGGAAAGTGAAACTAGACCCACACATCTTGCCATGCACAAAATTCAAGTCCAAATGGACCAAATACCTCGATGTAAGATGAGGAAACTCTGCTAGTATTGGAAGACAAAATAGAAGGAACTTTCTATAATATAGGAGTGGGAAAAGACTTCCTTAACAAAACCTCAGTAGCTCAGGAACTTAAACAATCACTCAACCATTGGGATCTCAGGAAGCTGAAAACTTTTTTTATAAACATACAATAAGCAGAGCCAATAGACTACCTACAGAATGGGAGAAAATTTTTTGCCAGCTATACCACTTACAAAGGCCTAATTTCTAGAATCTGCAAAGAACTCAAAAAATTAAAGAATTTTTAAAAAATCAAACAACCCACTTACAAAGTGGGGCAGATAACTGAACAGGAAGTTCTCAGAGGAAGAAATACAAATGGCAAATATACACTTAAGAAAATGTTCAATATCCATCAGGGAAATGCAAATTAAAACAACTATGAGATTCCACCTTACCCCAGTAAGGATAGCAAACATTAAAAAATCAAATGAAAACAAATGTTGGCAATGATGTGGAGAAATAGGAACCCTCATTCACTATTGGTGGGAATGCAAGATGGTACAACCAATATGGAAAGCAATACAGAGGCTCCTTAAAAGGTTGACTATAGAGTTACCAACAGACCCAGTTATTCCCTTACTACTGGGTATTTACCCTAAAAGCTCCATGCCTCAGTTCAGAGATATTTGCTCAACCATGTTTATAGATGCTCAATTCATAATAGCTAAGAACTGGAATCAACCCAGATGTCCATCATTGGACGAATGGATTACCCAGATGTGGTATTTTCACATGATGGAATTCTACTCAGCAGTTAGAAAAACTATGACACAATGAAATTTGTAGAAAAATGGCTGAACTTGGAACAGATCATTCTCAACAAACTCATCCAATCACAGAAAGACAATCATCACATGGCCTCACTCATCTGTGGCTCCTACCCTGGATCAGCCCGAGATGCTCACATACCTAATAGGCATCTTGAGGTCTGGAAATTAGGGAGGGTGGGGCTGGAGGTGAGGGTAAAGGTGGGGGAGGACACAAAATTGGACCCAAATGGAACTGGTACTATAAAATCCTATATACTGGAAGACAGACTAAAAGGTTGAACCCTTGTCAGGACCTTAGAGGGAACAACTGAATCAAAGGACCCTGGAGAGGGTAAGATGAAGCCTAGCCTTAATTTTCTCCTGTTTTTTTTTTCTCTCTCTCCTTTTTCTTTTTTCTCTTTTATATTACCTATCTTTTCCTTGCTTCTTTTCCCTTGGTGCTGGCCTGTAACTCCCAATACCAGGATGTGGTTAACACCCACAATGAGCTGTAGATCAGAGAGACCTACAAGGTTTTCTAAAAGAAGACAGACTGCTGTCAGATCACTTGATTACCCACCAAAGGCTAATGGTAAGACCCTATTGCCAAAGACACCATGTGCTGTCAGTACAGAACGTGGAGAGACCTGGCTGGAATCTGAAGAGAGCCAGTCTCCAGACAGTTAGCCACTGGGGGGAAATGGCCAACATCTGTTCAAGCAACTCAAGATCTAAGCTACTCAGCAGCAAACAGCCTGATGTGATGCTCCCCCAAGTGCAATAGTGGTACACAGCCATGGTAGGTAACCAACTGCTCTTGGGTTGGCTAACAGATCCACTCAGTGGAAAGGAACCCATACTTGGAACTGGGAAACAAGCTCAGATCATATCCAAATAATGAATTTGCTCTCCAATATCAAGTTCCCACCAATCTTGGGCTACAAGAGGGCCTAAACCTATTAAATTCTCTCTACCAATGGTTATCCCATTTAACCTGTGCTGACTTCATTCTCCGTTGGAGAATCTGCTTCTCTTTTTCAGATGGACACAGGACCTGAGGAGAGAATCAGCCCATCACACTTCACCAGGGCCCCAGGTGAAACCATAGAGTAAATGGGAAAAACAGCAAGAGTGCTACTTTCTTCATAAACCTGATATCAGCATAAGGGTGAAGGAGAAAGACACAGAGGACACTCAACTCCTACCACATCCCCAAGAACTGATCACTGAAGTAGACCTAAAATGAACCCAACATGGCTCAGGAAAGTTCCCAAGAGGGTGTGGAAAGATTTTTAGAGCCACAAGTTGGGACATTATGCACAGAGACACTGCCTCTTCCCCCATAACTGATGGCTATCCCCACAGTGCATGACCCACAATTCCCATGAAGATAACTGGAATCTCCAATGAGGTCCCTTCGGGGGGGGGAGGGGACAGGGATGAGAGTAAGATTGGTACCAACATGTGCTGTTTACACATTGAGTAGGTCCATACCTAATATAAAAAAATTTAATTAAATAAAATTCTCCAGACTTCTGGGTAAGATAGTGGCATAGGAGCCACACCAAAACAACCTAGGGAGGGATTTAAGCAAAACCACAGCAAAATACACTCTTCTGAAAAGTGAAGCAGCATAGGTTATTCTTAGACACAGTGGAGAAGCAGGAGAGACAAAGATCCACCAGAAAGGAGAAAAACAGCCAGAATCCCACTGAGGTGCTTGTGACTGCTGATCCACGCATTTGAGTGCCTGGCAATGCCTGCCAGGCATGCCGAGCAGCAGAGACCAAACACGGGGATGTTCCAATCTCATCAGACTCCTTGCAAAGTCAGAAAATCTGAAGGAAAGACAGCTGAGATCAACTAAGGAACTACTGAAAGAGATACAGGCAGGACTGCATGAGCAACTTCAGGCTTCCTGCACTCTCCCATCCCCCAACCATCAGAACTGAGAACCTTCAGCATTCAGCCCCCTTGGCAGTGCAA
Organism: Orientallactaga sibirica; assembly: GCA_036365145.1. Classification (NCBI taxonomy): domain Eukaryota; kingdom Metazoa; phylum Chordata; class Mammalia; order Rodentia; family Dipodidae; genus Orientallactaga; species Orientallactaga sibirica. The sequence goes on from JAEOAD010002758.1 coordinate 1,949,943, forward strand.
CCAGGACAGCTGAACAGAACTCCAGCTCCATAGCACAACATGAAGGGATTGAGGTGAGCATTCAGCATTGGTGAGACAGGAAGCCACACCAAAAGGTAATGAGACCAACTGACCAAACAAACAAACAAACAAACAAAATAGTTACACAGGCCTGCAGTGGAAGTGCTAATCTCTCTTTCCATGTCAGGGCAGGTTATGGGTTACATGTTTTTGATTGGCTTTACCATTTTCAGATAAGCTGTATTTTGGATTTTCAGATTTATAGGGCCTTTGTCTTTTGCTTCTGTCATTATTAGGGGCAGGGGTCTGGTTCAGATCCAGGCTGACCTGGAACTCAGTTCAGACAGAATTCTCTACCTATCAGCTGCCAGAATTAAGGGTGTAGAGCAACATACATACACCCTTAGAGATTTTGGCTTTATAAGATTAGCTGTTTGTTTTAATCCTCACACTTGGATACTCTGTGCTGGTTCTTATTGAATGTGTATATTGCTCAGTTGAAGTTTAGAATTTGCCAGTAAATTGTTCCACCCAGTCCACTAGAATGATTGCTCAGGAAGCAAACACAACACCTAGGATTATTTCTGTGGTATGATTGGGGTACAAAAGCTACACTTGGCACCTTAAATTCATATCCTGAAAGCATATAAAGGTGTTTCACCACATCTAAGAACACTGCAGATAAGTAGAAAACCCAAGCATCAAATCAATTCAGGATGCAAAAGTCACTACATTATAATACAAGAAACACAAAGAATCAAGACAATACAATACCAACAAAAATTATAAATCCATCAGAAATGATCACCAATAAGACTGTTTTAGATGAAATGCTTGACAAAGATTTTTTAAAAAATGATTTTATCTATACTCAAAGGAATCAAAGAAGAAAACAAAGGAATTAAATAAGAAAACAAACTCCTGAAAGAGAATACAGGAAACCAGCTTAATGAAAAAAGGAGGTCATAACAAGAAATAAGTAAGGAAATAAAAAGACTGAAGAAAACCCAGGCTGAAGTTCTAGCTCTGAAGAACAGAGTCAGTCAAATAAAAAACTCTGTAGAAAGTCTCACCAGTAGAATGGATGAATGAGAGAACAGAATATCTAAACTAGAAGACCAGGTGGCAGATCTAATCCAGTCCACTAAAGAGAACGACAAGCTAATAAGAAAGTATGAATCAGAATTTCAAGCTATCCAGGACACTATGAAAAGATCAAGCATAAGAATTCAGGGTATAGTAGAAGGAGAAGAATTCCAACCTGGAGGCACAATAGGCATTTTCAACAAATTCACAGAGGAAAAATATCCCCAAATTGGGAAAGAAATTCCATTGCAGATATAAGAAGCTTTTAGAACACCAAACAGACAAAACCTAGAAAGAACCTCTCCTTACCATGTTATAATTAAACTACTAAACCCGCAAACCAAAGAAAATATATTGAAAGCAGTTAGAGAGAAAAAGCAAGCCACCTACAAAGGCAACCCCTCAGAGTAACAGCAGATTACTCAACACAAACTTTAAAAGCCAGAAGGGCTTGGAATGATGCATTCCAAGTTCTGAAAGATAACAACTGTCAACCAAGACTACTTTATCTTGCAAAGCTATCTATACAAATTGATGGAGAAATAAGGACATTCCATAACAAAAACAGGCCAAAGGAATTTATAACAACTAAACCAGCTCTACAGAAAATACTTGAAGGAATTCTTCACATTGAAAAGAAAGCAAAACACATACAACAGGAAATGGGAAAAAGTAAACCATACTCAAATAACAGATAAAACAAGTGAGTAAACAGAAAACAGGAAGCACTACAAAACAGATAGCAAGAATAAATACATACCTTTCAATAATAACTCTTAATATCAATGGCCTCAATGCCCCAACCAAAAGACACAGGCTTTCAGACTGTATTAAAAGGCAGGATCCTGCCATTTGTTGCCTCCAGAAAACTCATCTCTCAATAAAAGAAAGAAGTGTCTTAGGGTGAAAGCGTGGAAAGCAGTATTTCAAACAAATAGGTCTAGGAAACAAGCAGAGGTTGCTATCCTAATATCTGACAGGATAGACTTCAAAGCAATGTTAGTGAGGAAAGATAAAGAAGGTAATTTTATACTGATTAAAGGAACACTTCAATAGGAGGACATTACAACCCTAAACATATATGCACCTAAGATGGAGGCTCCCAATTTCATCAAACACTATTAAACTTAAGGTCAAACATAACACCAAACACAATTGTACTGGGTGACTTCGATACCCCACTCTCATCAATTGACAGGTCATCCCAGCAAAAAATAAACAGAGAGACATCTGGATTAAATGATGTCATGGAACAAATGGACCTAACAGATATATACAGAACATTCCATGCAAATGCGGCAGAATTTACATTTTTCTCAGCTGCACATGGAACATTCTCTAAAATAAACAATACATTTGGATACAAAGCAAATCTTAACAAATACAGGAAAATTGAAATAATCCCTCGTGCTCTGACCACAATGGGATTAAATTGCAAACCAGCAACAACAAAAACAACAGAGCATACAGAAATTCATGGACATGAAACAGTACACTACTGAATGATAAATGGGCCATTGAAGAAATCAAAAAGGAAATCAATAAATTCATTGAATCAAATGATGATGATAATGCAACATACTAAAACGTTTGGGACACAATGAAGGCAGTCCTAAGAGGGAAATTTCTAGCTCTAAGTGCCTATATTAAGAAATTAGAAAGTTCACAACTAAAAAATTTAACGCTTGGGCTGGAGAGATGGTTTAGGGGTTAAGGCGCCTGCCTCCTAAGCCTAAGAACACTGGTTCCAATCTCCAGCAGTTCCAATCTCCAGGTCCCATGTTTAGCCAGATGCAAAGTGATGCAAGGGCGCAATGCCACACTTGACCACAAGGGGGGCGCACACATCTGGATTTCATTCACAGCAGCTGAGACACTGCTGGCACGCCCATCTCTGTCTTCCTCTCCCTGTCTCTCTCTCTCTCTCCAAAAAAAAAAAAAAAAAAATTTAATGCTTCACCTTTAAGGCCTTGGAAAAAGAATAACAAGGCAAACCAACAATCAGTAGATGGGAAGAAATAATAAAGATTAGGGCAGAAATTGATGAACTAGAAGCCAAAAAAAATATCCAAAGAATCAATGAAACAAAGAGTTAGTTCTTTGAAAGGATAAACAAGATTGATAAACCCTTAGCAAATCTGACCAGAAGAAAGAGAGAAGAGACAAACATTAATAAAATTAGAGATGAAAATGGCACAATTACAACAGATACCAAAGAAATTCAGAAAATCATAAAGTCATACTTTACATATGCCTCTAAATTTGAAAATCTGAAAGAAATGGATGATTTCCTTGATTCATATAACCTACCAAAATTAAATCAAAATGAGATTAAACCATGTAAATAGATATATAACAAGTATGGAGATCCAAGCAGTTATAAAAAGTCTCCCAACTAAAAAAAGTCCAGGCCCAGATGGATTCACTGGTGAATTTTACCAGACCTTCATGGAAGAACTAACACCAATGCTTCTCAAACTTTTCCATAAAATAGAAAAAGAAGGAATTATACTGAACTCCTTCTATAAAACCAGCATAACCCTGATACCAAAACCAGACAAAGATTGTTCACCCCAAATAGGCTTTATCCTAGAGATGCAGGGATGGTTCAACATATGCAAATTGATAAATGTAATACATCATATAAATTGTCTGAAGGACAAAGCTCACATAATCATCTCAATAGATGCAGAAAAGACATTTAAAAAATCCAACATCCCTTCATGGTGAAAGTATTACAGAAATTGGGAATAGAAGGAACACATCTCAACATGATAAAAGCTATTTATGACAAACCTACAGCCAACATAATACTAAATGGAGAAAAACTTGAAGCTTTTCCACTAAATTCAGGAACCAGACAAGGTTGTCCACTGTCCCCATTTTTTATCTAATATAGTATTGTAAGTCTTAGCTATATCAATAAGGCAAGAGACACTCATAAAAGGGATACAAATTGGAAAGTAAGAGATCAAGTTATCATTATTTGCAGATGATATGATTCTATACATAAAGGACCCGAAAGCTGATCAACACTTCAGGCAACATAGCAGGATACAAAATAAACACACAGAAATCAGTAGCTTTCCTATACACTAACAACAAACATGTGGAGGATGAAATCAGGGAATCTCTCCCATTCACAACTGCATCAAAAAATAAATAAATAAAGTACCTTGGAATAAACTTAACCAAGAAAGTGAAGGGTCACTACAAAGAGAACTTTAAAACACTCATGCAAGAAATTGCAGAAGACACAAGGAAATGGAAAGCCATCCCATGCTCCTGGATTGGAAGAATCAATATTGTGAATATGTCAATCTTAGCAAAAGCAATCTACACATTTAATGCAATCCCCATTAAAATTCCAATGGCATTCTTCATAGAAATAGAAAAAACAATCCTAAAATTCATTTGGAAGCACAAAAAACCTCAAGTAGCCAAAACAACTTTGAGCAACAAAAATAAGGCTGGTGTTATCACCATACCTGATTTTAAGCTAAATTACAAAGTCATAGTAACAAAAAGAGCATGGTACTGGCACAAAGATAGATATGAATATCAATGGAACAGAATAGAGGACCCAGATGTTAATCCAGGGAGCTACAGCCATCTGATTTTTGACAAAAATGCCAAACATATTCATTGGAGAAAAGATAGCCTCTTCAACAAGTGGTGCTGGGAAAACTGGATATCTGTATGTAGAAGGATGAAAATAGATCCTTTTCTTTCTCCATGCACAAGAATTAAGTCCAGCTGGATCAGGGACCTTAATATCAGACCTGAAACTCAGAAACTGCTATAGGAAAAGGTAGGGCAAACCCTTCAACATCTTGGCATAGGGAATGAATTTCTGAATATAACCCCAATTGCTCAGGAAATAAAACCACTTACCAACCACTTGCATCTCATGAAATTACAAGCTTTTGTACAGCAAAGGACACTGTGAATAGAGCAAAAAAAAAAAAAAAAAAAAAAAAAAAAAAAAAAACCTACAGATTGGGAGAAAATCTTTGCCAGCTACACATCCGACAGAGGATTAATATTCAGAATGTATAAAGAACTCAAAAAACAAACAATAAGAAATCAAACAACCCAATTAAGAATGTGCTTTGGAACTAAATAGAGAGTTTTCAGAAGAAATATAGATGGCATATAAACATCTAAAAAAGTGTTCTACATCCTTAGTCATCAGGGAAATGCAAATTAAAACTACTTTGAGATTCCATTTCACTCCTGTCAGAATGGCTACTGTCAACAAAACAAATGACAATAAATGTTGGTGAGGATGCAGAAAAAGGGGAACCCTTCTACCCTGTTGGTGGGGAATGTAATCTGGTCCAGCCATTGTGGAAATCAATTTGGAGGTTCCTGATACAGCTAAAAATAGATTTACCATATGATCCAGCTATAGCACTCCTAGGCATATATCCTGATAACTCTTCTCACTACCTTAGAGATACTTATGCAACCATGTTTGCTGCTGCTCTATTCACAATAGCTAGAAAATGGAACCAGCCTAGATGTCCTTCCACAAATGAGTGGATAATAAAGATGTGATATATTTACACAATTTCTATTTCTATTCAGCAGTAAAGAAAAATGAAATTATGAAATTTGCGGGGAAATGGATAGATCTGGAAAGGATTATACTAAGTGAGGTAACCCAGGCCCAGAAAGCCAAACATTGCATGTTCTCTCTTATATGTGGATCCTAGTTTTAAATGTTTAGACTTGTGTGTGAGCTGGAACCAACAATCAGTAGCAGAGGCCAGTAAGCTAGAAAAAGGCTATGAGGGAGGAGAGGGGAAGACATAAGGGGATGGTATTGTATATATGTAAGTAGAAGAACAGGTTACAGGGAAGGGAAAGGCCTAAGTGAGGCCAGAGGAAGAGACTGTGTAAAAGAAGGGTGGGGGAAGGGTTAATCAAACTTCAAGATATTCTGAATAAGACATATGAAAACCTACTTTTTTGAATAATGGCACATCCAGAAGTCCTAGATTGTTACTAGAAACTTTTCAGTGCCAGGGATGGGATACCTTCCAGTGAGTTGTTGGCCTGAAAAACATTACAGGCTATTGCCAAGGCCCTTGGTTTCCCTTGAGAAACAGATGGCAATACCCTATTACTGAAGACTTCACTTGTCTGAGCAGCAAGGTCACTAAGAAATCAAGCTGGTGCTGAGCAGAAAACCTTCTCCCTGTAGACCAGCCAACTGAAAGCTGGAAAAAGCTACACTGCATGCAGCCGTATGGGAGACAGAAGTATCAGTGGTAAAAACAGTGGACATTTTTTAGATGTTTATATGCCATCTGTATTTCTTCTTTTGAGAACTCTCTATTTAGTTTCATAGCCCATTTTTCAGTTGGGTTGTTTGATTTCTTTTTATTTAGTTTTTTTAGTTCTTTTTATATCCTAGCTAATAATCCTCTGTCAGATACATAGCTGGCAAAGATTTTCTCCCATTCTGTAGGTTGCCTCTTTGCTCTATTCACAGTGGACATTGGAAGCCTCAAGTTTGGCCAGACAGGCCAAATGACTGAAAGAGTGCAATAGTGGCATGTCTGCTCTGGGGGAACCAACTGCTCTCTAATTGTACTGAATGCCTGCTCTAAGGGAGGGAATACATGCCTGGTAATGAAAAACCTAATCAAAAGCCTATGGCAGGGGAGGTCATGAGCCTTAGTGGTATAAAGCATGCTCTTGTCTGGCTAAATGTATATATAATGTATATAAATGTATATATAATGTATATAAATGTATATATAATGTATATATTATTCCCACCAAACTTCCCTGAAAGCACTATACTTAATGTTAATATTCATGTATTAATGCTACTCTCACTTCTGGTTACAGAAGGTTCTCTTTTCAGATGGCAATGGCCACTGGGGTGAACCAAGAGGCAACATAGTGCTGAGAAGAAGGGATGGAGGAGTGTCCAGCACTGAAATATCTCTATCACACCCTCCAAGGCTCAGGGTCCATTGCAGAAGAGGTGTAAGAAAGAATGTAAGAGCCAAAGGAAGGGTACCACTCCTTACAATGCAACTGTCCAGGCACAAATTGGACTTGATATCCATGACCTCACAGTGCCTAGTAATACCTTCACAAGACCTTCATAATAAGAGAAAAAGATGATGACAACAAATTAAAAGAGAGCCTAAAGGAGAGAGGAGAGAGTGGAGAGTGGAGTTGGGAAAGAGATGCCAAATACAGATACAGGAAACCTTTAGAACACCAAACAGACAAAACAAGGAAAAGACCTCTCCTTGCCATATTATAATTAAACTACTAAACACACAAACCAAAGAATATATATTGAAAGCAATAAAAGAGAAACATCAAGTCACTTATAAAAGAAAGCCCATCAGAATAATAGCAGATTACTAAACATAAACTTTAAAAGCCAGAAGGGCTTGTAATGAAGTTCTAAAAGATAAAAACTGTCAACTAAGATTATTTTATCCAACAAAGGTATCCATCATAATTGATGGAAAAATAAGGACTTTGCACAATGAAAACAGGCTAGGGCTGGAGAGGTGGCTTAGCAATTAAGATTCTTGTCTGCAAAGCCCATGGGCCCAGGTTGATTTCCCAGGACCCATGTAAGTCAGATGCATGAGGTGGAACATGCGTCTGGAGTTCATTTGCAGTGGTTTCGGAATTCTGTGTGTTAATTTGGTATCCTGCTATATTGCTAAAAGTGTCTATCAGCTCTAACAGTTTGCTGGTAGAGTCTTTAGGGTCTTTTATGCATAGAATTATATCATCTGCAAATAATGATAACTTGATCTCTTCCTTCCCAATTTGTATCCCTTTTATGTGTGTCTCTTGCCTTATGGCTATGGCTAAGGCTTCCAGTACTATATTAAATTACAGTGGAAACCCTTGTCTTGTTCCTAATTTTAGTGGAATGAAATTATGAAATTTACAGGAACATGGATGGATCTGGAAAGGATTATACTTAGTGAGGTAACCCAGGCCCAGAAAGCCAAATGTCACATGTTCTCTCTCATATGTGGATCTCAGCTACAAATAATTGGACTTCTATGAGAGTTGGAATAAAACTCAGTAGCAGAGGCCAGTGAGCTAGAAAGGGGATATAAAGGGAATAGAAAGGGAGGGGGGGACTTAATAGGATGGTATTGTATATATATAAGTAGAAGAACAAATTAATGGGGTGAAAAGGCCTAAGTGAGGTCAGGGGAAGAGATTGAGTGAAGGAAAGTTGGAGGGAGGGCTAATCAAAATCTAAGAGGATATAAATAAGTCCTATGGAAACCTACTTTTCTGGACAATGGAACACTCAGAAGCCATAGATTGTTACTAGAAAATTTTCAGTGCCAGGTATGGGATACCTTCCAGTGAGTTGTTGGTCAGAGAGGTCACAAATACCCCCAAAACATTATAGGCCATGGTAAGACCCTATTGCTGAAGATTTATAAAAAGATGTAGACAAAAGTATCAATTTCAAAAAGCATCAAAAAGTGAGTGTATTTAATCATGCTCAGCACATATCAGAGCAAATGGATGAAGAGAATGATTCATGCTATAGCATGCTTAATGAACAGCACCAGAGAAAGTTGGTACAAGGAAAGCAGGAGGAACTTTGTCTTGTAAGAATTAGAACGGAGGGGCTCCATAATCATCTGGCATTCCCTCGATGTTGTACCTGTGGTTAGAAATGTACATGATAGGAACTCCAGGGATCTTCCAGATTCTTCGTTTAAGGTCCCCGTCAACTGTGGCCACAATGTAACACTTGTGCTGAGTTACTCTCTGAACCAAGCAGTTATCTGCAGAGGTTCCTTTGTGAGTACAGGGAAATCAGTCAAATCGTGGATCCTTAGCAATCCTTAGTGCTACTGGATACTTTTGCCCCAGTTTCTCAATTTCATTACACAATCAGTTATGCAAGGGATACACTTGGCATACAGTCCATCAATGACTACACTAAGTACAGTTTAGCTTTAATGGAAAAGTTGATAAAGTTGGTGTCGACCAGGATGTGGTAAGGTGGACCCAGCTGTGTATTGTACTAGAAGAATAAGCAGGAAAGATGTTGGGGGACTTCTCTTTCCTTCAGTGCACTAGGATCTTTCTTTTCTTTCTTTTTAGGCTTTAATCTGTCCTTTTCTTTAATTCTCTCGTCTCTGAGACTAAGCATTCGCTTCATAGTCGCATACTTTCTTGCTTTCTTTTGCTTCCCCATGCTCAGCCCGCATGCCCGCTTCTTCTGGAATCCCTTCAGGAATTTTTTTTTTTTTAATTCCAAAATTCGCCCAGTACTCGGGAGGCAGAGGTAGGAGGATCACCATGAGTTCGAGGCCATCTGAGACTACATAGTGAATTCCAGGTCAGCCTGAGCCAGAGTGAGACCCTACCTCGAAAAACCAAAGAAGAAAAGAAATGAAAACTTCAGCCAGGCTGCTTCAAACCGGCAAAAACCGTTTGCCATTCCCTCTGTCCTTCCAATCCTGCCTCTTGTCTGACTCCTAACCTCGAGCACAGAACCCATGCCCTTTTCGGGTTGCGGGGGTTGGTGTCCCTAGTTTGTTCTGTTCCCGCCAGGATTCCCCCAGGGCTGGAAAGAAGAGCCAGCCCCTTTTGCAGAGATGTGTAGAGAGGATCGTGCCTTGCAGGAGGGCTCCTCCGTCCCAGCCGTGCCTAGCCCTCGCCAGCGCAATCTGTTTTGTCTCCTGCCGGGCTGACTCACATAGAATAGATAGACCGTTTATCAGCACATGTTGTCGGGATCATATTATCCGCTTTACCAATATAGCCTGTTAGCACACAGGCACGGTGGAGGGGGGTGTCGCTCCGCGGGTGTCAACAGCATTGACATGAGATTGCAGAGTGGCGGCAGGGGCTGGCGGGCACTGACCTCCGGCACCCACGGCCCGGGGAAGGTAATTTCATGCTCCAATAATGGGACATAAAGTGGTCGTGTTCAAACACATTTCTGCGGTCAGAGCCTTGTGGGAAACTCGGGTCAAGAAGCACAGCGCAAGGCAAAAGAAAGAGGAAGAAAGACTGGAAAAAAGCGCACTGGAAAAGATAAAGGAGGAATGGAACTTTGTGGCTGAGTGCAGGAGGAAAGGTGTCCCCCAGGCCACGTACTGCAAGAACGGCTTCGTAGACACCAGCGTGAAGCTTTTGGAGACGCTCGAGAGGAACTCACTCCTGAGGCAGATTGCACTTGCCAAGGACAGGGACAAACGGAGCCGTTCATTTGTGTTTGAACTTTCAGGGGAGCACTGGACGGAGCTTCCTGACTCGTTGAAGGAGCAGACGCATCTCAAAGAGTGGCATATACACAGCACCCTGATCCAGATCATTCCTGCATACACTGAGCTGTTTCAAGCAATGAGAATCCTGGATTTACCAAAAAATCAAATTTCATGTCTTCCAGCTGAAAGAGGTTGTCTGAAAAACCTGAAAGAACCTAATGTGAGTTTCAACCACCTGATGAGCATTCCATCTGAACTGGGAGACTGTGAAAATCTAGAGAGACTGGACTGCTCTGGGAATCTGGAACTGATGGAGCTCCCCTTTGAATTAAGCAATTTGAAGCAAGTTTTACGTTCATAGATATCTCAGCAAACAAGTTTTCCAGTGTCCCCATCTGTGTCCTGCAGATGTGTAACTTGCAGTGGTTGGATATCAGCAGCAATAACTTGAATGACCTGCCGCAAGATATAAACAGGCTGGAAGAACTTCAGAGCTTCCTCTTGTATAAAAACAAGCTGACCTACCTTCCTCAAGCCTTGCTTAACCTCAAGAAGCTCACCTTGCTGGTGGTGAGCTCCCAACAGCCCTTTGTGACTCCTCCACACCTCTAAAGTTCACAAGCCTTATGGACAACCCTATTGAGAAGACCCAAAGTGAAGACGTCGATGAAATACTAGAAAGTGAACAAGACCGCCAACATTTTGATAAAGCGTTTATGAGAGCCTATATTGAAGATCTCAAAGAAAGAGAATCCGTTCCCAGTTACACCACCAAAGTATCTTTTAGCCTTCAAATTTGACACCATCCTTCAGAAGACTACAAAATCTTACTGTTTGGCGGAGATCCATGGCCTTTTTTGGGGGGAAAATGGGGAGCAGAGGGTTTCGAGGTAGGGTCTCACTCTTGCCAAGACTGACCTGGAACTCACTCTAGTTCCAGCCTGGCCTCGAACTCATGGCAATCCTCCCGCCTCTGCCTTTCAAATGTTGGGATTAAAGGCATGTGCCACCATGTCCAGTGAGCTTTCAGTCTGTGTATGGGTTATGTCTTCTAGGAATTATGGCTTGTGCTGAAGGATAAAGTCTAGAAACTATTGTCATAGTTGTTAAGAAAAGCAATTTTCAAATTGCAAACATACGAAGTCCTCCCTTGAGAATTGGTAAATATATTGATATTTATGGGTTTATTTGCATATACTTGTTTCCAAATAGTAAATATATTTAATATTTTAAAAATTCCAAAATTCATTTGAAAGCACATAAAACCTCAAACAGCCAAAACAATTCTGAGCAACAAAAAAAGGCTGGCAGTATCACCATACCTGATTTTAAGATATATTACAGAGTCATAGTAACAAAAACAGCATGGTACTGGCAAAAGACAAACACATAGATCAATGGAAAAAATAGAAGAATAAAGGATGTAAACCCAGGAAGCTACAGCCATCTGATTTTTGACAAAAATGCCAAAAATATTCACTGGAGAAAAGAAAGCCTCTTTAAAAAATAGGGCTGGGAAAATTGGCTACCTATATGTAGAAAAATAAAAATAGATCCTTAAATCTCTCTATGCACAAGAATCAATTCCAAATGGATCAAAGTCCTTAATATCAGACCTGAAACTCTGAAATTGCTAGAGGAAAAAGTAGGGGAAACTTTTCGACATACTGGCATATGCAATGACTTTTAAATATAACGCCAGTTTCTCAGGAACTAAAACCACTAATCAACCACTGGGACCTTATGAAATTCAAAAGCTTTTATATAGCAAAGGACACCGTGAATAGAGCAAAGAGGCAACCTACAGAATGGAAGAAAATCTTTGCCAGCTATACATCTGATAAAGGATTAATATCCGGATATACAAAGAACTAAAAAAAAAAATAAAACCTGTATGATAAGACATCAAACAACCCAATCAAAAAATGGGTGTGGAACTAAATACAGAGTTCTCAAAAGAAGAAATACAGATGGCCTATAAACATCTAAAAATATGTTCTACATCCTTAGCCATCAGGGAACTGCAAATTAAAACTACTTTGAGATTCCATCTCCTGTCAGAATGGCTATCATCAAGAAAACAAATGACAAGGGCTGAAGAGAAGGCTTAGCGGTCAAACGCTTGCCTGCGAAGCCTAAGGACCCTGGTGTGAGGCTCAATTCTCTAGGACCCATGTATGCCAGATGCACAAGGGGGCACACACATTTAGAGTTTGTTTGTAGTAGCTGGAGGCCCTGGTGCACCCATTCTCTCCTCTCTCTACCTGCCTATCTCTGTATTTCTCTAAGAAAGAAAGAAAGAAAGAAAAAGAAAGAAAGAAAGAAAGAAAGAAAGAAAGAAAGGAAGGAAATGACAATAAATGCTGGCAATGATGAAGAAAAAGAACGCTTCTGCACTGTTGGTGGGAATGTAAATGGGTACAGCCATTGTGGAAATCAGTGTGGTGGTTCCTGAGATAGCTAAAAATAGATCTACCATGTGACCCAACTATATCAGTAGTAAGGATTATATATCCTAAGGAATCTAATCACTACCTTAGAGATACTTGCTCAAGCATGTTTATTGCAGCTCTGTTCACAATAACTAGGAAAGGAAACCAGCCAACATGTCCCTCAACTAATGAATGGATAATGATGTGGTATATTTACACAATGAAGTTCTATTCAGCAGTGAAGAAAAATGAAATTTGCAGCAAAATGGATGGATCTGGGAAGGATTATACTAAGTGAGGTAACCCAGGCCCAGAAAGCCAAATGTCACCTGTTCTCTTTCATATGTGAATCCTAGCTACAAATGTTTAGACTTGTATGTGAGTTGGAGTAAAAGTCAGTAGTAGAGGTCAGGAAGCTATAAAGGGGCTGTAAGGGAGGAAGGAGAGGGGAGGACTTATGCAGATGGTATTGCATACATGTAAGTAGATGAGCAGATTGCTGGGGTTGCAATGGCTAAGTGGGGTCAGGGGAAAGGCTTGAGTACAAGAAGGGTAGGAGGAGGGTTAATAAAAATTCAAGATGTTATGAATAAGCTGTATGGAAACCTACTTCTTTGGATAATGGCACACCCCGAAGCTATAGATTGTTACTAGAAAAATTTCAGTACCAAGGATGGGATACGTTCCAGTGAGTTGTTGGCCAGGGAGGTAACTGATGCTCCCAAAACATTATATGCCATTGCCAAGGCTCTTGGTTTTCCACCAGAACTATATGGTAATAACCTACTGATGAAGACTCCACATGCTTGAGCTGAAAGGTCATTGAGAAATCAAGCTGGAGCTGAGCTGAAAAATTCCTCCCTGTGGAACAGCTGACAGAAAGCTAGAAAAAGCTACACTGTATGTAGCCCTTAAGATTGACCAGCCAAGCCAAATGTGCCAACTGGTTCAATAGTGGCATGTCTGTTATGTGGGAAACCTACTGCTCTCTAGGAGGACTGGAGGCCTGCTTCACAGGAGGGAATACATGCCTGGTACTGAAAACCTAGTCAAAAGTCTATGATGGGGGAGGTCATGAGCCCTAGGGGAATAACATCTGCTGTTATCTGGCTAAATTCATATATTATGCCCATCAAACTGCCCTGTAAGCACTTTTCTTCTTCTTCTTCTTCTTCTTCTTCTCCTTCTCCTTCTCCTTCTCCTTCTCCTTCTCCTTCTCCTTCTCCTTCTTCTTCTTTTTTTGTTTTGTTTTCCAAGGTAGGCTCTCACTCTAGCCCAGGCTGACCTGGAATCAGTATGGAGTCTCAGGGTGGCCTTGAACTTACAGTGATCTTCCTACCTCTGCCTCCCGAGCACTGGGATTAAAGGCGTGCGCCACCACCCGGCTGTAAACACTTTTCTTAATGCTTATACCCAGATATTACTTCTAATATCACTTTTGGTAAGAGAAGCTTCTCTTTTCAGATGGTGGTGACCACTGGGGTGACTCAAGAGGCAACATAGTGCTAAGAAGAAATAACAGTGGAGTGTACAGCACTGAGACATCTCTATTATACCTTCCAAGGCTCAGGGTCCATTATGGAAGAGGTGGTGGAAAGAATGTAAGAGCCAAAGACAGGGCAGAACTGCTTACAATGCAATCTTCCAGACACAAAATGGCCTGGATATCCATGACCTCGCAGTGCCTGGAACTACCTACACAAGACTCTCATAACAGGAGGAACAGATGATGACATCAGAAAAAAAGAGAGAGAGAGAGACTAGGGCTGGAGAGATGGCTTAGCAGTTAAGGCACCTGCCTGAGAAGGCTAAGAATGTTTGTTCAAATCTCCAGGTCCCACATATAGCCAGATGCAAGTGAATCAAGCATGGAAAGTCGCACATGAGCACAAGGAGGCACACGCATCTGGAATTCATTCACAGCGGCTGAAAAGGCCCTGGCACACCCATTCTCTCTCTGCCTCATCCTCTCTCTCTCTGTCTCTCTCAAATAAAAAATAAAAAGACAGCGGGCGTGGTGGCGCACACCCTTTATCCCAGCACTCGGGAGACAGAGGTAGGAGGATTGCCATGAGTTCAAGGCCACCCTGAGACTACATAGTGAATTCCAGGTCACCCTGGGTTAGAGTGAGACCCTACCTCAAAAATAAAATACATAAATAAATTAAATAAATAAAAATAAAAAATAAAAGGAGAGACTAATTGAGGGGGGATATAATGGAGGGTGGATTTGTGAAGGGATAAGTAGGTTGGACAGAGAATTATCAGGGTTTGTTGTATATAATTATGGAAGTTGTCAATAAAAAGGTTAAATAAGAAGGATTATATACAATGTCTTCCAGACAAACACTTCCTAATTCAGCTAAAGTCAACTTTTCTCCATTACTAAAAAAGATAGATAAAACAAAAATCAATAGACAAATGTAAAAGTCCCCAACAAACATTAGCAGACTGAATTTTAAAATACTATGGCACAATGGGCTGGAGAGATGGGTTACCAGTTAAGGTGCTTGCCTGTGAAGCCTAAGGACCTATGTTTGACTCTCCAGATCCCATGTAAGCCAGACACACAAGGTGATGCAAGTGCATAAGGTCGCATATGTGCACAGGGTGGAAAATGGCTCTGGAGTTTGATTGCACTGGCTAAAGCCCTGGCACGCCAATTTTCTCTCTCTCTCAATATATATATAAAATACTATAGCACAAACTGGGTGTAGTGGGTCATGCCTGTAATCAGAATGGTTGGGAGGCTTAAGAAACAACAGTCATGGGCTGGAGGGATGGCTTAGCGGTTAAGACACCTGCTTGCTAAGCCTAAGAACCCGGTTCCAGTCTCCAGGTCCCACTTTTAGCCAGATACAAAGTGACGCAAGGGCGCAATGCCGCACTTGCCCACAGGGGCGCATGCATCTGGATTTCATTCACAGCAGCTGAGAGACTGCTAGTGCACCCACTCTCTATCTGTCTCCCTCTCCCTCTCTCTCTGTCTGTTTCTGTGTCTCTCTCCAATAATAATAATAATAATAATAAAAAGAAACAGCCATTAGTTCAAGTCTGGGATAAATACTGAGTTCCAGGCCAACCTAGGCTACAAAGTAGTCCCCTCTCTTTTTGCTTTTCTTTCTCTCTCTCTCTCTGTTCTCCCCCCACCTTACACACACACATACCAAAAACAAAAGTATACGCCACCACCAAGCATAAATTAATGCAGATTGTGTGTGTGTGTTATATTGCTCCAATCCAAAGTTCAAAATTCAGGCTATGGGTGAAGCTTAGCCTAGAGTGCATGTCCAGCATAAGAAAGGACCTGAAACCAAAAAAGGAGACAATTGGGCTGGAGAGATGGCTTAGCAGTAAGGTATTTGCTTGCAAAGCCATAGGATCCAAGTTTGATTTCCCAATACCCATGTAAAGCCAGATGCACAAGGTGGCACATGTGTCTGGAGTTCATTTGTACCAGCTGAAGGCCCTGGAGCACCCATTCTTTCTGCCTCTTTCTTTCTCTCAAGTAAATAAAAATAAGATAATTTTTTTAAAAAGGAGAAATTCAAGAATCAAAGTATTTGACCATAGTAACAAGTTAAATAATAAAAATCATGTGGCAGGCTGAAGAGATGGCTCTGTGATTATGCATACTTCCTGCACAAGCATGAGAACCTGACGAGGTCTGTGACTGTTTAAGTCTCCAGAACATATGTAAACAGCTAGGTGTGGCCACACACAGCTGTAAGCCCACTCCTGCATGGAGTGGAAACCAGAGAATCACTGGGGTTCATGATTGGCAAGCTCAGGAATCAGTAATAGACTCAATGGCAAGGAAAAAATGGGCTGGTGAGTGATGGAGGGTGATACCCTACCCTGTGCTCTGGCTGCTGCAGACCAGCCCACGAGGAGGGCATCAGCACATACACGTGCTTAGGCCACATGGGCACATAACTCACAAAATGTAAAAGTAAAAAATTCTTTAAGGGGGTTAAGCATGTAGCTCACTCTACAGAAAGCCCTGGGTCAGACACCCAGGACAGCATAAAACGGAGTGTGGTGGTGCGGGTCTGTATCCACTGGGACAAGGACACAGAAAGATCAGAAGTTAAGGTCATCCTTGGATACCCACAGTTTCAGGCCAGTCTGGGTTCCAGGAGACCCCCTATCAACTAATCAACACAATACTGAAAAATAGAAAAACAGTAGACACAGACACTGTGTCCTTAAGAATTCCAGAGCTGGAGAGATGGCTTAGCAGTTAAGGTGCTTGCCTCTGAAGCCTAAGGACCCAGTTTTGATTCTTCAGAGCCCACCTAAGCCAGATGCACACAGTGGCGCATAAGACTGGAATATGCACTGACTAGAGGTCCTGGAGGCCCCATTCTCTCTCTCCCTCCCTGCCTCCTCCCTCTCTCATCTCTACCTCTCAAGTAAAAATAAATAATAAAAAGGAATTCCAATAAAAGCACAATATCAAAATAGTTTAGTATATAATTAAGAAATAAATCAACAGGACAAGAAAAGCAGAAATAGACCCACAAAAATACACGTAATAGATTTAAAAAAAAATTGATTTGAGTGTGACAGAGAGAGAGAGAGAGAGAGAGAATGGGCACACCAGAGCCTCCAGCCACTGCAAACTCCAGATGCACACGCCACCTTGTGCATCTGGTTTAAGTAGGTCCTGGGGAATGGAGCCTCGAACCGGGGTCCTTAGGCTTCACAAGCAAGCACTTAACCGCTAAGTCATCTCTCCAGCCCCACTTAATAGATTTTTGACAAAGGAGCAAAGGAAACCCAAATGAGGGAAGTTCATAGCAAATGTTCCTGAGACAGAGGGTAAGTATGTGAGAATCAATCTGGACACACGTGACAACTTTCACAAAAGTCATTCCAGCCGGGTGTGGTGGTGCACGCCATTTAATCCCAGCACTCGGGAGGCAGAGGTAGGAGGATCGCCGAGAGTTCAAGGCCACCCTGAGACTACATAGTGAATTCCAGGTCAGCCTGGATCAGAGTGAGACCCTACCTTGCAAAAAAAAAAAAAAAAAAAAAAGTCATTCCAAAGGGATCCTAAGCCGAACTCAGAAGTGAGGTTCAGAACCCGTCGGGACCACACCGCGACCCCACACGACCTCTGTTCAGCGATGCGCTTTCACGGAGGCATCACGACCCGGACCCGCGCCGCGGAGCTGCCCGGAGGCCGCCGGGCCCGGTCACCGCCCGGAGCCCAGCGGACCGCACAGGACACCGGTCTGCCCCGCCCCGCGGGGGAGGACGCGACGCCGGTCCGCGGCGCCAGGGCGGCTCTGGCGGTTCCCGGCCGGTCCTCCGGGTCTGAGGACAGCCGGCCCCACGCTCACCATGCCCGGCTTCCCGCCTCGCCCGCGTCCCCCCAAGCAGCTCCGGTCGGCGGCGCCCACCGCACACAACGGCCCGCGGGGCGCCTCACAGGGCAGCGGAGCCCGAAACAGCAGCATGGCGGGGGCGGAAAGCGGCCCAGGTGAGCCGCAGCGCAGACCCCGCCCGCTGGAGCTGCTCATTGGACAGCTCGCCACCACGGCGGCCCTGATTGTTTACAGTTTGATGCCTGGATGACAGGAGACGCCCCCTTGGGCGGGGGAATGGAACTGAAAGTCAGTCAGGGACAGCCTCAGCCCTTCCCAGCTTGATTCAAGTGCATACCCTCGCTATCTCTGGAGAAATTTGCATTGGAGCCGAACTTGCTTCTGGCCTTCTGGAGCTGGCCTTCCTGGCTTGGTGAAATCAGTAAGCACTTCCGTTCTTCCTTGGAACACAGGGTCTCTAGTATGCATAAGCCAATACACTTTCAATTCTCCAACAGTTATTGTCCTGCTTCAGAACTGGAAGGGTGACCAGCCCACCCCAGGTAAAATTGGAACAAGACCTGGTATGTGAAGGGTTAATAGACTTCCTTGAAAACTAGAGGGAACTAAAGAATGAATAACTATCCCTAAGACCAACAAGCCATAAAACTTCAGAAGCATGGCCTTCACAGGCCTGTCTACTCCCGAATGATAAACTAAACTTCCCTTAGCTCAGAAAACCTTGAGGGAACAGAAACCGTCTGGTGGGTTATCCTCCCTGACAATTTGGCTTTAAAAGCTTGTTCTGAGCAAGGACACAAATAACTACAGTTCCTTATCTACTTCCCTTGGACCTGCAGCTGGTATAGTCTCTTTCTTAGGAGCCCCCTTATAAGCTACCCACCAGCCTGGCTCAGTGCTCAGCCTTCATCCCAGGGAGACCTGAAGCCCCTCCCTGTTTCAATAACAGTCTGTGTGTAGAGATCAAATCTGGTGTTCTCTTTTTTCTCTTACACTTTCCTTACAGTATCCTGCAAAGATCTAAAATTCCAGCAAGGCACGCCAAGGGTTGCTGACACTTTATCTTTCAGGCTGCACAGTACACCCCAAAATATAACACATGCCAAGCCTGTGGCATGGCATGGTGGCTCACGCCCCTTATCCCATTTACCATTCAGTATGGTGGAAGCTGGAGAATCAAGAGTTTAAGTCCCTTGGGCTACATGAGAACCTATCTTATAAAAGAAATAAATAACATGCCGAAACTTATTAATGTATGGGGAAAATTTTTTAGGAAAATAAGTAGAGATTAAAACTCTGGTTCATGAAATAAAGATTCAAAAATAAAGGGGGGGTGCTGGAGAGATGGCTTAGAGGTTAAGGGGCCTGCCTGCCAAGCCTAAGAACGCCTTTTTGATCTCCCGGTCCCACATTTAGCCAGATGCAAAAAGTGACACAAGGTCGCAATGTTGCACTTGCCCACAAGGGGGGACATGCGCCTGGAGTTCATTCACAGCAGCTGCATGCCCATTCTCTCTCTCTCTCTCTCTCTCTCAAAAAATAAAAATAAAAAATAAAAACAAAGGGGGCTAGAAAAATGGCTTAGTGAATAAGGTGCTTGCCTGTGAATCTCCAAGTCCCACATATAGCCAAATGAAAAAGTGAGGCAAGCATGCAATGTTGCAAATTCGCACACGTCTGGTGTTCACAGCAGCTGAAAGGCCCTGGCACACCTATTCTCTCTCTCTCTCTCTCTCTCTCTCCTTTCTCTTTCTCTCTCTCAAAAATAAAATAAAATTTAAATATTTAAATAAATAAATAAATAAAAGGAACAAAAGAACACTAATGATAGCAAAAGTTGATTTTCTTAAAGATAAGCATAATTGATAAACCCTTAGGTATATTGATTTTTTTTTTTTTGGAGAGAGACACAGACAGAGACAGAGAGAGGGAGAGGGAGACACATAAAGAATGGGCGCCCGCAGCCTCTCAGCCACTGCGAATGAAACCCAGATGCGTGCACCCCCTTGTGGGCAAGTGCAGCATTGCACCCTTGTGTCACTTTGCATCTGGCTAAAGTGGGACCTGGAGATTGGAACTGACGTTCTTAGGCTTAGCAGGCAGGCACCTTAACCACTAAGCCATCTCTCCAGCCTGGTATATTGATTTTTAAAGGTAGGGTCTCACTCTGGTCCAGGCTGACCTGGAGCGGGCATGTCTCAGGGTGGCTCACGATCCTCCTACCTCTTAATCCCAGTGCATTTGGGAGGCTGGTATATTGTAAAGGTTCAGGGACAGTGAGTGGCTCGCCTTTAATCCCACATTTGAGACAGAATAGGATCAAGTTCAAGGTTAGTCTGAGCTACAGTGAGACCCTACCTTGAAAAAAAAAAAAAAACTTAAGCAGAGGGGATGAGGAGGTAGTTCAGTGGTTAAAGATGCCTTCTTTTTAAAAATTTTTTCATTTTATTTATTTAGTTATGAGAGAACAGAAATGGGCACACAAGGGCCTCTAGCCCTGCAAATGAACTCTGGATACATGCACCACCTTGTGAATCTGGCTTACATGGGTTCTAAGGAATCAAACCTGGATCTTTAGGCTTTATAAGCAAAGGCCTTAACTGCTAAGCCATCTTTCCAGCCCTAAAGATGATTTCTTGTAAAGCCTGTTGTCTCAGGTTTAATTCCCCAACCACCAACATAAAGCAAAACACAAAAAGTGACACAACTATTTGGCTAATGTTTGTCTGCTGTGATAGCAGTCCCTGGCCTGACTCTTGCCCACACCCACACATGTGCAATCTATTAATTTTAAAAATGAAATTCAAATAGCTAATTTCACAAATGAAAGTAGAGCTGTGGGTGGTGGTAGAGTCCTCTAATTGCAGCACTTGGGAGGCTGAGGCAGGAGGATTGAAAGCTTAAGACCTGGCAGGGCTACAGATTGGGGTCAAGGCCAGCCTGGGCAGCTTAGTGAGACAGTCTTGAAATAAAAATTTTAAAGTCTCAGTGGTACAGTGCTGTATGGCACAATGCAGGTCTGGCCCTAGCCAGACCGCATGTCAGAAGAAACCAGGCCACACCCCTCAGGTTTTCTCACTAGGATGGCAGGTAGTCAATGACGGGTAAGACTCCATGAGTTGGGCAACCTAAGACAGGCACCATAGCATGTGATGATCCCTTGGGGCCTGGGGTCAACAATGGTTTAGCAAAGAACCATGCCTCCCAGGGTTGCCAATAATAAAAACAAAAAGGAGGATATGTATGGCACAATGCAGGTTGGGTCCTAGCCAGACTGCATGTCAAAAGAAACCAGGAAGTGGCTTCTGTGAACATGGCATCCTTTGCAGGCCTGGTGTGACAACTGCTATAGTACCATGCTCACGAGAAACCTGCTACAAGATGATCTGCCCAGAGACAGGCTGTCATTGGTCACAAGAAGGGGACCACCCCATACAATGATTGGCCAGCCAAAACCCTTAAAACCCCCTATACTTCCTTGAATAAATGAGTTTGCAGCAGCTCACCCTCTGCTGCTTCTACCCAACTCCCCAAGTCTGTGTCGTGACTCCGTGCCTGTCACCCCCACTCGGCAGAGACCCTGCTGTCCCTTCTGGGCTGGCCCTAGGAGGAACCCCAACACAGTGCTTGCCTAACATGTGAAAATCTCTGGATTCCATCCACCAAAGTCTTCACCCTCCAAATAAAAGAGATATTACTCTCAATCTTACAGACATAAAATGAATTAGAAGAGACTACTATAATAAATTGGTTAACTTCCCTGTGTGCAATTACAGCAATTCTAAAGAGTCAAAGATCTTATTGGCAATTTTTCCTATCATTTTAGTGTATGAAGCTTAACAAAACTAAAACACAATCATTTTAACTTTTCTGTAACATGCTGCTTGTGAATTTGAGGAATAGAATCAAACCTTTAAAAAATGAATCCTTTGGACTTCTACTGACAGAGATGCAAGATGTACCCCCCCACACAAGCTGAGACAATTTATGAAAACCAAATACATATCAGTAAAATAGAATGTGGAGCTAAATATCTAGAAGTACCCCGCTCTAGACAATTGTAACAAAAATTAATGTTAATGGAGTTGTCAGTTCTCCTGGAATGGTGGACCCAAGCCCCATATGGTGCTAGCAAAGTGGTAAAATTCATGCAGCATCAAAGGTCTCCTGCAAGAGCTTCAGCACTTAACAATGGTTAAAGAAGATGTGAAACTCCCTCTCCACCAGGACAGAATGACAGCAACTAATCACCAAGAACCTAGGTCTACTCCCATCCAATCAAAGCTGTCTTCATTTTCCAAAGTAATAAAATTTTTAGACACATCTTCTAGACCTCAAAGTACTGGAAAGGAATCTCCTGTTCAAAGGCAATTTACTTTGAGATACTGAGTTTTTTGGTTGATTTGAAATACATAAGTTGTACTATATAACAGATCATCCTGCCAAGTGTAACTACTTCCACAGAGTTAAACTTCTGGGATTGAGGAAATAATTTTAAATCCGTTCCCATCAAAAGCAGTGGAGCACATCACAGACCCATTACAATCACCTTGCTGCTGGTTACATGGTCTAGACCTGCCTTCTCCCTAGCCCCACCCCAACCCTCTCTCCTGTCATAAAATGGCTGGGTTTAGAGGGTGCTTTGCCTCCACCCCTGCTTCCTAAAGACTTAAAGGGCATTCTCTTCTAAGCCACTATCCTGTCATCACCATCTTCTACTCCCACCCTTGTCTGAAACATAGAGTACAACCCTTCTCTCCCCCTGAAAATAGCCTTCAGGGATGAATTCATGGGTTCTCTATCTCTTCTCCCCCAACCTTCATAGAGGCATACAGCTTTCTCCCTCCTCCTCCACTCCTTATTGCTGGTCACCATCTTACACATATAGGGCTGTTCCTTGATATATCCACAGCCATCAGATAAGATTGGAAGAATCTGACCTCTTTCCTTTACTTCTAGACCCACATTCATTCGCTGGCCATCAGCCTGGGAAATGAGGTTTGAGACCTCAGCACTGCCACCCTGTGATCACTGTATTAGTCAGGGTTCTCTAGAGGAAGGGAACCAATAGAATTAACTGTATTAAAAGGAAATTTATTGGATTAGTTTACAGCAATCCAACAAAAGCAGTTTGCAGGCCCAAGAGTCAAGGAACCGGTAGCTGGGTAGCTGTTCAGTCCACGAGGCTGGATGTCTCAGCAGTCCCAACCTGGCACTGAAGGCCTGGAGGCATCCTGGAGAGACACTGCTCTTCAGTCCACACTTCAGTCCACACTGGAAAACAGCAAGCAGTGAGCAGGGAGCAGCAAGCAGCACCAGCAGCCAGGTGGAAGGAGGGGATACTTTCCTTCCCAGAGCTTCCTTAGATAAAGCCCCTTCTCTGCCAGGAGCCGCCCACTCTGGGAGGAGGGCTCACCCTGGGGGAAGGATTCTTCCTTTAGTTAATCCTTCCTGGTAGCAACCTCAGAGACCCACTTATAAGGAATATCTGTGGATTCCTAAACAGATCAAGTTGACACAAATTTAACCATCACAGTCACCATCAGCTGATACGTTTTTAGCTTGTGTTTTGAAGAGGTGAAATGAGCAGTCACCAGGGGTGACTCAGACCTACCAGTGCTCAGAGTCCTTGGTTGCACCTGGAAAGAAGCCACATGGAAAAAAACTTAAAAACACACTATTCCCTAGTCATGTCTTTTTCCTGAAATTGCTTTCCTTTTAAACACTGAATAGGGTTTTTGAAAAGACCCTTGATGGTTACCTTGATAACCCTTCAGGTCAATGTGGAACATTTCAAGTGGAACAAGAGGACCTTAATGGGGAGGACTCTGGTTTCTCTGCTGCGGCTTCTCAGACCCTCTGCAGGAGCACAAAGGAGTTCTGTGACAATGATGGACCTGCTCTCCAGCCACATTTAAGTATTGCCACTTCCTGTTATAGCACTAAATGCAGAACTGGGGATGTATGTCAAAATAAAGTCAATTAATTGTGTTCCATAGAAAACCAAACCTTGAATCTTTTTTGAATTTTTATTTTTTTCTTATTGAGAACTTCCATAATTGTAGGTAATATCCCATGGTAATTCCCTCCCTCCCCACACTTTCCTCTTTGAAACTCCACTCCCCATCATATCTCCTTCCCTTCTCAATCAGTCTCTCTTTTATTTTGATGTCATCATCTTTTCCTCCTATTATGATGGTCTTGTGTAGGTAGTGACAGGCACTGTGAGGTCATGGGTATCCAGGCCATTTTGTGTCTGGAGGAGCACATTGTAAGGAGTCCTACTCTTCCTCTGGCTCTTCTATTCTTTCCGCCACCTCTTCCACAATGGACCCTGAGCCTTGGAAGATATGTTAGAGATATTTCAGTGTTAAGCACTCCTCTGTCCCCTCTTCTCAGCACCATGGTGCCTTCTGAGTCATCCCAAGGTTGCCACCATTTGAAAAGAGAAGCTTCACTAACCAAAAGTGAGAGTAGCATTAATATATAGGTATGAACATTAAGAGAAGTGCTTAATGGGCAGTTTAGTGAGCACAGTATATACATTTAGCCAGACACCACCGGATGTTACACCCTTAGGGCTCATGACTACCCCTGTTGTAGGTTTTCAGTATCAGGGATGCATTCCCTTCCCATGGAGTGGGCCTCCAGTCCAATTAGAGAGCAGTTGGTTTCCCCCATAACAGTCATGCCACTATTGCACCATTGGCTCATTTGGCCAGGCTGGCCAAATTTAAGGTTTGCAGTATCCACTATTGAGTATCTTCACTGGTGGTTTCTCTCTCTCCCATTGAACTGCATGCAGTGTAGCTTTTTCCAGCTTTCTGTCAGCTGGTCCACATGGAGGAGGCTTTCAGCTCAGCTCCAGCAGGATTTCTCAGTGACCTTGCAGCCCAAGTAAATGCAGTCTTCACCAATAGGGTCTTACCATCTATTCCTGGTGGGAAACCAAGGGCCTCGGCAATGGCTTATAATGTTTGGGGATATCCGTGACCTCCCTGGCTAACAACTCACTGGAAGGTATCCCATCCCTGGTATTGAAAAATTTCTAGTAACAATCTATGGCTTCTGAGTGTTTCATTGTCCAGAAAAATAGGTTTCCATATGACTTATTTATATCCTTTTAGATTTTGATTAACCTCCCTCAACCTTTCTTTATTCAATCCCTTCCCCTGCCCTCATTTAGGCCTTTCCACCCCCATTAATCTGTTCTTCTACTTACATATATACAATACCATCCTATTAAGACCCCATTCTCTCCCTTTCTCTCCCCTTTCTAGCTTACTGGTTTCTGCTACTGAGCTTTATTCCTACTCACATAGAAGTCCAATTATTTGTAGCTAGAATCAACATATGACAGAGAACATATGATGTTTGGCTTTCTGGGCCTGGATTACCTAATTATAATTCCTTTGTACTCACTAAGTATAATCCTTTCCAGATCCATCCATTTTTCTGCAAATTTCACAACTTCATTTTTCTTTACTGCTGAATAGAACTCCATTGTGTAAATGTGCCACATTTTCATTATCCACTCATCAGTTGAGAGATACCTAGGCTGGTTCCATTTCCTAGCTGTTGTCAATAGAGTGTCAATAAACATGGTTGATCAAGTATCTCTAAGGTAGTCAGATGAGTCTTTAGATATATACCTAGGAGTGGTATAGCTGGGTCATATGGTAGATCTATATTTAGCCATCTCAGGAACCTCCACACTGATTTCCACAATGGCTGGATCAGATTGCATTCCCACCAACAGTGTAGAAGGGTTCCTCTTCTTCTGCATCCTCACCATCAATTATAATCATTTGTTTTCATGATGGCAGCCAATCTGACAGGAGTGAGATGGAATCTCAACATAGTTTTAATCTGCATTTCCCTGATGGCTAGGGATGTAGAACATTTTTAAAAAAGATTTTTATTTTTATTTATTTATTAGAGACAGAGAGGGAGAGAGAGAGTGAGAATGGGCGCACCAGGGCTTCTAGCCACTGCAAACAAACTCCAGATGCATGTGCCCCTTATGCATCTGGCTTATGTGAGACCTTGAACTGGGGTCCTTAGGCTTAGCAGGCATGCACCTTAACTGCTAAACCATCTCTCCAGCCCAAACATTTTTTTTTTTTGATGCTTATATACCATCTGTATTTCTTCTTTTGAGAACTCTGTGTTTAGTTCTATGGACCATTTTTTAAATTGGTTGTTTGATTTCTTATTATTTACTTTTTTGAGTTCTTTGTATACCTTAGATATTAATCCTCTGTCAGATGTATAGCTGGCAAAGATTTTCTCCCATTCTGTAAGTTGCCTATCTGCTCTACTCACAGTGTCATTTGTTGTACAAAAGCTTTGTAATTTCATGAGGGCCCAGCTGTTGTTCTGTGGTTTTATTTCCTGAGCAACTGGGGTTATATTCAGAAAGTCTTTGTCAAGACCAATATGTTGAAGGGTTTTCCCTACTTTTTTCTCTATCAGTTTCAGAGTTTCAGGTCTGATATTAAGGTCTTTGATCCACTTGGACTTAATTCTTGTGCATGGAGAGAGATAAGGATCTATTTTCATCCTTCTACAGATACATATCTAGTGTTCCCAGCACCATTTGCTGAAGAGGCTGTCTTTTCTCCAATGAGCATTTTTGGCTTTTTTGTCAAAAACCAGGTGGCTATAGCTACCCAGACTTACATCTGGGTCTCTATTCTGTTCCATTGATCTACGTGTTTGTTTTTGTTTTTGTTTTGGAGAGAGAGAGAGAGGGAGAGGAAGACAAATAGAGATGGGCACGCCAGCAACCTCTCAGCTGCTGCGAACAAAATCCAGATGTGTGCACCCCCTTGTGGTCAAGTGCAGCATTGCACCCTTGCATCAATTTGCATCTGGCTAAATGTGGGACCTGGAGATTGGAACTGCATTCTTAGGCTTAGGAGGTAGGCGCCTTAACTGCTAAGCCATCTCTCCAGCCCACGTGTCTGTTTTTGTGCCAGTACCATTCTGTTTTTGTTACTATAGCTCTTTAATATAGGTTAAAATCAGGTATGGTGATACCACCAGCTTTATTTTTGTTGCTCAAAATTGTTTTAGATATTTGAGGTTTTTTGTGCTTCCAAATGAATTTTTGGATTGTTTTTTTTATTTCTGTGAAGAATGCCATTGGAATTTTGGTGGGGATTGCATTAAATGTGTTGGTAAGATTTCCATTTTCACAATAGTGATTCTTCCAATCCAAGAATAAGGGATGTCTTTCCATTTCCTAGTGTCTTCTGCCATTTCTCACTTGATTGTTTTAAAGTTTTCATTGTAGAGATCTTTCACTTCCTTGGCTAGGTTTATTCCAAGGTACTTTATTTTTTGATGCAATTGTGAATGGGAGTGATTCTCTGATTACATTCTCTGTGTGTTTTTTGTTAGAATATAGGATGGCTGCTGATTTCTGTGTATTTATTTTGTATCCTGCTACCTGGATATAGGTGTTAATCAGCTCTAACAGTTTGCCAGTGGAGTCTTCAGGGTCCTTTACGTATAGAATCATATCATCTGCAAATAATGATAACTTGATCTCTTCCTTTCCAATTTGTATCACTTTTATGTGTGTCTCTTGTCTTATTGCCTATGGCTAAGACTTCCAGTACTATATTAAATAAAAGTGGGGACAGTGGACACCCTTGCCTTGTTCCTGATTTTAGTGGAAAAGCTTCAAGTTTTTCTCTATTTAGTATTATGTTGGCTGTGGGTTTGTCATAAATAGCTTTTATTATGTTGAGATATGTTCCTTCTATTCCCAGTCTCTGTAGGACTTTTATCATGAAGAGATGTTGGATTTTTTTCAAATGCTTTTTCTGCATCTAATGAGAGGTCATGTGATTTTTGTCCTTTAGTTCATTTATATAATGTATTACATTTATCAATTTGTATATGTTGAACCATCCCTGCATCTCTGGGATAAAGCCTACTTGTTTGGTGTGAATGATTTTTCTGATATATTCTTTTTAAAAAATTATTATTTTTATTTATATTATTCTGATTTTACATTCATAGTATTGGTTCCATTATCCTCCTCCCTGTCCTCCCTCTTTCAAAGGGACCCTCATCAATGGGGAATGTGGGTCATGCATTGTGGGGGTTGTCAAGAGTTCTGGGGGTTAGGCCCCAATCTCTGTGCATAATGCCCCAACTTGTGACTCTAACAATCTTTCCGCCCCCTCTTCCGCGAGTTTCCCTGAGCCACATTGGGGTCATTTTAGTTCTGCTTCAGTGATGAGGTTTTGGGAGCCTATGTGTCTCTGGATATCTGGCTTAGTAGGAGTTGGATGTTCTCTGTGTTAATCTCCTTTAGCCTTTTTCTGGTGTCATGATCACCATGAATGCTGTATTCTTGCCCTTCCCCTGCATTGTTCTATGGTTTCAGCTGGGGCCCTGGTGAGGTGTGATTAGCTGATCCTCTCTTCAGGTTCATTGTCCATCTGAAAAAAGATAAGCAAATTCTCCAATGGAGAGAGAAGTTAGTACTTAGAAGGGATGACCATATATGTTTTGGAGGGAATTTTATATGCATTGGCTCTCTTCTAGCCCACATTTGGTGGTATCTTGATCTTGGAGACTGAGCTCATTTTTTGTACATGGTTTTGACTTATTTCCCAGTTCCAGCAATGTGTTCCATTCCACTGAGTAGATCTATTAGCCAAATCAAGAGCAGTTGTTTACACACCATGGCTGTTTGCCACTACTGCACTTATATGAGCATTACATCAGGTTGTTTCCTGCTGGGTATCTTAGACTGCAAGTTTGCCAATATTTTGTTGAGCATCTTTTCATCTATGTTCATGAGGGAGTGTAATTTTCTTTTTTTTGTTCTGTCTTTGTCTGGTTTTGGTATCAGTGTGATGCTGGCTTCATAGAAGGAGTTTGGTAGGATTCCTTCATTTTCTATTTTATGGAAAACTTTGAGAAGCATTGGTGTTAGTTCTTCCATGAAGGTATGGTAAAACTCAGCAGTGAATCCATCTGGGCCTGGACTTTTTTCAGTTGAGAGAAATTTTTATAACTGCTTGAATCTCCATGCTTGTTATAGGTCTAGTTAAGTGATTAATCTCATCTTGATTTAATTTAGGCAGGTCATATAAATCAAGGAAATCATCCATTTCTTTCAGATTTTCAAACTTAGTGGAGTATATGTTCTTATAATATGTCCCTATGACTTTTTAAATTTCTCTGGTATCAGTTATGATGGTGCCTTTTTCATCTCTAATTTTATTAATTTCTGTCTCTTCTCTCTTTGTTTTGGTCAAATTTGCTAAGGGTTTATCAATCTTGTTTATCCTTTCAAAGAACCAAGTCTTTGTTTCATTGATTATTTGGATTTTGTTTGTTTGTTTGTTTCTCTTTCATTAATTTCTCCCCTAATCTTTATTATTTCTTTCTGTCTGCTAATTTTCAGTTTGCCTTGTTCTTCTCTTTTTAAGGCCTTAAGGTGAAGCAAAATGAAATATAAAATTTAAAATAAATTATATAATAGTCTCAATAAATTCAAAATCTGCTTCATTTACACTCAACTTGGAATTTCTTTCTGCAATTCAGTCAGTAATTCCAGCTGCACTTGAGTGTATTTCTCTGTAAAGCAATCTTAGGTTGCTACAGGAGGCAGCTGTCTCTCTGGCTACCCCTCCTGCTGACAGAACTGCTCATTGTATTCCACCATTCTAATGTCTCAAAGATTAAAAATAAAGAAGCCACTTAAGCCAGGCCTGTCTTCCCAGCACTGTAGATGTAGAGGCAAGAGGACCACTACAAGTTTGAGGTCAGCCTAGGCTACATGGCAAGAATCAAAAAGAAAGAAAACAGCCGTGTGTGGTGGCACACACCTTTAATCCTAGCACTCAGGAGGCAGAGATAGAATGATCACTGTGAGTTCAAGGCCACCCTGAGAGACTAGTCAATCCAGGTCATCTTGGACTAGAGTGAGACCCCACCTCAAAAAAAAGAGGAGGGGCTGGAGAGATGGTTAAGGCGTTTGCCTGCAAAGTCAAAGGATCCCAGTTCAACTCTCCAGGACCCATGTAAGCCAGATGCACAAGGAGCGCATACATCTGGAGTTTATTTGCAGTGACTGGAGGCCCTGGCATGCCCATTCTCTCTCTCTCTCCCTCTTTCTCTCTCTCTCAAATAAATAAAATACATTTTTTTAAAAAAAGGAAAGAGGGCCGGAGAGATGGCTTAGCAGTCAAGGCGCCTGCCTGTGAAGCCTAAGAACTCCTGTTCGATTCTCCAGGTCCCACATTTAGCCAGACACAAAAGTGATACAAGCACGCAATGTCGCACATGCACAAAAGGGGGCGCATGTGTCTGGAGTTCGTTCACAGTGGTTGAGAGGCTGCTGGCACATCCATCTCTGTCCCCCCCCATCTCTCTCAAATTTAAAAAAAAGGAAAGAAGGAAAAAGGAAGATGAAAAAAAAATAATGATAGACTGACATATAGGTAGAGGAGTATTGGAGTGGGGATGCTATATATATGCCAAAGTCATTTCAAGCATCAGTCACTGGACTTGTATTATCATTCTCATAAGAGAATATAATTTGCTCTATTCATTCTGTTGATTGTTAACCCAGAATTCACAAAAATAAAGAGCACCAACCACAAAATATGGCCAAATTGAAGCAAGCTTTTGTTTGTGCCCAGGGAAGCTGGGCCAGGAGCTGCCTCCCTAAGGCGGGGCTGTACAGAGCATCCCCAAGTTGCTTTCTCAGGCTCCTTTTATAGAGCAAAACCATAAAAATCACAGGGTAGGGTTTTATTTGAGGTAAGCAAGTGTGGTGACAGAAACAGACCAGCTGTTACAGTTAAACTACTTCCCAGAATGTTGTGGACCCAGCTCAGAAGTGGTAACTTAGAGAAACAGAAACTTAACCTAGTCATTATATCAAAATGACTCTTGCTGTTAAAATGGAGTCAGGTCAGCTCTTCATTGATATCCTGAGGATTTAACTCAAGACCTTGTAAATGAAAAATATAGCCCTCATCTCAAAGGAAACAGGAAGCAGTTTAATCTGGAGCCACATAGGAATTAGTGACCATGACCCAAGAACACTGATTTAAGTTATCCCAAGTTCCATGTTCCAAAGTGGTCAAAGTTCTATACAATATTATAGTAACAGATTAATGGGGGTGAAAAGGCCTAAGTGAGGTCAGGGGAAGGACTGAGTAAAGGAACAGTAGAGGGAGGGCTAATCAAAATCTAAGAGGATATAAATAAGTCATACAGAAACCTACTTTTCTGGACAATGGAAAACTCTGAAGCCATAGATTGTTACTAGAAAATTTTCAGTGCCAGGGATGGGATACCTTCCAGTGAGTTGTTGGCCGGGAGGTCACAGATACCCCCAAAACATTGTAGGCCATTGCCAAGGCCCTTGGTTTCCCACCAGGAATAGATGGTAAGACCCTATTGCTGAAGACTCCACATACTTGTGTGGCAAGTTCACTGAGAAAAACTGCTGGAGCTGAGCTGAAAGCCTCTTCCATGTGGACCAGCTGACAGAAAGTTGGAAAAAGCTACACTGCATGCAGTTCAATGGGAGAGAGAAAACACCAGTGAAGGTCCTCAACAGTGGACACTGCAAGCTTTAAATTTGGCCAGCCAGGCCAAATGAGCCAACAGGTGCAATAGTGGCATGTCTGTTATGGGGGAAACCAACTGCTCTCTAATTGGACTGGAGGCCTGCTCCATGGGAGGGAACACATCCCTGATATTGAAAACCTACGACAGGGGTAGTCATGAGCCCTAAGGGTGTAATGTCTGCTGGTGTCTTGCTAAATGTATATACTATGCTAACAAACTGCCCAGTAAGTGCTTCTCTTAATGTCCACACCCATATATTAATGCTACTCTCACTTTTGTTTAGAGAAGCTTCTCTTTTCAGATGGTGGCAACCTTGGGATGACTCAGAGGCACCATGGGGCTGAGAAGAAGGGACAGAGGAGTGCTCAGCACTGAAACATCTCAAACCTACTCAGGGTCCATTGTGGAAGAAGGGGCGGAAAGAATGTAAGAGAATGTAAAGTAAGGGTAGGACTCCTTACAACGTGCTCCTCCAGACACAAAATGGCCTGGATATCTATGTCCTCACAGTGCCTGACACTACCTAAACAGGACCATCATAATAGGAGGAAAAGACCATGACATCAAACTGCAAAGAGAGACTGATTGGGAGGGGGAGGGGATATGATGGAGAGTGAAGTTTCAAAGGGGAAAGTGGGGAGAGGGAGGGAATTACCATGGGATATTGTGTACAATTAAAGAAGTTGTCAATAAAAAAATATAAATAAATAAATAAAAAATAAAAAAACAATACTATAGTAACAAAAAGTTATAAATCAATGCAATTTACAAAATACATTGGTGGGGCTGGAGACATGGCTCAGTGGTTAAAGGCACTTGCTTGCAAAGCCCAATGGCCTGGGTTTGATTCCCCAGTACCCACATAAAGTCAGATGCACAAAGTGTTGCATGTTTCTGGACTTCATTGTAGTAGCAGGAGACTCTAGTGTGCCTATACACACTCTCTTTCTGTCTACCTCTGTCTCTTTGTCTCTCTCTCTCAATTAAATAAAAAAAAAATACATTGGTGATATCATCAAGCAGGTTACAGAAAATTGGGGAACTCTGTTATAGTAGGCCTCATATATTATTTGATGGCATTCTTAGCTTTGGGTTAGTGGGAACTAGAGATCTCTTTGTACATTTGAAAAAGGATTTTACCTGATAGTAACAAGGAGGTTAGATCAAACACAGAGATGGGCAACAAATGGATTTTAAAGGGGACAAATGATGGCCCAAGATAATTTGGCTCCAGCCCACCACATTCCAGTTTGACACAATCACAAAAGTTCTAATCAATTAATCTTTACCACACAGTATGGCTTTAATTTTAGGAATTTCAATTCACAGTTCTCCCTGTTGGCCTACTATCATATATTGTGTTGTGGAGGTCAAATGTTTTATGTATGACAGTTCATTCCTAGGATCTCATAAGCATGAGGCTGATTAAGAGGATAACAGCCTTCAAGAAGGAGGAATAGTTGGTAAAGACATTAAGGAAGAAATTGCTGGATCATTTTAAATTTATCAGCTTTCATCATCTAGGTCTGATTTTCCTTTCTCTACTTACTGTGTCTGACGTTACATTTACATATGGCATATAAATATAATAAGAAACTTTATCTACAATTAAAATAAGAACAAAGCTGGGTATGGTGGCTCATGCCTCTAATCCAACAACACTGGGAGGTTGAGGTAGAAGAATTGTTGTGAGTTCAAGGCCAGCCAGTTCTATGTAGCAAGTACCAGGTTAGCCTGGGGCTAGAGCAAGACCTTGCTTCAAAACAGAAAACAAAAAACTCCCACAAATAATAATTAATAACAAATTATGGTCTAAAGTAAAGGCATCAGATAAGGAAGGAAAGCAGACACTTTAATTAATTAATATAATATTCTTTAACCAAATTAAATATTTCCTGTGTTTACAGTCATTTCATTCATGAAATATTTTATTTCATGTTTGAAATAATTACTTTTAAATTTTTTATTCATCTATTTGTGCATGCATGCGTGCATGCGTGTGTGCACGTGCGTGCGTGTGTGTGTGTGTGTGTGTGTGTGTCCAGGCATGCCAGGGTCTCTTGCTGCTGAGAACCAATACCTATTCAGCATTACATGGGTAGCAGGTAACTGGACCTGGGCCAGCATGCTTTTGTTTTTTTTTTTTTTTTTTTTTTTTGAAGAAGGGTATCACTCTAGCTCAGGCTGACCTGGAGCTGACTTTGTAGCCCAGGTTTGCCTTAACTCATGGTGATCCTCTTACCTCAGCCTCCCAAGGGCTAGGACTAAAAGCGTACACACTACACCCAGCTCCTTTACTTTTATGATCAAGTTTTTCTTTTGGCCTGATTTATTTCATAATTATAACCAAATGAGGAGTGGCTAATTTTAATTTTAGGGAGAAAGTATCATAACTTATTTGTGACATAATGTTGTCTTATTATTTTGGCATTACCTTAGATTTTACTTTGAGGAAGTAAGTGGAAAGTCACATTACAGAAGAAGTCAGGTAACAATATAATATCACACTAAATTCCCCTTTAACAAAGTGGTTTTTCCCCATGTACCAAACATTAACAGGTAGGAACAAGAAGTCAGACTTCTAAGACATCATGATTCATAGATTTTGTAGCCATAATCAAACCTTGTTTCTTATAATCAGGCAGGGAAATGGGACTTCAGTAATAATCATTTTGTACTATTATCCATTTGCTTTTTACATATTTTTCTTAAAAAAATATTTTATTGGCTGGAGAAAGGCTTAGCAGTTTAGGCGCTTGCCTAAACTGTAAAGCCTAAGGACCCAGGTTTGATTTCCTAGGATCCATGTAAGCCAGATGCACAAGTGGTGCATGCATCTAGAGTTTGTTTGCAGTGGCTAGAGCCCTGACATGCCCATTCTCTATCTCTCTTTCTCTAATAAATAAATAAAAATTAAAATACTTTAAAAAATAAAATAAAATTTTAAAAATTAATTTGCAGAGAGAGAATGGGTATGCCAGGGCCTCCAGTCACTGCAAATGAACTCCAGATGCATGTGCCACTTTGTGCATCTGGCTTTACATGGGTACTGGGGAATCAAACCTGGGTCATTAGACTTTGCAAGCAAATGCCTTAAACTGCTGAGCATCTCTCCAGCCCTCCATTTACTTTTCATTAGTAAAATACTGTGTATTTTTTTTTTTTTTGGAGAGAGACAGAGATAGAGGGAGAGGGAGACAGATAGAGATGGGCGCACCAGCAGCCTCTCAGCTGCTGCGAACGAAATGCAGATGTGTGTGACCCCTTGTGGTCAAGTGCGGCATTGCACCCTTGCGTCACTTTGCATCTGGCTAAACATGGGACCTGGAGATTGGGACCGCTGGAGATTGGAACCAGCGTTCTTAGGCTTAGGAGGCAGGCGCCTTAACCACTAAGCCATCTCTCCAGCCCCTGTATATTTTTTTAAGCCCCAGATAACTGTATTATCCACCTTAACTACTCAGTTAATCATGAGATATGTGCTCTTAAAATATAAAACACCATGTATGTTGTTATTGGGGGCTGACTTAAATTGAATTTCTTTGAGGATCTTACAGTTCGGATTTAAAATAGGGGTACTCCAAAATGGAGTTCATGCTGAAACATTCAAAATGTCTCTGTCAATTTGTAAATTAGATTTTTATTTCAACTTTTTATGATGTGTGTGTGTGCGTGTGTGCGTGTGTGTGTAACTACAGAGACAGGAAAACTTCCCAGAAGTTCTCAGTTGGAGCAGGGACCAACAAGAGACTCATAGGAGACACCACCTCAAATGAGGTGGAAGGTGAGGGTTGCCTTGAACGTTGACATACTCTTGCCTCGAACTCACTGTGATCCTACTACCTCTGCCTCCTGAGTGCTGGGATTAAAGGTGTGTGCCACAACGCCCAGCCCCCTAGCATGTATAATTTTAGTAGTGGAACTACTTTCTATAATTTGATAGTGGGATTGCATAGGTAAATCTCTATTTGTATAAATTCATGTCAGACTTTTAGGGAGATCTTTGTGGCAAAAAAAGGTGGCAGTGGGAGAAGGATAACTTTTCACTTACCTATGGGCCTTCTTATCACTTGTTTAACTATCAGTGCTGGAAAGAACTCTATGGAAGGTGTAAGGAAAAAGTTTGGAGGTGAGTTTGGAAGGAACAAATTGACAGGAATCTCAATGGAAAAGAGCAGGTTTTTATTTGGAGTACAGGGCCTAAGAGGTTAATGCCTCAGGTTCCAATGACACTATGACTCTGGGTGGCAGGTGCCTAGGAGGTTTTATTAGCCTTGGGTTTGGTGGTAAGACATTCTAGCTGCAAAATGAGGAAGGGTAGCTGAGGACATGGAGCTACCAGCTGTCTGAAGTTATTTAAGATTCCTGGAGTGACAAGTCAGCAAGCAGCTTCTTGTGGCCTAAGATAGAGGGAGCAGGTGGCCATCTCTGGGCAGACTGTGCCTCAAGTTTGTCTGTAAGTCTGTAATCTCTGGGCAAATCCCTTGGTCAGGGTCCATTTCCTTCAGAAGATTCATACAAAACAATTCAGACTTCTAGGCTATCTCATCTTCCTCCTCTATATTATGATTTACTTAAATATCTGTTTTTTAAATATGGTCTTGGGGCTGGAGAGATGATGGCTTAGCGGTTAAGGCGCCTGCCTCCTAAGCCTAAGAACGCTGGTTCCAATCTCCAGCGGTCCCAATCTCCAGGTCCCACGTTTAGCCAGATGCAAAGTGACGCAAGGGCGCAAGGCAGCACTTGCCCACAAGGGGACCCACACATCTGGATTTCGTTCACAGCAGCTGAGACTGCTGGCGCGCCCATCTCTGTCTCACTCTCCCTCTCTGTCTATCTCTCTCTGTGTCTCTCTCCAAAAAATAAATAAAATAATAAAAAAAATTTTAAATATGGTCTTGCCAGGTGTGGTGGCACACGCCTTTAATCCGAGCACTTGGGCGGCAGAGGTAGGAGGATCGCCATGAGTTCGAGGCCACCCTGAGACTACATAGTGAATTCCAGGTCAGCCTGGGCTAGAGTGAAACCCTACCTCGAAAACCCAATATATATATATGGTCTTAAGTTATAAAGGTCTTTAGTTATAAAGGAATCTAGACCATGAAACACAATGACATTACCAAACTACCACAGGAAGACATTAACTTACCCTGTATATCAAGATACAAAACATTTACACATATGCCTTAAAAAATTACAAAGAGGGGCTGGAGGGATGGCTTAGCAGCTAAGGTGCCTGCCTGCCAAGCCCAAGAATGCCTGTTAGATCTCCAGGACCCACATTTAGCCAGACGCAAAAAGTGAGGCAAGGACCCAATGCTGCACTTGCCCACAAGGGGGCTCACACATCTGGAGTTCATTCACAGCAGCTGAGAGGCCGCTGGTGGGCCTATTCTCTCTCTCTCTGCCTCTTCCTCTCTATCTCTGTCTCTCTCTGTCTCTCTATCTCTGTCTCGTTGTAGCAGACAGCTTCTCTGAGATGAACTTCCAGACCAGGCACAGTTAAGGAAATAAAAATTACAAAGGGAAGTTCCATAAAGAGAGATAGCTCCATGCCAAGCAGCAACCAGCCACCACAGCACACAGAGCCTGCCAAAAAACCACACTTCAGGAACTCCTGCTAGGCACATTTCATATCTTTACAATGGAATCTCACCTTAAGACCAGCCCCCATGACATTGCCTCTAGCAAGGTGATTGCAGATGCAAATTATAACTAATAAAACACTGAATATAGGGGACATATATGCATCTGGATGGTTAGATTCTCCAGAACCCATGGAAGCCAGGCTGGAGGGACATGCATCTGGACTTCCTTTGTGGCTGGAGGACCTGCCCGTTCCACCCCGCCTCTTTCTGTCTCTCTCTCTCTCTCAAATGAATAAACAAATGAAATATATTTAAAAAAATGAAATCCATTTTTAAAAATTACAAAGAATGGACAGGAGAGATTGCTTAGTGGTTAAAGGCACTTGCCTGCAAAACCTGATGTCCTGAGCTTGGTGCCCCAGTACTCACATAAAGCCAGATGTACAAAGTGGTCATGCATCTGGAATTCTTTTTCAGTGGCAAAAGGCCCTGGCATGCCTGTTCTCTCTTGTCTCTGCATGCAAGTAAATAAATAAAAATATTTAATAAAAAAGTTCAGATGTTACTCCCATTCTTTAAAAGAAAATTACAAATATTTAGACCACTAAAAAACAAACAACAGTTTCAAGTAGAGGTGTATGCTTGATGTTAGTTATAAATTTCATTAGCTGCATTTTTTAATGTGTATGCACAGTATCTGTGGTATGTGATGTGTGTTGTATGCATGTGTGTGCATGGATGTGGTGCCACAGGAGAATTGTGTGTGCCCTTCTCTATCACTTAATTGCATACTTCCTTGAGAAGGGAGTCTCTCCTTCCACAGGGAGCTGATGCATTTGGAAAGGAAGTCCCAGCAATTCTTCATCCCCACTTGAAGACCAGGGTTACAGATATGCATGACCACACCTAGCTTTTTAAAGAAAACTATATTTTACCTATTTATTTGAAAGAGAGAAAGAGGCACAGAGAGAGATAGAGAGAGAATGGGCCACTGCAAACGAACTCCAGATGCATGCACCACCTTGTGCATCTGGCTTACATGGGTCCTGGAGAATACAACCAGGACCCTTTGGCTTTGCAGGCAAACACCTTAACCCCTACACCATTTCTCCAGCCCACACTAGCTTTTTATGAAGGTTCTGGGAGAATCAAACTTGAGTGGTCTCTAGCTCTACAAGACCCTCAAACTTAAAAGCAGCAAGGGAACCGGAGAGATGGCTTAGCGGGTAAGCGCTTGCTTGTGAAGCCTAAGGGCCCTAGTTCGAGGCTCAATTCTCCAGGACCCACGTAAGCCAGATGCACAAGGTGGCGCATGCATCTGGAGTTTGTTTGCAGTGGCTGGAGGCCCTGGCATGCCCATTATCTCTCTATCTATCTGCCTCTTTCTCACTCTGTCTGTTGCTCTCAAATAAATAAAAAATAAACAAAAAATATTTTAAATATATATTTATTTTTTTAAAAAGCAGTAAGCACTCTTAACCAATAAGCCATCTCCCCAGCCCAATTGCATTCTGGTTTTTTTTTAATTAAAAAAATAACAAAACTCTTTATTTGGAAAATCTGATTGAATGTGATATAAACACAAACTCTTACAAACCTTTCAGGAGAGGCCAACAGGGTACATGAAATAAAAGCAGGTAGCTGCTGACAATTCTTTGGTGGAAAGTAAAGTTTTGTACTTACACTGGCTGCCCTAATGATTATTATGCCCCAGTTTTGTTTTTTTCAAAAGTAGGTTTCAAGATATACCAAGGAAATCATACAAGACACCCTCTAACAATATGAGACTTAAGCAACAGAGTTCAAGGAGGTCAACAGAGGTCAAAGGCCAAACATGACAATACACACAAAAAGTTTATAAAATAAGTCTTTTAATCCTAGAAAACTAAAATGGGACAAGCTCATCAAAGGGTGACAGATCAGATGAGAGTAAGAGCAAATGGATCCTACACATTACCCAGAGACTAAGCCACAGGAAGACACAAAATGGCTTTGGACATCTCACAGCAGCTCAGGGTGACATATTTGCCATTATCAAGGTTAAATGTTGTATATATATTCCTGATAACCCTACTAATGTCTCATCTGCTTTACAAGACCTTCTGGAACAGGTTCAGAGCATGTCAGATACTACTGTGCCATTTGGTAAACAGTTCTTGGAGTAGATCTCAGTAGATTTCATGGTGAAAGAAAAAATATAGTTATAATATAATATAAATATAGTTTATATTTATATATAATATAAATAAAAATATAAAAATATATATATATAATATAAATATAGTTTATATATATAGTTTATAATATAAATATAGTTATAATATAGTTATAATAGTTATAATCATAACCCTTACAGATATTAATTTTTAGATCCTGTATACTCCATTGCTGTTTTAACTTTATCTCTGCTTGTTTACAGTCAGCTCACACTTAGGTAGTCCTGAGACAATTTAACTCCATCTACCTGAGTTCCCTCAAATACTCTCCAAGGCCTAAAAGTCTACAAGAATAAAAACTCTAAGGCATCCAGTTTGCTGTGTGCCCATTTCCCCTTTAACTTCTTGCTTTTATTTTTTCTCCCCAGCATTTTCTTCCAGGACTACCTTCCTACGCTCCAGCACTACATTTTCAGGGTCCCTTAGATAGCCCCACTGAAGTTTCCCAACTGCCACAGCCAGGAACTCTGCTCAGTTTGAAGAAGCCAGATATGTCTCCATCCTATTTCCCTAACAGTAGTTAGGATTGCTTCTTCAGAGGGTGGATTGAGGCACTTAGGGTGACTGGGCCCGGTAAGTAAAGGCAAGAATGTTTTTGAACCTGCCCTTATAGTTTCCACTTTGCTGGAGATCAAACAATGATATGACTTCTTATCTCTTGCCTAAAGGAGTTCCCTAGACCTGTTTTTCCATGAACCCAACTCCCTCCCTGAAAGTTCCCCTTGCCTAGAATTTTAAATCTGATCCTGACATGTGGTTGGTTAAGCTCAGTCCCCAAACTTGGCATCATGGCTGGCCTCTTCTTGAGCTAGCCCCTAGTCTAGACCATATCAGCTCTCTCTGGCATGCTCAACTGAGCCTTAAAGTGAAACCCACCACAATAAGGTTATAAATAGATACTTGGGTGGGGGGAAGCAAGCTCTTTTTTCTGCCCATTTATCTCTCCTGAACTTCCAGGTTCCGATAAGTCTCCCCCATCTCAGCAAGACAGATGAAAACTGGCCCAACCTCCTACCATTGGCTTTCCTTTGGGTTAAGACAGGGCTCACTCCCCATCAGATTATGTTCAGGAGACCACTTCCCCTGTTACCCAGGTTAAGGGACCAGTTTCTAAAAAAAAAAAAAAAAATTACCTATCAGTCTCTTTAAAGTATCTTAAGTCTCTCCAACAGGTCCAGATTGCGGTTCATTCTAATGTCCAAGACATCCTCCTGGTTCCTTCCTCTATGCCCTGCCACCCATTCCATCCTAAGGACCTGATGTACTCAAGAAGTTCCAAAAGAAAGGCCTAACCCCTGAGTAAAACGGACTTCACACCGTCATTGTCACCACTCTGACTGCTGTCAAGATCTACAGGATCTCTGCCTGGACCTGTGCCTGGTTTCCTTCAACCCCCTACCTCCTAAGAATAATGAGTCAGCACTTTGACTCTGCCCTAAGACCTAACTCCATGTTGTTCTAGCTGACTCCATTTTTGTGCTGTTCTCCCCCTTTGAAAAACCACATCCTGGATAACAGAACATTCTTATGCAGTTATGTCTGCTATACTGGGAAGTTTATTGTTTCCTGTGGTTCCAGAAAGTCTATTGTTTTTGATTAACTGTAAGTTCTGGTATCTGACCCTGGTCCCTGTTTTGATTAAGTATAACTTCTTTTATCTTCCTGCACCTGGTATGATGTAATTGTACCTTATGGACTTAAAGACCCTATCACCTTTCTTCAGGGTAGAGTTCTCTCAGGCATTAGCCCACTCTTGACCACTAAAGGACAAATAAAGGACTCAATTCAACCCTCATTGTGTGGTGATGCTCTGTGATTTGCATGGGTATAACATTACTGACCACATTTGGGGTGTATTTTCCTAACTCAGTTACTCTAATACAGAAAATCCCTGAGAGACTTGCGTCCATGTTAAATCTAATTACCTCCAAATTTCCAATCAATATTAACCATCAAACTAAACCTAAAAATCCAAACTGTCACCCCAATCCTAAATTTAATCCTAAAACCCTAATACTATTCCTTAACAATCTTAAACTTAACAACCTAAATACAAATCCTCTAACCCTAGATCCTAACCCTTAAATTTACCCTCTAAATCCCATCCCAACACTAACACTAAAGCCTTAATCTTTAACCCTAACCACAATATTTAACCCTAATTCTAAATTGTACCCCCCTTATCCTAACCCTCTAATCCTATTCCCAAACTAACCTGACTTAACACTGTCGACTTGATGTGATTTAGAATCACCATGGAAAGAAGTCTGTGGTCGTGTCTGTGAGCAGTTTAGATAGGTGAATTAAAGTGAAAAAAACCAACCTAAATGTAAGCTGTACTATTCCATGAGCTGGGGTTGAAGGAGAGAGAGAGAATACGTAGGTTCTATGGACAGCTGGGGGAGTTCAACCAGAACAAAATAAAAAGTCCCCAAAACAAAAAGTTGGGCCACAGGCTGACCTGGAATTCACTATGTAGTCTCAGGATAGCCTGGAACTCACAGCAATCCTCCTACCCCTGCCTCCCAAGTGCTAGAATTAAAGGCGTGTGCCATCATGCATTTTGGGTTTTTTTGTTTTGGGGCTTTTTTTTTTTTTTTTTTTTTTTTGCGAGGTAGGGTCTCACTCTGGTCCAGGCTGACCTGGAATTAACTATGTAGTCTCAGGATGTCCTCGAACTCTCGGCGATCCTCCTACCTCTGCCTCCCGAGTGCTGGGATTAAAGGCGTGCGCCACCACGCCCGGCTGTTGTTTGTTTTTTGAAGTAGGGTTTCCCTCTAGCCCTGTGGTCTCTGATTCTACTATGTGTATATTTCCCTTACACTTCAGATCTACCACATGGATATTTCCTCTATATCTGTGCCTGCTATCTGTGTAATTTCTATAAACTTGGGGTAACCAAGGATATAATTCTCTTTACTACCCGTTTCTCATCTGAATTTCCTTATCTCTGCTTTGGTATTTTCTCTCTGCTATTCCTCCTCCTTAAGCCATCACCTTAAGCTCTCTTAACTTTCTCCCATGGGGTGGCTCAGGTTGGATGCTGGGCTTTCCATATGAGTGTGTGTTTCTCTTCCAAATCTCACTACATAAGCTCCTAGGTCCTATCTTCCATGTACTTGTGCTCTGCTTCAGCTTCTTCCTAAACCTCCATTTCTCTTTTATTACATTAAATTAATTTGTTTATTTGCAAGGACAGACAGAGAGAGAATGGGCACTCCAGGATCTCTAGCTACTGCAAATGAACTACAGATACATGTGCTACCTTATGTATCTGGCTTTAAATGGGTACTGGGAATCAAACTCCAGTCCTTAGGCTTTGCAGGCAAACACCTTGACTGCTGAGCTACCTCTCCAGCCCTCCATTTCTCTTAAATGAATCTCACAGACTATGTTATGCCTTCCACATGAGTGTATGTTTCCTATCTTCCACATGCTTGTGACTGCTCCAGCCTTTTCCTAGACCAAAATTTCCCTTAAATAAACTCTACAATTTGTGATTTCTTCCTAAATAAACTCAATA
Organism: Orientallactaga sibirica; assembly: GCA_036365145.1. Classification (NCBI taxonomy): domain Eukaryota; kingdom Metazoa; phylum Chordata; class Mammalia; order Rodentia; family Dipodidae; genus Orientallactaga; species Orientallactaga sibirica. The sequence continues at coordinate 1,992,968 of JAEOAD010002758.1, forward strand.
ATTCATAATTTAAAAAAAGTTGGGGCCAGTTGCTTTGTTACTTCCCCAACATGAAAGGTTATGCTACTTCTGAGAAACTTCCAAATAGACAACCAATCAACCTGTGCCACCCTCCGTTGTGGGCAGACACAGCCTGGATATACTTATACCCCTAGAACTTGCCCTTCAAATGAGCTATGGGGTTCCCTCCTGTCCCAAATGGTGCTTAGCTCTTGTTTCAATAAAGCTTGCTATTCTTTCCCACTAGCCTTGTGGTCTACAGTAGTAATTCTTTGCCACCTCAGGACAAGAACACAGAGGAGCCCACAAATCTCCCACTTCAATTTTTAGTGGTCTGTATGGGGATTCACAGACACCCTAAGTTGGTATACCTGGCTTAAATCATGAGACAGAGAGTGGGAGTGACCTTTGATTGGTCCAGCACCCTGCCCAGCTCCCTCAGGCCACATCCTAGCTATGGTTGAGTCCCCACAGCCATTCCTGCAGTCTCTGTGCTCCTAGGGAGGAAACCCTTCTCTGTCTTCCCTTCTGACCCTTCAAGGAATGGTGCAACCTGACTTCATATGACTAGGAGGCAATGTTCTCCTCTGGTGGTAGTCTAGGTTTCCATTCCCCCTGGAGAATGCACATTCAGGACTTACATGAATCTGCAGCATGTCAAGAAGCAGTTAATCCTCTGATGTCTCTGGTGTAGCGTTCAAAACGTGAAGGGACCCACCCTCTGCCTCATGTCTGCTCACCCTTTCTGCCCACCTATCATGGCCTTTTTCTCAGACCTCTGCAATGAGGGTCACCCTCCCCAAACCTCTCCTGTGCTTTTCCACCTCCTTAGCCTCCCAGGTCAGCAGTCCTGCCCCTTCTGCAGATTGGATTTCCAATGAGATTTTTGGAACCCACTTTTCCATCTTTGGCATCTTTGGCATACAATCCCCTTTCCCTCCCTGTGGTAGTTTGAATATATGACCCCCAATATATTCAGTATTTTATTAGTTATAGTTTGCATCTGCAATCACCTTGCTAGAGGCAATGTCACTGGGGCTGGTCTTAAGGTGTTGATGGTGGGTTTGAGATTCCATTGTAAAGATATGCAAAGTGTGCCCAGTAGGAGTTCCTGAAGTGTGCTGTGTGACTTTTTTTTTTTTTTTTTTTAGTTTTTCGAGGTAGGGTTTCACTCTGTGCTGACCTGGAATTTTGGCTGTAGTTTTTGCTCTGCTGTGCTGTGCTGGGTGGCTGGTTGTGACTTTTTGGCTTTAGTTTTTCTCTCTGCTTGGCCCTGTGAAGGCAGGTCAGCTTCTTCTGCCATTATGGAACTTCCCCTGGATCTGTAAGCTTCAATAAATAATATCCCTTCCTCCATAACTGTACCTGGTCTGGAAGTTCATCTCAGTGAACCTGAAGCTGTCTGCTACAGTAAAGTGGTACTGAGGAGTTTGTTTTGGAGGAACAGGCATGGACTTGGTGCTTGCAGCTGAAGATGCCTTCTGGAGTGGTAAGCCAAGTATTATGGCCTATTCTGATGAGAGTTTGAGAATGCTAAGTGCAGAGAGTATTGAACTTCAAGGCTTGGCTTATGAGCTTTCTAAGGGGAAGGAAAGAGTGCAGAGGACTTTGTTGGAACTGGGCTACTGGCATAAGGGATGGCTACGTTCCACTATCCAGGCCCAGAAAGTTTGATCAAGGTTAAATTTGTAATGGACTGATGTGCTTGGCTAAAGATAATGGACTGAGATTTTAAGATTTTAAGTTGGAAAACCTCAAGCAAGTTAAAATTATAGAGGCACTGAGACTGGTTTTAGGTTACTAGAGCTGCTATTGTCAAACACATTAGGAATCTTAAGGAAGGTGACCTGACTGCTTTACATTAAAACAATGGAGAGGATGCCTGAGGAAAGACTGTTAGAAATGCAAACTCTTGGAAAGAGTTGACTGGAGAAGGAACCTGCTTTTCAAGGCTATGATTTATTTCATCCCTGGATTAAGAATATGGCTGTATCCTGCACACCTGGTATTAGTTTTGGAAGCATGAAAAATGCATGGAGTGGTCATGAATTGCACACGGTTCCAGGAGCCACTGCTGAGATGCGGCATGAGGCAGGGCATGAAGACCCTCAGGAATAGGCTGAAAGAGCCTTTGGAAGATGGACCGTGGTTTGCATGGAGACCTGAAGATGTTTTGGATATACCAGGACTGTGCAAAAGGACTACCATGGAGTGCAGTGTTGGCATGGGATGAACGTTTTCCCTGGCGACTCTGCCCAGCTGGAGGGGCGGAATTGGAAAACCTGGAGACTGTCAGTCTATGGTTATATTGAACTTGAACTGCAGAAGTTTGATGACTGCTGATGGTGGCTGAGTTTGCATTGTTCTAGTTTCTCCTTGCTATTCCTTATACAGTTAAAGATGTTTACTCTGTGCCTTTGAAAGATCCTCAATGCGGGGACTCCCCGGGTTCTGTCTCGGGAAAGGCGGCACCCCAAATCACTCACGAGAAACGGTCTTGATGCAAACAGCAAGAGGATTTTTATTCCAAGCGCGCTGGGGCCCACAGTCATACACCACACAAGGGTAGAGGACTGAAGGCCCCGAGTGCGGAATCAGGACAGTTTTTATAGGATTATAACAAAGCCCATGCATTGTGAACCAATCATTTCATATCAATAGAAGCCCGCACAATGCTAACTAATTCTTTCGTGACACTCTATAGTTCTTGGGCCAATCATTTCAAATTGTTCTAGCCCGCACACTGTGGACCAATTAATTTGTAACACACCACGATCTTCTTCCTATAGTCTCAGAGGTCTGCATTTGCGCAGGCTCCTGGGTGAGGGTGACAAACTGCAGTTAAGTTAGGTCACTAGGGCTTAAGTTCAACCAGGGGTTTCTGTGTGTAATCTTTCCTTTTATGGTGCAAGCAGTTCACAGAAGATATTATAAGAAGAGAAAAAGATTCATTATTTCCCAAAGGTATAAATATACTAAATAAAATGTTATCAAATTAAATACAACAATAGTCAAGCCTTCATATTGTCCTGTTCTTTTATCTCAGGTTCAAAGCTGGTTCAACCCTCAATAAGCAATTCACATAATCCACCACATCAACAAGCTAAAGAATTTAGCTCACATGATCAAATCAGTAAAAGTAGAAAAATTATCTGAAAAACCCATTCTTGATTAAGTAAATGCCTTTAAGAACTGAGCCATATTCCCATTGATGATTTAAAAAAACAAACTTTTCACTCCAGTTAGGAATACAAAGAATGTCTTGAAAGATCATCTACAAAGAAATCTTGTTATCATTTTACAGGTAAAACTCAAAATCCATAGATGTCCCTTCTCAAGACTAGCTAATGTAATTTGACAATAAAAAGAATATAAAGATTAGAAATTTGAAATGAATTGATTATCTATGTAGCTATAAGATGATACAAAAAACTTGACCAAAATACCCAACACCATAGTATCCTTTAAGTAACTGAAAAAATTAATTTTTAAAGTTATTTTTATCCATCTGCTGACCATATTAGAAGATGTTTATTTATTTTTAATAAAATTTAAAAATTAAATATTTTGCCAGGTGTGGTGGCACACATCTTTAATCAGCCCTCGGGAGGCTGAGGAGGAGGATCACCATGTTCAAGGCCACCCTGAGTCTTAAGGAATTTGTCAGCCTGAGCTTTGAGACTCCACCTCAAAAAAATTAAATATTTACATATAAATAGTTTTAAAATTCAAAAGTTCCTGAAGTGTGCTGTGCCCCTTCCATCACCTTTCTACTGACCCCCACATTGTTTCTCCTTTTCTTCTATATACTATAACAAATTTTGGAAACAAGGTTAATATTGGTTTCTTTCTTCTGCAATAACTGTCCAATCTGAGATGTAAAAGGCATTGTAATTTATATTAGTATACCCAGTAAATAAAATATTTATGTATCTAATAATGTATGTAAAATCAATATAAGATAAACTATAAAAGTGATGGTATCTGTAAGTGGCTTCATTTATAGGTTCAAAAATCCCTTCCAGTTCCAGTTGTCTGCTGTTTCTAACTTGATTGGGAAGGTAGTCCCAATTAAAATTGCAATAAACTATTTCAAGAATAACAACAATAGTGTGTTTACAGTTTGGAGGGAGGAATCACAGCCCTTTGATGACAAACTCACTATTGAAGGAAAACAGATTCAGAAGACTGGCACTATTCTGCCTATAAAATTCAGTAATAAGGCATATGATACTGAACAAACAATGAGAAAAAATGAATGAATAAAATAGAATAGAATTAAAAATGCTAGAATGGTCCATATTTTGTTATGGGTGGGAGACATGATATTATAAATAAGCAAAAATAACTTGATTGAGTTTTACCAAGTATATGCTTTATTTCATTACATAAATTGTTTCAAATCTTTTAATATAGTGAGCATGGATGAGTTCATATGGAATGTATTTATGCTGTAAAATAGAAATGAACAGCATTTTGAAAAATTTACCCACTTCTTAAAGTGAAATGTTTAATGACTGTTACTAAGAATACAACTATTGCCCAAGACAGAACAGTTATCTAGCATTTGTTAAGGACAAATTTGTCCCTGAATAAGAGCAGAAAACAAAGCCAGGCATGGTGGTGCACACCTTTAATCCTGGCACTTGAGAGGCAGATAGAACTGTCATGAGGCCACCCTGAGATTACAAGTGAATTCCAGGTCAGCCTGAGCTAGAGTGAGACCCTACCTCAAAAAAAAAAAAAACAGGGCTGGAGAGATGGCTTAGCGGTTAATCCCTGCACTTGGGAAGAACCTGGTAGGAGGATCTCCAGGTCCACATTTAGCCAGATGCAAAGTGATCAAGGGCTAATGCCCCGACTTGACCACAGGGGCGCACACATCTAGATTTCATTCACAGAGCAGTTGCTGGACATCTCTATCTGTCTCCCTCTCCTTCTGTCTGTCTCTCTCTGTGTTTCTCTCCAAAAATCAAAAAAATTAAAAAAAAAAAAGAATTACAATGAGTCAATGTGCCTGAAAACTGTACATATCTTTGCCTTAGTCCTGAAAGAGGGACAATTGCAAAGTCTCTTCTAGCAGATGATATTTTGCTTATGACCTTTGTCATAAAGAGGTAGGAATGAAGCAATCCCATAAAGCTAAAGCTTCCCCAAACTTTGATTTCAAACCCTCTTAAATTACCCTTAGAATAAGGTTCAAATTCCTTACTATTGCTTCAAAGCCTGCCTATGTTCTGGAACATCCTCATGTCCCCAGCATTCTTAATGCTCCAGCATTCTCTGCCTTCTGTTCCATGTCCAATCTCATCACAATAACATTCTCCCAGTGCCCTCAAAGAGGCAAACAAGACTAAATTCTCTCTTGCCCCAGGACTTTGGCACATAACCCCTCTGCCTAAAATATTCACCTTTATCCAACTAAATCCTAAACAGTCACAATTTAAAACCCATTTCTTCAAGATCAATGCATCCACTGGAGAATAAAATTGCCCAAATCATGACCTGCACCACAGTGCTATAAATACTTCACAACCAATCTTCCCTCTATCCAGTGATTAGAACCATGCAGCCAAGAAGCCCTTCTATCTGATCACTAGTACAGCACAGCAAATGGCGGATATAATCATATCTAGAATCAATGAAAATGAATAAATGGGTGATAACAGGATCTGGACTGCAGTAAGAATCAGGAGGTTGTGAAAAACAATAATTCATAGCACTCAACCTTTGTTGGTTTTTGTTGTTGTGGTTTGGGACACAACACGTAATATGGGCTGGCTTTAACTCATGGCCTGCCTCTGTCTCCAGGGGCTGGCAGGTGATCCAACCTGCTGCCCTCAGCCTGCAGGATGGCTATGAATGGTGCTCAACATGAAATCCTAAACTTAAAACATGAGAGTTTTTTGCATTCTTTTTGTGATTCAGTTGCACAGTTCTCAAACATGAGCTTTGTAAATGGCAATGCCATTTTACATCTTAAAAGGCTGGAACCACTTAAATAGGTATATACTACCAGGCACTGTACAGCAATATGTTCATTTTCTGTAATAATTTGCCTTTGTTCTATCATAGACTTCACCTTATGTGTGTGTTATGCTTTCACATTTTTATGTGTGTTGCATGTACACCATGTGTTGTAAATGGCTCACTTGTCTCCTTCTAGGAGGATACTCTCCATCCTTGAGTTTTGCACCATTTTTCTTAATAACTGAAACCCTTTCACATGATAAAATGATTACCTACAAATGAGTGCTTATAAACTGAAAGCAGAGTGTCAGGCCATCAGTCTATAAAAGAGTCATTTCCCTCACAGCTAAGACAATATATTGAGTAATCACAGGTGTGGTAGTTTGAATATATGTCCCCCAATATATTCAGTGTTTTATTAGTTATAATTTGCATCTGCAATCACCTTGCTAGAGGCAATGTCACTGGGGGCCGGTCTTAAGGTGCGGTAATGGGTTTGAGATTCCATTGTAAAGATATGCAAAGTGTGCCTAATAGGAGTTCTTGAAGTGTGCTGTGGCTTGGCTGTAGTTTTGCTCTGTGTGCTGTGTGGCTGGTTGGTTTTTCTCTCTTGCTTGGCCCTGTGAAGGCAGGCCAGCTTCTTCTGCCATTATGGAACTTCCCCTGGATCTGTAAGCTTCAATAAATAATATCCCTTCCTCCATAACTGTGCCTGGTCTGGAAGTTCATCTCAGTGAACCTGAAGCTGTCTGTTACACTCCCCCTCTGCTTCATGTCCTACCCAGAGAATTGCATCTGGGAGAAGATAATAATTTTCCAGGCTACAAACTATCTCCTGACCTCAATTCAGACTCTTTGATGGGTTCTTTTTCTGGTGTCTAGGAATTAGGCTTTGGGTTTTGGAACCTTTTATGACTGTTTGGACACAACTTGGGACAACAGTGCTGGTTTTGTCCATGCCCTAGTCCAACCTCCATCTCCCATATAAATGCAGGCCACTCCCAGGACAAGAATTCAACACAGCAGAGCCCACACTTCTCATGCTTCAGGTTATAGATTGAATAAAAAGGAGAAAGCTGAGCAGTAGCATCTCACCATTTCCTGTAGATGTAGTACAACATATCACCTCCTGCACATGCTGCCACACTTCACCTTCTTCTTAATTCATGTATTTTGTCTGGTAAACAAGACAAATAATACATAATCTCTAATCCTAACAAACCTCATCCTACATCCCAAATCATAACCCTAGATATCGCCTAGGTACTATCCCTTAAACCTTAACCCTGATTCTTTAACTCTGAACTTGAACTCTGCTAAATCCCAATTCTCCAACCCTTAATCTGTAACACTAATGCATACCTAACAGTATTAACCATAATTCATAGCAGTAACCTTTATGTTCTATTGTATGGCCCAATACAGGCCTGGTCCTAGCCAGACCGCATGGCAGAAGACAACAGGAAGTGGCTTCTGTAAAAATGGCGTTTTGAGCAGGCTTGATGTGACAACAGTTACAGTCCCATGCTCGCGAGAAGCCTACTATGAGATGTCCTGTCCAGAGACAGGCTGTCATTGGTCACCAAAAAAGGGGACCACATACAAGGATTAACAGCCCTTTAAACCCTATGTGCATTGTGCTAAATAAACGAAGTTTGTGGATTCTCGCTTCCGCTTTCACCCCAACTCCTGGAGTCTGTGTCGTGACTCCGTGCAGGTTATTGTCCCTCCTGAGCTGGCCTGGGGGGGACCCCAACATCTAAACAGGGCTTAAGGACTGCCACCCACATAAGCCGGATACCTATTTTTCGTAATCTGGTCCAGGGCACATCCGAGGCTTCCACAGATTTCCTCCGTGACGGAGTCTGTGGAATCCCCTGGCCCCGCCCCAGCTTTAGTTAAGCAACTGGCATGGGAAGGGGAGTAATGCTATTGAGGCGTAATGAGGATCTCCATAAATGGATTGTAGCTACCAAAGATATCAATCCCGTGTCTGCACCCCTCGAGGCCCTGGCCACCTCAATACAAACCCTGACCATGGGTCAAAAGCCTACCCAACAACCACACCTCTGCTGGGGCTGTGGCCAACCAGGACACCTTCAGAGGACCTGTCCAAACACAACTAAGCCTATTTTCAGGCCCCGAACCCCCTGCCCTAAATGTCCTTTGCCAGGTTAATAAACATATGTTAAAAATGGGCTCCATTCATACTGGCCTCCTCCACCCTGGAGCCATCCCTACTAACCACCATATAGTTATCTTAGATATTAAAGATTGCTTTTTCTCTATCCCTTTGGCAGCAGAGGACAGGCCCTATTTTGCCTTTACTGTGTGGGAGGCCAACCACTCTATCCCAGCTAAAAGATATCAATGGAGGGTTCTTCCCCAGGGCATGAAAAATAGTCCTTCTATTTGCCAAATGTTTATATCCTCTGCCACGGCAAGAATACAATCTTAAGTGCCTTCTTGTTCATTACATGGATGATCTTTTGATTGCACATACCTCAAAAACTGCCCTTTTGGACCTTCTTAAATTACTCATTGAGGACCTCAAAAAACTTGGGTTTGCCATAGCTAATGAAAAAATTCAAACAATGCCCCCTTTTGGATTTTTAGGATACAAAATTTCCACTACTATACAACCACTTACCCCTCATCTTCTAATAAAGGACCATTATTCTCTCAATGATCTCCAAAAACTCTGTGGCCAAATTAACTGGCTCAAACCTTTTTTACCCATCCCTCCTAGTGAACTCCTACTGCTTTATGACCTCCTTAGAGTTACTGACAACCCTTCAAGAAAATTTCCTCTAAATGATCACTCCAAAAATTTGTTACATAAAATATCCCACTACCTCTTTTCTATGACCCTCACAAGATATGACCCATCTGCTCCAATTCTAAATGTAGTCCTTTGGACGACAGGGGCGCCATTGGGAGTCATCTGGCAAAACCAATCGCCCCTTTACTGGGTACATCCCTCATGGGCACAGGCCCATAAACTCACCACCAATCTACAAGCAATGCTCCTCATAGCAATTAAGGCACATACCTACACTAACAAAATCTATAATACGGAACCCTCCAAAATAATTCTGCCCATCCCCATGTCTGAACTTCAACTTCTCTTTAGGGAGGACCCCCTTTTCCACATCCTAATGGCGGGATTCCTCAATGAGATAGATAACCACCTTCCCGCTCACAAACTACTTCAATCCCTAATAGCTTTACCCATCAAGACTAACTATTTCTCCAGGCCTTCCGGTCAGCCAATACCCTTAGCAGCCTCGGCCTTTACAGATGCCAATAAACATACCTATGGACTAATTATTAAGAGAGCCAATCGATCAGATGAGGCCCTTAAGTTCCCTAACCCCCATTCAGTCCAGCTAGGAGAACTATATGCCATCATTAGAGTCTTAGAGCTCTGTCAACAAGAGCCTGTCAACATATTCTCTGACAGCAGTTACGTTGTTCAAATGACAAAGGTACTGCCCTTAGCCAATCCCAGGCCCTCTCATCATCCCATAGACATTGCCATCTCCACTTTACAATTGCAGATGGAAAACAGATCCTACCCTTGGTTTATTGAGCATGTTCGCTCACACACTGGCCTGCCTGGCTTTATTGCTGATGGAAATTCACAGGTAGACAAATTTATTGCTGTCTCCTCCTTGCCACCTTTAGAACAAGCCAGACGTTTACACCAAAGGGTCCATCTATCCCCCACTAATCTAAAAACCCTATATCCTGAGCTCTCACTTAGCCAATGCAAACATTTAACCTGTACTTGTAAGGCATGTGCCCCCCTAAACCCCTGGGCCCCCTACAGCCTCAAGGAGTCAATCCTAGAGGCCTTACCCCAAATTCTATCTGGCAGATGGATGTTACCCACATACCTTCCTTTGGTAACCTCAAATATGTCCATGTCATTGTGGACACTTACTCTAAGCTTACTTTTGCTATTGCTCTCTCTGGGGAAAAGGCATCCCATGTCATTAAGGCAACAAAAACTGCTATGTGGGTCATGGGCGTGCCCTGGTCAATTAAAACAGACAATGGCCCTGCATACACATCTGCCCAATTCACATCCTTCATGGAATCTTGGGGAATAAAACACTCCCTTGGGATCCCCTACAACCCACAAGGACAGGCCATCGTGGAAAGAACAAACCGGACCCTAAAGGAACTAATTATAAAACAAAAGTCCACTATGTCGCCCAAGGATCCCCACTTGGCCCTAGTGGAAGCTCTTTTCACCCTCAATTTTCTCACCTTTGATGAGGCAGGACTCTCCCCAGCCTACAAACATTGGAGATCCCAACCAACCACGACACCCTTACCCTTAGTCCGCTGGAAAGATCCTCTTACTAATATTTGGAAGGGGCCCCACCCTCTTTTAACGCAGGGCTGAGGGTATGCTTGTGTCTTTCCAGAAACTTCACAGATCCCAGTTTGGATTCCTGCCAGAAACGTCCATCCAGCCACTGACTCAGCGACCAGCCTTGCTGAAGAGGATGATGCCAGACCCCTCACACTACATACAGGACTTTAAACTTATTTCCCCCCACCAGCCACTGACTCAGCGACCAGTCTTGCTGAAGAAGATGATGCCAGACCCCTCAGATTACATACAGGAGTTTAAACTTATCCCTCCCACCACCTAGCTATAAATTCCTTTCCAACTCCTTTCATTACATTGAGCTGCTACCATTAAGGACACTCAATGCTACTGACTATGACGCTAGGGTGAACTCACCCAGCAACCTGTCCTACCCCAGTCCTCTTCAGGCTCTCTAGTTGATTCTTGCTCGCTGGGACTGTTCACACGCCACAGAGCCATGCCCACTTGGCCCTTCCATGCCTCCTAGGCAACAGCCTCATATGTATGGTACAATACAGGTCTAGCCCCTAGCCAGACCTCATGCTAAAAGCCATACCAGGCCATACCCCTCGGGTTTTCTCACCAGGATGGCGGCCAGCCCATGACGGGTAAGATTCCATGAGATGGGGCAACCTAAGACAGGCACTGTCACATGTGATGATCCCTTGGGGCCTGGGTTCAACAATGGCTTTCCAAAAGCCATACCAGGCCATCCCCCTCGGGTTTTCTCACCTAGGTGGCATTTGGCCCATGACGGGTAAGACTCCATGAGATGGAACAACCTAAGACAGGCACCGTCACGTATGATGATCCCTTGGGGCCTGGGTTCAACAATGGCTTGGCAATAAACCATACCTCTCAGGGTTGCCAATAATAAAAACAAAAAGGAGGATATGTATGGCACAATACAGGCCTGGTCCTAGCCAGACTGCATGGCAGAAGAAAACAGGAAGTGGCTTCTGTAAAAATGGCGTTTTGCTCAGGCTTGATGTGACAACAGTTACAGTCCCATGCTCGCGAGAAGCCTACTACGAGATGTACTGTCCAGAGACAGGCTGTCATTGGTCACCAAAAGGGGACCACCCCATACAAGGATTAACAGCCCCTTAAACCCTATGTGCATTGTGCTAAATAAACGAGTTTGTGGATTCTCGCTTCCGCTTTCACCCAACTCCCGGAGTCTGTGTCGTGACTCCGCGCTGCTCACCCCAATTCAGCAGAGACCCTATTGTCCCTCCTGAGCTGGCCTTGGGGGGGGGACCCCAACATTCTATCTCTTAACTTTAGCTCAATCCTTAAGCCCTAACCTTGAAACCTAAGCCTAAATCCTAAATTTAAACACTAATCCTGTAACCCTAATCATAAAGCCACTATAACCTTCTAAAATTTGTCAAATTCCAGCCTTAACCCTAAAACTAAAAGCCTAACTATAGTCCTAAATACAACCCTAAACATTTATGCAAAATCCTATCTTAAACCATAACTTTTTACATAGGCCCTAAGATATCCCTAAATCTGAACATAATCCTAACCTCTTGCATCTGTATAGTCATTTAAGTCCATTGTTCCCCCATAAGTTAATGCATTCTGAATGACTGTTCTTTAGCTGATGGCTGTTAGGGAGGTAGCCTTGCCAGAGGAGGTGTGTAGTTGGGGAATGGGATTCAGTGTGTCACAGCTAGCTCCCCTTTTCCAGAGTTTAGCTTACTGTTTTCCAACTGTTTTGGCAAGGAGGTAATGTTCAGCCTCTGCCCATGATGTTTTCCCTTGTTATCATGAGCTTCCATCCAATACTAAGCTTTCCTCCCATCAGCTGCTTTTGATCAGATGATTTGTCTCACCAATGAGAAGGTAACTTCAACAGAAAATTGGTGTCAGTCAAGTGGAGTCACTGATCCTAAAAACCTGACTGTTTGGTCTTTGACCTTTTGGATCTGATTTGCAGGAAGAATATGGAAGGACTTTAAAACTAGGATTAAGACATACCTTGAAGTGTATTGTATGACAAAATTCCTCCTCATTGAAAATGGTGAACAACTATTGCCAGCTTTTATCAAAAGCAGCTGGGACAACTCACAAGAAAAAGCATGGGGAAGGTCATCAGCCCCCCCACCACTTGAGATCTCAGCCAACCCCTGGTGCCAACTGTATGCAACACCACACAAAGTCTCTGGCCTCAGGTGGAGATAGAGTGTACAAATAGGGTAAAAGATCAAAGAGCTCCATTGAGGTGGTTTCTTTGGAGTATCCATGCTCTATAGGCCCTCACCCTGAAACTGAGGGAAGAGTATCCACAGGGGTAATCCTAACATAGCGAGCCCCACTGAAGTGCTGCTTTGGGGTCTCATGTTCTCTAATTAATCCCTCACCTGGGGCTGAGGGATGAACATCCACAGGGGAAATCCCAATATAATGAGCCCCACTGAAGTGCTACTTTGGGGTGTCACACTCCTGGTCAGGGACAAGGAGCTCCTTGAAGTGGCCACAGAGAAGTCATCAATCAGGATGGTATGAAACTTCTCTATGGTCTAGTGTTCCCGTGTGTCCATACTCTATAAACAAGCCCTCACCCTGTGGTTGAGGGAGGAGCATCTGGGGAGGAATCTTGACATAGGAAGCCCCATCAAAGTGGTTGTTTAGGGGGCTCCACACTCCTATAAATAACCCTTCTCAATGCTCTAATAAGTAACCCCATTAAACTCATTAGTTCACCAAACTGTTATTGGTGCAATTGTACTTTGGTCTGCTATCTGAGCCCTATTGGGCGTGAAAATTGTGCTTACATCTCCCCAAGGGGAAAGTTTCCCACAACACAGTGCTACAAGTACAGCTTGATGGATTCTTGTGAGAGTTCAAAGGCAGAAAAAAGAAATGGCAAACAGTGGAGGTTTGGTTTATGTGGGGGTGGGGGGAGAAGAGCTTTGGATTGGGCTAGAGCAAAGTATGAGAGGCTACCTGGGCCCTCTTCATGTCCTGAAAACTTGAGCATGGCTGAATTTAGAAGAAAAGGATTGAATCAAGCAGAAGAATATATACAGAAATAAAAAAAAAAGTTCAGGTTTGGGCTGGAGAGATGGCTTAGCAGTTAAGGCACCTGCCTGCTAAGCCTAAGAACCCGGTTCCAATCTCCAGGTCCCACATTTAGCCAGATGCAAAGTGACACAAGGGCGCAATGCTGCACTTGACCACAAGGGGGTGCACACATCTGGATTTCATTCACAGCAGCTGAGAGACTGCTGGTGCGCCCATCTCTATCTGTCTCCCTCTCCCTCTCTGTCTGTCTCTCTCTGTGTATCTCTCAAAAAAAAAAAAAAAAGTTCAGGTTTAAGGCTAGAGTCTGTTTCAGCTGCAATTGAGAATTTACCACCATTAAGACTGGACCAGCTGTTCTGCATTGGGACAGCAGGAAGAATGCTGACTCTTGAAAGTTGGGAGCATGAAGAAAGAATGCTTCCTTTTCCTGCTTTTCAAAGTCAGTTATTCCCCCTGGATTAACAAATTTGGTAGTCTGCCTGGTACTAAGGAAGTATAACAATTGCAAAAAGTCATTGGATTTGCAGTAGTTTTTTGGAATAGTTACTTTTGCAGAACAGGGCACATCCCTGGAAAGAAAGCTGGGATTTCCCTCGAACTTGAAGGCCAAAGTAGATAAATCTCAAAATCTCAAGCCTGTTCTTTGACAAACCTCTCTTGAAGGTTCCATGATCTCTTACTGCCCATCTATCCAAGGTCTCACAGACATCTCACTGTGTGGAGACCTAATGGAACTGGAGGATGAACCACTTGCAGTGGAGACTGTAGGATTTTGGACATGCCAGGACTGTGGGATGGCTGCACAGGAAAGCTGCTGGCTCAGGATGGATTTTTTTCCCTCTGGCTACAAGCAGCCCAGCTGGAGGGGTGAAAATGAAACCCATGTTGGTTGTCAATCTCAGGTGGAGCTAAAACTGCCATGTTTTGATATTTGCCATGTTTGTTTTAGATCTTTCATTGGTTCAATCTTTCTTTACAATGCCACTTTTTTCTTTTTTCTTTTTTTTTCTTTTTTTTTTTTTTTGGTTTTGCAAGGTAGGGTCTCATCTTTTCCAGGCTGACCTGGAATGTAGTCTCAGGGTGGCCTTGAACTCTGGGATCCTCCTACCTCTGCCTCCCGAGTTGGGATTTTATAGGCTCACAGTTGAATGGTTACTGTGGGCTATTGTGTGCTTTGGGTTTTATAGGCTCACAGTTAAGAGACATTAGACAATGGGAATATTTGAACATTGTTTGGATTGATTTAAAAATATGGAGATGTTTTTTAAGTTGGACTGGATGCATTGCATTTTACATCATGGATGGTCATCAGTTTATGTGGCCAGGGGTGAAATGTGGTGGTTTGAATCAGCTGTCCCCCATAAACTCAGGTTTTGAATACTTGGTCCCCATCTGATAGCAATTTTGGAGGTGAAGCCTTGCTAGATGTGTGAATATTAGGGATGTTATAGCCAACTACCCCTTGCCAGAGTTCAGCTTGTTCTCCTGCTGCTGTTTTCCACTTGCTGTGACAGAGGTGATCTCCAGGCTCTGTTCATGCCATGCTTTCCCCAGTTATATGAAGCTTCCCCTTGAGACTGTAAATCAAAATAACTTTCCTCCAGGGCTGGAGGGATTGTTTAGTGGTTAAGGCACTTGCTTGCAAAGCCAAAGGACCCAGGTTCAATTCCTCAGGACCCACGTAGGCCAGATGCACAAGGTGATACATGCATCTGGAGTATGCAGCAGCTGAATGCCCTGGCACACCCATTCTGTCTCTGTCAAGTAAATAAAATGAATTTTTAAAAATTTTTTTAATTATTTTATTTATTTTTGGAGAGGGACACAGAGAGAAACAGAGAGGGAGAGGAAGACAGATAGAGCTGGGCGCGCCAGCAGTCTCTCAGCTGCTGTGAACGAAATCCAGATGTGTGTGCCCCCTTGTGGGCAAGTGTGGCATTGTGCCCTTGCATCACTTTGCATCTGGCTAAATGTGGGACCTGGAGATTGGAACCCGGTTCTTAGGTTTAGCAGGCAGGTGCCTTAACTGCTAAGCCATGTCTCCAGCCCAATAAAATGAATTTTTAAAAATCTTTTAAAAATACCTTTCCTCCCATCTGTTGCTTTTGGTTGAGTGCTTTGTCCCAACATCAAAAATATAATTACAACAATATATAACTCCCACCCTAACTTTGGAACACTAACCCTAAAATTAGGCCCTATCTCTAATGATACCCCTACTCTGGCCTAGAAATAAAAGGAAAATTTCCAGAGGTAAGTAATGCAAAAAGAAAAGTATTATATGTGGGAGGTATGCTTACCACATAAGTTCCTGAAAATATTTTCTCTTTGCTGAGATAAAATAGCTATCTAAATCATTTAAATAATTCTTGTCATGGTTTGAGGTGAAGCAGTCCATCCCTGTGTAGAAAGCAACATGAAAGTGGTTCCATCTCACATAGCAGTTTATGCTTGGACTGTTCACCTAAACACATCTTGGTGATACACAAAGGAGGGGGAAATGCCATGACTGTGCCAAAGCTATAATGCTGAAGGTCCACTTTCCTTCAGTCAGGCCCAACCTCCTAAAAGCTGGGAAATTTCTGAAACAGTGCCACTAGCTGGGACAAAATGAAACTTTGACTTGTAACCCCACTGGCCCAAGAAATTCTTACATGTTCTTGGGTATAAAGATATATAAGATGGCTGGGCATAGTGGCATGTGCCTTTAATCCCAGCACTTGGGAGGCAGAGGTAGAAGGATCACCATGAGTTCGAGGCCATCCTGAGAGTACATAGTGAATTCAGGGTCAGCCTGAGCTACAGTGATACCCTACCTCAGGAAAAAAAAAAGATATATAAAATGTGTGAACAAATCAAACATTTACTGCTAATCATAAATCTATTTGAAAACTAGTCTTTGCTAAACATTCAATTGTAGCATTTAAATAATCTAAACAAATGAAAACAAATTGTCATACTGACATAAGGGCACTTGTTTGTTTATTTATTTATTTTTTTTTTTTTTGAGAGAGAGATAGAGAATGGGTGTGCCAGTGGCCTCTCAGCTGCTGTGAATGTACTCCAGACATATGTGCCACACCCTGTGGGCACAACTACGGCATTGTGCCCTTGCATCACTTTTTGCATCTGGCTAAATGTGGGACCTGGAGATTGGAACTGGCATTCTTAGGCTTGGCAGGCAGGCACCTTAACTGCCAAGCCATCTCTTCAGCCCAACACTTGTTTATTTTACATAATTAAATCTTTGTTGAATATTTAATAATGCAGGTAGTAGAAAGTTAACATTTATTTAGAGTATCTGTATTTTGATTTTATAATCATCCATGCTTAAAGTGCTACTTCACATAAGTAGCACAAAATGACTTAAAAATGCTTAAGGCCATCCATTTCAAAATTGTTGGAATTTTCTTTCTCAAAACCAAGCCAAAGTTCATCAAATGACTATTTCAATGAAATCAAAGCCAGAAACTCAAACAGCAATTTTTAAATTGCTAATGGAATACAATCCAAATACATACCAGTTTGCTACTGATATGATATTGAATGACAGTAGGTAAATAGAAAAGTTTAATTATGGAGACATAATTAGAAATTGTTTCCATAACAGCAAAAAAGTTTGGATATATAGTAAAAACACTGCAATTTGTAACATACTGTATTTCTCTCATCTTAGCTAAGCTGTTCTAATCAGCTGTCTACTGGTGTTGTATGGTATGCTGGCATACACAGAACACGTTTGTGTTCACAGCCAGGCCAGTAGTGAACCTGCATGATGCAACAAGGCAGAAACATATCATAATTATTACACCTTTGGTTCTGAATTAATTTTTGGTCACTGTTCATAAACCTTTCACCATTGGCAAAAATGGGGTCACAATGCATATTCAGTAGCTGTGTTCAAGCACATGAGCCTATAATGAACATTCAACATCAAAAAAGACTCCCCACCACCCATAGACGTATGATTTTAATGTATCCAACTTCAAAATTCCCAAGTCTTTTAAAAAGATTTATTCATTTACTTATGTTGTATATAGGCACAACAGTTATCTTGCTGCTGCAAACCAATGCCAGGCACATGTCTTTTTGTATTTGTCTTTATGTGGATACTGTGGAATTAAACCCAGGGCATTAGGCTTTGCAAGCAAGTGCTTTTAACTGCCATCTCCCCAAAGTCCCAAGTCTTAAAGAAGAAGCGGGCTAGAGAGATTGCTTAGCAGTTAAGGCACTTGCCTGCAAAGCCAAAGGACCCAGGTTCCATTCCCCACACGTGTCTGGAGTACGTTGCAGTGGCTGAAGGCCCTGGCATGCCCATTCTCTTGTCTCTCCCTCTTCCACTCTCAAATAAATTAATAAATAAAAATAAAAGAAAAAGAAGAACTTCCATGTTGCAGTCAGGTTCGTATTGCTGGCAGAAATCACCCAACCAAAAGCAGCTTGTGGGGGAAACAAGGTTTATTTTGGCTTACAGACTTGAAGGGAAACTCCATGATGGCAGGGGAAAACGATGGCATAAGGGTGGACATCACTCCCTGGCCAACATCAGGTGGATAATAACAACAGGAGAGTGTGCCAAACACTGGCAAGGGGACACTAGCTATAATACCCATAAGCCCACCTCCAACAATACACTGCCTCCAGCAGGTGTTAATTCCCAAATTTCCATCAGCTGGGAACCAAGCATTCAGAACACGTAAGTTTATTGAACCACCACACTCCAAATTAGCAGACACTATTATAGACCTCAACAGTTCCTTTAAAAATTTGAAAACACAGATGCCCCCTCCAATAACAAGGTATTTCAATTAACAGGGAAAAGTTCATGGTGCATTATCTGCTTGTAATAGATTTATGATGGGTAAAAATGAGCAAACAAGGAAATTTCTATGTATTTATTTCAGAAAAAAAGACATTATCTTCAGAACTTCAAATAGGCTCTTCACAAAGGATTTACTGAAGGATTGTTATAGGAAATGACAGCTAAGTAAGTGTTAGTAATCCTGAAGCTTTTCCAATAGGAAATATGTGGAGATGTGTGACAAAATAGGATGAAAACACCCATTAGTCTAGGATAACTCAGGGCCAGGATCATCTAAGATTTATTGTTCTCTCAAGAAGACATGATTAGGTTATTTAACTCAGGTTGTCCACAAACTTACCATCTTACTGGCTCAACCTTCTGGGTAAAAGCATATTATTTTTCATAAAATAAGTCTTTAAAACTATAAAGTAAAATATAAGAGAATAATCTTTGTTGAATATTTAATAATGCAGGTAGTAGAAAGTTAACATTTATTTAGAGTATCTGTATTTTGATTTTATAATCATCCATGCTTAAAGTGCTACTTCACATAAGTAGCACAAAATGACTTAAAAATGCTTAAGGCCATCCATTTCAAAATTGTTGGAATTTTCTTTCTCAAAACCAAGCCAAAGTTCATCAAATGACTATTTCAATGAAATCAAAGCCAGAAACTCAAACAGCAATTTTTAAATTGCTAATGGAATACAATCCAAATGCATACCAGTTTGCTACTGATATGATATTGAATGACAGTAGGTAAATAGAAAAGTTTAATTATGGAGACATAATTAGACAACTGTTTCCATAACAGCAAAAAAGTTTGGATATATAGTACAAACACTGCAATTTGTAACATACCGTATTTCTCTCATCTTAGCTAAGCTGTTCTAATCAGCTGTCTACTGGTGTTGTATGGTATGCTGGCATACACAGAACACGTTTGTGTTCACAGCCAGGCCAGTAGTGAACCTGCATGATGCAACAAGGCAGAAACATATCATAATTATTACACCTTTGGTTCTGAATTAATTTTTGGTCACTGTTTATAAACCTTTCACCATTGGCAAAAATGGGGTCACAATGCATATTCAGTAGCTGTGTTCAAGCACATGAGCCTATAATGAACATTCAACATCAAAAAAGACTCCCCACCACCCATAGACGTATGATTTTAATGTATCCAACTTCAAAATTCCCAAGTCTTTTAAAAAGATTTATTCATTTACTTATGTTGTATATAGGCACAACAGTTATCTTGCTGTTGCAAACCAATGCCAGGCACATGTCTTTTTGTATTTGTCTTTATGTGGATACTGTGGAATTAAACCCAGGGCATTAGGCTTTGCAAGCAAGTGCTTTTAACTGCCATCTCCCCAAAGTCCCCAATCTTAAGGAAGAAGCGGGCTAGAGAGATTGCTTAGCAGTTAAGGCACTTGCCTGCAAAGCCAAAGGACCCAGGTTCCATTCCCCACACGTGTCTGGAGTTTGTTGCAGTGGCTGAAGGCCCTGGCATGCCCATTCTCTTGTCTCTCCCTCTTCCACTCTCAAATAAATTAATAAATAAAAATAAAAGAAAAAGAAGAACTTCCATGTTGCAGTCAGGTTCGTATTGCTGGCAGAAATCACCCAACCAAAAGCAGCTTGTGGGGGAAACAAGGTTTATTTTGGCTTACAGACTCGAAGGGAAACTCCATGATGGCAGGGGAAAACGATGGCATAAGGGTGGACATCACTCCCTGGCCAACATCAGGTGGATAATAACAACAGGAGAGTGTGCCAAACACTGGCAAGGGGACACTAGCTATAATACCCATAAGCCCACCTCCAACAATACACTGCCTCCAGCAAGTGTTAATTCCCAAATTTCCATCAGCTGGGAACCAAGCATTCAGAACACATAAGTTTATTGAACCACCACACTCCAAATTAGCAGACACTATTATAGACCTCAACAGTTCCTTTAAAAATTTGAAAACACAGACGCCCCCTCCAATAACAATTAACAGGGAAAAGTTCATGGTGCATTATCTGCTTGTAATAAATTTATGATGGGTAAAAATGAGCAAACAAGGAAATTTCTATGTATTTATTTCAGAAAAAAAGACATTATCTTCAGAACTTCAAATAGGCTCTTCACAAAGGATTTACTGAAGGATTGTTATAGGAAATGACAGCTAAGTGAGTGTTAGTAATCCTGAAGCTTTTCCAATAGGAGATGTGTAGCAAAATAGGATGAAAACACCCATTAGTCTAGGATAACTCAGGGCCAGGATCATCTAAGATTTATTGTTCTCTCAAGAAGACATGATTAGGTTATTTAACTCAGGTTGTCCACAAACTTACCATCTTACTGGCTCAACCTTCTGGGTAAAAGCATATTATTTTTCATAAAATAAGTCTTTAAAACTATAAAGTAAAATATAAGAGAATAAAGATATAAAGAAATGCATTTAGGGCTGGAGAGATGGCTTAGTGGTTAAGGTGCTTGCCTGCAAAGCCTAAGGATCCAGGTTCGATCTGTCTCCAGATCACACATAAGCCAGATGCACAAAAGGTGAGGCAAGCACAAGGCCACACATGCCTACTAGGTGGCCCAAACATCTGGAGTTTGATTTCAGTGACTGAGGCCCTGGAGCACCAATTCTGTGTCTCTCTCTAAAAAATAAAAAATAAAGAAATGCATTTAGAACTGGGTGTGGTGGCCCATGCCTTTAGTCCCAGCATTCAAGAGGCTGAGGTAGGAGAATCACTGTAAGTTCAAGGTGAGCCTGGGGCTACAAAGTGAGTTCCAGGTCTAGCCTGAACTAGAGTGAGACCCTGTCCCAAAATAATGCATTTAATTAGTTATGAAGGCATTTCTTTTTTTTTTTTTTTTTTTTGGAGAGAGACAGAGAGAAAGGGAGAGGAAGACAGAGATGGGTGTGCCAACAGCCTCTCAGCTGCTGCGAACGAAATCCAGATGCATGCACCCCTTGTGGTTAAGTGTGGCATTGTGCCCTTGTGTCACTCTGCATCTGGCTAAACGTGGGACCTGGAGATTGAAACCGGCGTTCTTAGGCTTAGGAAGCAGGCGCCTTAACCGCTAAGCCATCTCTCCAGCCCATGAAGGCATTTCTTAAGCTAAGCACAATTATAAAATGAAAAAGATTAAAAACTTGAAACTTTGTAAGATGAAAGTTTTAAGCTAATTCACTCTTGAGGATTCTTATAAATCATAAAATAGTACACAACAATGTCCTAGGCCCTCACATTCAGCCCCTAACACCCAGAGCAACATCTAGTCCTAAAAGCTTGTGTCAGTCCCTTCACGAGTGTGGAATTCATGTGTAGATTATATTCTTCCAAATATTTACACCAAATCCCTTGTTACGTACTTACTAAAATTATGCAGTATAACAATTATAGATGTTGGAGTCTTGAAACAATAGGTTAGACCATATAGGCAAAGTGTGCTGTGTGTTATAGTATGAGTACACTCTGCTCTACACACAATTATGAAGTTGCCTAATAGTCCTTATAACACCAAGTGTCTCCATTGTTAATGGACATGGCTATACCTCCCATATTCATCTCCATGTTTTCCTGCCAAAGATATTAAAATTTGTAGTATAGGGACTCTTATTTTTTTAAGATTTTATTTTCATTTTTTATTTATTAGAGAGAGAGAGACAGAGAATGGGCATGCCAGGGCCTCTAGCCACTGCAAATGAACTCCAGATGCATGTGCCACCATGTGCACCTGGCTTATGTGGGACCTGGAGAATCGAACCTGGGTCCTTAAGTGTTACAGGTATGCACCTTAACCACTAAGCCATCTCTCCAACTCTTTTCTTACTTTGTTTGATGGTGATATTGTGGGTTGAACAGAGGGCCTTATGCATGTCAGCATAGTGTTTTACAAAGAAACAACCCACTCCAATCTCTTTTACTTTTTTTTCCCCAGACCTCTTAATTTGTGAGATAGGCTCTAAGCTGCCCAGTCAGGCCCTGAACTTGCAATCCTTTGTTAGCCATTAGAGTAATGGGGATTTCAGGACAGTAGCACCCAGGGCAACAGGAAACTTCTTTAATACAGACCACTGGTAAAGAGAGTATGTTCATAACTTGTACGTCATTTCATTTGTGTTGTGATATTCTGAGCATTATAAGTGAATTTCCATCAGGATTTGAATACACTTAAATTTATAAGATTACAATCTATTAGTTCTCACATGACTTTTTGTGTAGTTGTCAGAAGGAAAATCTTTGCTTTTCAAACTGATAGGGACTCAATTTAGTACCCATTAGAAAGTCTACTTCTATTGTGGTTTACATGTAAACTGTCCCTCTAACTCATGTTTGAACACTTGGTGCACAATGAGGCTGTTTGGGAAGTTTGTGGAATCTGCAGGAGGTAGTGTCTTGCTGGAAGAAATCAGTCAATAGGAGAGGGTCTTGAGGTTTTTATAGCTTGCTCATCTTGTACTTCCTCCTTCCATGCCTTCCCCAACATGATGGAATATATTACCTTAAAACTATAAGCAAGAATAAGCCCTTTCCTGCCTCAAGCCTCTTTTTGTCAAGTATTTGGACAGAGCAGTAAGTAATTGTAACTAACAGAATCTCCATTGTGTATCATCCTGTGTCTGTGAGTAGATATGTAAAAAATGAAAGTATTCTTATATTCTATTCATTCACAGGGTTTCCTCCACAGTTTTTTAATGTCATGGAGAGAACAGGAACTCTTAACATCTCTTACATTCAGAATTTCCTCCTGGTAACTTGTCCAAGACTTCAAAATACAAGAAGCTGGAAGCTTCAATGTTTGCTTTCTATTAATTGGATTCTCCTCCTGGTAGTTCTTCCATACATTTGAAGGGAAGTAGAAAGTCTAAAAGTCTCTGCATATTTTTACACTCATGGGGTTTTTCATCTGTGAGATTTTTCATGCACCTGAAGGGAACTGTGATGTCTGAAAAATTTATCACATTGTGTACATTCATAGGGCTTTTCACCAGTATGAGTTCTTTCATGTATGTGAAGCAAGCTGGGATAAAGAAAGGCTTTACTACATACATTACATTTATAGGGTTTCTCTCCGGTATGAGATCTTTCATGCATCTGAAGAAAACATAGATAAATAAAGGACTTACCACACTGTTTACATTTGTAGGGTTTTTCACTAGAATGCATTCTTTCATGCCTTCGATGAGCACTTGGACCCCTGAAGGTCTTACCACATTGTTTACATTTATAGGGTTTTTCCCCAGTGTGAGTTCTTTCATGTAATTGGAGGGAACTGGAACAACTAAGAATCTTACCACATTGTTTACACTCATAGAAACCACAATGAGTTTTTTCATGTACTCGAAAATAACTGAGACTTCTGAAGGTTTTACCACATTGTTTACATTCATAGGGTTTTTCTCCAGTATGAATTCTTTCATGATCTTGAAGTAAACTGGGACATCTGAAGGCTTTACCACATTGTTTACATGCATGGGGTTTTGCTCCAGTGTGGGTTCTTTCATGTCTTTGAAGACAAGACAGACCTCTGAAGGCTTTACCACACTGTTTACATTCATAGGGTTTTTCCCCAGAATGAGTTCTTTCATGTACTCAAAGGGAACTGTGACTACTATAGGCTTTACCACATTGTTTACATTTATAGGGTTTTTCTCCAGTATGTGTTCGTTCATGTCTTTGAAGGAATGAGGGACAGCGAAAGACTTTACTGCAGATCATACATTTATATGGCTTCTCCCCAGTATGAGTCCTTTCATGCATTTGAAGTAAATAGGGATAGATAAAAGACTTACCACATTGCTTACATGCATAGGGCTTTCCTTCAGTATGTGATCGTCCATGTACTTGAAGACGACTAAGACATGCAAAGGCTTTACCACATTGTTTACATTCATACTGTTTTCCTTCAGCATGAGTAATTTCATGTACTCGAAGATTAGTGAGACCTCTGAAGGCCCTGCCACATTCTTTACATTCATAGGGTTTTTCTCCACTATGAGTTCTTTCATGTAATTGAAGGGAGCTAGAAGAACTGAGACTTTTGCCACACTGTTTGCATTCATAGAAACCACTATGAGTTCGCTCATGTACTCGAAGATTACTCAGGCTTCTGAAGGTTTTATTGCATTGTTCACAGTCATAAGGTTTCTCACCAGTATGAATTCTTTCATGTACTCTAAGTAAACTGTGATCTCGGAAGGTTTTACCACATTGTTTACATTCATGGGGTTTTTCACCAGCATGAGTGATCTCGTGTCTTTGAAGACGACTGAGACATCTGAAGCCTTTACCACACTGTTTACACATATATGGTTTTTCTCCAGTGTGAGTTCTTTCATGTAATAAAAGAGAACTTGAGGTACTGAGAGTTTTACCACATTCTTTACATTCATAGGGTTTTTCTTCACTATGAGACCTTTCATGTACTCGAAAATAACCAAAACCCCTGAAGGCTTTACCACACTGTTTACATGTATAAGGTTTTTCTCCAGTATGGATTCTTTTATGTAACTGAAGGGAACTGGGACAACTGAGATTTTTACCACATTGTTTACATTTGTAGGGTTTTTCTTCACTATGCGTTCCTTCATGGATGTGAAGGTAATTGCGACTTTTGAAGGCATTACCACATTGTTTACATTCATAAGGCTTTTTTCCATCATGAACTCTTTCATGTAGTTGACGGTAACGGTGACATTTGAAAGCTTTACCACACTGTGTACATTTGTAGGGTTTTTCTTCTTTATGAGTTTTTTGGTGCAACTGAAGGGAACTGGAAGACCCAAGAGTTTTATCACATTTTTTAGGGTTATAAGAGTTTTCTTCAGTATGAGTAATTTCATGTAACTGAAGGGCACTGTGACATGTAAAGGCTGCACCACAGTGTTTATGATTATAGGGTCTTTCTCTGGTATGAATTTGTTCATGTCTCTGAAGAGAACTGGAAGAACTTGGAGTTTTACCACATTGATTATAGTCATAACATTTTTCTACAGTGTGAGTTCTTCCTGTTGTGCAAAGGGAACTAGGACAAACAAGGGCTGTGACATGTTGCTCTCCTCTGTGAGCTTGTTGATCTTTTCCAAATGAGCTGGCAAAGCTAAAGAAATGTGAACATACCTCATATTTGTAAGGGTCACTCAGAGTGTGAGCTCCCGTGTATCTTTGAACATTTTTGTGAGAATTCAAGGTTCTCCCACACTGTTCACATTTACATTGTTTTTTACCATACTCCTGATGTTCAGATGGTTTGTATTCAGTGTGACATAGGCTGTGCCTATTAAAGGATGAATGACACTGGAAACCTTTTCCACAGACACTGCATTCACATGGTTTTACTACAGTAGAAACTTTCATACTCCTGCTGAGATTTGGTATCCAGGAGGTTTCTCCAAACTGACCACCTTCTTGACTCATATCAAGTGTCTCTACCATGTAGCTTCTGTAAAGAATGGCAAACATACTATTAATAGTCACTGAGCTAGAGCTGGAGAGATTGCTGAACAGTTAAGGTGCTTGTCTGCAAAGCCTTACAATCTGGGTCCAAGTCACCAGGACCCACATAAAGCCAGATGCACAAAATGGCCCATGCATATGGAGTTCATTTGCAGTGGCTGGAGGCCCTGGTGTGCCCATTCTCTCTGTCTGTCTCTCTTCTGTCTCTCTCTGTTTATGAGTAAATAAAAATATTTTTTAACAAAGTCACTGAGCTAATGACTGTTTTCTTATTAGTAGATATTGAACTTCCCCAAATGAGGAAAATATCAGAAAGGTTTAAAAGCAAATGGATTGATGAGCATGAAACCCAGTTGCCAAGGAGCTATTATCATCATAGCAACATTCATATGGGCAGTTTTGAAGTACTGTTTCTGTGGTACTGTAAATGTGATAGTGTAAATGTATAGCCCCATAGACTCGGTATTGTATTAAAATTAAACTTATAGCTTGGATCTCCAGCCATCCAGCTGGAGATGTCACTGGAGGTGGATCCTGGGGTCTAGCCCAAAGGCATGTTTGGGGCAGATCTGATTCTAGCCCAAAGGTGTGGAGAGAGCAGTTTCAGCTCTGACGGTTCATGCTTGCTTGTGGTGCTGGCTATTTGGTGGTTTCTTTCTGCTTGGATCTATGAAAGAGAGCTATCTTCCTCTGCTATTGATGGAATTTCCCCTGGATTTATAAGCTGAAATAAGGCCCTTCCTCCCATAAACTGTGTCTGGTTAGATGTTCGTCGCAGCAATACAAAGCTGACTATAATAGTTTCCAAACAAGCTGTTTTGTAACACTGAACAGATTACTTAAACTGAAGTACATATCTTAAGTGATAATTTTCTACTTATGAATAAATTTAAAATTGCATTTATTTGACTGTTCATCCTTCAGGGATACTTCCTTGTTTGTGCATATAAATTACCTTAAATTTCTCCCAGAATGTTTACACTGGTCTTCAATGTTCTGTTCTTCCCTTTGGTCCCCTAAAATGTAGACCCAAAAGAACAGAAATTGCAGAAAATTTTTAGATTAAAGATGCAATGTACATTGTAACCATGCCTAATTTATTCACCAAATTCTTTACTTTCCACATTCCAAACCACAGAAGAGTATCAATAGTCACAGAATACTTGTTCTCCAACTGACAAGTGAAGGGATGATGACATTCTTACCGACAGAAGCAAGAATTCTGCAGGTGTCCAGCATGACATTTATGTACAGAGTCTTCTGAGAAGGGTCCAGCAAAGCCCATTCTTCCTGGGTGAAATTCACAGCCACATCCTCAAAGGATACCAAGCCCTGAAACAGCCCATACATGGATATGTTCGAATGAGTGGAAATGCTAGCTCTATGAATCTATACTCATTTAATACACAATGCTATGGTTTTCAATCATTTGTTTCATGATGCAGTACTTCAAGTACTAGCACTGAACTATTAAGAAAGGAAAGAACAGGGCTAGAGAGATGGCTCAGCAGTTAAGGTGCTTGCCTGCAAAGCCAGACAACCCACGTTCATTTCTCAGTACCCACATAAAGCCAGATGTACAAAATGACGCATGCATCTGGTGTTCACTTGCAGAGGCTGAAGGCCCTGGTATGCCCATTCTCATTCTCTCTCTTTGCAAATAAACAAATAAATAATGTTTTTTAAAAAAGCCAGGCATGTTGGTGCATTAAAATCCCAGCACTAGCCGGGTGTGGTGGCGCACGCCTTTAACCCCAGCACTCGGGTGGCAGAGGTAGGAGGATTGCCATGAGATTACATAGCTGATTCCAGGTCAGCCTGGACCAGAGTGAGACCCTACCTTGAAAAAACAACAACAACAAAAAAATCCCATCACTCAGAAGGCCAAGGTAGCAAGAGCACTGTGAATTTGAGGCCAGCCTGAGACAACATGCTGAATTCCTGGTCAGCCTAGGCTAAAGCAAAACCCTACCTTGAAAAACAAAAAATAAAATAAAACAAAAATCAACAACAAAGAAAGACAGTAAAGGAAAGAACAGGATAGGAACAATCCTCTTATTATTGGACCCTGGAAGTATGATTTGCTGCTTGGCTACCCAAATTTCTTTCTATAATAAATATTTTTACTACTTGTGATTACAAATTACAACATGATAAACAAAAGAGAATTAACATTAGCAGACAAGAGGCTGCTTTTACCCAGGCGTGGTGGTACACACCTTTAATCCCAGCACTTGGGAGGCAGAGGTAGAAGGATCTCCCCAAGTTTAAGGACACCCCGAGACTACATAGTGAATTCCAGGTCAGCCTGAGCTACAAGACCATACCTTGAACCCCCCCCCCCAAAAAAAAAAGAGGCTGCTTTTACTTAGAAATTCCTGCTCTCAAAGTCTGAGCTTTATAGTTATATGGGAAGCAAAGAAAAATAAGGCAGAAGTGAGATAGGACACTGACCTCTTCCTCTGGCCTCTATACACATGCACATAGGGCACACATATCTGCACACATGTGCATAAAACAAGGATACAGGCATGCATACCCATGTATACATGCATACACAATCACAGACACAAACAGGTCAGATGGATCTTACAGAATGGTCCAAGACCTGAGAGCCTATAAATGATGCTATGTGACCAATCCATACTAGTTCACAATCCTTATATCTCCTTAAGAGAGAGATGTACTCTTCATACATCCTGGTTCATGCTTTTAAACTTTAAGGATGCTTTATTTTTTCATTTTTTGATGTTTATGCTGTTTTATTATATTCTGCAGCAAGTGTATATAAAATAGCTATAACCTTGTGAAGTAGAAATTCATGAAAATTCAGAGGTAGATGTTAAAGACTGACAAAAAGAAAATGGCATCTTATGTACGTATTACAGGGAAGCTTTTATACAGGCTTCAATTTAGTTTTCTTGAATATTCACTGGTTCCTGATAAGGGATTTAGGAAACCTCTGAAGATTTGACTACAAGAAAGAACAGACTTTCTGGAGTCTGTAGGGGTTTGTACTTGAGGACATTCCAGTCAGCAGGATATCATGCTGAGCACTCTGCAGACAACTGTTTCAAATCTGCAGCTGCCTGGGAGACCTTCACGTGGTTGAGCCTGGCCTCCAGCCAGAGCTGCTGAACAACCTTCTTCACGGCAGTGATGGTGAGGAACCAGACATGGTGCAGTGGAAGGCTGGGGCCAGAGGTGCATCTGTGTGAGGGTCTGCACTCACACGGTGGTGGGGAGAAGGATGGGGGGGGGGTACGAACTTTGACAATAAGGATGCTTTATTGAGCCATTCCTGCCCACCAAGACTCTCCATCCAGGTTATGCAACAACTCACTCATCTTAGTTTCTGGAACCCCCACCTCTTTGGACACTCTTTAGCCAAAGATCTTTCCTAATTCCTTTAAAATTGCCCCTTGGGAGTAGCCACCTTTGGTACATAGATGATTTATTAATCTATAACCCAAAGAAGCTACCTTGCTTCAGAACACTGCCCTAATAATTGCCTAGGCTCACGTGGATATAAGATTGTCCCTTCAAACCCACAAATCTCTCTACAAATGGTCCAATTCCTAGTTCACCAACACCGGGCACTAAGAAGCCTTTTCAAATATGGCAAGGGTTTCATCCTAACTACAGGGACTCCATCCACCAACTGAGAGAATATAGATTCTACAATTTAGCCTTATAGCTAAAGCTTGCTACTAGAAGACCTCAGGGGGATTGGAGGAAGAGCATTTAATTGGACTGAAGATGACCATTCCCTGAGTTCCTGAAACAGAATAGTCACATCTGGAGCAGAAAAAAAAAGAGACTAATTGAGAGGGGGAGGGACTATAACAGAGGGTGGATTTACGAAGGGAAAAGTGGGGGTGGAGAGGGAATTATCAGGGTTTGTTGGAAGTTTTCAGTAAAAAAGTTAAATGAGGGCTGGAGAGATGGCTTAGTGGTTAAGACGTCTGCCTCCTAAGCCTAAGAACGCTGGTTCCAATCTCCAGTGGTTCCAATCTCCAGGTCCCACGTTTAGCCAGATGCAAAGTGACCCAAGGGCGCAATGCCACACTTGACCACAAGGGGGCGCACACATTTGGATTTCATTCGCAGCAACTGAGAGGCTGCTGGCGTGTCCATCTCTATCTGTCTTCTCTCTCTCTGTCTCTCTCTGTGTTTCTCTCAAAAAAAAAAAGTTAAATAAGAAGGATTATATACAATGTCTTCCAGACAAACACTTCCTAATTCAAACCAAAGTCAACTTTGCTCTATTACTAAAAAAGATAGATAAAACAGAAATCAATAGACAAATGCAAAAGTCCCCAACAACATTAGCAGACTGAATTTTAAAATACTATATAGCACAATGGGCTGGAGAGATGGGTTACCAGTTAAGGTGCTTGTCTTTGAAGCCTAAGGACCTATGTTTGACTCTCCAGATCCCATGTAAGCCAGACACACAAGGTGACGCAAGCGCATAAGGTCGCACATGTGCACAGGGTGGCAAATGCCTCTGGAGTTTGATTCCAGTGGCTAAGGTCCTGGCGTGCCAATTCTCTCTCTCATAAAAAAATTATAAAATACTATAGCACAAACTGGGTGTAGTGGGTCATGCCTGTAATCAGAATGGTTGGGAGGCTTAAGAAACAACAGCCATGAGTTCAAGTCTGGGATAAATACTGAGTTCCAGGCCAACCTAGGCTATAAAGTGGTCCCCTCTTTTTGCTTTTCTTTCTCTCTCTCTGTTCTCCCCCACACACACACACACACACACACACACACACACACACACACACCAAAAACAAAAGTTTATGCCACCACCAAGCATAAATTAATGCAGATTGTGTGTGTGTTATACTGCTCCCATCCAAAGTTCAAAATTCAGGCTATGGGTGAAGCTTAGCCTAGAGTGCATGCCCAGCATAAGACAGGACCTGAAACCAAAAAAAGGAGACAATCGGGCTGGAGAGATGGCTTAGCAGTAAGGTATTTGCTTGCAAAGCCATAGGATCCAAGTTTGATTTCCCAATATCCATGTAAAGCCAGATGCACAAGGTGGCACATGTGTCTGGAGTTCATTTGTACCAGCTGAAGGCCCTGGAGCACCCATTCTTTCTGCCTCTTTCTTTCTCTCAAGTAAATAAAAATAAGATAATTTTTTTTTAAAGGAGAAAATCAAGAATCAATGTATTTGACCATAGTAACAAGTTAAATAATAAAAATCATGTGGCAGGCTGAAGAGATGGCTCTGTGATTATGCATACTTCCTGCACAAGCATGAGAGCCTGAGGAGGTCTGTGACTGTTTAAGTCTCCAGAACATATGTAAACAGCTAGGTGTGGCCACACACAGCTGTAAGCCCACTCCTGCATGGAGTGGAAACCAGAGAATCACTGGGGTTCATGATTGGCAAGCTCAGGAATCAGTAATAAACTCAATGGCAAGGAAAAAATGGGCTGGTGAGTGATGGAGGGTGATACCCTACCCTGTGCTCTGGCTGCTGCAGACCAGCCCACGAGGAGGGCATCAGCACATACACGTGCTTAGGCCACATGGGCACATAGCTCACAAAATGTAAAAGTAAAAAATTCTTTAAGGGGGTTAAGCATGTAGCTCACTCTACAGAAAGCCCTGGGCCAGACACCCAGGACAGCATCAAACAGAGTGTGGTGGTGCGGGTCTGTATCCACTGGGACAAGGACACAGAAAGATCAGAAGTTAAGGTCATCCTTGGATACCCACAGTTTCAGGCCAGTCTGGGTTCCAGGAGACCCCCTATCAACTTATCAACACAATACTGAAAAATAGAAAAACAGTAGACACAGACACTGTGTCCTTAAGAATTCCAGGGCTGGAGAGATGGCTTAGCAGTTGTGCTTGCCTCTGAAGCCTAAGGACCCAGTTTTGATTCTTCAGAGCCCACCTAAGCCAGATGCACACAGTGGCGCATAAGACTGGAATATGCACTGACTAGAGGTCCTGGAGGCCCTATTCTCTCTCTCCCTCCCTGCGTCCTCCCTCTCTCGTCTCTATCTCTCAATAATAAATAAATAAATTAAATAAATTAAATAAATAAAAAGGAATTCCAATAAAAGCACAGTATCAAGATAGTTTAGTATATGAGAAATAAATCAACAGGACAAGAAAAGCAGAAATAGACCCACCAAAATACACGTAATAGATTTTAAAAAAAAAAAAATTGAGTGTGACAGACAGAGAGAGAGAGAGAGAATGGGCACACCAGAGCCTCCAGTTACCGCAAACAAACTCCAGATGCATGCGCCACCTTGTGCATCTGGTTTAAGTGGGTCCTGGGGAATGGAGCCTCGAACCAGGGTCCTTAGGCTTCACAAGCAAGCACTTAACCGCTAAGTTATCTCTCCAGCCCCACTTAATAGATTTTTGACAAAGGAGCAAAGGAAACCCAAATGAGGGAAGTTCATAGCAAATGTTCCTGAAACAGCGGGTAAATATGTGAGAATCAATCTGGACACACGTGACAACTTTCACAAAAGTCATTCCAAAGGGATCCTAAGCCGAACTCAGAAGCGAGGTTCAGAACTCGTCGGGACCACACCGCGACCCCACACGACCTCTGTTCAGCGATGCGCTTTCACGGAGGCACCACGACGGGGACCCGCGCCGCGGAGCTGCCCACGGCCGCCGGGCCGGGGTCCCGGTCTCCGCCCCGAGCCCAGCGGACCGCACAGGACGCCGGTAGGGCCCCGCCCCGCGGGGAGGACGCGACGCCGGTCCGCGGCGCCAGGGCGGCTGCGCGGGGAGGCCGGAGCCACCGCGGCGGCTCTGGCGGTTCCCGGCCGGTCCTCCCGGTCTGAGGACAGCCGGCCCCACGCTCACCATGTCCCGGCTTCCGGCCTCGCCCGCGCCCGCGCCCCGCAAGCAGCTCCAGTCGGCGGCGCCCACCGCACACAGGGGCCCGCGGGGCGCCTCACAGAGCAGCGAAGCCGGACCCAGCAGCATGGCGGCGGGGGCCGAAAGCGGCCCAGGTGAGCCGCAGCGCAGACCCCGCCACCACGGCGACCCTAATTGGTTACAGTTCCTACTTTGATGCCTGAATGACGGGATACGCCCCCTTAGGCTGTTGAATGCAACTGCAATCACAGAGTCAGAGCCCTTCCCAGCCAGCTCTGCCCTCTGCAAAATGACCAGACCTGACTTAGTGCTGACGTTATTTGCACTCGAGAAGTAGTACTTGCTCTTATCCCTGCAGAGTTGGCACTGCTGTCTTGTTGCACTCAGTAAGCATTTCCTGTTCTTACTCTAGGGCATAAGGTCCCTATCCATTATAGACTTATTGTCTAATGGAGTGATAGGTGCCTTAAGACTAGATTAGTGGCCAGCCCACCCTAATTGATTACCCAAAGTAGGCAGCCATAGGCGCAGGCTTGTACAATAGAAACTGTAAAGCGCAATATAGCCTGAGGCAAAAGGTCTTTAGAGCATCATTTGGGTATGGTTTCTGTCAAATTTCTTCTACCACTGTTTGGGAAGTGGTGATGTGTTTGGAGTGGAGGAACAGCTGCCTCCCTGTTGGTGTTTCACTGTGGAATGAAAGACCAAGTAAGGTTCCAAGAGAATACAGTGTGCTGGCCAGCCACTTGTTGGCTTTGGGTCATGGCATTTCCCTAGAGCTCAGAAGACCTTCCCAGTACAACAAGGGTTTGTGTCAGAGACCAGAAAAAAAGGGCCTGTGTGGAGAGGGGAGAGTGTAGCAACCCCACAGCTAATTGGGATTTGCCCGGAGATTGCATACTCTGCACAGAGATAACCAGCTGCCCCTTCTATCTTAGGCTGCAAGAAACCACTTGCTGACTTGCCACCCCATGAAACTAAAATAACTTTTCAGACAGCTTGTAGCTCCCATGTCATCTTTTCCCCTTTTTTTCACTTTTCAGCCAGAATGCCCCTACCCTGCCCCGGTCCCAAGGCTAATAAAATCTCCCAGCCACATACCACCCAGCACACTTTCTTGTTTCCAGGGCCAGGGTCATAGTACCATTGAAACCTGAAGGTCAACCTCCCAGTCCCTGCACTTGTAATAAAACTTGCCCTGATGCCATTGAGATTCCTAACAATTTCTTCCTTCCAAACTTGCCACAAAACATTTCCTCAAAACTTTCTTATAGTTTCACTACACAGGGTCAAACCTATGCCAGTGGCGGACAGCAGAGCACCCAATCAGCTACAAAGATGCAAAGATTGACAGAAGGCCTTATGAAAACACATTGTTGTGGGAAACTTTGTCCTTGGGGTGACATGAAAACTTGTCTATTCACCTCAGCTAGGGTTCAGACAATTGGTACAATTGCACCAAAACCAGTTTGAGTGAATCAATGATTTTATTGATCACCTTTTCAAATCACAAACATTCTTAGTCTATTCTCAAATTGGTTATCTTCTCAGGCATGTTCATGGGGAAGGTGCCATTTGACTGGGCTGGAGGAGATAGGCTTAAGGCATGACCTCCAAGATTATTACATTTTACACATGAATTATTGAAACACACATGGGCTGTTTCATGGTTAGATGTACATTACATGTTCATGCACTATTGCACCTATATCATCTAGGATGTGAGCAGGAAGCCTAGTTTGCAGGTGAAGCTGAGGCAAGTGTGCAGTGCTCATGTGGCAGGGGCAGCCAGCCACCTTGTCTTCCATTATGTTGCACATCATGAGAGAAAGCAGAGGACTTGAAGTTGAGAGTGACAAATCTATTTGAGAGAGATGAAGTGCATGTGACTGAGATTCTCCTGCAGGGACCCCATAAGGCTGGGGTGGTGTGATCCCTAAGTGGTACCTCACTAATTAAGGAGGGACCAAAGGTAGAAGTCACATAGGTGTTGAGTAACTCATGAGGCAGGGTCCTAGAGGGTATTTAAGTGATGACTTGCCTCTGCTTCTGGTGGCACGTGCATTCTGTGCTTTTCAGAATTGTCCAGTTGGCCTTGAATCTGTGCATTCCAGTCAGGGCTTTCTGCTATGGATTGAAGCAACATGTCCAGGGGGCGTCTGTCCAAGAAACTCCAATGAAAGAACAGGTTTGGCAGCCCCATCATAAGGAGACCCTGTGAACAGCATTTGCCCAGAACCCTTATCCAGGTATCACAATCAGAGAACAACTAGCCTGAGAACTTAATGTCCCAGAGTCTCTCATACACATCTGGTTTCAGAACCAAAGAATACAACAGTCAAGACAGAGCCATATGACATCTGGAGGCCTCTGCACAAGAGCCTCACCCACACCAGGTGTAGACTGGGCCAGGGGCACCACAAAACTCACTTGGGGAAGGGAGACACCAGTGCAAACACATGGCTCAAGCCGGTGCAAGCCTTTGAGAGTAACCAATTCCTTGGCTTTGTCACAGAGAAGAACTGGCCCAAAAGACAGGGCTCCCTGAGGACAAAATCAGATCTGGTTTCAGGAACAAGAGCTCATTACCCTGAACAGAGTACAATGGCTAGGAAGCATTGCACAGTATAAGTCCCCATACAGGAGGCTCTAGGAGCCCTAGGCACACAACACAGTGGCCATTTGCTCTTGGCCCCTCTGAGGAAGGGTTAAGTGACTATCACCCCGCCCCACCCCACCCCCGCAGGGACTTGTTCCACTATGGATATAAGAGGCACTTTGAGTTACCTTCTGGCTTCTGCCCACTGCCCACAGACTCCTCACCAAGGAGGTTGTTTTGCAACCTCATCAAAAGGAGGCCCCACAAGCAGCTTTTGCCCAGGGACAAGGACCACAGGACAAATGGCCTAAGAAATATGTGACCTGAGTCCTGCATATAACCTGGCTCTAGAACCAAAGGACAGGACATCTGAGGCACAGCTGACTGGGATCTGGAGGCTTTTTTTTCCCCATGAGCCCTGGCAGCCCTAGAAACAGTATGGACCTTGGGCTCCACCAGGTGCCCAGCCATCAAGTAGACACCAGTGCACAGACATTGGTGGGGCTCAAACCAGAGCTCTGGAGGATACCTTTGAGAGGACTCAATCCCTTGGGTCCCCTGCCAGGATTGAACTTGCCCAAAAGACAGAATCCAGATCTGGTTCCAGAACTGAACAGCTCCACACTCTGACCAGCAAGCAGCAAATAGGAAGCCTCACCACAGTCAGGGACCTTAGGCTCATGGGTATCATCTTGCCTTGGATTCATTGTCAAGTCATCCTTTTATTTTTTTAATTTTTAAAAAGATTTTATTTGGGCTGGAAAGATGACTTAGTGGTTAAGGCACCTGCCTCCTAAGCCTAAGAACGCTGGTTCCAATCTCCAGGTCCCATGTTTAGCCAGATGCAAAGTCATGCAAGGGCGCAATGCTGCATTTGACCACAAGGGGCTGCATGCATCTGGATTTCATTCACAGCAGCTGAGAAGCTGCTGGCGCCCCCATCTCTATATCTTCCTCTCTCTCTCTCTCTCTCTGTCTCTCTCCAAAAAAAGATTTTATTTTTATTTATTTATTTATTTATTTATTTATTTATTTATTTATTTATTTGAGACAGAAAGAGAGAGAGAAAGAGTGAGAATGGGCATACCAGGCCTCTAGCCACTACAAATGAAATCCAGACACATGCGCCACCATGTGCATCAGGCTTACATGGGACCTGGAGAATCGATCTAGGGTCCTTAGGCTTCTCAGGCATGTGCCTTAGCCACTAAGCCATCTCTCCAGCCCCAGGGCATTATTTTTATGGCCTATTATGGGTACTTAATAATCCATTTTCTATGATCTACTTTTTTTCCTTGAGGACACATGAGCATAAGAAATATTAACAAGGCCCTCACAATTTTGTAGTTTGAAATGGTGACATATCTATCTGAATATAGGAGATTTCAGCTGGGCATGATGGTGCATGCCTTTAATTCCAGCACTCAGGAGACAAAGGTAGGAGGATTGCTGTGAGTTTGAGACCAGCCTGAGACTACATAGTGAATTCCAGGTCAGCCTGGGCTAGAGTGAGACCCTACCTCACAAAACAAGAGATTACATTTTCATTGCATCTTCTACTTAAAGTGAGTGTCCTCAGGTATACAAAAATACAGCCTCAAGGTTTCTCACAAATAGAGGTTTGATTACCCATAGTCTTGCATTGTCCCAGCATTTGCTTATCTATCTAAAAGGGATTAAAAAAGAAGAAAGAGGGATAAGCAAAAGAAACATGGTGGCTGGGAAGATGGCTAAGTCAGTAAAGTACCTGCTGTCTAAGCATGAAGGCCTGAGCTTGGATCCCCCCTCCCCACCTACATAAAAGCCGGGCATGGCATGACCGTATTCCCAGTGCTAGGAGGCAGACACAGGAATAACCCCTAGGGCTTTCTGGCAAGCTAGTCTAGCCAAATCAGTAAGCTCCACTTATACAGATAGACCCTGTTTAAAAAAAAAAAAAAAAAAAAGCCAGGTGTAATGGCACATGCCTTTAATCCCAGCACTCAGGAGGCAGAGATAGGAGGATCACTGTGAGTTTGAGGCCAGCCTGAGACTATACAGTGAATTCCAGGTCAGCCTGGACTAGAGTGAGATTCTACCTCGAAAAACCAAATAATAATAATAATAATATAGGGAGCAAATTGATGAAGACACTCAACAGTGACCTCTAACCACCAAATAATGGTGGAAAAAGCTGGCCCCCTTTACACATATCTATGCAGAGAGAAAAGCAACTACCACCCACCACCCACCACAAGCAAGCACTCTAGGAACCCAGGCAGTGCTCTAATTGCTTTCTGCATACATTAGGCTGGAATTCTAGATCCACCCCCAAAACACACCTTAGGACTAGAACCTAGGAGCCGCCCACTGCGACACCTCCTCCAGCCAAGTTACAAGCTTGAATAAAATTCCTGAATCTGGGTTGGAAGGATGGCTTAGAGGATAAGGCACTTGCCTAAGAAGGCTAAGGACCCAGGTTCAACTCCCCAGAACCCATATAAGCCAGATGCACAAGGTGACACATGTGCATAAGGTGGCTTACACATCTGGAGTTCAATTGCAGTGACTAAGGCCCTGGCACACCAATTCTCTCTCTTTCTTTCTCTCTCATAATAACAAAGAAAATAAAACTCCTGAATCTATTGGGGGGACATCCATTCAAACTACCACACACACATACACACATGCAAACATACCACACACACAAAATAAGCAAGCATAGGTTCAGGATACTCATTTTCTTTTCACCACTGAGCCATCGCTCCAACCCCTCTCATGTTCCTTTTGAGCTCCTTTCCTGTATCAAATCCCCTTGTACCATTCAGTGTGGTCAACCTGAGATAATCATGTTGAATTCCCTTCTGGATGAAATGCCACTGATTGGATCAGTCCAGTATTGTACACACCCTCCAGTAGTGTTTGGATAAACGTGAAATGAACACACAACAGGTAAAATATGATTTAATGGAGGGTCAGGGAGATGTGTTTGAGCACTCTCCAACTGACTGTACTCTAAGCTTTTATTCAGATTCAGGGAGTCAGAGCATAAGACAGATCATGAGTTGTTTATGTTTTCAGGAAATCTTTGGAGAAGCTGTGATTTCCTGTTTTCAAGAAGCTCCACTCATGCATGGCTTGTAGTTTTCCACATCCTCAGGCTTAGCCTGGGTAAAGATCATCCTTTTTCCAATTAATTTGATCTCTACACAGCACAGTCACTAACCGGGCATGAGTTATCCACCATAGCTGTGGTGGCTACATTCCCCACTTGATCAGACACTGAATGAACTCCAGACGCATGTGCCACGTTGTGTATCTGGTTTTACGTGGGTACTGGGGAAGTGAAGGCTGGCCAGCAGGCTTTGCAAGCAAGCGTCTTTAACCATTGAGATATCTCCCCAGCCCTAGGACATGATTTTTACTGTAAAAAGAGTTTCTGGTGAGATTTCTACAAATTGTGTGTGTGTGTGTGTGTGTGTGTGTGTGTGTGTGTTTGTTTTTCGAGGTAGCATCTCACTCTACCCCAGACTGACCTGGAATTCACTATGTAGTCTCAGGGTGGCCTCCAACTCACAGCGATCCTCCTACCTCTGCCTTCCAAGTGCTGTGATTAAAGGCATGTGCCACCACGCCCAGCTGCAATTCTTGGCTGAAGAGAGGCTTTAACCAGACTTTGAGGTGATGGACTCCTTCCCCTGCTCATGTTCCCCATCATTTTGCCTGTCTTTCTATCCTCTCTAAGATGTGTGCAACATCACACCCAGGTTGGCATGTTTTTGTTTTTAGCTGAAAATATGCAGTTGGAGATATAAGATGTGAACAATCCCTGCAAGCCTTACCTGAAATTTCTGATTTTCCAGGCCATTGGGCAATTGGTGCTGTTCCAATTACACCTGTGATAGGATGGGCCCACTCAGGCTCTGAGACAAGTGGAGCAGTCCATCTGACATCAAGTTTATAATACTGTGCACACTAACGACCCTAGACCAAGAGGAAGAACCTGCTCAGTTCCTTAAGATCGCAGCGCCAGCTCTGTGGAGCCAGGGTCAAGTTTTTTTTTGAACACAAATATTCCGAGAGCTGGGCAAATTCTGTCTCATGGAATGAAGCCCGGACTGGGAAGGGATGTAGCTGTCCTCTCCATTTCAGCTAGGGCAAGCTCCTGTCTCTCAAGACTCACAGGGTGAGCGCTGGCCAATCAGGACCTCCGTGGCGGGTCGGGGGCGGGGTCTGAGCTCGGCCCGGCGCAGCTTTTTGCGGTTGCCGCCATTGATGCTCTGCGGCCGTGTGGTGCGCCCCGCGGGTCTGTGTGCCGGGCTGTGGGCGCCGCTGACCGGAGCTGCTTGCGGGGCGCGGGCGAGGCCGGAAGCCGGGACATGGTGAGCGTGGGGCCGGCTGTCCTCAGACCGGGAGGACCGGCCGGGAACCGCCAGAGCCGCCGCGGTGGCTCCGGCCTCCCGGCGCAGCCGCCCTGGCGCCGCGGACCGGCGTCGCGTCCTCTCCGCTGGGCGGGGCGGGGCCCGACCGGCGTCCTGTGCGGTCCGCTGGGCTCGGGGCGGTGACCGGGACCCCGGCCCGGCGGCCTGGGCAGCTCCGCGGCGTGGGTCCCCGTCTTGGTGCTTCTCTGGGGTCCCGTCGGGAAGCCAGCGCGGGGATGCTGCTGAGATGGAGAGCTTGCGTAGAGGGCTAGGAACCCTCGCTCACATCCCAAGCATCGCACATACCGCCTTGGTGGAATCCGGCTTTCATCCCAGCACTTGGGATTGGAGGCAGGAGGATGAGGAGTTCGTCATCTTTGGCCACATAAGAAGTTCGAGGCCAGCACATAATACATGAGAACCAGTCTCACGAAAGCAAACAAGTACACAGCAAAAAAAAAAGAAAAAAAAGAGTTGAGTATGGTCAGGGAGAACTAATGCCTCAGCAAACATGAGTACCCATTTCAAGATGTCCAGGTTGTTATCTCAGATAGCCCTTATAATAGCTCTTCTGCTATGCTAAAGAGGACTTTAGCTATAAAGCCAACCTAGAAAATACACACTGAAGTCTCTAGGTTCAAGAATTCCATATCTGGGTGGAGTATGGGCATCTAGTTTGTTGAGAAGTAATTTTTACAGCATAAGTTGTTTATGTTGACCCTAGCCATTCATGTAAGATACTATGTATTATTTGTAGTTATTCTACAGGTGTCTGTGTGAGCCATCCTGGGTCACTATGGGTTTGGTGGTGGCCTCATTGTTAAAGGTGGAAATTTTAAGCCGGGCGTGGTGGCGCATGCCTTTAATCCCAGCACTCGGGAGGCAGAGGTAGAAGGATCGCCATGAGTTCGAGGCCACCCGAGAGTACAGAGTGAATTCCAGGTCAGTCTGGGCTAGAGTGAGACCCTACCTCAAATCCCCCCCCCTCCAAAAAAAGGTGGAAATTTTAATTTTGGCTCTCTGTTCACATGTAGTTTTAAGATTACTGATGTGTGTTAAGCAAGACATCACACTGTTGTTCAAAGACTT
The DNA here is from genome assembly GCA_036365145.1 of Orientallactaga sibirica. Classification (NCBI taxonomy): domain Eukaryota; kingdom Metazoa; phylum Chordata; class Mammalia; order Rodentia; family Dipodidae; genus Orientallactaga; species Orientallactaga sibirica. The sequence continues at coordinate 2,033,581 of JAEOAD010002758.1, forward strand.
TGTCAATTACTAGACACTTGTCCCTAGTAGGATGAAAAATGATTTTTGGCAACTACTAATAATATCTGTTTTGGAGATTCATGGGAACTTATAAGTATAAAGTGGAAGATGTGACTTTTTTTGTACTAACATCCCTCTCCATCTCTCCTTCCCTCCAGAATGGAGGTCTTACAACACTTCACAGGCTAGCTTCGAACTCCTATGATCAAATGGCTCTTCCATCTTATTCCCAGAATGCTATAGCCATAAGCCCATACCAACACACATGGCTACGTTGAGTTCTTTTTAAAAATAACTTTTATTTGTCCCATTCTGCTTTGAAATTACCCAATGGAAATTCAAAAATTGTTCTTTTAGAATAATTAAGTATTGATGAATTAGAATGATTAAGTATTGATGAACTATCACATTTAGTACTTAATGAAATTTGACCTGGAGAAAGCTGCTTTCAGCATTCTAAATGTTTTCTGTTATGTAATTATATAGGATTGGCTCAGTTCTCCATTTAACAAGTTGTTTGATAACATGTGTGAAATAGTGTCTACCAGGGGAGCTCATTGGACTCATTGCCAAGAATGTCTTTTAGGGATAATCCTTTAAGTAATCTGTAAAACAAATTAATAGGCTTTCAGAAGGAAAAAGATGATAAGGAAATGCCATATTTACATTAGTCATTTATTCCAAGTAAACTACTGTTTGTGGGTATGTTTGATGTGCAAGCATTGTATGCATGCATGTTAATGTATGTGTGAGGCTTCACATATTTGTGCATGGATGCCTGTGCACTTGTGAGCATGTGGAGGCCAGAGGTTGGTGTCAGGTGTCATCTCAGTTGCTCTCATCCACAGTTTTTGAGACAAGGTCTCATTGCACCCAGAGCCGACCTATTCAACTAAATTGGCTAACCAGCAATCCCCAAGGATCCTGTTTCCCCTTCTCCAGTGCTGAGGTTAGTGGCACATTCTACTTCACCCAGCTCTCACATGGATTCTGGGGATACAAACTCAGGTACTTGTGCTTACATGGCAAACAACTGAAAGTCTTAACTTCCCTCTGCGAATGAAACTCAAAAGATGTCAGCAGAAATTTGTAAGAACAAACAGCTTCATGACTGTTAATGTTAATGTTCTTCTGTAGTGCAAGTGGTAGGACTTTGTTATGACAGGTAGTGGAGATCCACTCTACGTAGACTGGTGTAGCCTACTTTGTGGGCCCACTAATGAGTGTCCCTATTACTCCTGTTTTCTTTCTGAATGGTGGTATCATAAGAACTGCTGTGTCATGGAATAAATGCACAAATCACAGAATTAGGACAAAATCTTGTCAACTGAGTGCAGATTTGCACTCCTTTGAATTTGACATACTCTATTTCTTTCCTTATTTTTGAGGGGTGTGTGTGTGTGTAGTATGTGATGTGTGTGTAGCATATACACATGTGTGTGCAGCCACATGCAGCTGTGGAGGCCAGAGGAGAATGTCAGGTGTCTTCTATCACTTACTGGTATGCTCACTTGGAATAGAGTCTCTCATTTAACATTTTTGTTTGTTTTATCCCAGGTGGGGTCTCACTCTAGCCCAGGCTGACCTGGAAGTCACTCTAGTTCCAGGCTTGCCTTGAACCCACAGTGATCCTCCTATCTCTGCTTCCCAGTTGTTGAGCTCACTCAACATTTTCAATCAGCGAGTTCTAAGTGATTTTCTCATCTCCTCCTGTCCTCCTGCAGACTGGGGTTATAGATGTGCATGACCACCCAGCTTTTTACCTGGGTACTGGGGCATTGAAATTGAGTAGTTTCGGACTCTCATGCTTGTACAGAAAGTAATCTTACCCATTGAGCTATGTCCCTAGACCCTGACCTATTGTTTTGTTGAAGTATATGGTCTGTTTTAGGACATGGTGGCCTTTGAGGATGTGGCTGTGAACTTCACCCAGGAAGAGTGGGCTTTGCTTGGTCCTTCTCAAAAGAATCTGTACAGAGATGTGATGTTGGAGACCTGCCAGAACCTCAGTGCTGTTGGTAAGAATCTCATCATCTTTCATTTATCTATTAGAGAACAAATATTTCTTGGTTATCAATGCTGTTCTGTGGTTTAGAATATGGAAAGAGAAGAATTTTATGAATAAGTTAGCCAGGTTACAAAGTTCACTGAAACTAGAAACTAGTACTTTTTCTGTAATTTTGAATAAATTTTCTGTGTCTACATTTTAGGAATCAAATGGAAAGACCATAGCCCTGAAGATGATCCTAAAAATGCTAGAAGGAACGTAAGGTAATCTACATACACAAGTGGAAGAAACTGTCCCTTGGGATAAACTTAATGTGCCATGAACATTTAAGAACAAGCAAACTAAACAAATAAAAACAATGTTAAATTTACTTATTAGCAAATTTTCACTAAGAATATATAGTACATTGTAAGAAAGTTGTTCAAATGTTTGTAAAACACTTCATTTGGAAACAATACTAGGAAACTGACAGCTCTTTCCCTGATTGTGAGAACAATGTGTCATTAGTAAATATATTATTACTAATGTGCTTCTCATTTCTTACAGAAGTTTCATTGTAGAGACACTCTGTGAGAACAAAGAAGGTGATACATTTGGAGACACCTTCACTGGAATATCACATCTCATTATGCACACAGAAACTTTTACTGGAGTAAATCCATGTGAGTGCAGTATGTGTGAGAAAGTTTTCTTATGTTATTCATCCTTTAATAGGCACATCCTTTCTCAGTCTGTATACAAACCATACAAGTGTGAGGAATATGGAATGAAGCGATATAAATGTAAACTATGTGAAAATACTCTAAGTTCTCTTACAAGGATTCAAACTTCCTTGGGAACCCCCACTGTGGAAGGACCTCGTGAATGTGAGGTGTGTTTAAAATCCTTAGGTTTGTGCAGATTGTTGGGAACAGATACACAAATTGACAGTGGAGGGGTGCCTTATGAATACAAGGACTGTGAGAAGACTTCTGTTTGTCCTAGCTCACTTTGCACACAAGGAGTTGCTCACAGTGCAGCAAAAGGTTATGAATGTAATCACTGTGGCAAAGCTCTGAGTTCTCCCAGTTCCCTTGAAAGACATGAAAGAATTCATTCTGGAGAAGGACCCTTTGCATGTAAACAATGGGGAAAAGTCTTGAGACATCACAGTTCTTTTAAACACCATAAAATAATCCACACAGGGGAAAAGTCCTACAAATGTAAACAATGTGGTAAGTCTTTCAGCCATTATAGTTCCTTTCATAGACATAAATTAGTTCACTCCGGAGAAAAGCCTTATGAATGTCAGCAATGTGGTAAATCTTTCATGTATCCCTGTTTGCTTCAAACACATGAAAGAACTCATACTGGTGAAAACCCCTATGAATGCAAACAGTGTGGTAAAGTCTTTAGATATCTCAATTCCCTTCGACTGCATGAAAAAGCTCATTCCGGGAAAAAGCCATATGAATGCAAACAATGTGGCAAAGCCTTTAGTCGTCCCAGTTACCTTCGATCACATGAAGAAACCCATAATGGAAAAAAGCCATATGCATGTAAAGAATGTGGTAAAGCCTTTAGACTTCAGAGGTACCTTCAATTACATGAAAGAACTCATACTGGAGAAAAGCCCTATAAATGCAAAGAATGTGATAAAGCCTTTAGTCGTCTCAGTTCCCTTCGATTACATGAAGGAACTCATACTGGAAAAAAGCATTGTAAAAAATGTGATAAGGCCTTACAAAGTAACCGCTCCCTTCAGTCTCATGAAAGAACTCATCATGGGGAAAAGCCTTATGAATGTAACCAATGTGGTAAAGTCTTTAGATATCACAGTTCCCTTCAATTGCATGAAAGAGTTCATACTGGAGAAAAACCCTATGAATGTAATCAGTGTGGTAAAGCTTTCAAGGGTCATAGTTCCCTTCAAAGACATAAAGGAATTCATGCTTTGCATAACCCTTATGAATGTAAACAATGTGGTAAATCTTTCATTTATCCATGTTTACTCCAAAGACATGAAAAAAGTCACTGATGAAAATAACTGAATGTAAACAATGTAAGGATTTTAGACACCACAGCTTCCTTCTGTGTAATGAATTAATAATTCATTCTGGAGAAAAACCCTATGAATGCAAAAGATGTTGTAAGGTCTTTAGCCATCATAATTATCTTCAGTTGTATAAAGAAATCATACTGGAGAAAAACCATATGAAATCTATGGTAAAGCCTTTGTGTATCACAGGTCACTTCAATTACATGAACTCATATTGGAGAAAAAACTTATTAATGTAAACAATGTAGTAAAGTCCTTTATTTAACCCTGTTTTCCTCAAATATGTGAAAGATCCCAAACTTGTCAATAATGCCATGAATGTAAACAATGTTGTAATTCCTTTTTTGATCCATATTTACTTCACATAAAGAACTCACATTGGTGGGGAAAACTCAGTACTGGATAAACTGAATGTGAATAATGTGTGAAAGCATTCAGACTTTCCACTTTACAAATGTGTGGAAAAATTCACTGGTGGAAAGTTGAATGAAGATTTTAAAAAATAGGCCTTCAGGGTTTTGTGTCTTGTTTTATTGTTGTTGATTTTTTTTTTTTTTTTTTTGAGATCATGAGATGACTCAAACTAAAAAAACTTAATGTAAGAGTGTATTGAGAGCCGGGCGTGGTGGCGCACGCCTTTAATCCCAGCACTTGGGAGGCAGAGGTAGGAGGATCACCGTGAGTTCGAGGCCACCCTGAGACTACATAGTTAATTCCAGGTCAGCCTGAGCCAGAGTGAGACCCTACCTCGAAAAACAAAAAAAAAAAAAAAAAAAAAAAAAAAAAAGTGTATTGAGACCTTCTGTGCCTTTTGAATGATTCATGGTGAAAAAAAAAAAACAAACCTTTGGATAAATGAACATATCTACTCAAAGGCATATGATAACTCATAATGGAGATAGACTGCACAAGAACCGACTTCATGGACTCTAGTAGTTTCAAAAATAAAGGAAAGGGATTTTTCAAAATTATACTATAAGTGATGGCAGAAGTACTATTAAAAGTAAGTTGTGGGCTGGAGAGATGGCTTAGTGGTTAAGACACTTGCGTGCAAAGCCAGAAGACCCAGGTTTGATACCCTAGGACCCATGTAAGCCAGATGCACAGGTGGTGCATACATCTGGAGTTTGTGTGGCAGGAAACTGGTGTGCCCATTCTCTCTCTCTTTCCCTCTTTCTCAAAAAAAATTCTTTTAAAGACAGTAGGGTCTCACTCTAGCCTAGGCTGACCTAGAATTCACTATGTAGTGTCAGGGTAGCCTCAAACTCTTGGTGATCCTTTTACCTCCCAAGTGCTGGGATTAAAGGCATGCACCACCACATCTAGCCTGTTTTTGTTGTTGTTGTTGTTGTTTAGTTTTTTGAGGTAGGGATTTTTATTAGTTTTTATTAGTTGTATGAGAGATTTTGTTCTTACATTACTATAAATGCACATGATAAAGTGTTCCCCTCTACTCTCATCCTGTGTTAACCTCTCTTCCCCTCTTCTAAATTCCTAGTAGTCTATCTTTTACTTTCATGTGTCGGTTTCCTAGATTCCACATAAGAGAAAATATGTGATACTTCTCTGTGAGATAAGCTTCTTCCATTTAATCTTATGATCTCCTGTTCCATCCTAGGGTGATTTGATTTTCCAATTTTTTTCTTTTTTTTCTCTTTCTTTCTTTCTTTTTTATTGTTTTTTTGGTTTGGGTTTTTTGAGGTGGGGTCTCTCTAGCCCAGGCTGATCTGGAATTCACTATGTAGTCTCTTGGTGGTCTCAAACTCATGGTGATCCTCCTACCTCAGCCTCCCAAATGTTGGGATTAATGGTATACACCACCACACCTGGCCCAATTCTTATCTTTAAGCATGATTACAAATTTCTTCCCATTTTAGCAATTAGTTTGGCTTTTATAGAAAGTTTTGATTATAATTGTTTTGATTGTTATACCAAGGTCTCGAGTAGGTACCTATTGCTGAATTTCTCCATCAGTATCCTCCCCACAGTCAGGTCTTTTTACCAAGGTCTGTCTTGTCAATTTATTTTCTTTTTTACTAAAAAAAAACAAAAAAAAAAAAAACTTAAAGCAAAAAAATGGTTGGGGAGATTTGCTTGCAAAGCCTACTAGCTCAGGTTCAATTACAAGCCACTCACATAAGTTGGACATAAAAAGTGGCACAAGTGTCTGGTGTTTGTTTCCAGTGGCAAGAGGCCCTTGAACACCCATATACACACAGACACATTCTCATGGACAAATTAAAAAATTAAAAGCAAAAGAAAATGTAAATAAACTTCTTCCACTGGGTTGTATTTGATAGTCATGTGAGATTCATACATACTCTAGGTTTCCATTTCTAGAGCATTTTCCCTCTCCAGTGTACTAGGTAGGATTCTGATGAGGAACAAAAGCAATGGAATATGTGTATATTATAAAAATTGATTTATTGGGACTAGGGGGGTGACTCAGTAGTTAAAGACACTTACTTGAAAAATCTGATGGCCTGGTTCAATTTCCCAGCTTCCCACATAAGGCCAGATGGGAATCCTTTTGCGGTGGCAAGAGACCCAACATCACCCATACACACAACACACACATGTGCAAAATCATAATCTTTTTAAAAAGTGGCTTATTAGATTGGCTTACATGGTAGGGACTGCATTTTTCAAACCAAAGAGACTGAGACACCATAGCTACTCTGTATCCCAGGTTAGAGACCTTGGTGGTCCCAAACAGTCCCATGACAAAGGACAATAGGAGAAAGAAAATACAGACAAATGCTTAGTATATGTGTATGCACAGATGTTCTATATTCTTAAAATAGGAAAGCAGTCTTGACAATTACAGTCCTGGTTTCTATAACTGGTCATGTGGCCATAGCTGGTATTTATAACCACCTCTACCCATAACATAGTACTTCTCCCCTCAGCAAGCACCTCAGCAGATCTTGAGTCTTTTCCTGGAGTGGTACTTATACCTTTATTCCTGAAGGGTATAGACCATTTATCATTCTATGTAGATATCATAGGATATGGTAGCACTGAGGTGGCCTAAAGGATCTTCTGAGCTCTAGACATTACTCCTTACCTTCACTGTGACATAGTAATCCAATATCCACCTCTGGACCAACCACCAGTAACACTGAAATTCCTTTCTTAGTCTTAGCCCATTGACTCAAGGGTATCAGGCACCCAAAGATGCTGGTGGGAAGTCTTAGTTTCTAGTACAATAATAATAATTATATATATTTGCCTCTTAGCTGCACTTTGGTCTGTGTAACTTACACTTCTAGGCCATCACAGTATGAAGTTATAAGAACCAGAAGGAAAAAATTTCAATTATGCCACTAGTGGTAGGTAAAGAGTGGTATTCCTGTTTCCATGCTTTGAATCCTGGCTATGGGAGAAACAGTAACATATTGAATGTAGATTCCAAACAGCCACCTTCTGAAGAATCATCTAAGCCATTGTCATCTGATTGACACTGTGACTTTTAGGAGCATAATGTGGATAGTGAAAGTAAAGCCGAGGCAGCCAGCCCCAAGGTGGTTGCAAAGAATCCACCCCTAAGGTGGTGAGAATATGTAAAGCAGTCTACCCTAAGGTGGTATCAGTGGCACAGCATGATACTAGGACCACGACCACATACAAAGCCATGAGATCCAGGTGCTAGCTGACATTCGACACAGCAAATGTGTTGATGGCCAGCTGCGGTGTCGATACCCAATATCAGCAACAGGAATCCTGAGCAGCCCGCAAGAACCCCCAGAGATAATTGTGGGACTCTGCTCGCTTACCAAGTGCCTTCTCAGGTGAGCTGACTCGGGGTTAGGCCAGGAGTAGGAAGAGATTAGTCAAAGGAATGCTTGGCTATGCAGATGTTGAGTTGCTGAGTGCTAAGAATGAATAAACGATTTCAGCACTTTAACAGACTCATGCTCCTGTTTCCTCGCGACAGACTGTATCTGTAGAAGGCCATTCTATCAAGTCAGCTACTTCAGAATGACGGGGAACTTTATCAGGTTCATGAGAGCTATGCGCATCAACCCATTCCTTTCTTGGCTGTGATGTGAGTTCCTCTGTCTTAATCGATATTGTGTGGTATACCATCCTTGGAAACAAGGCATTCTGTAAGCCTACAGATGTTCACCATACAGCTTCCAACATGCTGGTTATCCTGACTCTCATTTTCATGTTCTCATTTACATGTACCTCTCTTACAGAAACAAACAAAAAACAATACTTAAGTTCACCAAAATTCTGAAATTCAGTTTGTACAGAGCTGTCACAAAGTCCCTTTCATGACAGATACTTCCTTCATTCTGGGTCAAGCCATGGTAACACAGGAAGAATAAGAATCCCAAAAGCAGAACCTTGCGTTATGAAGTATCCAGACGAATGCGCATGAGTATGCTGCAAAGACGCTTTCTGTTGGGCTGCAATATGCTGCTGCTCAGCATGGCCCCGGAAGTCCTTATTGAGAGAGGGTCTGGATAGGGCAAGGCTGGCTCCAGGATTATTTATTGAAGATTGGTTTGTAAGAGTAGTGTTCTGTTTGTACAGTTCTGCCAAGACTGCAACTCTATTCCGGCGGATCACGGGGGCGCGACTGCTCAGAGCCCGGCTAAGCTACCCAAGCTGCCACACTACAACCTTCCCGCCGGCAGTGAAACCTGAGTTACTCCTAAATCTATTCTTAGATTTGGCTTTGGTGGTTTTCAACAACATGGATAAAATAAAGACGTCTCAAAGGTCCAGGGAAAAAGATTACTAAAAACAGAGAAAGCCCAATTAACTGCACTGGCCTTTGGGAACAATACATTTTTACAAGGAGATAAGCACCTGCCATCTCAGAGAAGAGAGATTCATGGGGGCTGACATCTGGCACTGCTGTGGCAAGCCAAAGCTCTAAAGAAAGAAGTTTCCTCAAAAGGGTCCTAAGATATCAGGGCTTTGCCCCCTCAGCAAAGAGTGCAAACATTAGAAGCAAGGATGTCCCACCCTCTGAAGGGAGTTTGGATTTTTGGCCCTGCCTGCGGGAAGGTTGTAGTGTGGCATATTGCAGCCCAACAGAAAGCGTCTTTGCAGCATACTCATGCGCATTCGTCTGGATACTTCATAACGCAAGGTTCTGCATTTGGGATTCTTATTCTTCCTGTGTTACCACTGCTTGACCCAGAATGAAGGAAGTATCTGTCATGAAAGGGACTTTGTGACAGCTCTGTACAAACTGACTTTCAGAATTTTGGTGAACTTAAATGTTGTTTGTTTGTTTGTTTGTTTGTTTGTTTCTGTAAGGGAGGTACATGTAAGTGAAAGCATGAAAAGGAGGAGAGTCGGGATAACCCACACATTGGAAGCTGTACTGTATCCTTGAAGAACTAATTATGATGGCCATGTTACCATTGATTTTTTTGTTGTTGTTGTTGTTGTTTTTGTTTTGTTTTTGTTTTTCGAGGTAGGGTCTCACTCTGGTCCAGGCTGACCTGGAATTAACTATGTAGTCTCAGGGAGGCCTTGAACTCTCAGCGATCCTCCTACCTCTGCCTCCCGAGTGCTGGGATTAAAGGCGTGCGCCACCACACCCAGCCAACCATTGATTTTTAATTCTCAATTAGATGGAATTTAACAGTCCCATGAAATCAGCCACCAAACCCAACAAATTGGATTGAATATATCATGTCCATAACAGCACTCAAGAACCATCTTTTGGGCTGGCAATGAAGCCCTGGGTTTTATCTTTAGCACCATATAAACCAAGTGTGATGGCACACTCCTGTAATCCTAGCACTCAGGAAGCAGGAGGATCAGAAATTGAAGGTCATCTTTAGCTACATAGCCAGTTCAAGGCCAGCCTGGGATACATGAGACCCTGTCTTTCAAGACGTCCTTAAAGAACTGAAGATGCTTCTTAAAAATCCAAATGGTATGCTTAAATTACATACATGCATATTTGCAGTTTAGAGGGGTGATGCCAGTGAACTAGTCACAATATCATAAATGTTCTTTGTGAACTCATGACTAGTTCTTGTCTCAATTTTAAGAAACCCAAAACAAAACCAAGTTACCAACCAGTTTTAAACATATTTTACAAATAAATACCATTATAAATGATATGACTAAATGCTATTATGAAAACCAGATAAGGAATGCAGTGGATTTGAATTTACATGTCCCAGCTGGGCAAGTGTGGTGGTGCACGCCTTTAATCCCAGCACTTGGAAGGCAGAGGTAGAAGGATCGCTGTGAGTTCCAGGCCACCCTGAGACTACATAGTGAATTCCAGGTCAGCCAGGGCTACAGTGAGACCCTAGCTTGAAAAACAAAAAAAATAAACAAACTTTACATGTCCTTATTTAGTGTTACTATATAAATGGTGTGCCTGCATAGTTTTATTGTTCATTTTTTAATCTAATTTTAAAATTTTAACATTAAAAAACAACCTGATCTCCACAAGAACTGGGATGAATATTCGTATATCTTCCTAGAGTCTCAGTAAGATGGCCTAAAAATAGGGCTGGATTCTCATCTCTTTGTTGGGTTGTTTCCTTAATCTTACTTAGTTAGCAGGCTTACTCTTTGGTCTGAACATTCCCAACCCAATGTGCAATCATGTGGTTGCCTAGAGCCACACCATTGCTTCCTATTTGATAATGCCAGTTTGGCTCCTGATTTGGACCAGTCACTGGGCTGGTCCTTATCTGTTATGAATTTCATCCCCATAAGTCTGTGTAGCTGCCTATATCTTTTTCTTCAGAGTACAGCAGGTAGGTAAAATTACATGTAAATCTTCCCAAATTAAATTAAATAAAATACACACAAACTGAAATTCATCTGTAAACTTGTCAGGATTTTTCTGGAAAGCATCCAATTTCTGTTTGCATTTGTTAGATCTGAGTTGGGATCTGAACAAACTGGGGCAATGTGAATGAGAAATGAAACCAGACCTCAAAGGCTATAGACTGCTTATTGGGGTCAAGTTGTGAAGGACTGTAAGACTTCTTCTGGCTTGAGGCTACAGGGGCATATTTACAACTGAACTGACATTTATACAAAATGAAGGGCAAGAAAAATGTAAGCAAGGATGTGGCTCAGAGAAAACAAGATAGAACAAGGCCATTTCCCTTGCTGATAAGACAGTCATAACTTTTAAGATTAAACTCTGCTGTCTTCAGAATATGAATATGTTATCTTATAAAACAGTGGCTTTTTGGGCTGGAGAGATGGCTTAGCGGTTAAGGCGCCTGCCTCCTAAGCCTAAGAATGCTGGTTCCAATCTCCAGCGGTTCCAATCTCCAGGTCCCACATTTAGCCAGATGCAAAGTGATGCAAAGGCGCAATGCCGCACTTGACCACAAGGGGGCGCACGCATCCGGATTTCATTCTCAGCAGCTGAAAGGCTGCTGGTGCGCCCATCTCTATTTGTCCTCCTTTGTCTCTCTCTGTGTCTCTCTCTAAAAAAAAAAAAAAAAAACAAACTGTGGCTTTTCATTAAACAGGTGTTTATGTTTCTTTTTCAAGCCCGAGGTCAGGGGATGTGTTATTACCATTGAGTTTGATCTTCATCCACATGCCTCTGTTTTAGGGCCAACTTGTCTCAACTACTTTAGAACTTTATAAATTCTTCAAGCAACTTTAGGGCTTCATTAACCCTTCAAGCATTGAGATAAATATGACATTGAAAAAGTGGCATGTACTCTTATGATTCCTTCCCCACTTGATACTTCTCAGAGGCACATATACTTACTGATTTACAGCCATTGGGAAGATAAGAAGTGTTACTTCTGGTCATCCCTGCAGAGCTGAAATCCTCCCTTAAAGAGGGATATAGATCCGAGTGTGGCACACTTTTAATCCCAGCACTCAGAAAGCAGAAGTAAGAGGATTGCTATGAGTTCAAGGCCAGCCTGAGACTACATAATGAATTCCAGGTCAGCTTGGACTAGAGACCCTACCTCAAAAAGAGGGAGAGAGAAGGATATAGAGGTGGCTGGGTAAAGGAAGAGAATCGAGAAAGAATTTGTTAAGTTTGAGCTGAGAGTTCCCTAGATTCTGGACTAGAAACATTCCCTTAATTTTCTTGCTATTCAGGGGTTTTTCAATGACCTACTAAGGGCATTTAATAGTAAATCTATTGCCAGGCATGGTGACACACACCTTTAATCCCAGCACTGGAGAGGCAGAGGTAGGAGGATTGCAATGAGTTTGATGCCACCCTGACACTACATAGTGAATTCCAGGTCAGCCTGAGCTACAACAAGACCCTACCTCAAAAAAATAAAAAAGTACAACTTCTAAAGGGTTCTTCTTTTTGGGGCATGTGATGGTTAATCTATGGTTGCCAACTGGACATGATTTAGAATCACCATGGAAACAAAACTCTAAGAAGGTCAGCAAATGATTTTCTAGATTAGATTAATTGGGTGGGAGGACCCACCCTAACTGGAAACAGCATCATTCCCAGACTAAAGGGGAGAAAGTGAGCTGCAGACTCCATGCTTCCTGACTGAGGACAAAATGAGTAAGTCTGTTGCATGGTCCTGACACCATGCCTTCCCAGCTATGGTTCACTGTAACCTCAAGATATGGGCCCTTAAACTGATTTTTGTCAGGCATTTTGTTCCAGCAACAAGTTAAATAATACATAGCACATGAGCATAACAGATCCCCAAGAAAAACCATTATTACCATCTTTATCAGAAGCAGCTGTGACCACATAGGAGCAATTGGACTTGTTGACATTCCCCCATAGAAGGAGGGGGAAGGTAGTCAGACCCTCACCTGGGATCTCAGGTGAGCTCTCTTCTAGCGGCATGCAGTGATGCATGAGGTCTCCTGAAATCCAGTCATAGGGAGGCTGTTATTCATGTTTGGATTAAACCTTTCAATGTAGCTGCTCTAGGGTCTCCACACTACTGTAAGTAACCTCTGGCCCCTGTTCCATCAGGAAGCCTTATAAACTCATTGGGTGGCCAAGGTAAACTTTGGTGGAATTGGCCTTTAGTTTGTTAGAGGTGCCCTGCCTGGGAAGCAAGTGTTCATTGCCTTCTCAGAAAAGAGTGCATGCAACAAGATCTTACAAGCCCCTCAGAACTTTGGGTTTTGGTTTATGACATGGACATCCGAATATGGAGAATTTCAGACCATTTGTCTTGTTTTTATGTTTCCACTTTTTAAAAAATTATTTTTATTTATTTTTGGAGAGAGACACAGAGAGAGACAGAGAGGGAGAGGGAGACAGATGGGCGCGCCAGCAATCTCTCAGCTGCTGTGAACGAAATCCAGATGCGTGCGCCCCCTTGTGGTCAAGTGCGGCATTGCACCCTTGTGTCACTTTGCATCTGGCTAAACATGGGACCTGGAGATTGGAACCACTGGACATTGGAACCATCGGTCTTAGGCTTAGGAGGCAGGCGCCTTAACCGCTAAGCCATCTCTCCAGCCCATGTTTCCACTTTTACTTTGATGTTTCTACAGGTAAAACAGTCAAGATTCTTACATCAGTTAGAATGAGACCATCTCAAATGAGTCCATGCAAAGCAATTCACTGTGTACAACAATCATTTCTCTTCAGTTTTTCTGATTTATACAACAATGTTTGATTGACAAGAACTGGATGGCATGTTCTTAGTTTTTTACATTGTCTTTACAAAAACCACAGACAAGGTCAGTTTACAATAACTTGTTTTCTGTTTTTTTCTTAGGAGGCACAAGGAACTCAAAATTTAAGCTGTCCAATTTTATTCAACTACCTCACAAGCTCAAATAACAGTCTCAACACTGCAAACTTTGGAGGATTGAGATAGTAGACATTATGTAGTAGATTCAACTATGTAGCCTGAAGCGTTAGCTTTCTTTTAAGAGAATAACTGTCCTTAGGGTTGTCCCACTAATTTTGCTATTATACTGGGTTCCATAACAATAAAGAACCCCTGATGTGAAATTTTAAAGTGACATTCTGCTAGTTGCATAGACTAAGACGGTCTGCTAAATGGCACTGAAGAAAACCCTGACCCAAGTGGCACTACTTAGTCCAAATGTTTCTGACCAGAGAAATTATACAACAATATTTATATGCTAGCTTTCAAGAGATGGTTGACATTAATACTTTACATATTTTACATGACAATACAGTCCGAGAGTTTATAAAATAAGTTCATGCACTATTACCTTTAAGAATATCATGTACAAGAAAACTAAGTACTTGTGAAAGCATTTAAGGGGAAAGCAGTCTTATATACAAAATTATCCAGTTTCTATGTTAAGTATGTAATTTAGAGAAATTTCAGGGATTACGGAGAAAAAATTAGCCCACTAGTGACTGGTAAAGTCAATTTATAGGATTTTAAATGTTTCCCTTAAAAAAATCCATAATACATAACCTCTGTACAAAGAAAAATACAAAAATTCTGGATGACCATGTTTGATTATGCAACATAATTTAGCATATACTCATTACTTTGACAGCATTAGCTTGTGGACTAATGTTTTTATTTAGTTCAGCTGCATTTATGGCACAAGATCTCATTTTCAAAATGACATCAATTTTCCTTAAGTTTAAGGACCATTTTTAGCAGCAATTATACTTTTACTCTAACAACTTATAGAACAAATATTTTTAACTACATTTCTACTTTATGCTTGCCAGTTACATTGGTATTTACAAAAGGCTAACAATGTCTATAGAAAAAATGATCGGGAGGCAGAGGTAGGAGGATCGTGTGAGTTCGAGGCCACCTTGAGACTACAGAGTGAATTTCAGGTCAGCCTGGCCTAGAGTGAGACCTTACCTCAAAAAAAAAAAAAAAAAAAGAAAAAGAAAAGAAAAGAAAAGAAAAAAAAAAAAAAAAAAACAAAAAACAAAAAGATCTTTCACTCTCCCCCACCCCTTTCATTTTGACCTCATTAAAAAGTATGAGTTTTAGACCAGGTACCTAGATACTTTCCATGTGATGGTCAATTCTCAGTGTATATAAAGGCAAGTATAACATGAAATAACCCTCAGCTCATGTTAGTGCTGCCAGTCATGTGGGAAATAGCTCTGACACCCTAGAAGACAGGAGACATTCAAATCTCAAGCTTGTAACAGCTGAAAAAAAGGCCTTTTTAGTCAACTGTAATGTAGCCATTCCAAGGCTACACTTCCATCCTGTTATTGGCAAAAAACAAAGTTTAAATGAAAGTGTCATCAAATTAGAAAACTGAAAATGCATTTTAAGTGCAATTTACACTGAGGGCCATAGGGTCCTAAGGTATTCCACATAAAAGGGACTTAAATGGGAATTGGCAACAAACAGCATGTGAAATAATTTCATGAATAGTTTTCAGGATGAGATGTAGTTACTACATGCATTTTGCTAGCAATATTTCCCTAAAAATTACCAACTCTATTATATATCATGTTGAATTAAAAATATGTTTTAGGGGAGATAGTCATACTAGGTTAACAGTGACATGATACCAGTTGTGAACATTCAGACAACAGCTCTTGAAAATAGCAATTCTTTTTCAAAGCAATTGGACCATACAAAAATAGCCCAAATCTGCAGTTCCCAAACTGACTGTAATCCTCTTAAAACCAAATTTTGGGATGGAAATGTCTTTAATACCAAGAAATCTTATGACTTCTCACGACAGAAAGATTTGGTGAGTCTGTTGATGCTGTGAATGAGAAATTAAGGAGACTATATACCCACAAGCAGTTTAATCTGGTGAAATAAACCACAGACTGATGTCAAGTGGACAAAATGAAAAATGTTCAAAAAAATAAAAACCAAATAATATAAAGGGTGCAATTAAAGCGTTAAAAAATCCCACATGGCTTTGGCTTCTTATACTATTTTTGCAGTCTTGTTGCTTAAAAATACATACAAACTGAAATTCCTGCATGGCAAATTTGAATGGTTTGCCAGCAGCATTCAGATGTTTGACAAGGAAAGTGACATGACCTGGGAGGGGAGGATTTCCCTGTTATATCTTACACGAGACGGCACCCTAGTGGTCTGTGCAGCAGTCACAAACAAGGCATTGTTATCTGGAAGGGAAGTAACTGTGGAGCTTCCATTGGCTAGAGAACAACCCAGCTTCAATTTGTCCAGATATTCTGCATGGACAGGTTTATGACATGGAGAGTTTTGATGGCATCTTCTACTTTGAACCACTCTCCCTTCCTTCCTATATTAACAGACTCTTCCCAATCTTCTAATATTTCAGTGACTGGAAGAACATAAACATATGTTCTGTGCTTTTGGTCTTGATTTTCGAATATGCCAAAGGAGTCTTCCTAATTTTTCTTTGACTCCAGACTCCTCATAAACTTCCCTCACAGCAGCACCGCCAGGCTCTTCTTCAGGCTCCATTCCCCCTCCTGGGACAATCCACTGGTCTGGGTACCAACTGCTTTTCAGCAGCAACACCTCCCCCTGCTCGCTGCGGAAGCACAGGCATGCCGCTCACTTCTTGAAGCCCACGCGGTCGTTCGTCTGCATCTGGTTAGATTTGAATTTCATCATAGCGGTGGGATCCTGTGGATGCCCAGGCAGATACGGCTGCGGAGGCTCCAGCCGATGCAGCGGGGACCCAGCTGGCGCCACCCTGCCAGGGACAACGATGGACGAGGGCCCAGATGAGTCACACCAGCGCCGAGGACACACTGACGCAGTGGAGGTCCAGGACGCCGGTCACTGGAACCCGGAGACCGGGAGGGAAGCGCCACCTCTGCCCAGGTGCCTGCCACTCTCCATGAAGTTCGCCTTGCTGCTGCTCCTTCTGTCCCGCCTGCCTGCCAGCCATGGCCACCAGGGGAGGAGCGAGGCTCCTAGCTCATGCCATGCGGAGCCAGAGCTGGTTGCTAGTGGCAGGACACACTGGCCAGCAGCCACGGTGGATCCCATTTGTCTTTTGAAAAGTGAATCTTGAAGGGTTAATAGCTGTCCCTAAAAACTAGAGGGAACTAAAGAGTTAACAACTAACCTTAAGATAAGAAGGCCATAAAAAATGGAGACATCCAGTCCTCCAATTCTGCTAGAGCCTATTCTGAGCAAATAACTTTGATGCCTTATCTGCTTCCCTTGGACCTAAAGCTGGTTCAGTCTGTTTGTCTTAGGATCCTCCTTATAAGTTTGAACCCCAGCCTGACTCAGTGCTTCAGCCTTCATCCCGTGGGAAGGCTGCTGCCCCTCGCTACCTCCCAATAAACAATCTGTCTGTAGAGATCAAGTCGGTGTTCTGTCTTGCTTTTCTCCTACACTTTCCTTACATTTTTGGCGCTGAGACTCAGATCCCTTCAGGGCTTTTAGGCCGCATGCCCTCCCCTTTTCTTTCCCTCTCCTCTTCCCCACTTCCCTGCCAGTGTATCACTCCTTTGGGAGCATGGACACTCACCGAGCTCACTATTTGGACTAAACAGTCACTAGTCTGACCTGAGACCTCTGGTCTTTTGTGGCTTTTGTCTATGTGAGCAGTGCAAGTTCTGTTCAGCCTCGTGGCTCTGGGAGCTTTATTGGTGCTCTGTGTAAACCCAGCTTGACACCTGGCAGCTTTCTCCTTCTCCTCTCCCTCTCACTCTGACCCTCGGATTGTGTGAGCTTGGTGGCTCGTCTGTGGACACTGAGGAGTTCTGGCCAGGGATACTCCCTGGTGAATGTCCAAAATCCCTCTCTGAGCTCAGCAGAGTCTCTGACAGCCCTTTGGGTAATCCACCAGGTCATATCTCTTCTTCTTCCCTCACCTCTCCCACCAGACTTTTTTTTTAATTTTTAATTTAATTTAATTTTTTTATTGACAACTTCTATACTTACATACAAAAAACACATGATATTTCCCTCCCCTTCCCCATTCCACTTTAGAACACCAATCTCCATCATATCCCCTCCCTCTCTCCATTAGTCTTTCTTTTAATTTGATGTCATCATCTTTTTCTTCTATTATGAGGATCTTGCGAAGGTATTGCTAGGCATGGCAAGATCATGGATATCGAGGCCAATTTCTGTCTGGGCAGCTGCATTGTAAGAAGTCATATCCTTCCTTTGGCTCTTCCATTCTATCTGCCCCCTCTTCCGCAATGGTCCCTGTGCCTTGGAGGGTGTGACAGAGATGTTTCAGTGCTGGACACTCCTCCATCCCTTCTTTTCAGCACTATGTTGCCTTTTGGGTCATCCCAGTGGTCATCGCCATCTGAAAAGAGAAGCTTCTTTAACCAGAAATGAGAGTGGCGTTAATATGTGAATATGAACATTAAGTCTAGTGCTTTCAGGGCAGCTTGGTGGGAATAATATATACATTTAGTCAGACAAGAGCAGGCTTTATACCCCTAAGGCTCATGACCTCCCCTGCCATAGACTTTTGCTTAGGTTTTTCAGTACAAGGTATGTATTCCCCCCTTAGAGAGGGCCTTCAGTCCAATTATGGAGCAGTTGGTTACCCCAAGAGTAGACAAGCCACTATTGCACCCGTTCAGTCATTGGGCCTGTATGGCTAAACTTGAATATTCAGTGTCCACTGTTTTCACTGCTGATGACTTCTGTCTCCCATATGGCTGAATGCAGTGCAGCTTTTTCCAGCTTTCAGTTGGCTGGTCTACAGGGAGAAGGTTTTCTGCTCCGCACCAGCTTGCTTTCTCAGTGACCTTGCCTCTCAGGCAAGAGATGTCTTCAGCAATAGGATCTTACTGTCTGTTTCTCAAGGGAAACCAAGAGCTTTGGCAAAAGCCTTTAATGTTTTGGAGGCTACCTGGACCTCCTTGGCCAACAACTCACTAGAAGGTATCCCATCCCAGGCACTGAAAATTTTCTAGTAACAGTCTACAGCTTCTAGATGTGCCATTATTCAAAAAAGTAGGTTTACATAAGTCTTACTCACACTATCTTGAATTTAGATGGTCCCTCCTCCTGCCCTTCTTTTACGCATTCTCTTCCCATGGCCTCGCTTAGGCCATTCCCCTCCCTGTAATCTGTTCTTCTACTTACATATGTGCAATACTATACACTTAAGTCCTTCCCTCCTCTCCCTCCCTAATAGCCTTTTACCAGTTTACTGGTTTCTGGTACCTATTTTTGGTTCCAGTTCACACACAAGTCTATACATTTGTAGCTAGGATCCACATAAGAGAGAGAACATGTGACGTTTGGCTTTCTGAGCCTGGGTTACCTCATTTAGTATAATCCTTTCCAGATCCATCCATTTCCCTGCAAATTTCATAATTTCATTTTTCTTTACCGCTGAATAGAACTCCATTGTGTAAATGTACCACATCTTTATTATCCATTCATCTGTGGAGGGACATCTAGACTGGTTCCATTTCCTAGCTATTGTGAATTAGAGCAGCAATAAACATGGTTGTGCAGGTATCTCTAAGGCAGTGAGAAGAGTCCTTTGGATATATGCCTAGGAGTGCTATATAGCTGGATCATATGGTAAATCTATTTTTAGCTGTCTCAAGAACCTCCACACTGATTTCCACAATGGCTGGACCAGATTACATTCCCACCAACAGCGTAGAAGTGTTCCTCTTTTTCCGCATCCACGCCAACACTTATTGTCATTTGTTTTCTTGATGGTAGCCATTCTGACAGGAGTGAAATGGAATCTCAAAGTGGTTTTAATTTGCATTTCCCTGTTGGCTAAGGATATGGAACACTTTTTAGATGTTTATATGCCATCGGTATTTCATCTTCTGAGAATTCTCTATTTAGTTCCATAGCCCATTTTTTTAACTGGGTTGTTTGAAATCTTATTATTCTGTTTTTTGATTTCTTTGTATATTCTGGATATTAATCCTCTGTCAGATGTATAGCTGGCAAAGATTTTCTCCCATTCTGTAGGTTGTCTTTTTGCTCTATTCACAGTGTCCTTTGCTGTACAAAAGCTTTGTAATTTCATGAGGTCCCAGTGGTTGATTAGTGGTTTTATTCCCTGAGCAATTGGGGTTATCAGAAAGTCCTTGCCTATGCCAATATGTTGAAGGGTTTCCCCTACCTTTTCCTCTAGCAGTTTCAGAGTTTCAGGTCTGATATTAAGGTCTCTGATGCATTTGGACTTGACTCTTATGCATGGAGAGAGACAAGGATCTATGTTTATCCTTTTACATACAGATGTCCAGTTTTCCCAGCACCACTTGTTAAAGAGGCTATCTTTTCTCTAATGAATATTTTTGGCATTTTTGTCAAAAATCAGTCCCACCAGACTTTTGAACTCCAGATAAGAGGCCTCTGGCCGTGTGATCTCAATCTAAAGATATACAAAGTGTGCCTAGCTGCAAGTTCCTGAGGTGTGCTGTGCTGTGTGGCTTTTGGCTTTTGGCTGTGGCTTTGCTCTCTATGTTTGGTCCTGTGAAAGCAGGCCAGCTTCTTCTCCAATTATGGAACTTACCCTGGATCTGTAAGCTTTAATAAATATTTCTTCCTCCATAACTTTGCCTGGTCTGGAAGTTCATCTCAGTGAACCTGAAGTTGTCTATTACACAAGGAAAGAGAAATTAGGTATCCATATGCAGGAGTTAAGGAAGCCCAGTAAAGACAGGAGTTTTTTCTTTTAAGAAGGCAGAGGTTGTATTTGATTTAGTGAGATGGCTTGAATTTGGCGTGAAAAGGGAATGACCCTGGCAAGTCATGGCCGACTGACAGAACTGTGTGAGAGATAGAATTTTAGGAGGGGAAGGAGCAGGGGAGGGAACCTTGCATACCCTTTGCTGTGTCATCAGAGAAAGTTATCAAGACCAATGAAAATGTTAAAATCCAAAATATCAAATTTAGGTCAGTATTGGCCATTGTTTAGAGAATATTGTGGCCAAATTTGGATAGGGTGTTGGAGTAATTTGGCAGGTAGGAGCTCAGAAAGTTTGAGCTCCTTTAAATTAGCCTGAAAGCTGGGCGTGGTGGTGCATGCTTTTAATCCCAGCACTTGGGAGGCAGAAGTAGGAGGATTGCCGAGAGTTCCAGGCCACTCTGAGACTACATAGTTAATTCCAGGTCAGCCTGGACCAGAGTGAGACCCTACCTTGCAAAACCAAAAATAAAAAAAAATAAATAAGTTAGCCTGAGACATGCCAATGGAGTATTTTGGAGGATAAGGACTAGAGTGGCCAATCCCACCAGCCAGGATGTCTCTCAAGCTTAGGGAAGGCAAACGAAACCCAAGGATAAGGAGGGAGCATCCTCACAGTTCTAATGCTTGGGATGTCCAGTGGAACAACATGTGGGAGGCTCCTGGAGTCTCTGATCATCAACAGACCGAAAAGCGAGAAACTCCTGGAGTTTATATGGTCTGGAACAGGGTACCTATGCCACAGACCAAGAACAAATACCTTGTCCCAAAACTGTAATCTGATGAGCGTGTGGACAAAAGCAAAGGAAAAACTTAACTTCATCTCAAGAGACAAAGACTTCTTATTGAAGCATAGTGAGGGGCTACAACCTTCCCACAGGATAGATGCTGAAGCACTGAGTTAGGCTAGGGTTTAAGCTTATAAGGAGGATCTTAAGAAAAACAGACTGAATGAGGTGTAGGTGCAAGGGAAGTAAATATGACAACTGTTGTTATTTGTGTCCTTGTTCAGAATAAGCTTTTTTTTGGCAAAATTGTCTAGAGAGGATATTACAGAAGGTTTTTGTTCCTTCAAGGCCTTCTGAATTAAGGAAAATTTATCAATCAGAGGAGTTGTCAGGCTTGTCTGGGACTGAATGTCTCTGATGTTTCTTCAAGGTCTTCTAGTCTTAAGGAAAGTCATTAACCCTTTAGTTTTCAGGGAAAGTCATTAATCCTTCAGTCCAGACTCTGGAAAGATAAAAATGATTGGGGAAAATTGGGAAGTGAGCAAGGCATCACAGGGGTGGGTTGTGGCCAGGATGACAATGTTAGCTCCTTGTACTATTTCCTGTTGGGAGGGACAGTAGATCTCTCAGAGGTGTTCTGCAGTCCTGTGGAGGTTGGATGCCCAGGGGTTGATATTCAGTGGCCATGGATAATTCAGTGACTCACTGTGAAGTGCAGGAATGTATTTTGTCTTGGAGGCATTCAGTACGAAATCTGAGTATGTAAATACCAAAAGAGAGGGTGAATGTTATCATAATCAGGGAAGTAAATTACATGTCACAGACAGGATATGTTTAACTTGAAGGGAGTAGAGCTGTGAGATTTATTTTATTTTATTTTATTTTATATTTTATTTTTGAGAGAAAGAGGCAGAGAGAGAGAGAGAGGGAGGGAGGGAGGGAGGGAGGGAGAATGGGCATACTAGGGCATCCAGCCACTGCAAACAAACTCCAGATGCATGTGCATCTGGCTTATGTGGGTCCTGGAGAATCAAACTGTGGTTCTTTGGCTTTGCAGGCAAATGCCTTAACTGCTAAGCCATCTCTCCAGCTCAAGATTTCTTAATTTACAGCAATAGATATCTTAGCTGGCCACAGAGAGATGTCAGGTCACATGCAGAGAAATATTATTAGCCATTAAAAAGGCTAATACAGCCCAAAATATTATTGGCTCTGGATTGGTAACATTTACTTCTCCACAATTGGTGTAGTCCATCATTACAGTTTTAGTCACATAGGTGTGGCTTTTGGGAGCTTCAGCCTTTTATTTTCCATTTGCCAAATTTTACTTTCCAGTTTGTGTACATATTAGGCCATTACTTCATGTGTATCTTATGAACAGGCAAAGAGGTAGCTCTTTAGGAGAATGATATTTATCAGAGCCATTAGGAAAGAAACCACTAGAGTGTATTAAATCTATTAGCCATTATGATCTGGTTATTATGTACATATATTTTTTACATGTGACATTTACAGTTGACATGAATATTATATTTAAAGTTGAAAGATAATAATAATATAGGTGATAGGTAAGGAAGAAGGAATTAACTTGGGAAGTTAATTGGAATTTTTGGAAGTATAAAGATTGGTTTAGGTAAGGTAGGAGGTATAAGAGATTAATATTGAGGCAATAGTTGAAATATCTTAAATAGAAGGCTCATAGTCTACTTATTTGGTCCAAAGATCAAAATGGCTTAGCTTTAGGAGAACTAATGAAAATGTTAGTTTGAAAGGCTAAAAGTTTGATTGGCGCATGTGTCTGGAGTTCGTCTGCAATGGCTAGAGGCCTTAATGTGCCCATTCTCTCTCTCATGCATAAATAAATAAATAAATAAATAAATAAATAAATAAATTTAAAAAAAAAGAAGAGGGGGCTAAAGAGATGGTTTAACAGCTAAGGTGCTTGCCTGTGAAGCCCAAGGACCCAGATTTGGCTCCCCAGAACCCACATAAGCCAGAAGCACAAGATCGTGCATGCCCACAAGATGGTGCATGCCCATAAGATGATGCACGCATCTGGAGTTAGATTGCTGTGGCTAGAGGCCCTGGAGTGCAAATTCTTTCTTTCTCTCTCTCTCATAAATAAAATAAATACATTAAAAACTTTTAAGAAGAGAGACTAGTTGGAAAGAAATTTAGTGGAGGAGGGATTTAGGAGGGAGAAAAGGGAGGGGGTGGGAGGGGATTATGTTATAGTGTTTATATTTATGAAAGTTGTCAATGAAAGTTTTGTTGTTGTTTTGAGGTGGGGCCTCACCACTCTAGCTGAAGGATTAATAGCCTTCCCTGAAAACTAAAGGGAACTAAAGAGTTAAAAACTGTCCCTAAAGCTCATGGGCAATAAAGATGGCAAAGAGTCATTCAGCCTCATTAAGTTCGGCACCTTCCCTGATTGATGTACTCCCCTTAGCCTAGATGGCCTTGAAGGACCAGGGACCATCTGGGTATCCTCCCTTAGACATTCCTGGCTGAAGAAGCCTATTCTGAATAAGGACACAAACAGCTACAATTTTCTTATCAACTGCCCCTGGTACAGTCTGTTTCTTGGGATCCTCATAAATTTGAACCCCAGCCTGACTCAATGCTTCAAGCGTCATCCTGTGGGAAAGGCTGCTGGCTTCCCTATTTCTCTCAATAAACAGTCTGTAGAGATCAAGTCTGGTGTTCTTTTGCTTTTCTCTGACACTTTTCTTACACTAGCCCAGGCTGACCTGGAATTCACTCTAGTCTCAGGGTGGTCTTGAGCCAACTCAGGGTGGCTAAGTCGGGAGCAATTTCTGCTCAAATGCAAATATCTCTAGAACTGGTCTTGGGGCCAAAGCCAGGGCTGTGACTGTCCCTGTCATTTCAGTTCCATTTACCCATACCTAACAGCATTTATGCCATAGTTCAGTCCTCAAAGGGTGGGTGGCCCTAGCCAACCCGGGCCTCAAATAGTGAGCTCTCAGGATTAGCCAATGAGCAGCGCCAGTGGGCGGGGCCTTGCCGCAGCTGCACTCGGCTCTTTTCCGGCTCCGCTGCTCCTCTGTTTCGGGCTCCACTGCCCTGTGAGCCGCCCCGCGGGTCCCTGTGTGCGGTGGGCGCTGCCGACCCGAGCTGCTTGCGGGGCGCGGGCGAGGCCGGAAGCCGGGACATGGTGAGCGTGGGGCCGGCTGTCCTCAGACCGGGAGGACCGGCCGGGAACCGCCAGAGCCGCCGCGGTGGCTCCGGCCTCCCCGCGCAGCCGCCCTGGCGCCGCGGACCGGCGTCGCGTCCTCCCCGCGGGGCGGGGCGGGGCCCCACCGGCGTCCTGCGCGGTCCGCTGGGCTCGGGGCGGTGACCGGGACCCCGGCCCGGCGGCCTCCGGGCAGCTCCGCGGCGCGGGTCCCCGTCGTGGTGCTTCTCTGGGGTCCCGTCGGGAGGCCAGCGCGGGGATGCTGCTGAGATGGAGAGCTTGCCTAGAGGGTTAGGAACCCTCGCTCACATCCCAAGCATCGCACGTACCGCCTTGGTGGAATCCGGCTTTCATCCCAGCACTTGGGATTGGAGGCAGGAGGATGAGTTCAGTGTTATCCTCGACTACATAGGTCGATCGAGGCCAGCCATGGTTTAAAAAAGCACATTGTTAAACTCAAGGTCCTCCTATTTCTCAGTCTTCCAGAAGTTCTGAACATTTTATGTTTAGGTAAATGATCAGCTTTTAATTAATTCTGTGAAAGTTATAAAGTCCGTAGCCAATTAATTTCTTTTCATGCCAGGGGGTGGTCCAGTAAAAGATAACCACACTTTGCAATGAGTTTTCTTTCCTCCCTTATCAGAGTTAAATTTTTGTGGTTTTGTGTTTGTTCTGTTGATTATTGTAGTGTCATGGTCAATCTTAGGATTCAGATTGTGTCAATGTCTGTAGTATTTATTTTGCAGTATTGGGTTGATCATTCTGTTTTTCCTCCTTTTCCATATAACCTTTAGAATCAATTTTGTATTCTTGACAACATGAGTTGCTAGGATTGTGCTGGAATTGTTTGGACTCTGTAGCTCAAATTGAGAACTGATACATGGACTATCTCCATTTATTGAGTTCTTTTATATTTTTGGCATTAGATATTTACTTGTTACCTATATATCTTTGTTAAATTTCTCTGTAAGCATTTCTTGTATTATTTTTTGATGTAACATAAGTGGTGGTTGTTTTCTTTTTGGCGTGGTGTTTTTAGTTGACATCCAATTATATATTGCTGGTATGCAGGAAATTGATGGACTTTGTATATTAACCTTATGTTCTATAAGTGTCTTAGTAGTTACTTGAGTGTTGCTTCTTGGGTTTTTATGTGGACCTAGATAGTTTTATTTAGTTAGTTTTAAATTTTTAAATTTATTTGCAAGGAGAGAGAGAGAATGGGCACGCTAGAGCCTCCAGTAGTTGCAAACAAGCTCCAGATGTGTGTGCCACTTGGTGCATCTGGCTCTATGTGTGGGTACTGGGGAGTTGAACCTGGGTCATCAGGCTTTGCAAACAATTGCCTTAACCACTGAGCAATCTCTCCAGTCCTTGTTAGTTTTGCTTTTCAATCTAAATGGCTCCCCTCTGCCTTTTTCTTGCCAAATTTAGCTTTTTTAAAAAAAAAAATGTTGATATGGTATCATTTTTATTTATTGATGTGATGTATTACACTGTTAGTATTTTTTTGCTTTGGGGTGCTAAGAATTGAACATATATCCTTGTACAAGCTTAGCATGAGCTTGGCCCTAGGCACCATAGTCTCACTTTTGAAGTTTGAATTGGTTTTGCATTCCTGCATTAATTCCCAATGGTTTCTGATAAGTTTAGTTTTTGCTAGTTGTTTGCTTGGTTTCTTTTTTATTTTATTTTTGTTTTTATCTATTTGAGAGAGAAAGAGAGAGAGATAATGGACTCACCAGGGCCTTCAGCTGCTGCAAACAAACTCCAGAAGCATGCGCCACCTTGTGGATCTGGCCTACGTGGGTCCTGGGGAATTGACCCTGGGTCCTTTGGCTTTGTAGGCTAAGCCACCCATCCAGCCCTGCTTGGTTTCTTTTTTGAAACAGTCACACTCTTCAGGCTAGCCTCTAACTGATGGCAGTCCTCCTGCTTCAACCTATGGAGTGCTGATATTACAGGTATGAGCCACTCTTCCCAACTCTATTTATCTTTTTTATAATTTTGTGGGTTTGGTTTTGTGTTGTTGTGATTAGTTGGTTGGTTGGTTTTTTGTTTTGTTTTGTTTTGTTTTGTTTTTTGGTTTTTGGTTTTTTTTGCAAGGTAGGGTCTCACTCTGGTCCAGGCTGACCTGGAATTCACTATGTAGTCTCAGGGTGGCCTAGAACTCTTGGCGATCCTCCTACCTCTGCCTCCCAAGTGCTGGGATTAAAGGTGTGCGCCACGCCCAGCGGTTGGTTGGTTTTTTGAGGCAGTGTGTCTCTCTAGTCCAGGCTGACCTGGAACCCATGGTACTCCTCCTACATCAGTGTCTGTAGTACTGGGGTTAAAAGGATAAGCCACTATGTCTGGCTTTTTCTTTGGTTTTATTGAGATGGGGGTATCATCATCTAGCTCAGGGTGTCCTTGAATACCCTGTGTATTTGAGAATGACCTTGAACTACTTACCTCTACCTTCCAGATTTTTTATGAGACAGAAAAATATGTATAAAAGAACTTTAAAAAAAATTGAAGTAGCAACCAGGTCTGTCTAAGACTTAGAACAGAGAAGAACTGTATAGTTTAACAACAGGTGAATAGTTATCTTAATGTCATGAATATTGACATATAATATAATATATAATATATATAATATAATATAATATAATATAATATAATATATATATAATATAATGCCATGAGTGCAATTCAAATTCAACTCTCGCTCTAGCCCATGCTGACCTGGAATTCAATCTGTATTCTCAAGGAGGCCTTGAACTCACAGCGAATCCTCCTACCTCTGCCTTCCAAGTGCTGGGATTAAAGGCGTGCCCCACCACGCCTGGCTTGGACTTTTTTTTTTTTTTTTAGTGTATCTAAATGTTACAAGAAAGCCAGAGCTACAGGACTGGTGTAACTGGCCTTCTGAGGATTTAATAACCATACTTGGAAACCAAAGCCAATTAGGATGTAGGGGCTAAAAGGGAAGCCAATATTTTGGTCTGTGCTCCCAGGTCAAGCAGGCCCCAGGAAACAACTGGACACTTCCAAAGAGTCCTATAGCTCCTTTTGTGTGTGTGTGTGTGTGTGTGTGTGTGTGTGTGTGTGTTCTTTTGAAGTATGGTCTTGTTCTATCCCAGGCTCTCCTGGAATTCACTGTGTACTCCTCAGGCTGGCCTTGAACTCACAGCAATCCTCCTACCTCTGCCTTCCAAGTGCTGGGATTAAAGGCTTGTTCCACCATGCCCAGCTCCTATCCGCCCTCAAGTGGTCCTAAACAATCTTAACTCTTTTCCTCTGGGTCCCTTTTGATTGTCCTCCAAGGCCTAAAAGTCAACAACTGTAGAGACCCTGTAAACGCCTCCAGCCTGAAGAAGTTAGTTCAAGTTGATGTCCGTCTCCTAAATGAAGGGGGTAATAGATGTCTAGGCAGGTATTCAGTTTGGTGGTCATTGAAGATCAGACCCATACCCAACTTCCTGTTTCCCTGGTACTATCAGAAAGGGAAGAGCCACCATTCCTTCCTGACTGAGAGGACTGGTCCTCAATGGAGATATACTTCCAAATTAAAAGGTTAAATAAAAATTCAGATTAAAGGTCATTAAATTTCTGATTAAAAGATAATGTCAGGCTGGAGAGATGGCTTAGCGGTTAAGGCGCCTGCCTGCTAAGCCTAAGAACGCTGGTTCCAATCTCCAGCGGTTCCAATCTCCAGGTCCCACGTTTAGCCAGATGCAAAGTGATGCAAGGGCACAATGCCACACTTGACCAACAAGGGGGCGCACGCATCTGGATTTCGTTCACAGCAGCTGAGAGACTGCTGGTGCGCTCATTCTCTATCTGTCTCCCTCTCCCTCTCTGTCTGTCTGTCTGTCTCTCTCTCTCTCTGTGTCTCTCTCTCCAAAAAAAATAAATAAAATAATAAAAAAATTTAAAAAAAAAGATAATGTCTTCACCATGGGAATCTAATCTGTTGCAGTCTCCTTCAAGCATCCGGTTCAGCCTGGACATTGAATTGCTTCCTGTTTGTTACACTACAGATGTTTAAATTTCTTCCTTTTCAGTTTGTGGATGTTGTATTAATAAAGCATTTCTTGGTTTATCAGAAAAAAAAACAACAAAAAATTTTTGATTAAGGTATATTTGATAATTAAACTAAATAAAATGACATGATTAGATTATTAAAGATTATTAAATTTCTAAAGGTTAAAATTCCACTTCTCTAAAATAAAAACTAATGCCTCATTCTCTTGTTTACATCAAGGATCCTTCCTTCCTTCCTTTCTTTCTTTCTTTCTTCTTTCTTTTTTAATTACAAGAACACTATTTTAACACTGGCCCTTTAGCCAGACATGGTGGTGGCTCACGCCTTTAATCCCAGCACTCGGGAGGCAGAGGTAGGAGGATCGCCATGAGTTTGAGGCCGCCCTGAGACTACAGAGTGAATTTCAGGTCAGCCTGAACTAGAGTGAGACGCTACCTTGAAAAAAAAAAAATACTATGAGCCATGTATATTACAAGGAACTTTTAAATGCAGTGTCTCTCACATTTAACCTACACAGTTCATTTCAGGAGGTCCAATTCCAAATTGTTTCAGAATTCTACCTGGGTCTCCTAGCTAATAGGTGTTGTCACCCCTCTAATCACCATTTTAATCCTTATATCCATAAGTCTCTCTCTAATACAGTTGTTAGCCTGATTTATCCAGACCACCATGTAGCATGTCACATGGACTCATGTGGATAAAGTCCTCTGGCTATGGGAGTACAGATACTAGCCTCCGGTTCAGACACCCCAAGATGAGGAGGCCTTTGACCCCGCTGTGCCTCCATTCATCGGGAAGCAACTAGAGATACTGTACCTCCTTGTGAGGTCTTCCTACCATTCTCTTTTCCTATGAAATTTTTGTTATTTTTTTATATTCAAAAGAAAAAAGCTTAGCATATTAGAATCCCAGATCTCTCTCCCATCTTCCTCTCTCCCCTACCATCTGGCCATAATAGACCTGGGATTCTGGGACTGCCTCTTGGTATGATAATTTAGGATGTTCTGGGATAAGAGGAGGGAAGACCACCTCTCTTCCCCAGCCCCTACTGTACACAACACCCAAGGCCTCTCCTTTGCAGGGTAGTTTCTCAATAAATCCTGGCTGGCCCTCACTTTTTTGACTTTCCTTTTCCAGGTGTGTCCATATTCCCCTTTATCCTTTTTCTCTCCCTATCAGTTCTTCCCTCTCTTTCCCCCTGTGCACATACTCCCTTTCTCTTCTTTTTCTCTTCCTTCCTTCTTTTCTTTTTCTTCTTTCTTTCTTCCATTACAGTAAAATCTTAAAACCAAGAAACTTATCTGTCTTGGTCCTCTCTCTTCACTTTCCTGTTGTTAATTCAGACCCTGGGCCCAAGAAACTGTTGGTCTCTATCCTCTGTTGTGAACCCCAAACCTGTCACACACACCATAAATAAACATATGGGCAAATAAATAAAATATAATTTGGGAAAGGTGACATTTTTATGAAATTTTGCTCCCTCCCTCTTTTCACAAAGATGGTCTTGCTAAGTTGCATGACTTTGAACATCTGGGTCACTCTATCCTTTCATCTCAGTCTCTTAAGAGACTGATTAGTTTCATAGTTTCATGTCAGCAGACATGGAGTTCTTCCTAAAAATACCCATCAGCTTTCCATGTCCTCCACACTGCTTTGACATTACTCAGTGGAAATTCAGAAATTGTTCTTTAATGATGACTAGTATTAATGAAATATCATATTTAGTACTTGATGAAATTTGGCCTAAGTTGCTTCTACTAAATGGTTCATTTCCTTATTCAATCAGTTTTGTGATGACATGTGTAAAATAGTGTCTACCAGGAAGTTCATTACCCAGAGAGTTTGGGGGGTGGGCTAATCATTTAGGAACCTCTGTGAATATACATCAGATTATAGGCTTTCAGAAGAATGCCAGAAGTTCAGAAAATGCCATGTTTCCAGAAAAGTAAACTGCTTTTGTCATTTTTGTTCATAGGTTAACTCAAAATTTTCCATTTCACTTCATGCCAGTGAAGTTAAAAATTTGTGAGCAGAATTTCTAAAGGGAGCAGCCTCATGACTGCTAATGTTAAATCTCTTTTGGTACTGCAGATGATAGTTTAATATTTATTTATTTATTTGAGAGAGAGAGAGAGAAGGAAGAAAGGAAGGAAGAAAAAAGAAAGAAGGGAACAAGCAAGCAGAAAGAGAGAGAATGGACACACTAGGGACTCCAGCCACTGAAAACGAACTCCTGACACATGCATTCCCTGATGCATTTGGCTTATGTGAGTCCTGGGGAATTGAACCGGGGTCCTTAGGCTTTGCAGACAAACGCATCAACTGCTAAGCCATCTCTCCAGCCCAAATGATGAGTTTTGTTATGGCAGAAAGTATAGATCTACTCCAGTAAATGAAATTGGGTGGCCCAGCAACACATTACTCTCCCTGGACCCAATAATGTGAGGAGTGGTTCTGCTCTGCTGTTTCTTTCTTTAAGGAAAATTAATTATTCATTTGCAAGCACAGAGATAGAAAATGAGTATGGGTGCCTCTTGCCACTGCAAACAAATTCCAGATGCATGTGCCACTTTATCCATGTAGCTTTACATGGGTACTGGGGAATTGCATCAAGGCCATCAGGTTTTGCAAGCAAGTGCCTTTAATCAGTGAGACATCTCTCCAGCCCTGCTGTTTCCTTTTAAAATAGCTCAATGCTATGTTTCTAATTAATGTATATGAACCACAGAATTATGATAACCAACATCTTGTCAACAATGTAGATTCAAAATTCTGTGTGTACGTGTGTGTGCACGTGCAAGTATGCATGCACCTGTGCATGTACGGAATACACCAGAACTTCCTACCACTGCAAATGATTGTCAGATACATATGCCACTTTTTGTAGTCTGGCTTTACATGGGTACTAGGAAATTGAACCCAGGCCAGCAGGCTTCATAAGCAAACACCTTTAACCATTGAGTAGTCTTCCCCAACCCCTGACATATTCTGTTATATAAATATGTGGTCTGTTTTAGGACATGGTGGCCTTTGAAGATGTTGCTGTGAACTTCAGCCGGGAAGAATGGGCTTTGCTTAGTTCTTCTCAAAAGAATCTGTACAGAAATGTGATGCTGGAGACTTGCCAGAATCTTAGTACTGTTGGTGAGAACATCATCATCTTTCATTTATCTATTAGAGAACAAGTATTCTTGGTTATTGTTAGTACAATGCTACTGCAGCTTCAGATTGCTGGGTTGAACATCTAAAGCAAACACAGTTTATGGGAGGAAAGAGTTTATTTCAGGCTTATAAATCCAGGGTAAAGTTTCATCAATGGCAAAAGAAGCTGTTTCCATATATCCAAGAAGAGAGAAACATCCAAACAGCCAGCAAAAAACAAAAACAGCAAGCAGGGACCCACCAGAACTCAAACCTCTGTGCATACTTTTGGGCTGGAATTTAGATTTGCCCCCAGTTACCTGACCTCTGTAAAGCAGGAGTCTGCCTGATGTTACAAACTCAATTTCAAACACCTGAGTCTATGGGGGACATACATTCAATTTACCAGTTGTCTGTGTTATTCTGTGATTTAGAATGGGGTTAGGGAAGAATTTGGTGAATAAGTTAGCCAGTTTTTAAAGTACATTGGAGCTGGAAACTAGTAAATTTTCTGTTGTCTACATTTTAGGAATCAAATGGGAAGACCAGAACGTTGAAGATACTCATAAAAGTTCTAGAAAATATCTAATGTAAGTTGCATGCACAGGTGGAACAAAATGTCCTTTGAGGTAAACTTAATGTGCCATGAACATTTTAGAACAAGCAAACAAAACAAATAAGCGTAGCCCCAAATTTATTCATCATTAGAAAAAAAAAAACACCTTTTTTTTGAAGCTGGTTCTTACTCTAGTCCAGGCTGACTTGGAACTCAATCTAAAGCCCAGGCTGGTCTCAAACTTATGGTGATCCTCCTGAGTAATGAGGTTAAAGGTTTGAGCCACCACGCCCAGCCTTAGAAATTTTTCACTAAAAATATGTAATGCATAGTAAAGAAAGCTTTTCAGTGTTTGCAAAACTTCATTTGGAAACTACTTGACTGCAGTTATGAACGATACTGTTTTGATCATAGCTTTGTGGAAGCCATATTGTAGAATGATTAATTCATTTAATTTCAGACCATTCAGATACTGTGAAAGCATATACTTTTTCTGATTGTGGAGACAGTATAGGTCTAAAACCTATTATGCAAACAGTCATTACTAAAGCAACTATTATTAATATGCTTAGCATTTTTTTTTTACAGAGGCTTCATTGTAGAGTGTTACAAGAATAAAGAATGTAATGAGTATAGAGATATCTTTACCTGCATATCAAATCTCTATATGAGCCCACAAACTTTTACTGGGGTAAAACCATGTGAATGCAGTGTGTGTGTCTAAGTTTCCATGTCATTTATCCTTTAATAGGCGCATCCTACTTCAGTCTGGATATAAACCATATGAACATGAAGAATATGGAAGACAATTTAAATGTAAACACTGTGGAACTACCTTAAATTTTGCCAGAAATATTCAAAGTCACATGAGAATCCACACTGTAAATGGACCTTGTGAATATGAGCTATGTTCAGAATCCTTTGGTTTTCACAGTCCGTCAGGAACACCTACACAGACCGACAGTGAAGAAGCACCTTATGAATACAAGGAATGTGGAGAGTTCTCTGTTTGTCCTAGCTCACTTTGTACACATGGAGGAGCTCACAGTGCAGCAAAATGTTATGGATGTAATTACTGTGGTAAAACTCTGAGTTCTTCTAGTTCCCTTCGAAGACATGAAAGAATTCATACTGGCGAAAAGCCCTATGAATGTAAAGAATGTGGTAAATCCTTTAGACTTCACAGTTCCTTTCAATGCCACAACAGAATCCACGCTGGGGAGAAGCCCTATGAATGTAAACAGTGTGGTAAGTCCTTTACCCACCACAATTCCTTTTACAAGCATAAGTTAATTCATGTGGGGGAAAAACCTTATAAATGTAAACAATGTGGTAAATCTTTCATGTATCTCAGTTTGCTCCAAACACATGAAAGAACTCACACTGGTGAAAAACCCTACAAATGCAAACAATGTGGTAAAGCCTATCGACATGACAGTTCTCTTCGGAGTCATGAAAAAGTTCATGCTGGAGCAAAACCCTATGAATGTAAAAGATGTGGTAAGGCTTTTGGACGTCACAATTCCCTTCGATTACATGAAAACATTCATACTGGAGAAAAACCGTATGAATGTAAACAATGTGGTAAAGCCTTTCGATGCAAAAGTTATCTTCGATTACATCAAAAAAGTCATACTGGAGAAAAGCCATATGAATGTAAGCAGTGTGGAAAGTCCTTTGTTTATCCATGTTTCCTTCGAAAGCATGAAAGAATCCATACTGGAGAAAAACCCTATGATTGTAAACAATGTGGTGAAGCCTTCAAGGGTTATAGTGCCCTTCGGAGACATGAAGGAGATCATGCTTTGCACAAGCCCTATGAGTGTAAACAGTGTGGCAGATCCTTCATTTACCCCTGTTTCCTTCATGCACATGAAAGAACCCATACTGGTGAAAAACCCTATGATTGTAAACAATGTGGTAAAGCCTTCAGGGATCATAGTTCCCTTCTGAGACATGTGAAAGATCACAGTGAAAGATAAACACCATGGATGCGAATAGGATGGGTTCAAACTTTCCAGCTCCCTTAAATGTATGGAAAAGTCATGGGCAAGAAATTTAATGAATTTATTAAAAAGTGATATAACCTTTGGTATTTGGGTTTTTTATTTGTTTTCCATTTATTATTTGTGTGTGTGTTTATTTAATTAGATCATGGAATGAGTCCCTGGAGGAAAATCCTATGTGTATCAGAAAGAAATATGTTGTGACATTCAGCGTCATTTGAAAATATGTAGGGACTCATTCTGGAAGAAAATCATTTTGATGAATGGGAATACATTC
Organism: Orientallactaga sibirica; assembly: GCA_036365145.1. NCBI lineage: Eukaryota > Metazoa > Chordata > Mammalia > Rodentia > Dipodidae > Orientallactaga > Orientallactaga sibirica. Next base: position 2,068,076 of record JAEOAD010002758.1, read on the forward strand.
TTTTCTCTCATCTACTCAAAATACATGGTAACAGAGGTAGAAGGCTTTACAAGGAGTAGACACTACATTGAAACTCTAGCAGTTTGGAGGAATTTAAAGAAAAGTTTTAACTACCATGTAAGTGATGGTAGAACTCCATATATTTTAGGCAGGGTTTCTCATTCTCCTGTCATTTTCTCTGTTGTGCTCACCACAAGCTTCTCTGGAAATTTTCCTGTCCATCTCACATCACACTAACAGCACACAGAGATTACAGAAGCCCACCATAGCTTCTGGCTTTTTACATGGGGTCTGGGGATCAAACTCAGGTACTCAGGCTTGATCAGCAAGTGTTCTATCTATGGATATATCACCCTGTCCTTGATTTTTTTCTGCAGGGTTTCATAGCTTTCTGAAGATTTTTTTTTTTTAGCTATTTTATTACATTTGTAACTGTTTCATGTTTGAGTTTTATTGTAACACTCATTTTAAATAATTAGTAATGTTTTATAAAGTAAGAGTTTTCATTATTATATGCATATAGTGTAATATTAACCATCTATACATCCCTACTTGCCTCTTTCCCCTTTTCCCTTTGTAAATTTTGTAGTGTCCCTTTTACTTTCATGTGCATTTTTCTTAGATTCCACATATGAGGGCTAGAAAGATGGCTCAGGAGTTAAGGCATTTGCCTGCAAAGCCAAAGGACACAGGTTCAATTCCCCAGGACCCACATAAGCCAGATGCATAAGGTGGCACATGCATCTGGAGTTCCTTTGCAGCAGCTGGAGTATCTGGCTATGTCTGTCTTCTTTATCTCTCATAAATAAATTAAAAATATATATTTTTTAAAAAAGATTACACATGAGAGAAAAATATTTGATATCTTGTAAAATGAGCTTACCCCATTTAACATGATCTCTAGTTCATCCATTTTTCTGCAGACAACATAATTTCATTGTTTTCTATGGCTAAATAAAACTGCATATATATAACATTTTGTTTATCATTCATCTGTTAATAGAAACCTGTGTAGAGGTGAAAAGTTGTTTATTTTGAATGGCTCAAAAAAAATGTAAGTATATCCATGGTAACTTGACTTTTATTCCTTTAGGTGTGTATCACAATGTAGTATAGCTAGATCATATATAAATTGTTTTGAAGTCCTTCAATATAATTTTTTTTCTTTTTTGAGGTAGGGTCTCACTCTGGCCCAGGCAGTCCTGGAATTCACTATGTAGTCTCAGGGTGGCCTCGAACTCATGGCAATCCTCCTACCTCTGCTTCCCAAGTGCTGGGATTAAAGGCATGTGCCACCACACCTGGCAATTTTTTAAAATATGTATATTTTATAGTTTAGAGCAAGAGAGATGGAATTGGCACGCCAAGGCCTCAGCCACTGCAATTGAACTCCAGATGCTTGCACCACCTAGTGGGCATGTGCAACCTTGTGCTTGCCTCACCTTTGTGTGTCTGGCTTATGTGGGATCTGGAGAGTTGAACATGAGTCCTTAGGCTTCACAGGCAAGCTCCTTAACCGCTAAGCCATATCTCCATCCCTTTTTTTTTTTTTTTTTTGGAGAGAGACACAGAGACAGACAGACAGAGAGAGGGGGAGAGGAAAACAGAATGGGAGTGCCAGCAGTCTCTTAGCTGCTGTGTACAAAATCCAGATGTGTGCACCCTCTTGTGGGCAAGTGTGGCATTGCACCCTTGTGTCACTTTGCATCTGGCTAAACGTGGGACCTGGAGATTGGAACCGGCTTTTTAGGCTTAGCAGGCAGGCACTTTAACTGCTAAGCCATCTCTCCAGCCCCCATCCCTATTTTTTAAAATATTTTTTGTTTACTTTTTTTTGGTTTTCTGAGGTAAAGTCTCACTCTAGCCCAGGCAGACCTAGAATTCACTATATAGTCTCAGGATGGCCTCAAACTCATGGTGATCCTCCTACTTCTGCCTCTCGAGTACTGGGATTAAAGGTATGCACCACCACACCTGGCTTGTTTACTTTTTTTATTTGAAAGAGAGAGAGAGAGAATGGGTACACCACGGCTTCCTGCAACCGCAAACAAATTCCAGATGCATATATGTGGGTACTAGGGAATCAAACCTGGGTCCTTAGGGTTTGCAGGCAAGTACCTTAACCACTAAGCCATCTCTCCAGCTCTTGAAATTATTGTTATTTTTTTTTTTTTGAAGCAGGTCTCCTGTTGCCCAGGCTGGCAGCAGACTATGTAGTTCAGGACAGCCTTGAATTTCTGATCTTTCTGCTTCTACCACCCAAGTGCTGTGATTACTAGTATGTACCACTATGCCTGTTTCATTTGATGCTGGAGATCAATCCATGCTTCCATGCATACTAGACAAGCATTCCACAGACTGAACAGTATCCCTAGCCTATCTACACAGATTTTCATAGTGCCTTGGGTAGCTGGTAGTATTTAAAATTTATATTCCAATTCATTGCTAATATAATGACATTCATTGAATACTGTATTTTGACACTGTATATTGCTTGAAGAATCAGCATAGTTAATGTGCTCCATTTTCCAAGATGATGCTTTTAAAATAACTGTACACTTAATCCCAGGATTACGTAAGACATCCATGATGGGACAGATGGGATTCACTGTACAGCAACTTTGAAGCATGTTGTTTAGTGCCCTGGTGTTCTGTCCTTGAAGGCTGAGAAGGGAGCTTTGCCATGGCTTCTCCCGAAATTTTTGTTTGTTTGGTTTGAGACAGGTTCTTGCTATGAAGTCCACATGAGCCACAAATTTCTGATCCTCTTGCCTCAGCTTCTGGAGGGCCAGAAACACAGGCATGTGTCAACATGCCAGGCCAGAATTATTTCTTTTTTAAAAAATATATTTTTATTTATTTATTTGCAAACAGAGGAGATAGACAGAGAGAATGGACATACCAGGGCCTCCAGCCAGTGCAAATGAACTCCAGATGTGCATGTGCCTCTTTGTGATTTGGCTTTACCTGGGTACTGGGGTATTGAACCCAGATTGTTAGGCTTTTCACGCAGGTGCCTTAACCACTGAGCAATCTCTGCAGCCCCAGCATTCTTTTTTTTTTTTTTAAATATTTATTTCTTTATTTACAAGCAGAGAGTGAGATGGAGAGAAGAGAGACACAGAGAATGGGCACACCAGGGCCTCCAGCAAATGAATTCCAGAAGCATGTGCCACCTTCTGCATCTGGCTTATGTGGGCACTGGGGAATCGAACCTGGGTCCTTAGACTTCGCAGGCAAGAGCCTTAATCACTGAGCCATGTCTCCAGCCCAAGTACTTGCCACCCAGAATTCTTTATTAAGCACCCACTAGAGAAGCTCTCAATTTTTGGAAGGTTCCTTTATCCATAATATTTGAGGGAAACTTTATTTTTTAAAAAATGTTGAAAATAAAAATAAAGTATCTTTAAAAAAAAATGTTGGGCTGGAGAGATGGCTTAGCGGTTAAATGCTTGCCTATGAAGCCTAAGAACCCCAGTTTGAGGCTCGATTCTCCAGGACCCACGTAAGCAAGATGCACAAGGGGGTGCATGCATCTGGAGTTCGTTTGCAGTGGCTGGAGGCCCTGGAGCACCCATTCTCTCTCTCTCTCTCTCTCTCTCTCTCTCTCTCTCTACCTGCAAATAAATAAATAAATAAAAAAAATATTTTTTTTTAATGTTGGGCTGGAAAGATGGTTAAGGTGCTTGCCTGTGAAGCCAAATGACATGGGTTCAATTCCCCAGTACCCACATAGGCCAGATAGACAAGATGGCATATGCATCTGGAGTTTGTTTACAGTGGCTAGAGGCCTTGGTACACTCATTCTCTCCCTCTCCTTCCCTCTCTCTCTTAAAAACATACTTGAAAAAGTTAAAAGGGCTAGAGAGAAGGCTTAGCGGTTAAGGTGTTTGCCTGTGAAGCCTAAGGACTTATGTTCAACTCTCCAGATCTCATGTAAGCCAGATGCACAAGCATGCAAGATCACACATGTGCACAAGATGGTGCGTGCATGGGGAGTTCAATTGCAGTGGCTGGAGGCCCTTGCACACCAATTCTCTCTCCCTCTCTCTCATAAAAAATATTTTTTAAATGCCCATTGAGAGGTTCAATGGGTAGAAGTCATGTAATGCTATGGTATTTATACAGTCCCAGCATTGCTTGCAAGGAGAGATCCTAACAGGGCAAGTACAAATACAGTGTTAGAAAATACACTGTCAGGACTTTGTAGCCAGTAAGTTGTGAATAGGCCAGCACAGGGTTAGCCATCTTGCAGCCTTAAATAAAAGGATACTGTATTGGGCATGGAAATTCACTGTATTCCATGCACCACAGATGCCGAGGCAGGAGGACAACAAATTCATTGCCCTTCTGACAATTAGCAGGCCCTGTTTTAAAAAAAAAGAAAGTCTGGGCTGGAGAGATGGCTTAGAGGTTAAGGCGCCTGCCTCCTAAGCCTAAGAACACTGGTTCCAATCTCCAGCGGTTCCAATCTCCAGGTCCCACCTCTAGCCAGATGCAGTGACGCAAGGGCGCAATGCCTCACTTGACCACAGGGGGGCGCACACATATGGATTTCGTTCGCAGCAGCTGAGACACTGCTGGCACGCCCAAGTCTGTCTTCCTCTCCCTCTCTCTCTCTCTCTCTGTGTCTCTCTCTCTCTCAAAAAAAAAAAAAAGTCTGGGTGTGTTAGTGCACATCTTTAATCCCTTGGGATTAAAGCACTTTGGAGGCCAAGGTAGGAGGATCACTGTGAGTTTGAGGCCAGCCTGAGACTATAGTGAATTCCAGGTAAGCCTGGGCTAGAGTGAGACCCTACTTAAGAAGCCAAAAAAAAAAGAAAAGAAAATGTTCTTTGTGTATGTTGAGCTTAATAATGTTCATTTTCCCTGCAATATTGAAGTGACTATAAATGTTTTGAAGACTAAATATATTACAGCTCAAAACATTTCAGTTGTAAATATATCATTTTTACCAAGACAATTTGTTTTTACCTTCCTAGATTTAATGAACACAAACTGCAAAACTGTAGTTCTGGGTTTATGTCATTTTTATTTGAGAGAATTGCTGTATAGTTTTCATGTTGATCAAAGATTAAACATTAATTAAACCATTAGAGGAAGAGTTTTAGATGATAAAGTCTACTTTCAAAGCTAAATAGTTTTCAGGTCATTACTAATTATTCATAAAACAGAAGGCATAGGAGAGGAAAAGGAACAGATGAAAGACAGCATAGAGATAAATCTATTTAAATCCCATGATGAAATCTAGTTCTTTAGTGTGGGCCTAAAATAATAGTAAAAACAGACCCCACTGCGCAAAACGTACAAAAGACTTTGGCAGTATTAATGCATTGTTTGATCAGAATTTTTCGGAGACATTGAAGCACTTACAGGTTAAGAAGATTAGTAAGTAAGTGTAATTAATAGTCCACATTTTATCTTCATGAGTGCTCAGCTGAGAGAGAGAGACCACCTACAGCTGGGAGTAGAGCATGAGAGTTATGCCCAAAGCAAAGCTCCACTCAGAAAAAGTAGGATTTTATTCATGAAGTCTATACTTTTTACAGGAAGTCACTATGTAGAGTAGTGCACATTCCTGAGCATGCCCAGTTAAGGAATACATTACTAAGTGTTCCCATCTTAAGGTCATAAAGCACATGTTTGAAAGATTCAAATGATAAATGCCTGTAGCATTCTCAGTTTGGAACATGAAGTTTTAGCTGAAAATGAAAGAAAGGGCACCTTGAAGGTCTTAATATAGATTTCCCTTAACGTGGCCTACCTTGTGTAGCAGCCAGCAGTTTTTCTTTTCTTTTTTTTAAGTAGGGTCTCACACTAGCCCAGGCTGACATGGAATTCACTATGTAGTCTCAGGGTGTCCTTGAACTCACCGTGATCCTCCTACCTCTGCCTCCTGAGTGCTGGGATTAAAGGCTTGTGCCACCACACCTGGTAGTGTTTCTCAGCTATGTCTTAATAAGATTTGGGTCATGCTTTGCTTGTATTAATAGTTTATGTTTTCTCTCCTTTGCTACAATTATATTATGGTTGCTTCCCATTTCTGCCCATTTTCATTACAATGTTTTATGTGAGAGTATACAAAATTAAATTAAGGTCAAGTGTAGAGACTTCTGCAAAATATCATTGAAGATTTTTGCAACGTGACAGGGTCTCACTCCAGCTCAGGCTGACCTGGAACTCCCTGTAATCCTCCTTCAGCCTCCTGAGCCATCATTCCCAGTTAATGTAGATGCCATTCTTAAACTCTAAACTCCCTAACAAACTGAAGGATTTGTAGGAGAGATGAGAGAACATATAGAACTTACACCAAATGGAGATGAAATTCATTTTGTATTTGTTTGTTTTTTAAATATTTATTTATTTGAGAGAGACAGAGAAAGAGGTAGGTAGAGAATGGGCATGCCAGGACATGTAGCCATTGGAAACAAACTCCAGACGCATGTGCTACCTTGTGCTTCTGGCTTACAGGGGTACTGAGGAATTGAACCTGGGTCCTTAAGCTTCACAAGGCAAGTGACAACCACTAAGCCATCTCTCCAGCCCCCATTTTACATTTTTATCTTTAAGTGAAATGTTTTTATTCTATATGTCTGCTGAGATTTCTTGTGCAAATAACCAAATGCTTCATTTCATTTACATTTATGATATGATTTCAAGAAACATTGATAAGACTTGATAATTTGCTCTCAAATTTATGCTCCCCCCCACCCCATTGTCAATTCCTGACATTCTTAACCTGAGTGGTAATGTCTTGTAACTGAATAAGGTGCATGATTTCTAAAAAAACATCTTTAAAACACTGCCGGTGTGCTGTGGGAGATGGCTTAGTGAATAACTAAATGAGTACCTGAATTTTGATCCCTAGCCCTACATAAAAGCCAGAAACTGAGGCAGGCTTCTGTAATACCTACAGAGACAAGGAAGGAGGAGACAGGAATTTCCTGGAAGCTCAGGAATGGACAGTGAATGAGATACCCTGCCTCAAAATGAAGTGAAAGGTAAGGATTGACCTGAAGTTGCCTTCTGACCTCCACACATGCTCTATGGTCACACACATGCTAAATAAATAAATTTTAAAACTCTGCCAAGTTATGTATGTCCCAGGTTGCTTTTGATTTTCCAGGGCTTTCCTTAAAGCCCACCTTTCTCAAGCAATTTGTGACACTTTTTTTTTTTTTTTTTTTTTTTTTGCCTTTAAGCAAGCTTTTATAGCAATTGCTTTGACTTGCAGGCAACACTTTTTTCCTCAGACTGACAATTGGAAGATGCTATCTAGACTGAGTCTAAATCCTGTCATTTTAATGTATCTATGAATTATATTGTTTCAAAATGGTTGATTTTAAAAATTGCTGTTACCTGGATATGGTGACTCAAACCAGTAATCCTAACATTCAGGAGAGTGAGGGAGGGTTGCTACAAGTAACAGAAGCCAGGCTTCTGTTAAACACTGTGTTCCACAGTCGCCTGAGCTAGAGTAAGGCACTGTTTTAAAAAATCAAATGTTGAGGTGATAACATGAGTTTCATAAAACACTTGTTCAATGAATTTTGATGGAATTAGGGCAGAATGCAAATGCTCATCAATTTCTGAAATGGCCCTAAACATAGAAAGGTGTTTTATGCATTTGTATGAACTGCTGTTCCTAGCATTGAGAATTATAAAAATTCTAAAAAATGAAAAACCTTGAAGATATCTTTTTTTTATTTATTTATTTATTTATTTATTTATTTATTTATTTATTTATTTATTTATTTTTGGAGAGAGACACAGAGACAGACAGAGAGGGAGAAGGAGACAGAGAATGACTCCAGCAGTCTCTCAGTTGCTGTGAACGAAATCTAAATGTGTGCGCACCCTTGTGGGCAAGTGCGGCATTGCGCCCTTGCTTCACTTTGCATCTGGCTAAATGTGGGACCTGGAGATTGGAACCAGGTTCGTAGGCTTAGCAGGCAGGCACCTTAACCTCTAAACCATTTCTCCAGCCTGAAGATACCTTCTTTGCATCCTTTAATATATTTAGCCAAGTCCTTAAATAAATAAGCACATTTATGTTAGGTTGCAAATTTCCTTTCATCTTAAACAAATGGTGAAATGTGCACTAAAGAACTCTTTTGAAGTGAATTTCTTTATGATTTATTATTGGTGTTTGATTTGTATACTCATTTTATATAGCTATAATTTTATATAGCTATAATAATAAATAATATATTTACTAAATATTTCCTAGTGAGATGTGAATAAAAATCTGTTGACTCCCAGATAGGGTACCACCAGCAGATCAAAGTAATGCTTGAGACAAAATTCAACTTGGTAAACCAAGGCATTGATTGGGGTTACTTACAGGAACATGGAGGACTCAAAGACAGTTGCATCACCGGAAAGCCCAACCCAGCATAGCTGTCAACTCACGGAACAACTTGTAGGCAGCTAGGGTGGTCAAAGAATCAGGGCTCCCAGAAATTTGCTGCTTCTCTAACCTTGAGCACAGGGGCCTTGTGAATCTTACAAGTTTCAGTTTCATAGGACTTATGGGCTTCCCTCCTTCATCCAGGAGGGAATGTTTCAATTCAGAGGAAATTGCTATACAACACTCCACTTCCGGCTCTTACATTCTTTCCACTCCCTTTTTCAGGATGTTCTCTGAGTCTTGGAGGGGGTGAGGGAGAGATAGATCACTATACTCCTTAGTTGTAGGAGCTTGACCAGTTATGAATCTCAGTAGTATTTCTCACATGACAAAAAAAGTTTCTTTCAAGCCGGGCATGGTGGCGCACACCTTTAATCCCAGCACTCGGGAGGCAGAGGTAGGTAAGTTCAAGGCCTGGGCCAGAGTGAGACCCTACCTCGAAAAACCAAAAAAAAAAAAAAAAAAAAACTTTCTTTCTATGACTGAGGCTGACAGGCACAAACAAAAGTGTTTTAAATACCTTTTATATTTAAGTTTTTATTTTTATTTATTTGAGACAGGGGGAGGGAGGGAGGGAGAAAGAGAGAGGGAGAAAATGGGTGTGCCAGGGCCTTGAGCCACTGCAAACAAACTCCAGATGCATGCACCACCTTGTACGTATGGCTTATGTGGGACCTGGAGAATTGACCTGGGTCCTTAGGCCCAGGTAAGCACCCTAACCACTAAGCTATCTCTCCAGCCCAAATGCCTTTTACATTTTGAGAGCTGAAGAGATGGCTCAACAGTTAAGGCACTTGCCTGCAATGTGTAACAACCCAGGCTCAATTCCCCAATACCCATGTGTGGAAGTTTGAATGGATGTCCCCCAATTGATTCAGAAGTTTATTAATGCTTGTAATATAGATCTCCAGCAGTGCGGCTGGAGGAGATGTCACTGTGGGCAGATCCTAGGGTCCAGCTCTAAGGTGTGCGGGCAGATCTGGAATTTCCAGCCAAAGACAGGCAAAGTACAGGAGCTTTCCTAGAGTGTGCTTGCTTGTGCTGGTAGTGGTTGCTTTTCTCTCTTGTGTGTGGACCTGTAAAAGGGGGGGGCAGTTTCTGCCATTATAGAACTTCCCCTGCATCTCTAACATCAAATAAATTCCACTCCTTCTATAAACTGTACCTGGTTTGGAAGTTCACCCCAGAAATGTGAAGTTTACTGAGACACCACGTGAAGCCAGATGCACAAAGTGGTGCATTCATCTGGAGTTTGTTTGCAGTGGTGTGCCCATTCTTGGTGTGTCTCTCTCCTCTCTCTCTCTCTCTCAGCAAATAAATTAAAAAAAAAACTTGGAGGCCTAGAGAAATGGCTTTGCAGTTAAGGAACTTGCCTGCAAAGCCAAAGGACCCAGGTTTGATTCTTCAGGACCCATGTAAGCCAGATGCACAAGGTGGTACATGTGTCTGGAGTTCATTTGCAGTGGCTGAAGGCCCTGGCATACCCATTCTCTCTCTCTCAAAAAAACAACAACAACAACAAAAAAAAAAACCCTGATATCTAAAACAAAAATTTTTTTTGAAAAAAGGTGTTTTGAGATTTAGATACTTCCTGAGCCTAGTGGGTCATTGTGAGGTGATGTGTGTCCAAAGAGCACACAAACCCCAACAAGCTTGGCAATTGGACCAAGGCAGTCTTCTGGGTAAGATAGCAGCATAGTAGCCATGCCAAAGCAGCCTAGGGGGAGAAACAAACAAAAAATTCAACAATACACTCTTCTACCAAAAAGTGAAGGTGTATAAGGAATTATCAACCATAGCAGAGAAGCAGGATAGACCCAGAGCTTCCAGCAAGTAGACAACCAACCAGAAATGGCTCCCACCGCAGCACTGATCCCAGTCTTTGGGGCAAACTATGTACCTGATCCACAGGAGGAGAACCAAGGTGGGGGGACTCTCCACTCACACCAGCCTCCTTGCAAAGTCACAAACCTGAAGAAAACAGGAGGGACTAGCTGAGTGGCTCACAAGGAAGAGGATCATGGAGACCAGCTATGCAGCTCTGGTACAACATCACGCACCCTCCACAGCCTTTCCTCCCCCAACTGCCAGTATCAGCAACCACTAATGACCAGGGGAAGGGAACTCAGCTACATAGCATCCAGCATATGTGATAAGAGTGGCAGACCCACCAACCTAAACAGCCTAGACAAGCCCACAGAGAGACCCAAGTTGGCATGCAGCATAGGGTGAGACTGAAGCCATCCCAAAAGGTAATGGGCCTACTTACATTGGGTCGGTATCACTTTATCCTGCAAAGCTCTCTCTCCAGATAGACGGAGTAATAAGGACATTCCATAACAAAAACAGGCTAATGCATTATATGAGCACTAAACTAGCTCTACAGAAAATACTTGACAGGATCCTCCATTTAGAAGAGAAAGAAAAGTGCACACATAAGGAAACAGGAAAATAAACAATACTCACATTACAGTTAATAGAAGAGAGTAAAGGAAAAACCAAAAGAACTACAAAACAAGAATGGCAAGAATAAATAGACACCTTTCAATCTAATTCTTTTTAACATTTTATTATTTTATTTATTTTTGGAGAGAGACACAGAGAGATACAGACAGAGAGGGAGAGGGAGACAGATAGAAATGGGCGCTCCAGCAGTCTCTCAGCTGCTGTGAACGAAATCCAGATGTGTGCGCCCCCTTGTGGTCAAGTGCGGCATTGCACCCTTGCGTCACTGCATCTGGCTAAACGTGGGACCTGGAGATTGGGACCCAGTTCTTAGGCTTAGCAGGCAGGCGCCTTAACTGCTAAGCCATCTCTTCAGCCCTCAATATAATTCTTAATATCAACAGCCTCAATGCCCCAACCAAAGGCACAGGTTTGCAGACTGGGTTAAAAAGCAGGATTCTTCTATTTGTTGCCTCCATGAAACCCACCATTCCATAAAAGACAGACACTATCTTAGGGTGAAAGGTTGGAAAATGGTGTTTCAAGCAAATGGGACTAGAAAACAAGCAGGGGTCACTATCCTAATATCTGACAGGGTAGATTTCAAACCAACATTAGGTAGGAAAGATAAAAGTCAGTTTATATTGATTAAAGGAACACTCCAACAGGAGGACATTACAATCCTAAACATATATGCACCTAACATGAGGGCTGCCAATTTCATCAAAAAACACTATTAGAATTAAGGTCACAGGTAACACCAAATACAGTTATAGTAGGTGACTTCAACACTCCACTCTCATCAATTGACAGGTCATTGTGGCAAAAAATAAACAGAGAAACATCTGGATTAAATGAGTCACGGAACAAATGGACCTAACAGATAACTAAAGAACATTTCACCCAAATGCTGCAGAATACATATTCTTTTCAGCAGCACATGGAACATTCTCTAAAATAGACAATATAGTAGGAAAGCAAGCCTTAACAATTACAAGAAAACTAAAATAATTCCTTGTACTCTATCTGATCACAATGGGATTAAACTACAAATCAACAGCAAGAAAAGCTGTAGAGCATACAAAAAATCATGGAAATTAAACAATACACTACTAAATTATAAATGGGTGAATAAATCAAGAAGGATAGCAAAAAATTCATAAAATTATCCAGGCATGGTGGCTCATGCCTTTAATCCCAGCACTTGGGAGGCAGAGGTAGGAGGATTGCTGCAAGTTCGAGGCCACCCTGAGAGTACAGAGTGAACTCCAGGTCAGCCTGAGTTAGAGCAAGACCCTACCTTGAAAAACCAAGAAAAAACTTCATAAAATTAAATGGTAATGAGAACACAGCATACCAAAACCTTTGGGACACAATGATGGCAGTCCTAAGAGGGAAATTTATAGCTTTAAGTGCCTATGTTAAGAAATTAGAAAGGTCACAAGTAAACAACTTAATGCTTCACCTTCAGACCTTGGAAAAAGAACAAGGCAAACCAAAAATCAGTAGACAGGAAGAAATAATAAATATTAGTGCAACAATTAATGAAGTAGAAACCAACAAAACAATATAAAGAAATGAAACAAAGAATTGGTTCTTTGAAAGGATAAACAAGAATGATAAGTCCTTAACAAAATAACCAAAAGAAAGAAGAGACACAAATTAATAAAATGAGAAATGAAAAAGGCACCATTACAACAGATACCAAAAGAATTCAGAAGATCATAAGGACGTACTTTAAGAACATATAGTCCATTAAGTTTGAAAATCTCATGGAAATGGCAAAGACGTTCTGAATAAAACCCCAGTTCCTCAGTTCCCCTAATCAACTACTGAGTCTTCATAAAATTAAAGGGCTTTTGTACAGCAAAGGACACTGAATAGAGCAAAGAGGCAACCTATAGCCTCCTATCCATCTGACAGAGGATTAATATCTAGGATATACAAAGAACTAAAAAAAAACTAAATAATAAGAAATCAAACAACCCAATTAAAAAATATACTATGGAAATAAGATAGAGGGTTCTCAAAAGAATACACATAGGCCGGGCCTGGTGGCACATGCCTTTAATCCCAGCACCTTGGAGGCAGAGGTAGGAGAATCACTGTGAGTTTGAGGGCACCCTGAGACTATATAGTGAATTCCAGGTCAGCCTGGGCTAGAGTGAAACCCTACCTCAAAAAAAAAAAAGAGGAAAAAAAATACACATGGCATGTAAACATCTAGAAAACCTAGAAACATCAGAAAAAGAGGAAATCATCTGCACTGTTGGTGGGAATGTAATCTGGTCCAGCCATTGTGGAAATCAGTGTGGAGGTTCCCGAGAGAGCTAAAAATAGATTTACCATATAACCCAGCTATAGCACTCCTAGGCTTATATCCTAAGGACTCATCACAGTACCTCAGAGATGCTTGCACATCCATGTTTATTGCCATTCTATTTACAATAGGTAGGAAATGGAACCAGCCTAGATGTCCCTCAACTGATGAGTGGATAATGAAGATATGGTACATTTATATAATGGAGTTCTATTCAGAAGTAAAGAAAAATGATATTATGAAATTTGCAGGAAAATAGATGGATCTGGAAAGGATTATACTTAGTGAGGTAATCCAGGCCCAGAAAGCCAAACATCACATGATCTCTCTCATATGTGGATCCTAGCTACAAATGATTGGACTTCTATGTGAGTAAAAATAAAACTCAGTAGCAGAAGCCAGTAAGCTAGAAAGAGGATATAGAGGGAATAGAAAGGGAGGGAGGGGACTTAATAGGATGATATTGTATATATGTAAGTAGAAGAACAGATTAATGGGGGTGAAAGGCCTAAGTGAGGTCAGGGGAAGAGATTGAGTAAAGGAAAGGTAGAAGGAAAGCTAATCAAAGTCTAAGAGGATATAAATAAATCTTATGGAAACCTACTTTTCTGGACAATGGAACACTCAGAAGCCATAGATTGTTGCTAGAAAATTTTCAGTGCCAGGGATGGGATACCTTCCAGTGAGTTGTTGGCCGGAGAGGTCACAGATACCCACAAAACATTATAGGCCGTTACCAAGGCTGTTGGTTTCCCATCAGGAATAGATGGGTAAGACCCTATTGCTGAAGACTGCACATACTTGGGCTGCAAGGTCACTGAGAAATCTTGCTGTAGTTGAGCTAAAAAAACCTCATCTGGGTAGACCAGCTGACAAAAAGCTGGAAAAAGCTACACTGCATGCAGTTCCATGGGAGAGCGAGAAATAACCAGTGGAGATAAACAGCAGTGGACACTGCAAGTCTTAGAATTGACCAGCCAGGGCAAATGAGTCAACAAGTGCAATAGTGGCTTGTCTGTTATGGGGGAAACCAACCGCTCTCTAATTGGACTGGAGGCCCGCTCCATGAGAGAGAATACATGCTCGATACTAAAAACCTATGATGAGGAAGACATGAGCCCTAGTGGTGTAAAGCCTGCTGATGTCTGGCTAAATGCATTCATTATGCTTACCAAACTGCCCAGTAAGCACATTTTTTAATGTTAATAACCACATATTAATGCTACTCTCACTTTTGGTTAGAGAAGCTTCTTTTTTTCTGATGGCAGTGACCTCTGGGATGACTCAAAAGTCACCATACTTGCCGGGCGTGGTGCCACATGCCTTTAATCCCAGCACTCGGGAGGCAGAGGTAGGAGGATCACCGAGAGTTCTAGGCCACCCTGAGACTACATAGTTAATTCCAGGTCAGCCTGGGCCAGAGAGACCCTACCTCGAAAAAACAAAAAAAAAAAAAAAAAAAAAAAAAAAGTCACCATACTGCTGAGAAGTGACCAAGGAGTGCTCAGCACTGAAACATCTCTATCACACCTTCCCAGGCTCAGGGTCCATTGCAGAAGAGGTGGCAGGAAGAATGTAAGAGCCAAAGGAAGAATAGGACTCCTTGCAATGCACTCTTCAAGAAACAAAATGGCCTGAATATCCATGACCTCACAGTGCCTGACACTACCCACACAAGGTCATCATAATAGGAGTAAAAGATGATGACATCACAATCAAAGAGAGACTTATTGAGAGGGGGAGGGGATATGATGGAAAGTGGAGTTGTGAATGGGAAAGTGGAGAGAATTATTATTGTTTATTGTATATAATTATGAAAGTTGTCATTAATAAACAAAACAATGGGCTATGGAACTAAATAAAGTGTTCTCAAAAGAAGAAATACAGGTGGCATATAAACATCTAAAAAATGCTCTACATCCTTAGCCATCAGAGAAATGCAAATTAAAACTACTTTGAGATTCTATCTCATTCCTGCCAGAATGGCAGGAAACAAATGACAATAAATGCTGGTGAGCATGTGAAGAAAGAGGAACACTTTCACACTATTGGTGGGAATGCAAACTGGTGCAGCCATTGTGGGAATCAGCGTGGAGTTTCCTGAGACAGCTAAAACTAGATTTTCCATATGACCCAGCTATACCACTTCTAGGAATATATCCTAAAGACTCATCTCACTACCTTAGAGATACTTGGATAGCCATGTTTACTGCCACTCTATTCACAATAGGTAGGAAATGGAGCCAGCCTAGATGTGCCTAGATGTGGTACATTTATACAGTGGAGTTCTATTCAGTGGTAATGAGATTTGCAGGGAAATGGATGGATCTGGAAAGGATTATATGTAGTGAGGTAACCCAGGCCCAGAAAGCCAAATGTCACATGTTCTCTCTTATATGTGAATCCTAGCTACAAATGTTTTGACTTCTATGTGAGTTGGAATAAAACTCAGTAGCAGAGGCCAGTAAGCAAGAAAGGGGATATAAAATGGAAAGGGAGGGGCAAACTTAAGAGGATGATATTGTGTATATATAAGTAGAACAGATTATTGAGGGAGTAAATGCCTAAGTGAGATCAGGGAAGAGATTGAGTAAAGGAAAGGTGGGGGAGGGCTAATCAAAATCTCAAGAGGGTATGAATAATTCAGATGGAAACATACTTTTTTGGACAATGGCATACCCAGAAGCCATAAACTGTTACTTAAAAATTTTCAGTGGAAGGGATGGGATACTTTCCAGTAAGTTGTTGGCCAGGGAGATCCCTGATATCCCCAAAACATTACAGGCCATTGCGAGGCTCTTGGTTTCCCACCAGGAATAGATGGTAAGACCCTATTGCTGCAGACACCACGTGCTTGGGCTGCAAGGTCACTGAGAAACCCTACTGAGCTGAAAACTTCCTCTGTGTAGCCCAGTTGACAGAAAGCTGGAAAAAGCTACACTGCATGCAGTTCCATGGGAGAGAGAGGAATCACCAGTGGAGATAAACAACAGTGGACACTGCAAGCCTTAAATTTGGGCAGCCAGGCCAAATGAGCCAATAGGTACATAGTGTATGTCTATTGTGGGGGAAACCAACCACTTTCTAGTTGGACTGGAGGCCTGATCCATGGGAGGGAATACATGCCTGATACTGAAAACCTATGACAGGGGAAGTCATGAGCCCTAGGGGTGTAACATCTGTTGGTGTCTGGATAAGTGCATATTCTATGCTTACCAAACTGCTCAGTAAGCACTTCTCTTAATGTTCATATCCGTGTATTAATGCTCCTCTCACTTTTGGTTAGAGAAGCTTCTCTTTTCAGATGGCGGTGACGTTGGGATGACTCAGAAGGCACCATGGTGCTGAGAAGTGACAGAGGAGTGCTCAGCACAAAAACATCTCTATCATACCTTCCAAGGCTCAGGGTCCATTGTGGAAGAGGTGGTGGAAAGAATGTAAGAGCCAAAGGAAGGGTAAGACTCCTTACAATGTGCTGTTCCAGACACAAAATGACCTGTATATCCATGACCTTGCAATGCCTGACACTGCAGCTACACAAGACCATCATGACAGGAGGAAAAGATGATGACATCACAATAAAAGAGAGACTGATTGAGAAGGGAAAGTGGTATGATGGAGAGTGGAGTTGCAAAGGGGAAAGGGTGTGAGGGAATCACCATGGTTTATTATCTATAATTATGGAAGTTGTCGATAATAATAATAATAATTTTAAAAGGATTGAAAAGAAAGAAAAATGAAATTATGAAACTTGCAGGGAAATGGACGGATCTGAAAAGTGAGGTAACCCAGGCCTAGAAAGCCAACTGTCGCATGTTCTCTCTCATATATGGATCCTAGCTACAAATGTTTAGACTTATCCATGAATTGGAGTGAAAAGCAATAGCAGAGGCCAGTAAGCTGGAAATGGGATATTAAGGAAGGAGGACAGGGGAGACCTTAAGGAGATGGTACTCCATATATTTTAGTAGATGAACAGATTACTGTGGGTGCAATGGCCCATGTGAGGTCACAGGAAGAGATTGAGTAAAATAAGTGTGCAGAAAGGGTTAATCAAAATTTAAGAGGGGCTGGGCATGGTGGTGCACACCTTTATTCCCAGCACTTGGGAGGCAGAGGTAGGAGGATCACCGTGAGTTCAAGGCCCTGAGACTACATAGTGAATTCCAGGTCAGCCTGAGCTACAGTGAAACACTACCTCGAAAAAAAAAATTAAGAGGGTATTAATAAACCATAGGAAACCTACTTTTTGGATAATGGTACACCAAGAAGCCATAGATTCTTTCTAGGAAAATTTTAGTGCCAGGATAGGATACCTTCCAGTGAGTTGTTGGCCAGGGAGGTCCTGATACCCCCAAAACATTATTAGCCCTTGCCAAGGCTCTTGGTTTCCTGCAAGAAATAGGTGTTAAGACCCTATTGCTGAAGAGGCCACATGCTTTGGCTGCAAAGTCACCGAGAAATCAAGCTGGAGCTGAACTGGAAACCTCTTCCCTGTAGACTAGGTGACAGATAGCTGGAAAAAGCTATCTGCAGCCCTATGAGAGAGAGAAGTCATTGGTGTGTTATTTTCTTTCTTTTTTGTTATTGATTTATTTATTTGAGAGTGACAGACAGAGAGAAAGAAGCAGATAGATAGAGAATGGGTGTGCCAGATCCTCTAGTCACTGCAAATGAACTCTAGATGCATGCGCCACCTTGTGCATCTGGCTTACGTGGATACTGGGGAATTGAGCCTTGAACCAGGATCCTTAGGCTTCACAGGCAAGTGGTTAACCACTAAGCAATCTCTCCAGCCCCTATGTTTTATTTTCTATAATTGTAGAGATTGTCAAGAAAAAAGCTTAAAAATCAATGGATATTTTAAAAAACATTTTTGTTTTGTTTTGTTTTTTTGAGGTAGGGTCTCACTCTAACCCAGGCTGACTTGGAATTTATTCTGTTGTCTCAGGGTTGCCTCGAACACACAGCAATCCTCCTACCTCTGCCTCCCAAGTGCTGGGATTAAAGGTGTGTGCCACCACACCCAGCTTAAAGACTATTTAAAAAGGAATTTTGACAGGTACATACCATTTGTTCAAGAAAACAGCAGTTTTCCCACAGGCTTATTACCATAGGTTTTGTTTTGGCTTACATTACCAGACATGTGTTTTTGTCTTGTAGAGTGGGCCCTCAATGTAAGAATGTTGATTGCTACCACAACAGTTTGTTCCACCATTGCACCTGTGATCATATCTTGGTACTGTTGTAGCCAGTTTCATGTTGCTGAAATAAACTTCCAAATGGACACGGTTTATGGGAGGAAAGGATTTATTTCAAGCTTACAGATCCAGAAGAAGTTCCATCAGTGGTGGAAGAAGCTGCTGCTTCCCTATATCTAACCAGGAAAAAAAAATGTAGGAAGGAGAACACCAGTATCAGCACATACACCAAAAATCAACAAGCAAAAATCAGCAGCCAGCAGTACCCCAGGCAACACTCAAACGTCTCTGCATAGCTTTGAGCTGGAAATCAGGTCTGTACCCAAACACACCTTAGGGCTGGACTACAAGGTCTGCGCCTCATGAAACCTCCAACCAGGCAGCTGGAAATCCAAGCTTTAATAAAACACCTGAGTCAAGACTTCCAGTTAAGATGGTGGCATAGGAACCATGCCAAAACAGGCTAGGGGGAAAAAAAAAAAAAAAAAAAACACCAAAAACCACTAAAATATACTCTTCTACTAAAAAGTGAGGTGTATAGTAAATTATCAACCACAGCAGAGAAGTAGGAGAGATCCAGAACATCTAGACCCCACAGAAGCAGGCAGAAGCGGCTCCAGCAGCAACGGTGAGTTCCATGTGGCTGCAGCCACCAGGCTCCACCTGAGCTACAGGATTTTAATGCTAGGTGAGGGCATTTTCCAATCACACCAGCCTCCTCACAAACTCAAGAAACGTGGAAGGAGGACAGCAGAGACCAACAGAGCGGCTTGTGAGGAAGAGGATCATGTGGACCAGCAGGCAGACTTCAGCCACCAATCCACAGCCTCCCCTTCCCCCCACCAGCACAAACACCAGCAAGCACCAGACACCTGGGAAAGGGAGCTCAATTACCCAGTGCCTGGCACTATCACAGCACTGACCCACTGACCCACCTGGCCTTCCTGAGCCCACAACACAGAAGAAGGACCCAAGCAGCCATGCAGCATAGCTGAGATCAAAGCTGTCCCAAAAGGTAACTGGGATTACACCAGGTCAGTACCTGCCAAAAAAACATGGTGTATAGGCTTGCATCAACAGGGCTAATTGCACCTTCCATGTCAGGGTAAATTATATGTTAAATCTGATGGATGGTCAGATCTGACATTCTTAAATAAGCTATATTTTGGGCTGCTCATTTGTTGCTTCCTGATTTATAGTGCCTTTGTTTCCTCCTCTGTCATTCATTGGGGAAGGGTCTCACTTGGTCACAAGCTGACCTTGGAACCCTCTACAGACCAGAAATCTTAGCCTCCCAGTTGACAGGATTAAGGGTGTGGGGCAACACACATGCTTAGGGACTGTGTACGGTATTAAGGATCTGTTTGTCATAATACCTACTTTTGTACAAATACTCTGTGCTATTTTTCATTGAATGGGTACATTGTTTAGTTAAGTTTTTAGAATTTGTCTGTATTTTGTTCCATTCATCCCACTTGAATACTCTCATAGCAGGCAAACCTAACACCTAGGGTCACTTTTGTGGTTACTCTGAGAGTCTTAAAAGCCACACCTAGCACCTTAAGCTCCTACCCTGAAGATATATAACATCAGATTGATTGATACATCTAATATTACTGCAGATAATTAGAAGACCCAAGCATTAAATTAATCCAAGATGCAAAAATCTCCACATTATAATACAAGAAACAAAAAAAAATCAAGGCAATATAAATCCATCAAAAAGTATTAATGCATCAGAAATGACCTTCAGTGAGAATGATTTACAGGAAATGGCAGAGAAAGATTTCAAAAGAATGATTATAAATATGTTCAAAGAACTCAAAGAGGAAATCAAAGGTTCAAAGACCTCAAAGAGGAAATCAAAGGAATCAAAGAACACACAGGAAACCAATTTAATGAAATAAGGAGGTCAATACTACACATAAATAAGGAAATAGAAATAATAAAGAAAACCAAGTCAGAAATACTAGCAGTAGTGGGCCAGGCGTGGTGGTGCATGCCTTTAATCCCAGCACTCGGGAGGCAGAGGTAGGAGGATCACGGAGAGTTCGAGGCCACCCTGAGACTACATAGTTAATTCCAGGTCAGCCTGGGCCAGAGTGAGACCCTACCTCGAAAAACCAAAAAAAAAAAAAAAAAAAAGAAAGAAAGAAAGAAATACTAGCAGTAAAGAACACAGTCAGTGAAATAAAAAACTCTATAGAAAATCTCTCTAGTAGAATGGATGAAGGAGAGAACAGAATATCTAAACTAGAAGACCAGGTGGCAGATATAATACAGTCCAACAAAGAGAAAGACAAGCTAATAGGAAGGTATGAATGGGAATTTGAAGATATTCAGGACACTATGAAAAGATCAAACATAGAATTCAGGGTATAATAGAAGGAGAATTTCACTCCAAAGGCATAGTAGGTGTTTTCAACAAAATCATTCAAAAATAAATTCCCCCAAATTAGGAAAGACATGCTAATGCAAATATAGGAAGTATTTAGAACATCAAACAGACAAAACCTGGAAAGAACCTCTCCTTGCCATATTATAATTAGACTACCAAACATATGAACCAAAGAAAATATATTAAAAAGCAGCTAGGGAGAAAAAGCAAGTCACCTACAAAGGCAAGCCCATCAGAATCACAGCAGATTACTCAACACAAACATTAAAAGCCAGAAGGGCTTGGAGTGATGTATTCCAAGTTCTGAAAGATAACAACTGTCAACCAAGGTTACTTTATCCTGCAAAGCTATCCATTCAAATATGTGGAGAAATAAGGACATTCCACAACAAAAGCAGGCTAAAGGAATATTTGAAGACAAAATCAGGTCTACAGAAAATACTTGAAAGCCTACTCCATACTGAAGAGAAAGAAAAGCACACATATAAGGAACCTGGAAAAAACAAACCATACTCCAATACTAGTTAATACAAGAGAGCAAAGGCAAAACAGGAAGAACTACAAAACAAGAAAAATGGCAAAAATAAATACACACCTTTCAATAATAATTCTTAATATCAATGGTCTGAATGTCCCAATAAAAAGACATAGGTTTGCAGACTGGGTTAAAAAACAGGATCCTTCAATTTGTTGCCTCCAAGAAACTCACCTTTATAAAAGGATGGACACTATCTTAGGGTGAAGGGTTGTAAAATGGTGTTTCAAGCAAATGGGCCTAGAAAACAAGCAGGGATTGCTATCCTAATATCTGACAGGGTAGACTTCAGACCAACATTAATTATGAAAGATAAGGAAGGTCACTTTATTTTGATTAAAGAAACACTCCAACAGGAGGACATTACAATCCTAAACATATGCACCTAACACGGGGGCTCCCAATTTCATCAAACAAATGCTATTAGACCTAAGGTCACAGATAACACCAAATACACTTGTAGTGGGTGACTTCAACACCTCACTCTCACCAATTGACAGGTCATCCTGGCAAAAAATTAACAGAGATGCTTCTGGATTAAATGAGGTCATAGAACAAATGGACCTAACAGATATATACAGGACATTTCATCCAAATGCTGAATAATGCACATTCTTTTCAGCAGCACATGGAAAATTCTCTAAAATCGACATATATTAGGACACAAAGCAAACTTTAACAAATATAGGAAAATTGAAATAATTTCTTGCACTCTATCAGATCACAGTGGGATCAAACTACAAATCAATAACAAGAAAAGCTATAGAGCTTACACAAAATCATGGAAACTAAATAATACACTCCTAAATGATGAATGGTTCAATGAAGAAATCAAGAAGGAAATCAAAAAATTCATGGAGTCAAATGATAATGAGAACACAACATACCAAAACCTTTGGGATACAATGAAGGCAGTCCTAAGAGGGAAATTTATAGCTTTAAGTGCCTATGTTAAGAAATTAGAATGGTCACAGGTAAACAACTTAATGCTGGAAAAGAAGAAAAAAGCAATTCAAAAATCAGTAGATGGGAAGAAATAATAAAGATTAGGGCAGAAATTAATGAAATAGAAACCAAAAAAACAATCCAAAGAATTAATGAAACACAGAGTTGGTTCTTTGAAAGGATAAACTAGATTGTTAAACCCTTAGCAAATCTGACCAAAAGAAAGAGAGAACAGACACAAATTAATAAAATCAGGGATGAAAAAGGCACCATTACAACAGATACCAGAGAAATTTAAAAAAATGTAGGGACATACTATAAGAACACATACTCCACTAAGTTTGAAAATCTGAAAGAAATGGATGATTTCCTTGATTAATTAAATCAAGATGAGATTAACCACTTAAATAGACCTATAACATGTATGGAGATCCAAGCAGTTATGAAAAAAAAATCTCCCAAGGAAAAAAAGTCCAGGCCCAGATAGATTCACTGCTGAATTTTACCAGACCTTCGTGGAAGAACTAACACCAATGCTTCTAAAAATTTTCCATAAAATAGAAGAGGAATGAACCCTAAAAAACTCCTTCTATGAAGCCAGCATCACCCTGATCCCAAAACCAGACAAAGAGAACAAAAAAGGATAATTACAGACCAATCTCCCTCATGAACATGGATGCAAAAATTCTCGTCCCTCCTGGCAATTCCATGCTGGGTCTGTGTCTGGGACCACCTGTGCCCCAGAAGGAAAAGTTAGGTCAATTAAGTGAGTTTGGTCTTCGTATTGTTTAGCTGCTGTCTGTATTCACTCTTGTTCTTCTGGGGTAAGAGTAGAAACAAGAATAATATGTAAATCATGCCAGGTCAGGCTATAGGCCTGGGTGAGGTACTGGAGCTCCTTAATATAAGAAGTTGGGTTGGCTAAGAAAGAACCAAGGCACTTTTCAATCTGGGACACGTCCTGGAGAGAAAACAGAACATGTACCCAGGCTATGCCTTCAGCCCCTGCCAGTTCCCAGAGGGGGAAGATGCCGGCTGGAAGGGACTGTTGGGACCAGGTATGAGAGGCAACTGGAGATGGGGAATAAGGATCAGAAGTCTCAGGAGCTGATGAAATGGGAGGGTGGGGGTCGGGGAGCATGGAATAGTTTATAGTTGGGTGAGGTTGTGAGGGAACAGCTGTTGGGGACATTAGGAAGGCGTCCTGGAGAGACGGTTGGGGCTTACACGGAAAGGCCAGGACTGGAAGAGGGAGAAGGGGAGAGGGTTAGAGGTGTGGGTGTGAAGAAGGAAGTGGAGTGTGGTGGGTAAGGCAGGGGAGGAACGGAGGGTGGGATGGATTAGGGGGTATGGATAGTGGGCAGGGGAAGGGGAGGGTAAAGGCCTTGAGGGCTCAGAAAGGAGGCTGTGAGTGGGGGAGGAGTAGGAGATAAGGGAGGTGGAATTGGAGCAGGAGGAGGAGGGGCAGAGGTGGAGAAGGAAGGAGGGGTGGGGGTGGCAGCAGGAGAGGGAGAACAAAGAGAAGGCTGGGGAATATGGGGAGGGCCACGAGGTGGGGAAGCCAAGTGTTCAGGGAGTTCCGTTAGTGCTGAAGACTCGAGTTCAGGATCTGAGTCTTGTGGTTCAGGTCAGTCTAGAGGCTTGCCCAGCCTGGCTAGGAGAACCTGAGCTGTGGAACGAACATGGGCTACACAGAGAGAAAGAAAAGAGCATAGTTCCCAAAAAGCCTGGACATAAGGGAGCTTAGACCATTTGCCGGTACAGCAATAGAAATTGTCTAAATCTTGGAGGATGTTAAAATCTAGAGTGCTGTCTGGTGGCCAGCAATGCTGATTGTTGAGCTTGTGAAAGGGACAACTTTTGTGAGAGTAAAAAATTAAGCGTTTAGGTTTAATGATTTGGGAGAGCTCCAATTTAAATAAGTTTTGTAGCAGACAGCCCAGAGACAACTGAGGGTCGAGTTTTGAGTTGGAATTTCCCATTTTAAAGCCGAAGTCAGAGGCTCTGAGCGGGGGGCCAGAGACCAGAGTGAGGTGTCCCCCACAATGGCCTGAGCCCAAAACAGTGAGAGAGAGAGTGGGTAATCCTAAGGGGGGACGTCTCCCAGTGCCTTAGTGTACCCAGCTGCCTGGCAGTGGAGAAAAATGGAAGCGTTTGTACTGTCATAGCTGTGACTTCAGACAGGGGCCTGGAAGGCAGAGGTTAAAAAGCAGGCAACTGACCCTGAACCAAAGGCAACCAGTTGTATTGGATCTACAAACAGAGAAGAGAGGCTCCCAGTCAACTGGGGGCCCAGCCCCTCAGGAACAGGGGCTCAGCTCCCTCAGATTACAGCACCAAATGAAAGGCTTTACTGATGCAAGGAACCAGATCAGTAAAGCTAGTTCAGGTTTATTGGCACAGCTCTCAAGCAAGGTTCACTGGTCTTGAGATGTGAGGCCAGGGAAGTTGCATCTGGGACCAAGAAGGAGGCTTCTTAAAGGGTCAGGGTAGAGGAAGATGACTTTTCGACTAAAAGTGGGTCTGTTTCTTTATAAGGCTATAAACTAGGTATGAAGGTGGGCTGAGGAATGAAACCGTTTTGAGGAAGTGAGGGAGCAGGAGCCTCCTTAAGAGGTCAAATCTGAGGTATGGGATTGTCCAGTGCCCAGCCAAGAAGTCTTGAAACTGCTGGCTCAAGTCCCACTGAGGAATGTGGGGAATGTAGCCATGGAGGGTGTGGTCACCATGTTGGCCATTTGTTCTGAGTATGGTCCCACATAACAATTACCCCAACGAAAAAGTTTCCCATGACAAATAGGAGTATCTTTTTGGAGGACAAATAGAAGTATCATTTTGGAAGCCTCAGGGGCCTCCCTGGTGAACAACTCTTACAGAGGTGATCCTCCCCCAGCACTGGGATCTTTCTCTGTACATGCCTTTTCTCCCCCATGTAGGATACCTTTCTGAACCTATAACATATTCAGAAGTTAGTACTATGACACCTCTTTACAGAAAGTAGACAGGATCTCTGAAGGCAAGGCCTACATCATCTATTTTAAACAAGTATCAGTAGGTCTCAGGAGTCAGCAGCAGAAAGGTTATGACAGGAAAATATTAGCAAGTCCTAAAGAAATAGAAAAAGATTCCATCAAGGCTGAGGAGCTGGCTCAATGGTTAAGAGCATGTCCTATATAAGAGACCATTCTTGTTCTGTCCCCAGAACCCATATAAACAGCTGGGCCTGGCCACACATCACTGTAATACCAGTCCAGTGGGGAGCAGAGACCAAAGAATTGCTGGGGCTCATGGGGAAAAAAACTTAGGAAGCTCTAGGATCATTAAGACTCCAGCTCAAATAGGAACAAGCAGAAGAGCGATAGAGGGGGGACACCTGATGTTCACCTCAGGTCACTGCAGGCAAGCAGACTTTTCCAGGTAAGCACACAGGGTGCCACATGGGACCATGTATATATATATGCCTATAACACACACACACACACACACACACACACACACACACACACACACACCATCACTTGCATAAACTATTTCCTCAAAAGAACAATGTTGCCCAGTATGGTGGACATGCCTTTAATTCCAGCACTCAGGAAGCTGAGGTAGGTGGATTGTGGTGAGTTTGAGGTCAGCCTGAGACTATATACTGAATTACAGGTCAGCCAGGGCTAGAGGGAGACCCTACCTCCAAAAGCAAACAAACAAGAGCAATGTTGGAGACAGCAGCATGAACAGGAGGCACTATTCCATCTAGTCTTACATAATACACAGATAGTTTCAATGAACCTTCCTGTTTCTTTACTCTTGGGTGTTTTCTCCATACATCTCCCTATCTCTAATTGGGTCAGAGGCATTGTCTCTCCTTTAGCCACACCAGGCTGTTGTGGGGGCCTTAGACTAGTGTGGTAGAAAAGAAGCTAAAATTGAACTGATTCACTGAGTTACTGTAAGAAGTAATTGCTGAGGAGCTAAACTTATCTTTGTCAGCAGATAGAAAAATCCCAAAGAAAGAACTGTCCAGAAAGGGCCCAGAGGGATGATAAGAAGGAAAGACAGTTTAGGTTAAAACAAAGTAAAATGGAATTCATTGTTGTAAGGAAAGTGTAAGAGAAAAGCAAAAGAGAACATCGGACTTTGACCTCTACAGACAAGACTGTTTATTAAAAGAAAACAGCGAGGGACCTCAGCTCTCCCATGGAATGAAGGCTGAAGCATTGGGCCAGGCTGGGGTGCAAACTTATAAGGGAGATCCTAAGACAAACAGGCTGTACCAGCTGCAGGTGCAAGGGAAGTAGATAAAGAACTGTAGCTATTTGTGTCCTTGCTCAGAATAAGCTTTTTAGCCAAATAGTCCTGGGAGGATAACCCAACAGACAGTTTCTGTTCCCTCAAGGTTTTCTGAGCTAAGGAAAGTTTAGTTTATCATTTGGGAGAAGACAGGCTTGTCAAAGTCATACTTCTGAAGTTTTAAGGCTAGTTGGTCTTAGGGATCATTATTAACTCTTTAGTTCCCTTTAGTTTTCAAGGAAGGCTATTAACCCTTCAGTTCAGACTCTGGAAGGATAAAAGAAATCGGGGAGAACTGGAGGTGAGTGGGACATTTAGGGGAGGACTGCATGGGCCGGGACTTGGGAAGAAGACTTGTCTCCAACTACTTCAAGCTGAGGGGGGGCAGGTAGATCTCTCAAGGTGCCCCATGCAGTCCAGTGGAGGTTGGATGCTCAGGGGCTGATATTCGGTGGCCATGAGGAACTGAGCGACTCTTTGTGAAGTGAAGGCATGTATTCTGTTTTGGAGGAGTTCAGTAAGGCATCTGAGTATGCAAGGACCAAAAAGAGAGGATGAACATTATCATAATCAGTGGAATAAAGTGCATGTCAGAGACAGTATAGGTTGAACTTGAAGAGAGTAGAGCTGTGAAATTTCTTAACTTATAGTAATAGATACCTTAATTGGTCACAGAGAGATGTCAGGTTACATGCACAGAAATAATATTGGACATTAAAAAGGCTAATACAGCCCAAAATATTATTGGCTCTGGATTGGTAACATTTTCCTCTCCACAATCATTGTAGTCCATCATTGAAGTCTTAGTCATATAGGTGTGGGTTTTGGGAGTTTTAAGCTTTCAGTTTTTTATTTGCCAAACTTTATCTTGCAGTTTGTATACATACTAGGCTATTATCCCACATTGATCTTATGAACAGGCAAGGAGGCAGCTCTTCAGGAGAGTGAGTTATCAGAGCCATTAGGAAAGAAACACCTAGATCATGTCAAATCTATTAGCCATTATGATCTGCTTATTATCCATGTATGAGTTTTCTTGCATGTGACATGACATTTATGGGTGACATGAACATTATATTTAAGGTAGAAAATAATAATAATATAGGAGTTGGGTAAAGAAGAAGGAGTTGTTAACTTGGATGGGAGGTTAATTGGAATTTGTGAAAATATAAAGATTTGGTTTAGGTAAGGTAGGAAGTAGATTACTATTGAAGCACTATTTGAAATATCTTAAACTATTTTAAATTTAGCTATGATAGAGATTAAGAAATATTAATTCTGAAATTTAGGTTTAAAGTTTTTTTGTGTTAAGTCTTTAAAATAGAAGGTTTATGGTCTTATTTGGTCCAAAGATCAAAAGCCTTATCTTTAGGACAGCTGATGAAAGTTTGTCAGGGGGGGACTTCTGGTCAAGATGGCATCTGCCTAACCTTGCCTCACCTTACAGGGAAGTAAAAGCAAGCCCCTTAAGCTTTAAGAGATATTTTAAAGGGTTTGCTGGCTCTTACATGCTGCCAGAGGGAGGGGTGGATGAAAAAAATAGGGAATCCACTGATTCCCATGCTCTCAGGCAGGGGCCACCACAGGTTAGGTCCCACTGGGCCAGTGTAACCAGCATTGCTGGTCAGATCCCTCCCTCACTGGCCAGAGCCACACGCAGCCCGCCTGAGCCATATCGGGTCCCGCCGGGCCTGACTGGTCGGATCCCTCCCTCACCGGCCAGAGCCACACGCAGCCCGCCTGAGCCACATCAGGTCCCAGGGGGCCTGCCTGAGCCTCATCACTAGTCAGATCCCTCTCTCACTGGTCACAACCCTATCACTGGTCAGGTGCCTCCCTGGCCTTCCTGAGCCCCATCGCCAGTCAGGTGCCACCACTCCCCCTCCCAGGGCAGATCAGGGATCCAGGGAAGTAGGCCAGTGTTCCCGCCCTACCCTGCCTGAGCCCAACTAGGGTGGTTGTGGTCCCCTACCCCTCCCACCTCCATAGGGAACCCAGGCCAGCAGGCCAGTGTCCCCCATCCCAGCCTATCAGAACACCAAGGGCCATTGCCCTGACACTCACCACTGCACCCCACCCCAGGGCAGCAGGCTAGCATTTCACACCCTAGGCTTTCTGAACCATTGTGATGGGCAGACTACAGCGAAAAAGAAATAGCATGAAAACCCAGATACAAGTAAATCCAGCTAGACTATCCAGTCCCACAATATATGTCTCAAATCAAAGCATAGGAGAGACAATAGAATCAGAACCCCAAAATGAAGAGACAAGCTATGCAACCCTGGCCAAGCAAATAGCACAACTCTCAGAAACTCAACAAAGAGCCAACAATTGTATGAATGTTATCCTTGCTAGATTAGACCTAATAGAAAAGAACCAGGAAGGGCTCCAAAGACAGTTAAATGACCTGAGGAGAATGAAAAAAAAAAAAAAAAGAGTTCCTCAATAACAAGCTGGCTAAGTTCAATGAAGACATAAAAAATGCAAGGATGATCTCCAAGAAGCATTAAGAAAGTCAGAAAATGACACAAAAAGGGAACTACACAGAGGGATGGAAACTATACAAAAAAAAAAAAAGTAGAAGATATGAACCAAATTGAACAAGCCCAAAACTCTATAGAAGCTCTTAAGAATAGAGTCAGTCAACTGGAGGATCGAAACTCAGAACTGGAAGACAAAACAGAAGAAACAGTTCATGAGTCAAAAAATTTCAACAAGTTCAAAAATTTCTGTGAACAGAACATGAGGGAAATGGGGGACACTGTTAAGCGTCCAAACATTAGGATCATGGGTATACCAGAGGGGGAAGAAACACAGACCAAAGGAATGGAAAGCTTATTCAACAAAATAATTGAAGAAAACTTTCCCACTCTCTCAAAAGAAAATCCCATCAAGTTACAAGAAGCTAACAGAACTCCAAACAGACTGGACCAAAGGAGAAATTCTCCAAGACACATTATCTTTAAGACTCTAAACATCAAGCACAAAAAGAAAATCCTAAAAGCAGCCAGAAGGGTCTGGAATGGAACACTGCAAACTCTAAGAACCTATGGCTTCCAACCCCAACTACTCTGCCCAGCAAAAGTATCCCTCATAATAGATGGTGAAAGAAAAACTTTCCACAATAAATCTCATCTTTACAAGTATATGAACACAAAGCCAAACCTACAGAGACAACTTCAGGGAATTCTTCACACAGAAAAATCAAATAACCAATCTTAAGTGCCCCCAAGAAGCAGTCCACATTAACCCCCCCCCAAAAAAAATCCATAGGGCTGGAGAGGTGGCTTAGTGGTTAAGGCGCCTGCCTCCTAAGCCTAAGAACACTGGTTCCAATCTCCAGCGGTTCCAATCTCCAGGTCCCACGTTTAGCCAGATGCAAAGTGATGCAAGGGTGCAATGCCGCACTTGACCACAAGGGGGAACACAAATCTGGATTTCGTTCACAGCAGCTGAGAGACTGCTGGTGTGCCCATCTCTATCTGTCTTCCTCTCCCTCTGTCTCTCTCTGTGTCTCTCTCCAAAAACAAAATAATAATTTTTAAAAACCCACAAAGACCAAAAAAACCACCAAACCACAAAATCCACCACAATATGGCAGGTATTAAATCAAACCTCACAGTTATATCTCTGAATATTTATGGGCTTAATTCACCCATCAAAAGACATAAGCTAACAGGGTGGATCAGAAAACTAGACCCCTCGATCTGCTGTCTTCAAGAAACCCAACCTCACCACTAAAGACAGACACCTCCTCAGGGTGAAAGGGTGGAAAATGATATTCCAAGCAAACACAAATAAGAGAAAAGCTGGTGTAGCTATACTTATATTGGATAAAATAGACTTCAAACCAAAAGTAACCAAAAAAGACAAAGAAGGCCACTTCTGACTTATCAAGGGAACAATCCAACAAGAGGATATCACAATCATCAATATCTATGCACCAAACACAGGTGCACCACAATTCATAAAGCAAAAACTACTTGGCAACAGAACAGAAATAACCACCAACACCATCATAGTCGGGGACTTCAATACTCCACTATCAGCAATAGATAGGTCATCCAAACAGAAAATTAATAGGGAAGTAAGAGAGTTCAACATCACCATAGAGCAACTAGACCTAACAGACATATACAGAACATTCCACCCAAAATCTATAGATTACACATTCTTCTCAGCAGCCCATGGAACCTTCTCTAAAATAGATCACGTATTGGGCCACAAAGCCTGCCTCCATATTTTCAAGAAAATTGATGTAATTTCCTGCATATCAGACCACAATGTTGTAATGCTATAAATTAACAACAAAAAGTACGCCAGGAATCACTCTAGCTCCTGGAAACTGAACAACACACTTTTAAACAATAAATGGGTTGTGGATGAAATAAAGAATGAAATTGCAAAATTTCTAGAATTCAATGACAATGAGAACATATTATACCAAAACTTATTTGACACAATGAAGGCAGTCCTTAGGGGAAAAATCATAGCACTAAATGCCCTCATAACAAAAACAGATAAATCCCAAATCAATAACCTAACCATCCACCCAAAGGCATTGGAAAAATAAGAAGAAGCCAACCCAAAAAGCTCCAGACAGAAAGAAATAATTAAGATCAGAGCAGAAATTAATGAATTGGAAACTAAGGACAATTAAGAAAATTGATGAAACAAAGAGCTGGTTCTTTGAAAAACTTAACAAGATTGATACACCCCTGGCCAATCTGATCAAGTGAAAAAAAAGAAATCTTCAAATTTACAAAATTAAAAATGAAAAAGGAGAGATCACAACAGACATGAGTGAAATAGGAAGAATTATTAGGACTTATTTCAAAAACCTCTACTCCACAAAACAGGAGAATATTGAGGAAATGGATGAATTCCTAGACATATACCACCTACCAAAGCTAAGCCCAGAGCAGACTAATCTCCTAAACAAACCCATGACACCCTTCGAGATTGAAGAGGTAATCAAACACCTCCCCAAAAAGAAGAGTCCAGGACCAGATGGTTTCTCAGCTGAATTCTATCAAATCTTCATGGAAGAACTGAAACCAATTCTTCTCAAACTGTGCTACACAATTGGAGAACAGGGAGAGATCCCCAACTCCTTCTATGAAGCTAGTATCACCCTAATTCTAAAAACGGGCAGAGATGCCACAAGAAAGGAAAATTATAGGCCCATTTCCCTGATGAACATAGATGCAAAGATCCTGAATAAAATTCTTGCAAACTGAATTCAACAGTACATCAAAAGTATTATCCACCTTGATCAAATAGGCTTCATCCCTGGAACACAGGGGTGGTTCAACACACGGAAAACACAAAGACCACATGATTTCAATAGATGCAGAAAGGGCCTTTGACAAAATACAACATCACTTCATGATCAAAACATTGGAGAGAATAGGCATGGACAGCCCATATCTCAACATAATAAAGGCTATATATAAAGCTCCTAAAGCCCAAGTAATTCTTTTTTTTTTTTTTTTTTTTTTTTTTTTGAGAGAGACACAGAGAGAGATAGAGGGAGACAGATAGAGATGGGCGCACCAGCAGCCTCTCAGCTGCTGTGAATGAAATCCAGATGCGTGCGCCCCCTTGTGGGCAAGTGCAGCATTGCACCCTTGTGTCACTTTGCATCTGGCTAAACGTGGGACCTGGAGATTGGAACCGCTGGAGATTGGAACCAGTGTTCTTAGGGTTAGGAGGCAGGCACCTTAACTGCTAAGCCATCTCTCCAGCCCCCAAGTAATTCTTAATGGGGAGAGACTGAAGGAATTCCCATTGAGATCAGGAACAAGGCAGGGGTGTCCACTCTTACCTCTGCTCTTCAACATAGTGTTAGAAGTATTAGTTCAAGCAATGATACAGGAGAAAGAAATCAAAGGGATACAAATTTGAAAGGAAGAAGTTAAGTTAGCCCTATTTGCAGATGACATGATTCTATACATAAGTGACCCAAGAACCTCCATCTCAAAACTCTTAAAGGTGATTAGTGCCTTCAGCAAAGTAGCAGGATATAAGATCAATGCACAGAAATCAGTAGCCTTTCTGTATGCAAAAGACAAAGAGACAAAAAAAGAAATAACTAACATTGTCCCATTTTCTTTCTTTTTTTTTTTTTTTTGTGATTAAAGGTATTTATTGGAAGCATACAGATCCAGGGGAAGTTGTATAGTGGCAGAAGAAGCTGGCCTGTTTTTACAGGTCCATGCTGAGACAAAAACCACCACTGACACCATAAGCAAGCACACTTCAGGAACTCCAGTCAAAGCTCAGGCACTTTGCATATTTTTAGACTGGAATTCTAAATCCACCCCAACACCTTAAAGCTGGACTCCAGGACACACCCACAGTGACACCTCCTCCAGCCAGGAGGTCCAAATTACAAACTGTAATAAACTCCTGAATCAATTGAGGGAGCATCCAATTAAACCACCACAATCTGCTCCTGATCCCCAATAGATTTGTAACCATCTCACATTGTATACTGTGCTCAGTCCAAATTCAAAGGTCCCAACAGTCTTTACCAACTAAAGATAGTCCCAAAGTCCCAAGACTCCTCTGAGATTTAAGACTGTGAGTCCTGTAAAATTAAAACAAGATTTATACTTTCTACATATAAAGGCACAGAGTAAAGATTTCCAACTGCTATAAGGCATGACAGGGAGAGACTGGAACAATGCAAACTCAAAAGCCATCAAATATCAAACATCTGCAGTTCATATCTGATGTCATAACCAGTGACTGACAGTCTTTGGATTTTTCAATTCTGCCCCTCCATGTGGGCTGAGTAGCCAGGGAGAACTTCTATCTTTAGCCAACAGCCTTCATGGAAGCCCTTGCATAGTCCTGATATATCTAAACATCTTTGGGTCTTCATGCAAACCATGGTTCATCTTCCAATGGCTTTTCTGGCCTATCAGGGTCATCACGGCCTGCCTATATGCTATATCTTTGCAGTGGCTCTTGAATCCATGTGCACTTCATGGCCTTTCTACACATTTTTCATGCTTCTAAAACCAATACCAGGTGTGCAGGACACAGTCATATCCTTAATTCAGGGACAAAATAAATTGTAACCTAGAAAAGCAGGTTCCTTTTTCAGTCAACTCTTTTCCAAAGAGTTTGCATGTCTATAAAATACCTTGGAATAACATTAACTAAGGAAGTGAAAGACCTATACAATGAAAACATAAAAACACTCAAGAAAGAAATTGAGGAGGTCCTACAAAAATGGAAAGACCTCCCATGGTCCTGGATTGGTAGAATTAACATTGTGAAAATGGCAATCTTACCAAAAGCACTATATAGATTCAATGCAATGCCGATAAAAATCCCAACTTCTTTCTTCAGTGAGATAGAAAAAACTATCTCAAAATTCATATGGAAAGGCAGAAGGCCTCGGATATCCAAGCATATCCTCAGCAAAAGAAACACCTCAGGAGGCATCACTATACCTGATCTAAAGCTATACTACAAGGGCTGGAGAGATGGCTTAGCAGTTAAGGCGCCTGCCTGCTAAGCCTAAGAACGCTGGTTCCAATCTCCAGCGGTTCCAATCTCCAGGTCCCACGTTTAGCCAGATGCAAAGTGACGCAAGGGCGCAATGCCGCACTTGCCCACAAGGGGGTGCACATATCTGGATTTCGTTCACAGCAGCTGAGAGACTGCTGGTGTGCCCATCTCTATCTGTCTCCCTCTCCCTCTCTGTCTGTCTGTCTCTCTCTCTGTGTCTCTCTCCAAAAATAAATAATAAAAAAATAAAGCTATACTACAAAGCCATTGTAATAAAAACAACATGGTACTGGCATAAAAACAGGAATATAGACCAATGGAACAGAATAGAAGACCCAGACTTTGGGTCAAGTAACAACAGGTACTTGATATTTGACAAAGGCCCTACCAATGCAGAATGGAAAAAAGATAGCATCTTCAACAAATGCTGGACAAACTGGACAACCATATGTAGGAAAATGAAACTCAACCCACACATCTCTCCATGCACAAAAATCAAGTCCAGATGGATCAAAGACCTTAATATAAAGCCAGAAACTCTGCTACTACTGGAAGAAAAAATAGGAGGAACCTTCCACGACATAGTAGTGGGAAAAGTCTTCCTTCCTGAACAAAACCCCAGCATCCCAGGAAATTAAACAATCACTCAACCATTGGGATCTCATGAAGCTGAAAAGCTTTTTCACTGACAAATATACTATAACCAAAGCCAGCAGATTACCCACAGAATGGGAGAGAATTTTTACCAGCTATACAACTGACAGAGGCCTAATTTCTAGAATCTACAAAGAACTCCAAAGCCTAAACAATAAATCATCAAACAGCCCACTCACAAAATGGGGCAGAGAACTGCACAGGTAGTTCTCAGAGGAAGAAATACAAATAGCAAACACACATTTAAGAAAATGTTCAAAGCCGGGCGTGGTGGCGCACGCCTTTAATCCCAGCACTCGGGAGGCAGAGGTAGGAGGATCGCTGAGAGTTCGAGGCCACCCTGAGACTACATAGTGAATTCCAGGTCAGCCTGGACCAGAGTGAGACCCTACCTCGAAAAAACCAAAAAAAAAAAAAAAAAAAAAAAAAAAAAGAAAATGTTCAACATCCCTAATCATCAGGGAAATGCAAATTAAAACAACTATGAGATTCCACCTTACCCCAGTAAGGATGGCTAACATTAAAAAAAAAAAAAAAGAAAGAAAGAAAACAAATGCTGGCGAGGCTGTGGAGAAATAGGAACAAGCTTTCACTGCTGGTGGGAATGTAAAATGGTTCAACCATTATGGACAGCTATATGGAGACTCCTGAAAAGGATGACCATAGACCTACTAACGGATCCAGCTATTCCCTTACTGGGCATTTACCCTAAAGGCTCCACTCCTCAGATCAGAGACATTTGCTCAACCGTGTTCATAGCTGCTCAATTCATAATAGCAAAGAGCTGGAATCAACCCAGATGTCCATCACTAGATGAATGGATAACAAAGATGTGGTATATCCATACTATGGAATTCTAAGTAACAGTAAGGAAAGATGAAATAAGGAAATTAAAAAAAAATAGTCAAACATGGAACAGATCATCCTCAGTGAGCTCACCCAATCACAAAAAGATAATCATCGCATGGTCTCATTTATCTGTCGCTCCTAACCTGAATCCACCTGAGATGCTGCCAAACCTAATAAGCACTCTGAGGACCAGTCAATAGGGAGGGTGGGATGGAGGGAGGGTAAGGGTGGGAGGGAACGAGAGGGTGGGAGGGAGGACAAGGGTGGGGGATACAAATATGGACCCAAAAGGAAATGATACTATAAAACCCTTTATTCTGAACAGGCTAAAACATTGATCCTTCAGCAGGCCCGCAGAGGGAACACCTGAACCATAGGAAGCTGGAGAGAACAGCATGAAGACCAACCGTAATCTTTTCCTGCCTCTCTCTCTTCTCTTTCCCTCTCTCTCTCCCTCTCTCTCTCTCCCCCCTCCTCTCTATACTCACTTTCTCTTTTATATTATCTATCTTTTTCTTCCCTCACCTTCCTAGGCGCTGACTTATAACTCCCAGTGCCAGCACGGGGTTAACTTCCACAATGAGCTGTTGATCCAAGACACCTACAAGGTTTCCCAAAAAAGACAGATTTCTGTCAGAGTTCTTGATGACCCACCAAAGGTTAATGGTAAGACCCTACTGTTGAAGACAGCATACATGTGTGAAACCAAACATGGAGAGACCTGGCCAGAATCCTGAAGAGGGTCAGTCCCCAGACAGTTAGCTAGTCTAGTGCCAGAGGGTGCTACACGAGCAACTGGGGGATAATGGCCAACATCTGTCCAAACAACTTGCAGTATAAGATACCCAGCAGGAAGCAACCTGATGCTTCAGGTGCAGTAGTGGCACAAAGCCATGTTGGGTAACCAACTGCTCTTGATTAGGCTAATAGATCCACTCAGTGGAATGGAACTCATTGCTGGAACTGGGAAATAAGTCAAAACCATGTACAAAAAATGAGCTCAGTCTCCAAGATCAAGATACTACCAAATGTGGGCTAGAAGAGAGCCTACACATATAAAATTCCCTCCAAAATATCTATGGCCATCCCTTCTATCTAAGTACTAACTTCTCTCTCCGTTGGAGAATTTGCTTATCTTTTTCAGATGGACAATGAACCTGAAGGGAGGATCAACCAATCACACCTCACCAGGGCCCCAGCTGAAACCATAGAACAATGCAGGGGAAGGGCAAGAATACAGCATTCATGGCTATCAAGACACCAGAAAAAGGCTGAAGGAGATAAACACAGAGAATATCCAACTCCAACTAAGCCAGATATCCATAAACACAGAGGTTCCCAAAACTTCATCACTGAAGTAGAACTAAAATGACCCCAATGTGGCTCAGGGAAATTCGCGGAAGAGGGGGCGGAAAGAATGTTAGAGCCACAAGTTGGGGCATTATGCACAGAGACTTGGCCTACCCCCCAGAACTCTTGACTACCCCCACAATGCATAACCCACATTCCCCATTGATGAGGGTCCCTTTGGAAGAGGGAGGACAGGGAGGAGGATAATGGAGCCAAAACTATGAATGTAAAATCAGAATAATATAAATAAAAAATAAATTATAAAAAAAAAGAAGGAATTCAGTGGAGGGGAAGCGAAGTTGGTGGGAGGGGACTATGATCATAGTATATTATTTATATTTATGGAAATTGTCAATAAAAATATTAAAAAATAATAAAAAAGGAAAGTATGTTGGGCTGAAAGGCTAAAATTTGATTAGTCTTAATAATTTGTTATTAACAGTTGTTTATTTTATAAACATAATGAAATTGTGTTTTGTAGAACTATATTGGTTATATAATACAGTGAAATATATTTTATATATAATTACACCCAGTTTTATTTATTAGAATAAGTTTATGGCAAATAAATAAAAGTCTTACCCAATAGGAAAACATATAAGAATATAACATTTAAGAAACCTATAGTTGTAAACAGGTGTCCTATGTAACAAAATAAAGGCTTAGTTTTGAGTCTTATGTCACTTTCAGATAGAGTTTAAATAAATAGACAAAACTAGTTAAAATATCTTGATCTTGTTTTCCTTGATATTGATATGGAAAATCAAAGCTTACAGGACCAAGACCAGAGATGGAGTGGAGAATCAGTCTATTTTTACATCAGCATGTGTCTAGGGGAATCTTTTCCAAAGCCTGAGAAGTTGGTTAATTAGTACAGTGATATCTGTAGCTGTGTTGTGGAGTTAAGAAGAAATACAAGATAATTTTAGTACTGACCAGAAGCTGTAATGCAAACTATAGCCTTGAAACAGTACAAAACTACAGTTTCAGTACAAAAGACTATGTAGTATGGAACATAATTATAATGATATTTTATTACAGTACAAGGCATAACTTTGTGTCAGAGGCCTTTAACTTTTTATCATAATATGAGGTATGACATTATAAATAAATTTATCACCTTATTATAGAGAATTGTTTGAACTATGTAAACAATTAAGGCAAGAGAAATACAGAGAAACAGCTTTTATGAGGTAGGCATATCTTATGTTTAAAATGTGTAATAGATATTAGTATAGGCAGAACATGTCAAGTAAGACAACATAAAGATTTGGTATTTGTATTTGGTAACATCTTTGATTAGTTTAGATACCTGTGGGGTAATCTACCAATTATCCTACAAACTGGAAGCAGAACAGCAGAATTTAAGAACTTTTCTCTAGAGCAGGGAACATATCTTAAGTATCAATATATCTATAAGCAATGAATTTAAAGATTCAAGAAATGAGATGATTATTATTATTATTATTATTATTATTATTATTATTTTGGTTTTGCGAGGTAGGGTCTCACTCTGGTCCAGGCTGACCTAGAATTCACTATGTAGTCTCAGGGTGGCCTCGAACTCTTGGCAATCCTCCTACCTTTGCCTCCCAAGTGCTGGGATTAAAGGTGTGTGCCACCACGCCCAGCAAGAAATGAGACAATTATTTAAGTAAAACCTTGATTGATACTGAGTATACATAGCTTAAGAATAAAGCCAAACTTGGTCATTGTTGAGCTAAATTAGTCTGATTTTAATGTACATTAGAGACATCATGATAGACATAAAGTGATTTCTTCATCTTACTTTTAATCATTGAATCATTTTTAAGTTTAACATAAGGCAATATTTATGAATGGTAGAATATATGAAGCCTAAACAAACTATATTAACATTGTTTGTATATTGTAGGCATCTTTATGACAGGAGGAGATTTTTCATTTTCTCTGAGAACAAAGATACAATGAGTAAATCACCTTTTATAAGGTGTAGACAATAATTTCAGTGATAATCACCCAGTAAAACAGCATGAAGAAGACAAGAATCATCTTAAGGTTACAGTTGTTTGTTTGTTTTTTAGCTATAATAATCTTATTAAATAGTAAAAGGTTGACAAATAGAGGAATGTAGCAAACTTTATTGAGAACTTTAAAGGTAGTCTTTGACAACCATTATCATGACCAGATTAATATCAATGAGTTAAAGTTTTTAAGTTTACCATCTGAATACCATAGCACCCTGTTACCAGCCAGGACTATCCTTTGTTAGTCTGATATAAGCCCTAGGTTAATAGTCATTTTATATATCTCAAGGAGTCTGTATCAAGTACTTTAAGACTTAGTCAACTTTGTCTTTAACCTTCTGTTTAAGCTTACTCATACCTTCACCCAAATACTTGACTCATAACTTCAACTACATATTTTACCTTACAATCTATGTAACCACTCTGTAACAATCTTTTTCATCAAATTTATTAACATTTAGTTTCCTCTTCAGTTTATCTTCCTTAGTCAGTTCATCTCATATCTACCAAAAAAAATTTTCTTACTATAAGACTTTTAATATGACCATTTAAGTTTTTTCTAACTTGAGTTTTTTCTAACTTCTGCTTGTATGTTTTTTTTTTTTTTTTTTTTTTTTTTTTTTTGCCTCCTATGGTTAATTATAAATAGACTGTTGAGGTTCTGATGTCCATCTGTTTTCCCATTTCCTTGGGTCTGCAGTCCCACTAGTTTCCCCTCTTTTTTTTTAATATTTAGAAGGGCAGTTATATAATTTTATATATTTTTAAATTTTTAAAAATTATTTTATTTATTTTTTGGAGAGAGACAGACAGAGAGGGAGAGGGAGACAGATAGAGATGGGTGCCCCAGTAGTCTCTCAGCTGCTGCAAACGAAATCCAGATGTGTGCGTCCCTTGTGGGTAAGTGCAGCATTGCGCCCTTGCGTCATTTTGCATCTGGCTAAACGTGGGACCTGGAGATCGGAACCCGGTTCTTAGGCTTAGCAGGCAGGTGCCTTAACTGCTAAGCCATCTCTCCAGCCCTTATTTTATATTTTTGATTTTTATGTTACATTTAGATGAGGTTTAAATAAACAAACTCATTAAGCCAGGCGTGGTGGCACACGACTTTAATCCCAGCACTCGGGAGGCAGAGGTAGGAGGATTGCCGAGAGTTCAAGGCCACCCTGAGACTACAAGTGAATTCCAGGTCAGCCTGAGCCAGAGTGAGACCCTACCTCGAAAAACCAAAAACTAAATAAATAAATAAA
The DNA here is from genome assembly GCA_036365145.1 of Orientallactaga sibirica. NCBI lineage: Eukaryota > Metazoa > Chordata > Mammalia > Rodentia > Dipodidae > Orientallactaga > Orientallactaga sibirica. Next base: position 2,108,247 of record JAEOAD010002758.1, read on the forward strand.
CAAACAAACTCATTAAAAATGAATCTTGATTTTGTTAAACATTTCAGTAGTCAGAGTTTTAACAGTAGGAAATATAGGTATAGCTCAATTTAACTTTTATTTGAGACATGACAATATAAATAAATTTATAAACTTGCCGGGCGTGGTGGCGCACGCCTTTAATCCCAGCACTCGGGAGGCAGAGGTAGGAGGATCGCCATGAGTTCGAGGCCACCCTGAGACTACATTGTGAATTCCAGGTCAGCCTGAGCCAGAGTGAGACCCTACCTCGAAAAAAAAAAAAAAAAAAAAAAAAAAAAAAAAAAATTTATAAACTTATTACAAAGAATAAAGTCTGAATTATATGAACAATTAAAGGTGAGAAAAAATATGAAGCATGAAAACTTTTAAGTTAACCCATTTTATAATAGACAACCCAAACCTTTTTCAGTTTATGTCTCATAAGCTTTTCATATCATTTTTAAAAAAAATTTTTTTTTTTGGAGAGAGACACAGAGAGAGACAGAGAGAGAGAGGGAGAGGAAGACAGAGATGGGCACGCCAGCAGTGTCTCAGCTGCTGCAAACGAAATCCAGATGTGTGCGCCCCCTTGTGGTCAAGTGTGCCATTGCGCCCCTGCGTCACTGCATCTGGCTAAACGTGGGACCTGGAGATTGGAACTGCTGGAGATTGGAACCAGTGTTCTTAGGCTTGGGAGGCACGCGCCTTAACCCCTAAGCCATCTCTCCAGCCCTCATTTTTATATCCTCTTAATAACATGCCTAACAACAATCTTTTACTTTATAAAGTCTTTTCTGATCCCAAAACACATTTCTTTCTGTAGAAACAAGATTAGAATTTGGTATGCAAATATGTCTATTATTGTAGTAAGATTGAACAAGCACTTTGTCAAAAACATAGAGGTTAATTATTTTAAATATATTGTAAACCTGGTTTTAATAATTTAACATCATCTTAAAATATATGAGCATCAGAACATTTAATGACCATAAGTATTAGAACAATTAATCATAAATTTAGACATACATAAGGACAGATTACATGAAACATAGAACATATGACATGACATGGTTGGCCAACATTAGACATGACAACAGGAAACATGGAGAGACATCCTTTTAAGATTTTAGTTATGTTTTAAATTGGTGAGGACTTAATCTTAACCCAGCAACAGCCAGTGGTTTGAAATTTAAGTTGATATTTTATCTTTTGTGGTTTGTAATGAAAAGAAGCTGTTTAGTGATTTTAACTTTTAGCAAAGAGAGGAAAGTTAAATATTCATATATAGAATAACTAAAGAGGCCCAGTAAATACAGGACTTTCTTTAAGGGGGTAGATTTGTATTTGATTTAGTGAGATGGCTTGAATTTGTAGTGAGAGGGAGAGACCTTGGAAAGTCATAGTCAGATGGGAGCAATGTGTGAGAGAGATAGAGTTTTAGAAGGGACATGATTTTAGAGTGGTTTTGGTGACAGAGGAGAATTTGGTAGGTAGAACAAGAAGTACAAAGGGAGGGGCAGGAATAGAGCGCAAAGAAACCCTGAAGGTAAGGAACCTCCGACCACTTGCCATGTCTTCTGAGGAAGTTATCAAGATCAATAAGAATATTAAAATCAAAAGTACCAAATTCAGGTCAGTGGTGGCCATTATCTAAGGAATATTATGGCCAGATTTGAATAGAGTCAGAGTAATTTGGCAGGCAAGAGCTCAGTAAGTTCAAGCACCTTTAAATTAGCCTTGAGACATGCCAATGGAGTGTCTTTTAGAACAGATAATTTAGAGTCCATTTTGGAGGACAAGGACTAGAGTGGCCAATCCCGCCATCAGGGACATCTCCCAGGCTTAGGGAAGGCAAGTGAAACCCAAGGATAAGGAGGGAGCATCCTCACAGTCCTAATGCTTGGGGTGTCTGGTGGAACAATATGTAGGAGGCTCCTGGAGTCTCCAATCATCCACAGACTGAAAAATGAGAAACTCCCGGAGTTTTTAAGGCCTGAGACAGGGACCTCTGTCACAGACTGAGAACGAATACCTTGTCCTGAAGCTGTAATCTGATGAGGGCATGGATGCATCAGATCACATGGTGAGAGGCCTCTACTCTGGAGTTCAAAAGTCTGGTGGGAGAGGGTGAAAGAAGAAAAAAAGGAAGAAGTCCCCAGGTATCTGCTGCTGTGTGCAACGAGGATCTCCATAAATAGATTGTAGCTACCAAAGATATCAATCCCATGTCTGCCCCCTTCAAGGCCTTGGCCACCTCAACACAAACCCTGACCATGGGTCAAAAGTCTACCCATCAACCACCCCTCTGCTGGGGCTGTGGCCAACCAGGACACCTTTGGAGGACCTGCCCAAAAACAAATAGGCCTATTTTAAGGCCCTAAACCCCCTGCCCTAAATGTCAAAGGGGATATCATTGGGCCAAGGATTGCAAAAATTCCACACCTTTAAACTCCCCCAGGAGCAATCCTCAGCCCCGCAAGTAAGAGGGAACCCCCCACATTAGGTGGACCCTGCCCATTTACGACCATTCACCCCACATCTTGGTCATTTTGGACAGGGGTTGAATTCAAGGGCATAGTAGACACAGGTGCGGATGCCACTATTATCTCTGCCAACAATGCACTCTGCATGCCCAGTTGGACATATAAAGATGGTCCCAATATTAATATTGGGGGACAACAGACCACTAGACAGGTTAGAAAGCCAGTTACATGGGAAGACTATGATGGCAACATGGGGGAATTTCTCCCTTTGGTGATGAATGTCCCCAAAACCCTCTGGGGCAGAGACCTCCTTACTCACATGGGTGTTGTCATAACAATGGATGACCAGGCCTTTTACGATGATGTTATTGCCCATGATACCATTGGCTTCTCAGGGCAACCCAACCCCACCAAACCACCCACCACTCCTCATCACCCCCAATTCTAGGGGCCAATGTCCAATCCCCTACCACTCCCATACACCTTGAGTGGGATACCACAGAACCCATTTGGGTCAAACAGTGGCCTATACTAGAACCTAAATTGACTATTCTCAAATCTCTTATTCAAGAACAGCTTGCTGTTGGCCATATTGAGCCCTCTATTAGCCCCCATAATCCCCCCATCTTTGTCATTAAAAAGAAGACTGCTCCAAGACCTTTGCCAGGTTAATAAACATATGTTAAAAATGGGTTCCTTTCAGACTGGCCTCCCCCACCCCAGAGCCATCCCTACTAACCACCTTATAGTTATCTTAGATAATACTAAAGATTGCTTTTTCTCTATCCCTTTAGCAGCAGAAACAGGCCCTATTTTGCCTTCACTGTCTGGGAGACCAACCATACTATCCCAGCTAAAATATATCAATGGAGGGTTCTCCCCCAGGGCATGAAAAACAGTCCTTCTATTTGTGAAATGTTTGTATCCTCCGCCACAGCGAGAATACAATCTAAATGCTTTCTTGTTCATTACATGGATGATCTTTTGATTGCACACACCTCAAGAACTGCCCTTTTGGACTTTCTTAAACTACTCATTGAGGACCTCAAGAAACTTGGGTTTACCATAGCGAATGAAAAAATTCAGACCATGCCCCCTTTTGGATTTTTAGGGTACAAAATTTCTACTACTATACAACCACTTACTCCTCACCTTCTAATAAAGGACCATTATTCCCTCAATGATCTCCAAAAACTCTGTGACCAAATTAACTGGCTCAAACCTTTCTTGCCCATCCCTTCCAGTGAACTCCTACCACTTTATGACCTCCTTAGAGTTACTGATAACCCTTCAAAGAAAATTCCTTTAAACCATCACTCCAAAAATTCGTTGCAAAAAATATCCCGCTACCTCTTTTCAATGACTCTCACAAGATATGACCCATCTGCTCCAATCCTAAATGTGATCCTTTGGACAGCAGGGGAGCCTTTGGGAGTCATCTGTCAAAATCAATTGCCCCTTTACTGGGTACACCCCTCATGGTCACAGGCCCATAAACTAACCACCAACCTACAAGCAATGCTCCTCATAGCAATTAAGGCACAAACCTACAGTAACAGAATCTATAATACAAAACCCTCCAAAATAATTCTGTCCATCCCCATGTTGGAACTTCAACCCCTTTTTAGGGAGGACCTCCTTTTCCACATCCTAATGAGATAGATAACCACCTCCCTGCTCACAAATTACTTCAATCCCTAATGGCTTTGCCCATAAAGACTAACTATTTCTCCAGGCCTTCTGGTCAGCCAATACCCTTAGCAGCCTCAGCCTTTACAAAGCCAATAAACATACTTATGGACTAATTATTAAGAGAGTCAATAGACCGGATGAAGCTCTTAAGTTCCCTAACCCCCATTCAGTCCAGCTAGGGGAACTATATACCATCATCAGAGTCTTAGAGCTCTGTCAACAAGAGCCCATCAACATCTTCTCTGACAGCAGTTATGCAGTCCAAATGACAAAGGTACTGCCCTTAGCCAATCCCAGGCTCTCTCAACATCTCATAGACATTGCCATCTCCACTTTACAACTACAGATGGAAAACATATCATACCCTTAGTTTATTGATCTCGTTCGCTCACACACTGGTCTGTCTGGCTTTATTGCTGATGGGAATTCACAGGTAGACAAGCTTATTGCTGTCTCCTCCTTGCCACCTTTAGAACAAGCTAGACATTTACACCAAAGGTTCCATCTATCCCCCATTAACCTATGGACCCTATACTCTGAGCTCTTGCTTAGCCAATTCAAACATTTAACCCATACCTGTAAGGCATGTGCCACCCTAGCCCACTTGGGCCCCCTACAGCTTCAAGGAGTCAATCCTAGAGGCCTTACCCCAAATTCTATCTGGCAGATGGATGTTACCCACATACCTTCCTTTGGTGACCTCAAATATGTCCATGTCATTGTGGACACTTACTCTAAGCTTACTTTTGCTATTTCTCTCTCAGGGGAGAAGGCATCCCATGTCATTAAGGCAACAAAAACCACCATGTTGGTCATGGACTTACCCTGGTCAATTAAAACTGATAATGGCCCTGCATACGCATCTGCTCAATTCACATCCTTCATGGAATCTTGGGGAATCAAACACTCCCTTGGGATCCCCTACAACCCACAAGGACAAGCCATTGTGGAGAGAACTAACTGGAACCTAAAGGAACTAATTATAAAATAAAAGTCCACTATGTCACCCAAGGATCCCCACTTGTCCCTGGTTCTCTTCACTCTCAATTTTCTCACCTTTGATGAGGCAGGACTCACCCTGGCCTATAAACATTGGAGATCCCAATCAACCACAATGCCCTTACCCTTAGTCTGCTGGAAGGATCCTCTTACTAATATCTGACCTTGGTTCTTCAAGGTAGCGTCTCACTCTAGCTTAGGCAGACCTGGAATTCACTCTGTAGTAGCAGAGTGGCCTTGAACTTACAAGAATCCTCCTACCTCTGCCTCCCGAGTGCTGGGATTAAAGGCGTATGCCACCATGTCTGGCTCAACCCCACCCTCTTTTAACACAGGGCCAAGGGTATGCTTGTGTCTCTCCAGAAATTTCACAGATCCCAATCTGGATCCCTGACAGAAACATGTGGTGACAGCCACACCCCTCGGTCTTTCTCACCAGATGGCAGGTAGTCAATGATGGGTAAGACCCCATGAGATGGGGCAACCCAAGACAGGCACCATCACAAGTGGTGATCCCTTGAGGCCTGGGGTCAACAATGGCTTAGCAAAGAACCATGCCTCCTAGGGTCCCCAATAATAAAAACAAAAATGAGGATATGTATGGCACAATGCAGGTCAGGCCCTAGCCAGGCCACCTGCTGATATGTATGGCACAGTGAAGGTTGCGCCCTAGCCAGGCCACCTGCTAGGAGGAACCAGGAAGTGGCTTCTGTGGATGTGGCATTCTGCACAGGCCTGGTGTGACAACAGCTACAGCCCCATGCCTGTAAGCAACCTGATCTACCCAGAGACAGGCTGTCATTGGTCACAAGAAGGGAACCACCCTGCCTGGAGACAGGCTGTCATTGGTCACAAGAAGGGAACTACCCCATACAACCATTGGCCAGCCAAATCCTTAAAAACCCCTGCACTTCCCTCAATAGACAAGTTTGCAGCAGCTCTCCCTCTGCCTGCTTCCACCCAACTCCCAGTGTCTGTCGTGACTCTGCTCCTCTCACCCCCTACCCAGCAGAGACCCTGCATCCCCTCCTGGACTGGCCCTAGAGTAGTGAGCACAGTGAATTCTTTTATTCCTGAGAGAGTGAAACATTGGCAGGGAGGTAGAGAGAAGGAGAGAGGAATGGGGGTGCATGCAGCTCAAAAGTCCCACAGGGTTATCTGAGCCACAGCACCAGAAATGTAAGGAAAGTATAAGAGAAAAGCAAAAGAGAACACCGGACTTTGATCTCTACAGACAAGATTTTATTAAGAGAAAAGAGCAAGGGACCTGTAGGATGAAGGCAGAAGCATTGGGCCAGGCTGGGGTGCAAGCTATTCAAGACAAATAGGCTGTATGAGCTGCAAGTCCAAGGGAAGTAGAAAAGGAACTGTAGTTATTTGTATCTTTGCTCAGAACAAGCTTTTTTAGCCAAATTGTCTAGGGAGGATAACCAACCATACAGTTTCTGTTCCCTCAAGGTTTTCTGAGCTACGGGAAGTTTAGTTTATCATTTGGGAGTAGACAGGTCTGTCAAGGCCATGCTTCTGAAGTTTTAAGGCTACATGGTCTTAGGGATAGTTATTAACTCTTTAGTTCCCTTTATTTTTCAAGGAAGTCTATTAACCCTTCAATTGTTAGAGTGGCCTGACTACAGAAATGATTGATATGCAAATTGTCACATCTTGTTTACTTACTTACCCCTCCCCTTAGCTATGAAAACTATAAAATGGAAATAAAATCTCAGCCAAGGTCCAGAGCTTATTTGGAGGACTATCTCAAGCTCTTTGGCCCTGGGGTAAATAAACTCCTCTACTTTCACTCATGCTGGAATTGGAGTGATCTTTCCAGAGAATTTCTACAACATCTCATTGAACAATTTTCACCCAGAGCATACTTTTATGGAAAACAGTAATTTTCAGAGCTTACTCTGGGGTCATGCTTACCTAGCACCAATATAGCTTGGTCTTTTCCACCTGTATTGGTTTATCATTTATGCTTTGCAAGAACTGTATTTACAGCTTGAAAGCCATCTACGGGCTCAGTAGCATAGCACTTGGCTGTCAGTTCTTTCCCTAGGAACTCTAGCTCAACACAAATGTTGCCACATTTGCATTTGACCTCACAACCTTTTGTCTATTTTACCTTTCACTGATTTCTACCTAAGTTACTTTAAGGATGCAATTTATACTTCAGTCTAAGTCACTTAGCTAAACCAAAGGCTTTACAACTTTGTAGCAACCATGTCCCATCAATGGATTCAGGAAATTCACTGAAGTCTCATACCAGTCCCAAAGGCATAGACCTTTATTTATTTTTGTTTGTTTTTGTGAGATAGGGTCTTATTCTAGCTCAGACTGATTTGGAATCTGCAGTCCCAGTCTGACCTCAAACTCATAGCAATCCTCCTACCTCAGCCTCCTGAGTGCTGGGACTAATAGAGTGTGCCACACCCAGCTAGTCAAGAACTTACTTAACTTTCTTGTGAACCAGGTTTTGTCAGGCCCAGTTGAACTGGGCATCAAACAGTGAGAATCTTGTAGAAACTTGAGAATCTTGTAGGTTTCAGGAACTCCCTGAGACTTGTGAGATATTTTGCCTGAAGTGAACCTCAGAACTTCCTGAGTCTTAAGGAGTCTGTTTTTCAATTTAGACTGAGCCTCCTTCCATGATGAAATGTTTCAGTTCTGAGGAAAATGCTGTACATCTTGGGGGTGGCATGGGTCCCAAGGGCAAAAAGTTTAAGAAGTTGTGAAGTAGGACAAAACAAGAGCCTTAGCACATGTAAAGGTCCAGTTTTCTGTACCTGTGTGAGTGGTAATGCTGGAGGGCACCTTCTGCTGCCACTGTTCAGTACTGTCAAATGCCAATGGTTACAAAAACCAGCACGTGAAGGCCAAGGATAGTGGCACATGCCTTTAATCCCAGCACTCAGGAGGCAGAGGTAGCTGGAAGTTCAGCGCCACCCTGAGACTACATAGTGAATTCCAAGTCAGCCTGGGCTACAGCAAGACCCAACTAGAAAAAAACAAAAAAGAAATCAGCACTTGAAGAGTTTTTCACCATGATTTCTATCCAGGCAGAGCTCACTCTGGGGCCATAATTGTTCCCCCTGGGACAAGCTTAGTTCTCTTCCCCTGCACCCTATCATGCACTCTCTAAAAACTGCTTCTCAGGTTTCTCCAGATGGTCAGCTTGCACAATGTTGATGGGTCAGAAAGGCACTCAGTCACGAGAAACTGGATCCACCCTGTTGTGGTGAATCCAGGAGACAACTTCAGCCATTTTTACATAGGGACCAAGAGAGGTCACATGAATGGCTGAAGCCCATTTATATGGATCAAGCATCTAATCAGGGTGAGCTTCTTCATCAGACTCGGGTGTGTGTGGGAGAGACCTGATTGGTTAGTGGAATCAAAAGGCTGACTCAGGAAGGGCCAGCCCACAGCTATGGTAAGTCAAGAAAAGGTTGAGGAAGGAGCAGAAACTTGAAGGGTTAATAGCGTTCCCTGACTACTAGAGGGAACTAAAGAGTTAATAACTGTCTAAAAGTCTAAAAGACCTTAAAGGAACTGAACCATCTGAGACATTCTCCCTTAGACAATTCTTCCTGAAGAGAGCCTATTCTGAGCAAAGACACAAATAACTACAGTTCCTTATTGTTGCAGGAATTTCTTGAATGAGACTCAGAGCCATGCAGACAGAGGAGAGAAGATTTATGCATGCTAGCAGACTGACACCCAGATTACTCTGTAATGGCATCAGTCCCAAGCTTAGGCCAGAGGGGCTTTTTATATCTTTCTTCCTACAAGCAAGCAAGGTTACAGAAGCATATATGTGTGAGCATGCAGCTACATAGTTTAAATTTCTTGTAATTTCTGTTCTTAGTCCAAAACTACCAGTAACTTGCAGCGAGGGCATGCAACTTATGTCTATGTCCTTTGGTCTCCCCTGTGATGGCTTGTGGAAAGGAGCTTATCTCTCTGTTCTCTGGTCTCTCCCTGCAGGTGGCTCAAGGGCGATCAGGGACTTATCTCTGCTCTTTGTGGGTAACTTCAGGACTGTTAGGGACTCTAACTCAGCACAAGCTTCTTTTATTGCTATTTTCTTCTAGATTATCTACTTCACTTTGGACTTGCACCTGTTCCAGTCTGTTTTTCTTAGTATCCCTTTATAAGTTTGAATCCCAGCCTGGCTCAGTGCTTCAGCCTTCATTCTGTGGAAAGGCTGCTGCCCCTCGCAGTTTCTCTCAATAAACAGTCTGTCTGTAGAGATCAAGTCTGGTGTTCTCTTTTGCTTTTCTCTTATACTTTCCTTACATTTTGTGCTGTGATTCAGATCAGAGCCCTCTGGGGCTTTTGGGCCACATGCCCTCCCTTTCTCTTTCTCTTTCTTCCTCCCTGCCAATGTTTCACTCTCTTAGGAGCACTAAAACTTACTGTGCTCACTACTCTGAACTAAACAGCCACCTGTGACCTGAAACCTCCGGTCTTTCCAGTGTTTCCAGCATGATAGCTGGGGGCCTCTTCCTTTTCTTCTTCTTTTCACCCTCTCCTACCAGACTTCTGAACTCCAGACAAGAGGCCATTGCCATGTGACCATCTGCATCCATCATCAGATTACAGCTTTAGGACAAGGCACTCACTGTCAGTCTAGGGCAGAGGTGCCCCATCTCAGACCTTGGAAACTCCAAGAGTTTCTCACTTTCTGGCCCATGGATGATTGGAGGCTCCAGGAACCCCCACCCCCCACATATCACACTCCTTGGCAGCAATCTAGTGGTCCTGGCATCTCCACTGGGCCGCCACTGCAACCCACGGTCTATCCTCATGGCTCCATAGGGTCTCTATGCAGGCATCTAGCAAACCTGCTTCACAATGCCCATTGCCATTTCCAAAACACAAGACCATGTTGTGAACTCAATGAGCCTCTCTTTCCTGCATTTCTTACACTCCAGAATACCAGGTAGGGTGCCAATTTGTTAATTCAGGGGTGAATAAAGCAAAATTTGAAAAATAGGACACTCCTTGAGCACTCAGGCTCCTTTGAAAGAGTCTTCATTCTTCCTGTTGCCCCAGTGCAGGTCAGCTGGCCCAATCTCAAAGGTTGTAATCTTTCAATTACAGCTGAACAGCAGCAGTTCACCTGAAGATTTTTTTTCCCTGTGCCATACCCCTCTGCTCACAACAGTTCATTTCTACGCAAAACAACCCTGCACAACTTCTCAGGACACAGGCATAACAGCAAGCTTCTCACACAAACTGCTTCTAGCCCAGTCCAAGCAAAGCTGTTTCTCATCCTCATAAGACAAACCTCACAGTCCATAGTTCTTATTGCATTCAGATCTTTCAACTCTGACCAGAATGGTCCATCAAGCTGTACTTACAGCCCTGCATCTCTTAGGCCAAGGTTTCAAATCCTTCCACATTCCTCTTGAAAATCAGCTCCAAAAGGCCAAAGCCACACAGTCAGGTATCTAGCAGCAAATGACACCACTCCTCAGTACCAACATTACTATTGCAGTCAGGTTCGCATTGCTGCCAGAAATCACCCAACCAAGAGCAGCTTGTGGGAAAATAGAGGTTTATTTTGGCTTACAGGCTTGAGAGGGATGCTCCATGATGGCAGGGGGAAATGATGGCATGAGCAGAGAGTGGACATCACTCCCTAGCCAATATAAGGTGGACCATAGTAGCAGGAGAGTGTGCCAAACATTGGCAGGGTGAAACCAGCTATAAAAACCATAAGCCCACCCCCAACAATACTCTGCCTCCAGAAGGCTTTAATTTCCAATTGCCATCAGCTGGGGAGACTAGCATTCAGAATACCTAAGTTTATGGGGGACACCTGAACCAAACCACCACAGCTTGGTATTTTAAAAATATTTATTTATTTATTTATTTATTTATTTATTTATTTATTTATTTATTTATTTATTTGACAGAGAGGGAGAGAGAGAAAGAGAGACAGAAAGAGAGAGAGAATGGGCATGCCAGGGCCTCCAGCCACTGCAAAGGAACTCCAGATGTGTGTACCTCCTTGTGCATCTGGCTAACGTGGGTCCTAAGGAATCAAACCAGAATCCTTTGGCTTTGCTGGTAAATGCCTTAACCGCTAAGCCCTCCCTCCAGCCCTTTAAAATATTATTTATTTATTTATTTATTTATTTATTTATTTATTTGAGAGAGATGCAGATAGAGATAGATATATAGAGAGAAAAACAGAGAGAGAGAGAAAATGGCATGCTAGGGCCTCCAGCTGCTGCAAACAAACTCCAAATGCAAGTGCTACCCTGTGCACCTATCTGGCTTAAGTAGGTCCTAGGGAATCAAACCATGGTACTTTGGCTTTACACACAAGCACCTTAACCACTAAGCCATTTCTTCAGCCCAACAGCTTGGTTTTTAATATAACCTTTGACAAATTTGTTTGGAAGGAGAACACACACAACTGTATAATTGATGTTCTTTCTTTGCTTTATCCTTTTTTTTTTTTTTTTTTTTTTTTTTTTTTTTTTTTTTTGATTTTCCGAGGTAGGGTCTCACTCTAACTCAGGCTGACCTGGGATTCATTATGTAGTCTCAGGGTGGCCTTGAACTCATGGCGATTGTCCTATCTCTGCCTCCCAAGTGCTAAGATTAAAGGTGTGCACCACCACACCCAGCTTGCTTGATCTTCTTAAAAAACATTTTATTTATTTATTTCTTTAAGAGAGAGAATGACACATCAGGGCCTCTAGCCACTGCAAACTAACTCTAGACACCTATCCCACCATGTGCTTCTGGATTACGTAGGTACTGGGAAATCGAACCTGGGTCCTTAGGCTTCATAGGCAAGTGCCTTAACTGCTAAGCCATCCCTCCAGCCCCATCTTTCCTTAATCTTGAAAGAGAAATTTTTAGCAATTAATTAATTAAGTACATTAGAGACACTTTGATTAACACAAAGCAATTTTATGTTTACTCATGACTATTAAAACAGATGAAGCTTAGGCAATATATTTAACAGTTTATGTCAAATGGTACCAACATCATTAGTGTAGAACAAGTTATAGTGTTAAAATTTAGGATTAACTCATTTTGGCTTAGGAATTGATAATAGGGGCCCTTTAACATAAACATAGAGTTTACCTCAGGATATGGAAAGTCTTTTTAGCTCTTTTAAGAACAAAAGTCACAATGATGAAAAACCCAGCAATGACCATTTGGCAGAATTAGTATGAGAAAGAAAGAAAGTTCTTATGTCTCAGTTCTTTTAGTAGTTAAAGCTTAACAGAGGAGTATAGCTAATTTGATTAAGTACTTTAAAGCCAGTTTTTGTAACTTATGAGCAAACTAACATTAGTGAATTGAAGTTTTAATTTTAACATCCTGAGTCATCATGGCACAAAATTTATAACTTGAATGACATGACATCCTGTAACAAGTTAGGATTACCTGTTTTAGCCTGGTATGTCTTAGGTAAATCTGGCAGTGGTCTTTTGTACTTTAAGGAACTTACTTTATTTATTGTCTAGCAAAAATCCAAGAATTAGATTCTAGTAAACAGCACATGACAGTTTATATTACCAAGAGTAAGAAAAGGTGATAGAACAGAGAACTAAACCTCTTAGTCTTATCTGTAGGTCAGTCAAGCAGTGGAGCAGAAAAATATTAGAAGCTTTTTTTTTTCTTCTTGATTTGAGCATCAAAGGAATCTTAATAGCTATTTGGGGGGGCTTGCCCCATGCAATGGGCCTAGAATCTGTGCTGTGAGGCACCTGTATTGAAGGGAGATAACAAAAAACATCTGTCTAGATCCCTGCCTTCTAATCAGCTGATACATTCCTGACAATTATCAGAGGCCAAGGGTGAGAAGCAGTAATCAGACTAGCTAGGCTTACTGAATTTCTCTACCCTGGCTTGAGATTTCTTTTGTCCTGCTCTTACCCAGAGAAAAGAAAAACTGAATGCAAATTATACTCATGTTTGTGACCTTGTGACACATTAAGGTGACAGTTTTTTGCTTAAGATTGCTTTAGCTATCTAGGGTCATTTGTGCTTTCACATAAATTTTATCATTATTTTCTCTATCTGTGAAGAATGATGCTGGAGTTTAAAATGGATTGCATTAAACTTGCAGATTGCTTTGGTAGGATGGCCATTTTCACAGTTATCCTTTTGATCCATGAGCATGGGAGGTATTTTCTTACATCTGTTTTAATATCTTTCTTTAATGTTTTCACAATTTTGAGACAGTTTCATACAGTTCCCCCTCACTCACATTCACTATACATGGCTTTGAATTCCTAATCCTCCTGCTCTGCCTCTTGAGCTCTTTAGTTCTGGGGTGAAAGGCATATAGCACCTCCCAGCTTGGCATGTGTTTTTTGTTTTTCTTTCTGGCCAAAAATATGCAGATAGAGATTGTAACAGAGACAGTGATAAAGAACAGGAGCAAAGTAGCTTTGTAAGTATAACCCAGGGACAGAGGCCCAAGGAGAACATGGATGCCCCTCACCTGCCCTGGTAGGACTAAAACTGGGGTCTGATCAAGTCTCATCTAAGATGGTTATAAACAACAATTCCAGTGATAACTTCCTGCCTCTTTTCCTGTGGGATGGCCCTTCTTGAGTCAGCCTCTTGAGCCCACCAACCAATCTTGGTCTCTCCCTTACATATCTGAATAATCATGTGAGGCCCATCCTAACTGGATGTTTGATCCATAAATGGACCTGAATCTATTTTTCTTTTGTTGTTGTTGTTGTTGGGTTTTTTTTTTTTGTTGTTGTTGTTGTTGTTGTTTTTGGTTTTGCAAGGTAGGGTCTCACTCTGGTCCAGGCTGACCTGGAATTAACTATGTAACTATGTAGTCTCAGGGTGGCCTCGAACTCTCAGCGAGCCTCCTACCTCTGCCTCCCGAGTGCTGGGATTAAAGGCGTGCACCACCAAGCTCAGTTTTGAATCTATTTTTGTCTGGGCACTTTGCTGCTTTGCTTTTGAGAGGGAACCAGCTAAGCTTTATTAGGCAGTCAGGGTGACTAGACCTGGAAGTACTAAGTCTTTGGGCCTATCCATGCAGTCTCCACTTTGCTAGAGATCAAAGGATGATGTGACTCGCCTAAAGGAGATCTGGTTTTCCACAAACAACCTGGGCCCCTCCTGGGAGGAAGGTCTTCTTTCCTAGGATTTAAATGTAATCCTAACATTGTGGTTGGTCAAGCTTAGCCTCCAGAACTTGGCATCATGGCTGTCCTCTTCTGGAGCCAGCCTCTAGCCCAAACCAATCAGCTGGTTCACCTGCGCCAGAAGGTGAAATCCACCACCATAGGGTTAGAAATATGTTTTACCAGGTGAGGGAAAGCTCTCACTCTGGGCTACCTGACCACTGGTGACCCATCAGCTCCTGTTGAGCTTCTTCTCATCTTAGTCCCACTGGGCCGAGAGGAAGAGAGAACCCCCCATCCCCTACTTTCCACATGGGTTCTTTACCCCCTCCTGCTCTCCACATGGCAGGAGCTCTCTGTACTTTCTTTTCTGCCCTCTTTCATGGTTTTTCCAGGCCCACCAGGTGGGCTCTCAAGCCATGTTGGGGTATCCATTTTCCTTCCCTTGGTTCTGTACTTCCCTAAATAAATATAATAATTTAATAATTATCCTTCTCAGTCTTATTTTATTCAATTCTTTGGTTAAAAGTAGACTTAAATCTAGGGTTTGGAGTTCAAGGAGCTTCCTGAATCCCTAACACCCCATTTCACTTTGTGTGTGTGTGTGTGTGTGTGTGTGTGTGTGTGTGTGTGTGTTCAGACTTTTCCCTATGTGAAGTAGATTTTTCTGTCTCCCCCACCCTTCCCAGCCTTTATAACCTAATTCTCCTATCCCTTGAGATCCTAATTCTCCCTAAAAGAAATATAATAAAACATAATTTACCCTTCTCTGAGTCCACATTTTCAATTCTTTGTTAACTGGACAAGGACCCCCAAACTGGAATCCATGGGCCTTGAATGTCTGGCATTTTTATAGAATGTTTGTTTGTTTGTTTGTTTGTTTGTTTGTTTGTTTTCGAGGTAGGGTCTCATTCTAGCTCAGGATGACCTGAAAATCATTCTGTAGTCCCAGGCTGGCCTCAAACTCACAGTGATTCTTCTGTCTCCCAAAAAGGCCTGTGACACTACACCTGACTCATTTTATGGAATCTAATCCTCTCTGGACTTCAAAAATTTCACATCAACAGGGAAATCGGTCAGATGCTTGAATACAGAGGCTCTGGGACCACCTTGCTGGTAATTTAAAAGTTATTTATTAATAGCCACTCAAAGCCTAGTGGTTTAAGAGGGGAGGGGAGAAGGGTTGGGAGAGGGCAGCGAGGCTGCCTGTGCACACTGATCCTGGTTGCCAGCTCCGGAATCTCCACTTAGATGCTGTGGCTGGTGAAAATCACTCAAGTCTGGTGGTTCAGGAGGGGGCAGGGCAAGGGTACAGCTTTGGGGCTGGGAGATGGCGAGGGGCAGTGGTATGTGACTCTGGAGTTCAGTGAGAGAAAGAGAGAGAGAGAGAAAAAACATAAGAGAGGAAAGCTGCATGTGTAAAAAGGAAAGAGAGATACAGAGGCGAAGAAACATACATCTTACTTCAGGAAAGAGTGCCAGAAAGAAAAAAAAAAACACAGCTAGAGAATGGCATCTGGCATTGGAGGAAAGGGTCTTGTGGAGGTGTGGACTAATGGAGCCTGGTTTGGCCGGGTGCTAAGGAAGAGAGGATGGCTCTGAGATTCTTAACAGAGATACAAATTTGAGCTTTTCTTGTCGTTCCTTATTTGAAATCCGTGATCCTTGGAAGCCATCAAGCCATCAGCCCTGTTTCAATTTCAGCTGGGTAGGCTGGGCTTCCTTGCCCATCGGATAGTGAGTCTGTAAAGGGCTGTGCACACTAGCGACTCTGCAGCTGGTAAGTACAGCAGGAAGTACCTACTGAGTGCAAAAAGACAGCAGTACCTGCTCTGGGCGAGACAGAGCAAGTACTGTCCGCATTCAATTATCCTCATAGTTAAGACAGGGCTGGGAAGGGCTGTGGCTATTCCTGTTGGTTCAGTTCCATTCACCCGCCTTAGGGAGCGTCTCCTGTCAGTCAACCTCATGGGTGCTGGCCAATCAGGAGCGCCAGCACGAGGCAGAAGGCGGGCTCTACACTCCCCACCCCCGCGCGGCTGCTTTCCGCCGCCGCCATGCTGCTGGGTCCGGCTCCGCTTCCCTGTGAGGCGCCCCGCGGGTCCCTGTGTGCAGTGGGCGCCGCTGACCGGAGCTGCTTGCAGGGCGCGGGCGAGGCCGGAAGCCTGGACATGGTGAGCGTGGGGCCGGCTGTCCTCAGACCGGGAGGACCGGCCGGAAACCGCCAGAGCCGCCGCGGTGGCTCCGGCCTCCCCGCGCAGCCGCCCTGGCGCCGCGGACCGGCGTCGCGTCCTCTCCGCTGGGCGGGGCGGGGCCCGACCGGCGTCCTGTGCGGTCCGCTGGGCTCGGGGCGGTGACCGGGACCCCGGCCCGGCGGCCTCCGGGCAGCTCCGCGGACCCTGAGCGAGAGGCTGCGCGCGGCGCGGGCCTGGTCAGCGGCGCTACTGCTGCGAGGCCTCCCTCTGATCCTGCTTTGGTGAAGGGTTCTAATGGACGTGGCTAAACTCAAGGTTTACCTGTTATCTTCTTGGAAGTTCTAGACTTCGCTTTGAGTTAAGTTTGTGAATGTTTTGCAATCTGTGCCTATACAGAGTACCAGGTGGACCAGCAACATTTGATGAAAGACCATACTTGCCTCAGTTTCCTTTATCTACCTCATCAGAAACTTTCTGTGGATTGGTTTCTGGGTTTTCTCTTCTGATGATCGATGTTTTCCTAAATAGCATACTTGGTGTCATTATGTAGTATTTGTTTTTCAGTATTGTTTAGACAATTCCGAGTTTTTTCTCTTTCTGTATACCCTTTTGAGTCAGTTTTCTATCATTCATAACGATTTTATTTGGTTTATATTGAAAATATAGTAAATTTTGAAAAACTGGCATCTTAATGCCGAGGTTTCATGTCCACAGTTATAGAATATCTTTACATTCTTTGAGTACTTTGATTTTGTTTTTCATTTAAATATTTGTAGTTTTTGTCTATAGATCTTTATGTGGACTTTTATAAATCTTACATTCTACAGTTTTGCTATAATATCTGTGGTTTTTTTTTTCTTCTTGCTTTTCTTAAGATAGGGTCTTGCCGTAGCCCAGGCTGATCTGGAATTCACTGTGTAGTCCCAAGCTGGCCTCAAATTCATGATGATCCTCCTTCCTCTGCCTCTATAGTGCTGCGATTAAAGGCGTGGGCCACCTTGCCTGGCCATTGTATCTTTTTTCCCTTTGGGCACAATATAGTCTCCATCTTGCAGTACAGATTACCTTGACCTGATAGACACAGTTTACTAATTGACCATAACTATACAGTGGTCACTAGGTATGTGATAATGCAGTAGAGCCATTGACATTCCCCAGCAGGCGGATGAGAGGGTCACAAGATCCTCACTTGGGATCCCAGCCTTTATTCCTTCTTGCCTCCCAGCTGGTCGCCTCCCAGCTGGTCACAAGTAATCTTGGGAGATGGTAGAATGCAAAGGAACTGGGAGGTAAACTGACAATAGGACTCCCTGATGCCTCTGCCATGTATGTTGCATAGTGGTTTTGGTTTCTTCTACTGTTCTACAGTGCTGCTGAATCACTGATGAACTTTACATACAAATGCGAGCTCCTTGAAGACTCTTCTTGCCTTTTGGCTCTTTAATTTCTTTAATAATACTAGACTGTCTTGTGAAATGTCTGCCTTGCAGAGTGGCATATAGATGGTTGATGATAAAGGAATTAAAACAAACTCAACAAGACAAACTGGCATAGAAGAATTTATTGTAATACATTTCTAGGAAGGGGGAAGGAGGGGTGAGTTTCCAGAGGGGATGGAAGTTCTTTTTATAAAATTTAAGGGGGAAGTAACCTTGGTCTTACCTAGTGGGCCATTTGTGTAAGTTCCATATCTGGGTGAACATGCTATTATCTTATTGAGTAGTAAATTTGATTGGGTAAATTGTGTGTTTGCTATTGTTGTTTTTGAGATTGGCCATTTGTGTAAAGTGCCATGGATCATTCTCATTGGGCTCCAAATGATTGTGGCCTGATGGTTGAAGTGTAGGAATTATGCTTTTATGTTTGGACTTTGAAAGCTAGGCTGATATCATTTGGAGATCTACAGGTCTTTGGGGCTGGGAGACAGCCATCAGTGTTGATTGTGATGATTGATATCCCATCTGGAGCTTAATCTGGAAGATAACTAATCATATCACAAGGTCAACTAACTAAGAAAAGATGAAAAGAGAGGACTGTGCTGCTGAACAGAACCAGGTATGGCAGGAAAGCCAGCCCCATGTATACCTCCATAAAAGCTATTTCTGGGTTAGAGAGATGGCTTAGTGATTAATATGCTTGCCTGCAAAGCCAAAGGACACTGGTTCAAAATAAAGTAAATAAATAAAAAAAATTTTTAAAGCTATTCCTTAGAGGCTCACTCTATTGTGTCATTTCTTTTGTTTTTTTTCCCTCTAGTTGCATCTTCTACTATCCTTGGTTGATTGGCACAAAAGCAACATACTACCATTGTACATCACCTACTCCTGTGTCCACACCCCCTTGATACCCTACGCTACTAGGAGGGTCTATTAACTGAATAGCTCACTTACATTGGGTACAGTGGCAGAGATGGGAGACACTGTCTTACATACCCCTCCATAATCCAGTCATTTTCCATGAGCCATCTGGCTTCTTCATGGGCCATAGAGGGCTTTGGAAAGATTCTGGGCAGGGCAAATAATCTCTGTCCTTTCTAACTTGAAAGTTTCTGTAGTTTTGTCATAGCCCCCTACATAGTCTGTACTGTTGTGGCCCTGTTGGAGGTAGACAACTTCACAGGTTCTCATCTTACCACACATGACAACCTTACAGTTCACACTACCTTGGGGAATTCTCCAGAAGTGGTATGTAGAGTGCAACCACTATATACACCCACAAAATGTTCTATACAACTGGAGAAATGCACACAGTATATTCCTGGGGGTGGATAATTCTTCACCCTTAGTAAAAACAGTCTTTTCACCTGTACTGTTCTATCTCATATCCATCCATTTCTGTATGCTCACTATTTTGCACATAGTAGGGAACCACAAATATGGGCATCCATGTAGGTATTACTGCCTAGCAACCTTGAACACCTATTAGAAAGTGGCTGAATTTGTTCCCACCTCAGATCTCCTTCCTCTGCAGTGATAATCAGGATGCATCATATACCTCCTTGTCTCTTCTTTAAATCTTTTGGTAAACTATTGGTTTAGACTTTAAAGTACTCCAAAGACATATACTCTTTCACTTTTCTTCAGTTGTTTTTCCTTAGGAACTCAGGCTGGACACAAATCTTGCCACATTTATCTACCAGTGACTGGGGCACATCTCTTTGTGTGCTTTGCCCTTCTCTCATCCCCTTTTGATTGCTTTTGGCATATGAGGGTACAGTCTTGGCATGTGTTAGACTCCCCCCTCCCCCACTGATGTGGAGATGTGATGCTCACCTGTCTTCTGCCATGCTTTTCCTGCCATGATGAAAATTCCCCTGGAAACTATAAGCTGGAAACAAACTTGTTCCTTCCATAAGCTGATTCTGGTCAGGTATTTGTCCCGGCAACAAGAAAGTAACTTGGTGGTGCACACCTTTAATCCCAGCACTCGGGAGGCAGAGGTAGGATGATCACCGTAAGTTCAAGGCCACTCTGAGACTACATAGTGAATTTCAGGTCAGCCTGAACTAGAGTGAAACCCTACCAAAAAAAAAAAAAAAAACAAAAAAATCAAATTAAAAATAAAAAATATGTAAAAAGAAAGTAACTGATATGCCTAGGGCACCCTTTCCTTGTTGTGTAACTAATACTTATGTTGGACCTGAGTAGATTCCCAGGGATCATATTAAAAAGTGGGTGTTATTGCCATTTCTATAACCCTAGTGCTGGTGGGAGTTGAGACAGGAGGATTCTTAGCATTTACTGGTCAGCCATTCTAATGAAAATAGCATGAACTTAAGGTTCAGTGAGAGACACTGTCTTGAGGAAATATGGTTGGAAGAATGATGTCTTCCTGTGATCTCTGCATGCATGTGCATAGAGCTTGCATAGCTGCACAAATGTGCATGCAGCATACACTATATGCATGCATACATACATACCTTAAGTTTTTTTGTAAATGGCTTTTCCATATGTACTTAGTTTTGGTTAAACATCCCTCCATCACCATGCCCTCCATTCCTGATTAAACCTTTTCAACCCCAAATATTCCTCCTTCCCCTTTCATATACCCTGTGTTCTACTGCCTTAACCTCTTCCCTTGGAGTCCCTTTACCCTTTTCATGGGCTCCTTTATACTTGCCTGGCTTCTACACTTACTCCCACCTAAATACTCATATATAAAAATTGGAAGTTAGGATCCACATGAGAGAACATGTGCCTTTTATTTTTCTGAGCTTGGATTACTCAATATATTTTCTAGTTCCACCATTTTCATGTAAAGATTATAAATTCATTTTTCTTTATGGCTGAATATAATTACATTGTGTGTATGTGCCACATTTTCATTATCTATTTATCAGTTGGTGAACATGTAGGCTAATTCCATTCCTTTTCTATAGAATCAGATTTGGAGTATATGTGATCTTAGTGGAGCTTAGACCAGTTATCTTTTGGAGTTAACTTCTACAACTGCACTGAGTTGAACTGTGTACTTCTCAGTGTCCTTTTTTGACATTCTGCTTAGTGCTGTGTGGGTGGAGTAAGTAGGTTGTAAGTTCCTACAGACCCCAGCATTCCCTATCTTTTCTTCAACTTCTTCCCTGGTTCATGCGCTTCACTGCCGACCATGGATGTAGTCCTTGGTCAATCTGCTAGCTATACCCACAAGTAGCTTCCACAACCCTTGCCAGAACTTAGTTTGGTCAGATGCAGATTCCCAACCACTTCTTCCAGTTTTTTTTTTTTTTTTTTGTATTTTTAAATTTATTTTTATTTATATATTTACTTTGGTTTTTCGAGGTAGGGTTTTGCTCAAGCTCGGGCTGACCTGGAATTCACTATGAAGCCTCAGGGTGGCCTCAAAGTCATGGCAATTCTCCTACCTCTGCCTCCCAAATGCTGGGATTAAAGGCATGCGCCACCACACCTGGCTCTTTTTAAGATTTTTAAAAATTTATTTATTACTGGGCTGGAGAGATGGATTAGCGGTTAAGGCGCCTGTCTCCTAAGCCTAAGAATGCTGGTTCCAATCTCCAGCGGTTCCAATCTCCAGGTCCCACGTTTAGCCAGATGCAAAGTGACACAAAGGCGTATGCCACACTTGACCACAAGGGGGCACACACATCTGGATTTTGTTCACAGCAGCTGAGAGACTGCTGGCATGCCCATCTCTGTCTTCCTCTCTGTCTCTCTCTGTCTCTTTCCAAAAAAGAAAAATTATTTATTACAGACAGAGGAAGAGAGAGAATGGGCACGCCAGGGCCTCAAGCCACTGCAAATGAATTCTATGGCTGTGCCTGGCCCTTGCAGCTTATAAGGATTATCTCCCATCTACATTCCTTTTGGTGTACCTATATATCTTTTGGATGCTTTTCTAAACCTATCAAGCAGGTGAGCATACCTGGCCATGGAATGAATCATATTTAGAAGGTAGACAAGACTAACAAAAGAAGGTCCTGGGTCACCCATCCCATGACAAACAATGAGAGTGTAAAGGTGCTTGGGGGATCACTTTGAAGATCCACTGCTGCTGATTCCAAATGGATGCAAATTAGTCTTGCAACTCAGCAGCTAAGGGAATGCTAAAAATAAAATAAAATAAAAAACAATGTTAGCCAGGCATGGTGGTGCACACCTTTAACCCCAGCACTTGGGACTCAGGAAGTAGAGCTAGGAGGATGGCTGCATGTTTGAGGCCAGCCGGAAACTACAGAGTGAATTTCAGGTTAACCTGGGCTAGAGTGAGGCCCCACCTCGAAAAAAAAAAAAAGCAACATCAATGTGAAAAAATTCCATCATTTGTGACAGTTGTTCAGTTCAATTCAAAAGGGGGGGGCGCTGTAGAGATGGACTAGCTGTTAAGGTGCTTGTCTGTAAAGATTAAGAACTTAGGTTCAATTCCCTAGTACCCAAGTGAGCCAGATACACATGGTGGCACATACGTCTAGAGTTCATTTGCAGTGGCTAGAGGACCTGGCGTGCCCATTCTCTCTCTTCCTCTGTATGTAATATGGTTGGATGGATGCGTAAGACATGTATGATACCTAGAAAGTTATTGAGAAAACTCTACAACAGCCTGTGTTCATAAAAGAGCTGCAGATATTCTAGGGACCATGGGGTATTGGCTGGTTGTCATGCCCAGCTCCACCCAAGTTGCTCATCTTGCTTAACTTGATGAAAAGAGTGTTGCAAGGGATTGGAATGAAAAGGCCCAACAGGCTTTTGAGCATGCTAAGATTCCTGTAGGACAGACTAAACAGCTGTGGCTTATCACCCCTGTATTCCTTTATATTAGAAGTCACCAGAAACTCAGGGGGCTTATGATTAAAACAACCTGAACAAACAATTCCAGTAGGGTTTTGATCAAAGGTGGCTGGAGGCCCTGGTGCGCCCATTCTGTCTATCTCTCTTCTCTCTTTCTCAGCTTGCAAATAAAACTTTTTTTTTTTTAAATCAAGGAGTTTTAACACCCTGCACTTGTGGAAAAGGGACACACACATAAATTGAATGGAAATCCCAGTACCAGAGGTGTCCTCCCTTCCTATACTGTTGGTTGCCTGCCAGAACTACATAATAAGGCAGCTTTAGCTGCAGGACATGGAAAAATATGCCTGGGAGTAAGCTGGAAGCTCTCTTCTTCCTGGCTGGCACTATGGGGGAAAATTGTCATCCACAGTCTATCTTGAGTGCTACTGTACCAACATACCATGAAGCTGTGCCCATTAATTCAATAGGGAAATGACTGTTAGGAGTGTAACCAGCTGTTCTCTGATTACATTTAAGTCCAATATCTGGAGGGCAAAAATCCCATGACTGAGGTCATATGCCCCACTAGGGAAGCATCAGTTACTTTGTTAAATGTGATGTACCTGTCAAATTGTGTCCTAAACATTTGTGGTTAGGTCCATATGTTCCCACTGTTGTCAGCCTGAGTTGGTCATTGAAAGAAACTTCAATTTTGCAATGAGTTGTGTACCGGAAAGACTCCTGACCAGTAAAGTTCTTGAAAATATGTGGCTAGCTGTTGTGACATAGTGGCCCAGTGCTCAGCTATAATTGGAAAAAAAATACATATCTTTTATTACCTACTCCAAGTGTCAGAAAACAGTGCAAAAAGGGGATTAAAAAAAAACAACAACAACACCAAAGTAAGACTGAAAGGAAGCAGTGGAGTGTTAGGTTCTGTTTCCTCTGATTTGAAGTATCCACTTCCAGAGGGAGTACCATAAAACTCAAAAAGTAAATTTATAGAGCTCAGGAAGCTCCTTAAATAAGGCTCACAAAGCTCTTCCCTGAGGTCATATGAGCACTAACAATGGTTAGACAGACACTCTGAAGCTGGCCGTTTGGCTGAAAGGCTTGGAGCTTCTGAGTCATCATCAGTGTTGGGGTGATGTTTTGGGTGATGTATCTGCCTGAGTCACCAGAGGTCCTGTAGTAACCTTTCACTGGAACTACTGTAAGTAACACCAGTGAACTAACTCATTCACTAAGCTAAACGTGCGTGGAGTTGTTTCTTTGGTCTGCCATTGCTCCCTAAGGAAACAGTCTGAGAATCAAATTTAGAACCATTGCCCCTATCCTAGAGGCAAGTCAGAGGGAATGGAAGGCCTGAGACCCATTGAGTGTATGAGGGAGGTTCAGCCTCAACTCAAGAGGTATCCAAAAGACTTACCATTTGTCTGAAAGGGATTTGAGGAAATCTCTAAGCTGAGTTATCCAATACAAAGTGAACCTCTGGCTTAAGAAACCTGTGCTCGCTTCTGCAACACATAAACTAAAATTGTAACGATACAGAGATTAGCATGGCCCCTGCACAAGGATGACATGCAAATTAGTGAAGCATTCCATGTTTTTAGAAGTCTGTGTACTGTACCCAACTTCCCAAACCCTTCATATCTTCTACTTTCTCCAGAATTGTATTTTCTAATAAATGACATTTGAAAACAATAAAAAGTAATAAAAAAATTTTAAAAAGAAAGGTCCCATGTAAGCCAGAACCAGCTAGTTCACTTGGGGGCCACTTTGGCACTGAAACCAAAGTGTCTAGGTGGTCAGGCTGACGTGACCCTGGGGGGAGATGCACAAATCAGCATTGACTACAGATTGGTCATATAAAGCAAAGGGGCTCACCATTCCTGAGCAGCAAAAACCTACTAACTCGTAAGTCTTTCAGAACAGGAAGTCTTTCTCTGGTAGTGGACTTGTGCAGAAGTAAAACTCACAGTATAAGCTTTTCTTGAGATGACACATTGTATAAATCAGGCTGCACTTTGTGTGCTGTGGGCCACTATGGGATCAGGTTCCACGTGATTGTGGCTTTATTTTCAAAGTTTATTTTTAAACTTTTCTGTTTACAGTTTGAAAATTCTTGATATGTGTTAGGCAAACCATCACTCTACTGGACATGGGACAATTGCTAGATGTATTATTCCTGGTCAGTTTGGAAAAATAGGTTTTAGCACTTATAGAACAGTCTGAGAGATTGATGAGATTTTCTAGAGGTATAATTTGGAAGAAGTGACACTTTGGTTACACTGTGCCCTTTGTTTCTCTCCACCTATTCCTCCTTACTTTTCCCTCTTCTCATTTCTCTTTCAACCCCCTTCCCCCTCCTGTGATGGATGTTTGCTATTTTGCACCAGTTGTCTTTGAACTCCTGGGTTCTAATGATCCTTTGATCTGTCTCTGAAGCAGCAACAACTACAGGCACATTCCAGCATAACTGGCTGCATTGAGTTCTAAGACTCATGCCATCTTTCTACTTACTCTATTCTGCTTTACAGTTACTCCATGGGGAAACTCTTGGGTTTGTATCTTTAAATATTGGTAATGTGCATATTTGCTATTTGATTAAATTTGTTCTGATTAAATTTGGTCTGGAATAAACTCCTTTCAGACTGCTAGGTGCTTTCTTTAGGTGTAACAACATAGGATGGGTTTACTTTCTCACTTAACAAGTTGTGATAGCACGTATGAAATAGTGTCTATGACAGTGCTCATTAGATTCATTGACTCATTTTTTAGGGGTAAGAGAGGTGATTAGAAGTCTCTAAGTATAGAACAGAAAGACTTTCAGAAGGATGACCAGAGTTCAGAAAAATACCATAGTACCTGTATAAGTCATTTAGACTGAGTGAACTACTCTTAGCATTTTATGTTTATGTGGTGTCTCCCATAACATTGCATTCCCTAATGCAAGGAAAGCATAAACTTTATGAGCAGGAATTTGTAAGGATAAGCAGCCTCATGATTTCTAGTGTTAACATTCTTCAGTACATCAAGTTATAGAATGTTCTTATAACAGGAACTAGAGATTCACTATAGAAAGAGAAATCGTGGAGACTAGCACATCCTAATCTGTGGGACCATGTGATGATTAATCTTGGTTGTCAATTTGACAGGATTTAGAACCACCATGAGGAAAAAAATTCTCTGGGCATGTCTGTTAAGAATTTTCTAGATTAGATTGAGTTAGGAAGAATCACCATAAGTGTGGGTGATACCATCCTGTGGGATGAAGATCTAAACTGAATAAAGGACAAAGTTAGTTGAGCATCAGTAGTCATGGCAGCTTCATGCTCCTGCTGCTCTACTTTACCCAAGATGATGGCCTATAACCTGGAACTGTGAGCCAAAGTGCACTCTCCCTGCCATGACTTGATTTTGCCAGTTATTGTATCACAGCAATGAGAAAGTAACTAGAGAGTGTTCTAACTATGCTATTTCCTTTCAAAATATCTCAATGCTACCATTAAAACTACTATGCTCCTTTAATCCCAGCACTCGGGAGGCAGAGGTAGGAGGATCGCCGAGAGTTCGAGGCCACCCTGAGACTACACAGTTAATTCCAGGTCAGCCTGGACCAGAGTGAGACCCTACCTCACAAAACCAAAAAAAAAAAAAAAAAAAAAAAAAAAAAAAAACTACTATGCTGTGGAATATGTTTGTAGACCACAGAATTATGTGAACAACTTGTCAGTTGAATGTAGATTCACAGTGCTGTCGGTCTTACCTGTTCTCTTAATACAAATATGACGTATTTTAGGACATGGTCGCCTTTCAGGACGTGGCTATAAATTTCACTCGAGAAGAATGGACTTTGCTATACCCTTCTCAGAAGAGTCTATACAGCGATGTGATGCTGGAAATCTGCAGGAATTTCACTTTTATACGTAAGGATATCATCATTCCTTCAGTTAGTCAATTAGAGAATTTCTTGTTTCTTGATTCTCTTCTGAGATTTGGAATATGATAAGGAAAGAATTTTGTGAATGTTAGGCATGATGACAAAGTACATTTAAGCTAGGAACTAATAATTTCCTAAAAATTTATAATAACTCTTCTGGCTCTGTGTTTTAGGAAACAAATGGGAAGGCCAGAACATTGAAGATTATTATAAAAATTCTAGAAGAAATCTGAGGTAATTTGCATGTACAAACGTCCCTTGTGGGAATCTTCATGTGCCATGAATATTTAAAAACAAGCAAAACAAATAAGCACAGCTTTACGTTTATTCATCATTAGAAAGTTTCATCAAAAACATGTACTTCAGCTGGGCATGGTGGCACACCTTTAATCCCAGCACTTGGGAGGCAGAGGTAGGAGGATTGCCATGAGTCCAAGGTCACCCTGAAACTACACAGTGAATTCCAGGTCAGCCTGAGTAGAGTGAGACCCTACCTCAGAAAAGGCCAAAAAAAAAAAAAAAAAAAAAAAAAAAGTACTTCAATGTAAGGTTCAGTGTTTGCAGAACATTTCACATAGAAACAATATTAGGAAACATTTTAGGAATGCTACTGTTTTGATCATAGCCCTTAGGAGTAATACTGGAGAACTATCAATAAAATCAGTACATTAGTTTTAAACCATTCAGATATGGCAGAATGCATTCACATTCCCTAGTTTTGGAAACAGTATAAGCCTAAGACCTACTGATAACTAACAGTTAGTAAAGCAACTATTTATAATGTACTTATCACTTTGTACAGAAATTACACTATGAGAGTAAAGATGATGGTCAGGGCAAAGACACCTTTACCCTTATGCCAGATCTCAGTATGAGCTTGAAATTTTTTACTGGAGTAAAACCATGGCAGTACAATGTGTATGAAAATGTTTTCATGTTTCATTCAACCTTTAATAGGCACATCATGCCTCACCCTGGATACAAACCATATGAGCATGAGGAATGTGAAAAGCAATATAACTGTAATTCTCTCACAAATATTCAAAGACACATGGGAATCCACACTTGCAAATATGAGGTATGTTTAAAAGCCTTTGGTTTTCTCTGGTCATTTGGAATACTTCAACAAACTCACATGATAGAAAAACTCCCAAGAAAAACAGAAGGAGGGGGCTGAAGAGATGTCTTAGTGGTTAAGGTGCATGCCTGAAAAGCCTAAGGACCCAGGTCCGATTCTCCAGAACCCACGTAAGCCAGATGCACATGGTGGCGCATGCATCTGGAGTTCGTTTGCAGTGGCTGGAAGACCTGGCGTGCCCATTCTCTCTCTCTCTCTCTCTCTCTTCCTCTGTCTCTAATAAATAAATAAAAATAAATCTTTACAAAAAAAAAAAAACCAGAAAGACTGTTTGCCCTCATTCACTTTGCACACATGAAGGAACTCACTGTAGAGAAATGTGGAGAAAAGCCTTTAGGTGTTACAGTGCTCTATGATTACATGGAAGAATTCATACTGGGGTGGGTGGAAGGAGACTGGCAACAATGTGGTAAAGATGTTTGTTTCTTTCAGTGCCATAAAATAATTCATGCTAGGAAAAAGCTTTATGAATGTAAATAATGTGTTAATTCCTTCATATATCCCTGTGTCTTTCAAATGTACCAAACAACTCACACTAGTAAAACAAAAAAAAAAAAAACCCTGAAATTAGCAATGTGGTTAAGACCTTCAGCCTCCTGTTTCCTTTCACAAGTCATTTCATGCTTGGGAAATGTGAGCAATGTGGCAAATGCCTGGAATGTAAGCCCTGTGGTAAATTAGCCTTGAGACATCACAGTTTCTGAAAGTACATGAAAGAATTTATACTGGAATAAAACCATATGAACATAAACAGGGTGATAAAGCCTTCATACGTCACAGGTCCCTTCAGTTATACAGATGAATTCATACTGAAGAAAAACCATAAGAATGTAAACAAAGCCTTCAGATGCTAAAGTTCTTTTCTGAAACATAAATAATTTCACTCCGGAGCAAAAACTCCATGAATGTTAAGTGTGTGAAAACTTTCATGCATTCTAGTTCCCTTCAAATCTATGGAAAAACTCATGGGCAGAAAATTTAATGATTAAAAATCATATGGATATGGCTAAGTGTTAAAGGTGAGAATTTTATGTTTGTTTTTTTGTGTTTATTTTATGGTTTAAAGTTCTTGATGTATGTTAGGTAAGTTCTGGTGTTCAGCAGACTTTGACACTTGCTAGATACTTCTTATTCCTAGTAGTATTGGAAAAATAGTTTTTAGTACTGGATAAAAAGTATTTTGGAGATATAAAGCTAGAATTTGGAAGAGGTGACATTTTTATGACAGTGAGTTTGCTCTCCTTCCCAAGATGGAGAGGACTTGTTGAGTTGCACAGCCTGGCTTTGAATTCCTGGCATGAAGTGATCATACCATTGTAGTCTCAAGCCACTTTGACCTCAGGTCCATGCAATGCACTTGGCTATCTTGAGTTCATTCTAAAATACATGGGATATTTCTATTCCATTCTGGTTTTATGCTACTCCATTTTAATTCAAACATAGTTCTTTCAGGCTGGAGAGATGGTTCAGAGGTTAAGTGTGCTTCCTACACCAGCATGAGGGCCTGAGACTGCCCGAGTTCAAATCTCCAGATCCCATGTAAAAAACAGCTGGGCATGGCCATATGCACCCGCAGGGGTGCAGAGACCCAAGAATCAAGGGAGACCCACAAGCTCCAGAAACACTAAAAAGAGACTCAGGCTCAAAAACAAGACCAGGTGGAATAGCGATGGAGCAGGACACCCTGTGTTCCACTCCGGCCACCACTGGCCAGGCAGGTGACCCCCCACCCCTCCCTACCACAGGTGAGTGTATATACCACTGCAAGGGCATATACATGTTTACACACTACACACAAGGAAAAATAGTGTCATTCCTCCCCCTCCCCACCCCCCCAGCTGAATAGGTAGAATAAGCTATTTTTTCAGGATTCTAAATACTTGCTCCTGTGGAATAACATTGGGTTGGCTCAATACCTCATTTAACAAGTTGTGACACCATGTGTGAAGTAGTGCCTACCAGGGAAGCTCATTAGGCTTACTGCCTATGGTGTTTGGGATATTGGGTCTACTAGATATCTCTGTGAATACAGAGCCAATTAACAGACTTTTAGAAGAAAAAAACAAGCTCAGAAAATAATCCTTCCATAAAGTATTTATAAAGATTAGTAAACTACTCTTTTTCTTTTGCAAGGTAGGGTCTCATTCTAGCTCAGGCTGACCTGGAATTCACTATGTAGTCTCAGGGTGGCTTTGAACTCACGGCGATCCTCCTACCTGTGCCTCCCGAGTACTGGATTAAAGATGTGTGCAACCACGCATGGCTAACTACTCTTAAATTTATGCTCATGAGATAGATCTCTCTGAGAATCAGGTTCCCTGATACCAGGATAGCTCAAGTTTGTGAGTAGTGATTTCTAAGGACAAACACCCTCATGAGTGCTAATGCTAATAATGTTTTTCTGCACTGCAAGTGGTAGGACTTTGTTATGACAGGTAGTAGAGATCCATTCTAGACAGAGAAACTGGGATGGGGAGCAGCATAGCATGCTACTCCCTCCACCCAGAATGAGATATGTTTCTACTATGCAGTTTCATTTCTAAGTAGCTCTGTGCTAGGATTGAAACTGCTTTGTCATGGAATAAATGTGGAGACCACAGAAGTATATTAACATCTTGTCAATTGAGTGTAGACTTGCAGTTCTGTCATTCTCACCCATTCTTTTATACACATACCTGGGATGTTTTAGGATTCGGTCACCTTTGAGGATGTGGCTGTGAATTTCACCCAGGAAGAGTGGGCTTTGCTGGATCCCTCTCAGAAGAATGTGTACAGTGATGTGATGCTGGACACCTGCAGCAATCTTGCTTCTGTAGGTAAGGATACATCATCCTTCACTTAGACAGTTAGAAAAATGTTTCTTGAAGGGCCGGGCGTGGTGGCGCACACCTTTAATCCCAGCACTCGGGAGGCAGAGGTAGGAGGATTGCCGTGAGTTCGAGGCCACCCTGAGACTACATAGTGAATTCCAGGTCAGCCTGAGCTAGAGTGAAACCCTACCTCGAAAAAAAAAAAAAAAAAAAAAAATGTTTCTTGGGCAGGAGAGATGGCTTAGTGGTTAAGGCGCTTGCCTATGAAGTCTAAGGACCCATGTTCAACTCTCTAGATCCCACATAAGTCAGACACAAAGCGATGCAAGTGTGCAAGGTCACACACATGCACAAGGCATCTGGAGTTCAATGACAGTGGCTGGAGGCCCTGGCACCCCATTTTGTTCCCCCCACCCACTCATTTAAAAAAAAAGAGGGGCTGGAGAGATGGCTTAGCAGTTAAGGCATTTGCCTGCAAAGCCAAAGGATCCCAGTTCGATTCTCCAAGACCCATGTAAACCAGATACACAAGGGGGTGCATGTATCTGGAGTTCATTTGCAGTGTCTGGAGGCCCTGTTGTGCCCATTCTCTCTCTCTTCCTCTCAAATAAATAAAATATTTTTTTAAAAACACTATTTCTGGGCTGGAGAGATGGCTTAGCGGCTAAGGTGCCTGCCTGCTAAGCCTAAGAACACTGGTTCCTATGTACAGCGGATCCAATCTCCAGGTCCCACGGTTAGCCAGATGCAAAGTGAGGCAAGGGCGCGCACACATCTGGATTTCGTTCACAGCAGCTGAGAGACTGCTGGTGTGCCCATTTCTGTCTCCCTCTCCCTTTCTGTCTATCTCTCTCTGTCTCTCTTTCCAAAAATAAATAAAAAATAATTAAAAAATTAAAAAAGCACTATTTCTTGGTTATTAATAGTCATCTATCTGATTTGGGATATTGAAAATAAGAATTTGATGAGTAAATCAAGCATGTTTAAAATGTACATTGGGGGCTGGAGAGATGGCTTAGCAGTGAAGGCCCATGCCTGCAAAGCCTAAGGACCCCAGTTTGATTCTCCAGGTCCCACATAAGGCAGATGCACATGGTGGCACATGCGTCTGGAATTTGTCTGCAGTGGCTAGAGGCCCTGGCATGCCCATTCTCTCCCTCTCCCTCTCCCTCTCTCTCTCTCTCTCTCTCTCTCTCTCTCTCCCCCCCTCTATCTCTAATAAATAAACAAATAAAAATAAAATCTTTTTAAAAATGTACATTGGGCCTGGAAACTAATAATTGTTCAATAACTTATAGTAATTTTTCTTGGTCTACATTTTAGGAAATAAATGTGAAGAGCAGTGCATCGAAATCCAGGACAAAAATCCTATGGGAAATCTAAGGTACTGCAAAAGAGAAAACAAATGTCCCTTGGGGGGATTTTGTGTCATGAAAACTTAAGAACAAGCAAACAAAACAAATAAGCACAACTTTTAGTTAATTCTTAGAAAAATTTCAGTGTTTGCAGAACATGTGGTAGCAGTACTAAAAAACTGCGTTTGAGAAAAGCCAGGTGTGATGGTGCACGCCTTTAATCCCAGCACTTGGGAGGCAGAGGTAGAAGGA
Organism: Orientallactaga sibirica; assembly: GCA_036365145.1. Classification (NCBI taxonomy): domain Eukaryota; kingdom Metazoa; phylum Chordata; class Mammalia; order Rodentia; family Dipodidae; genus Orientallactaga; species Orientallactaga sibirica. The sequence continues at coordinate 2,140,460 of JAEOAD010002758.1, forward strand.
TTACTGTGAATTCAAAGCCACCTTGAGATGACATAGTGAATTCCAAGTCAGCCTGAGCTAGAGTGAGAGACCCTACCTTGAAGAAACAAAAACAAAAAACAAACTAACTGCATTTGTTAATGTCAGTCTTTTGTTCATAGCTATATAGAAGCTATATTGCAGAATCATCACTTAATTTCAAAGAATTCAGATGTAGCAGAAAGCATATACTTATAGGAACAGGATAAGTCAAAACATTAATAAGCAAACAATCATTAGTAAAGCATCTATTACTAATATGCTTCTCATTTTTTACAGAAGCTACACTGTAGAGACACTCTATGAGAATGCAGAAGAAGAAGGTGTTCAGTGTGGAGAAACCTTCACCCAGATACCAAATCTCAATATGAACGTGGACATTTTGACTGGAGTAAAACCATGGCAGTATAATGTGTATGAAAATGTTTTCATGTTTCATTCAGACTTCAATAGGCACATCATGCCTCACACTGATTATCAACCATATGAGCATGAGGAATATGAAAAGCAATATAACTGCAGTTCTCTCACAAGTATTCAAAGATACATGGGAGCCCACATTGTGGATGGACCTTGTGAATGTGAGGTATGTTTAAAGTCCTTTGGTTTCCCCTGGTCATTTGGAATACATCAGCAAACTCAAACGGGGGAAAATCCCTATGAATACAAGCCATGTGGAAAGGCCTCTGTTTGTTCACTTTGTACACATGGAGGAACTCACACTGGAGAGAAATGTTTTGAATGTAATGAATGTGGTAAAGCTTTGAGTTCTTCCAGTTCTCTTCGAAGACATGAACAGATTCATACTGGAGAAAAGCCCTATGAATGTAAAGAGTGTGGGAAGACCTTTAGAGATCACAGTTATCTTCGAGAACATGAGCAAATTCATACTGGAGAAAAACCCTATCAATGTTCAGAATGTGGTAAAGGCTTTATACGTCACAAGTATCTTCGAATACATGAAAGAACTCATACTGGAGAAAGACCTTATGAATGTAAACAGTGTGGGAAAGCCTTCAGAAGTCTCAATTGTCTTCGATTACATGAAGGAACTCATACTGGAGGAAAACCTTATGAGTGTAAGCCATGTGGCAAAGCCTTTAGATGTGACAGTTCCATTAATAGACATAAAATAATGCATGCTGGGGAAATGCCTCATGAGTGTAAACAGTGTGGTAAGGCCTTTATCTATCCCTGTTTGCTTCAAGTGCATCAAAGAGCTCACACTGGGGAAAAACCATATGAATGCAAAGAGTGTGGTAAAGCCTTCAGACGTCACAGTTCCTTTCTAAGACATAACTCAGTTCATGCTGGCATAAAGCCTCATGAATGTAAGCAGTGTGGGAAGTCCTTTCTTTATCCCTTTATGCTTCAGATGCATGAAAGAATTCATACTGGGGAAAAACCCTATGAATGTAAACAGTGTGGTAAAACCTTCAGACGTCACAGTTCTTTACAAAAACACACATCAATTCATGCTGGGCAAAAGCCTCATAAATGTAACCAATGTGGCAAAGCTTTCCTTTATCCCTATTTGCTTCAAAGACATGAAAGAACTCACATTGGTAAAAACCTATGTATGTATACAATGTGATACAATCTTCAGATGTCCATAGTCGATAAAAAGCCCAGGAATGTAAATAATGTAGTAAAACCTTTGTATATCACAGTCCCCGTCATTTATATGAAAGAATGAATTGTGGAGAAAGTCACTGAATATTAAATGTTAGGAAAGCCTTCAGATGTCACTGTACCTTCAGTTACATAAAACGATTCATCCTCAATAAAGCCCTATGAATGCAAACAATGTGATGAGGCCTTTACTGTTTCCTTTGATTACCTGGAAAACTCAGTGGCAGAAAAACCAAATGAATGTAAACAAGCAATTCAGACAAGCCAGGTGTGGTGGCGCACACCTTCAATCCCAGCACTCAGGAGACAGAGGTAGGAGGATCGCTGTGAGTTCAAGGCCAGCCTGAGACTACATAGTGAATTCCAGGTCAGCCTGGACTAGAATGAGACCCTACCTTGAAAAACAAACAAAAAAGCACTTCAGAATTATCAGTTCTATTTGAAGACACTTCATGATCCAGAAAAGCCCTGAAATATAAACATGGTAAATCCACTGCATGAAAGAACTTATACCAGTGAAAAACCCTGTGAATGTAAACAATGTGGTAAAGACTTTAGGAGTCATGGTTTCCTTTGAAAACATGAAGGAATTCCTCTTGGGCAAAACCCCCTCTAAGACAAAAAACTAATGCTGCAGGAAAATATTCAGTGAATGTAAGCATCATGGGAAAGCTTTTAGACTCGCATTTGCCTTCAAATGTATGGAAAAAACTGGAAAGATTTAATGAATATTTTTAACAAAATGACACCTCAGTTTGGTGATCGTGGAAGGACTCAAGGTGGAGAACAGTCCTATGTGTAAGCAATGTGTGTTAAACTTTCAGTGTCATTTGGAGACTGGAAGAAAACCCTTTGTGTGAATGGACTGTGGGGATATTTTCATTTCCCTTACACCCACCCAAACATACATGATAGTTGATAGTTGACAACAGGTGGATCTTGTAAGAATGACCACCCCATGAAACCCTAGTAGTTTAGAAAATAAAGGACAAATTGTTAGTTTGACTATATTAGTCATGTGAGAACTCAATGAGAGGAAATCCTATAAATTGAAGCGTGTTCAAATCCTAATGAAAATTATCACAAAATGTTCACAAGTTCATATGAACAAATTTAAACAAGTTAGGAAGACATTGTGATTTCCTGTTCTTTGTCTTTAAAGAAGGTCACCCAAGGGCTGGAGAAATGGCTTAGTGGTTAAGGCGTTTGCCTGCTAAGCCAAAGGTTCCCGGTTCGATTCTCCAGGACCCATGTAAGCCAGATGCACAAGGGGCACATGCATCTGGAGTTCATTTGCAGTGGCTAGAAGCCCTGGCGTGCCCATTCTCTGCCTCTCTTCTCTCTCTCTGCTTGCAAATAAATAAATAAAATTTAAAAAAAAAAAGTCACCCAAGTTTGGTGGTGCAGAGCTGTAATCACTGCTACTTGAGTTGCTTAGGAGGATTGCAAGTTCAGTGTGACTTTGTCTTGAAATAAGTAGTAGAAGACATGTAGTGGCAGAGTGCTTGCCTCACATTCATTGGGCTCTGGGTTCAATCCCCAATCCTGCACCACCAAAAAAAAAAATTTTTTAATACTGTCTGTAGACTATGAGTTTCCGTTATGTTAACAAGGAACAATGGTTTGAGAATTCTAGTAGCACTGTGTCCCCTAACAGTGGAAGTCTTTGATGAGATATGTGTTAGTAGACAATGTCATAATTGGGTGAGGATAATAAAGTTTACTTACAGTACAGCCTGCTACACAGCTTATATGGTATAATCTGAAGCTTCTTGACTCATAGATATATAGTATATTGTGTTTAGTGGTGTTGGCAGGAGGCTAGCAATATTAAATGCATATCAGGTGTGCTGTGAAGATAAATTCTAAAGCCAGGAAGGGCACTTACCTTGAATGGCACTTCCAGAACTAGATGTTGCCTGGGTGTATAGTGAATGTGAAGGTGAGGGATATTATTGTACACTAGTATAGACTGTAAACACTGTAGACTAGATTATGCTACATTTATAAAAATTTTACATGAATTACATTGCTTACTATAACTTTTTAAACTTAACTTTTTTAAAAAACTTTTTTCAAAAGAAATCAAAGCTTAACATACTTTAAAGGGCAACTGGCTATGATCTTTTTGGTCTTTGTGATAGTACTTAAAGCACAAATAGGAGAGCTGTATAAAATATTTCCTTGTTATCTTTCTATAAAGTGTTTTCTGTTTCACTTTTGTAAAAGTTCTCAAAAATAGTTACAAACTAGCACTGAAGAGGCATAAAGGTTTGTTGAGCTTGAGGCCAGCCTATGTTACATAAGGAAACCTTGTCTCAAAGGGGAGTGTAAAAACAAAATAAGATGAGGGCTGGAGAGATGGCTTAGCGGTTAAGGTGTTTGCCTGCAAAGACAAAGGATCCTAGATCAATTCTCCAGAACCGACGTAAGCCGGATGCACAAGGTGATGCATGTGTCTGGAGTTTATTTGCAGTGGCTGGAGGCCCTGGCATGATCATTCTGTCTTTCTCTCTGTCTGTCTCTCTTGCTCTCACAAATAAATAAATTTTTTTAAAAATTTAAAAAGAAATAAGATGAGGATTGGAGAGGTGGCTCCGCAGTTAAGGTGCTTGCCTACAAACCTACCGACCTCAGTTCAGTTCCCCAGTACCCATGTAAAGCCAGATAAACAATGTGATGTGTACATCTGGAGTTCATTTGCCATGGCTAGAGGCCCTGATATGCCTATTCTGTCTTTCTCTATCTCTGCTTGCAAATAAATAAAATACTTTTAAATTTTTAAGTTGGCATGGTGGTACGTACCTGCAATCCCAGCACTTGGGATGTGGAGGCAGTAGGATTAGGAGATCAAGGCTGTCTTTGGATACAAGGTTGAGGACATCTTGGTGTATATGAGATCCTGTCTCAAAAGCAAACAAACAAAAAACCCTTAAAGATGAAAACACACACTAACTCAGGATTTCCCAGAGTCAGTCAACTGTTTCATCTTCCACCTGCACATCTATTTCAATGGACTGTCTCTAGTGACAAGACACATGGAATTAGTGCCCGTTTTTTTTTTTTTAAGGAATAGTTCCTGAAGAGCTTGGATTTCCTGAGAAATTGTTGCCCTTCAGTAATACATGAATGCATCTTTGCTTGTTTTGTTTCTTTCTCATTATAGATGAGTTGCAAGCCATAATGGATCATGTTCACTCCTGTGATAGTAGAAACCTCTTTGTTTTGGGGTCTGTATTTTCAAACTTACGTAGAAGCTACTGAACTCTGCAGTCGCTTAGGCAAGTCCCTTCACTGAATTGTTTTGGAAAGTACTTTTATCTGTAGATTTAATTGATGCTAGAAGATTTTCAGCATCAGTGTGTATAATAGGAGGGCCATCATATATTGCAGGACATTGCAGATATATACTTGCATGAGTGTTCTACTCTAAGCAGTGATGTCTGTAATTCTTTTTCATTGTTATTTTGTTTGTGTAATTTTTCAGTTTTAAAATTGTCATAATTAAACATCTTTAATAACAGTACTATCATAATTATCTTAACATTAATAGTATTGCTAGAAATATACTGCCAAAGTGGTTAGATTTTACATTATATTATTATTATTCAGTAGTAGACTTAATGCTTTGAAATTCTAAGTGAGTTGAGAAATTATGATCAAGAGGAACAAAGTGTTGCTTTTGGAATCACTTATTTCTTGTTAATTTCTGCATTTAGGCCTCCAGCCAGGCAGCATTTCTGAAAGTTTTCCTCTACTGTCTATTTTTTCTCTTCCTTCCCTCCCTTCTTTTTATCTCCTGTCCTCCTTTCTTCAACAGGATCTCTGTATTTCATATAACCCAGACTGGCCTCAAACTATGGCCAAGAATTACCTTGACTTCCTGATCTTCCTGGCTACTCCTCCCTGCCAACTGTGATTACAGGCATGCACCTTGACACCTGGCTTCTCTAATTCTTTAGGCTACATTAAGTCTACATGATGTGGAGAGACTATGTAACATAGTATTTTAGTTTGCCACTCCCTCTAGATTTGTATAGCCTTGTAATAAACATACATGTAGATAAACTATGTGAATAAATCAACTAATAGATGAATAAAGTTACTCAAATCTTCCAGTAGCTATAGGAAGAACAGAATAAACTAGTGTATTTACTCTTTTATCTTCAGGGGTTTACTACATGGAACGTAATGTTATGGTATATTAAACAGGAAAGTTCTTTGTTGTGTAAGACTATGAATGCTGGAAAACATATAGCACCCATGATTCATTGTAATAAACAGAAATGCCCATAGATAGTCTAGTACCTCCAGTTAAGATTTACTGCATTTATATAAGATTCAGCTCAAAAGCAATTATTGTTTGTAAATGCTCAACTAAAAGAAATAAAATACTTGGGACATGCTGTGTGGAATTGATGAATTTGCAACTTGAGAACATCATTGGCTATGTTGACGGACAAGTAGACTGGGAATTAGTGAACTGGCTACATAATGATAATCTCCCTTATGCCATCTTTTCATGAGCTGGTAAATGCTCTCTAGGTCACCTTTTTTTATTTTATATTTTTATTTTCTTGAGGTAGAGTCTCACTGTCTGTGTTGGTCTAAAGGAAGGGACTGAGACTGTTTATACATTTGTATAAATCTTGGATTTCATCAAAGACTCCAGTGCCATGTTCTAATCATCTTTCACCCCTAACTTATGCATAACTTACTATGGTGTGAGTAAAAACAGTAAATTCTGGCCTTCAATTCGACTGATGATAGGTGACCTCTCCCTTATTACAATAAGTGATCATGACATTATGCCAAATTTTCTTTTATAAATTTTGTTTTATTTTATTTATTAGAGGCAGAGAGAGAATGGGCATGCCAGGACCTCCAGCCATTGCAAATGAATTCCAGATGGATGTACCATGTTGTGCATCTTTTGCCAAATTTTCTAGGTCATCTACATGATTGTAACCATAGCCTCATGTTCCTCCAACTTCAAATGGCAAATTCACTATGACTGGTGGTGCCCTATGATCTAGAAACAGAAACTTCCAAACTAAACGATGCCTAGACGTGAACTCTTCATGGGATTTTTCAGCAATATACATTTCCTTGAATGGAGGTGGGGCTAACCTGACAGCTACAAAACAAAATATAAGGCCAATGTCTGTACTTTGTAAACCTTGCATGCTAAAGTCAACACACTGTTTAAAGATTTAAAATTTTTCCATAGATCTCACATATTCATAGGTAGATGGCTCCGTTGGGTTTATTCCTTGAGGCATAATGAGAATCCTACTTGATTTTTTGATTTTAAGTATTCACAGTTAATCACTTTCCAGCAGATGGGTAGAGAGTGTTTTATAAACCTCTAAATGGTCCCCCCTCTGGGATAAAACTTACTATACTTTGGTCCACAAGATGAGATGGTGAATGTTCAAGTAACAAAATTACACTCTCAAATACGTACACTCACCTCTCATCACACACACAAAAAAAGAACCTCTAACATAACTTAGGTAAATTCTTTTTAAAATTTTTTTTATTTATTTGAGAGAGAGAGAAAAAATGGGCATGCCAGGGCTTCCAGCCACTGCAAACGAACTTCCAGACTCACCCTCCCCCTTGTGCATCTGGCTTAAGTGGGTCCTGGGAAATTGGATGGAGTTCCTTTGGCTTTGCAGGTAAGCGCCTTAACTGCTAAGCCCTCTCTCTAGCCCCGGTAAACTTTTTTTTAAAAAACGTAAATTGACAGCCTCCATACATATAGACAATAAACCATGATAATAACCCCTCCCACAACCTTCTTCCCCTACTCCCCCCCCCCCAAACACTTTCCAGCTAGTATCTCTGCTATTTTGATATTATCACTTTTCTCTCACTCTTTTGGTTTTGTCAAGGTAAGGTCTTGCTCTAACCCAGGCTGACCTGTAATTCACTATGTAGTCTCAGGTTTTCCTCAAACTCACAACAATCCTCCTTCCTCTGCCTCTTGAGCACTGGGATTAAAAGCGTGCGCCACCATGCCCAGCCTGATGTCATCTTTCTTTCCTCCTATGAGGAAGGTCTTGTGTAGGTAGCATCAGCTACTGTTAGGTTATGAATACCATAGCCACTTTGTGTATGAAAGGCAGTATTATAAAGCACTCCTCCCCTTCCTTTGGCTTTTCTTACATTCTTTCTGCCACTTCTTCTGAAATGGTCCCTAAGCCCTGGACAGTGTGATAGAGATGTCTCACTTAATACAGAACACTTTGTTATAGCACTTTGATGAGTTTTGAATCTCCTCAGTGGTCACTAGTATCTGAAAAGAGAGGTTTCTCTGACAGTGAGGGTAGTATTAATACATGGTTATAACTCTAAGTATTTAGAGGGCAGTTTGGTGAGCATAATACAAGAGTAGAAGTTTCTCCCCTAGGGCTTATGACCTCTCTGGACATAGGGTTTTGATTAGGTTTTTCAGTACCAGACATGAATTCCCTTACATGTAATGGGTCTTGTCCAATCAAAGCAGTTGGTTTTCCCCATAACAGACATGCCATTATTGCACCAGTTGGTATATTTGGGCATATTTGGCATGGCTGGCTAGCCCTTAGGACTTGCAGGTCTACTGCTAGTTAAGACCACTGACAATTTTTCTCCAGCTTGAGTTCTCATCCTGCAGCCCAAGCATATGGTGTGTTCAGCAGTAGGATCTTACCATCTACTTCTTGTGGGCAACCAAAAGCCTTACTAATAGCATGTAATATTTGGGGGACATCAGGGGTCTTCCTGACCAACATCTCACTGGAAGGCATTCCATCTTGGCACTGAAATTTTCTTGTAACTGTCTATGGCTTCTGGACACAGCACTATATACACCCACAGGGTACTTATGCCAAACTCCTTTAACAAATATATTATTTAGCTGATGTAGAAATAGGTTTCCATATGACTTATTCATAATGCCAACATCTTTAATTTTGATTAACCCTCTTTCCATCCCCTCCTCTCTTCCATCCCCATCCCCTGGCTCAACTTAAGCCATTTCACCAGTATTCTACCCTCTACTTACTTACTATCCCTTCCTCTTAACACCTCCCCTCTCCTCCCTCCCTCATGGCTCCTTGGATAGTTTTGAATATATATATATTTGGTTTTCCGAGGTAGGGTCTCACTCTAGCTCAGGCTGACCTTGAACTCATGGCAATCCTCCTGCCTCTGCCTCCCAAGTGCTGGGATTAAAGGTGTGTGCCACCATGCCCGGCTAGTTTTGAATATTTTTATTGACAACCTTTAAACATACAATATACCATAATCATAATCCCCTCCCACCACCTTCATTTTCCCCAGCTCATCCCTGCCTCTACTAAATCCTTTCCAACTGGTCATGGAACACATTTTTTTGAATCATAGTCCTCTCCTACCATCTTCCTTTTTCCTTCTCCCAAATCCCTCCTCCACTGAATTTCTTTCCAACAAGTCTTTTCTATTTTGATGTCATTCCCCCCCGCCTCATATTTTACAGGTCTTGTGTAGGTAGTGCCAGCCATGGTGAAGTCATGAATATGACGGCCACATTGTGTCTGGAAGACAGTATTGTAAGCACTTCTCCCTTTCATTTGGCTCTTACATTTCCCCCCACCCTTTCCATAATAGACCCTGAATTTTGGATGGTGTAATAGAGATATCTCAGTGCTGAAGCACTGTCATGTCTCAGCACTTTGATGAGATTTGAGTCGCCCCAGTGGTCACCCCTATCTAATAAGAGAAACTTATCTAATCAAAAGTGAGAGTGGCAGTAATATATGGAATAAATATAAGTATTTAGAGAGCAGTTTGGTGGATATAATATAGCCATTTAGCCAGACAATAGTAGTAGTTTCCCCCTAGGGCTTATGATCTCCTCAGCCACAGGCTTTAAAAAAAAAATAGAACCTTTTAATTATTTATTTATTTGAGAGAGGGAGAAAGAAATAATGTGCCAGGGCCTCTAACCACTGCAAACAAACTCCAGAAGCACGTGCCACCTTGTGCATCTGGCTTATGTGGGTAGTAGGAGATCAAACCTGGGTCCTTAGGCTTCACAGGCAAGTGCCTTAACTTCTAGGCTATCTCTCCATTCTCTACTTTTGACTAGGTTTTCAGTACCAGGCATGAATTCCCTCCTATGGAGCAGGTCTCAAGACCAATCTAAGAGCAGTTGGTTTCCTCCATAACCCTAACCCACAGACCTGCCACCATTGTACCAGTTGATACATTTGGCCTGGCAGGCTAGCTGTAAAGTTTGCAGGATCCACTGCCAGCTAAGACTGTTGAATTTTCTCCAACAGGCTATACATTTCTTTCTAGCATTATGACAGCTAGTCAACAGGGAGAAGGCTTCCAGCTCAGCTTCAGATTGATTTCTCAGTGATGTGTAGCCCAGGCCCCAATAGACTCATGATCATCTCACAGTGCAAATTGTATTCAGTCCAAATTCAAAAGTGCCCATAAGCTTTATCTATTTTAAGATTATTCCAAAGTCTTATCTGAGATTTAAGGTTGTCTCTTAACTGTGAGTCCTGTAAAATAAAGCAAGTTACATACTTCCAACATATAATGGCACATAGTAAACATTTCCATTGCCATAAGGCATAACAAAGAGAGACTGGACCATTGCAAAATCAATAACCACCAGGTAAGCATCAAACATATGTAATTTAAGTCCAACATCTATAACCAGTAATGATAGATAGTCTCTGGATTTCCAATTCTGCCTTTCCAGCTGGGCTGAGTAGCCAGAGGAAAACTTTCTCATCCTGAGCCACCAGCTCTCCATGGTAGCCATCACACAGTACTGATACATGCAATACATCTTCAGGTCTCTGCTGCAAACCACAATCCATCCTTATACAGTGGTCTTTTTGGCCTGCAGAATACAGGGGTGTCAACCTGCTTCACATGCCACACATCTCAGCAGTGATTCCTGGAACCTTGTGCACTTCATGACCCTTTTCCATGCATTTTTCATGCTTCCAGAGCCAATACTAGGTGTGCACTGACACTGCCATTGTTAATCCAGGGGAAAATAAATCTTGACCTTGAGCCCTCAGAATTCTTCCTTTCAGTCATCTCCTTTCAAAAGAGTTTGCATTCCTATTCATTCATCCATTCCTGGGTGAACTTCACCCTCAGGCATCTTTTCCATTATTTCAATGTAAAGCAATTGGCCCACCCTTACTGGTGGTAATCTATTTAACAATAGCAGCAACTTAAAACTAGTCTCTGTGTCTGTAACTTTAAACATGCATGAATTTTTCCAACTTTTAAATCATACATCTTTCAGTTCTATACCTTCTGTTAAGCACTCCAGTCCATTTCCTTTAAATTAAACCTTGATTAAACTCTCTGGGCATATGCAGAAGAACACAACCATCCCTTATGCCACTATTTCAGTCTCAACAAAGTTCTCTTCCTTCTTTCCTTCCTTTTTGAAAGTTCATAAGTCAACACAATTATCTCTGCATTTAACATTTTCAAACTCACCAGAATAGCCCATAAAATTTGGCTTACCACTCTGTAAGGCTTCTGTAGTACCTAGTATGGAGTCCTGACACATTGCTCCAGCATACAAGTTCCAAAAATCCAAAATCTACATGGTCAGATTCATCACACAGCAACACCCAACTCTCAGTATGTAAGGAAAGTTTGAAAGAGAAAAGCAAAATGCAAACACCAGACTTAATCTCTACAGACAGAGACTGTTTATTGCAGTGAGGGGCTTATGGCCTTCCCATAGGATGAAGGCTGAAGCACTGAGCTAGGCTGAGGTTCAAGCTTATAAGGAGTATCTTAAGAAAAACAGACTAAACTGGGTGCATGTCCAAGGGTAGTACATAAGGGACTTGTAGTTATTTGTGTCTTTGCTCAGAATAGGCTTTTTCAGCAAGAATTGTCTAAGGAAGGATATCCCATATGGCTTCTGTTCCTTCAAGGCCTTCTGAGTTAAGGGAAGTACATCAATCATGGGAGTTGTCAAGCTAGTCTGGGAAAGCTAGTCTCGGAATGGCTGCCTGTGATGTTTCTCTGAGGCCTTCTAGTCTTAGGGACAGTCATTAACCCTCTAGTTCCCTCAAGTTTTCAGAGAGAGTCATTAACCCTTCAGTTCAGACTCTGGAAGGATAAATAACATTGGGGAGCTGGGCGTGGTGGCACACGCATTTAATCCCAGCACTCGGGAGGCAGAGGTAGGAGGATCGCTGTGAGTTCGAGGCCACCCTGAGACTACAAAGTTAATTCCAGGTTAGCCTGGGCCAGAGTGGTGAGACCCTACCTCGAAAAAAAGAAAAACAAAGAAGAAGATTGGGGAAAATCACAGGGGTGGGGTGAGTAGAAAGGACCAGTGACAATGACATCAGATCTTCATAGTACTTCCTGCTGGGAAGGACAGTAGATCTCTCAGGGGTGTTCCACACAGCCCTGTGGAGGTCAAATACCTAAGGGCTGATATTCAGTGGCCATGAAGAATTTAGTGACTTGCTGTGGGTGAAGGCATGTATTATTTCTTGGAGGAATTCAGTGAGACATCTGAGTATGTAAGGACCAAAGAGAGGGTGAGTATTATCATAATCAGGGAAATAAATTACATGTCAGAGACAGGATAGGTTTAACTTGAAGGGAATAGAGCTGTGAGATTTCTTAACTTACAGCAATAGATATCTTAGCTAGCCAAAGAAAGATGTCAGATCACATGCAGAGAATAATATTATTGGCCATTAAAAAGGCTAATATAGCCCAAAATATTATTGGCTGTGGATTGGTAACATTTACTTCTCCACAATCAGTGTAGTCCACCATTGAAGTTTTAGTCACACAGGTATAGCTTTTGGGAATCTCAGTTTTTGGTTTCCCATTTGTCAAACTTCACTTTGTAGTTTGTGTACATAGCAGGTGTGGTAGTTTGAATAGATTGCCCCTAATATATTCAGTGGTTTATTAGTTCGTAGCTTGGATCTGCAGCCACCTGGCTGGAGGAAGGTGTCACTGAGCGGATCATAAGGTGTGGTGGTGGGTTTGAAATGCAAAGATATGCAAAGTGTGTCTAGCTGGAGTTCCTGAAGTGTGCTGTGTGTGTGTGTGTGTGTGTGTGTGTGTGTGTGTGTGTGTGTGTGTATGTTTTCTCTCCCTCTCTCTGCCTGGTCCTTTAAGAGGGGGCCAACTTCTACCATTATGGAACTTTCCCTGGATCTGTAAGCTTCAATAAATATCCCTTCCCCCATAACTGTGCCTGGTCTGGAAGTTCATCTTAGCGAACCTGAAGCTGTCTAATACAGTAGGCTATTTTCTTATGTGGATTTTATAAACAGACAAGGAGGCAGCTCTTCAGGAGAGTGATATTTATCAGAGCTGTTAGGAAAGAAACTCCTAGATCATGTCAAATCCATTAGCTATTATGATCTGGTTATTATCCATGTATGAATTTTCTTGTATGTGACATGACATTTACAGGAGACATGAATATTATTTTTAAGGTTGAATAATTAATAATAATAATAATATCAGTGATAGGTAAGGAAGAAGGAATTGTTAACTTGAATGAGAAGTTAATTGGAATTTTTGGAAGTATAAAGATTGGTTTAGGTAAGGAAGGAAGTATAAGAGATTAATTATATTGATTATATAATACAATAAAATATATTTTATGTAGGTAGGCCCAGTTTTATCTGTTAGAATAAGTTTATAGCAAATAAATAAAAGTCTTACCCAATAGGAAAACATATGAGTAGAACACTTAAGAAACCTATTGTTGTAAACAGGTGTCCCATGTAACAAAGTAAAGGCTTAGTTTTGATTTCTATGTCACATAAGATAGAGTTTAAATAAATAGACAAAACTTGTTAAAATATCTTGATCTTGTTAACCTTGGTCTTGATATGGTAAACTAAGGCTTACATAACCAGCACCAGGAATGGACTGGACAATCAGTTTAGTTGTACATCAGCATGAGTCCAGGGGAATCTCTTCCCCTGGTTATTTAGGAGAGAGATATCTGTAATTGTGTTATGGAGTTAAGAAGAAACACAAGATAATTTTAGTATTGGCCAGAAGCTGGCCTTGAACAGTACACAAACTACAGTGTCAATATAAAAGACTGTGTAGCCAGGTGTGGTGGCGCACGCCTTTAATCCCAGCACTCGGGAGGCAGAGGTAGGAGGATTGCCAAGAGTTCGAGGCCACCCTGAGACTACACAGTGAATTCCAGGTCAGCCTGAGCTACGGTGAGACCCTACCTCAGAAAAGCAAAAAAAAAAAAAAAAAAAAAAAAAAAAAAAAAAAAAAAGGACTGTGTAGTATAGGACATAACCAGCATAAAACTTTATTATAGTACAAGACATAACTTGGGCCAAGGGCCTTTAAATTTTATTTTATCATAATATGAGGTATGGCACTATAAATAAATTTACCACCTTATTATAGAGAATTGTTTGAACTATGTAAACAATTAAGGCAAGAGAAATATAGAGAAACAGCATTTTTTTATAGAAGGTAGGCACATCTTATTCTTTTTTTTTTTTTTTTTTTTTTGGAGAGAGACAGAGAGAGGCAGAAAGAGAGAGAGAGAGAGAGGGAGGGGGAGGAGAGGGAGAGGAAGACAGAGATGGGCGCACCAGCAGTGTCTCAGCTGCTGAGAATGAAATCCAGATGAGTGCGCCCCCTTGTGGTCAAGTGCGGCATTGCGCCCTTGCGTCACTTTGCATCTGGCTAAACGTGGGACCTGGAGATTGGAACTGCTGGAGATTGGAACCAGCGTTCTTAGGCTTACCAGGCAGGCGCCTTAACCGCTAAGCCATCTCTCCAGCCCTCTTATTCTTTTTTTATAAAATTTTTTTTTATTGAGAACTTCTATACTTACATACAAAAAAACATATGGTATTTCCCTCCCCTCCCCCCATTCCCCTTTAGAACTCCAATCTCCATCGTATCCCCTCCCTGTCTCCATTAGTCTCTCTTTTAATTTGATGTCATCATCTTTTTCTTCTATTATGTGGGTCTTGCGAAGGTATTGCTAGGCACTGCAAGGTCATGGTTATTGAGGCCAATTTCTGTCTGGACAGTTGCATTGTAAGGAGTCATACCCTTCCTTTGGCTCTTCCATTCTATCCGCCCCCTCTTCCGCAATGGTCCCTGAGCCTTGGAGGGTGTGACAGAGGTGATTCAGAGCTGGGCACTCCTCCATCCCTTCTTCTCAGCAATATGTTGCCTTTTGGGTCATCCCAGTGGTCATCGCCATCTGAAAAGAGAAGCTTCTCTAACCAGAAGTGAGAGTAGGGTTAATATGTGAATATGAACATTAAGCGTAGTGCTTTCATGGTAGCTTGGTGGGAATAATATATGCATTTAACCAGACAAGTGCAGGCTTTATACCCCTAAGGCTCATGACCTCACCTGCCATAGACTTTTGCTTAGGTTTTTCAGAACCAGGTAGTATTCCCTCCCATAGAGAGGGCCTTCAGTACAATTGTGGAGCAGTTGGTTACCCCAAGAGCAGACATGCCACTATTGCACCCGTTCAGTCATTGGGCCTGTATGGCCAAACTTGAATTTTCGGTGTCCACTGTTTTCACTGCTGATGACTTCTGTCTCCCATAGGGCTGTATGCACTGCAGTTTTTTTCCAGCTTTCAGTTGGCTGGTCTACAGGGAGAAGGTTTTCTGCTCCGCACCAGCTTGCTTTCTCAGTGACCTTGCCTCTCAGGCAAGAGATGTCTTCAGCAATAGGGTCTTACTATCTGTTTCTCAAGGAAAACCAAGGGCTTTGGCAATAGCCTTTAATGTTTTGGAGGGTGGGACCTCCTTGGTCAACAACTCACTGGAAGGTAGGTATCCCATTCCAGGCACTGAAAATTTTCTAGTACCAGTCTACAGCTTCTGGAGGCACATCTTATTCTTTAAATATCTAATAGTTATAAGTACAGGCAGAACATGTCATGTAAGACAGCATAAAGTTTTGGCATTTGTATTAGGTAAAATCTTTGATTAGTTTAGATACCTGTGTGGGTACCAATTACACAAGAAAGGTTAGAAGCAGGGCCATAGAGTTTGAAATCATTTATTTCAGATGAAGACCATTGTTTGAGACTGGGGCTATACCCTGAGGTAGAGAATATGTCTTAAGAGTTAATTTAAATATAAGCAATGAATTTGAGATACCAGAAATGATACAGTTACATGAAAGAACAGAATTTGGGAACTTTTGAACTAAAACAGATGAGCTCTAATATAACCTTTTACAAATCTGTTTTCAAAGAGGAAACACTGTTAAACAGTCAATGTTTTTAGTTTAAGTAAAATAGGACTTATTTTTAAAACTAGTGTTTTTAGTATGAGATCCTTATTTTGGTAAATTAAACATTAATAAGTGAATCTTTACCTTAAGATTCAGTTTCCCCAATAGTTAAAACATTTTTAAAAATCTGTGTCCCTGTCAGCTAACAGTTCCTGGAAACCATAAGAGACTATGGGGAGAAGCTGTAATCAGGAGTATCTAGGTTGTCTGATGTCTTGTCATTTTTTAGTTCTGCCTAAAACCATCCTTTGTTTTTTAATCTTACTGTTTACATCCTTACGCCATTTTGCACTTGTATTGACCATTTAAACATCTTTCTTAATAATTTTTTGTGTATCTATTAGAATAAAATTTTTAAACAAATTTTTATCTAATGGGAAAAATATAAGAGCAGAATATGTAATAAATCTAGTGTTGTAAACAGAAGCAGATGTTCTTTTAAACAAAATGAAGAGTTTATCCATCGGAAAACATGTAAAGTTAGCATTTGGATATAATTCAGTCACAAGCTCTAAGTAACTCATTTAACATAAAATTCTTATTTTAAAATTATTTTGTGAACATTAGTATAAAAGTAGAGTAATATGTAGGAGAACTCTTGTAATAAATAGACAATCAGACATTTTGTAAACATTAAGAGCAGAATATTTAAGAAAACCTGAATTTTGACCTGTGAAATTACAAAAAACCATTTAATAATATACTTATGTCATCTTGGTTTGATCTTTAAGTATATTTTAATCAGAAACTTAACAACTTTTTTTCTCTACTTTCTGCTTTTACAGTTTTTGTCACTGTAGTTAATTGTAAATAGACTTTCTGGATTCCAATTTTCTGTCTTCCCATTTCCCTGGTTCAGCAGTCCCCTAGGCTCCCCCCTTTTTTTGAATACCCAGAACATCAGTTATATTAATTTCATATTTTTATTTTTATGTTACATTTAGATAAAGTTTAAATAAACAAAAGCTCATTAAAAATGAATTTTTATTGTGTTAAACATTCAGTTTTTTCAGTACTCAGAGCTTAACCGTAGGAAATATAGGTATACCTCAATTTTTAACTTTGATTTGAGACATAGCAATATGAATAAATTTATCAACTTATTATAAAGAGTAAAGTCTGAGTTATATGAACAATTAAGGTGAGAAAAAATATGGAGAATGAAAACCTTTAATTTAACCCATTTTACCATAAGCAATTCAAACCTTTTTCAGTTTAGTCCCACAACCTTTTCATATCACTTTTATATCCTTTTAATAACATACCTTAGAACAATCTTTTACCTTATAAAGTCTTTTCTGATCTAAAAACACATCTCTTTGCAGAAGCACAATTAGAATTTGGTATACAAACATGTCTTGTAGTAAGCATGAACAAGCATGTTGTCAAAAGCATAGAGGTTAATTATTTTAAATATAATGTAAACCCGGTTTTAATAATTTAATATAATATTAAAATATATGAACATCAGAACATTTAATAACCATAAGCTTTAGAACAATTAATGACTATGAATTATGTCATACATAAAGACTACATGAAACATGGAGAAGCATCCTATTAAGATTTTAGTTATGTTTTAAATTGGTGAAGACCTAATCTTTTTATTTTATTTTTTTATTGACAACTTCTATACTTACATACAAAAAACGCATGATAGCCGGGCGTGGTGGCGCATGCCATTAATCCCAGCACTCAGGAGGCAGAGGTAGGAGGATCACCGTGAGTTCGAGGCCACCCTCAGACTACATAGTTAATTCCAGGTCAGCCTGAACCAGAGTGAGACCCTACCTCATAAAACCAAAAACAAACAAACAAACAAAAAAACCAGAGCTGGGCACTCCTCCATCCCTTCTTCTCAGCACTATGTTGCCTTTTGGGTCATCCCAGTGGTCATCGCCATCTGAAAAGAGAAGCTTCTCTAACCAGAAGTGAGAGTAGGGTTAATATGTGAATATGAACATTAAGTGTAGTGCTTTCATGGTAGCTTGGTGGGAATAATATATGCATTTAACCAGACAAGTGCAGGCTTTATACCCCTAAGGCTCATGACCTCACCTGCCATAGACTTTTGCTTAGGTTTTTCAGAACCAGGTAGTATTCCCTCCCATAGAGAGGGCCTTCAGTACAATTGTGGAGCAGTTGGTTACCCCAAGAGCAGACATGCCACTATTGCACCCGTTCAGTCATTGGGCCTGTATGGCCAAACTTGAATTTTCGGTGTCCACTGTTTTCACTGCTGATGACTTCTGTCTCCCATAGGGCTGTATGCACTGCAGTTTTTTTCCAGCTTTCAGTTGGCTGGTCTACAGGGAGAAGGTTTTCTGCTCCGCACCAGCTTGCTTTCTCAGTGACCTTGCCTCTCAGGCAAGAGATGTCTTCAGCAATAGGGTCTTACTATCTGTTTCTCAAGGAAAACCAAGGGCTTTGGCAATAGCCTTTAATGTTTTGGAGGGTACCGGGACCTCCTTGGTCAACAACTCACTGGAAGGTAGGTATCCCATTCCAGGCACTGAAAATTTTCTAGTACCAGTCTACAGCTTCTGGAGGCACATCTTATTCTTTAAATATCTAATAGTTATAAGTACAGGCAGAACATGTCATGTAAGACAGCATAAAGTTTTGGCATTTGTATTAGGTAAAATCTTTGATTAGTTTAGATACCTGTGTGGGTACCAATTACACAAGAAAGGTTAGAAGCAGGGCCATAGAGTTTGAAATCATTTATTTCAGATGAAGACCATTGTTTGAGACTGGGGCTATACCCTGAGGTAGAGAATATGTCTTAAGAGTTAATTTAAATATAAGCAATGAATTTGAGATACCAGAAATGATACAGTTACATGAAAGAACAGAATTTGGGAACTTTTGAACTAAAACATATGAGCTCTAATATAACCTTTTACAAATCTGTTTTCAAAGAGGAAACACTGTTAAACAGTCAATGTTTTTAGTTTAAGTAAAATAGGACTTATTTTTAAAACTAGTGTTTTTAGTATGAGATCCTTATTTTGGTAAATTAAACATTAATAAGTGAATCTTTACCTTAAGATTCAGTTTCCCCAATAGTTAAAACATTTTTAAAAATCTGTGTCCCTGTCAGCTAACAGTTCCTGGAAACCATAAGAGACTATGGGGAGAAGCTGTAATCAGGAGTATCTAGGTTGTCTGATGTCTTGTCATTTTTTAGTTCTGCCTAAAACCATCCTTTGTTTTTAATCTTACTGTTTACATCCTTACGCCATTTTGCACTTGTATTGACCATTTAAACATCTTTCTTAATAATTTTTTGTGTATCTATTAGAATAAAATTTTTAAACAAATTTTTATCTAATGGGAAAAATATAAGAGCAGAATATGTAATAAATCTAGTGTTGTAAACAGAAGCAGATGTTCTTTTAAACAAAATGAAGAGTTTATCCATCGGAAAACATGTAAAGTTAGCATTTGGATATAATTCAGTCACAAGCTCTAAGTAACTCATTTAACATAAAATTCTTATTTTAAAATTATTTTGTGAACATTAGTATAAAAGTAGAGTAATATGTAGGAGAACTCTTGTAATAAATAGACAATCAGACATTTTGTAAACATTAAGAGCAGAATATTTAAGAAAACCTGAATTTTGACCTGTGAAATTACAAAAAACCATTTAATAATATACTTATGTCATCTTGGTTTGATCTTTAAGTATATTTTAATCAGAAACTTAACAACTTTTTTTCTCTACTTTCTGCTTTTACAGTTTTTGTCACTGTAGTTAATTGTAAATAGACTTTCTGGATTCCAATTTTCTGTCTTCCCATTTCCTGGTTCAGCAGTCCCCTAGGCTCCCCCCTTTTTTTGAATACCCAGAACATCAGTTATATTAATTTCATATTTTTATTTTTATGTTACATTTAGATAAAGTTTAAATAAACAAAAGCTCATTAAAAATGAATTTTTATTGTGTTAAACATTCAGTTTTTTCAGTACTCAGAGCTTAACCGTAGGGAAATATAGGTATACCTCAATTTTTAACTTTGATTTGAGACATAGCAATATGAATAAATTTATCAACTTATTATAAAGAGTAAAGTCTGAGTTATATGAACAATTAAGGTGAGAAAAATATGGAGAATGAAAACCTTTAATTTAACCCATTTTACCATAAGCAATTCAAACCTTTTTCAGTTTAGTCCCACAACCTTTTCATATCACTTTTATATCCTTTTAATAACATACCTTAGAACAATCTTTTACCTTATAAAGTCTTCTGATCTAAAAACACATCTCTTTGCAGAAGCACAATTAGAATTTGGTATACAAACATGTCTTGTAGTAAGCATGAACAAGCATGTTGTCAAAAGCATAGAGGTTAATTATTTTAAATATAATGTAAACCCGGTTTTAATAATTTAATATAATATTAAAATATATGAACATCAGAACATTTAATAACCATAAGCTTTAGAACAATTAATGACTATGAATTATGTCATACATAAAGACTACATGAAACATGGAGAAGCATCCTATTAAGATTTTAGTTATGTTTTAAATTGGTGAAGACCTAATCTTTTTATTTTATTTTTTTATTGACAACTTCTATACTTACATACAAAAAACGCATGATAGCCGGGCGTGGTGGCGCATGCCATTAATCCCAGCACTCAGGAGGCAGAGGTAGGAGGATCACCGTGAGTTCGAGGCCACCCTCAGACTACATAGTTAATTCCAGGTCAGCCTGAACCAGAGTGAGACCCTACCTCGCAAAACCAAAAACAAACAAACAAACAAAAAAAACCGCATGATATTTCCCTCCCTTCCCCCCACTCCCCTTTAGAACTCCAATCTCCATCATATCCCTTCCCTGTCTCCATTAGTCTCTCTTTTAATTTGATGTCATCATCTTTTTCTTCTTGTATGAGGGTCTTGCAAAGGTATTGCTAAGCACTGCAAGGTCATGGATATCAAGGCCAATTTCTGTCTGGACAGTTGCATGGTAAGGAGTCATACCCTTCCTTTGGCTCTTCCATTCTATCCGTGCCCTCTTCCGCAATGGGCCCTGAGCCTTGGAGGGTGTGACAGAGATGTTTCAGTGCTGGGCACTCCTCCATCCCTTCTTCTCAGCACTATGTTGCCTTTTGGGTCATCCCAGTGGTCATCGCCATCTGAAAAGAGAAGCTTCTCTAACCAGAAGTGAGAGTAGCGTTAATATGTGAATATGAACATTAAGTGTAGTGCTTTCAGGGCAGCTTGGTGGGAATAATATATACATTTAACCAGACAAGCACAGGCTTTATACACCTAAGGCTCATGCCCTTTTTGCTTAGGTTTTTCAGTACCAGGTATGTATTCCTTCCCATAGAGAGGGCCTTCAGTACAATTGTGGAGCAGTTGGTTACCCCAAAAGCAGACATGCCACTATTGCACCCGTTCAGTCATTGGGCCTGTATGGCCAAACTTGAATTTTCAATGTCCACTGCTTTCACTGCTGATGACTTCTGTCTCCCATACGGCTGCATGCAGTGCAGCTTTTTCCAGCTTTCAGTTGGCTGGTCTACAGGGAGAAGGGTTTCTGCTCCGCACCAGCTTGCTTTCTCAGTGACCTTGCCTCTCAGGCAAGAGATGTCTTCAGCAATAGGGTCTTATCATCTGTTTCTCAAGGGAAACCAAGGGCTTTGGCAATAGCCTTTATTGTTTTGGAGGGTACCGGGACCTCCTTGGCCAACAACTCACTGAAAGGTATCCCACCCCAGGCATTGAAAATTTTCTAGTAACAGTCTACAGCTTCTAGCTGTGCCATTATTCAAAAAAGTAGGTTTACATAAGTCTTATTCACACTATCAAGACCTAATCCTAACAGGGCAACAGCCAGTGGTTTGAATTTCAAGTTGACAAGTTTTTCTTTTGTGGCCCTATGTAAGGGTGTTGAGGTTACAGGATTTCCCTTGTTGTTTGTCTTTGTTTATTTTATCTAGCTGTGTGGCAGGCACTGGTTTTTCTGGTCATTTAAGGGTTAAGTTTTGTGTACTGTGATTGTTACAACTCTTTTGTCAGTTTTTCTTTGGTGGCTTGTAATGACAAGAAGGGGGAAAGGGAAAAGAAAAAAAAAAAACTCTAGAAGCTGTATAGTGATTTTAACTTTTATCAAGAAGAGAAAAATTAGATACTGTGGTGGTTTGATTCAGGTGCCCCCCATAAACTTAAGTGTTCTGAATGCTAGTATCTCCAGCTGATGGCAATTTAGAAATTAACGCCTCCTGGAGGCGGTGTATTGTTGGGGGCGGGCTTATGGGTATTATAGCCAGCTTCCCCTTGTCAGTGTTTGGCACACTCTCCTGTTGCTGTTGTCCACCTTATGTTGACCAGAGGATGATGTCCACCCTCTGCTCATTCCATCATTTTTCCTGCCATCATGGAGCTTCCCCCTCGAGCCTGTAAGCCAAAATAAACCTCTTTTTTTCCCACAAGCTGCTCTTAGTCGGGTGATTTCTGCCAGCAACGCGAACCTGACTGCAACAGTAAAGTGGTACCGAGGAGTGGGATTGCTGCTAGACACCTGACTGTGTGGCTTTGGTCTTTTGAAGCTGATTTTCAAGAAGAATGTGGAAGGATTTGAAACCTTGGCCTAAGAGACACCTTGCAGTGCTGTAAGTACAGCTTGATGGACTATTCTGATCAGAGCTGAAAGACCTGAATGCAGTAAGAGCTGTGGACTGTGAGGTTTGGCTTATGAGGGTGAGAAAGAGCTTTACTTGGACTGGGCTAGCAGTCTGTGTGACAAGTTTGCTGTTATGCCTGTGTCCTGAGAAGTTGTGCAGGGTTGCTTTGTGTAGAAATGAACTGGTGTGAGCAAAGGGATATGGCACAGAAAAAATGAAATCTTTGGGCCTAAACTGCTGACCATTCACCTGCAAATTTTTTGAGAGATTATAACTTTTGAGATTGAGCCAGTTGACCTGCCCTGGGGCAACAGGAAGAATGTAGACTCTTTTGAAGGGGCCTGAATGCTGAAGGAGTGTCCTGTTCTTCAAAGTCTGATTTATTCCCCCCTGGATTAACAAATTGGCACCCTACCTGGTATTGTGGAGTATAACAAATGCAGGAAAGAGAGGGTCATTGAGTTTGTAACGCAGTCTTGTGTTTTGGAAATGGCCATGGGCAGTGTGAAGCAGGTTTGCTGGATGCCTGCATGGAGACCCTATAGAGCCGTGAGGATGGACAGTGGGTTGCAGTGGAGACCCAGTGGAGATGCCGGGACTATGAGATGGCTGCCAAGGAGAGCTGCCGGCCCTGGATGAAGTTTTCCAGGACTGTGAGTAGCCTAGCTGGAGGGGCAGAATTGGAACTCCAGAGACTTGTTGCTGGTTAGAATTATCGGACTTGGAGATTTGTCACTGACTAGAGTTGTTGGACTTGGAATTACAGAGTTTGATGTTTGCCCTGGTTGATTTAAGTCTTGTATTGGTTGAATATTTCTTTGCTTTGCCCAATGCCATCTTTCGCAGTGTGAATGTTTATTTTGTGTCATTATGATGTTTTGGGGGGGGATTGTTTTTGGTATTATGGCTCAGTTAAAAGACCTTGGATTATGGGTATGTATGAACATCATTGGAATTGATAAAAACTATGGGGACTTTGAATGTTGCATGAATGCATTGCATTTTACATCGTGTATGGTTATCAGTTTATGGGGGCCAGGGGCGGAATATGGTGGTTTGATTCAGGTGTCCCCATAAACTTAAGTGTTCTGAATGCTAGTATCTCCAGCTGATGGCAATTTAGAAATTAAAGCCTCCTGGAGGTGGTGTATTGTTGGGGGCGGGCTTATGGGTATTATAGCCAGCTTCCCCTTGTCAGTGTTTGGCACACTCTCCTGTTGCTGTTGTCCACCTTATGTTGACCAGAGGGTGATGTCCACCCTCTGCTCATGCCATCATTTTTCCTGCCATCATGGAGCTTCCCCCTCGAGCCTGTAAGCCAAAATAAACCTCTTTTTTTCCCACAAGCTGCTCTTAGTCGGGTGATTTCTGCCAGCAATGCGAACCTGACTGCAACAGATACCTATATGCAGAAGTTAAAGAAGCCCCATAAAGACAGGAGTTTTTTTCTTAAGTTATTTGTTTATTTGTTTGTTTATTTACTCGAGAAAGAGGCAGATAGAGAGAAAGAAAGATTGGGCACGCCAGGGCCTCCAGCCACTGCAAACAAACTCCAGACACATGTGCCCCTTGTGCATCTGGTTTACATAGGTCCTAGGGAATCAAACCAAGGTCCTTAGGCTTTGCAGGCAAATGCCTTAACCACTAAGCCATTTCCCCAGCCCAAGATAGGAGTTTTGGGTTTGTTTTTTTTTTTAAAGCAGTATTTGTATTTGATTTACTGGGATGGCTCGAATTTGGTGTGAGGGAGAGACCCTGACAAGTCATGGCTAGCTGACAGAACTGTGTGTGTGAGATAGTTTTAGGAGGGGCAGAACAGGGGAGGGAACCTTGGACCAGTTGCTGTGTCAGAGAAAGTTACCAAGACCAATGAGGGCTGGAGAGATGGCTTAGTGATTAAGGCGCTTACCTTTGAAGCATAAGGACCGAGGTTTGATTTCCCAGTACCCATGTAAACCAAATACACATGGTAGCTCATGGGTCTGTAGTTTGTTTTCAGTGGCTGGAGACCCTGATGCACCCATTCTCTCTCTCTCTCTGTTAAATAAATAAAAATAAAAATTATAAGCCATGTGTGTTGGCGCACGCCTTTACTCCCAGCACTCAGGAGGCAGAGGTAGGAGGATCACTGTGAGTTCAAGTCCACCATGAGACTACATGATGAATTCCAGGTCAGCCTAGGCTAGAGTGAGACCCTACCTTAAAAAAAAAAAAAAAAAAGACCAATGAGAATGTTAAAATCCAAAGTACCAAATTCTGATCAGTCAAGATTTGTTTATATTGTTTAATCCCTAATTTATATATACAGGGGATTATGCATAAGAGTAGTAGCAGGGTGCCTGACACCAATAGTAGCCAAATGAAAAGCTGAGAAAGAAACTGTTTGGGAGATAATTTTTGCAACGTGCTCTGTAAGGCATCAAAAAATCCTTTTGTTGCCTTAGCAGGATCACCAAAAGACAAGTGACTATGTGAAATAACAGATATTTTCTTTTGTAAACTTTGTAAATCTATGCTAAGATTATTATGATTCCAAATACCCTGAATATGATTTTCAACCTTCCACCATTCAGTAGCAGTCCCATTGTAGGATAAAGGAGTGATACATATGAATTGATAATTTGCATGACAGAACAATTGCATTTGAGCTGCCAGATTGGCAACCCATCTTCCTAAATACATAACAGCATCCTCTACAGCATCTAACCTGACTAACACCTTTTTATCAATATCTATCTGTGATGAAAGAGCTTGAGAAAAATTTTAATCAGTCCGTTAACATGATCAGCTGTCTTCATCGATTGTGCCAGGGATACTGCTGCTGGTGGAAGAGGCGATAATGGTGATTGTAGCAATGATCCCCACAATTAGCCATTCTATGAATCTTCTTTTCCATGTCAGCAATCTGCTGAGCTGCTGGAACACTTGAGCTCTGAAGCTGGAGTACCAGGGCTCAGTCATTTTGACTGGCATAATTAAGTAAGGAGGCCGCATGACAATAAAGACTACATTGGAGGAGTAATCGCAGCTGTGTCTCCCTTAGAATTGATACAATTGGTGATAATACACCAGGTACAACTAAGATAGTAAATTTCATTTTGGGTGATTGACCCACCCAGGCCCAACTATGAAAAGATAAGGGAGGGGCAGACACACATGAAACTTAAAATGATTTTCTTTTAGGGTAACTATTACTTTCCATAATTCTGGTTGAGGCTGCCCTTGTGGACTCAAGATGGGTGGTACCTCTAATTGTTTACTTTCCCAGGGACCCAATTATAATCATAAGTTATATTTATTTTGGTATTCACCATCCATAATTAATGGGTGGTTTGTATTCATTAAATAACATCACTCGTGGATACCTATTGCTTGAAAAGCAGATACCAGTTATTGCTTTGAAAAGCAGATAGATTCCCCAGGCTCTGCTGTGAGACAGGTCCAGTTAATTGGTTTTGTATCTCTTTCAAATCTTGCAAGAAAAAAAAATTTAGAGAGGTCCAGTTAATTGGTTTAGTTGCTTCTTGCAAGAATTCTAGGTCATCATTGGCAGTGGTAAGGGAAGCATTGGAAAAATATCTCAGGTAGGGGTTCTTCCCAAAGAGCAGCCCTAGCTAGAGGGGGGTCAGATACATAAGCCCAATATGCTTGTTAAGCCTGTGTTACTTTTAAGGTCAGAATAGCAAGTAAGGATATAAACAGAGTTTCTGGGGATAGAGGCTGTTGTGAATTTCATACCAGCATGACTCCTTGCTGGCAGAGGGCCTCAAATTGGCCCCAGGTAGGCATGTTTTCCTCCTGGGGGCGCCTGGGACATTTCTGTTTCAGTGTCAGGTGAGCCATCTCCTTGTCGGTGGAATTGAATCAGACATTTTGAGCTGGGACCCAGATAGGTCTGGGCTGGTTCTGTGAAAATAGAAGCAAATCCTCTCCCCCTTGTGAGGAGGGGGTTAGGCCCCTACCATATTCCATCTAAAGGATTTTATCATTAACCAGAATAGAGAAGGAAGCTATTGGTGTGTGCCAATGAAGGGAGACATCAATCTGCCAGAGGGCATTAACTTTAAGGCCTCTGGGGTTGGTGCCCATAGTCTGGAGAGCTGGTGTGGTGATTAATGAGACACAGGAGTGATAGGTTGTTAGGATATGTTGGAGCTGACTTTTAGGGATTTGGGGAAAGCACAATTGAAGCCCTTTGAGGTTTACATGGGTATTAGCATGGAATTTTTCAGCCTCCTCAAGAATGGTTAAGAAGGTATCTGCCAGGCTTCCATGTGAGGCCACCTGATCTGCTAGTGCACTTCCCTCTGAAAGGGGGCCAGGAAGGGGGCTGTGGGGCTTTATGTGTTGTATATATAGAGGGGCTTTTCTTTTACAAATTAGGTTAGAAACTTTTATCAGTATTGGTGAAAGGGGGTTTTCATCTAGCCAGATATGTGAGTGAGCAAGCCAGGGGAGCAATTTAACAGCATATATAATATTGGAGAAAAGATTGAAAGGGCCATCTTCCCTCTAATAGTGCCAGGTAAATGGCATATAATTCTTTGTATTGTCGGGATCTATCAGGAAGCTCCCTAAAGCTAATGGTGGGGGGTTGATCTCCTGGGTAGTAGGGAATTACAGCTGCTCCCCTTTCTCCCCCATCTGTAAAAATGGGGGGTGCTCCAGGGATGGGTTTTCTTGAAAAAAGGCAGGGTGGGAGCCATTTTAAGAGGGGTATTGCAGGGATCCATTTTTCATTAGGATAATGGTTGTCAATTTGACCAGGGAAGTCCAGTAGAGTGATTGCAAATCAGGAGTGATTCCTGAGTAGCCATTGTATGTCAGAGAGGGGGAAGGGGGTTATGATAGTGTCAAGTTCTTTGCCCAAGGTCGGGGGGGCCCGGTCTCGCCCAGTTCTAATCATGGTCTCAAGGGCATCAACCTCTGTTAGTAGAGGTGTGGAGTCATTCTAGGACTCCTCGGGGTTGATGTAGTGTCCCCATAATGTTCAGGGAAGAGTTAAACATTAAAAGTTGGATTGGTTTGTCTGGAGAGTATCGGGCAAGGGCCATATCAGAAAAGATGTTATTAATCTTGGTTAATGCCTGTTTTGCTTCTGGGCTTAGGGAGTGTGGGGAGGATGGGTCCTATGTCGAATAGGGGCTGTAAATCACTGGTAGGGATGGGGAGCCATGGCCAAAGCCAGTTGAGATTTCCCAAAAAGCTCTGGAGTGAGGCTAGTGTGAGCTTTTGGGGGAAGGAGAGGGTGGGCTTTAGGGGCCGGGCAGAAGTAAGGGAGAGCTCCGTTCCCAGAAAGGTTATGGGTGGGATTAGTTGGACTTTATTTGGGGTAGTTTTAAAGCCAGGCTCAGTGAGGGAAGGTAGCAATTGGTCTCTTAATTCTATTGGCAAAGTGGAGGAGTCTTTCCAAACAAGAATATCATTCATGTAATGATAAATGTTAAGGCCTTGGTTTAAATGAGGCCTTAATGCTGTAGCAACTGCCTCTTGGCATATGGTAGGACTGTTAGCCATGCCTTGAGGCAGGACCATCCATTCAAAACATTTGGAAGGTCCTGAATTATTGACAGAGGAAACTGAAAATGCAAAGCAATGTCGGCCCCTAGGGTGCAGAGTGATGGAAAAGAAGCAATCTTTGATGTCAATAGCAAGAAGGGGTTATTGGCTGGTATGGCTGAGACAAGGGACAGTCCCCTTTGAGGGTTGCCCCAAATGAGCATGGCCTTATTAATGGCCCTAAGGTCTTGTAATAAACTCCATCCTCCTGAGTTCTTTTTAATTACAAACAAAGGAGTATTCCATGGGCTTTGAGAAGGGTGGATATGGTTAAGTTGAAGTTGTTCTGTTACTAGCTTATTTAAGATTTCAAATTTCTCCCTCGTTAGAGGCCACTGTTCAACCCAGACTGGCTCATTAGAGACCCATTCTAGGCAGGGAGTTTCATATTTAACAGTGGCCTTTAGGATTGGGGGTGACATCAGCAGAGGTACCTCTCATAATCCTCTTTTTCAGTGCATCTAGGGCTTCAAGAATATCTCTTCCTAGTAGGTTAGTTGTCCCATTGGCCACCAGGGGTCTAATAAGGCCCGTAGTGCCATCTGGGTCCTTCCATCTGTAAGCCTCTTTGGTAATATATGCTTTTGAAGGACCTCCTATCCCCATTAGTTGGGGTCCCGGGATTAACTCCCAGTGTTGAGGGACCTCAGATTGTTTCAGAACAGTTTTATCTGCTCCAGTGTCAATTAAGCATTTAAATTTTTTTCCTCCTACTTCTAGAGCTAATCTTGGGTGGGCCCCTTCCAGGATACTTGTTACCCATTGTACTTTATGGGTCTTCCCTCTTATTGATGGGGCTGAGGGCCGCCCTTTTTGAAGTTTAAAGGCTCCAGGGGTTTGCATTTATATCATGAGTAGAATGACAATCCCTTTTCCAGTGAAATCCTCTGCAGCATCTAGGGCAGACTGTTTTCTGTAGGGGGTCTTTGGAATTTGGTGGGGGGCCTCTGGGACATTCCCCTTTCCAATGTCCATCCTCCCCGAAATTGAAATATTTTCCTTTAGTTTTTAGGGCTGCCGCGAAGGCTTGGGCTAAAGAGTCAGACTTGTATGAGGCAGTCCCAATATCCTGGGTGGCAACTATCCATTTATTATAATGTTCATCTTTAAGCTCTTGACAGGCTGCCCTGCACTCAGAGGTCATTTCCTCCCACACAATACTTTTGAGGAGGAGGTCCCTGGCAGCAGGGACAGGAATTTTTCTTTCTAAATTGGTCCTTGTCTTTAAAATGAAATCAGAAAGCATTTCTTCTGGGTTTTGTCAAAGAAAAAGGAGGGAGGAGGTATTATCTCAGGAATTGGAGGGTACGGTCAGTCTGTCTCAAGCCTGGAGGGTGCAAAGGAAGACCTGATCATAGAACCCTGGGGGTTTTCAGGCTTCTTCAACCCCAGTGGAGAATCTGCCTTGTCCAAACATTTCATCAAAGCCTCAGGGGACGTTTTGTTGATTTTGGTTTATTTTTATCTGTTGGAGGCATTCATCTCTGTAGAGAGCCTCCCATTGGAGAAATAGGGGGCTAGGCAGCAAAGAGTGACAGGTATCTCACCAGTCTTGGGGCAAGTTAAGAAAGCACTGTGGGCTCTGCAGCAGGGATTTAGTCCACGGTGCATGGATCCCATCCTCCCTGACTGCTATCCTGAGTTCCTTAAGATTATCAGCCTGATATGGATACCAGTCTAAGGGCTGAGCTTGAGTTGGTTGGAGATTAACAGGAAAGGATGCAACTTCTTGATTGTAAATAGCCCTGTTGTTAGCTCTAGTTTCACAGAGCTGTTGGGTGGGGTCCTTTTGGGAAAGCTCTGATTAGGGGGATTCATCATGTTAGGGGTTTTTGTTCCACTAGGAAGTGTTCAGGGGGGCAGCTAGGATCAGGGGGTGGATATGGTGGTAGGGGCAGGTGGGGGGGCAGCTGTGCTGTCTGGAGTGACCCTTTTTTCAGTTTCTTCTTTTTCTTTTCCCAAAGAGTTGGGTTCTTTTAATTTTTCTAAGGAGCTGAGATCTTTTTCTTTTTCTAAGGAGCTGAGATTTCTTCCTTTTTCTAAGGAGCTGTGATCCACCATTGGGTGGTTCTCAGAAATGTCCTCATCAGAGTCATTGTCTGACTTGGGTGTAGAAGCATTTTTTGAGGGGCTGATACATTGTCTAACTGCTGCAATAATGGGAAGAAAAGAGAGGGAGGGGGGTTCCCTCTTGGATTTCCTGTCTTCTGGCTAGATATGCTATGTGGGTCCATGTGTCTGGGTTATAGAGGTTCCCCAGAAACCATCCAAGGGGCTATTTGAAGAACTTCTTCACAACATGAATTGGCCTCTTTTTGAGAGAGTCTTATGCCCCTAATTTTAAGAAATGTCCTCAATCTGGTGATTTGGGATCCTTTTTGATGGGAGCTAGTGTTTCCCATGATAGAGAAAGACCAGAAACACCAAGACCAGAGGGCAACGTTCCTGGGCTATGGCAGTACAAGGGATTCCCCAAAGACCTTGACATAAGCCTGTCTGCAACTTTAAGAGTCCGGCGACCACACTAGAGGATTTTACTGGTCGATGTGTTACTGGTTTGTCAATCGTGAAGAGAAATAGATAGAAGGTTGTTGCCAACACCCAAGTGGGCTGTTGAGATTTGAACAGTGAGCTAGGGGCATTTAGTCAATACTGGAGTGTAGCCCCAGCCAATTGACCTCAATTAGCCCTGTCGCTTTGCTTCAAATCCACGTGATGGCATAAACCAAAAGTAAAGAAGAAAAAAGGGCTGGAGAGATGGCTTAGGGGTTAGGGCATTTGCCTGCGAAGCCAAAGGATCCCGGTTCGATTCTCTAGGACCCACGTAAGCCAGATGTACAAGGGGCACATGCATCTGGAATTCGTTTGCAGTGGCTTAGAGACCCTGGTGTGCCCATTCTCTCTCTGTCTACCTCTCTTCTATCTTTCTCTCTGCTTGCAAATAAATAAATAAAAATAAAAATAAATTTAAAAAAGAAGAAGAAGCCGGGCGTGGTGGCGCACGCCTTTAATCCCAGCACTCGGGAGGCAGAGGTAGGAGGATTGCTGTGAGTTCGAGGCCACCCTGAGATTACATAGTGAATTCCAGGTCAGCCTAGGCTAGAGCGAGACCCTACCTCGAAAAACCAAAAAAAAAAATAAATAAAAAATAAAAATAAAAAAGAAGAAGAAAAAAGAGGATAGCTTCTGATAGAGAGATCTGCCTTTCTCTGATGGAGAAAAGGGGAAGCTTGCCTTCCTTCATCAAGGAAGGAGGAACCGAACCTTGCCAGCCCACAATGGAGAGGCAGTCACTGGGGGCCATTAGCCCCAGGGGGAGGGTGTCCCTCAAGGGGCCACTCACCTATTAACCACGTGTCCAGAAGGTCCCTGTTTGGGTGCCAGCTGTGGGTTTTTACCATTTCCCGGGGTTGTTGGCTACTGACATCCCAGGTGAGGGAGGGAGGAGTTGGGGGAAAGCAGCAGGGTCCTGGATCAGTGGGTGAGTGTGATGACATGATGGGCAATGAGCACCGGGAGACCATCTGATGGACAGCACTCATTTATTCAAAAGGGGAGTAGGCTTATAAACACTTGGGGAAGGTTGAGATGGCACATACAAACTACATGGCAATTGGATGCCTGGTTTATGTATTGCTATCTAAGTGGCGGAAGAACTAGTAACTTCAAAGCTGTGGGGGTGAGAGAGATGGTGGAAAGGCTATGTGACTTCAGCCACATAAGTGTCTCTTGGGCAGCTAGCCACAAGGTCAGGAGTTGTGGGGGGAAAGTCTGACTTATGGAATTGTCAGAGCCTTTTGGGGTCCAGAGGGAGGGCCTCGCCAGTTCTGCCCACTCTGGGAGATGACAGGGCACACTACAACCTACAACACAGGGAAGGCCAGTCACTGTCACCAGGGGCTCCTGACGATAGGGCCAGCTGCAACCCCACAGCCCAAGGTCCCAGACCATGCCCAACACTTCAGGACAGCCTTCTCACAGTCCCAGCCCATTTTTAGCAATGCCCAACAGGTCTGGACCTTCCTTGCTCCCTGAGGCACATAGACTGCACTATCTGTCCCCATTTGGGTGGGGAGAAAAGAGGGAAATTTGAGTAAGGACTCCTGTAAAGCCCTAATTTCTTCCCCCAAATCTGGTTCAGAAAGATGTCCCCTTCTTTGAGAAGATGAAAACCAGGATTGGTTATAACCTGGCTTTAGACTCTTCATTTCACTTTCCTCCACTTTGTTTCAGATAGGATAATTGGCTTCCAAGATAGCCCAAGAGTCTCTGCTAGCCTGTCTCCTTAAAAACTGGGTTCATTTGGGCTGGAGAGATTGCTTAGTGGTTAAGGCATGTGCCTGTGAAGCCTAAGGATCTAGGTTCCATTTTCCAGGTCCCACATAAGCCAGATACACATGGTAGTGCATGCATCTGGAGTTCATTTTCAGTAGCTGGAAGCCCCGGCACACCCATCTTCTATCTCTCTCACCCTCCCCCTCTATCTGTCTCTAATAAATAAATAAAAATAAATCCTTTTTTAAAAACTGGGCTTGCCGGGCGTGGTGGCGCACACCTTTAATCCCAGCACTCGGGAGGCAGAGGTAGGAGGATCGCCAAGAGTTCGAGGCCACCCTGAGACTACATAGTTAATTCCAGGTCAGCCTGGACCAGAGTGAGACCCTACTTGGAGAAGCCAAAAAAAAAAAAAAAAAAAAAAAAAAAAAACTGGGCTCTTTTAAATAATGCAGGGGAGAACAGGAATTGTCCATTACTTCTCTCCAGAGACTTAAAGAGACAATTAGAAATCATATTAATGTAACTCCAGACACCATGGAGGAGGAAATTCTTCTTTTAACTTCTTAACTCAGTCAACATCTGATATTTGTAAGAAATTACAGAACTTCCAGTTAAGATGGTGGCATTGGAACCATGCCAAAGCAGCCTAGGGAAGAAAGAGAAAAAAACAGCAAAATACGCTCTTCTACTAAAAAGTGAAGGCGTATAAGAAATTATCAACCACAGCAGAGAAGTAGGAGAGATCCACAGCGTCCAGAGACCACAAAGCAGGCAGAAGCAGATCCAGCAGCAGCGGCACCAGGTTCGTGCAGCTGCAGCCACAAGGCTATGCCTGAACTGCAGGAAAACCCAGGTGATGGGACTTTCCACTCACACCAGCCTCATTGCAAACTCAAGGAATGTGAAGGGGAGGATGGCAGGGACCAGCAGAGCTGCTCAAGAGAAAGAGAATCTCAATGAACAGTGGGAGAACTTCAACCACCATCCACAGCCTCCCCTCCCCCCACCACCAGTGCAAGTGCCAGCAAACACCAGAGACCTAGGGAAGGGAACTCGCCTACATAGCATCGGGCACAGGCAATCAGAGCACCAACCCACTGACCCAGCCAGCCTATCAGAGCCCACAGCACCGCAAAGAGGGACCCAAGTGGGTGCATAGCATAATTGAGATCAAAGCCATCCCAAAAGGTATCTGTGATTGCACCAGGTCAGTACCCACCAAATAAGCCTGGTATATAGGTTTGCACTGGAAGTGCTAATTTCACCTTCCATGTCAGGATAAATTATATGTTAAATCTGCTGGATGGCCAGATTTGCCTTTTTTTTTTTTTTGGTTTTGCAAGGTAGGGTCTCACTCTGGTCCAGGCTGACCTGGAATTAACTATGTAGTCTCAGGGTGGCCTTGAACTCATGGCGATCCTCCTACCTCTGCCTCCCGAGTGCTGGGATTAAAGGCATGTGCCACCATGCCCGGCTCTTGCCATTCTTAAATAAGCTATATTTTGGGCTTCTAATTTGTTGTTTACTGATTTATGGTGCCTTTGTCTCCTCCTTTGTTCTTCATTGGAAAAGTGTCTCCATTGGTCACAAGCTGACCTTGGAACCCCCTACAGACCAGAAATCTCAGCCTCCCAGTTACAGGATTAAGGGTGTGGGGCAACACACATCCTTAGGGACTGTGACTTTGTTAGAGGATCTGTTGGTCATAATACCTACTCTTGCATAAATACTCTGTGCTGTTTTTCATTGAATGTGTATATTGTTTAGTTAAATTTTAGAATTTGCCTGTATTTTATTCCACCCAACCTACTAGAATAGTCTAATAGAAAGCAAACCTAGGTCACTTTAGTGGTTAATCTGAGAGTCTTAAGAGCCACACCTAGTACCTTAAGCTCCTAACCTGAAGATATATAACATCAGATTGATTGATACCTCTAATAATGCTGCATATAATTAGAAAACCTAAGCATTAAATTAATCCAAGCTGCAAAAATTTCTACATTATAATACAAGAAACACAAAAAAAAATCAAGACAATATAACCCACCAAAAAGTATAAACTGAATTAGAGGAAATGCCTGAGAAAATTTTTTTTTTTTTTTTTTTTTTTTTGTTTTTGTTTTTGTTTTTCGAGGTAGGGTCTCACTCTGGTCCAGGCTGACCTGGAATTAACTATGTAGTCTCAGGGTGGCCTCGAACTCTCATCGATCCTCCTACCTCTGCCTCCCGAGCGCTGGGATTAAAGGCGTGCGCCACCACGCCCAGCTTCTGAGAAAATTTTCAAAAGAATGATTCTAAATATGCTCAAAGAAATCAAAGAGGAAATCAAAGGAATCAAAGAGGACACAGGAAACCAATTTAATGAAATAAGGGAGGTCAAAACAAGACATGAATAAGGAAATAGAAATAATAAAGAAAAAAGTCAGGAATGCTAGCAATGAAAAATACAGTCAAATAAAAAAAAATTCTGCACAAAATCTCACCAGTAGAATTAATGAATGAAGAACATAATATATAAAGTACAAGGCCAGGTGGCAGATCTAATACAGTCCAACAAAGAAAAAGACAAATTAATAGGAAGGTATGAATGGGAATTTCAAGATATTTGGGACACTATAAAAAGACCATTGGCCTCGATATCCATGATCTTGCAGTGCCTAGCAATACCTTTGCAAGACCCTCAAAATAGAAGAGAAAGATGATGTCATCAAATTAGGAGAGAGACTAATGGAGAAAGGGAGGGGATATGATGGAGACTGGAGTTCTAAAGTGGAATGGGGAGGAGGGAAATATCAGGTGGGGTTTTTTTTGGTATGTAAGATTAAAAATCAAAAAAAAAAAAAAAAAAAAAAAAAAAAAGACCAAACATAAGAATTCAGGGTATAGTAGAAAGAGAAGAATTTCACTCCCAAGGCATAGTAGGCATTTTCAACAAAATCATAGAAGAATACTTCCCCCAAATTGGAAAGAGATGCCAGTGTAAATACAGGAAGCCTTTAGAACACCAAACCAAAAAAACCTGGAAAGAACTTCGCCTCACCATGTTATAATTAAACTACCAAACATACAAACCAAAGAAAATATATTGAAAGCAATTAGAGAGACAAATCAAGCCACATACAAACGCAGGCCCATCAAGATAACAGCAGACTACTCAACACAAACTTTAAAAGCCAGAAGAGTTTGGGGTGATGTATTCCAAGTTCTGAAAGATAACAACTGTCAACTTCATCCTGCAAAGCTACCCATTCAAATAGATGGAGAAATAAGGACATTCCACAACAAAAGCAGGCTAAAGGAATATTTGAAGATAAAACCAGCCCTACAGAAAATACTTGAAAGGATCCTCCATTCTGAAGAGAAAGAAAAGCACACATATAAGGAACCTGGAAAAAAACAAACCATCCTCCAATACTAGTTAATACAAGAGAGCAAAGGTAAAACCAGAAGAACTACAAAACAAGAAAAATGGCAAAAATAAATACATACCTTTCAATAATAACTCTTAATATCAATGGCCTGAATGCCCCAACCAAAAGACATAGGTTTGCAGACTGGGTTACAAAGCAGGATCCTTCAATTTTCTGCCTCCAAGAAACTCACCTTTCTACAAAGCATAGACACTATCTTACAGTGAAAGGCTGGAAATCAGTGTTTCAAGCAAATGGGCCTAGAAAACAAGCAGGGGTTGCTAACCTAATATCTGACAGGGTAGACTTCAGACCAACATTAATTAGGAAAGATAAGGAAGGTCACTTTA
The DNA here is from genome assembly GCA_036365145.1 of Orientallactaga sibirica. NCBI lineage: Eukaryota > Metazoa > Chordata > Mammalia > Rodentia > Dipodidae > Orientallactaga > Orientallactaga sibirica. The sequence continues at coordinate 2,176,658 of JAEOAD010002758.1, forward strand.
TATTGATTAAAGGAATGCTCCAGCAGGAGGACATTACAATCCTAAACATATATGCACTTAACACGGGGGCTCCCAATTTCATCAAACAAATGCTATTAGAACTAAGGACACAGATAACACCAAATACACTTGTAGTGCATGACTTCAACACCCCACTCTCACCAATTGACAGGTCATCCCAGCAAAAAATAAACAGAGGTGCATCTGGATTAAATGAGGTCATAGAACAAATGGACCTAACAGATATATACAGGACATTTCATCCAAATGCTGAAGAATACACATTCTTTTCAGCAGCACATGGGACAGTCTCTAAAATAGACCATATATTAGGACACAAAGCAAACCTTAACAAATATAGGAAAATTGAAATAATTTCTTGCACTCTATTGGATCACAATGGGATCAAACTACAAATCAATAAGAAAAGCTATAGAGCATACACAAAATCATGGAAACTAAATAATACACTACTAAATGATGAATGGGTCAACGAAGAACTCAAGAAGGAAATAAAAAAATTCATGGAGTCAAATGATAATGAGAACACAAATACCAAAACCTTTGGGACACAATGAAGGCAGTCCTAAGAGGGAAATTTATAGCTTTAAGTGCCTATGTTAAGAAATTAGAAAGGTTGCAGGTAAACGACTTAATGCTGCACCTTAGGGCCTTGGAAAAAGAAGAACAAGGCAAACCACAAATCAGAAGGGAAGAAATAATAAAAATTAGGGCAGAAATTAATGAAATAGAAACCAAAAAAACAATCCAAAGAATCAATGAAACAAAGAGTTGGCTCTTTGAAAGGATAAATAAGATTAATAAACCCTTAGCACATCTGACCAAAAGAAAGAGAGAACAGACACAAATTAATAAAATCAGAGATTAAAAAGGCACCATTACAACAGATACCCGAGAAATTTAAAAAATCATAGGGACATACTATAAGAACATATACTCCACTAAGTTTGAAAATCTGAAAGAAATGGATGATTTCCTTGATTTATATGACCTACCTAATTTAAATCAAGATGAGATAAGCCACTTAAATAGACCTATCACAAGTATGTAAATCCAAGCAGTTATAAAAAAATCTCAAAAAAAAAAAAATCTCCCAACTAAAAAAAGTCCAGGCCCAGATGAATTCACTGCTGAATTTTACCAGACCTTCATGGAAGAACTAATACCAATGCTTCTTAAATTTTTCCATATAATAGAAGAGGAAGGAACCCTACCAAAATCCTATGAAGCCAGCATAACCCTGATCCCAAAACCAGACAAAGATAGACCATAAAAGGAAAATTACAGACCAGTCTCCTTCATGAACATAGATGCAAAAAATTCTCAACAAAATATTGGCAAACAGAATACAAGAATATATTAGAAAGATCATTCACCCCAAGCAAGTAGGCTTTATCCCACAGATGCAGGGATGGTTCAACATCCATAAATCAATAAATGTAATACATTATATAAATGGACTGAAGGACAAAAATCACATGATCATCTCATTAGATACAGAAAAAGCATTTGACAAAATCCAACATCCCTTCATGATAAAAGTCCTACAGAGACTGGGACTAGAAGGAACATATCTCAACATAATAAAGGCTATTTATGACAAACCCACAGCCAACATAATACTAAATGGAGAAAAACTTGAAGCTTTTCCACTAAATTCAGGCACAAGACAAGGGTGTCCACTGTCCCCACTTTTATTTAATATAGTATTGAAAGTCTTAGCCATAGCAATAAGGCAAGAGACACACATAAAAGGGATACAAATTGGAAAGGAAGAGATCAAGTTCTCATTATTTGCAGATGATATGATTCTATACATAAAGGATCCTAAAGACTCTACCAGCAAACTGTTAGAGCTGATAAACATCTAGAGCCATGTAGCATGATACAAAATAAACACACAGAAATCAGTAGCCTTCCTATATGCTAACAACAAACACACAGAAGATGAAATAAGAGAATCACTCCCATTCACAATTACATTAAAAAAAATAATAAAGTACCTTGGGATAAACCTAACCAAGGAAGTGAAGGATCTCTACAAGAAGAACTTTAAAACACTCAAGCAAGGGCTGGAGAGATTGCTTAGCAGTTAAGGCGCCTGCCTGCTAAGCCTAAAACCCGGTTCCAATCTCCAGATCCCACATTTAGCCAGATGCAAAGTGGCGCAAGGGCACAATGCCGCACTTGACCACAAGGGGGCACACGCATCTGGATTTTGTTAACAGCAGCTGAGAGACTGCTGGCGTGCCCATCTCTATCTGTCTCCCTCTCTCTCTCTGTCTGTCTGTCTCTCTATCGCTCTCCAAAAAAAAAATTAAAAAATTAAAACACTCAAGCAAGAAATTGCAAAAGACACCAGGAAATGGAAAAACATCCCTGTACTTGGATCGGAAGAATCAATATTGTGAAAATGGCAATCCTGCCAAAAGCACTCTACACATTTAATGCAATCCCTATCAAAATTCCAATGGCATCTTTCATGGAAATAGAAAAAAAATCCAAAAATTCATTTGGAAGCACAAAAAAAATCCTCGGATATCTAAAACAATTTTGAGCAACAAAAATAAAGCTGGTGAAGCCGGGCGTGGTGGTGCATGCCTTTAATCCCAGCACTCGGGAGGCAGAGATAGGAGGATCGCCGAGAGTTCGAGGCCACCCTGGACTACATAGTTAATTCCAGGTCAGCCTGGACCAGAGTGAGACCCTACCTTGCAAAACTAACTAACCAACCAACTAACTAACTAACTAAATAAATAAATAAATAAATAAATAAATATAGCCGGTGATAGCACCATACCTGATTTTAACCTATATTACAGAGCCATAGTAACAAAAACAGCATGGTACTGGCACAAAAACAGACATGTAGATCAATGGAACAGAATAGAGGACCCTGATGTGAGTATGGGTAGCTATAGCCACCTGATCTTTGACAAAAATGCCAATAATACTCATTGGAGAAAAGACAGCCTCTTCAGCAAATGGTGCTGGGAAAACTGGAAATGCATCTGTAGAAGGATGAAATTAGATCCTTATCTCTCTCCATGCACAAAAATCAAGTTCAAATGGATCAAAGACCTTAATATCTGACCTGAAACTCTGAAACTGCTAGAGGAAAAAGTAAGGAAGGCCCTTCAACATATTGGTCTTGGCAAAGACTCTCTGAATATAACTCCAGTCACTCAGGAAATAAAACCACAGATCAACCACTGGGACCTCATGAAATTACAAATCTGTACCACAAAGGACACTGTGAATAGAGCAAAGAGGCAATCTACAGAATGGGAGAAAATCTTTCCCAGCTATACATCTGACAGAGGGTTAATATCTAGGATATACAAAGAACTCAAAAAATTAAATAATAAGAAATCAAACAACCCAATTAAAAATGGGCTATGGAACTAAATAGAGAGTTCTCAGAAGAAGAAATAGAGAGTTCTCAGAAGAAGAAATACAGATAGCATATAAACATCTAAAAAAAAGTTCTACATCCCTAGTCATCAGGGAAATGCAGATTAAAACTACCTTGAGATTCCATCTCACTCCTGTCAAATTGGCTACCATCATGAAAACAAATGACTATAAATGCTGGTGAGGATTCAGAAAAAGAAAAAGAGGAACCCTTCTACACTGTTGGTGGGAATGCAATCTGGCCAGCCATTATGGAAATCAGTGTGGGGGTTCTTGAGACAGCTAAATACAGATCTACCATATGACCCAGCTATACCATTCCAGGCATATATCCTAAGGACTTGTCTCACTACCTTAGAGATACTTGCTTAACCATGTTTATTGCTGCTCTATTCACAATAGCTAGGAAATGGAACCAGCCTTAGATGTCCCTCAACTGATTAATGGTTAATGAAGATGTGGCATATTTGCACAATGGAGTTCTACTCAGCAGTAAAGAAAAATGAAGTTATGAAATTTGCTGGAAAATGGATGAATCTGGAAAGGATTATACTTAGTGAGATAACCCAGGCCCAGAAAGCCAAACGTCACATGTTCTCTCTCATATGTGGATCCTAGCTACAAATGATTGGACTTCTATATGAGTAAAAATAAAACTCAGTAGCAGAAGCCAGTAAGCTAGAAAGGAAATATAAAGGGAATAGAAAGGGAGGGATGGGGGACTTAATAGGATGGTATTGTATATATCTAAGTAGAAGAACAGAGATTAATGAGGGGTGAAAAGGCCTAAGTGAGGTCAGGGGAAGAGATTGAGTAAAGGAACAGTGGAGGGAGGGCTAATCAAAATCTAAGAGGATATTAAAAAGTCATATGGAAACCTACTTTTCTGGACAATGGAACAGCCAGAAGCCATAGATTGTTACTAGAAAATTTTCAGTGCCAGGGATGGGATACCTTCCAGTGAGTTGTTGGCCAGGGAGGTCACAGATACCCCCAAAACATTATAGGCCATTGCCGAGGCCCTTGGTTTCCCACCAAGAATAGATGGTAAGACCCTATTGCTGAAGATTCCACATACTTGTGTGGCAAGTTCACTGAGAAAACCTGCTGGAGCTGAGCTGAAAGCCTCCTCCATGAGGACCAGCTGACAAAGTTGGAAAAAGCTACGCTGTATGCAGTTCAATGGGAGAAAGAAACACCAGTGAAGGCACTCAATAGTGAACACTGCAAGCTTTAAATTTGGCCAGCCAGGCCAAATGAGCCAACGGGTATAAGAGTGGCATGTCTGTTATGGGGGAAACCAACTGCTCTCTAATTGGACTGGAGGCCCGCTCCATGGGAGGGAACACATCCCTGATACTGAAAACATATGGCGGGGTAGTCATGAGCCCTAAGGGTGTAATGTCTGCTGGTGTCTCGCTAAATGTAGACACTATGCTCACCAACTGCCCAGTAAGCACTTCTCTTAATGTCCACACCCATATATTAATGCTACTCTTACTTTTGGTTAGAGAAGCTTCTCTTTTCAGATGGTGGCAACCTTGGGATGACTCAGAAGGCTCCATGGTGCTGAGAAGAAGTGACAGAGGAGTGCTCAGCACGGAAACATCTCAAACCTACCTTCCAAGGCTCAGGGTCCATTGCAGAAGAGGGGACGGAAAGAATGTAAGAGCCAAAGGAAGAGTAGGACTCCTGACAACATTCACCTACAGACACAAAATGGCTTGGATATCCATGACCTCACAGTGCCTGACACTACCTACATAAGTCCATCATAACAGGAGGAAAAGATGATGACATCAAACTGAAAAGAGATACTGATTGAGAGGGGGAGGGGATATGATGGAGAGTGAAGTTGCAAAGGGGAAAGTGGGGAAGGGAGGGAAATAACATGGGATATTGTCTACAATTAAAGAAGCTGTCAATTAAAAAAATTTTTAAAAAAGAAAAAGAAGGGCTGGAGAGATGGCTTAGCGGTTAAGGCGCCTGCCTGCTAAGCCTAAGAATGCCAGTTCCAACCTCCAGGTCTCACAGCCAGATGCAAAGTGATGCAAGGGCGCAATGCCGCACTTGCCCACAAGGGGGCACATGCATTTGAAGTTCGTTCACAGTGGCTGACAGGCTGCTGGCGTGCCCATTCTCGCTCTTCCTCTCCCTTTCTGTCTCTCTCCAAAAATAAAATAAAAATAAATAAATAAATAATTTTTTAAAAAAAGAAAAAGGAAAAACCACCATAGATGTCAAAAGGGTTATTTTCAAATTTAGAATATATATATATATATATATATATATATATATATGAGAGAGAGAGAGAGAGAGAGAGAGAGAGGACTCTGACCAAATGTTGCTTAATTCAAAAGATTTCCTTATACTGGGAACAATGGAGAATCTCTTCTAACTTGTGCCAGGGCATCCTTAAAAAAGTCCTGGGACCAAAAATGTATTTGTTCAGCCTTTACTGGTACCCAATGGCTCTATGATACCAACCTTTGGCCCTGGCTACCCCCAGGACAAATTTTAAAAGGTCCACTCCGAAAGGCTATTATAGAAAATATGGTATCAAAGTTAAATGTTGTATGTATGTTTCTGGTGATTCTGCTAATAGAGTAACTGTTTTACAAGCCATACAGAAACAGATTCAGACTATGTCAGGCACTACTGTGCCATTTGATGAACAGTTATGGAAGAAAAGCTCACCCAGCTCATGCTCAGATGGTCCTGAGACAATCCGACTCCATCTACCTGGGTTCCCTTGAATGTTCCCCAAGGCCTAGAAGTCCGTAAGAAGGGCAACCCTAAAGGCAACCAGATTGGTGTGCATGCACTTCTCATTAATTACTTACTTTTATTCTTTCTCCCACCATTCACTTCCAAGACTATCTTCCTGCACTCCATCAATACACTCCTGAGGTCCTTTATAATAATAGGTCCCATCTCTGGGAGAGATCCTCTAACTGCCACAACTTCGTGCCCCATTCAGCAAGAAATAGTTAACATCATTGGCCCTTTGTCCTCTAACAGCAGTTACCGTGACTTTTCATGGGGGGGGGGGAGAACGGTGGTACAGTTAGGGTGACTGGGCCCCTGAAGATAAAAAGAACAGGAATGTTTTTCTTATCTCCTGCCTACTTCCAAAGAACTGTATTTTTCCACAAACAGGACCCCTCCTGGTCTTTCATAGGATTTAAACATTGTGGTTGGTCAAGTTAAGCTCATCTCTTCCTGAGACAGACCCTAGTCCTAACCAGCCAGCTGGCCCTCTGATTTACCTGGGCACAAAGACAGCTCTCCACCCTAAGGGTATAAATACCTTCACATGGGGAGGGCAGGCTCCCTGATATCTTGGGAACTTCCAGCTGTGGGTGAGATTTCCCCTCAGCTGGACCTGGGCTGGCTCAGCCCAGGCCCAGCCAGAAGGGGCTCAGTTTAGGCCCTAGCCCAGGCCCAGCCAGGAGGAGCCCCTCCTCCCCAGCCATTACTCTGCATGGGTTCTTTAATTCCTCCAGCTCCCCACATGGCAGGAGCTCCTTGAACTTTCTTTTTTCTTTTCATGCTTTTTTTTTTTTTTCATTTTTCAGTTTTTTTTTTTCAAGGTAGGGTCTCACTCTAGCCCAGGCTGACCTGGAATTCACTATGTAATCTCAGGGTGGCCTCGAACTCATGGTGATCCTCCTACCTTTGCCTCCCAAATGCTGGGATTAAAGGAGTGCGCCACCACACCCGGCTCTTTTCATGCTTTTTTCCCCCAGACCCCTATCTGGTCACATGGACTCCTGAGCTACATGTGGCCCACATGGGCTTTTGGGCTCCATGTGGTGTACTTCTCTTCTCCCCACTTTTTTCTCCTTACCTCTCAGCCATCCCCTTTCTGCACTCTTTTGTAAAATCTGAATAAAATGTGGTGTTTTAAAAAAAAAAATTGTAACACCAGTGGGACCTGGACATGAGACCCTTGCAAAACCAAAAAAATAAATAAATAAATAAATAAATAAATAAACAAATAAATAAATAAATAAAAATAATAATAATAATTAATTTGGCCCACACCCATCAGTCAAGTGATATAAACTCATCACACCAGAATCAATAAGACAGTATCCTCAGCCAATAGTAACAGTTAACAGGTCACCAAGGAATGAGAGGGTCCCCTCAAAGTCAAGCTCTGGAGGACATCTCCCCCTGCCAAAAAGAGTGTGGCCTTTTATCCCAGAATTTCAGGGATGGTTCAACATACATAAATCAATAAATGGAATATATTATATAAATGGACTGAAGGACAAAAATCACATGATCATCTCATTAGATGCAGAAAAAGCATTTGACAAAATCCAACATCCCTTCATGATAAAAGTCCTACAGAGACTAGGGAATAGAAGGAACATATCTCAGCATAATAAAAGCTATTTATGACAAACCCACAGCCAACATAATACTAAATGGTGAAAAACTTAAAAGCTTTTCCACAAAAATTTGGAAGAAGACAAGGGTGTCCACTGTCTGCACTTTTATTTAATATAGTATTGGAAGTTTTAGCCATAGCAATAAGGCAAGAGACACAAATAAAATGGATACAAATTGGAAAGGAAGAGATCAAGTTACCATTGTTTGCAGATGATTTGACTCTATACGTAAAGGACCCTAAAGACTCGACCAGCAAACTTTTAGTGCTGGTAAACACTTATAACCATGTAGCAGGATACAAAATAAATGCACAGAAATCAGTAGCCTTCCTATATGCTAACAACACACAGAGGATGAAATCAGAGAATCACTCCCATTCACAATTGCATCAAAAAAAAAAAAAAAGTACCTTGGAATGAACCTAACAAAGGAAGTGAAGGATCTCTACAATGAGAACTTTAAAACACTCAAGAGAGAAATTGTGCTGGGCATGGTGGCACATGCCTTTAATTGTAGCACTTGGGATGCAGAGGTAGGAAGGTCCCCATAAGCTCGAGGCCACCCTGAGACTACATAGTGAATTCCATGTTAACCTGGTGAGACGAAACCCTACCTTGGAAAAAAAAAAAAAAAAAGGAGAGACAGAAATTGCACAAGACACTAGGAAATGGACAGACATCCCTTGTTCTTGGATTGGAAGAATCAATATTGTGAAAATGGCAATATTATCAAAAGCAATCTACACATTTAATGCAATCCCCATTAAAATTCTGACATTCTTCACAGAAACAGAAAAACAAACCCTAAAATTCATTTGGAAGCACAAAAAACCTTTAATATCTAAAATAATTTTGAGCAACAAAAATAAGGCTGGTAGTATCGCCATACCTGATTTAAACCTATATTACAGAGCCATGGTAACAAAAACAGCATGGTACTGGCACAAAAACAGACAGATCAATGGAACAGAATAGAGGACTCAGGGCTGGAGAGATGGCTCAGTGGTTAAGGTGCTTTCCTGCAAAGCCAAAGGATTCTGGTTCAACTCTCAAGACCCATGTAAGCCAGATGCACAAGGGGGTGCATGCATCTGGAGTTTTTTTTACAGTGGCTGGAAGCTCTGGCATGTCCATTCTCTCTTTCTCTTTGCCTCTTTCTCTCAAATAAATAAATAAATAAAATACGTTTTAAATTATTTTTTTAAAAAAGAATAGAGGACTCAGATATAAGTCCAGGTAGCTATATCCAGCATATAAATATTAAAAATTTTCTATATCCCTAGCCATCAGAGAAATGCACATTAAGATTCACTCCTGTCAGAATGTCTACCATCATGAAAATAAATGCTGGCAAGGATGCAGAAAAAAAGGAACCCTTCTACACTGTTAGTAGGAATACAATCTGTTCCAGCCATTGTGGAAATCAGTGTGGAGGTTTCTGAGACAGCTAAAAATAGATCTACTATATGACCCAGCTATACCACTCTTAGGCATATATCCTAAGGACTCGTCTCACTACCTTAGAGATACTTGCTCAACCATGTTTATGCCCTTCTATTCACAATAGCTAGAAAACAGAACCAGTCTATATGTCCTTCAATTGATGAGTGGATAATGATGATGTAGCATATTTATACAATAGAGTTCTACTCAGCAGTCAAGAAAAATGAAATTATGAAATTTTGCAGGGTAATGGGTGGATTTGGAAAGGATTATGGTTAGTGAGGTAACCCAGGCCCAGAAAACCAAACATCACATGTTCTCTCTCATGTGTGGATCCTAGCTACAAATTATTGGACTTCTATGTGAGTTGGAATGAAACTCAGTAGAAAGCTGAGCATGGTGGTGCATGCCTCTAATCCTAGCACTTGGGAGGCAGAGGTAGGAGGATCTCTGTGAATCCAAGGCCACCCTGAGACTACATAGTGAATTCCAGGTCAGCCTGGACTAGAGTGAGACCCTACCTCAAAAATAAATAAAATAAAATAAAATAAAATAAAATAAAATAAAATAAAATAAAATAAAACTCAGTAGCAGAGGCCAGTAAGCTAGAAAGGGGATATAAAGGGAATAGAAAGGGAGAGAGGGAGGGAAGGAGGGGGAACTTAATAGGATGGTATTGTATATATGTAAGTAGAAGAACTGATTAATGGGGGTAGAAAGGCCTAAGGTCAGGGAAAGAAACTGAGTAAAGGAAATGTGGGGGAGGGCTAATCAAAATCTAAGAGGGTATGAATAAGTCATAACTTTTTCAGGCAATGGAACAGCCAGAAGCCATAGATTGTTACTAGAAATTTTTCAGTGCCAGGGATGGGATGCCTCCCAGTGAGTTGTTGGCCAGGGAGATTCCCTGATGCCCCCAAAACATTATAGGCCATTGCTGAGGCCCTTGATTTCCCACCAGGAATAGATGGTAAGACCCTGTTGCTGAAGACTCCGCATACTTGGGCTGCAAGGTCACTGAGAAATCCTGCTGGAGCTGAGCTGAAAAACCTCCTCCGTGTAGACCAGCTAACATAAAGCTGGAAAAAGCTATAGTGCATGCAGTTCAATGGGAGAGAGAGATATCACCAGTGGAGATATTCAACAGTGGACACTGCAAGCCTTAAATTTGGCCAACCAGGCCAAATGAGCCAATGGGTGCAATAGTGGCATGTCTGTTATGGGGGAAAATAACCTCTCTCTAATTGGACTGGAGGCCTGCTTCATGGGAGGGAATATATGCCTGATACTGAAAACCTACAACAAGAGTAGTCATGAGCCTTAGGGTTTAACATCTGCTGGTGTCTGGCTAAATGTATATACTATGCTCACCAAATTGCATAGTAAGCACTTCTCTTAATGCTCATACCCATATATTAATGCTACTCTCACTTTTGGTTAGAGAAGCTTCTCTTTTCAGATGGTGGTAACTCTGGGATGACTCAGAAGGAATCATAGTGCTGAGAAGTGACAGAGGAGTGCTCAGCACTGAAACATCTCTATCACACCTTCCAAGGCTCAGGGTCCATTGCAGAAAGAATGTAAAGCCAAAGGGTAAGACTCCTTACAACACACTCCTCCAGACACAAAATGGCCTGGATACCCATGACCTAGCAGTGCCTGACACTAGACCATCATAACGGGAGTAAAAGATGATGACATCAAAATAAAAGAGACTGATTGGAAGGGGTAAGCGGTATGATGGAGAGCGGAGCTGCAAAGGGGAAATTCAGGGGAAGGATGGAATTACTATGAGTTATTGTCTATAATTTTGGAAGTTGTCAATAATTTTTTTAATTTAAAAAATTATATTTTTTAGTCTATGGTGAGTGAGGTCATGAACCTTAAGAATGTAACATCTGCTCTTGTCTGGCTAAATGCATATATTATGCCCCCCAATCTGTCCTGTAAGCACTTTATTTAACATTCATACCCACATATTAATGCTACTCTCACCTTTGGTTAGAAAAGCTTCTCTTTTCAGATGGTAGTGACTACTGGGATGACCCAAAAGGCACCATAGTGCTGAGAAGATGTGGCAGAGGAGTGTTCAGCACTGAAACATCTCTATCATATCTTCCAAGGCTCAGGTTCTATTGTGGAAGAGGTAGCAGAAAGAATGTAAAAGCCAAAGGAAGGTTAGAACTGCTTACAATGCAATTGTTCAGTCAGAAATTGGCCTTGTGCTGGGTGTGGTGGTACATGCCTTTAATCCTGGCACTCAGGAGGCAAAGGTAGGAGGATTGCCATGAGTTCAAAGCCACCATGAGACTACATAGTTAATTCCAGGTCAGCCCGGGCCAGAGTGAGACCCTACCTCAAAAAAACCAAAAAGAAAAAAGAAAGAAAGAAAGAAATTGGCCTCAATATCCATGACCTGCACAGTGCCTACCACTACCTTCACAAGACCCTCATAATATGAGTAAAGGATGATGACATCAAAACAAAAAAGAGACTAATGGAGGAGAGATATGATGAAACGTGGATTTGTGAAGGGGAAAATAGGGGAGGGAAGGGAATTATCATGGTTTATTGTCTGTAAGTATGGAAGCTGTCAATAAAATATAAAATAAAATAATAATAATAATAAAGACTGTGCCCCTGCTCCATGCATGACAGAAGCCTGAAGACTGCAACATGAGATGCTGAAAAATCAGACACATGGGTAGGATAACCCTTTCCATTTGCTGGACAAATCAGCTCATTTAATAACCCATGGGATCCCTAGAGAAACTGGTTCCAAGAGACTTTTATATCTTTCACCCCTGAATAGATATGGTTCTTTACTATTCCCTCATATTTCATCCTTTTTCTTCCACAGGAATATCTGTTTCTTTTTGAGGAATGTGGTACCACCCCTCCCCCCACTGCAGGAATGTCCTGTGCTCTCCTCCTCACAATAGGATTAGTCACAGTCACTCCTCCTGACTAATCTTATACAGAGAAGGCCCTCCTGGCTCTCTGCCTTTTACTACAATAATTCTTTTGTGTTGCCATCCGTATTTTCAAGGACAATAATCATTAACCAGTTCCTGCTGCTGAAAATTAAAGACAAGATTTAATGGTAACAGTGTCAATGTACCCAGTGATATCTGACACATGCTTGGCCCTCAAAGTCATGCCTACCCAAGAGTCTAGAGGTCTTACTGCTGATGTAACCCAGACCTTGGGCCTGCCCCCTATGTGGACTGCATGGGGACACTGGCTAGCTCCTTTAATGGAGCCTCTTATAATAATTATGCTGGGACTCATGTTAAAAACCTGTTCTGTCCAGGTTCATCCAATCTAGGATGGAAAAAATACAGGTGATATGCCAGGTATACCAGCCATTACATACAAAATCATAAAGTGTTATGATGATAAAGAGGGGGGGAATGTGATAGAAAAGGAGCTAAAAGTTGAACCGATTCACTGAGTTACTGTAAGAGTTAATTGCTGAAAAGCTAAAACTTATCTTTGTCAGCAGATGGAAAAATCCCAAAGAAGGAACTGTCCAGAAAGAGCCCAAAGGGATGTTAAGAAGGAAACACAGTTTAGGCTCAAAGTAAGTGGAGTTCATTGTTAGGGTGGCCTGACTACAGAAATGATATGAAAAATGTCACATCTTGTTTGTTCACTTACCCCTCCCCTTGACTATGAAGACTATAAAATGGAAATTAAGAGCCGGGTGTGGTGGCATTTAATCCCAGCACTTGGGAGGCAGAGGTAGGAGGATCGCCGAGAGTTCGAGGCCACCCTGAGACTACATAGTGAATTCCAGGTCAGCCTGGACCAGAGTGAAACCCTTCCTTGCAAAAACCAAAAAAAAAAAAAAAAAGGAAATTAAATTAAATCTCAGCTCAAGGCCAAAGCTTCTTTGGAGGGCTACCTCAAGCTTTTTGGCTCCCAGGTAATAAAGTCCTCTACTTTCACTTACTCAGGTGTTGAAGTGATCTTTCCAGAGAATTTCTACAACAGATTGAAACCCTAGCAGCTTGGGTAGTGGTTCAGAGGTCCTAGGTTAAATCCCCTGTGCCACCAACACCAACAACAAATAAAAGATTTGAGCCAGGTGTGGTGACACACACTTTTAATCCCAGCACTCAGGAGGCAGAGGTAGATAGATCACTGTGAATTCAAGGCCACACTGAGATGAAAAAGTGAATTCTAGATCAGCCTGGGCTAGAGAGTGAGACCCTACCTCAAAAAAAAAAAAAAAAAAAAAAAAAACAAAGATTTGCATTTCATTCTTTTGATGGTTTAAGGCAGTCTTCACTCTAGACCAGACTGGCCTGGAACTCAATGCGATCCTCCTACCTCAGCTTCCTGAGTGCTGGGATTAAAGGTGTCAGCCACCATGCCTGGCTAAATTTGCATTTCGTTTGAAGGGTATACTTGACATGAGAATCCTCTAAGCAAAGCCATATTTTATTCTCTTTTGGCTTTTTCGAGGTTGGCTCTCACTCTAGCCCAGGCTAACCTGGAATTCACTCTGTAGTTTTAGGCTGGCCTTGAACTTACAGCAGTCTTCCTACCTCTTGCCCCCAAGTTCTGGGATTAAAGATATGTTTCACTATGCATGAGCCATATCTCTAAATAGAGAAATTTTGGGCTGGAGAGATTGCTTAATGGTTAAGGTGCTTACCTGCAAAGACTAAGGACCCAGGTTCAATTCCCCAGTACCCACGTAAGCCAGATGCACAAGGTGGTGCACGTGTCTAGAGTCCATTTGCCGTGGCTAGATGCCCCGGCATGGCCATTCTATTTCTTTCTCAAATTAAAATGTCTTTGAAGGGCTGGAGAGATGGCTTAGCAGTTAAGGCGCCTGCCCGCCAAGCCTAAGAACCCCCACTCGATCTCCAGGTCCCACGTTTAGCCAGATGTAAAATGATGCAAGGATGCAATGCCATGTTTGCCCACAAAGGGGTGCACAGGTCTGGAATTCGTTCACAGAGGCTGAAAGGCTGCTGGCACACCCATTCTCTCTCTCTGCCTCTTCCTCTCTGTCTCTGTCTCTCTGTCTCTCTCAATAATAAAAAAAGTATTAAAAAAATAAAAAATAGAGATACTTGCAGCAATACAGAGAATGTCATCTTGTGTAAAAATCATATAATACATTCACAGTATATTGTATTATATTTAATTTACTAGATTATTTGATATTGCTTATTATTTCAATGTTCCAAATATGTTCAGTATATTATTGTAGTGAGTAGTGTTTAGAAGTGATAGTAAGAATTTGCATATGAAAGGTAAAAATATCAGGTGTAATACATGTTAGGGTATCATATACAGATAAATGTTATGCTTAGGAAGGGCACTTAATATGAACATTGCTTTCACAACTAGGTATTGCTCTGAATGATTCAGTTGAAGTTTAGTGAATCTGAATGTGTCAGTAATTACAAAATAGACTCAATGCTACCAACTTAGCTTATATTCTTAGAAATTTTTTTTTATTCAGTGGAGTGTCAAATATTTTATAAACTCTTAAAGTTTTAATCCTTTTGGCATTTTCCAACCCAAATAAAGGTTAATTTAGTATACTGAAGGACAGCTGGCTGGGTAGTAACAGAAGTACAATCTGTAGTCCTGTAGACTTTTGTCTAAACTTTGGACCTGGGCATGGTGGTGCACACCTTTAATTCCAGTACTCTAAAGGAAGAGGTAAGAGTATCATTGTGAGTTCAAAGCCAGCTTGGAACTAAGAGTGAGTTTCAGGTCAGCCTTGGCTAGAAAAAAAAAAAAAAAACTAACACCCTTTGGGGCTAGAGAGACTGATCAGCAATTAGAAACACTTGCTTGCAAAGCCTAATGGTCCAAGTTCAATTCCCCAGTACACACATGAAGGCAAATGCACAGAGTGGCACATGCATCTGTCCTTCATTTGCAGTGGCAGAAGGCTCTGGCATGCCTATTCTCATATCTCTCTCTCCTTACAAATAAATAATAAATTAACAAATAAATATTTTATAAAAAATTAACAACATTAGGTATTTTTATAATTATAGCATGGCACAATGCAGGTCAAACAGTTACAGCCCCATGCTCAGCCGAGAAGCCTACTAGGGGAGATGTCCTGTCCAGAGACAAGCTGTCATTGGTCACCAAAAGGGGACCACCCCATACAAGGATTAACAGCCCCTTAAAACCCATGTGCACTTCCTGAATAAACGAGTTTGTGGATTCTCGCCCACTTTTCACCCAACTCCCGGAGTCTGTGTCGTGACTCCGCGCTGCTCACCCCAATTCGGCAGAGACCCTATCGCCCCTCCTGAGCTGGCCCTCGGCGATGCCTCGTCCTTGAAAGTCCGACGAGCAAAGCGCCCAGTTCTTCATTGGTGAGAAAAACGGCTAACGGTTGCCTGTGGGTGAGCAGGCAGCCCCTTCCCCCTTTCTTCCTTTGTTTGTCCTCACCTTCCCCCCAGTAAGACACACACTGCCGCACGGCCCTAAGCCTGTGTTGGCCCCTCCCCCACTAAGCACAAGACACGTGGGTCCTAAACAGTCTATCTGTATGTCTCAGCTGGCCCCAGCATTAGGACTTGTGGTTTGCATGATTATCCTCTGGTCTATCATCTTTGATCTGGGTTATTATTTTCTCAGTCTCTTTGATTCAGGAGTGTCCCAGCCCAGCCCCCCATCAAACAACACCACGCGGCAATGGGCAACCTCCTCCCCACCAGAGGACGCCGCATTGCAAGCTCTTAAGGCCCTCCTTCTGCAATGTGGCTTAAAATTAAAACAAAAAGACCTCCATAGCTTTTGGGATGAAACTCTTGTTTTAGCCCCATGGATCACTCTGAGAACATCTGGGACACTAACATTTGGTCCCGGTCCTAGTCCTTGCCAAAAAACGTGAGGTTTATAAAGGGCACACACCCCTGCTCCATTCTTTTTCTATCCTCCTTGCCATAATCGCCGGCCTTAAAGGCTGCACAGTACAGGAAATCATTTATGCCCATAACAAACAATATGAAGAGGAACCTGAATTGGCTCTTCACAGCTCATCCCTCCCAGCCCCCTCTTCCGATAACTCGGATGAGGAGGAACTAAAACTTTTAAATGATAATAAGCTGCCACACCAACCCCCTCCTGCTACGGCCACACTTGCAACCACCCCTCCCCCTCATTACCCTTCCAAGGACCTCCCCCAGCTCAGTCCTGGACACACCCAGGTGACTGCCGGTTCCCTGATACGCCCCTTCGCCACCTTCCCTGTTAACGTAGGGCCGGATGCGACAATCAGGCCGTGGCTCCCCACCCCCCTCTTCGATCTGGCCCTCATCCGTAAGGCAGCCCAGGAATCCGGCATTGATTCTGCTTACTTTGAACAAGTCCTTTTACAATGGGCCATCCATCTTCAGACTTATTATGACTGGTATTCCCTCCTCAAGGCAGTTCTTCTCCCCCCTGGATTCCTCCAATGGAAAGCCACCTATAGCGACCTGGCGGAATCCCAGGCCCACCAAAATCTTAGGGATGGAATTCCAATTACCTTGGACATGCTTCTTGGCACAGGACCTTATACAGACCCTGTATCACAAGCAACAGTGGGCATACACGCCTACTTTGACCAAATTAAATCGTTATCCCTTCAAGGGCTTAAGGCCTGCCTCCCACAGAAGCCGGATACCTATTTTCGTAATCTGGTCCAGGGAGCATCCGAGGGCTTCACAGATTTCCTCTCTCGTGTGACAGAGTCCGTGGACTGACGCACTCCCCCTGGCCCCACCAGGGATGCTTTAGTTAAGCAACTGGCATGGGAAGGAGCATCTGCAGCAGCGTGTAATGCTATTGCTGCCGTGCGTAATGAGGACCTCCATAAATGGATTGTAGCTACCAAGGATATCAATCCTGTGTCTGCCCCCCTCGAGGCCCTGGCCACCTCAATACAAACCCTGACCATGGGTCAAAAGCCTACCCAACAACCACCCCTCTGCTGGGGCTGTGGCCAACCGGGACACCTTCAGAGGACCTGTCCAAACACAACTAAGCCTATTTTCAGGTCCCGAACCCCCTGCCCTAAATGTCAAAGGGGGTATCATTGGGCCAAGGATTGCAAAAATTCTCTGCCTTTAAACTTCCCCAGGGGCAACCTCAGCCCGCAAGTAAGAGGGAACAACCCCACATTAGATGGACTCTGCCTGTTTATGACCATTCACCCCACATTTCTGTCCTTTTGGATGGTATTGAATTCAAGGGCATAGTAGACACAGGTGCGGATGCCACTATTATCTCTGCCAACAATGCACTCCGCATGCCCAATTGGGCCTATAAAGAGGGTCCCAATATTAGGGGTGTTGGGGGACAACAGACTACTAGACAGGTTAGGAGACCAGTTACATGGAAAGACTATGATGGCAACACGGGGAATTCTTCCCCCCCGTAGCAAATGTCCCCAGTACCCTCTGGGAAGAGACCTCCTTACTGACATGGGTGTTGTCATAACCACAGATGACCAGGCCTTTTATGATGATATTATTGCCCATGATACTATTGGTCTTTCAGGGCGACCCAACCCCTCAAAACCACCCGCCATTCATCATCACCCCCAATTCTAAAGGCCACTGTCCGATCCCCTACCGCTCCCATACGCCTCGAGTGGGATACCCACGGAACCCATTTGGGTCGAACAGTGGCCTATACTAGAACCTAAATTAACTGTTCTCAAATCCCTTATTCAAGAACAGCTTGCTCTTGGCCATATTGAGCCCTCTATTAGCCCCCATAATTCCCCCATCTTTGTCATTAAAAAGAAAACGGGTAAACATAGACTGCTCCAAGACCTTCGCCAGGTTAATAAACATATGTTAAAAATGGGCTCTTTTCAGACAGGCCTTCCCCACCCTGGAGCCATCCCTACTAACCACCATATAGTTATCTTAGATATTAAAGATTGCTTCTTCTCTATCCCTTTGGTAGCAGAGGACAGGCCCTATTTTGCCTTTACTGTGTGGGAGATCAACCACTCTATCCCAGCTAAAAGATATCAATGGAGGGTTCTTCCCCAGGGCATGAAAAATAGTCCTTCTATTTGCCAAATGTTTATATCCTCTGCCACGGCAAGAATACAATCTAAGTGCCTTCTTGTTCATTACATGGATGATCTTTTGATTGCACATACCTCAAAAACTGCCCTTTTGGACCTTCTTAAATTACTCATTGAGGACCTCAAAAAACTTGGGTTTGCCATAGCGAAGGAAAAAATTCAAACAGTGCCCCCTTTTGGGTTTTTAGGATACAAAATTTCCACTACTATACAACCACTTACCCCTCATCTTCTAATAAAGGACCATTATTCTCTCAATGATCTCCAAAAACTCTGTGGCCAAATTAACTGGCTCAAACCTTTTTTACCCATCCCTCCTAGTGAACTCCTACTGCTTTATGACCTCCTTAGAGTTACTGACAACCCTTCAAGAAAAATTCCTCTAAATGATCACTCCAAAAATTTGTTACATAAAATATCCCACTACCTCTTTTCTATGACCCTCGCAAGATATGACCCATCTGCTCCAATTCTAAATGTAGTCCTTTGGACGACAGGGGCGCCATTAGGAGTCATCTGGCAAAACCAATCGCCCCTTTACTGGGTACATCCCTCATGGGCACAGGCCCATAAACTCACCACCAACCTACAAGCAATGCTCCTCATAGCAATTAAGACACGTACCTACACTAACAAAATCTATAACACGGAACCCTCCAAAATAATTCTGCCCATCCCCATGTCTGAACTTCAACTTCTCTTTAGGGAGGACCCCCTTTTCCACATCCTAATGGCGGGATTCCCCAATGAGATAGATAACCACCTCCCTGCCCACAAACTACTCCAATCCCTAATGGCTTTACCCATCAAGACTATTTCTCCAGGCCTTCCGGTCAGCCTATACCCTTAGCAGCCTTGGCCTTTACAGATGCCAATAAACATACCTATGGGCTAATTATTAAGAGAGCCAATCGATCAGATGAGGCCCTTAAGTTCCCTAACCCCCATTCAGTCCAGCTAGGAGAACTATATGCCATCATCAGAGTCTTAGAGCTCTGTCAACAAGAGCCTGTCAACATATTCTCTGACAGCAGTTACGCTGTTCAAATGACAAAGGTACTGCCCTTAGCCAATCCCAGGCCCTCTCATCATCCCATAGACATTGCCATCTCCGCTTTACAATTGCAGATGGAAAACAGGTCCTACCCTTGGTTTATTGAGCATGTTCGCTCACACACTGGCCTGCCTAGCTTTATTGCTGATGGAAATTCACAGGTAGACAAATTTATTGCTGTCTCCTCCTTGCCACCTTTAGAACAAGCCAGACGTTTACACCAAAGGTTCCATCTATCCCCCACTAATCTAAAAACCCTATATCCTGAGCTCTCGCTTAGCCAATGCAAACATTTAACCCGTACTTGTAAGTCATGTGCCCCCCTAGCCCCCCCTGGGCCCCCCACAGCCTCAAGGAGTCAATCCTAGAGGCCTTACCCCAAATTTTATCTGGCAGATGGATGTTACCCACATACCTTCCTTTGGTAACCTCAAATATGTCCATGTCATTGTGGACACTTACTCTAAGCTTACTTTTGCTATTGCTCTCTCTGGGGAAAAGGCATCCCATGTTATTAAGGCAACAAAAACCGCTATGTTGGTCATGGGTGTGCCCTGGTCAATTAAAACAGACAATGGCCCTGCATACACATCTGCCCAATTCACATCCTTCATGGAATCTTGGGGAATAAAACACTCCCTTGGGATCCCCTACAACCCACAAGGACAGGCCATCATGGAGAGAACAAACCGGACCCTAAAGGAACTAATTATAAAACAAAAGTCCACTATGTCACCCAAGGACCCCCACTTGGCCCTAGTGGAAGCTCTTTTCACCCTCAATTTTCTCACCTTTGATGAGGCAGGACTCTCCCCAGCCTACAAACATTGGAGATCCCAACCAACCACAACACCCTTACCCCTAGTCCGCTGGAAAGATCCTCTTACTAATATTTGGAAGGGGCCCCACCCACTTTTAACGCAGGGCCGAGGGTATGCTTGTGTCTTTCCAGAAACTTCACAGATCCCAGTTTGGGTTCCTGCCAGAAACGTCCGTCCAGCCACTGACTCAGCGACCAGCCTTACTGAAGAGGATGATGCCAGACCCCTCAGACTACATACGGGACTTTAAACTTATTTCCCCCCACCGGCCACTGACTCAGCGACCAGCCTTGCTAAAGAAGATGATGCCAGACCCCTCAGACTACATATGGGACTTTAAACTTATCCCCCCCCCCCACCTAGCTATAAATTCCTTTCCAACTCCTTTCATTACATTGAGCTGCTACCATTAAGGACACTCAATGCTACTGACTATGATGCTAGGGTGAACTCACCCAACAACCTGTCCTACCCCAGTTCCTCTTCAGGCTCTCTAGTTGATTCTCGCTTGCTGGGACTGTTCACATGCCACAGAGCCACGCCCACTTGGCCCTTCCATGCCTCCTAGGCAACAGCCTCATATGTATGGTACAATACAGGTCTAGCCCCTAGCCAGACCTCATGCTAAAAGCCATACCAGGCCATACCCCTCGGGTTTTCTCACCAGGATGGCAGCCAGCCCATGACGGGTAAGATTTCACGAGATGGGGCAACCTAAGACAGGCACTGTCACATGTGGTGATCCCTTGGGGCCTGGGTTCAACAATGGCTTTCCAAAAGCCATACCAGGCCATCCCCCTCGGGTTTTCTCACCTAGGTGGCATTTGGCCCATGACGGGTAAGTCTCCATGAGATGGAACAACCTAAGACAGGCACTGTCACGTATGATGATCCCTTGGGTCCTGGGTTCAACAATGGCTTGGCAATAAACCATACCTCTCAGGGTTGCCAATAATAAAAACAAAAAGGAGGATATGTATGGCACAATACAGGCCTGGTCCTAGCCAGACCGCATGGCAGAAGACAACAGGAAGTGGCTTCTGTAAAAATGGCGTTTTGTGCAGGCTTGATGTGACAACAGTTACAGCCCCATGCTCGCGAGAAGCCTACTACGAGATGTCCTGTCCAGAGACAAGCTGTCATTGGTCACCAAAAGGGGACCGCCCCATACAAGGATTAACAGCCCCTTAAAACCCATGTGCACTTTCTGAATAAACGAGTTTGTGGATTGTCGCTCCCACTCTCACCCAACTCCCGGAGTCTGTGTTGTGACTCCGCGCTGCTCACCCCAATTCGGCAGAGACCCTATCGTCCCTCCTGAGCTGGCCTTGGGGGGGGGACCCCAACAGTCGGGCCCTAGCCAGGCTGCCTGCTAGTATGTATGGCACAGTGCAGATTGGGCCCTAGCCAGACCACCTGCTAGGAGGAACCAGGAAGTGGCTTCTGTGGGTGTGGCATTCTGCACAGGCCTGGCATGACAACAGCTACAGCCCCATGCCTGCAAGCAACCTGCTTCAAGATGATCTGCTGGAGGCAGGCTGTCATTGGTCACAAGAAGGAAATCACCCTGCCCGGAGACAGGCTGTCATTGATCACAAGAAGGGAACCAGACCATACAACAATTGGCCAGCCAAACCCTTAAAAACTCCTACACTTCCCTGAATTAACAAGTCTGCAGCAGCTCACCCTCTGCCTGCTTTTACCCAACTCCCAGTGTCTGTGCCTTGACTCCACGCCTCTCACCCCCTGCCTGGTGGAGACCCTGCATCCCCTCCTGGGATGGCCCTAGGAAGGACCCCAACATCTGGCACCTGAACAGGGACCCTCCACCCCTCAGCATTGGTGAGACATCCCCTCCTTGATCATCGGTGAATAGGCCCCTTTCTGTTCTGTGTGCTGACAGCTGCCCAAGGGTGAGCGGGCAGCCCCCTCCTCCCCCCTTTTCCTTTTGTTCATCCTTTTCCCTGGCAGGAAGGCACACATCACCAAATGGTCCTGAAGCCCATGCTGGCCACTCCACTCGGTTCATCCCTGCAAAATCATGTAAGGGGGCTGGAGAGATGGCTTAGCGGTTAAGGCGCCTGCCTGCTAAGCCTAAGAACTGGGTTCCAATCTCCAGGTCCCATGTTTAGCCAGATGCAAAGTGATGCAAGGGCGCAATGCCGCACTTGACCACAAGGGGGCGCACACATCTGGATTTTGTTCACAGCAGCTGAGAGACTGCTGGCACGCCCATCTCTATCTGTCTCCCTCTCCCTGTCTGTCTCTCTCTGTGTCTCTCTCCAAAAATAAATAAAATAATAAAAAAAAATTTTAAAAATCACATAAGGGTCTGACCCACCCAATTTCAGAACCAAGGTGAGGCCATTAGCTGAGCTTCCCCAGAGATGCTGTGTGGGCATACAGCTGTGGAGTAACAACCCACAGAAGTCTCCCACTAAGGACAAGACACTTCGGTCCTAAACATTCTGTCCGTATGTCTCAGCTGGCCCCGGCAATAGGTGTTGTGGTTTGCATGATTACCCTTTGGGCTATCACTTTTGATCTGGGTTGTCATTTTATCACTCTTCTTGATTCAGGGGTGTCACAGCCTAGCCTCCCCTCAAACACCAACATGTCATAATGGGCAACCTCCCTCCCCATCAGAAGATGCTGTAATTGAAGGCTCTTAAGGCGCTCCTCCTGCAACATGGCTTAAAAGTGAAACAAAAGGACCTCCATGGCTTTTGGGATGAAACTCTTGTTTTAGCCCCATGGATTAGTCCCAAGAACATCTGGGACACTTCCATTTGGTCCTGGGTTCTCTTCCTCATGAGAAAACGCAAGGCTCACGATGTACACACACCCCATGCCCCATTCTTTCCTATCCTCCTTGCCATAATTGCCAGCCTTAAAGGCTCCTCTGTGGAGGAAGTCATTTCTGCCCATAACGAAAGCCGTAAGGAGGAACCAAAACTGGCTCTTCAAACCTCATCCCTCCCAGCCCCCTCTTACGATAACTTGGATGAGGAGGAAGACCAACCCTTCAATGATAAAAGACCACCACCCCAACCACCGCCCACAGCAGCCATGCTCACACCTGCCTTCAATGATAAAAAAAAAAAAAACCAACCACCCCTCCCCCCTTTACCCTTGGAAGGACCTCCACCTGCTCCATCCTGGACACACCCAGGCAGCTGCCAGTTCGCTACATGCCCCATTGCCCCACCCTTTGCTGCCTTCCCTGGTACCCCATGCCCCTTTCTGATCTGGCTCTCATCTGCAAGGCGGCCCAAGAATCCAGCATTGACTCCTCCTACTTTGAACAAGTCCTTTTACAATGGGTCATCCACCTTCAGACTTACTATGATGGTACTCACTCCTCAAGGCAGTCCTTCTCCCTGCTGATTTCCTCCAATGGAAGGCCTCCTATAATGACCTGGTTTGCAGCTGTTGCTCCTGATGATAACTTTACATTTCTTCAACCCTTCCTCCCGTCTTATTCTGGCAGGAATCCTAGTTATTCTTGCCATCATACTGATCCTTTTCAGATGTCTCAGAGCTTTTTTTCAGCTCATCACTGCCATCCAAACAAATCATGTTCTACTACAGGAAGCCATTTATCAATCAGCAGGGGCAACCCCTCATGAACCACCATATAATATCTTATCCACCATTTCTCATTTGCAAACCTGTCCTACCCCAGTCTTTCTCAGGTTCTATAGTTGATTCTCACCAGGACCGTTTGCACACCACAGAACCACCCCCACATGGCCCTCCCATGCCTCCTAGGTGACAGCCACAACCCCTTGGACCTTCTCACCAGGATGGTGGGTAGTCAATGATAGGTAAAACCCCATGAAATGGGGCAACCTAAGACAGGCACTGCCACATGAGGTGATCCCTTGGGGCCTGGGGTCAACAATGGTTTGGCAAAGAACCATGCCTCCCAGGGTCGCCAATAATAAAAACAAAAAGGAGGATATGTATGGCACAATGCAGGTCGGGCCCTAGCCAGGCCACCTGCTAGGAGGAACCAGGAAGTGGATTCTGTGGATGTGGCATTCTGCACAGGCCTGATGTGACAACAGCTACAGCCCCATGCCCATGAGCAACCTGCTGCAAGATGATCTGCCCAGAGACAGGCTGTCATTGGTCACAAGAAGGAAAACGCCCTGTCTGGAGACAGGCTGTCATTGATCACAAGAAGGGAACCACCCCATACAATGATTGACCAGCCAAACCCTTAAAAACCCCTACACTTGGGCTGGAGAGATGGCTTAGCGGTTAAGGCGCCTGCCTGCTAAGCCTAAGAACGCTGGTTCCAATCTCCAGTGTTTCCAATCTCCAGGTCCCACGTTTAGCCAGATGCAAAGTGACGCAAGGGCGCAAGGCCGCACTTGCTCACAAAGGGGCGCATACATCTGGATTTCGTTCACAGCAGCTGAGAGACTGCTGGCGCACCCATCTCTATCTGTCTTCCTCTCCCTGTCTATCTGTTTCTCTCTGTGTCTCTCTCCAAAAATAAATAAAAATTAAAAAAAAAAAACCTACACTTCCCTGAATAAACGAGTCTGCAGCAGCTCACCCTCTGCCTGCTTTCACCCAACTCCCAGTGTCTGTGTCTTGACTCCACGCCTCTCGCCCCCTCCCGACAGAGACCCTGCATCCCCTCCTGGGATGGCCCTAGGAAGGACCCCCAACAGTTGGTGAATATACATGGGTGACATTCTACAAGTAAAATAGGCTTCAAGAGCACTGCACTGAAAATGCTTGCATGACCCTATCGGCATGCTCAGGGATAAATTAACATCATTCTTTTCATTTAATCTTCAGAAAGTAAACACAAGTTTAGGCTAGAACACTTAAAAGGTACTGTAGCCCTGCATATCAGAACTATTGTACAGCCAGGTGTGGTGGGTCACACCTATAATCCCAGCACTAGAGAGGCTGAGGTAGGTAGAATCATCATGAGTTTGAGGCCAGCCTGGGCTACAGAGTGAGTTCCAGGTCAGCTTGGGCTAGAGTGAGACTGCTTCAAAGAAAAATACAAAATGAAGGTAGAAAACTCAGTCCAGAGCTGAACAACCTGACATCAATCCAGTCACCTGGGGTACTTGATATCCTGGAGTTCTCCAAGTATGGTGAAACCAGTGTATCCTCAGGTCCACCTCTTCCTGAGAATCACTTTTAAATTTTAGACAGCTTCAGAGCATAACCTGTGTCCCCTAGTTCTATGAATTTTGTCACCAAGCAAGTGAAGAATAGGTGAAGGATAATTTGATTTGATAACAGATGTTTGGAAGTGAGAAATTTTGTTGAATAGAAATTTCACATGAAATATTAAATGACTCCAGAATATGCTGGTTGGATATGTGCTAGTGAGATGAAGATTCCCAGCAGGGTGGGCAAGGTAATGACTCACCTTGTTTTGTTACGTAGTTTGTGCTATTCTTATTTATTATTTATTAGAGAAAGAGAGGTAGATAGAATGGGTGTGCCAGGGCCTCCAGCCACTGCAAAGGAACTCCAGACACATGTGTCACTTTGTGCATCTGGCATACATGGGTACTGGGGAACTGAGCCTAGATCCTTAGGCTTCACAGGCAATCACTTTAACCACTAAGCCATCTCTCCAGCCCCACTAGTCTTATTAAGTACTAAAGTATCAGGCTGGGGATATTGCTCAGTAGTTAACAGTGCTTGCTTGTGCAATGTCTGCCAGCTCAAGTTCTGTTCCCCACATAAAGCCATATTTTCACAGAGTGGCGTATGCACCTGCAGTTCATTTGCAATGGCGAGAGGTCCTGGCATGCCTATACTCACTAAATAAATTTTGAAAATATTTTAAATATGGCTGGTGAGTTAGCTTAGTGGTTAAGCTACTTGTCTGAAAAGCCTAAGATGCAGGTTCAATTCCCCAGTAAGCCAGATGCACAAGGTGGCACATGTGTCTTGGGTTTGTTTGTATTGGCTGGAGGCCCTGGCATGCCCATTCTCTATGTGGCCCCCTCAAATAAATAAGTAAATACAATAAAAAAATTTTAAATAAATATGGGGCTAAGCCAGGCATGGTGACACACACCTCTAATCCCAGCACTCAGGATGCTGAGGTAGGAGGATGGCTATGAGTTTGAGGCCAGCCTAAGACTACAAACTTAATGAGACAATGAACAAATAAATGACTGGTTGATTGGGAGAAAACTGGATAAAGAGTTAAAACAGAGATAAACAGACAGGAACTGCAAGAATGGCTGAAAGAGATAAACAGACAGGAACTGCAAGAATGGCTGAAGAAAATGGAAGAAAATCAGCAAAAAGAATTCAAATTGCAAATCAAAGCTCAATGAATTGGAAGAAATGCAACAAACTGAACTCAAGGGATGGATGAAGGAAATGGAAGATAATCAACAAGAACAACTCAATCAATGGCTGAAGGAAACCAAAGAGACTCAGGAAACAGTACTCCATAGATGGCTTAATGAAATTGAAGTCAATTAAAAGGAGATTAACAGAGGTCTAAAGGAATTTGAGGAGAATCAAACATAAATGAGCCCATAGGCCAATGAAACAAATTCAACAAGAGTATATCCAAATGCAGGAATGAACTCCAAGAGACAATAAAAAGGTCCAATCAAGAAATAAAAATGAGCCAAGCATGGTGGCTCATGCCTTTAATACCAGCACTTGGGAGGCAGAGTTAGGAGGAGTGCTCTGAGTGTTCAAGGCCCCCCTGAGACTACAGAGTGAATTCCAGGTCAGCCTGGACTAGAGTGAGACCCTACCTCAAAAAAAAAAAAAAAAAGAAAAAGGAAGGAAGGAAGGAAGGGAGGGAGGGAAGGGAGGGAGGGAGGGAGGGAGGGAGGGAGGAAGGAAGGAAGGTGAGAGGATGCAGATGTAAGTCCTGGCACCTACAGCCATCTGATTTTCAACAAAAATGCCAAAAATATTCATGGGAAAAAAACAGCCTCTTTAACAAATGAGGCTGGAAAAACTGGATATCTATATGTAGAAGGATGAAAATAGATCCGTATCTCTCTCCAGGCACAAGAATAAAGTTCAAATGGACCAAAGACCTGAATATCAGATCAGAAACTCTGAAACTGCTAGAGAAAAAAGTAGGGGAAATCACTTCAACATATAGGCATAGGCAAGGACTTCCTGAATTTAACCCCAGTCACTCAGAAAGTAAGACAACTGTTCAAACATTGGGACCTCTTGAAATTAAAAGGCTTTGTACAGCAAAAGACACTGTGAATAGAGCAAAGAGGCTACCTACAGAATGGTTGAACATCTTTGTCAGCTATACATCTCACAGAGGATCAATGTCTAGGAGATAAAAGAATTTTAAAAAACTAATAAGAAATCAAACAACACTATCAAAAGATGGGCTAGGGCTGGAGAGATAGCTTAGTGATTAAAGTACTTGCCTGCAAAGCCAAAGGACCCAGATTCAATTCCCCAGGACCCAGTAAGACAGATGCTTAAGGTGGCACATGTGTCTGGAGTTCATCTGCAGTGGCTAGATGTCCTGGCATGCCCATACCCCCCTTTCTCACTCTCTCTCTCTCTCTGTCTCTCTCTCTCACACACACACACGCACACAAATAAAAAAAGATGGGTTAGCCGGGTACAGGTGGCACATATCTTTAATCCCAGCACTCAGGAGGCAGAGGTAGGAGGATCACTGTGAGGTTTAGGCCAGTCTGGGACTACAGAGTGAATTCTATGTTAGCTTTGGCTAGAATGAGACCCTTCCTTGGGGGTGGGGGGGAAGATGGGCTATAGAACTGAATAGAGTTCTCAAAGAAGAAATACAAATGGCCAATAAATCTATAAAAGCATGTTCTGTATTCTTAGCCAAAGGGGAAATGTAAATTAAAATTACTTTGAGATGCCATCTCACTCCTGTTGTGTATTATTGAGAAAACAAATGACAATAAATGCTGGTGAGGGTGTGGGGAAATAAAAATCCTTGTCCATTATTGGTGGCAATGTAAACTGGTAAAGCCATTGTGGAAATCACTGTGGATGTTCCTGAGACAGCTAAAAGTAGATTTATCATATGACCCAGCTATACCACTCCTTGGCAGATACCCTAAGGACTCCACACATTACTAAAGAAATACTCACTCATCTCTGTTTATTTCAGGTCTATTCATAGTAGCTAGGAAATGGAACCAGTCTAGATGCTGATGATGAATGGATAATGAAGATGTGGTACATTTACACAATGGAGTTTTTTTTTTTTTTTGGGGGGGGGTTTCAAGGTAGGGTGTCACTCTGGCTCAGGCTGACCTGGAAGTAACTGTGTAGTCTCAGGGTGGCCTTGAACTCACTGTGATCCTCCTACCTCTGCCTCCCACCTCTGCCTCCCCAGTGCTGGGGATTAAAGGTGTGTGCCACCACGCCTGGCTACACAATGGAGTTTCAATTTGCAGGGAAATGGGTGGATCAGCTAAAGGATTATACTGAGGCAAGCCAGGCCCAGAAAGTCAAACACCACATGTTCTGTCTCATGTGTGGATCCTAGCTTCAAATGTTTTGATTTATATGTGAGTTGAAGTAAAAGTGTACTATTGTAGGGCTGGAGAGATGGCTTAGCAGTTAAACACTTGCTTGTGAAGCCTAAGGACCCCAGTGTGAGGCTCAGTTCTCCAGGACCCATGTAAGCCAAATGCACAAGGGGACACATACATCTGGAGTTCATTTGCAGTAGATGGAGATCATGGCGCACCCATTCTCTCTCTCTCTCTCTCTCTCTCTCTCTCTCTCTCTCTCTCTCCCTGCCTATTTCTGTATCTCTCTCTCTCGCTCAAATAAATAAGTCAATACTAGAGTCCAGGAAAGAGGTTATGAGGAAGGGAAAACAGGGGAGGACTTAAGGAGAAGGTATAGTAGATATATAAGTAGAGGGCAGAATACTGGGAGTGCAGTTGTCTAAGTGAGGTCAGGAGAAGTGCTGAGGTCCTGGTGGAGAGGACAGAGTAGTGTGGGGGATTAATTAAAACTAAAGATGTTTGCTAGGGAGATGGATCATCAGTTACAGGTGCTTTCTTTGCAAAACCTGACAGCCCAGTTTTTTTTTTTTTTTAATTTATTTATTTGCAAGCAGAGAGAGAGAGAGAGAGAGAAGAGAGGCAGACAGAGTGAATGGGCAAGCCAGGGCCTCTAGCCACTGCAAACAAACTCCAGATGCATGCCCCTTTGTGCATCTGGTTTACGTGGGTCCTGGAGAATCGAACTGGGGTCCTTTGGCTTCGCAGGCAAATGCCTTAACCGCTAAGCCATTTCTCCAGCCCGACAGCCCAGTTTTGAATCCCCAGTACCCACATAAAGCCAGATGCAACAAGTGGCACATGTATCTGGAGTTCATTTGCAGTGGCAAGAGGCTCTGGCATGTCCACTCTTTCTGTCTCTCTGTCTCTCTCTTTCTGCTAGCAAATAAATAAACATATTTTAAGAAATAATTTTAAAATGAAAGATGCTATGAATAAGCCATGTGGAAGCCTACTTCTATACCAGCTAAATAATATATTTTAAAAGAGAGTTTTCAAAAGACACCATAGTGCTGAGAAGAAGTGACAGAGGAGTGTTCAGCACTGACACATCTCTATCACACCTTCCAAGGTTCAGAGTCCATTGTGGAAGAGGTAGTGGAAAGACTGTAAGAGCCAAAGGAAGGGTAGGACTCATTATAATGCAATCTTCCAGGCACAAAATGGCCTGGATATCCATAACCTCACAATGCTTGGTACTACTTACTCAAGACTCTCATAATAACAGGAAAATATATGACATCAAAACAAAAGAGAGACTAATTGAGAGGGTGAGAGGATATGATGGAGGGTCAATATGTGAAGGGGAAAGTGGGAGAAAAGAGGGAATTATCATGTTTATTGTCTATAATTATGGAAGTTGTTAATAAAAAAAGTTTAGAAAAGGAAAAAAGGAAAGATCTTTGGGTAGAAGTACCCTGTGGGGGTGGATAATAACCCTGAAGCCATAGATTGTTATAAGAAAATTTCAGTGCCAGGAGTGAGATACCTTCCTGTGAGGTATTGGTCAAGGAGGCCCAAGTCTTTTGGTTGCCCACCAGAATTAGATTGTAAGACCCTATTACTGAAGACTCTACATGCTTGGGCTGCAGGTCACTGAAAAATCAAGCTGGAGCTGAACTGGAATCCTCCTCCCTGTTGACTAGCTGTCATACTGCTGGAAAGTGCTATGCAGCCTGCTGGGGGAGAAAAGTCATCAACAATCTTACATAGCAGTGGACCCTGCAAGATGTATAGTTTGCCAGCCAGGCCAAATGTATCAATTGGTGCAATATCTATTATGGGGAAAACCAAGTGCTCTCTGATTGGACTTGAGGACTGGTCCATGGGAGGGAATTCCATCCTGGTACTGAAAATCGAATCAAAAACTTATGGCTGGCTGGAGAGATGGCTTAGTGGTTAAGGCGCCTGCCTGCTAAGCCTAAGAACCCGGTTCCAATCTCCAGGTCCCACGTTTAGCCAGATGCAGTGATGCAAGGGTGCAATGCCACACTTGACCACAAGGGGGCGCACGCATCTGGATTTCGTTCACAGCAGCTGAGAGACTGCTGGCGCGCCCATCTCTATCTGTCTTCCTCTCCCTCTCTGTCTCTCTCCAAAAATAAATAAAATAATAAAAACTTATGGCTGGGGAGATCATAAGCCCTAGGCAGAACACCAATACTATTGTCTAGGTAAATGGATATACTATGTCACCAAACTACCCACAAAATACTTATGTCTATGCCCATATCATTTTGGTTTTTTAAAATTTATTTATTAGATACAGAGAGAGGGAAAGAGAGAGAGGGAGAATGGGCATACCAGGGCCTCTAGCCACTGCAAATGAACTCCAGATGCATGCACCCCCTTGTGCATCTGCTTATGTGGGACCTGGAGGGTTCTTAGGCTTCGAGGCATGTGCCCTAACGGCTAAGCCACCTCTCCAGCCCTATGCCCTTATCTTAACACTACTCTTACTTTTGTTTAGAGAGCCTTCTCTTTTCAGATGGTGGTAACCACTGGAGTGACTGAAAACTCACCAAAGTGCTGAGAAGTGACAGTGGAGTGTTCAGTACTAGGTGAAACATCTGTATCACACCCTTCAAGACTCAGGTACTATTGTAGAAGAGGTGGTGGAAAGAATGTAAGAGCCAAAGGAAGGGGAGGAATGCTTACTATATTGTCTTTCAGACACAAAGTGGTGGTATTCATGACCTCACAGTGGCTGATGCTACCTAAAGACCTGCATAATAGAAAGGGGAAAAAATAATGACCTCAAAATAGGAGAGACTTGTCAGAAAAAAGAGGATTCAGTGGAGGAACTTGTGAGGGGGGAAAAGGGAGGGTGGTGGGAGGTGATTATGATCATGGTATATTATCTATATAAATTGAATTTGTCAATAAAATTTAAAAATATCTATATTAGTTTCTGATTGCTAAGTCCTATTGCATTTATGTTCTCTTTTTACAAAATCTTATATTTACACACATATTATTAATGTCAGCCAGGTGCAGTGGTGCACACCTTTAATCCTAGCACTTGGGAGGCAGAGGTAGGAGGATCACTGTAAATTTGAGGCCAGCCTGAGACTACATAGTGAATTCCAGGTCAGCCTGAGCTAGAGTGAGACCCTATCTCAAAAATAATAATAATAACAACAACAGTAATAATGATACCAATAGACATTGTCTCAAAACAAAACAGCATCAAGAATTGAAAAAGAGGGACTGGAGAGATTGCTTAGTGGTTCAGGCTCTTGCTGCAAAGCCTAAGGACCCATGTTGGACACTTCATATCTGACATAAGTCAGTCACACAAGGTGACAGAAGTGCACAAGGTCGTACATTAGTGTCTGGAGGCACCAATTCTCTCTACCTCTCTCTCTCTTGCTCTCACTCTGTTGCATTAAAAAAAAAAAAAAAAAAAAAAAGGCCAGTCTGTTGGGCTTGCCTCAAACATAAAAAGAATTGAAAAAGTTCAAATAACTTGCTGTGACTCACAAAAATCCATGATATTATTTATTTGTTGTGTGTGTGCATACCACAGCTTGCATGTGGAAGTGGGGGGGGGATAGAGTTGGGTAACTGGACCCCTGAAGGTAAAAAGGACAGGAAAGTTTGCACTTGCTAGAAATCCAAGATCATTTGACTTCTTATCTTTTGCCTGGTTCCCTAGAGACCAGTTTTTCCACAATCAGGACCCCTCCTGGGAGGAAGCTCTTTCATAGGATTTAAACATTGTGGTTGGTCAAGTTCAGCCCCTGAAACTTGGTGCCAGAGTTAATCTCTTACTGAGACAACCCCTATCCCTAACCAATCAGCTGGCCCTCTAGTTCACCTGGGCCAAACTACAGCCCACCACCCTAAGGTTAGAAATACCTTTGCAAGGGGAGAACAGGCTCTCTCTGATCACTTGTTAACTTCTAGCTGTGGGTGAGTTTTTTCCCCCAGCTGGGCCTGGGCTGGCTCAGCACAGGCTCAGGACCAGACCCAGCTAGGAAGGGCTCAGCCTAAGCCCTAGCTCTTACTCTCTGCATGGGTTCTCTATCCCCTCCAGCTCCCCACATGGCAGGAGCTCCTTGAACTTTCTCTTTTCGTTCCACACTTTTTTCCCCCAGATCTGTATCTGGTCACATGGACGCCTGAGCTACACATGGCCCATATGTGCTTTTGGGATCCATGTGGGTGTACTTCTCTTCTCCCCACTTTATCTCCCCTTACCTCACAGCCTTTCCCTTTTTGTACTCCTTTGTAAAATCAGAATAAAATATGGTATTTTAAAAATCATTCTCGGGCTGGCACACCTTTAATCCCAGCATCAGGAGGCCTGGCCATGAGTTCAAGGCCACCCTGAGACCGTAGTTAATTCCAGGTCAGCCTTGACCAGAGTGATTCACGGGCTGGAGAGATCTGGTGGTTAAGGCACCTGCCTCCACGGGGATCTCCAGGTCCCGCATTTACCCAGACGCAAAAGCAATGCAAGGGCACAATGCCACACTTGCCCACAAGGGAATGCACACATCTGGAGTTCTTTCACTGCGTCTGAGAGGCCGCTAGCGTGCCCATTCTCTCTCTCTGTCTCTCTCAAATAAAAAATAAAAAAATCATTCTCTTAAATCTAGAATTGCCAATTCTTTGGTTAGTTTGCAAATATGAACTCAGAGCATGGGGTTCCCAGAAGCACCCCAGAACCCCAATTTCCTGGTTATGTGAGGACAGCCTTGAGGTACTCTCTTCCCATTTTATTTTTTAGAGATAGAGTCTCCCATATTGTTTTGCTGCTGCTGTTTGCAAGCTTCCCAATTCTTCATGCTCCACCTTCCATTGCTGTAGGTATGTTTGTATTAAAAACATAGAGACATGTAAGCTGGGCGTGGTGGCACATGCCTTTAATCCCAGCATTCGGGAGGCAGAGGTAGGAGGATTGCCGTGAGTTCAAGGCCACCCTGAGACTACATAGTTAATTCCAGGTCAGCGTGGGCCAGAGTGAGACCCTACCTCAAAATAAATAAATAAATAAATAAATAAATAAATAAATAAATAAATAGACATGTGCATCACATCAGGGCCTCTTTCCACTACAAATGAACTCCAGATGCATGCTCCACTTTGTGCATCTGGCTTTTATGTGGATACTGGGGACTCAAACCTGGGTTAGTTAGTGCCTTTCACTACTGGGCCAGAGGCAGGAGATGGCTTAGCCGTTAAGGCTCTTGCCTGCAAAGCCAAAGGACCCAAGTTCCATTCCCCAGTATCCACATAAGCCAGATCACAAGGGTGGGGGCATATGTCTGGAGTTTGCAGTGGCTAGAGGCCCTGGCACACCCATTCTCTCTCTGTCTCCTCTCTCTGCTTACAATAAAAATTAAAATTAAAAAAATTAACTACTGGGCCACTTCCCCAGCTCCTCTTTTCGACTTTAAAAAGTGGTACTGTAAAGAGGGCAAAATGTTATTATTTTTTACAATAAGGTTAGAGAAAAATAGAAGTCACTTTACACATTGCTTGAGCAGGCAGGAATGGTAGATAAACTATTCTTTGCTGGTCTGAATACATTACCCTGGGCTTGCATTGTTAAGCAAAATCCTTAAGAGCAGATAAGCAAGTCTGTCCTGTGTGACACCAAACCCCTTAACAGTTCCTGCATTTATATTTACTACAGTACAGCACACAGGAAACCTCCCTCACCGCCCCGCCCCCACAACCTTGGCCCTCATTTCAGGCCCCTCCCCTAATAGGCCGTGCCCTGTAAATGCTCCTCTCTCCTGATTGGCCAGCTCGTCAGAGTACAGGCTCCGTCTGACAGTGCGGGTGTAGTACGGAAGAACTCAATTCTTCAGGCTCAGGCTGTCATGGCGGGGTCTGAGCCCGTCCTACAGACCTTGGCAGATTTTCAGGCCCTTTCTGTCATGGCAATGTCCAGCCTCTCCCGTCACAATCTGTCCTGGCGGCACCCAAAGTAAATACTTCCGGGGCTAGCTTGTTACGTGAACCAGGCGCTATTTCACGCCCCAGGCTGCCATGGCAGAGCTCAGGACTGACGGAAGTAACACGCCGGAAGTGAGGCGTGTCTCTGCCCGGAAGCTAGCGCGGCGATGGGAAAGATGGCGGTAGTGGGCAACGCGGTGCCGTGCGGGGCCCGGCCTGGCGGCGCCCAGCCCGACAGGCAGTCCCGGTGTAAGCCGCAGCCGCGGGCGTTCCTGGCCGCCGGGCCGGCGCTCATCGCCAGCGGTGACGAGCTGGTGGCCGCCGTGTGGCCGTACCGGCGGCTGACGCTGCTGCGGCGCCTCACCGTGCTGCCGTTCGCGGGGCTGCTCTACCCAGCCTGGCTAGGCGCCGCAGCCTCTGGCTGCTGGGGTTGGGGCAGCAGCTGGACTCAGATCCCCGAGGCCGCGCTGCTTGTGCTCGCTACAATCTGCCTCGCGCACGCGCTCACCATCCTGTCGGGGCATTGGTCCGTGCACGCGCATTGCGCGCTCACATGCATCCCGGTAAGTGCGCGCGCATGAGCGCGACCCCGGCCCGGCCGGAGCCTTCCGGCTAGTTAGCTGCTAGGGCTGGGTACCCTGCGGCGTTCTCTCTGCCTTTGGTTTGGGCTTAATCTCGACCTTTCTGTTGATCTACTGTGTTGTGGGTTACTTCCTAGTGTAGCCCAGAATCAAATACCCGTAACCCACTAGTTCAGGACCCACTATATACTGCTATTTAATAGGAACCATTAAGGCCAGCTCCCATACTCAGTGGCCCTACTCTTGTTCCCCTAGAGGAACGATTTAATCTACCTTCTTCATTGTGTCCTACCTGGTTTATAAAGTGTGAGGCTAGATCTGTGGGGTGCCTCTTCCAGTCTGTCAAACCTAGGCCTGATGTCTCTGTCCCCTGCTACACCAAAAAGAGCTCAGTTAATTGCAGTTTTTAGATGGATAGGAACTATCTGAGTAGAGGACTTAATGCTTACACTCTCATGGTTTCTGTCTGCAAGACAAGGATGGTGAAAGTGAAAGCAGATCAGAGTACACTGCAAGGCAGTTCAGTGACCCGTAAGTCCACTGTTACAAATGAAAGTCCACCACAGGAAGTAGTGACCATGAGCTGGCAGGTAACATGCAGTGACCACACCACAGACCCTTTGGTAGTGCAGATCACACCAAGTTTGAAGTCGTGGGTAGGGGACAGCAAAGACTATAGAAACAGCTCCA
Organism: Orientallactaga sibirica; assembly: GCA_036365145.1. Taxonomy (NCBI): domain Eukaryota; kingdom Metazoa; phylum Chordata; class Mammalia; order Rodentia; family Dipodidae; genus Orientallactaga; species Orientallactaga sibirica. Next base: position 2,212,599 of record JAEOAD010002758.1, read on the forward strand.
GCCCCCCACATGTCCTCTGATTAGAAAGGGTGGTTTGTTGAATCCTCATTTTTGAGTGAGTGTACCCATGTCATTTCCACCAAGATTTCTCCTGGAAAGGGACCTGAACTTTTAGGCTTGGTAACTTGGATTAATTAGTACAACCAGTAATGGAAAGGCAATTGACACTAGTCTCAAGGCTTCCAGCTGCCTTTGGCCTGTTGTGAACTTCCTCTCCAGGGATGAAGAAGTGGGAGGAGCTAAACCGTCATGGGTGAGAAGAGACATCTGGCTTTGTATCACACCTCAGGCAATTGCTTCTCCCTGGGTTTCAGTTTACCCCTGCTGTAAAGTGAGAGCTGTAGCACCTCCATCCTAGAGCCACCTTGAGAGGCTGAGGTGACTTATGTAAAGTGCCTACCACAGGGCTGGTCCTGTATATGGTACCTTGTGTTTTTCTTCCACTGGGTTGCTGAGCTCATGGTTGTCTGTTTCTGTTTTCTCAGTGCTTCAGAAACCTATACACGTAATTCCTCAGGGGTGGTACTTTGTTGGCTCCCTCCAATGCACTGCCCGTCCCCACTGCTGTCATTACAAGATGTAGCTGAACAGCCATGGAATGAATAAGCTCACAGGACTGGGGGAGCATTTCTTATGCCATGTAGGAAAATGGCAACGAATAAAACATTTGAAATCTACTGTTTTGTGGCATTTGTGGAGAGAAAGAAGTGGTATTCATTAGTTGATAATGAAGACATAACATAAAGATGGAGATGGGGCCATTGCCAATGAACTTTAGAAGGGATTACCATGTAAGGGCTCCTAAGGAGGTGACATTTAAAGCAAAGGCCTGAATGTATCAGGGAGCTATTTCTCTGAATGTGTGCTCCATGCAGAAAAAAAAAAAAAAAAAAAACAGTGTTTACCAAGACCCTTAGCTCAGACGCTCAGAACAAACCCAAGTGTCTGGCATGGAATAGGAACAATGAGCCAGCGAGAGAGAAGGCCAGGGTGGCCCCAGGTGGGCTGTGCCAGGGCTTAGCTCATGTGAGAGGAGAGCCTACTAGTTGTTGGGTTTGGTTCTTCCTATTTGAGTTTGTCACCAGAATCCTGGGTGTTGAATGCTGTCTGTGACCCAAGCTTTAGGATCTGAGACCAGTGAATGATTTAGGGAATGGCCAAGCCAACACCAAAACCCAGAGGCATATGTGGACCATTACCTTGGAAATACTGTGCCCATACCCCTTGTCATCCATGGCACATGGCAGCTGTAAACTGTGTTGTGAAGGACTCAATGGCCTTGCTTTGCTCCTGGCAGGAATATGATTCCAGCAAAGCAACCTTCGTGAAGGTGGTGCCCACCCCTAACAATGGTTCCACTGAGCTGGTGGCCCTCCATCGCGATAAGGTTAGTATAGATCACCCACTGCATTGCTCACAGCAGGGATTGGGTAGGGTTCACAAGCTGGGCAGGGCCTCCCAAAGTTGCAAATACACTTTTCTCACAGGGCGAAGATGGCCTTGAGGTACTGTCCTTTGAGTTCCAGAAGATCAAATATTCCTATGATGCCCTAGAGAAAAAACAGTTCCTCCCTGTGGCCTTTCCCGTGGGGAACCCCTTCTCCTACTATCAGAGCAACAGAGGGTTCCAGGAAGATACAGAGATCCGAGCAGCAGAGAAGAAGTTTGGGAGCAACAAGTGAGTCCCTGACTGTTGGAATCCTTTCTACCCTTCTGTTCTGTCCTGCTCCAGATCTAGAAGTGAGACATGCTAGGTGATTGGCATCATTTGAAAAACCCACTGAGTTTGGTTTCCTGAGGCCTAGAGCCTTTGCCCCATGGCATGAGATCTTGAATGTGTCCCTTATTCCTTTCTTAGTGACCATTTGCTGTCTATTTTGTGGATCTTACCCCCTTGGGTTTTTTTTGGGGGGGGGGTTGTTTTCTCCACTCACATGTGTGGTAGGATGCATGTATGTACACATGTTTGTATGGATGTCAGCACATGTGTATGTGCATGTTGGAGGACAGAAGACACCCTCAATCATTGTTCTTCAGCAGTACACTCTCTACATTTTTTTTTGAGATAGGGTATCTCAGTGATCTGTAGCTCACTAATTAGGCTAGACTGGATGAGCAGCAAGCTCCAGAGATCCACCTCTCTCTGCCTCCCCAAATTGGGATTATAGGTATGCCCCACCAGGCCCAGCATTTTTACATGAGTTTTGGGGATTGAACATAGGTCCTCGTGCTTGCAGTGCAAGCACTTTCCTGTCTGAACTGTCTCTTCAGCTCTTCCGTGTGGTTTTAAATTTCTTCTTTAAACTTCTGTCCTCATTCTTCTGCTCATATGTATCTCAGCACTTTAAGCATTATGACAAAGAGCTGGAGAGATGGTTCAATGGTTAAGGTGTTTGCCTGCAAAGTCTGACGACCTGGGTTCAATTCCCAGTAACATGTAAAACCAGATGCACAAAGGGGCACATGCATCTGAAGTTCAACAGCTCACGGTTCTGATGTACCCATTCTCTTTGTCTTTTATTTCTCTCTGCTTGCAAATAAATAAAAGTGTATTTAAAAAAAAAAAAGATGACAAAAGGCTGTAGTAGGGCTGGGCATGCCTTTAATCCCTGCACTTGGGAAGCAGAATCTTGAGGCCACCCTGAGACTGCATAGTGAATTCCAGGTCAGCCTGAGCTAGAGTGAGACCCTACCTCGAAAAACCAAAAAAGAAACCTAATTGATATCATTTTTTTGTACTGGTTAGAATGTTAGGCACTCCATATGCCATGCTTCCTCCTTTAGTCTTCATCAAAACCATACCTCATGGGCCCATGCACAGCTGGGAGGAGGCATCCTAAAGCTGAGCATCAAACTGTCATCTGACATTAACTGGAGCCACCATCATGGCCACCCTGGCTATGGTCCTCAGTCTAGAAATTCACAGACATCCCAAGATATCTGCTAAGTCTGCCACTGGAACTATTCCCCCAGCTGCTCAAGAAGTTCTTCTCTAAGCAGTGCTAGGGGCTGGGGATATGGTTCAGTGAGTAAAGTAGTTTGCGTCCCAAGCATGAGGACCTAAGTTCAATCCCTAGTACCCACATAAAAGTGCTGGGCATAGTGGTATACAGCTAGAACTAGCACTAGGGAGGCAGGGACAGGAGAATCCCTGGTGCTCACCGGCTAGCTAATGTAGCCTAATTGGTGAGCTCCAGCCAATGAGAAAGCCTATCTCAAAAACAGATGGAGGAGTGGAGAGATGGCTTAGCTGTTAAGGCACCTGCCTGCCAAGCCTAAGAATGCCCGATCTCTCCCCAGGTCTCACTTTTAGCCAGACTCAAAGTGATGCAAGGGTGCAATGCTGTGCTTGCCCACAGGGGGGCGCATGCGTCTGAAGTTTGTTCACAACAGCTGAGAGACCACTAGCACGCCCATTCTCTCTCTGCCTCTTCCTCTCTGTCTCTGTCCCTGACACACACACACACACACACACACACACACACTCTCTCTCTCTCTCTCTCAAATAATAATTTTTAAAAATGTAAAAAAAAAAAAAAACCAGATGGAGGACTGGGAAGATGACTCAGTGATTGAAAGTGCTTGCTGGCAAAGCCTGCTAGCCTAAGTTCAATTCCCAATGGGAGCAGGACACCAAAAGTGGCATAAGTGTCTGGTGTTCTTTTGCAGTGGCAAGTGGCTCTGGCAAGCTGACACACACATGCATATTAATAAAACAAGAACAGAGCCGGGCGTGGTGGCGCACGCCTTTAATCCCAGCACTCGGGAGGCAGAGGTAGGAGGATTGTCATGAGTTCGAGGCCACCCTGAGACTACGTAGTTAATTCCAGGTCAGCCTGGACCAGAGTGAAACCCTACATTGAAAAACCAAAAAAAAAAAAAAAAAAAAAAAAAAAAAACCAATAAAACAAGAACACATGGACATCATTCCTGAGGATAACACCTAAAGTTGTCTTCTGGTCCCTACATGCACTCATATACACGTACATACACATACCTAGGCATACATGTGTATACACACATGCATAAAAATAAAAAATTGGTGTGGTTTGTGTAAAAAGAAAGGTGCTTTAGAGTAACTACACACACTGCTGCAGGAAATACCCTGAGGCCAATCTGCCTGAACCCTGGAGCTTTTATTCAGGAAATTATTAGAAAATGCTGGCTCCAGGGCTGGGGATGAATGCCTATTGTTCACAAAGCCATAGGTGGACCCATAAGCTAGGTATGGTGGCACATACCTGTCATTCCAGTACTGAGTAGGTAGAGGTAGGAAGATCAGGTGTTCAAAGTCATCTATGGCTACATGAGACTCTGACTTGGGAAATAGAAACATCACCGTTCCAGTGGTGGTTGGGCTGTGTTTTGGCTCCGTTTCCCAGATACCCTGTTCTGCTTGCTGTATCACCAAACCACATGGAGGTTCTCAGTTTGCCAGGTGTGGATGACCTTAGGAAGAATCTGTCACAGATTGCAAAGCCTCATGGGTTCTGCAGAGCAGGGGGGAAATAGTAGCTGAGTACAGCCTCCTCCATTATGACACCTAGCATCTTCTGAACCAGAAGGGGGATGTGGTCTCTTACAGGGCTGAGATGGTGGTGCCTGACTTCTCTGAGCTCTTCAAGGAGCGAGCCACAGCCCCGTTTTTTGTGTTTCAGGTAAAGTAGCAACTCCAGCCCTTGCTCCCTATCTCCTTCCTTGGGGCTTTCACAGCTAGACCACATCCTCTGGCTGCCACCTTCAAGCCGCAGACCTCTTTCTATCTTCTTGCATTAGAGTTCATGCTTTTTGGGTATCTGCCTGGGCTCTAGGGGACAAGATACATGGGCGACGCCTAACAGTCTGCTATCCCCCAGGTGTTGTGTGTGGGGCTCTGGTGCCTGGATGAGTACTGGTACTACAGTGTCTTCACCCTGTCTATGCTGGTGGCTTTCGAGGCCTCCCTGGTACAGCAGCAGATGCGCAACATGTCAGAGATCCGCAAGATGGGCAACAAGCCACACATGATCCAGGTGCTACAGCAGGGAGATGGCCAGGACTGCCCTGCCCAGCCCTAAAATGGGCAACATGCAGACCCCCCATTCTGTGCTGATGTACCCACCCCATCCTTACTTCTTAGGTCTACCGCAACCGCAAATGGAGGCCCATTGCCAGTGACGAGATTGTTCCTGGGGACATAGTGTCTGTAGGTAAGCCTGGGTTCCCTTCCGTCACAGGAATCCTCATTTCTGCCTCTGGCCAACTCCACTCCCTCCCCCACCTCAGGCCGCTCCCCTCAGGAGAACCTAGTGCCATGTGATGTGCTGCTGCTACGGGGCCGCTGCATTGTAGACGAGGCCATGCTCACCGGGGAGTCGGTGCCACAGATGAAGGTGATGGTTAGGGTTCTGAGTCCCTGATTCATGGAGGAGACTGGGACAGGAGAGGCCAGTGGCCAGGCAGGTCCTGCTAGACACAGGTGGAGAGGAGATTGGGCTTGAGTTAGTGCCGTAGATGGGGGGTCCCATGTAGGAATGGAATGGAGGACAGGACATGAAAAGATCCTGGGTCTGTGGCCAGGCGTGGTGGCGCATGCCTTTAATCCTAGCACTTGGGAGGCAGAGGTAGGAGGATCGCTGTGAGTTCCAGGCCACCCTGAGACTACATAGTTAATTCCAGGTCAGCCTGGGCCAGAGTGAGACCCTACCTCGAAAAAACAAAACAAAAAAAAAAAGATCCTGGGTCTGACAGAGAGCCCCTACCCAGTGAAGATCAGGCTGGCTCCTCCCAGCCCCAGGGACAGATCTCCAGGGACGTAGCCTATGAGGAGGTTGAGGTAAGCCTGACATCCAGATCCCTTCCCAGGAGCCCATAGAGGACCTGAGCCCCGACCGTGTGCTAGACCTTCAGGCTGATGCCCGGCTGCATGTCATCTTCGGGGGCACCAAGGTGGTGCAGCACATACCTCCCCAAAAGGCCACTACAGGCCTGAAGCGTAGGTGCCTCAAGGGTGACTGGAATGGCTCCCCCACACTTTTCTGGAGCATGAGGGAGTTGAAATTGAATGACACACAGCTCTGTTTGTCTCCCCAGCGGTTGACAATGGGTGTGTGGCCTACGTCCTTCGGACTGGATTCAACACATCCCAGGTGGGGCCCTGTGACTGATCCAGGGCGGGGCCTGGGACAGGTGGTGGGCCCTTTCAGAGCATCCACCCCATGGAGTTAGCTAGGTAGCTTAGTTGGTCAAATGGCTGCCTAGCATACGCAAAGTCCTGGGTTTCATCCTAGCACCATAAAAAACTAGGCAAGGTAGTACATGACTCTATTCCCAGTATTCAAGGTCATCCCAACTACATAACAAGTTCAAGGCCAGCCTGGACTGCAGACCCGCTCTCTAAAATTAGTAGAAAAAAGGAGGTGAAGAAGGAGGGGAAAGAGAAAGGAAGGAAGGATAGACAGACATAAGAACATCCACTCCATGTGCTCTCTGACCACAACAAAGGGTCCAGGATACAACAGTATCTCTAGAGTAGACCTGAGGTTCCAGTTAGTATCCCAAAGCAGACCAGCTGTTACCACCCCATGGGGAGGATGTGAACCAAGTTGCTCTGGTAAATGTTTCACAGCTCTCCCTGGGAGCTGTGCTGGCTAGACCTACAAGAAGGCCTCCCCCTCCCCCCAGTCTCACTTCACTGCCTGCCTTGCAGACAGCCTCTCTACTTCTTGTTTTTTTTTTTTTTTTTTTTTTAATTTTTGTTTATTTTAATTTATTTATTTGAGAGTGACAGACAGAGAGAAAGAGGCAGAGAGAGAATGGGCACACCAGGGCCTCCAGCCACTGAAAACAAACTCCAGATGCATGCGCTACCTTGAGCATCTGGCTTACATGGGTACTGGGGAATAGAGCCTCAAACCAGGATCCTTAGGCTTCACAAGCAAGCGCTTAACCGCTAAGTCATCTCTACAGCCCAGCCTCTGTACTTCTTGGCTGAGGTGCAGCCATCCATCCACATAGCTGTGTTGGGACTCTGGCTACCTCATTCATAGCCTCAAGGCAGGCATTGCTAGAAAGAACCCAGCCTCAGTGCTTTCAGGCAAGAAAGACCCTCATCCTACACTCCTCCTTCTCAGGAAAGACCACTATCCCCTTGTTCCTCTAGGGCAAGCTTCTGCGTACAATCCTCTTTGGGGTTAAGAGGGTGACTGCAAACAACCTGGAGACCTTCATCTTCATCCTCTTCCTCCTGGTCTTTGCCATTGCAGCAGCCGCCTATGTGTGGATTGAAGGTAAGCCCATGCCTGCTCCTTCTCCTTGGCCTCATCCCCACCCCAGGCTGGCAGGCCCTATCTCCACAGGCACCAAGGACCCCAGCCGCAACCGCTACAAGCTCTTTCTGGAATGTACCCTGATCCTCACCTCAGTTGTGCCCCCTGAGCTGCCCATCGAGCTGTCCCTGGCTGTCAACACCTCACTCATCGCCCTGGCCAAGCTCTGTGAGTTAACGGGTAATGGATGAGGTTGGATACAGAGTGGACAGGAGCCTGGAGAGACTCCTAACCATGGCTCCCGCCTCCCCAGACATGTATTGTACGGAACCCTTCCGGATCCCCTTCGCTGGCAAGGTTGAGGTGTGCTGCTTTGACAAGACAGGGACCTTGACCAGTGACAGCCTGGTGGTGCGTGGCGTAGCTGGGCTGAGGTGAGCTTGGTTTCTTCACATTGGAGAGTCCACACAGGCCCAGAGCAGCCAGCTTAGCCCCAGTACCCCTACCAGTCATGTATGTACCATAGAAAAGTGCTCTATATACCTTGCATGACCTCGGGGACCATCTTGGAGGCTTGTATGATTCTCACGGAGGACTGTGATCAACACAGCTCTTGCACTTGAGAGCTAGGAGGTGTTTGTAGTGATGCTGTCGGATGATTCCCGGAGTTTCTTCCCTGTGAGAGGTACAGTTCCCACCACTCTCTACCCTGTAAGTTGTTTCTATTCTTGCAGAGATGGGAAGGAGGTGACCCCTGTGTCCAGCATTCCTATAGAAACACACCGGGCCCTGGCCTCCTGTCATTCCCTCGTGCAGCTGGATGATGGCACCCTTGTGGGTGACCCCCTTGAGAAGGCCATGTTGACAGCTGTGGACTGGACACTAACCAAAGGTGAGGAGCCAGTGCCTCAGGCCTGGTATTGGGACCTATCTGTCCCAAGCAGATGGGCCCACCACTGTGACATCCTCTTAGGCTACTGGGCACAGCCCCCTGTGAACTTGGGATGGGCCTTGCACTTGGGTGTCCACTTGGGTTGGTACTTGGCTTGACCTGGCTATGGCCACAGAACCCCCGTTGCCAGCAGTGTTCTGTGGGAAGGTGGGCAAGGGTGGGGCTGGGGCAGGGGCTTGGCTGCCTCTCCGGAGCAAAGCCCCTCAGGACTTGTACTTATTTGTTTCCAGATGAGAAAGTATTCCCCCGAAGTATTAAAACTCAGGGGCTGAAAATTCACCAGCGCTTTCATTTTGCCAGTGCCCTAAAGCGAATGTCCGTGCTCGCCTCCTATGAGAAGCTCGGCTCCACTGACCTCTGCTACATCGCAGCTGTGAAGGGGGCCCCTGAAACCCTGCACTCCATGGTGAGCTGGCCCTAAGGGGAGGGGCATAAAGTAAAGGAAGGGCACAGAACATACAGTGACTTCATGTCCACTGCATTCTCTGCAGTTTTCCCAGTGCCGGCCTGACTACCACCACATACACACAGAGATCTCCCGGGAAGGAGCCCGTGTTCTAGCATTGGGGTACAAGGAACTGGGACACCTCACACACCAGCAGGTAAGGACCTAGGCTTTCTGCCACCCCATCCCCTCCCAATCCTGTAGCATCAGTAGGAGTGGCTGCAATTTCATTAATAATCCTCATCCGCTGTGACCTTTGGGGACTCTTGAGTGACCACCCCCAACCCCACCCCCAGCATGTCCTGGATAGCCCTTTAGGGAATGCCAAGAGGCATCTTATATTCTCCTGTCTTCCCTTCTTCCCTGCTCCCTGGTCACTGAAAGCCCTTAGTGGCATCCACAGCTCTCACCCACTTGTCTTCGCCCACATGTCTTGTCCTCCCATCCTCATTCCTCCATCAAGGTAGCTACTCTGTTACCTTCCTGCTTCTTGGCTCTCATCAAGCCTGCTCACACCAGAGGTTTCTCTAGGACTTATATCAAATTGCAGCACTGAATGCAGAGCCCCAATTAGGTCAGGGCTTAAGGCATCTGCACTCTCATCCTTCCTGATGCTCACATCCCTCCTGTACCTGAAGATTCCTGCTTCCTTTGAGGCTGTTCCCTGATCCTGCCTATCTTATTCCCCACCACCAACTCTTGTGCTACTGTGGCTTCATCCCCAGGTACCTTGTGAGCACCCTGAGGGCAACCTTACCTAGTGATGCCTCAAAGATAGAAGTAGGTCAAGGTTATCTGTCCCTCATGAAGGATGGTGCTCATGACCTTAATGAGTCCTTCATGATACCTAGGACCCACCCTCTCTCCCCTCCTGACCTTCATGTGTTGCCCCTTGGGAGACAAGGCCTCCCCTCCCCACACCATCTTGCATATGTGCAGGCACACATATGTGGCTCTAGTTGATGAAGTACATACTTTTGTTCCTTCCTTGTGTTCCACTCCAGGAAGTACGGAGGGGCTGTTGGGAGGGAAAGATGGTGAGGGCACCCCATGTCTGTCCACAGGCCCGGGAAGTCAAGCGAGAAACCTTGGAATGCAGCCTCAAGTTTGTGGGCTTCATCGTGGTCTCCTGCCCACTCAAGGCCGACTCCAAGGCTGTGATCCGGGAGATCCAAAACGCATCTCACCGGGTATGGGTGGGGGATGGGCTGGAGATGGGGCAGTAGGAGCAAGGATAGTGTCAGCCTCCAGTGAGGAGACCACAGCCAAGTTCAGGCATAGCCGGAGAGCTCAGGTTGCCCCTGGGCAGAGAATGCTGTCATGTCACCCCCCTCAGATTCTGGAGGCCATGCCTACCTGTCTTGGTGGGCACTCTCACAAGGCAGGTAGGTAGATCATATGACTAGTCCCTACATACACTTGGGAGTCAAAGCCCACTCCCCTTCCCATCTCCAAAATGTTCCCCACACAAGCAGATGCCAGGCCCAGAATGTCAACAAAAGGCATATATATATATTAAAGTCCAGGCCCAGATTGATTCACTGGTGAATTTTTTTTTTAAGATTTTATTTTTATTTATTTGAGATAGAGAGAGGGAAAAAGAGGGAGAGTGAGAATGGGCGCACCAGGGCCTCTAGCCACTGCAAACGAACTCCAGGCGCGTGTGCCCCTTGTGCATCTGGCTTACATGGGACCTGAAGAATTGAACCAGGGTCCTTTGGCTTCACAGGGATGTGTTTTAACTGCTAAGCCATCTCTCCAGCCCAAAAGGCCGATTCTTAACATGTTACAACTGGTATGGTAGTGGACACCTGTCATCCCTAGGAGGTAGAGACAGGAGGATTAGGGGTTCAAGGTCATCCTCAGATACATAGCAAGTTTGAAGCCATCCTGGGCTACATGACACCCTGTCTCAACAAAAAGAAGAGCTGAATGTAGTGGCTCATGCCTATGATACCAACACTAAGGAGGCTGAGGTAGTAGGAACACTGTGAGTTTGATGCCAGCCTGGGCTATAGAGGCTAGATGAAAACTTGTCTCCAACAAAATGACAACAAACACAAGAATGGAGTGGAACTGGAAATGAGGCTTAGTACCTTAGCTTATATGAGGCCCTAGATGCCATCCCCAGCACCATGCACACTCTAGGGTATGTGTGAAGGACACAATGTGTCGTTTGTACAGCACGCCCTGGGTGGGGTGGATTGTGACCGCTGGACACCCAGCTGGGATCTGTAGAGGCTTAGGTTTTCCTATTCAGTCATCCTCAGAAGAAGCTATGACACCAGGCTGGGACTATGCCTTGCTGAGCCCCATCCTCTGTCCCCTAGGTGGTCATGATCACTGGGGACAACCCACTCACTGCTTGCCACGTGGCTCAGGAGCTTCACTTCATTGAAAAGACCCATACACTCATCTTGTATCCTCCTTCAGACAAAGGTGAGACCCATGGTGGGTGGGTGGGTGGAGCTTGAGAGGTATGTGAGTTGCCACTGCTTCCAGAACCCATGGTGATTATTTACAACACAAGTTCCCAGACGGAGGCAATCTGGCCTCATCCTCACCCACCTTGGGCCCAGTATTCCCCATCCCAAGCACAGTGCCTCCTGGACCTCCGGCACTCACTGGCACAGCACTAAGTATGGCCAAATCCTGGGTACAGGGTATGATGCATGTTACCTCATCAGTCCTGATGCCCTGTCCCACACTACAGGGACAGCTTCTCTTGCCTACATCATGGAGAAAGCCAACTATTGTGGCCCCTGCTTTGTGTACAAGGAGGAGGCTCAGAAATGAGCCTACTTAGCCAGGTGCGGTGGCACAGCTGTGTCATCCTAGCACCCAGGAGTATAGACTACAGGACTTCCAGGCCAGCCTGGGCTACAGAGTGAATTCCAGACCAGTTTGGGGGGGTGGGGTTGTGTGGGGTGAGAGTTGCTAGGCTGACCTGGAACTTAATCTGTGGTCCCATGCTGGTCTCAAACTCACATTGATCCTCCTGCCTCAGCCTCCCAAGTGCTGGGATCAAAGGTGTGTACCACCCCACCCAACTTTTTTTGTTTTGGTTTTTATGAAGCAGGGTCTCACTCTAGCCCAGGATGACCTAGAACTTACTTTGAAGCCCAGGCAGTCCACCAGCCTCAGCCTCCCAAGTGCTGGGATTAAAGGCATGTGCCCCCGTGCCCAGCTCAAGCCAGCTTTTATACACATGCACATGCACATACACATTCTGAGACTGTCTCAGAACCCTCCTCCAATAAATAAGTGATGCCACTGCCTAGGTCACTTGGTGTCACCTGGCATGGGATCTCCTCAGTGTCTAACCTGTCTGAGGAGCAGTAAAGGGCTTTAAGAAGAGCCATGGAGAGCCAGCCAGCACAGGGTTTCAGGAGCCTGTGGTTCTTATGGCCATTTGAAGGCACTGCAGGAACCTGTGCAGGACATCTGGAATCCCTCTGCTGCCTATCAGAGGACTTGCTTCCTATTCCTGCTGTTGGGGACAGATGGCACAGGTGGCCCCAAGTGGATAATCAGAGCTACTGCTTGATTGGTGAGCAAAGTAGGCTGACTCCTATAACAAAACCTAGTTGAAGGCTTACTCCCACCTGCTCAAGATAGTCCAGTAGGACATGCTGGTGTGCTGCCCTCCACCATCCTTGTCCTAGGGTCTGAGTTGCAGAATAAGAAGAGAAGGACCCCTCCCCCAAAAATAGTAGTAAGCAGGTCCCTTGGGAACATTGCCAGTGTGGGAGCAAGCCCGGTCACAAGTGAGTGGAGTTTAGGTTGGCAATGGAAGAACCAGTGCCAGGGTAGGAGCAGTTTGACATGTGGGACCAGGCTGCCTAGGTACACATCTGGCCCCATCATGCTGTTGAAAGCATGTAGCTTAGGCCCCAGGTTCTCTGTTCGTTAACCTATCCCTGAGGGTTGTGATACACCCTGTTAAGTGCCTGGAACAGGGCCTGGGTCTTGATGACACCATGATATCAATCCAGGAGTCCCCAGTACTGACCCTGAATATGACTCACAGGCCAGCCATGCAAGTGGCGCTCCATTGATGGCAGCATTGAACTGACCCTGGCTCCAGGCTCCCCAAAGGTGCTGGCTCGGGAACATGCATTGTGCCTCACAGGAGATGGTCTGGCCCACCTGCAGACCATGGATCCCCAACAGCTGCTACACCTCATCCCCTATGTGCAGGTGTTTGCCCGTGTGGCCCCCAAACAGAAGGTGCGTACAGGGACCTGGAATTGGGCACCAGGGACCTTGAAGGCCAAGACGGTCTCTACTCAGCCTGTCTTTACCATACAGGAGTTTGTCATTACCAGTCTAAAGGAGCTGGGCTATGTGACCCTCATGTGTGGAGATGGCACCAATGATGTGGGCGCCCTGAAGCACGCTGATGTGGGTGAGTTCCCATAATGGAGCTGCACCTCCCCCCATCTTGGTATATCACCTCACAAGAAAGGTAGACCTAGCCCTGATTGCAGTCAGTTGGGGGCATCAATTCTGTGAGAGCAGCTAAATACATGGCTCAGCAGTCATCTGCCTAGTGAGAGCCTAAGGGCCTGGCTGGGAGGTGGAACATCTGCCTAGAATCTTCCAGTAGGATTGGTGGAAGCAGGAGGCTCAACAGTTCAAGGCCATTCCTGGCTACATTGCAAGTTTGAGGTATAAGTGGGGACACTGACTCAGAAAACCAGGAACTGGAGGATTGCCACAGGTTCATAGCCCTAGGTTACTGTAAGGGGCCACAAATGTTACATTGAACTTCATGTTAGGCTAACCTAACATGTTTCTGTGCTTTCATTTGTTTATTTGAGAGAGAAGCAGAGAGACAGACAGACAGACAGACAGACAGTGAGAATGGGCTCACTAGGGCCTCTAGCTGCTGCAAACAAACTCCAGACTCATGCGCCACCTAGTGCATCTGGTTTATCTGGGTCCTGGGGAATTGAACCTAGGTCCTTTGGCTTTACAGGCAAGTACCTTAATCACTAAGCCATCTCCCCAGCCCAAGCCTTTTTTTTTTTAGGTGAGAAAGTGGGGACAGGATCTCATACTAGCCCAGACTGGTCTCAAACTCAGAGTAATCTTCCTACCTCAGCCTCCTAAGTGCTGAAATTATAGGCAAGAGCCACCCCATCCAGCTTGTTTGTTTGTTTTGAAAACAGGTCCTGCTGTGTTGCCCAGGTTGGCCTACAACTCACAATCTTCCTACCTCACTGCCTCTCAAGGACTGAAGTCACAGGCCTGTACCCCCACATCCAGTTTCTGTCCTTTTTACCTAGTAAATGCCTACCTAAATTTCAGGACCCAGCTCATGAGTTGCCACCTTCAGAAAGTTTTCCCTGGGACCCCTCTGCCTGTCTCAGAGCACACACTTTTTAATTTATTTTTTTTTTTTTTTTCAAGGCAGGGTCTCACTGGATCCTTCTTCCCCAAGTCTCCTGAGTGCTGGGATTAACAGCATGTGCAACCAAACCTGGCCAGACTTCTTTTTGTTTTTGTTTGTTTGTTTATGAAACAGTCTCATTCTGCAGCCCAGGTTGTCCCAAAACTCACTATATTCTATGATGATCTTGAACTCATGGTAATCCACCTGCCTTAGCTTCCTCACTGCTAGAATCTAAGCCACTATGCCCAATTTCACAAACTTCTCTTTCAGGCACTCATTTATGTGGCCAACCCCCACCACGCACATGCACATATGCATGCAAGCATGTGCGCGCACACACACACACACACACACAGTGTCAATCTAGCCCATGCTATCCTGGAACTTGTGATCCTCCAGTCTCAGCTTCCCAGGAACTGAGATTACAGGCATGCTCACAGTTCCCTGCACCTGTGTGGTTTTGACCCATCCTGTATTGTGTTTTCCCATTTGATCTTTTGTGGATTTTTGCTTTTTATATAGTTTATAGAAACAGTTTCACCAACCTGTGTGGGCTTCCTGGGATGGTCAGGTGAAATGAGGTTTGGGAGCTGTGCTGAACAGCTCAGCTCAGGACAGTGGCTCTGAGGCTGGGGTCCAGCTCTGCAATTGGACACAGGTGGACTCTACTTCTAGGACCCAGAGCTGCCACTCTTCACCCCTCTCCTGACACCCTTCCAGGTGTAGCACTCCTGGCCAATGCTCCAGAACGGATCATAGAGCGACGGCGGCGGCCAAGGGACAGCCCAGTCTTGAGCAACAGTGGCCCCAGGGTCACCTCCAGATCATCCAAGCAGAGGTCGGTGCTCCCACCCCCTGAGGAGCTGCCAGCTTCCCAGAGGGTGAGTATTATCAGGGGAGATGCTGGCACCCCTGCTGGCCAGGGCTGACCCCTTCCACCCACCCCTCAGGACCGCCTAAGCCAGGTTCTGCGAGACCTCGAGGATGAGAGTACCCCTATTGTGAAGCTGGGAGACGCCAGCATCGCAGCACCCTTCACCTCCAAGCTCTCCTCCATCCAGTGCAGTGAGTTCCACTATCCAGCCCCACTCCTGCCCACACTACTACCCACACTCCCATCACTGCCTGGAACCCTGCTTACACCCACCTCCTCCCCACAGTCTGCCATGTGATCAAGCAGGGGCGCTGCACACTGGTGACCACTCTACAGATGTTCAAAATCCTGGCACTCAACGCCCTCATCCTGGCATACAGTCAGAGTGTCCTGTACCTGGAGGGCGTCAAATTCAGTGACTTTCAGGCCACTCTGCAGGGACTGCTGCTGGCCGGCTGCTTCCTCTTCATTTCCCGCTCCAAGGTGGGCCCCAGACCACCTAGGGCCAGCTCTCAGAGGCTCTGCCAGTATGCTGCTTCAGGTTGTGGGGCTTGTCCTCCCCAAGGGCCCAGAGGTGGGAGACAAACCTGTGTAAGCAGGATACAGCTTGGGATCCCCCTGCTCTTCATGGGCTTATGGCTTCAGGCAGGCCACAGAGCCCCACAGGGGACAAGGGAATAAGTGAGGAAACAATTACTGAGAGCAAGAAGAGGGTGTACAATGCCATGGAACAATTCATGTGGGTAACAGAACAGCCAAAGAGGACTAGGCACTGTGAGACCCCCAGACTGACCCGTGAGGAGAAAAAGGACTTGGAAGCCACAGACATACACACACAAAGGTCACAGAGGTCCCAGTGTCCAGAGGAACATGTTAGTCAGCTTTCCATCACCTTAAAAGGATAACAAAAGGAGAGGTTTATTTTGGCTTGTTTTCAAGGTTCTGTGGTCTGGGCCTGTGATGAGGCAGAGTTGTAGGGCTCCCATGGTGGAACAGAGCTTCTGGCCTCATGGTGGCTAAGGGAGGAAAGGCCCCTGGGATACTGGCCCCACCTCCTAAGTTTATCAGTCTGTGGGTTAGTCAGGAATGAGGTCAGAGCTAATTCTAAAGTCCTGCCTCTAACACTGCTCTGGGGACAGCACCTTCATCCTATTAGTCTGTAGGGGACACTTTAGATTCTACCCTAATAGGGTAAAATGTTGATAGGTTGAGACATGGATACCCTGTGGGCCTCAGGGAGGGCCTTGAGTCTGCCCTTGAGCCTCTGGAGCAGAGGATGGACTCATGTACTCACCTTTCCAAGACTATGGCTATCACATAGTATAGATGTGAGTTCCAGGCAGCCCCAGGATCAGTCAGGTACCCTATTGGAACAAGGCCTCTGTGGAGGCAAAGGCATTGCCCCTGATTCCTCCCTTACTTTCTGCCACCACAGCCCCTCAAGACACTGTCCCGTGAACGGCCCTTGCCCAACATCTTCAACCTGTACACCATCCTCACAGTGATGCTACAGTTCTCCGTACACTTTGTGAGCCTCGTCTACTTGTACCGTGAGGCCCAAGCCCGCAGTCCTGACAAGTGAGTAGGGCACACAAATGAGGTGACAGTTGTCCCTGCTGATGGGAGTGGCAGGAGGACAGCAGAGTCAGCTGGTCAGACCCTGGCTTTGTTAGGACAGTGGGGAGCTGCACAGGGGTGCATGAATTGTAGAAAGTTCCTAATCCTCACACCTAATTCCTGCAGGCAGGAACAGTTTGTAGACCTGTACAAGGAGTTTGAGCCAAGCCTGGTCAATAGTACCGTATATATCATGGCCATGGCCATGCAGATGGCCACCTTTGCCATCAACTATAAGGTGAGGCCCTATCCACTCAAGTGTATTCGCCCCCATTTACCCCACCCCCCAAAAAAAAAACCATTTGGCCTGTCCCAGCATACCCAGCCTTGGGCCTGACCCAGGCAGCCATCAGTACCTCTGTCTCCAAGGGCCCACCCTTCATGGAGAGCCTGCCTGAGAACAAGCCCCTGGTATGGAGTCTGGCTGTATCACTCCTGGCAATCATTGGCCTGCTACTTGGCTCCTCACCTGACTTCAACAGCCAGTTTGGCCTTGTGGACATCCCTGTGGAGGTGGGTGGTCCTATGTGGTGGCCCTGAAACAGCCTGCCTGGCACCATTGGGTCTGACTAACCAGTCTCCCTTCTTGACAGTTCAAGCTGGTCATCGCCCAGGTCCTGGTCCTGGACTTCTGTTTGGCACTCCTGGCTGACCGCGTCCTACAGTTCTTTCTAGGAACCCCGAAGCTGAAAGTGCCTTCCTGAGATGGCAGTGCTGGTACCCACTGTCTATCTTGGCTATCGCCAAGCAGGAACCCTGCCAGGACCCAGGGAGGGAATACTGTCCCCCATACCCCCACAGTAAGGCAGCCTGGCCTTGCTCTTGGAAGACTGAGCTGGGACCCCTGGGGGCATCTGCTGGCCCTGGACCAGCACCTTTGGTAAATAAAGCAGCAGCAGCGATTTTAAGAAGTCTGCATCCATCTCTTCTGTGCCACACAGGGTTCTTGGGAGTCAGGGGCCTGGCAGTGGGCCTAACACCCCACAAGCCAAGGGAGGTAAGTGACCCACCCTTTAGGACACATTTTCTTCCTAGGTCATGTTGGAGCTGGGAACTTTACTCTGTGTTTTCTAGTATCACATGCACTCTGTATTTCAGTGGTTTTACATTGTAATGAATCAGACAGACCCTAAGAGATGCCTAACAAAGAGCCTTCCCCCCAGTGGTGTAGAGATGTGGGATTTGGTTCCAGAAAAATACCATGAGACTGGGCTGGCACTGGCTGAGACCCTCAGCCAGAATGTGACCCAGAAGCCTGGCTTGGCCTTGCCACTGACAATGTCTCTTTCTTTCTTTCTTTCTTTCTTTCTTTCTTTTTCTTTCTTTCTTTTCTTTCTTTCTTTCTTTCTTTCTTTCTTTCTTTCTTTCTTTCTTTCTTTCTTCCCCGAGATAGAGTCTCACTCTGGCCCAGCTGATCTGAAAGTAACTGTGTAGTCTCAAGGGTGGCCTCGAACTCACGGTGATCCTCCTACCTCTGCCTCCTGAGTGCTGGGATTAAAGGCGTGCGCCACCACGCCTGGCTTTTCTTTCTTTCTTTTTGTAAAAAAAAAAGTTTTTATTATTTATTAGAGGAAGATTGAGAGAGAATGGGCACACTAGGGCCTCTAGCCACTGCAAACAAACTCCAGATGCATGTGCCACCTTGCGCATCTGGCTTACATGGGACCTGCACAATCAAACGTGGGTCCTTGGGTTTCACAGGCAAGTGCCTTAACCGCTAAGCCATCTCTCCAGCCCAGTCTCTTTTCTTTCAAAGGACACATTCGTGAAACTCGAGCTTTGTTGAGTGGGCAGCATAGGCCTGGAGTCCTGGCTAGTAGGGGGACTTCCTGCCTCCCTAACAGCCAAAAGCTTCAAGAAGCCAAGTTCTACACATCCTTTATGGTTGTTTTTTAAATATCCTATTTATTTGAGAGAGAGACACAGAGAGGGGGCAGATAGAAAATGGGCATGCCAGGGCCTCTAGCCACTGCAAATGAACTTCAGATGCATGCATCACCATGTGCATGGCTTACATGGTACTGGGGAATCAAACCTGGGTCTTCAGGCTTCACAGGCAGGCACCTTAATCGCTAAGCCAACTTCTCCAGCCCTGGTTCAGATTTTTTGAAACAGGATCTCATCACTACTTAATCAAGACTTATCTAACTCAGGATCCTGCCTCAGCCCTGGAGTGCTAGGGTTACAGGAATGAGCCACTGCACCCCAGCTATAGTTTTATTTGCGGCAAAAAGTTGCAGTACCAGGTGTGGTGCCTGTTCACAACTGTGACAGGCTGCTCTTGGTAAGCCCAGCCCTTCCCATCCCTGTTCAGGTGGTCCTCCATGCCACTTTGCCAACTACCCACTCCTGTAACTGGCCAGGGCCATAAGAAAGACACTGCAGTCAGATGGAGGCTGGAGGAAGTGAAGTGGCCACCATAATAACTGGTGCAGGTGCAGGATCCCTGAGGTTCTAATGGTTCTTGGAGGTCCCAGCCCAAGGGTCCGTCCTTAAGGGACACTGCACTTGAAGAGACCGACCCAGCTTTGAAGGTAACAAGATAATATTGGGAGGGCTCCCAGTGGGCTGCATCCCAAAACAGCAGGGCTCCACGGTTCCCATAGCCCTCAAACCAACTGAGAGGTTAACCCAGTCAAGAGGGCCTGGGTTTAAGAAGTGCTGGCACAGATATCCCAGGCCCGCAGAATCTAGAGTCGTGGAGAGTGGTGCTGGATGCGGGGACGGCAGAAAAATCTGAAAGGAACCCTTGACTTGCCCGAGTACCTCAAACGTGCTGGTCTGAGGCCCAGGGTCCTGAGTTGTGGCAGGACAGACGCTCAGTAGTGACTTCCGGTATGGGCGTGGTCCACGTCTTTGGGGCGTGGTCTGTGCGAGGCTAGGCGACTGCAGCCCAGGCGTCAGCGGCAGGAAATCTGGGCTGGTCCCAGCGACGCGTAGTTCTGTCCTCCCCGCCGGCTCTGCCGTGCGCCCCTGCCCAGGCCTCGACATGGACGCAGCAGAGCCAGGTAGGAGCCTAGGGCTTGGGAATCTGAGAGCCGTGCACGCTGGTCCCTCACTTCCCAAACTGGGGAGCCTCGCCTACTCCTTTCCGTGCCCGACAGCCAGTAAAGGAGTTATTGGAAGGCTGGGACGCAGGGACCCCCATACACATACATGGTGGGCAACACCCCCCTCCCAAAGCAGAACGCGCGGGACTCCAATCCCCGAGCCCTCCATCACCCTGGCAAGCCCTCACCCCGGATGCCTGGGGGAGGGGGCCCAGGAAGGGGAAGTGGCCGCTTCTGCTTCTGATTTTGCGATGGGGGCAGGGTGTCACGACTGCTGATGGAAAAGGCATCACCTTGCGATCGCTGTAGGGCACAACCGTAGCACCAAGGAACCAGGCAAGGGGCGGGGGCGGCAGCAGAGATGTGGCAAGGTCCGGCGTGTGTTTCCGGCTGGCTTTGTGTCTGTTTTGTATTGTCAGTCTGTCTTGCAGTCCCTTGAGGTTTCAAGTCTGCCCTTGTGTGCTAACGCCGAAGGCTCAGTGCCTATGTGTCCCCACGTGTGTCTCCATCTGTCTGGCCTGGGGTCTATGTGGTTTCATTGTCAAGCCGGCCCTCTCCTCCCAGTATTGTGGCAGCAGCCAAGCGTCTGTTTTCTGGCTTTGCTTCTGGGTCGTTGCCTGTATGGGTGTCTCAGTCCTGCAAGCCACTGCCTCTATTTGCTCGGGTCTGGGCCCATCTACCTAGCCGGAAGGGGCCCCAACCTGAGCATATCGTCCCATCCCACATTTGCCCTGGACCAGAATGCTCCCTCCTTTTCTCCACAAGAAAGTCGTTGAGGTGCCTTCACTATGCCACCACTATGGGTGGAAGGAGGCCCTGGTTGGTTTTTACACTTCTGTCCTTCAGGGTTCCCCCCAGCCCCTGAGGGCAGAAAGAGGTACAGTGACATCTTCCAGAGCCTGGACAACCTCGAGATCTCACTGGGGAACGTGTGAGTCTGAGTCACCCAGATCCAACTTGGATACCCAAGCCCTCTAACTATTTGAGTGCCATGGAGCTCTTCTTCTGGACCCACTTAACAGCCAGGTCTAAGATAGGCGCCTCCCAAACACCTGTGCTGCTCAAGTGTTGTGGATATATCAAGTGTTATATCAAGTGATATATCAAGTGTTTGGGGTATATCCTCAAAGTGGTCCTGAAACCTACACACACCCACTTGTCTCTTAAAACAGTTGAATGCCTGGCTAGATCAGTCGGTTAGTCTTAAAACAGTTGAGATAGCTATAATCTATGGACCTCAAAGTTACTTAGGGCCCTTCAAATACTTTAATTCCTATTTGAAAAAAAAAAAAAAGGAAAGTTCACCTACCACTCAGTGGTAGACCAGGTGCCTAGCATGAGCAAGATGCAGCATTCATTTCCTCCTGTATCACAAAAAGGAAAAACCCACCTGGCTGCCCACAATCCTCCAATTTCCCAGATAGCCAAGAGTTGCCACAGAAATGATATTCAGTGCTATCTCTGAGACTATCCTAGTGTCCCTGGACTCCTTCCCATCAAGGGGCAGTCTGGGTAGAGGTGGCTTCCTGAAAACCTTATTCCCCAGGATGTTTGAACCCCTGGCTGCAGACCCTATACTCACAGAAGACCTGGAGTCTGACAAGGATACCACAGCCACTGTGGTGAGTGGGACATGGGGAATATGGAGAAGAGCCTGAGGCAGAGGGGACCTTGATGAGGCATGGGTACTGCCTGCTTGTTCCTGAATGTTGTCTCCCTCTCAGACCAGGGAAGCCTGCTGCTGGAGTGGCCCCTCCCCAGAGGGTCCAGCACCCCTCACAGGTAGGAGAGGCTTTGAAGTAAGTATTGCGGGTTGGACACAGAAAAAGGGGTCCTTCTTTTACAGACACTGTTCTGGGCCAGATGCAGGGGATATGGCAGAACCCACAGTGGGTCCATGTCCTTGTCCTCAGGTTGGGAAGAGAGTCTGCAAAACTTCCTCAGCCCCAAATCTGGGTAGAGACTCTGTAAAATTGCACCCACACAGTGATTCACTGGTCTTGGGGGTACAAGAAAAGCTTCTGCAGGAGAGCAAGGGTTCAGAGTTCAGGGGTTAACCCATCTGCCCCAGGGGAGGAACTGGACTTGCGACTCATTCGAACCAAGGGAGGTGTGGATGCTGCCCTGGAATATGCCAAGACATGGAGCCGTTATGCCAAAGAACTGCTGGCCTGGACAGATAAAAGAGCCAGCTATGGTGAGGCCTCTTTCTCCCCGGCCCCTGTTTTGTGTTGTCAGTCCGTCTTGACGTCCCTTGTGGTTTCAAGGCTGCTCCTGTGTGTTTACGCCACAAGCTCTGTGCCTGTGTGTCACCACATGCATGCTCCTGGCAGTGCCCAAGCCCAGCTGGACACAGACCCCTTATTCTCTCTCCCCCTAGAGCTTGAATTTGCTAAAAGCATCATGAAGATTGCTGAGTCAGGAAAGGTGTCCATCCATCAGCAGGTAAGGTGGCCAGACCTCCCCAGAACCCTAACCCACCAGGTCTCCCAGACTTGTCTCTTTGGATGCTGAGCCAGTCTTATATCCCATCCCAGAGCCACATGCCACTGCAGTATATCTACACGCTGTTTCTGGAACATGACCTCAGCTTGGGAGCCCTGGCCATAAAGACTTTGGCCCAGCAGAAAAGAGATTATTACCAGGTGAGGACACTCTGCTCTGTTCCTGGCCTCCTGAGAGGAAGTCACTACTACCACCTCACCATTGTTTTTATTTTTTGCTGATGAGGAAGCTGAGCCCAGAGATGGTCAGGATCTTACCCAAGTTACTCCACAGACATTTAACCCAGGCTTCCTGTGTGATTACCACATGGTGCTTTTGTTTGAGAGGAGAAGTGTGAGAGCTGTGTGCCTAGGAATCAGTCCCATGGAAAAGATGGGATGATTTCTGCTTCTAGACAGGGCTGCCAGAGAAAGCCAGCTTAATTGAGAAAATAGAAAAAAGTTCAGGGCTGGGGGTCGGGAGATTCTGTTCAGTCAATATGAGCATGGAAGGAATAGGTGGGTGTTTCTTCATGGGTGGTCCTGAAAGCTGCACACACCCCCATACCCATCCTCCATCTTTTAGCCCCTGGCTGCCAAGCGCACTGAGATTGAAAAGTGGAGAAAGGAATTCAAAGAACAGTGGCTGAAGGAACAGAAGAGGATGGTGAGGCCCCTAGTGGGTGGGGTGGTGAGCCAAGGAATGCTAGGGCATACTGAGCACTAACTCTAAACCTCCAATGCTGCCCTCAGAATGAGGCAGTGCAGGCTCTGCGGAGAGCACAGCTTCAGTACATACAACGCTGTGAGGACCTGAGGACACGCTCCCTGGGAACCCCAGAGGACCTGCTTTCCCAGGCTTCTCCAGGACCCAGCAAGCAGCAGGAACGGAGAAGGCGCTCTCGAGAGGAGGCCCAGGCTAAGGTGGGGACCTAATGCCTTGTTCCCTAACATTTGCTGCCCCACCACCCACCTTCTTCCACATGAGCCCTTCCAGCCTTGGTTTTTCTCAGGCACAGGAGGCTGAGGCACTGTATCAGGCCTGCATCAGGGAGGCCAATGCACGACAGCAAGACCTAGAGACCACCAAGCAGAGGATAGTGTCACATGTGCGGAAGCTGGTGTTGCAGGGGGATGAAGTGCTCAGGCGGGTGAGGCCCTGCCTCAAATTTGTATCCTCTATTCCATTTGGGTGCCAGAGGGTGCCCCTAAGCCACCCCAGGAGTTCTAGGACTCCTTGCGACTCAGTGAAGATTCAGGGCTGGAGAGATGACTTAGCAGTTAAACTAAGGGGATGCACATGTCTGGAATTTACAATGAGGATTCAGGCCCTAGACCCTGGCCAAACTAATGTACCCCCTTACTGCCCCAGTCTGTAAAATTGGGGGCCTTGCCCCTAACCCCTGATCGTTTGCATTAGTAAGGGTCCATGTAGTCCCAGGGATACAGGTCCTGTCACTCTTGGAACAATGTTTCTGGCTCCTGCAGGTGACCTTGGGTCTCTTTGGACTGCGCAGGGCGCAGGCTGAGCGGGGCCCCCTGGCCTTCACCGCCCTGGCGGAGTGTTGCGCTCCCTTCGAGCCTGGCCAGCGCTACCAAGAGTTTGTGAGGGCATTTCAGCCAGGGGCTCCATTACCCCCACCGCCTTCCTTCTCCTTCCAGGAATTCAGTCCTGCTGTGCACAGGTGGGTCCCCTGTTCAGTTTTGGTACTGAGCCCAGAGTTAGGAGCCAGGCTGGTAGCACCCCTGGAACTGAGTAATCCAGGTCAGAGAATTTAAAGCCTCCACAGAAATTGATACACAAGGCTCTTGGATGGCTTTTGATGGGGGTGGGTTGTCCCAGAAATTAGAGAGTTCCCTACTTTAGGAGTAGGGCACTCAAGGGCCCAATACACTTCATTAACCCACTTCATTAAAGTTGGGATCCAAATACTATGCCTGGAAGCTGTTAGCCCTGGGGATGGAGCCCTCAAACCCCTCTCCTCTCAGTTCCCCAGTGGACGTGAAAAAGAAGCTCTCCGGGCCCCCAGCTCCGAGGCTGGAGGAGAGCTCTGTAGAGCCCAGCTCTTGGGAAGATGTCAGCATTGGCGGTGGTCAGGGTAGGTGCAGTGAAACCAGTGGGCATGGGACAGGGACAAGGCTGAGGCCAACCTGATTGATCTGTCCTTCACCTAGGGACTCCAGGCCCCACTCCAGGTAGTGATGTGGACAGCGTGGGTGGCGGCAATGAGTTTCTATCCCTAGACTCTCCCACTTCCAGCCCAGGTGAGTGTAAGATCTGGCCCTTGCCCACACTCCACTTCTTCCCCTCTCCCCTCCTCTAGCCTCTCCTTCTCATACCCACCTTCAGCTGTCCTGCAGTCCCTAGCCAAACACTGACCTTTAAATTCTAACCTGCTGGGCATGGTAGTGCATGCCTTTAATCCCAGCACTCAGGAGGCAGAGGTAGGAGGATCCCTATGAGGTCAAGGCCAGCCTGAGACTACATAGTGAATTCCAGGTCAGCCTGGGCCAGAGTGATACCCTACCTTGAAAAACTGAAAAGAAATTAAAAATCAAACTCTAACATGCCTTTTGACCACTGACCTACCCCTGACCCCTTTCCTCAAGTGCAGACCTGTTCCCTTTATCAAAGGGACTCCAGAACCACTCCACATGGGGCCATACCAATTTTCTAACCCTTCACCTCTTAACTCTGACCTGTTTCCCCAAGAACATCTGTGGGTGGTTCTGGAAGCCCTGAACACCAAGTTTGTTTCCTTAGACTTGGAATGTCCCTGTGAAATCCATGATGCTTCCCCTACACATATCCTCTATGACCCTCTGACCCCAGGTGCTAGCATGCGGCGGCTGGTGAAGGCCTCTTCCACGGGCACCGAGTCCTCTGATGACTTTGAAGAGCGAGACCCTGGTGAGACCAGAAACAGATGGGCAATTAGGATGGGAGGTAGCTCAGACAACCCTGACTCTGCCTCCCCACAGACCTTGGAGATGGTATGGAAAATGGGCTGAGCAGCCCCTTCAAGAAGTGGATGCTGTCCACTGCTGCTCAGACCCACCGGCTCCGGCGGCTGCGGGGCCCGGCCAAGTGTCGTGAATGTGAAGCCTTCATGGTCAGCGGGACAGAGTGTGAGGAGGTGTGGCCCAGGCTGGTGACCTAATGATCTTGGTTGACCCCTAATAACCTCTCTGCCTTGAGATGCCCCTGGGACCCACTCTGATCAATGTGCCTTCCACTTCCTGGGGATCCCTATGACCCCATCTCCTATTGACCTCCTTCCCCTCCACCCGCAGTGCTTTCTGACTTGTCACAAGCGTTGTCTGGAGACCCTACTGATCCTATGTGGACACCGGCGGCTCCCAGCCCGGACACCCATTTTTGGAGTCGACTTTCTACAGATTCCTAGGGACTTCCCTGAGGAGGTCCCCTTTGTGGTTACCAAGTGCACAACTGAGATAGAAAACCGTGCCCTGGGTGTGCAGGTGCCACTCTTTACCCTTGATTGTCCCCTGACCTGTCCCTATTGATGACCTGATAAGATCACAAGCCAGGCATCCCTCATCCCGCAGGGTATTTACCGGGTCAGTGGATCCCGCATCCGTGTGGAACGGCTGTGCCAGGCCTTCGAAAATGGCCGCACATTGGTAGAGCTGTCAGGAAACTCACCTCATGATGTCACAAGTGTCCTCAAGCGGTTTCTGCAAGAGGTAGGTGGCTTGGGGCTGGGGTGGTGAGCAGGGGCCAGGCAGATCCCAGCTGAGAACCTGCAGCAGCTACCCACACTCATATCCCCCACCCCCCAGCTCACCGACCCTGTGATCCCCTTCCACTTCTATGAAGCCTTCATCTCTCTGGCAAAGACCCTGCATGCAGACCTCAGGGACAACCCTGGGACCCCCAGCCCCAGCCCTGAGATTATCTGCTCGCTGAAGACCCTCTTGGTAAAGCTGCCTGACTCTAACTACAGCACCTTGCGACACTTGGTGGCCCATCTATTCAGGTGTGCACTGCTCCCTAAACCTCAAATCATAGCCCCCTTCCTTGCACCTGTAACTGCTAATCTCTATGGCTGATGCTAACCTCTAACCTTTGACCTGCTTGCTTACTCATACTGACATCTAACTCCCAAATCTGGACGTTCAGCTGACTGGTCTTAAATAGTGACAGCTTTCTGTCACATGGCCAAGTTCCCATCAGGCTGGCCTATAGGTCCTACCTGTCACCCTCGACCAATGACCCATGTTTGACTCTTCTCACACTGTCCTTAGGGTGGCTGCTCGGTTTGAGGAAAACAAGATGTCTGCCAACAACTTGGGAATTGTATTTGGACCCACACTGTTGCGGCCACCAGATGATCCCAGGGCAGCCAGCCCCAGTCCTGCCACCTGCCTGCTGGACACTGGTCACCAAGCTCAACTTGTTGAGTTCCTCATCTTGCACTATGAGCAGCTCTTTGGGATGGACGAGCTCCCATTGGCCCCTGAGCCCCTGCTTCAAGACCTCAGCCCAGCTCCTGAATCCCACACATCCAGTCCCCAGCTTGCATCCCAACTCCTTACCCCAGATCCTCAGATCCTATCTGTAGTCTTGGACCCCAGCTCAGACCCAAAAGCCCACCACAGTGCCCTGGAGAAGCATCATGAATCTACACACTCTGAGGTAGGAGCCTGCTGGGCCCCCAAAGGTAATTGCAGTATTGGAGTTGTAACCTAGGACCTAGTATATGATAGGCAATTGCTTGGCATTGAGTCCTCTTCTTCCTTTTTTTTTGTTTGTTTTTTGAGGTAGGGTCTCACTCTAGCCCAGGCTGACCTGGAAATCACTCTAGTTCCAGGCTGGCCCAGAACTCACAAGGATCCTCCTACTTCTGCCTCCAGAGTGCTGGGATTAAATGCATGTGCCACCACACCCAGCCCTTGATTTTTTTTTTTTTTGGTTTTGCAAGGTATGGTCTCACTCTGGTCCAGGCTGATGTGGAATTAACTATGTAGTCTCAGGGTGGCCTTGAACTCTTGGCGATCCTCCTACCTCTGCCTCCCAAGTGCTGGGATTAAAGACGTGCGCCACCACGCCTGGCTTCAGCCCTTGATTTTTGACACAGCATTTTATATATCCTAAGCTTGCCTCAAATTTTCTACACAACTGAGGATGACCTTGAACTCCTTATCTTCCTGTCTCCACCTCACAAGTACTAGGATCACAGGCACACATCACCATGCCTAGACCTTTTTATTTTGAGGCAGAGTCTCACCAGATTGCTCAGGTTGGACTTAGGATCCTCCTACCTCAGCCTCCTGAGTAGCTGGGATTACAGCCTATGCCACCAGACCTCCTGCATTTTGGGTTTTTTGTTTTTGAGAAAGGGTCACTATGTGGCCTGAAAGTTGCAGTCTTCCTATCTTAATGTTCTCAGTGCTGGAATTATAGTCGGGTGGGCACCACTGTACCCAGCATTTTCTCTCTTATTTTCTTTTCCCTTTAAGATATTTTCCATCTCCTCTCTCTTGTGATTGTGCTTGTTGTAGGGAATGAGGGTGGATAAGAGTAATAGCAGGGACAGCCCTGTGAAAATGTAATGTACCCATCTCTTCAAGAGTGTTTGCTAAACACCTACTATACACCAAGTATTGTCCTAGGTCTTTCAGATAAATGTGTGAGTGTAGAAGAGGGACTACTGGTGTTTACCCAGGAGGGATTTATGGGACAGTAACACAAAAACACAATCTCAGACAAAGTTTATAATGAGCAACAGGGTAAACTCCAGTTGGAGATGCACACAGCTGAAAGGGGAGCTTGTCTTTTATTAGCGAAAGTACCATCTAGTTATTGTCAAGGTTTAGGCAAAAAGCTCAAGTAGTGGTAACTAATTAAAGAACTTAAAGAGAGCACATCTGGGGATTGTTTTTTGCTTCTGCTTTGGGGTTTTTTGTTTTTGTTTTTGTTTTCTTTGAGGCATGGTCTCACTCTGTAACCTAGAACTAACTTTGTAACCTCAAGCTGGCCTTGAATTCAGAGATCCTCCTACCTCAGCCTCCTGACTACTGGGACTCTTTGCATGCACCACCATGCCCAGTTAGAAACTGTTTTTAAAAGCTGAACATCAGGGCTGGAGAGGTTGCTTAGTGGTTAATCGCTTGCCTATGAAGCCTAAGGACCCCAGTTCGAGGCTCGATTCCCCAGTACCCACATAAGCCAGATGCACAAGGTGGCACATGCATCTGGAGTTTGTTTGCAGTGGCTGGAGGCCCTGGTGTGCCCATTCTTTCTCTCTGACTCTTTCTGTCTGTCTGTTGCTAATAAAATAAAAATAAAATTAAATTAAAATTTAAAAAATAAAAAAAGCTGAACATCAAAGAAAAAAAACAACAAAAGCTAAATATCAAAGGAGTTTAAATGTGAAAGACAGTATTGAATTTACCCTATCTAGGAAAAGAGCAGAGAGGAATTAGAGTTGCCAGTATTATGTACAGTATGATGCCTATTGATGAAGCAACTAACGTGTCACACCTTAATCCCAGCACCTGGGAGACAGATAGGAAGATCACTGAGTGATCAAGGACAGCTTGGGCTACAGTGTGATCCTACCTCAGGAAAAAAAAAAAATAAGAGAACAGCAGAGAATATATGAAGACAGCATATATAAGATTAATGAAATATATCTACTACTGAGGATATCCCTGTGCCAGTAAGGAAGATTCAGAGGGTTAAAGTTCAACTTTGAATCCCCACACATGAGCTAAATATCTAAAGATTTCTTCCTCTTGGTGTCTGAGTTCTAACAGGAAAAGGCGAACAGTAAATATAAAGTCAAATCCAACATTTTACAAGGTCACAATGAAAATGGAGGAAAATGGATTAAATAATGGATGGGACCCTGAGGGTGAGAGATCACAATTTATAGCAGCAGATAGGACAGTATGGGCAAGTCTTAGGCTACAGGCCAATCCAAGCAAAGACTGACAAGGTATGGGTGTGGAATGAACAATGTGTATATCTGAGGAAGGGTATTCCAGGCAGAGATAATAGCCAGTACAAAGGCAAAATGTGGAAGCATGCCTGGCATGTCCAGAGTGCAGTTCCATGATGTAAAGAGTGGGTGAGGGGAAAGGGTAGGAGGCAGCATGTGTAACTCAGTGTGCCAAGTCCTAGGTTTGAGTTTCATCACCTCAAAAGAAAGGTTGATCAGA
Source organism: Orientallactaga sibirica (assembly GCA_036365145.1). NCBI lineage: Eukaryota > Metazoa > Chordata > Mammalia > Rodentia > Dipodidae > Orientallactaga > Orientallactaga sibirica. The sequence continues at coordinate 2,241,853 of JAEOAD010002758.1, forward strand.
TGACTTTGCTAGCTGTCATTGACTGTTCACAACTCTGCATGAGGTGTGGGCCTCCACTGAGCACACACTATGTGCAGAGCATGGACCACTGTTGAATACACACCTACTCCACATGGGAGTCAAACAGGTGTCCTGCCACCCTTGCCATAGCTTTGAGAGGCAGGCAGCTTACTATTCGTGAGAACCATTTATAGATTCAACTAAGGCTTTGAGCAGCTAAGTGACCCTGAGTGGTGGCAGTCAAAACTTATTTTTGGGGAGAGAGACCTACCTCAAAAAACAAATTATATATATATATTTGTTGTTGTTTGAAGACGGGATTTCATGTAGTCCAGGATGGCCTCAAAGTCACTATATACCCAAGGGTGACCTTAAACTTCTCATCCTTCTGCCTCCACACCCCAGGTGTTGGGGTCACATTTACATCACCAACCTGGTTTTATTTTTTCATATATATTTTATTTATTTATTTATTTATTTGAGAGACAAAAAGAGGCAGAGAGAGAGAGAGAATGGGTGCACCAGGGCCTCCAGCCACTGCAAACTCCAGACACATGCACCACCTTGGGCATCTGGCTTACATGGGTCCTGGAGAATCGAACCTAGGTCCTTTGGCTCTGCAGGCAAACACCTTAACTGCTAAGCCATCTCTCCAGCCCCCAACCTAGTTTTATGTTGTATTGAGAATCAAGTGCTAGGCAAGCACTTTACCAAATGAGCCACATTTCTAGCCCCATAATCAATCTTTAATTTTGTTAGGATCCAGGTCTCAGTGGTAAGCCACTCTGGGTAACTGGAAGAGTCCATGCCTGAGGCTTGTGCATAGAGACACAAGAGGTTTCCCCCTTGGGTCCTGATACACCCATTATTCTTGAGGGCCCAGGACAGCCTAGGGCTAGAAGGAGCTGCCTATAAGCTCTGGGACAAGCTGGAATGGTTCAGCGTGTCCTTAGGCCAGTGTCTGACACATGGAAGGAACTCAAGTTGCTCTGTAGCTAAAGGCATAACAGTGGTAATATACTAGAAAGCAAACATAAGATGAATGGGTGGGGCGCGGGGGGGTGAAGAAAGTGCAAGATGGCCTTCATCCTGAGCATGGCTGAGCCTCTTTTTGTGCCTGCCCTTTTCTGAATGTTCTGTCCTGAGGGAGCTCAAAGTCTGTCATTAACAAGCCACTCTAGAGGAAGGGCCTGAAGAACACTGTCCCCAAATACCAAACTGTTAGAGGAACTTTTGCAAAAGTATGGCTATCTACTCATAGGTCTGTAAACCTAGGGCTTTATTGTTCAGAGTCAAATTTCTGTATTCCATTTTGTAGATTGCAACTCTGGAGTGTGAAGAAAGGGAGAAAGTAATGGAAGACACCAGAGATGAGGCAGGGGAAGGTGAGTGTGTTGAGTAATTCAAGCCTTCTGGGGGAGCCCCCACCCCAGGGTTTCCTGGCTGAGAGGTGATTCCTAGGGAGGACATCCAAAGAACTCCACTAACCATGAACCCACCCGACAGTGTCCAACCACAGGCCTGAGGACTTGCTCCAGGGGACACAATCCCGGGGACACTTCAGCCGCCAGCCAGTGAAGTATCCCCGGGGGGGTGTGCGGCTTGTTACCCACCAGCTGTCCAGCTTGGCCCTAGTGGCTTCCAAACTATGTGAAGAGACACCTCCTGTCACTGTCATGCCAGTGCATCGTGGGAGCTTAAGGGGAAGGGGCTCTAGTCCTGCTGCTGCCCTCCCTGAAGGCAGTCCCCTTCGTTGCACTCCTCTGCCCAAGCACTTTGAGATAACCCAGGAGACAGCCCGGCTACTCTCCAAGCTGGACAGTGAGGCTGTGCCCAAAGCCACTTGCTGCACTGCACCCCAGCCTGTGGAAGGCGAGGACCATCTCTGACTACGGAAAATCCTAAGGGTCCCAGGATTGAGCAGATGGACCCATTATCTTCCCACCTTTCCCCACCTGGTGGCAAATCAGTGTGAGGAGAGTGGAAAGGGAATTCCAGTGTTCTAATAATGAAAGACTACTGAACCCTCAGAAGGTTTAAAACACTTGGCAGCAATGTCCCAGCATCTCCCCACCAGACAAATGATTTCAAACATGAGGGCCCCTCAAGATGCACAGGTCACTCAGGATCAGTAAAGGTCCTAAGATCATTGGGTTCCTGTCCCCCCAGTCTTCAATCTCCAGGACAAGGGTGTCTTTGACTACATTGTGATGGCTCCCAATACATACTTGCCTCTTTGGCTGATTCCACGAGACCAGTTCTTGAACAAAGTGGGCAACCCAGCCCTCACCCTAGTGGTGCTTGTAGTCTGGGATCTGAATAAAGCTGTGTGTGTGTGTGTTTCCCTGTGCAGCTGCTTTTGCCACGGAAGGATGACAAGAGGCCACCAGCAAGAGTAGCACCCTAGCACCCTTTGTTCGCTCTCCAACCAGATAAACCAAGAAGCCCCCTTTCCGCATGCACAAACAGCTTGGAGAACCTACAGCTCTGGGCCTGGGCGGCCAGCTGAGTCAGGCCGGCCTGGCACTCCCACAGCTTGCTGTCCCTGATCTGGCCCTACATAATCAAATAAAACCCGGCACAGATAACCGGGACAATGGGGCTGTGTGCTCTGCCGTCGGAGGCCAGGGAGGAAGAAGCAGAGCAAGGGCCGCGCGGGCGCGGGGGAGAGACTGCGAGAAACCCGGGTGGCACTAAGGGTCTCCGGGGCGCGAGGTGGCGCTGCCTCGGCTGTGCGAGGGTCCGGTTGGAGCGTGGTCAGGTGGGGCGTGGCTTGCAGCTCGGAGGGGCACTGGGGCCGCGCAGGTGGGCCTGCGCTCTGAGAACTCGCGGAACCCTGGTGCCTCCGGGTGACTCAGCCCCAAAGGCGCGAACAGGGCGAGCACACGAGGTGTGTGGAGTCCGGGGTGGGGCGTCCCACGCCGGAAACAAAAAGGGCCTGCCAGGTCGGGAGGAAGTAGGGAGCTGCGATTTGAGAAGACCCAACTTGCAAAGACGGAGGAGGCCGCAGCACGCGCTCAAATGCCCCCAGGTGATGAGGGCTGGGCGTCTGCCGGGGGTGGGACCTGCGCGTCTTCGGGCGGAGTCAGGTGGTAAGCGGGGCTTCTGGGACCCGCCTCTCGCGCCTCCTCGACCTGGGGCTCCCGGCACACCCGGACGCGGCTCCGCTCCCGCCCGAGCGCGGGACCATGGGTCTCCGGCCTGCTGCGATCCCCCGCGAGCCCGCCCGGTACTCGGCTTGACGGTCGGCCCAGGTAAGTGGAGCTCCGACCGGGCATGGGTGGGTGCGGATCCTCGAGGAGAGTGCGAGTGAGACACGCCCCCTCCTCTCCGCCAACCCTTCCCCCAGCCTAGGGGCGCTTGAGGGCCGCCTCTTTCACCACCCTCTTTGTCCAGGAGGCCTCCCGGGTCCTCCATCGCACTCGGAGTGGCCCGATGCCCCGCCTGCTCCGGGAGCTCTTATGTGCAAATCCTGCCGCCCAACTTCTGAGGCCGTCTCTCTGCCTACCCAGATCGGCCCAGTCACCTTGGCGCCTCAGCACTGGCCCCCCACGTACCAGCAAGAGACCTCGCTCTTGGGCTCACACCGCCCCCTGGCCTCTGCCATTCATAGACCCCCGAGACCCAAAGTGACCCTCTTCAGCTGGTCTCACAACTCACTCCCCTTTGTCCTGTCCTCACCCCTTCTACCCCTCCAACCACAGTTACAACCCGGTTACAGATTGGTGACACGTATGCTGGAATTGCACTGAAGATATATTTGCTGTAGGTTTTCCAGTCTAAAACAACAAAAGAAGCCATTGATCTGAGTTCTTTAAAAAAATTTTAAGTAGATAAGAAATAACTGCTCCCCCACCTCATAGAGCTTGTTTTTTCTAGGTCACACTGATTCCATACCACAGACATCTTGCTCGGAGACTTGAGTTTGTGGCCTGTCTTAATGCTTATCTCTGGCCACTGCCTCATCCTGTGTGCTTCCACCAAGGACTATCTGCACTGAGCTGTCCCCAGATGTCAGCCACTATGGGCCAGTGCTACTACAATGAGACCATCGGCTTTTTCTACAACAACAGTGGCAAGGAGCTCAGCTTTCACTGGCGGCCCAAAGATGTGGTTGTGGTGGCCCTGGGGTTGACAGTCAGCGTGCTGGTGTTGTTGACCAATCTGCTGATTATAGCTGCTATTGCCTCCAACCGTCGCTTCCACCAGCCCATCTACTACCTGCTTGGTAACCTGGCTGCGGCTGACCTCTTTGCTGGTGTGGCCTACCTCTTCCTCATGTTCCACACAGGCCCACGTACTGCCCGGCTCTCTATTAAAGGCTGGTTCCTGCGACAGGGTCTGCTAGATACCAGCCTAACTGCTTCAGTGGCCACTCTGCTGGCCATCGCAGTGGAGCGGCACCGCAGCGTGATGGCTGTGCAGTTGCACAGCCAACTGCCCCAGGGACGTGTGGTCACACTTATTGTGGGCGTGTGGGTGGCTGCCCTGGGTCTGGGGCTACTGCCTGCCCACTTCTGGCATTGCCTGTGTGCCCTGGACCGCTGCTCACGTATGGTGCCTCTTTTCCACCGCTCCTACCTGGCAGCATGGGCCCTGTCCAGCCTACTTGTCTTCTTGCTCATGGTGGCTGTATACACCCGCATTTTCTTCTATGTGCGTAGGCGGGTACAGCGCATGGCTGAGCATGTCAGCTGCCACCCTCGCTACCGTGAGACCACACTCAGCCTGGTCAAGACCGTTGTCATCATCCTGGGTGAGTGGAGTGCTCCACCTGCCTAGAGCCACAGGGACCTTATTTCTTTCATAACCTCCGTAGGATCCTGGGAAACTAATAAAAGGGATAATGTGGGGGGGGTCGTTCTCCAGGGAGGTGTTGTCTGAGCAGAGATCTCAATGCTGGGGAAAGGAGAAGAGTTTCAGGCAAAGGGAACAGAAGGTTAAAATCCCATGGCAAGGCCAGGCAGAAACCTCCAAAGAGCGAAAGAAGCCTATGTAGCTAAGCTGTAAGGAGGAAGAATAGTCAGCAAGGTCTTGAAGGTCATGGACAGGGTTTGGTTTTCATCTACCTTCCATAGGAACCCTTGTAGCTATTTGTTTGGTTTTTATTTTTGTTAGGTAGGTTGATTTTGGGGGGCTACAGGGTCTCATTGTAGTCCAGGCTAGCCTTGAATGCAATATGTAGCTGGGGATGACCTTGAACTTTCGATCCTTCTGCCTCTACCTTCTGGGTGTTGAGGTAACAGACAGATTTATGCCACCATGCCTGACTCCCTTTGGTTATTTGCAGAAGATATGTCAGTGGCTCTTGAATGTAGGAGGGACACCATCCCATAACCAAGATCAACTCTCTTCTGTGATTTCTTTCCCCTACTAAGTAACCAGCCTCTCCCATGGTAACCACCTGTCCCTCAACGAACAAATCTCCACATAGAAACATCCAAGGTCCCTGACCACTTTGCACCAGTCAGGAAAAGTGTTCCTCTGGCAGGCAAACCAGAGAAAGGTATCTGTCTCCTCTTAGCACCTCTGCCTTCACAGGCAGCTTGCACGCAGTTGGTCACTGCCTAAGCTTTAGAGACATCTGTGACCCAGAGCTCAGAGATGTGGAGATCGGGCCTTCTGGCAGCGTGCCTTCCTTATTTCTGCCTCCATTCTGCAGGGGCATTCGTGGTGTGCTGGACACCAGGCCAGGTGGTGCTGCTCCTGGATGGTCTAGACTGTAAGTCTTGCAATGTCTTGGCTGTGGAGAAGTATTTCCTGCTCCTGGCTGAGGCCAACTCATTGGTCAACGCCGTGGTATACTCCTGCCGGGATGCCGAGATGCGCCGTACCTTCCGCCGCCTCCTCTGCTGCGGATATCTCCGCTGGTCCACCCACAAGTCTGCCCACTATACAGCCTCTGCCAGGACAAGCGCTAGCACTCGAATCATACTTCCTGAGAATGGCCACCCACTGATGGACTCCACCCTTTAGCTACCTTGGACATGGGCAGGAAGCATCAGGCACCACATCTGTGGCCTTCATGAACCTGTCAAGCCCCTGGCTCAACCCCACCAGCAGGGCAGCCATAAAAGGCAGACACATGGTCTGACATAGTCCCTCCACTGTCCCCAGGCTCACAGCTCTTCCTGTCCTGGGACACAGGGATTGGGGTTATCACCAAGTGCATGGGAGAGTGTGAGATGTGAGAATCTGGGTCTTCATATCTCAGGTTTTAAGGTTTTCTTAGTGGACATTTTTGTATTTTTAACTGCACATCTCTAGTATATTCAGTGGACTGTTTATAGTACTGTGAGTTTTCATGGGGGAAAGAGATAAAAGAGCTGTTCCAACCCATGTTGCTCAGTGTGACAATGTGGCAAGGATGGGTCATGGGTACACTGTCTTCCTCAGGCTGATTCATTTGTTTGTTTTTTTTTTTTTTTTTTTAATTGAAACAGAGACTCAGGTAATCCAAGCTGGCCTTGAACTCACTCTGTAGCCAAGGATGCCCTTGAACTCCTGATTTCCTGCCTCCACTCCCCTAGTGCTGGAACTGATGCCAGTTCTTTAGGAGTTCTGAGCAGTCTTTGGGAACTGGCCTATCTCCCTTAGCATTAGAGGATCCATGAAGAAGCCTTTCCATTCTGAGGTTGCCAAAGCACTTTTTGTCATCAGCTCTGTCTGTCCCTGTATCCTAGAGTTATCTATCATGGCATCTCTCTGGCCTTGGTTCTCATTCCTCTTCAGTCTCTCTCTTGTTGGAGTCTTGTATCTGTTTCCTTCTGTCTCGCTTCTTTTTTCATCTGTCCCTTTGTCTGTCTCACCTTCTAGAACCTGCAGTGTTTTCTGGTTTCTATGAGCCTTTTTTTCAGCCTGCCCTTTTGTTTGTTTTGCGTTGTTTATTTGAGGTAGGGTCTCACTCTAGCTCAGGCTGGCCTCAAACTCACAGCTATCCTACCTCTGCCCCCCAAGTGCTGGGATTAAAGTCATATGCCACCATGCCTGGCTCCTTTTTGGTTTTTGTTGTTATTGATTTTGGTTTTTCGAGGTAGGGTCTTGCTCTAGCCCAGGCTGAGCTGGAATGCACTCTGTAGTCTCAGAGTGGCCTTAAACTCATGGCAATCCTCCTACCTCTGCCTCCCAAGTGCTGGGATTAAAGATGTGCACCACCATGCCTGGCTCCTTTTTCTTTCTTTCTTTTTTTTTTTTTTTTTTTTTTGAGACAGAGAGAGAAGGAGAGGGAGACAGATAGAGATGGGCACGCCAGCAGCCTCTCAGCTGCTGCAAACAAAATCCAGATGTGTGCGTCCCCCTTGTGGTCAAGTGTGGCATTGCACCCTTGCGTCACTTTGCATCTGGCTGAACGTGGGACCTGAGATTGGAGGGACCTGGAGATTGGAACCGGCGTTCTTAGGTTTAGGAGGCAGGCGCCTTAACCGCTAAGCCATCTCTCCAGCCCTCCTTTTTGTTTTTTGAGACAGGGTCCCACACTATATGTAGCTCAGGCTGATCTGGAACTCACATTAGCCCAGCTTACTATGAACTTCCCACCATCTTCCTGCTTCAGCCTCCTGAGTGTGGAAATGACAGGCCTGAGCTGCCACATAGTCACACAGATTGGAAAAGACACAGACATGTATTGAAGGACTTAGGAGTCCCCAAAAGCCTGGAATTAATTACAAGCTCACCTGGACTTTACCATCTCAGTTCCCCACCCCTTAAGGCCACAGATGTACCAGGCCTATGATGCGCCCCCTCTATCCAGAGAGTCAGTGTGAACATGAACAGGATTCTCAGCTGTCATCTCATCTCAAGATTCACATGCTGAGTAACAGCAAGAATTTGAACCCATCTTATCTAAGGCCAAATTCTTAAACTTTTAAAGCATCCATCTCTACAGAGCTAAAAGCATCTAGGTCCTTCTACAATCAATGTTATTGCTTTTACATTGTTAGATTTGAACCCTGGGCCTTGCACATGTGTAAGCAAGTGCTCTACTACTAAGCTGTATCTCCAGGCTGCCTTCTGGGTTAAAGGGATGTAAATTTCCCACTGAGAAAATTTCCCTCTTCTGTGAGGTGCTGGGCACTTCTTGAGGATCCATGGCATGCAGCATGGCTCCTAGAGTCTGAGTCTCCAGAGGTCACAAACCCAAGAACTCCCCCAGGCATGTGCCCATGAAAGATGCAGACCTCATCTCCAGGCCTGTTGAACACATACGTTACTTGTGATGAAGCAGCCAGACAACCCCTATGATCCCTGAAAACTCTGTCCTCAGTGGCTGCTCTTGGATTAGCATCCTCTGCTTCTGCTTTAGGATTTTCCCTCTTGTTGGTCTCTCCTCTGTTGGTACATCAAATTTTTGTCTCTTGTGGCCTCAGATGAAATCCCCTCCCAAAGTTCTTGAAAGCCACCACTTACCAGGTCTTCTGTGACGTGCTGCCCTAGCAGCTGACCTTGTGCAAGACACCACTCTTGGTAGCTTCCATGTATTCTATTACTTCCTGTTATCAGGGCCAAGTCTCAGGTTTTTTTTTGTTTGTTTGTTTGTTTGTTTTTGTTGTTGTTGTTTTGTTTTGTTGGAGGTAAGGTTTCACTCTGGTCCAGGCTGACCTGGAATTAACTATGTAGTCTCAGGGTGGCCTCGAACTCATGGCGATCCTCCTACCTCTGCCTCCTGAGTGCCCGGCTTCAGGTTTTCTTATCAGAGGGCTTTCACTGTTGTTCTTAGAAAGGACTAATGTCACTCATTTCCATTCTTTGAGGCCCCCATTGTGAAGTCTTTGATCCAGCCACACTCTGTAGTGTTAAGTTTCCTCTCCAACAACAATTGGAAGAATTCCAGCGATGGGGATTCTTCCTGAAGCTGCAGCTGAAGTCTGTCTCAGCAAACAGACTCTGGGAGGGTCTATGACTGGAGAAGGGAGTCATATCTATTCTGTTCAGTTTTTCTCATTTGAGAATCCTTTTGTAATGTCATGAGTCCTAAACATTAAAGATAAAAGACCTGTGAGGATTCTGTCTGACTTGGGATGCACCCAAGGGTAGGTACTCAGAGTGTCTTTCATTCTGCAGCCACGTGCTAGCAGCATTTTCTAGGCATGGAGCTCTGTAGATAAAATGAACAAGCAGTGAAGTCACTCTTAAGCTGGGTCTTGAAACATGAATAGAATTCATTTCTCAGGCGGAGAAAAGCTCTCCATTTGATCATAGTGGTGGTTGCTCAATGAGATGAAAAGAGCATGGAAATTCCAGGGGAAGAGCCAGAGTCCTGGTAACCCACATGAGGGATATAATAGGGAACCTCACAGGGGCCCTAGGCTTCTGGGAATGAATGGAGGACTATATGACTGTTACTTCCAGGCTGGACATGATCATTAACATCTTGAATCAGCAGCTATGGTCACCTGCAGAAGCCCCTTACAAGATTAAGCCCACACAACATTCCCTGTGGAAAGGAGGGATGGGCTTGAGTTCACCCCCAAGGATATTTTTAATCCAAGGATAAAATATAAACTATTGGGATTGGAGAGATGGTTTAGCAGTTAAGGCACTTGCGTGAAGCCCAAGGGCCCAGGTTCAATTCCCCAGTACCCACATAAGCCAGATGCACAAGATGGCACATGCATCTGAAGTTCATTTGCAGTGGCTAGAGGCCCTGGCGTGCCCATTCTCCCCCGCCAAAAAAATTTTTTTAAGAAAGTTTAAAATTATATATACTGTTTAGCCAGGCATAGTGTTTCATGCCTGTAATCCCAGCATTTGGGAGGCTGAGATAGGAGGATTACCACGAGTTTTGCAGCCAGTGTAGGCTGCAGAGTGGGTGCCAAGTTAGCCTGGGCTAAAGTGAGATCTTGTCTCAGAAAAAAACACAAAAATGTGTGGCCGCACACACCTTTAATCCCAGCACTTGGGAGGCAGAGGTAGGAGGATTGCTATGATTTTGAGGCCACCCTGAGACAACAGAGTGAGTTCCAGGTCAGCCTGGGCTAGAGCGAGACCCTTCCTTGAAAAAAAAATGTGTGTGCGTGTATGTGTGTGCTGGTAACAATGGCTGGGGAAGGAAGACATGCCTGTAAGTCACCTGTGGTCCTAAGTAACCCCAATAAACTCATTGGTTCTCTAAATTGAACTTTTGTTTTTCTTTTTTATTTGAGAGAGGTAGGCAGATAGAGAACGGGTGTGCTAGGGCCTCCAGCCACTGCAAAGGAATTCCAGACCATGTGCCACCTTGTACATCTGGCTTACATGAGTACTGGGGAATCGAACCTAGGTCCTTAGGCTTTGCAGGCAAGTGCCTTAACCGCTGAGCCATCTCTCCAGCCCATGGTTGTTTTGTTTTGTTTTTTTTCTCTGTCAGATTTTGCTCATCGGTGGTGAACAGAAATAGACTCAGAAAAAGTCATGCACCAGGGGTGTCAAGGCTGAGATGTGAAGTGTTCTGAAGAGAGGGTGCTCAGGGTAATAGTAGCAGCCCTGAGGTCTGGATCTGGGGGGAGACTGAGGAAATGTGGGGTCCTATAAAAAGATCAAGACTTTTTGAAAAGCCCAAGACTTAGCTACAGAATTTCTTAGTGGGAACTCTGAGGAGATGTATGGAGCTATGAGGAACAGTTCTAAAAAGCCATCTGGGGACAGTGATACAAACCTGTCAGTCAAGCATTCATAAAGCGAGGGCATTAGGATCAGGAGTTCAAGATTACCTTTAGCTACACAGTGAGTTAGAGGCCAACCAGGAGTCCAAAAAAATTTTTTTCTGAGGTGGAAGAGGAACCTCTGATGAAAATCCAGGGTTCGAGGAGTTTTGAGGAGCTATAAGGAACGGGGTTATTGAGAAGTGGGGACCTATACTCTGCAGGGACTGAGTCCTGAAGTGGGGACCTATACTCTGCAGGGACTGAGTCCTGCAGTGGGCAGAGGCACTGGAGGAAGCGTGGGAAGCAAGGTGCAAGGCTCTGCAGCTGAGCCCAGCAGTCCAAGCCCTCTACTGCCTGAGAAAGGTGGAAGCCTTGGCAATCCTCAACTGGCACCTACAAGGGCGGTTCCAAAGGCTGTTTGGGGGCGTGTCTCTGGATGGGACGCGGCGGCGGTTGGCTGACTGCCGCGGAGGGGGCGGGACAGCGGCGGTTGGCTCCCGCTCGAGCGCTCCGGGTAGCGGGTCGCCTCTCCGCGCTCGGCCGGCCAGCTGTCCGTGGACGACCTGCGGCGCCACACGCCTTCCTCACCTCCGCCTGGCCGCGACACGAGCGACGTCCTGCGGCAGATGATGTCCATCACCGACCACAGCCTGGACGAGACGCAGGCCAGGTGCGGGGGTGAGGGGGCGGCTGCAGAGAGGGGCAGGGCGAGGCAGCGCGGCGGGTAGGGAAATGAGGCCCTGGACTGAGCTGGGCTGAGGGTCTCCGGAGCTCCTCCTGGGATAGGTGGGGTGGCCTTGTGGTAAAAAGGGGTGTAGGGGTTACTGGGGATGAGTGCCCAGCCACAGGTACTCACCGGACTTAGGAAGGATGAGTGACCGAGAGGATGGGTTAGTGGCCTTTATGAGGACAGGAAGCTTGCTGGACCAGACACTTTGGAAAAAAGCCCAGGAAGGTCTGTGTACAAAACTGAAAAGCTGAGCTGGAGTAATTTGATGTGGGAACTGAGGGCCATGGGAAACTTTAAAGGGAAAGGGTTAGTGGAGAGCTGGGTAGACATGGAAGACCTTGGAGGTTTTCTGCTTGAGGCAGTCTCCTTGAACTCACTGTGTGGCTGAGGATAACCTTGAACTCCTGATCCTCCTGCCTCCTACCCCCAAGTACTGGAATGACAAGTGTATGCCACCACACCAGAGGACCCATTTTAAAAATTAATTTGTCAGGCTGGAAAGATGGCTTAGTGGTTAAGGCACTTGTCTGCAATGCCAAAGGACCCAGGTTTTATTCCCCAGTACCCATGCAGGCCCAATGCACAGGGTGGCACATGCGTCTAGAATTCCTTTGCAGTGGCTAGAGGCCCTAACAAGCCCATTCTTTCTCTATCTGCAGTGATGGGAGGCCCTGGGTGCCCATTCTCACTCCTTTTTCCCCACCTCTCAAAAATATTTTAAAAAGCCGGGTGTGGTGGCGCACGCCTTTAATCCCAGCACTCGGGAGGCAGAGGTAGGAGGATCGCCGTGAGTTCAAGGCCACCCTGAGATTGCATAGTTAACTCCAGGTCAGCCTGGGCCAGAGTGAGAACCTACCTCAAAAAACCAAAGAAAAACCAAAAATAAATAAATAAATAAATAAATAAATAAATAAAAAAGCCAGGGGTGGAGGCTGGAGAGATGGCTTAGCCATTAAGATGTTTACCTGCAAAGCCAAAGGATCCAGTTCGATTCTCCAGGACCCATGTAAACCAGATGCACAAGGAGGTGCATGCATCTGGAGTTTGTTTGCAGTGGCTGGAGGCCCTGACACTCCCATTCTCTCCCTCTCTCTCTCTCTCTCTCTCTCTCTCTCTGCCTCTTTCTCTCTCTCTCAAATAAATAAAATATATTTTTAAGGAAAGCCAGGTGTGGTGGTGCATGCCTTTAATCCCAGCACTTGGGAGGTAGAGGTAGGAGGATTGCTGTGAGTTCAAGGCCAGGCTGAGACTACATAGTGAATTCCAGGTCCAAATATATATATATATGAAAGGGGTCTGTTTTGGATTGAAGGCTGTTCCAGGGTCTGATAGTGTGAACTGTGTAGCCACTAGAGTTCTTGGATGAAGACAGGTTACATAGCCAGGTAAACAACAGTAACAACCAGTAGCCCCAGAAAAGCATGTGTTTGCTATTCCACTTTGTGTGTCATTGTACTCCCTTCCACTGAGCCAAAGGCTTTGCATGCATGCCTGGCAGGTGCAAACTTTCCTTTGCTTCTTTGAAAAGTTGGCTTTTTCTGCATTTTATAGCCTATGTCTGGAAAGTTCGAAATGGTTTTCACCCTCCAATTAATTTCATTCCATTTGTGAGCATTATTTCAGGTGTTGGAGAAGCAAAGATGGTCTCTGCTTTCTTAAGTTCTTCAGGGTGTGGGGAGACTAATTTATCAATAGTTCTAGAACAGGAGTTTCTGTATAGAAGGAATTAGAGCTAAGCCCAGAGAAGATGCCTTTCTGTGAGGCCTTTTTAGGCTAGTCTCAGAGAAGGGGCTTTGTACTTCTCACAGTGTCTGGCACTAAGCACTTATTAAAATTTCATGACACTGAAGAGATTCTAGAAGGATTTATAGGATCTGAGGAGAGAGAAGATGGGCTTTTTGTACCCAGAAACTGTCAACACAGAAGCAACACCTTGATGGGTCTTGGGAACTGCTAAGGGGCTGAGCTCTGTTGAGATATGGCCTCCAGGCATCAGTGGCCCAGCATAGCCCCAAGGCTGTAATCTCTTGAAGTTCTAGTGTGCCCTAGGGGGCCAGTGTGTCTATATAGAGCAATAAAGTCACTCACTTTTTCAGTTCTAGAAGATAGCTTGCTTTAAAAATATAATTTATTTATTGACAATCTTTACATGTTTATGTCTTATTTTTATAAGGCAGAGAGAGAGAGAGAATGGGCACACAAGGGCCTCCAGCCACTGCAAATGAACTCCAGGTGCATGTGCTCTCTTGTGCATCTGGCTTACATGAGTACTGGGGAATCGAACCTGGGTCCTTAGGTTTCACAGGCAAATGTCTTAACCACTAAGCAATCTCTCCAGCTGCTATATGTCTTATTTTAATTACATTCACCTCCCATTACCTTCTCTTGCCCCCTCCTCCTCCTCCTCCTTCTGAACCCTTCCCAACTAGTCCCTATTCTACTTTTTTTATTGCTTGTATTAGGCTGCTGGTTTAATTTTATAATTAGCACTTTCATATTTGGGCTATTTTCAAATATAGAACTACTATGAGTTGCATACTACATAAGTGTATTTATATACGTGTATGAATCTGTATGATGTGTGTGTACACATGTACATGCCATGGTGCATGTGTGGATGCCTGAGACAGCTTTGGAGATTTTTCCTCTTTCTCCACCCTGCTTGACACAGGTTTTTCTTATAATTTTGTTTTTCTCACCACTCTAACTAGCCAGTGAGCTTCTGGTGCTCCACCTCCCATTGCCAGCAGTGTGCTGGGATTATACATAAGCCACTTTGCATCCAGCTTTACTTGGGTGCTGAGGAGTCATACTTGGGCTGGCAAGCCTGTAAGCAAGTGGCTTTAACCTCTGAGTCATCTCCCCAGTCCCAACTTTGATTTTTTTTTTTTTTTTTGGTGACCTACTGAGTTTAATTAGGGTTGCTTACATGAGCACAGGTAGGGTTATTTACTGGACCACAGGCAACTTAGTGACTATACCACTGAAGAAAATGTTCCTCCCCCACCACCATTAACTGCAAATAAATCCTCAGGAAGGGATGGGGGGGTCCCAAGCTTCTCTACAACCCATGATGGGGCCACCCTTGTAATGGCAGCCACAAATACAATGGGTTTGGTATGACTGGAAGAAAGCATTCCATAGCACTCCTCCCCAACCTCTGGCTTTTATGTTCTTTCCATCTTATCTTCTGAAATATTCTCTGAGCCTTTGGGAGGTGTACAGATGTCTCATTTAATACTGAGCATTCAATAATCACTTACTCTCAGCACTTTGACAATTTTTTTGTGGTTTTTCGAGGTAGGGTCTCGCTATAGCCCAGGCTGACCTACAGTTCATTATGTAGTCTCAGGATGACCTTGAACTCATGGTAATCCTCCTACTTCTGCCTCCCAAGTGCTGGGATTAAGTGCATCACCATAGCTGGATTTCCATTTTGACAAATTTTGAGTCTCCCCTGTAATCACCACCCCTGCAAAAAGAAATTTCTCTGACCAAAGTTGAGAGCAGCACTAATCTATGGGTATAAACATAAATATTAGAGGGCAAAGCTTGTTTATTTTAAGTTTTTAGAAGTTAAATAGGATCTAGGTATGGGTGCTAAAGCAGGTGAATTGTAGTTCAAGGCCAGTTTAGGTGGTGCATGCTCAGCATTGGGGCGGGGTGGGGAGCTGAGGTAGGAGGATTACCATGAGTTTGAGGCCAGCCTGGGCTATAAAGTGAATTCCATGTCAGCCTAGGCTAGGTAAGACCCTACCTCAAAAGAACAAAAAGAAAAAATAGGCTATGTAATGAAACCTTCAAAATAAATAATTATTAAAGTTAAATGTGTGGGAAGTAGTAGTCATGCTTTATCTGTTAAAGTACTTGTGAAGTAGCTGGCTCCTGACTTCTTTCTGAGTATCTGTTGAGATTTTGAAATCTCTACTTTTTTGACCTTGACTTTAGATAAACTCAAGGTTCTGAATATCACCCAAGTTTTGACAAGCCTTTAGTTCTTAGCCGGGCCACTTACTCCACTCTGGAGAAAAACGGACTTGTTGGATCTTTGTCTCACAATCTGAAGTCGCTGTGGGTTTTTCACCCATAGATTCAACTGAACTCAGCTTAAAAATATATTGAGGAGAAATACATAAAGTTTGAGGTTGCCTAGAGTGAGACCCTGTCTCAAGACAACAAATACATACATATATATATATATATATACATATATACATATATATATACACACATATAAAGCATGATAAGGTCATGCACACCAACAGTCTCAACACTCCAAAAGATGGCACAGGAAGATCAGGAATTCAAGGTTATCTCAGCTATATAGGGTGTTTTAGAACAGTCAGCTACCATAGTCTCTAACTCTAAAGATAACACCAGGAAGATCAGAAAGCCGGGGTGGTGGCGCACGCCTTTAATCCCAGCTCGGGAGGCAGAGGTAGGGTATTGAGAGTTCGAGGCCACCCTGAGACTACATAGTGAATTCCAGGTAAGCCCTAACCAGAGTGAAACCCTACCGAAAAACAAAAAAAAAAAAAAAAAAATTGCATCTGAAAGGACCTGTGCACCTTTTTCCTTGTAATAGTTCCCTAAACAGTATAACACCACTTATGTAGCATTTGCATTGTACCAAATATTATAAATAATTGAGAGATGATTTAAAGTACATGGGAGGATATACAAAGGTTATGTACAAAGTTCACACCATTTTGCATATGGAAATTGAGCATCATGATTTTGGTATTGGTGGGCGGGGCAGTGCTGGAACCAATGTTCAAGGCACAAAGACTCTACAAAACCTGATAGATTATTAACCCAGGAGGGTAATCAGATTGTGATTTTCCTATCAACTGGCTGGACCAGACTTTTGTAAATCT
This sequence comes from Orientallactaga sibirica, assembly GCA_036365145.1. Taxonomy (NCBI): domain Eukaryota; kingdom Metazoa; phylum Chordata; class Mammalia; order Rodentia; family Dipodidae; genus Orientallactaga; species Orientallactaga sibirica. The sequence goes on from JAEOAD010002758.1 coordinate 2,258,082, forward strand.
CTCTGACCCGGCCAGTCTTTCATTGTGCCTGTGTCTTTTACAACTCTGGAGTCAGTGTAACACAATTGAGTCCAGCCAGAATTTTGTATCTCAGATGTGAGGCCCTCTCAACCTTATCATGCCGTAAGTGTACCTAAAGAAGAGCCCTCTGTTTGTGACAACATTATACCATTGATTATCAGGTTGATCTGTATAACCTGGCTAGGTCTCTCTCTACCCTCTTCTCTCCACCATGTTCATCCCTCTGGAAGCTGTGTGCTTGGTAGAGGAGGATGACCCTTCCTGTACAGGAGGACCATTCTTCAGTCAAGGGTAAGTGAGTAGCTGTCTCCTGCTAGAACCTTCTGACAAGCTCTCAAGGACCATTTGTAGGAAAAAGAAAAGAAAATTCTCTCTCCCTTCCTCCCTTCTTCCCTCTCCTCCCTCCTTACCTCTGGTTTGGCTTTTAAGATAGGGTCTCATGTAGCCCAGGCTAGCCTCAAACTCATTATGTAGCTAATGATGGCCTTGAACTCCTCCTTCTGCCTCCATTTCCTAAGTGCTAAAATTATAGGAATTATAGGCATGAGTATGGTTCAAGATTTTTTTTCCATTTCTGTGAAACATGTCATTGGAATTTTTGTGGGGATATCATTGAATCTGAAGATTGTTTCTAATAATCTAGCCATTTTCACAATATTTTGTCCATCCATGATCATGGGAGATTCTTCAATCTCCTGGTGTGTTCAGTTTCTTTCTTCATTTCCATAGGTTATTGTATTGACTGTCTCAACTGCCTTTATGAGTGCTTTCTTTATCAGCTAGGATTGAGGGATCCTCTCTCAGAGCTGTCTGGCTCCACAGTTATCGGCTTTCAAGGTCCTTGATCAGTATTTGAGTAGTAAGCCCTCTTGAGTATCTATTGCAAGTTCTGGCCCCTCCTCAAAAGAGTATGTGCTGATTCCATTCCCTTTGGGAACTTAGGCCACAGTTGCCTAGGAATTTTAAATTAATCTCAGTTGCCCTGGAGCCTAGAAGCTAGCACTCATCAAAGGCTGGTGGGCTCCTTTTTGTCTTGTAATGAGATTCCTAAGAAGTCAGCATGAGATTCTAAATCTGGGAATTGCTTAGGGGTGACTTGGGGAAACATCATGGAAACAGGAAGCAAATAGTCTGCAGAGTTGTCCTGGAATACCTGACACTGTAGCAGACATCACTTATCTTTTAGTCTACATGAACTGCTCTAATAGAATACCCTAGATGGTGGCTTCTAAGTTAAAGAAATGCATAGTTCCAGTTTCTGGAGGCTGGGAATTCAACAGTAAAAGTATCAGGAGATCCCAGGTCTGATAAGGGCTGCTTCATAGACAGCCATCTTCCATCTTCTCCTGTGTTCTTGCATGTGGTGCTACAGAACTCTCTGGGCTTCTCCTGTCTTTTTCCTAGGGCTCCTTATAATCACACTAATGCTATTGTATGAGGTTCCACACTCATGACCTAACACCTCAAAGTCACACCTTCCAAATACGGTAGCATTAGGATTAGATTTCAATTTATGAATTTGGAAGACTGGGATATAGCTCAGTGATGGAGTGCTTATTTGCCTGGCATGGATTACATGTGTACTTGTTCTTAGAAAGGACTAATGTCACTCATTTCCATTCTTTGAGGCCCCCATTGTGAAGTCTTTGATCCAGCCACACTCTGTAGTGTTAAGTTTCCTCTCCAACAACAATTGGAAGAATTCCAGCGATGGGGATTCTTCCTGAAGCTGCAGCTGAAGTCTGTCTCAGCAAACAGACTCTGGGAGGGTCTATGACTGGAGAAGGGAGTCATATCTATTCTGTTCAGTTTTTCTCATTTGAGAATCCTTTTGTAATGTCATGAGTCCTAAACATTAAAGATAAAAGACCTGTGAGGATTCTGTCTGACTTGGGATGCACCCAAGGGTAGGTACTCAGAGTGTCTTTCATTCTGCAGCCACGTGCTAGCAGCATTTTCTAGGCATGGAGCTCTGTAGATAAAATGAACAAGCAGTGAAGTCACTCTTAAGCTGGGTCTTGAAACATGAATAGAATTCATTTCTCAGGTGGAGAAAAGCTCTCCATTTGATCATAGTGGTGGTTGCTCAATGAGATGAAAAGAGCATGGAAATTCCAGGGGAAGAGCCAGAGTCCTGGTAACCCACATGAGGGATATAATAGGGAACCTCACAGGGGCCCTAGGCTTCTGGGAATGAATGGAGGACTATATGACTGTTACTTCCAGGCTGGACATGATCATTAACATCTTGAATCAGCAGCTATGGTCACCTGCAGAAGCCCCTTACAAGATTAAGCCCACACAACATTCCCTGTGGAAAGGAGGGATGGGCATGAGTTCACCCCCAAGGATATTTTTATCCAAGGATAAAATATAAACTATTGGGATTGGAGAGATGGTTTAGCAGTTAAGGCACTTGCGTGAAGCCCAAGGGCCCAGGTTCAATTCCCCAGTACCCACATAAGCCAGATGCACAAGATGGCACGTGCATCTGAAGTTCATTTGCAGTGGCTAGAGGCCCTGGCGTGCCCATTCTCCCCCCCAAAAAAAATTTTTTTAAGAAAGTTTAAAATTATATATACTGTTTAGCCAGGCATAGTGTTTCATGCCTGTAATCCCAGCATTTGGGAGGCTGAGATAGGAGGATTACCATGAGTTTTGCAGCCAGTGTGGGCTGCAGAGTGGGTGCCAAGTTAGCCTGGGCTAAAGTGAGATCTTGTCTCAGAAAAAACACAAAAATGTGTGGCCACACACACCTTTAATCCCAGCACTTGGGAGGCAGAGGTAGGAGGATTGCTATGATTTTGAGGCCACCCTGAGACAACAGAGTGAGTTCCAGGTCAGCCTGGGCTACAGTGAGACCCTACCTTGAAAAAAAATGTGTGTGCGTGTATGTGTGTGCTGGTAACAATGGCTGGGGAAGGAAGACATGCCTGTAAGTCACCTGTGGTCCTAAGTAACCCCAATAAACTCATTGGTTCTCTAAATTGAACTTTTGTTTTTCTTTTTTATTTGAGAGAGGTAGGCAGATATAGAACGGGTGTGCTAGGGCCTCCAGCCACTGCAAAGGAATTCCAGACCATGTGCCACCTTGTACATCTGGCTTACATGAGTACTGGGGAATCGAACCTAGGTCCTTAGGCTTTGCAGGCAAGTGCCTTAACCGCTGAGCCATCTCTCCAGCCCATGGTTGTTTTGTTTTGTTTTTTTCTCTGTCAGATTTTGCTCATCGGTGGTGAACAGAAATAGACTCAGAAAAAGTCATGCACCAGGGGTGTCAAGGCTGAGATGTGAAGTGTTCTGAAGAGAGGGTGCTCAGGGTAATAGTAGCAGCCCTGAGGTCTGGATCTGGGGGGAGACTGAGGAAATGTGGGGTCCTATAAAAAGATCAAGACTTTTTGAAAAGCCCAAGACTTAGATACAGAATTTCTTAGTGGGAACTCTGAGGAGATGTATGGAGCTATGAGGAACAGTTCTAAAAAGCCATCTGGGGACAGTGATACAAACCTGTCAGTCAAGCATTCATAAAGCGAGGGCATTAGGATCAGGAGTTCAAGATTACCTTTAGCTACACAGTGAGTTAGGCCAACCAGGAGTCCAAAAAAATTTTTTTCTGAGGTGGAAGAGGAACCTCTGAGGAAAATCCAGGGTTCGAGGAGTTTTGAGGAGCTATAAGGAACGGGGTTATTGAGAAGTGGGGACCTATACTCTGCAGGGACTGAGTCCTGCAGTGGGCAGAGGCACTGGAGGAAGCGTGGGAAGCAAGGTGCAAGGCTCTGCAGCTGAGCCCAGCAGTCCAAGCCCTCTACTGCCTGAGAAAGGTGGAAGCCTTGGCAATCCTCAACTGGCACCTACAAGGGCGGTTCCAAAGGCTGTTTGGGGGCGTGTCTCTGGATGGGACTCGGCTGCGGTTGGCTGGCTGCCGCGGAGGGGGCGGGACAGCGGCGGTTGGCTCCCGCTCGAGCGCTCCGGGTAGCGGGTCGCCTCTCCGCGCTCGGCCGGCCAGCTGTCCGTGGACGACCTGCGGCGCCACACGCCTTCCTCACCTCCGCCTGGCCGCGACACGAGCGACGTCCTGCGGCAGATGATGTCCATCACCGACCACAGCCTGGACGAGACGCAGGCCAGGTGCGGGGTGAGGGGGGCTGCAGAGAGGGGCAGGGCGAGGCAGCGCGGCGGGTAGGGAAATGAGGCCCTGGACTGAGCTGGGCTGAGGGTCTCCGGAGCTCCTCCTGGGATAGGTGGGGTGGCCTTGTGGTAAAGGGGTGTAGGGGTTACTGGGGATGAGTGCCCAGCCACAGGTACTCACCGGACTTAGGAAGGATGAGTGACCGAGAGGATGGGTTAGTGGCCTTTATGAGGACAGGAAGCTTGCTGGACCAGACACTTTGGAAAAAAGCCCAGGAAGGTCTGTGTACAAAACTGAAAAGCTGAGCTGGAGTAATTTGATGTGGGAACTGAGGGCCATGGGAAACTTTAAAGGGAAAGGGTTAGTGGAGAGCTGGGTAGACATGGAAGACCTTGAGGTTTTCTGCTTGAGGCAGTCTCCTTGAACTCACTGTGTGGCTGAGGATAACCTTGAACTCCTGATCCTCCTGCCTCCTACCCCCAAGTACTGGAATGACAAGTGTATGCCACCACACCAGAGGACCCATTTTAAAAATTAATTTGTCAGGCTGGAAAGATGGCTTAGTGGTTAAGGCACTTGTCTGCAAAGCCAAAGGACCCAGGTTTTATTCCCCAGTACCCATGCAGGCCCAATGCACAGGGTGGCACATGCGTCTAGAATTCCTTTGCAGTGGCTAGAGGCCCTAACAAGCCCATTCTTTCTCTATCTGCAGTGATGGGAGGCCCTGGGTGCCCATTCTCACTCCTTTTTCCCCACCTCTCAAAAATATTTTAAAAAGCCGGGTGTGGTGGCGCACGCCTTTAATCCCAGCACTCGGGAGGCAGAGGTAGGAGGATCGCTGTGAGTTCAAGGCCACCCTGAGATTGCATAGTTAACTCCAGGTCAGCCTGGGCCAGAGTGAGAACCTACCTCAAAAAACCAAAGAAAAACCAAAAATAAATAAATAAATAAATAAATAAATAAATAAAAAAGCCAGGGGTGGAGGCTGGAGAGATGGCTTAGCCATTAAGATGTTTACCTGCAAAGCCAAAGGATCCAGTTCGATTCTCCAGGACCCATGTAAACCAGATGCACAAGGAGGTGCATGCATCTGGAGTTTGTTTGCAGTGGCTGGAGGCCCTGACACTCCCATTCTCTCTCTCTCTCTCTGCCTCTTTCTCTCTCTCTCAAATAAATAAAATATATTTTTAAGGAAAGCCAGGTGTGGTGGTGCATGCCTTTAATCCCAGCACTTGGGAGGTAGAGGTAGGAGGATTGCTGTGAGTTCAAGGCCAGGCTGAGACTATATAGTGAATTCCAGGTCCAAATATATATATATGTGAAAGGGGTCTGTTTTGGATTGAAGGCTGTTCCAGGGTCTGATAGTGTGAACTGTGTAGCCACTAGAGTTCTTGGATGAAGACAGGTTACATAGTCAGGTAAACAACAGTAACAACCAGTAGCCCCAGAAAAGCATGTGTTTGCTATTCCACTTTGTGTGTCATTGTACTCCCTTCCATGCCTGGCAGGTGCAAACTTTCCTTTGCTTCTTTGAAAAGTTGGCTTTTTCTGCATTTTATAGCCTATGTCTGGAAAGTTAGAAATGGTTTTCACCCTCCAATTAATTTCATTCCATTTGTGAGCATTATTTCAGGTGTTGGAGAAGCAAACATGGCTAAGGTGGTCTCTGCTTTCTTAAGTTCTTCAGGGTGTGGGGAGACTAATTTATCAATACTTCTAGAACAGGAGTTTCTGTATAGAGGGAATTAGAGCTAAGCCCAGAGAAGATGCCTTTCTGTGAGGCCTTTTTAGGCTAGTCTCAGAGAAGGGGCTTTGTACTTCTCACAGTGTCTGGCACTAAGCACTTATTAAAATTTCATGACACTGAAGAGATTCTAGAAGGATTTATAGGATCTGAGGAGAGAGAAGATGGGCTTTTTGTACCCAGAAACTGTCAACACAGAAGCAACACCTTGATGGGTCTTGGGAACTGCTAAGGGGCTGAGCTCTGTTGAGATATGGCCTCCAGGCATCAGTGGCCCAGCATAGCCCCAAGGCTGTAATCTCTTGAAGTTCTAGTGTACCCTAGGGGGCCAGTGTGTCTATATAGAGCAATAAAGTCACTCACTTTTTCAGTTCTAGAAGATAGCTTGCTTTTAAAATATAATTTATTTATTGACAATCTTTACATGTTTATGTCTTATTTTTATAAGGCAGAGAGAGAGAGAGAGAATGGACACACAAGGGCCTCCAGCCACTGCAAATGAACTCCAGGTGCATGTGCTCTCTTGTGCATCTGGCTTACATGAGTACTGGGGAATCGAACCTGGGTCCTTAGGTTTCACAGGCAAATGTCTTAACCACTAAGCAATCTCTCCAGCTGCTATATGTCTTATTTTAATTACATTCACCTCCCATTACCTTCTCTTGCCCCCTCCTCCTCCTCCTCCTCCTTCTGAACCCTTCCCAACTAGTCCCTATTCTACTTTTTTTATTGCTTGTATTAGGCTGCTGGTTTAATTTTATAATTAGCACTTTCATATTTGGGCTATTTTCAAATATAGAACTACTATACATAAGTGTATTTATATACGTGTATGAATCTGTATGATGTGTGTGTACACATGTACATGCCATGGTGCATGTGTGGATGCCTGAGACAGCTTTGGAGATTTTTCCTCTTTCTCCACCCTGCTTGACACAGGTTTTTCTTATAATTTTGTTTTTCTCACCACTCTAACTAGCCAGTGAGCTTCTGGTGCTCCACCTCCCATTGCCAGCAGTGTGCTGGGATTATACATAAGCCACTTTGCATCCAGCTTTACTTGGGTGCTGAGGAGTCATACTTGGGCTGGCAAGCCTGTAAGCAAGTGGCTTTAACCTCTGAGTCATCTCCCCAGTCCCAACTTTGATTTTTTTTTTTTTTGGTGACCTACTGAGTTTAATTAGGGTTGCTTACATGAGCACAGGTAGGGTTATTTACTGGAACACAGGCAACTTAGTGACTATACCACTGAAGAAAATGTTCCTCCCCCACCACCATTAACTGCAAATAAATCCTCAGGAAGGGATGGGGGGGGTCCCAAGCTTCTCTACAACCCATGATGGGGCCACCCTTGTAATGGCAGCCACAAATACAATGGGTTTGGTATGTCTGGAAGAAAGCATTCCATAGCACTCCTCCCCAACCTCTGGCTTTTATGTTCTTTCCATCTTATCTTCTGAAGTATTCTCTGAGCCTTTGGGAGGTGTACAGATGTCTCATTTAATACTGAGCATTCAATAATCACTTACTCTCAGCACTTTGACAATTTTTTTGTGGTTTTTCGAGGTAGGGTCTCGCTATAGCCCAGGCTGACCTACAGTTCATTATGTAGTCTCAGGATGACCTTGAACTCATGGTAATCCTCCTACTTCTGCCTCCCAAGTGCTGGGATTAAGTGCATCACCATAGCTGGATTTCCATTTTGACAAATTTTGAGTCTCCCCTGTAATCACCACCCCTGCAAAAAGAAATTTCTCTGACCAAAGTTGAGAGCAGCACTAATCTATGGGTATAAACATAAATATTAGAGGGCAAAGCTTGTTTATTTTAAGTTTTTAGAAGTTAAATAGGGATCTAGGTATGGGTGCTAAAGCAGGTGAATTGTAGTTCAAGGCCAGTTTAGGTGGTGCATGCTCAGCATTGGGGGCGGGGTGGGGGAGCTGAGGTAGGAGGATTACCATGAGTTTGAGGCCAGCCTGGGCTATAAAGTGAATTCCATGTCAGCCTAGGCTAGGGTAAGACCCTACCTCAAAAGAACAAAAAAGAAAAAAATAGGCTATGTAATGAAACCTTCAAAAATAAATAATTATTAAAGTTAAATGTGTGGGAAGTAGTAGTCATGCTTTATCTGTTAAAGTACTTGTGAAGTAGCTGGCTCCTGACTTCTTTCTGAGTATCTGTTGAGATTTTGAAATCTCTTACTTTTTTGGACCTTGACTTTAGATAAACTCAAGGTTCTGAATATCACCCAAGTTTTGACAAGCCTTTAGTTCTTAGCCGGGCCACTTACTCCACTCTGGAGAAAACACGACTTGGTTGGATCTTTGTCTCACAATCTGAAGTCGCTGTGGGTTTTTCACCCATAGATTCAACTGAACTCAGCTTAAAAATATATTGAGGAGAAATACATAAAGTTTGAGGCTGCCTAGAGTGAGACCCTGTCTCAAGACAACAAATACATACATATATATATACACACATATATACATACATCCACAATGTATGTATGCATGTAGGTAAAGCATGATAAGGTCATGCACACCTACAGTCTCAACACTCCAAAAGATGGCACAGGAAGATCAGGAATTCAAGGTTATCCTCAGCTATATAGGGTGTTTTAGAACAGCCTCAGCTACCATAGTCTCTAACTCTAATCCTAACCCCTCACCAAGATGACATCAGGCCGGGCGTCAGGAATTCAACGTTAATCCCAGCACTCGGGAGGCAGAGGTAGGAGGATCGCTGAGAGTTCGAGGCCACCCTGAGACAGCATAGTGAATTCCAGGTCAGCCTGGACCAAGTGTAACCTCGAAAAACCTAAAAAAAAAAAAAAATTGCATCTGGAAGGACCTGTGCACCTTTTTCCTTGTAATAGTTCCCTAAACAGTATAACACCACTTATGTAGCATTTGCATTGTACCAAATATTATAAATAATTGAGAGATGATTTAAAGTACATGGGAGGATATACAAAGGTTATGTACAAAGTTCACACCATTTTGCATATGGAAATTGAGCATCATGATTTTGGTATTGGTGGGCGGGGCAGTCCTGGAACCAATGTTCAAGGCACAAAGACTCTACAAAACCTGATAGATTATTAACCCAGGAGGGTAATCAGATTGTGATTTTCCTATCAACTGGCTGGACCAGACTTTTGTAAATCTCTCTGACCCGGCCAGTCTTTCATTGTGCCTGTGTCTTTTACAACTCTGGAGTCAGTGTAACACAATTGAGTCCAGCCAGAATTTTGTATCTCAGATGTGAGGCCCTCTCAACCTTATCATGCCGTAAGTGTACCTAAAGAAGAGCCCTCTGTTTGTGACAACATTATACCATTGATTATCAGGTTGATCTGTATAACCTGGCTAGGTCTCTCTCTACCCTCTTCTCTCTCCACCATGTTCATCCCTCTGGAAGCTGTGTGCTTGGTAGAGGAGGATGACCCTTCCTGTACAGGAGGACCATTCTTCAGTCAAGGGTAAGTGAGTAGCTGTCTCCTGCTAGAACCTTCTGACAAGCTCTCAAGGACCATTTGTAGGAAAAAGAAAAGAAAATTCTCTCTCCCTTCCTCCCTTCTTCCCTCTCTCCCTCCCTCCTTACCTCTGGTTTGGCTTTTAAGATAGGGTCTCATGTAGCCCAGGCTAGCCTCAAACTCATTATGTAGCCAATGATGGCCTTGAACTCCTCCTTCTGCCTCCATTTCCTAAGTGCTAAAATTATAGGAATTATAGGCATGAGTATGGTTCAAGATTTTTTTTCCATTTCTGTGAAACATGTCATTGGAATTTTTGTGGGGATATCATTGAATCTGAAGATTGTTTCTAATAATCTAGCCATTTTCACAATATTTTGTCCATCCATGATCATGGGAGATTCTTCAATCTCCTGGTGTGTTCAGTTTCTTTCTTCATTTCCATAGGTTATTGTATTGACTGTCTCAACTGCCTTTATGAGTGCTTTCTTTATCAGCTAGGATTGAGGGATCCTCTCTCAGAGCTGTCTGGCTCCACAGTTATCGGCTTTCAAGGTCCTTGATCAGTATTTGAGTAGTAAGCCCTCTTGAGTATCTATTGCAAGTTCTGGCCCCTCCCTCAAAAGAGTATGTGCTGATTCCATTCCCTTGGGAATCCTTAGGCCACAGTTGCCTAGGAATTTTAAATTAATCTCAGTTGCCCTGGAGCCTAGAAGCTAGCACTCATCAAAGGCTGGTGGGCTCCTTTTTTGTCTTGTAATGAGATTCCTAAGAAGTCAGCATGAGATTCTAAATCTGGGAATTGCTTAGGGGTGACTTGGGGAAACATCATGGAAACAGGAAGCAAATAGTCTGCAGAGTTGTCCTGGAATACCTGACACTGTAGCAGACATCACTTATCTTTTAGTCTACATGAACTGCTCTAATAGAATACCCTAGACCTGGTGGCTTCTAAGTTAAAGAAATGCATAGTTCCAGTTTCTGGAGGCTGGGAATTCAACAGTAAAAGTATCAGGAGATCCCAGGTCTGATAAGGGCTGCTTCATAGACAGCCATCTTCCATCTTCTCCCTGTGTTCTTGCATGTGGTGCTACAGAACTCTCTGGGCTTCTCCCTGTCTTTTTCCTAGGGCTCCTTATAATCACACTAATGCTATTGTATGAGGTTCCACACTCATGACCTAACACCTCAAAGTCACACCTTCCAAATACGGTAGCATTAGGATTAGATTTCAATTTATGAATTTGGAAGACTGGGGATATAGCTCAGTGATGGAGTGCTTATTTGCCTGGCATGGATTACATGTGTGCCACCACACCCAGTACCATGTGCCTTTCTATGGGGGGAGGGGTTGAGACAAAACTCTGTAGTCCAGACTAGCCTGGTGACTTACTGTGTAGCCCAGGCTAGCCTTAAACTCAAGGCAACCCTCCTGCCCTGCCTCTGCCTCCTGAGTGTTGGAATAACAGGCATGAGCGACCACATATGGCTTTCTTTGGGGGAATATAGAGTGTCACATAGCCAAGCTGGTCTCAAACTCACTACATAGCCAAAGATGACTTAAACTCCTGATCTTCCTATGCCCATCTCTCAAGTGCTATCCTGGGTTTATGAGGCACTGGTGATCAAACCCAGGACTCCATGCATGCTAGGCAAGCACTCTACTAATTGAGCTATCTCCCCAGCCCTCTCCTAGCCTACATTCTGAGAAGTTTGGTTTATTATTATTTTATTTTTTTGAGAGAGAGAGATAGAGAATATTGGTGGGTCAGGACCTCTAGCCAGTGCAAACAATTCTTGTACATCCAGCTTTATGTGGGTACTAGGGAATTGAACTTGGTTTGTTTGGCTTTGCTGGCAAGTGCTTTAACCGCTAAGCCATCACTCCAAACCTTGTTCTCTCCAGCCTTGTTTTTGTTTTTCATGAAACGGTTATTAGATTTTTAAAAATATATTTACTTATTTATTTATTTGACACACAGAGAGAATGGGCACACCAGGGCCTCCAGCTGCTGCAAACGAACACCAGATGCATCTTGTGCATCTGGCTTACGTAAGTCATGGGGAATCGAACCTGTGTCCTTTGGCTTTGCAGGCAAGCGCCTTAATCGCTAAGCCATCCCTCCAGCCCAAGGTTGTTAGATTTTTATCAGATGCTGTTTCAGCATGTATTGTTTTGTCATTTTTCTTTTTCAGCCTGTTGGTAAGATACATTACATTAATTGATTTTTAAATGTAGATCCTGGGATAAATCTCACTTGTTTGTGGCTATAAATCCTGCTTATGTTATGTATTTAAATTTTAATAAATGGAAATGGACTGCTAGGCATGGTGATGCATGCCTTTAATCCCAGTATTCAGGAGGCAAGGTAGGAGGATCACCATGAGTTCAAGGTCACTCTGAGACTACATAGTGAATTTCAGATTAGCCTGAGCTAGAGTGAAACCCTACTTTGAAAACCAAAAATAAATAAATAAAGGGAAATGGTACAATTTTCAGTATTATTCATACTTATTGAAGTGGCAAGCATACGTTGTCACTTCATGGTGTGTCTTTAGTCTTGGCACCTTTGTAACAGTGTGCATGAGGGCATAAGCCATTAGAAGTATATTCACTAATGTGTTTCAGTAAGCACTTAGCTTTTCAAAGAACGTGAAGGCTCAAGGTGGAAAATTACTGTTTGGAATTTTCCAGAGTCAGATAACATTAGCATGAGAGAATCTCTTTAGCTGAAAAGTAGAATTTCAGCTGGGCGTGCTGATGCATGCCTTTAATCCCAACACTCGGGAAGCAGAGATAGGAGGATCACTGTGAGTTCAAGGCCACCCTAAGACTACATAGTGAATTCCAGGTCAGCCTGGGCTAGAGTACAACCCTACCTTGAAATATTTATTTATTTATTTATTTTTAGTTTTTCGAGGTAGGGTTTCACTCTGGTCCAGGCTGACCTGGAATTAACTATGTAGTCTCAGGGTGGCCTCGAACTCTCAGTGATCCTCCTACCTCTGCCTCCCGAGTGCTGGGATTAAAGGCGTGCGCCACCATGCCTGGTGAAATATTTTTTAAAAAGAAGAAGGGGAAGAGGAGGGGGGACGAAGGGAGAGAGGAAGGAAAGAAGGAAGGGGAAGAAGAGAAGGAGAAGAGAAGGAGAATAAGGAGGAGGAGGACAAAGGAAAGAAAAATAGAATTTCAGAGTGTTGTTTTCTTTTTATTTTCCTTTTTTTATTGACAGCTTCCTTAATTGTAGACAATATCCAATGGTACTTCCTTCCCTCCCCCCACTTTCTCCTTTGAAACTTCACTTTCCATCGTATCCCCTCCCCCTCTCAATCAGTCTCTTTTTTATTTTGATGTCATGATCTTTTCCTCCTATTATGATGGTCTTGTGTAGGTAGTGTCAGGCACTGTGAGGTCATGGATATCCAGGCCATTTTGTGTCTGGAGGAATCCAAGAACAAGGGATGTCTTTCCATTTCCTAGTGTCTTCTGCAATTTCTCACTTGAGTGTTTTAAAGTTTTCATTGTAGAGATCCTTCACTTCCTTGGTGAAGTTTATCCCAAAGTACTTTATTATAATTTTTTTTAAACTTTTGTTTATTTTTACTTATTTATTTGGGAGCAACAGAGAGAGAGAGAGAGAGAGAATGGGCACACCAGGGCCTCCAGCCCCTGCAAACAAACTCCAGATGCATGTGCCACCGTGTGCATCTGGCTTATATGGGTGCTGGAGAATCGATCCTCAAATCGGTGTTCTTAGGCTTCACAGGCAAGTGCCCAACTGCTAAGCCATCTCTCCAGCCCCTATTATTATTTTTTTTGATGCAATTGTGAATGGGAGTAATTCTCTGATTTCATCCTCTGTGTGTTTGTTGTTAGCAAATAGGAAAGCTACTAATTTCTGTGTGTTTCTTTTGTGTCCTGCTACATGGCTACAGTTGTTTATCAGCTCTAACAGTTTGCTGGTAGAGTCTTTAGGGTCCTTATGTATAGAATCATATCATTTGCAAATAATGATAACTTGATCTCTTCCTTTCCAATTTGTATCCCTTTTATGTGTGTCTCTTGCCTTATTGCTATGGCTAAGACTTCCAGTACTGTATTAAATAAAAGTGGAGACAGTGGACAGCCTTGTCTTATGCCTGATTTTAGTGGAAAAGCTTCAAGTTTTCTCCATTTAGTATTATGTTGGCTGTGGGTTTGTCATAAATAGCCTTTATTATGCTGAGATATGTTCCTTCTATTCCTGGTCTCTGTAGGACTTTTATCATGAAGGGATGTTGGATTTTGTCAAATGCTTTTTCTGCATCTAATGAGATGATCATGTGATTTTTGTCCTTCAGTCCATTTATATAATGTATTACATTTATCGCTTTGCATATGTCGAACCATCCCTGCATCTGTGGGATAAAGCCTACTTGGTCGGGGTGAATGATCTTTCTGATATATTCTTGTATTCTGCTTACTAATATTTTGTTGAAAATTTTTGCATCTATGTTCATGAGGGAGACTGGTCTGTCATTTTCCTTTTTTGTTCTATCTTTGGTTTTGGGATCAGGGTAATGCTGGCTTCATAGAAGGAGTTTGGTAGGATTCCTTCCTCTTCTATTTTATGGAAAAAGAAGCATTGGTGTTAGTTCTTCCATGAAGGTCTGGTAAAATTCAGCAGTGAATCCATCTGGGCCTGGACTTTTTTTAGTTGGAAGATTTTTTATAACTGCTTGGATCTCTATACTTGTTATAGGTCTATTTAAGTGGTTAATCTCATCTTTATTTAATTTAGGTAGGTCATATAAATCAAGGAAATCATACATTTCTTTCAGATTTTCAAACTTAGTGGAGTTCCCCTTGATACTGTAAGCCAAAATAAGCCCTTTATTCCCATCAGCTGCTTTTTGATGGGTATTTTGTCCCAACAATGACAAGGTAACTACAACAGAAATTGTTACTGAGAAGTGGGATCATTGCTACTAGAAATATGACTGTGACTTTTGGCCTTTTGGAACTAATTTGTGGGAGGAATATGGAAGGATTTGAAACCTTGGCCTAAGAGATGCCTTACAGTGCTGAAAGAGTATGATGGACTATTTTGGTCTGAGTGAAATTTCTAAATGTAGAAAGTACTTTGGACTGTACAGGTTTGACTCATGAAGGGAAGAAAGAGCATTGCCTGGACTGGGCTAGAAGCAGTTTGTGTGAGAGGCTTACTGCTTCTTCTTCCCATGTTCTGAGAACTTGTGCAAGGCTGCATTGTGTAGACTGGTGTGAGCAGATGAATTTGGCACAGAAAGAAATGAAAGTTTCAGGCTGGAAACTGCCTGTTCAGCTGTAATTGAGAGATTACAATCATTGAGATTGGCCAGCTGTTCTGCATTGGGACAAGAGAAAGGATGCTGACTCTTTTGAAAGTAAAGGGCCAGAATGCTGAAGGAATTTTCCTGCTCTTCAAAGTCACCTTTTTTTTTCTTTTTTTTTAAAATATATTATTTATTTATTTATTTGAGAGAGAGATACAGAAATAGGCAGGTAGAGAGAGAGAGAGAGAGAATGGGTGCGCCAGGGCCTCCAGCCACTGCAAACGAACTCCAGATGCATGCACCCCCCTTGTGTATCTGGCTTACGTGGATCCTGGAGAATCAAGCCTCGAACCGGGGTCCTTAGGCTTCATAGGCAAGCATTTAACTGCTAAACCATCTCTCCAGCCCCAAAGTCACCTTTTTTTCCAGCCTCCCTAGATTAACAAATTGGTACTATGGGAATATAACAAATTTAGGAAGCCAGAAGTAGTGGCACATGCCTTTAATCCCAGCACTTGGGAGGCAGAAGTAGGAGGATTGCTTTGTGTTCAAGGCCACTCTCAGACTACATAGTGAATTCCAGATCAGCCTGGGCTAAAGCAAGACCCTACCTGGGGGGGGGGGAGCAAAACAAAACAATAACAACAAAACACATGCAGAAAGGAAGGACTCAATGAATTTACAATGTGCTTTGTTTTTTTGGAAATGGCCACAGGGCAATGTGAAGCAGGCTGTGTGGAGGTCTGATGGAGCCCTGAGGATGACTGTGGGTTGCAGTGGAGACCCAAGGATGTTTCACAGATACCAGGACTATGGAATGGCTGCCAAAGAGAGCCGCCATCTTGGGATGGAGTTTTTCCCAGGCTGTGAGCAGCTCAGCTGGAGGGATGGAATTGGAATCCCAGAGACTTTGCCACTGATTAGAGATGTCAGACTTAGAGCTATAGAATTTGTTTGACCTGTTTATTTTAAATCCTGTCCTGGTTTAATCTTTCCTTGCTATGCCCAATGCCATCTTTCACAGTGTGAATGTTTACTCTGTGCCATTATGTTATTTTGGTTTTACAGGCTAACAGTTAAAAGACCGTGGACTATGGGGATGTTTGAAGTGTTGAGATTGAAAAAAATCATGGAAACTTTTGAAGTTGTACTGAATGCATACAGTTTACATCATCAGTTTATGGGGGCAGGATCAGAATGTGGTGGTTTGAATAGGTGTCCCCATAAACTCATGTGTTTTAAGTGCTTGTTCTTACCTGGTGTCAATTTGGGAATTGAAGCCTTCTGAAGGAGGAAGGAATCCTACCAAACTCCTTCTATGAATGGGTATTATAACCAGCTCCCCCTTGCTAGTCTTCAGTTCACTCTCCTGCTGTGATTTTCTACTTGTTGTGACAGAGATGATGTCTAGCTTCTGCTCATACCATCCTTTCTCCTGCCATCATGGAGCTTTCCTTTCTATCCACAGCTGTCTTTGGTTGGGAATTTTGTCAGCAAGGAGAAGGTAACAACACTGGGTATGGTGGCACATGCATCTATAATCCCAGCATTGGGGAGGTGGAAACAGGTGGAGCTCTAGGGCTTGCTGGCTAGTCTAGCTGAATCACTGAGCTTTAAATTCATTGAGAGACCCTGCCTCCAAGAACAAGCTGGAGAGCAACTAAAGAAGACAATATAGCCGGGCGTGGTGGCGCACGCCTTTAATCCCAGCACTCGGGAGGCAGAGGTAGGAGTGCTGAGAGTTCGAGGCCACCCTGAGACTACATAGTTAATTCCAGGTCAGCCTGGACCAGAGTGAGACCCTACCTCAAAAAAAAAAACAAAAAAAAAAACAAAAACAAAAAAAAAAACAAAAAAAAAAAAAAAAAAGAAGAAGAAGAAGACAATATGACCCTCTGGCCTCCACACATATGTGTCCCCCAACACATGAACATGCATACATACCATACACACAACAAGACCCCCAAAACAAAAAACACAAGCTTGAAGCTACCTAGCACATATTTGTAATCGTAGCACTGATTGGTGGAGGCAGGAGGATCCAGAGTTCCAGTAAGTGCCTCAAGACATTTCTTAGGGTTACAGGTGGCTCAGCAATATGGCATGTGATAGCATGCACCATGCACAAGGCCTTGGGTCTGACCCAGCATATCTCTCTCTCTCTCTCACACACACACACACACACACACATATATACACACACATTTCTGAAGAGTAGAGATGAGAAGAACTAATGTTTAAGTGGTCTTTCTTTTGATCCAGTAAAGATCACTAAGAAAGGTCAAATTACTTTAAGAATGACTGTCAAGCATTTGGGAGGAGGATCAGGAGTTTCAAGCCATCCCTGGCTATTTAGTGAGCTTAAGTGAAGCCTAGGCTACATGAGACCCTGTCTCAAAAAAAAAAAAAAAAAAAAAAAGGCAAAAAAGATGTCTATTTTTATCTAACAATTTCCTTTGAGCAGCAGTTGAGAATTGAGGCACGCTGTCTCCCCACTCGATCCCACTTTGAAAGTGGTGGCTCTCACTCACACCTAATGGAATATGTTGCATGCTTTCGTGCTTTGTACCTGCCTTGCACACTACAGTGTCTACTTCCTCTGCCTAGGCATTTCCTGAGGGTGCACCCCTATCCCCATCCTGACTTTCACCAGCACTTAGGGTCAGGCTGTCCTCTTGCTGAAGGGCTAAACAGCCCCCTCTGGTGCCATACCAACCATGCTATCCTCTTTAAAAGCTATGGGTGTCACAAGGCGTGGTGGCATATACCTTTTATTTATTTGGTTTTTCAAGGTAGGGTCTTACTTTAGTCCAGGCTGACCTGGTGGCACACACCTTTAATCCCAGCACTTGGGAGACAGAGATAGGAGGATCACCGTGAGTTCAAGGCCACCCTGAGACTACATAGTGAATTCCAGGTCAGCCTGGACTAGAGCAAGACCCTACCTTAAAAAAAAAAAAAAAGCTATGGGCATGGGACTTACTGCTGCATCTCTATACCCAGCATCAAAATGGCACAAAATGGAGGTTAACTAAAGGAATAGGAACCTGTGAAGTCTAAGCTGGACTATATGACATCTGTGGTCCTTGACCATCTCTCTGAGCTCCTCTAAAAAGGAAGTCAAATTCAGTGAAAAATTACAATAAAGAAAACTTCAAATCTGAAATTCTAAACTGGGTGTAGTAGTACATGTCTTTAATTAACTTGGGAGGCTGAGGTAGGGAGATCTTGGCGAGTTCAAGGCCAGCTTAGGCTAGAGTGGGACCCCATTTAAAACTTCACCCCTGGGCTGGAGGGGTGGCACCTGCCTCCTAAGCCTAAGAACGCAAGTTCCAATCTCCAGTGGTTCCAATCTCCAGATCCCATGTTTAGCCAGATGCAGTGACATAAGGGCACAATGCTGCACTTGACCACAAGGGGGCACATGCATCTAGATTTTGTTCACAGCAGCTGAGAGGCTGCTGGCGCGCCCATCTCTATCTGTCTTCCTCTCCCTTTCTCTTTCTCTCTCTGTCTCTCTCTCAAAAAAATTAAAAAAATAATAAATAAATAAAACTTCACCCCTGATGAGGCCTGGGCTCCCGGAGCGCACATGGGCCTGTTGGGCCAGCTCGGGGCTTGGCTCACGGGGGTGACAGTATCCTGCAACGTCCAGCTGAGGTAGACTGGCAGGCCAGATGGAAAAAAGCTTGTGGTGAAGGGGGAAAAAAAAAAGAAGCAGGTTCTGAAGTTCACATTTGAATGCACCCACCCTGTAGAAGATGGAATCATGGATGCTGCCAATTTCGAGCAGTTCCTCCAAGAGAGAATCAAAGTGAACAGAAAGGCTGGGAACCTTGGTGGAGGGGTTGTAACCATCAAGAGGAGCAAGAGCAAGATCGCTGTAACTTCCGAGGTGCCTTTTTCCAAAAGGTATTTGAAATATCTCACCAAAAAATATTTGAAGAATAACCTACATGATTGGTTACGCATAGTTGCTAACAAAAAGAGAGTTACGAATTATGTTACTTCCAGATTAACCAGGATGAAGAAGAGGAGGAAGATGAGGATTTAAACACTGGTCTGGAATATTTTGTATGCATTCATGAATAAAACTTAGGAACAAAAAAAAAAAAACCCACTGGGCGTGGTGGCTCATGCCTTTAATCCCAGCACTTGGGAGGCAGAGGTAGGAGGATCGCCATGAGTTCGAGGCCACCCTGAGACTACATAGTGAATTCCAGGTCAGCCTGGGCCAGAGTGAAACCCTACCTCGAAAAAAAAAAAAAAAAAAAAAAAAAAAACAAAAACCCCTCAAAAAAAAAAAAAAAGAGCTTTTTTTAGACTTCCGGTTAAGATGGAAGGAACCATGCCAAAACAGCCTAAGGGAGAAAAAGCAAAATAATAATAATAAAGCTGGGCGTGGTGGCGCATGCCTTTAATCCCAGCACTTGGGAGGCAGAGGTAGGAGGATCGCCGAGAGTTCAAGGCCACCCTGAGACTACATAGTTAATTCCAGGTCAGCCTGGACCAGAGTGAGACCCTACCTTGCAAAAACCAAAAATAATAATAATAATAATAAACCCAGCAAAATACACTCTTCTACTAAAAAGTGAGGTGTATCAACCACAGCAGAGAAGTAGAGAAGTAGGAGAGATCCGGAGCGTCTAGAGCCCACAGATGTAGGCAGAAGGGGGTCCAGCAGTAGCAGCACAAGTTCCACGTAGCCACAGCCACCAGGCTCGGCTTGAGCCGCAGGGGAAAAAAAAACCAGGTGAGAAGCCGGCGTGGTGGCGCACGCCTTTAATCCCAGCACTCGGGAGGCAGAGGTAGGAGGATTGCCGTGAGTTCGAGGCCACTCTGAGACTACATAGTTAATTCCAGGTCAGCCTGGACCAGAGTGAAAAACAAAAACAACAAAAAAATTTTTTTTTAAAAAGTTAGCCGGGCATGGTGGCGCACGCTTCTAATCCCAGCACTCAGGAGGCAGAGGTAGGAGGATCGCCATGAGTTCAAGGCCACCCTGAGACTACAGAGTGAATTCCAGGTCAGCCTGAGCTAGAGTGAAACCCTACCTCGAAAACCAAAAAAAAAAAAAAAAAAAAAGTCAAGTTCAGCTGGGCATGGTGGTGCATGCCTTTAATCCCAGCACTCGAGAGGCTGAGGTAGGAAGATCACTATGAGTTCGAGGCCAGCCGGAGATTACAGAATGAGTTCCAGGTCAGCCTGGGCTAGAGCAAGATCCTACCTCAAAAAACAACAAAAAAGTCGCAGGGCGTGGTGGCGCACGCCTTTAATCCCAGCACTCGGGAGACAGAGGTAGGAGGATCACCGAGAGTTCGAGGCCACCCTGAGACTACATAGTTAATTCCAGGTCAGCCTGAGCTAGAGCGAGACCCTACCTTGGAAACCCCCCCTCCCAAAAAAAAGCCAGGCTTGGTGACAGACATCTTTAATCTCAGCACTTGGGAGGCACAGGCAGGAAGATTGCTTTGAGTTCAAGGCCACCTTGAGAGACTACATAGTGAATTCCAGGTCAGTCTGGGCTAGAGTGAAACTGTACCTTGAAAAAACAAAACCAAAAAGTATTCTTTTTCAACTATTTTTCATCCCTGGTTTGTTGGCGAGTGGGTGTGGGTATGGTGGATGTAAGGTTTGGGCATGACCAAGACCACACAAACCACTCTGAGGCAAAGGTGAAAGCTTTTATTTGGGAAAATCATGAGCTGCCAGGGCTGACTCAAGAGAGGAGCACAGCCCACCTGAGTTTTTAGGTAGTAGGCTTTATAGGGCTTTTTCAGTTGGGGGAAGGTGAGGAAGGGAAAAGAACTCGTTTGTTAAGTTGAATAGAAAAGTTCCTTTAGGGGAAATCATTGCATTAACCATTTAAAATAGCTAGGGTGTGACACCAGAACAGTGACTATGTGACTTAGGAGATAAGGGGTCAGGAAACCATGACCTGGGCATCGTTAGGCAAGGAGGGGATAAGGACTGGATGGTTTCTTGAGGAATGAGGATAATCCACTTTCCTATGCCTCTGCCACCAATCTACTGACTATGGTTACTCCATCTTGGGAGCCCGTCCTAACCTAACAGTGGGTTGGTTGGTTGGTTGGTTGGTTGGCTGGTTAGTTAGTGTCTCAGTGATAGGGATGGAACCCAGGGCTTCACATATGCTAGGCACGTGTTGCAGTTACCTTCTAGTTGCTGGAATAAAGCACCCAACCAAAAGCTGCTGGTGGAAGCAAAGTGTTTATTTTGGCTTACAGTCTTAATGGAAAGCTTCATGATGGTGGGGGACATCATGGCATGAGCAGAGGCTGGACATCATCTCTACCACAGCAGGTAGAAAACAACAGCAGGAGCGTGAGCTGAGCTCTGGCAAGGGGGAGTTGGCTTTAACACCCCTAACCCAGCCCCCAACAACACAACTCCTCCAGCAAGGCTCCACCTCCCATATTGCCATCAACTGGGGACAAAGCATTCAATAAACATGAGTTTATGGGAGACTTCTGATACAAACCACCACTGCAAGCATCTTGCTACTGAGTTATGTCCCCAGTCCTCCTTGGTTGGTTTGATCCACAAATACATAGCTCTGGGATCTGGAGAGCCAAGTGTGACCAAGTGCATATTAGTTACTTTTCTCAAGACTGAGAAAATGCCTGATGTGAACAGCTTAAGGGAGGAAAGATTTATTTAATTCCTGCTTTCAGAGTGATGGGGGTGCAGTGATAGGGGTATTCAGGAAGGGCCAAGTCACCATGTAGCCCTGAGGACACTCCACCCACCCAGTGACTTCCTTTTTGCAACAAGGCCCTGTCTTCTACTTTTCATATCTCCATATAAGGCCCTCATACTGAGTCCATAAAAGGGATGACTCATTCATTCATCAGAGGTTCATGATCTGATTATCTCTAGAAACACCATCACAGACACCCTAGGGTGCTGTACTCTACTCCCTAGGCATTTCTTAGTCCAGTCAAATTTGTAATAAAAATTCACCATCATAGGGCTGGAGAGATGGCTTAGTGGTTAAGGCACTTGCCTGCAAAGCCTAAGGACTCATGTTAGACTCTCCAGGTCCCACATAAGCCAGACACACTGACACAGCATGCAAGGCTGCACATGTGCACAGGGTGGCACATGCATCTGGAATTTGATTGCAGTAGCTGGAGGCCCTAGTGTGCCAATTCTCTCTCTCTCACTCTTGCTCTCTTGCATAAAAAAATGGCCAGTCACCATGATAGCCAGGCATGGTGGCTGTGGTGGGTGTCCCCCATAAACTTAGGTGTTCTGAATGCTAGGTTCCCAGCTGATGGAGATTTGGGAATTAATGCTTTTGGAGGCAGTGTATTGTTGGGGGCAGGCTTATAGGTATTATAGCCAGTATCCCCTTGCCAGTGTTTGGCACACTCTCCTGTTCCTATTGTCCACCTGATATTGGCCAGGGGATGATGTCCACCCCCTGCTCATGCCATTGTTGTCCCCTGCCATCACGGAACTTCCCCTCAAGTCTATAAGCCAAAATAAACCTTTTTTCCCCACACGCTGCTCTTGATCAGGTGATTTCTGCCAGCAATGCAAAACGACTGCATCAGTAATGTTGGTCATTTGCTGCTAGACACCTGATTGTGTGGCTTTGGCCTTTTGGAGCAGATTTTCAAGAGAAATGTGGATGAATTTGAAACCTTGGCCTAAGAGACACCTTGCAATGCTATAAGTACAGTTTGATGGATTCTTCTGGTCAAAGCTGCAAGACCTGAATGCAGTAAGAACTATGGACTATGAGGTTTGGTTTATGAGGGTGAAAGGAGCTTTGTCTGGACTGGGCTAGAAGCAGTTTGTGTGAAAGGCTTGCTGTTATGCCCATGTCCCGAGAAATTGTGCAGAGTTGTATTGCATAGAAATGGACTGGTGTGAGCACAGGGATATGGGACAGAAATGAATTTTTGGGCTGAAACTGCCGCCTGTTCAGCTGCAATTATATGAAAGATTATAGCCATTGAGATTGGGCCAGCTGACTGCATTAGGGCAACAGGAAGAATGTAGACTCTTTTGAAGGGGCTGAATGCTCAAGGAGTGTCCTGTTCTTCAAAGTCTGCTTTATTCCCCCCTGGATTAACAAATTGGCACCCCGCCTGGTATTGTGGAGTATGAGAAATGCAGGAAAGAGAGGGTCATTAAATTTGCAACGCAATCTTGTGTTTTGGAAACGGCCATGGGCAGTGTGAAGCAGGTTTGCTGGATGCCTGCATGGAGACCCCATGGAGCCATGAGGATGAACTGTGAATTGCAGTGGAGACCCATTGGAGATGCCAGGACCACGAGACAGTTGCCGGCCCTGGATGAAGTTTTCCAGGACTGTAAGTAGCCTAGCTGGAGGGGCAGAATTAGAACTCCAGAGACTTGTTGCTAGTGAGAATGATCAGACTTGGAGACTTTTCACTGACTAGAGTTGTTGGACTTGGAACTACAGAGTTTGATGTTTGCCCTACTTAAATCTTGTATTGGTTGAGTATTTCTTTGCTATGCCCAGTGCCATCTTTTGCAGTATGGAGTGCTTATTCTGTGCCATTATGGGTTTTGGGGGGAATTTTTTGGTATTATGGCTCAGTTAAAAGACCTTGGATTATGGGGATGTTTGAACATCATTAGGACTGATAAACAATATGGGGACTTTTGGGGTGGAGAGATGGCTTAGCAGTTAAGCGCTTGCCTGTGAAGCCTAGGGACCCCAGTTTGAGGCTCAATTCCCCAACACCCACGTAAGCCAGATGCACAAGGTGGCACAGGCATCTGGAGTTCGTTTGCAGTGGCTGGAGGCCCTGGTGTGCCCATTCTCTCTCTCTGTCTCTTGTGTGCGCCTCTTTCTCTCTCTCTGTCTGTTGCTAATGAATAGATAAAAAAGAAATATTTTTTTAAAAAAGAAAAAATATGGGGACTTTTGAATTGCATTGAATATTACATCATGGATGGTTATCAGTTTATGAGGGCCAGGGGCAGAATGTGGTGGTTTGATTCAGGTGTCCCCCATAAACTTAGGTGTTCTGAATTCTAGGTTCCCAGCTGATGGATGTCCATGCTCTGCTCATGCCATCATTTTCCCCTGCCATGATGGAGCTTCCCCTCGAGTCTGTAAGCCAAAATAAACTTTTTCCCCCACAAGCTGCTCTTAGTCGGGTGATTTCTGCCAGCAATGCGAACCTGACTGCAACAGTGGCACACGCCTTTAATCCCAACACTCGGGATGCAGAGGTAGGAGGATGGCTGTGAGTTCAAGGCCAGCCTGAGACTACATAGTAAATTCCAGGTCAGCCTGGGCTAGAGCAAGACCCTACCTCAGAAAAATAAATAAATAAATAAATAAATAAATAAATAAATAAATAAATAAATAATATTCACCATCATAGACTGTGTATTCCTCTCTTAATTTTTTCACAAATGAATGTCAAATCATATACTTTCCTGCCTTTATAGGGATCAGAACTGAAGAACAGGACTTGATTTCTGAGGATGGAAGGAGGTTCTGCTCTCATAGCCAATCTGATGTTTCATTCTCTCACATTCCTCTGTGTTCCCTTTCAGAAAGCATGCTCTGAACAGCCACCCGATGAAGCCTGCTCTCTTCAGTGTGCTCTGTGAGATCAAGGAGAAGACAGGTAGGCCCTCTTGAAGATGCTTGCGCTGGCTCTGTCCTGCTCTGCCCTGTGTGTGCAGTACCTGTTTGCCCCACAGCTCTCTCAAGCAGCTGGTGGTGGGGATATTGTGTTCTACTTTAAGTATTCAAGGTAACCCCCATGGAGGGCTCTGTCACTGCAAATCCATCTGTTTAAAAAAAAAAACACAGTGGGAAGGAGGGCTGGAGCTGTTGTCCACTTGGTAGAGCACTTGCCTAGCAGGAACAAGGCCCTGGTTTCCATTCCTCGCACTGAATAAAACTGAGCATGAGTCCCAGCACTGAGGAGTAGAGGCAGGAGGATCAGAAGTTCAAAGTCATCCTCAGGTACATATTGAGTTTGAGGCCAGATTGAGATACATGAGACCTTGTGTCTTAAAAAAAAAAAAAAAAAAGGAGCTGGAATGATGACTTAGCAGTTAAGGTGCTTGCCTGGGAAGCCTAAGGACCCAGATTTGATACCCCAATACCCACGTAAGCCAGACACACAAGGTGGCACATGTGTCTGGAGTTTGTTTGCAGTGGCTGGAGGCCCTGGCGTGCCCATTCTCTCTATCTACTTCTCTCTCTCTCTCAAATAAATAAATAAATAAATAAATAAATAAATAAATAAATAAAATATTTTTCAAAAAATTACTGCTGGGTATGGAGGCACATGCCTTTAATCTCAGCACTCGAGAGGCAGAGGTAGGAGGATCACCATGAGTTCAAGGCCAGCCTGAGACTACATATGAATTCAAGGTCAGCCTGGGCTAGAGCAAGACCTTACCTTGAAAAATAAAAAAATTTTTTTAAGTTACTAAAAGTAAACAAGTTAGTCCTAGTGAAACAGTCTGTCATCCCAGTTACTCAGGAGTCCAAGGAAGGACGATTGCAAGTTCAAGGCCAGACTTGAGTACATAGTAAGGCCCTATTTCAAAACTAAGTAAAATTGGGGCTGGGGATATATCTCAGAGGTAGAGTGCTTGCCTAGAATCCACCAGTGAGCAGGGGCATGGCTCAGTGGTAGAATAGCTGCCTAGAATTTATTTGTACATATGTGAACATATATGTGTATGTGTATATATGGGTGTGTTAGGGCCTCTTGCCACGCCAAATGAACAGCAGATGTTTGCGCCACTTTTTGCATCTGCTTACATGGGTGGCTTGGGAATTGAACCTAGGCTGGCAGGCTTTGTGAACAAGTGCCTTTAACTGCTGAGCCAGCTTCTCAGTCCCAAGAAAACACTTTTGGTTTTGAATTCATTTCAGACTTGCAGAACAGATGAAAAAAATAATACAAGAGTCTTGCATATCCTTCTTCCTCTTCCCTATAATGTTAATACCTTAGAAATCATAGTACAAATCAAGTGTGGTGGCTCACATTTTTAATTCCAGCACTCACTGTTCCTTAGGCTTATCTGGAACTCATTCCATAGCCCAAGCTGGCCCTGAACTCACAGTTATCCTCCTGCCTCAGCCTCTCAAGAACTTGAATTATAGGTATGAGTCACTACCCCTGGATGATGTCATCCAGGTTTTGAATAATCCCTGTCATTTAATCTAGGATCCTGCTCATAATACCATGTACATTTAAGTATACCTATTTTTTTTCTTAAAAATATTTTATTTATTTAAGAGAGAGAGAGAATGTGCACACAGGGCCTCTAGCTACTGCAGACAAACTCCTGACACTTGCACCACCTTGTGCATCTGGCTTATGTGGATGCTGGGGAATTGAACCTGCATCCTTAGACTTCTCAGGCAAGTGCTTTAACTGTTAAACCATCTCTCCAGCTCCAAAGGCATACTTCTTTAGTCTCCTCCAACCTGTGATAGTTCCTTGTGATAGGTCTTTTCTTGTTACCGTGATTTTGTAACTTTGGCAGATTTTTTTGTTTTTTTTTTTTTTTTTTTTTGAGGTAGGGTCTCACTCTAGCCCAGGCTGACCTAGTACTCTGTAGCTCTAGGCTGGCCTTGAACTCAGCAGTCCTCCTACCTCAGCCCTCCAAGTGCTGGGTTAAAGGCGTTTTTTTCAAGGTAGGGTCTCTTTCTACCCCAGGCTGACCTGGAACTCACTCTGTAGCCTCACATTGGCCTTAAACTCATTGCAATCCTCCACCACACCCAACCAACATCCTTGGTTACTGTCCTCTAGAATGTCATCACCTTCTTTTTAAAAAAATGTTTATCTATACATAAAAAAGAGAAAGAGGGCTGGAGAGATGGTTTGGCGGTTAAAGCACCTGCCTGCCAAGCCTGAGAACAGCCATTGGATTCTCCAGGTCCCACGTTTATCCAGACGCAAGTGATGCAAGAGCACAATGCTGCACTTGACCACAAGAGGGCGCACGCATCTGGAGTTCGTTCACAGCCGCTGAGAGGCCACTGGCATGCCCATTTGTTCTCTTCTCTCTCAAAAACTAAAAAAATTTAATAAAACAAAAAAAAGAAAGAATAGGCATGTCAAGGCCTTCTGCTGCTGCACATGAACTCCAGATGCATGCACCTGGCTTTACATCTGGCCTGGCAGGATTTTCAAGCAAGTGCTTTTAACCCCTGAGCCATCTCCTCAGCCCCTCCATCCACCTCCTTTGACACAGGGTCTCTCATTGGGTCTGGAGCTTACCAATTAAGCTAGACTAGATGGCCAGGGAACCCCAGGGATCCTCTTGTTTTCAGCCCCCACCAGACCTGGAATCATAGGAGTATGCCACCATGCCCAGCATTTTTTTAATTTTAATTTTTTTACTGACAACTTCCTTTATTGTAGACAATATCCCATGGTACTTCCCTCCCTTCCCCCACTTTCCCCTTAGAAACTCCACTCTTCATCATATCCCCTCCCCCTCTCAACCAGTCTCTCTTTTAATTTTGATGTCATCATCTTTTCCTCCTATTAGGATGGTCTTGTGTAGGTTTTTTCAGGCACTGCAAGGTCATGGATATCCAGGCCATTTTGTGTCTGGAGGAGCACATTGTAAGGAGTCCTACCCTTCCTTTGGCTCTTACATTCTTTCCACCCCCTCTTTCACAATGGACCCTGAGCCTTGGAAGGTAGGTTTGAGATGCTTTAGTGCTGAGCACTCCTTTGTTCCTTCTTCTCAGCACCATGGTGCCTTCTGAGTCATCCCAAAGTCACTGCCATCTGAAAAGGGAAGCTCCTCTAACCAAAAGTGAGAGTAGCATTAATATATGGTTGTGGACATTAAGAGAAGTGCTTACTGATGCCCAGCATTTTTACATTGGTACTTGGGATCTGAACTCGAGTTCTCATGGTCCTCATGTTTGTGTGGCAAGCACTTTACCCACTGAGCCATCTATCTAGCCTCTAAGGTCAATATGAACTCTGTATCACCTCAGAGCATGGTACTTCAGATGTGCTGGGCTTATGGAAATATGTTCATAGTACAAAAGAATCTGTTTTTGTATATTTGGGTTGTTTTTTTTTGATACAGGGTCTCACTTTGTAGCCCAGGCAGGCCTCATATTTATGATCCTTCTGCCTCCGTCTCCACCCACAAATCCTGCAATTATGAGTGTATACCACCAAACTCAGCAAATCTTTCTTTCTGAGCACATTTTAATATAAGACTGACATTCATAATGGCAGACGGCAGTGATGGAGCATAAATCTGGCTTTGCTCTGGAAACATGAACCTGGGGTGTGCCTGAGCCTTTTTCTGTGTCTGTTCTTCCTCTAAATTTAGGGACAGGGATCATACCTAAATCCTGAGTACTGAGACTACTGAAGACACTGTCAAGCTGAGGAGTAGAGAAACTCAGGGTTTTTTAAAAATATATTTTTGTTGACTTATTTGCCAGCAGAGAGAAATCGGGAGAAGAGAGATAGAAGGTGAGAATGAGTGTGCCAGGGTCTCTAGCCACTGCAAACGAACTCCAGTTGCATTGTGCACCTATCTGACTTTACATGTGCTCTGGGAAATTGAACCTGGCTTGTTAGGCTTTTCAGGCAAGTGCCTTAACCACTGAACAATCTCTCCAGCCCCATTTGGTTTTGGTTTTTGAAACAAGGTCTCATGTAGCCCAAGCTGACTTCATACTCCTAATCTTCATAGCTCTGTCCTCCAAGTGCTGGGATAACAGGTTTGTACCAACATTCCAGACTAAGAAACTTAATTTTAAATAATGGGGCTAGAGAGATAACTCAGCAGTTAAAGGCATTTGCTTTCACAGCCTGATGATCCAGGTTTAATTTCCCAGTACCTACATAAAGCCGGATGTACAAAGTGGCACATGTGTCTGGAGTTTGTTTGCAGTGGAAAGAGACCCTGGCATGCCCATATTCTCTCTCTCTCTCTCTACATATATATATATATATATATACATAACACACACACACACATACATACATATATATATATGTGTGTGTATGTATGTGTACATCCTTGTAAATAAATTTTTTAAATATGTATTTATTGTAAATAAATAAAATTCTCTTCTCCCTGTTTTTCTCTGCTGTTAAATAATTTTTTTAAGTTTAGACTCATTTCTATAAAGCATGTATTCTTTTTCCTCTACAGTTTGAAATTTTTTTGCCATTCTTTTTTTTTTAATTCTTATTTTTTATTGACTTTTAATCTTACATACCAAAAAAACCCCACCTGATATTTCCCTCCCCTCCCCCATTCCACTTTAGAACTCCAGTCTCCATCATATCCCCTCCCTCTCTCCATTAGTCTCTTTCCTAATTTGATGACATCATCTTTCTCTTCTATTTTGAGGGTCTTGCAAAGGTATTGCTAGGCACTATAAGATCATGGATATCGAGGCCAATTTCTGTCTGGGCAGTTGCGTTGTAAGAGGTCATATCCTTCCTTTGGCTCTTCCTACAGTTTGAAATTTTTAATTGTAGTAATACGTACATTATATACAATTTCCTACTTAACCATTTTACTATATATACTGTATATAAATTTATTTAATTCTTCCAATGGCTCTAGAAAGTTACAAAAGTTATACATATCAGGACAGTGAGGCATGAGATGTTACTTGACACAAAAGCAAACAAGAAGATCCAGAATTTGAACAGAGATAAGTCTTTCACCAGAGTCACATACTTGACTAATTCCTCCCATTCTTGAGTAAATATTTCTTGTGAGGAGAAAGAGATGATAGCTGAAAAATGAAATGAAGTAAAACCTTAGCTTGGTGTTGCTTCACTAATGCTTGTAGATTAATACAACAAAGTTCAGATCAAGGCCCAATATGCAAAAGTAATCCATGGCCAGGTGTGGAGGCGCACACCTTTAATCCCAGCACTCGGGAGGCAGAGGTAGGAGGATCGCTAAGAGTTCGAGGCCACCCTGAGACTACATAGTTAATTCCAGGTCAGCCTGGACCAGAGTGAGGCCCTACCTCGAAAAAACCAAAAAAAAAAAAAAAAAAAAAAAAAGTAATCCATGAATGAATGTCCCCAATCCTACTGAAGGAAATTGAGCTAATGTATTGATGTCTTCGTGTGTGTGTGTGTGTAAGTATGTGTGTGTGGCCAGGTGTGGTTGTGCATGCCTTTAATCCCAGCACTAGGGAGGCAGAGGTAGGAGGATCACTGTGAGTTCAAGGCACCCTGAGACTACATATGAATTCTAGGTCAGCCTGAGCTAGAGTGAAACCCTACCTTGAAAAAACAAAACAAAAAAAAGTGTGTGTGTGTGTGTGTGCGCGCGTGCGCGCATGCACGTGTGTGCATGCATGCATGCTAGACTAGCTGGCCTGTGTGAGCTTCCTGGGGTTCTCCTGTCTCTGCCTCCCATCTTGCATAAGCATGTGTTACTGCGTCCAGAACATGTTGCACTATGTGCATGCGGGTTCTGCAGATCCAAACTCTGGTCTTCACTATTGCATGGCAAGCTCTTTACCCACTCTACTACCTTCACAGCCCTAGAAGTTGAGCTTTCTGTCATTGTGACAAACTACCTGAGATAAACAACTTATCAGGAGTAGAGATTATCTTGGCTTCACTGTTTGGGAGGTTTCAGCTCATGACCAGTTGGTCCTGCAGCTCTTGGCCTATGGTAAAGAAGCATGTCATGGAGCACAAGAGACAGCTGCTCACTTTATGCCAGCTGACAAGCAGAGAGAGAGAGAGAGGAGTGGCCCAGTTCCAGTACCCCTTTAAGGGCATATCCTCCACCCACACCCACATATGCCAGAAGACAACCAAGTCCCTCCTCTCCCCTTAGTGCCACAGGCTAGGAATCAAGCCCTTCACTTGTGGCTTTTAGGGGACATTTACCCAAAGCATAGCAGCCTCTGAAGCCTCACAGGGAAGGACAGTATACTGCATACCATTCAGCAGTTTGAATTTACAAGCCCTGAAGGTGAAAACTGTCATGGGATGGAAAGACATTCCCACTACTATGTCATAGTGTTTGCTGTGCTGTGTAAGGCCTTCCCCATTTACAGCTGGCCTGTAATAAGGTTTCCAGGTCGGGTGATCACTGTCTGAATAGGTGAAAGAGCTCTCCTGATGACATTTCACTAAGGCAGTGAGTGCCAGATATTTCCTCTGTGTCCTCTTCAAAAGTAAAGGATGAAGGTTCAGGGGCTTTGAGACAGATTCAGGTTCAGTAGGTAAAATGTGCTACTCAAGCATGAGGACTTGAGTTCAGATCCTCAGAGCCCACATAAAGAATCAGGCATTGGGGGCGTGGTGGCGCACACCTTTAATCCCAGCACTCGGGAGGCAGAGATAGGAGGATCGCCGTGAGTTCAAGGCTACTCTGAGACTACATAGTTAATTCCAGTTCAGCCTGGGCCAGAGTGAGACCCTACCTTGAAAAACAAAATAAACAAAAAAAAAAAAAAAAAGAATCAGGCATTGGGTTTTGCAGTTAAGGCGTTTGCCTGCAAAGCCAAAGGACCTCTGTTCAATTCCCCAGGACCCACGTAAGCCAGATGCACAAGGTGACGCATGTGTCTGGAGTTCGTTTGCACTGACTGGAGGCCCTGGTGCACCCACTCTCTCTCTCTGCCCCCCCCCGTGTCTTTCTCTCTCAAATAAATAAATAAATAAATAAATAAATAAATAAATAAATATAATAGAGGTAGGCATAGTGACATGCAATTGCAATCTCACTCAGTTCTGGGAAGTGGAGACTGGAGTATGCCTGGGGCTTGCTGATGAGCCAGCCTAGTAGAGTTGGCAAGCTCCAGGATAGTGAGAGACCCTGTCTCAAAAAATACAGTGAGGCCGGGCGTGGTGGTGCACGCCTTTAATCCCAGCACTTGGGAGGCAGAGGTAGGAGGATAGCCAAGAGTTCGAGGCCATCCTGAGAGTACATAGTTAATTCCAGGTCAGCCTGGACCAGAGTGAAACCCTACCTCGAAAAACCAAAAAAGAAAAAAAAAAAATACAGTGAAAGGCTGGAGAAATGACTTAGCAGTTAAGGCACTTGCCTGCAATGCCAAAGGTTCAATTTCCCAGGACCCAAGTAAGCCAGATGTACAAGGTGGCTCATGCATCTGGAGTTTGTTTGCAAGTGGCTAAAAGCCCTGGTGTGCCCATTCTCTCTCTCTTTCTCTCTATCTATCTTCCTCTTTATCTCTCAAATAAATAAAATAAAATATTTTTAAAAAAATACAGTGGCAGCCGGGCGTGGTGGCACACGCCTTTAATCCCAGCACTCGGGAGGCAGAGGTAGGAGGATTGCCAAGAGTTCGAGGCCACCCTGAGACTACATAGTGAATTCCAGGTCAGCCTGAGCTAGAGTGAGACCCTACCTCCAAAAAACCAAAAAAAAAAAAAAAACAGTGGCAAGTTGGGACATTTTGCACAGAGACATTCTTTCTCCCCCCTCCCTCCAAAATGTGTGACCCACAATCCCCATTGAGTTGACCTGCATCCCCAACAAGGAAGAGGAAGGCCTCTTCAGAAAAGGGGCAGGGAGGAGGGAAAGGATGGTACCAACATGTGTGGTTTACATACAAAATACATCCATATCTAATTTTAAAAAAAATACAGCGGCCAGGCATGGTGGCACACACCTTTAACCCCAGCACTCAGGAAGCAGAGGTAGGAGGATCGCCATGAGTTCAAGGCCACCCTGAGAATACAGAGTGAATTCCAGTTCAGCCTGGGCTAGAGCGAGACCCTACCTTGAAAAAAAATATACAGTGAAGAGCAGCTGAGGAAGATAGCTTATGTTGACCTCTGGCCTCCACATGCATGTACACACACACACAAAGGTTGAATATTCTACATCAGCCAATTAGGGACTTCCTTGGAAAGATAGTACTATCCAGAAATAATACTCCTGTGTTGTTAGGAGCACAAGAAAAGCAGGACAGTTTTGAACCATTCTGCTTTCAGCTCCACCTTGAGGCTGTTGGTAAGTAGGAGTTACCCATTATGCGGGTCTGTGCCCTGCTCACTCGGCAGTCCCACTGATCCACCTCCCACAATCCCAGCCACCATCCAAGTCCATGCAATCTAACCAGAAACAGGCAAAATGTCATTTTAGCCATTTTTTTCACTTTCTCTTTGTTTTGTTTTGTTTTGTTTTGTTTTTCGAGGTAGGGTTTCACTCTAGCCCAGGCTGACCTGGAATTCAGTATGTGGTCTCAGGGTGTCCTTGAACTCACAGCAAGCCTCCTACCTCTGCCTCCTGAGTGCTGGGATTAAAGGCGTAAACCATCACACCCAGCTTTTTGTTTGTTTGTTTGTTTTTTTGAGGTGGGGTCTTGCTCTAGCCAGGATGACCTGTAATTCACTCTGTGGTCTCAAGGTGGCCTCCAACTCATGACAATCCTCCTACCTCTGCCTCCTGAGTGCTGGAATTAAAGGAATGCACCACCGCCTGGCAATTTTAGCCATTAAAAATTTTTTTCATTTATTTATTTGCTAGCAGAGAGAAAGAGAGAAATAAATATGCTCATCAGGGCCTCCTGCCACCACAAATGAATTCCAGAGGCATGCATGACCCTGTGCATCTGGCTTCATGTGGGTACTGGGGAATCAAACCCAGGCTGTCAGGCCTTGCAAGCAAATGCCTTTAACTGCTGAGCCATCTCTCCTGCCCAATTTTAACCATTTTAAAAAATATTTGGGGCTGGAGAGATGGCTAAGCAGTTAAGCGCTTGCCTGTGAAGCCTAAGGACCCCGGTTCAAGGCTCGATTCTCCAGGACCCACATAAGCCAGATGGACAAGGGGGCGCACACATCTGGAGTTTGTTTGCAGTAGCTGGAGGCCCTGGTGCACCTATTCTCTTTCTTTCTACCTGCCTATTTCTGTATCTCTCTCTCTCTCTCTCTCTCTCTCTCTTAGATAAATAAATACAATATTTAAAAATATATATATGTGGGGCTGGAGAGATGACTTAGCAGTTAAGGCGCCTGCCTGCCAAGGCTAAGAATGCCCGTTCAAACCTCCAGGTCCCATGTTTAGCCAGACTCAGTGACGCAAGCATGCAACACCATGCTTTCCCACAAGGGGTCACATGTGTCTGGAGTTCATTCACAGCTGCTGAGAGGCCGCTGGTGTACCCATTCTCTTTCTGTCTCTCTCAAATAATAAAAAAAAAATTGCATTTAGAGGCGGGAGAGATGGCTTAGCAGCTAAGGTGCTTGTCTGCAAAGCCTAAGGACCCATTCTACTCTCCAGATCCCACATAAGCCAGACACACAAAGGTGAGGCAAGAGCAAGGTTGCACAATGCCCACTAGGTGGTGCAAGCATCTGGAGTTCAATTTCAGTGGCTGAGGCCCTGGCATGCCAATTTCTCTCTCCCTCTGTCTCTCCTCTCTCTCTCTGTCTCTCTCTATCTCTCTTGCTCTCTCTAAAACAAATAAAAATTTAAAAATTACTTAAGCCAGGTGTGGTGGCTCATGCCTTTAATCCCATCACTTGGAAGGCAGAGGTAAGAGGATCATCATGAGTTTGAGGCTACCCTGAGAATACATAGTGAATTCTAGGCCATCCTGAGCTTGAGTGAGACCCTACCTCGAAAAACAATTACTTAAAAAATTTTGTATTTAGGGCTGGAAAGATAGCTTAGCAGTTAAGGCATTTGCCTGAGAAGCCAAAAGACCCAGGTTCAATTCCCCAGGACCCACGTAAGCCAGATGCACAAGGTGGCATATGCATCTGGAGTTTGTTTACAGTGGCTGAAGGCCCTGGCAAGCCCATTTTCTCTTTCTCTCTCTCTCTCTCTTTCTCTCTCTCTGCCTCTTTCTGTCTCTCTCTCAAATAAATAAAATAGAATAAAAACTTTTTAAAAGACTAAAAATAAATAAATTGGGCTAGAGAGATGGCTTAGTGGTTAAGGCACTTGCCTGCATAGCCAAAAGACACAGGTTCAATTCTCCAGGACTCACATAAGCCAGATGCACATGGTGGCACATGCAGCTGGAGTTCGTTTGTGTGCCCATTCTTTCTCTCTCTTTATCTGCCTCTTCCCCCCCAATAAATAAAATAAATAAAACTTAAAAAAATAAAATATTTGTATTATTTATTTGCAAGCAGAGAGAGTGTGTGTGAATGGGCCTGCCAGGACCTCTTGCCACTACAAATGAATTCCAGATGCACCAGTTTCTGCATCTGGTTTTATGTGGGTACTGGGGAACCAAAATCAGGCCATCAGGCTTTGCAAGCAAGTGCCTTTAACTGCTAAGCCATTTCTCTAGCCCCATTTTAACCATTTTTAGGTGGACAGTTTAGTAGTGTGAGTGTCACCACCCCAATCTCCAGAACTTTTTCAACTTCTCAGACTGAAACTGCACCCCTTAAACACTCAGCGGAGTTTTCCTTCCCTGGCCCCTGGCATACTGATCTTTCTGTCTCAAAGTATGTGGTTGCTCTTTAGTGTCCATCTTATTTTACTGAGCACAGCATCTTCAGAGTTTATCCAGGTTGTAACTTATGTCATAATTTCATTCTGCGTCGTGCCTCCTGTGTGCGTGTCCGACGTCATGCTTATGCATTCTTCTGCCAGTGCATACTTGGGCTGTCCACCCCATAGCCATTGTGAATAATGCTGTATGGGACAGGGCTGCTCAAGTACCTGTTCATGTCCCTGCTTTTCATTCTTTTTTCTTTTTCTTTTGGGCAGGTTTAGAGATGGACTCAGGGCCTTGTACATGTTGGGCATATGCTCTGCCAGTGCATTAGTTATTTTTCTCATTGCTGTGATCAAGTACCTGACTAAAGCAACCTATGGAAGGAGAGGTTTATTTAAGGGTGCAGGGCACTGTTTCCCACAGTGGAGAAAGCATGATAGCAGGAACATCCTGGGCTATGGAATGGGAGCATGAGGCAGCTGGTTATATCTCCTCAGCAGTCAGGAAGCAGGGCCAGGTTGTAAACCTAGAGGCCCACGCCCATCAGCAACCCACTTTCCCCAACTTAACCCCATCTCCTAAAGTTTCCACCACCTCCCCCAAAAAGCACCACCATCTGGAGACCAAATGTCTAAATTTATGAACCTTTGTGAGATATTTCATATTCAAATCAAACAACCACAGAGTCACATCTTAAACTCTGCTTACCTGACATCAGAAAGACTGTTTAACCAGGTGTGGTGGCACATGCCTGTCATCTCAGTACTTGGGAGGTAGAGGCAGTAGGTTAAGGAGTTCAAAGCCATCCTGGGCTACATGAGACCCAGTCTCAAAAAGCAAACAAAAGGAGGAGGAAGAATAGTAGGAGGAAGAGAAAGAAGGAGGAGGAGGAAGAGAAGAAGAGGAAGAAGACAGAAGTTAGCTCCCTCACAAATCTGCCTCTCCACATCACCATCAGTTGTGGTCAGGCATCAACACCTTACCCTTTGGGGGCTGCTTTGTGTCTAAGCTATGTGAAGGGTGCATTGAGAGTCCTGATGTATCAGAATCAGTGACTATCATCATTTGCTTTGATTCTCAGTTGTCCTAAATGCAGATAGTAGGAGCCCTTCAAACTGTTTCCACTATCCCTGCTGCCCAACCACAAGGCCAGTTCTCCAGAGAGCCCTGCTCCACAGGGAGTAGATGTAGCCCCAGATGTGTTGGTTGCTGTTAGGATATTGTTGCTCACAGGCACTCTAAGGACACAAAGCTGAGGTTATTTGTGGGTGACTCATATGTGCACCCACATTCACATCAATTTTTTAATACTTGTGTACTGAAGGTCATGGATTCATTCTGACATCTTTAACTCAGCACCATAGTGTTCATTCTTTTTCTCCTTCTTACCTGTACTTCTTTTCCCCCAGTGAGAACCCGACTCCTCTTATCCTTGGCACTTTGACTTATTTAATCAGTGTTGACAGGGCAGGGGGGCTGTGGCTGGGCCACCTAGTATGTATGAAACCCTGTATTCAATTCCCAGTACTAAATTAACGAGGCATGGTGGTGCAGACCTGCCATCCTATCACTCATAAGGTAGAGGAAGAATCAGAAGTTTAAGTTCATCTTCAGCTACATAACCAGTTCCAGGGATACATGAGACCCTGCTTCAAAAAAAGGGGGGGGTCTGGAGAGATGGCTTCATGGTTAAGCGCTTGCTTGTGAAGCTTAAAGACCCCAGTTGGAGGCTCAATTCCCCAGGACCCACATAAGCCAGCTGCACAAGTTGGCGCATGCATCTAGAGTTCGTTTATGGTGGCTAGAGGCCCTGGTGCACCATCCTCTCTCCCTCTCTCTCTCTCTCTCTCTCTCTCTCTCTGCCTCTTTCTCTCTCTGTCTGTTGCTAATAAATAAAAAATAAAAAAATAAATCAGGCTGGATGTGGTGGCAGATGCCTTTAATCCCAGCACTGGGGAGGCAGAGGTAGGAGAATCACTGTAAGTTTGAGGCCACCCTGAGACCACATAGTGAATTGCAGGTCAACCTGAGCTAGAGTGAAACTCTACCTCGAAAAAACCAAAGAAAAAAAATCAGGGCTAGAGAGATGGCTTGGTGGTTGGGGCACTTGCCTGCAAAGCACAAGGACCCAGGTTCAATTCCCCAGGTCCCATGTAAGCCAGATGCACATGGTGGTGCATGTGACTGGAGTTCGTTTGCAGTGGCTACAGGCCCTGGTGCACACAGTTCTCTCTCTCTCCTCCCCCTGTCATAAATAAATAAATAAAATCAGTGTCTGCCTTCATCCCCACCCCAGTCAATGGTTATACCTACCCCTTCAACAAGACCCCCCTCACCCACCCTGTTCCCACAGGTTGTTGCTACTGACAACTCCTTCATTACACCTCTATTTGGATTCCGACAGTCTACACCAAATTGTTCTCAATAGACACTCCCTTGCCCTGCTGGGCTGTGACATTCAGGACTCCACCATCCATGCTCAGCCTTCTCTTAGAGTGTGATTGTCAGGTGATCGTTCCTCTCTGCTTTTTCTTTAAAGTCTGAGGAGTGGCTATTATGTACAGCTTCCAGCACATGAAAGCATGAAGGGACCAAATACACAGGCTTCTTGGTGACAGCAACTTGAAGCAGATGGCCCTCACTCTGCTGACAGCATTGCCAGTTCAGCATTCTGCATGGTGCCCTTGCACTCAAATAAGCCCCAAGTCCTGTGGATACCCTCCAGAACAGGGCCAGCACATAGCCATCTCCTGGGGACAGTTAGCAGGAATTGTTTTTAGTGTTCCGGACAGACTTCATGGGTCCACTTCACCTTGTACCTAATAAAAACTTGCAGTGTCAGCCCTGCATGCTGAGCACACCAGGCACAGGTGTTCCCAAGCTGTCCCCTCTCAGTCCCATCTCCCCTCCTTTTGAGGGCTTCCCACTGCCCACAGCAAATTGGCCCTGTCGTTATAGGTCCTCAGGTGTGTGGCCTCTGGGTTTTTGTTGCTGTTAGTTTGTTTGGGTGATTGGTTTGTTTTCTTGTTCATTTGGGTTTTTTTGTTGGTTGGTTGGTTTTGAGGAAGGGTCTCCTCTAGCCTGGAACTCATTCTGTAGCCCTAGGCTGGCTACTCACAGGGATCCTCCTACCTCAGCCTCCTAAAGGCTGAGATTAAAGGCATGTGTGACCACATCTGGCTGGTCTTTTTTTTTTTTTTTTTAAATATTTTATTTTATTTTTATTTATTTATTTTTTTAACAGAGATACAGAAATCAGAGACAGAGAGAGAGAGAGAATATTCATCAGGGCCTCCAGGCTGCAAACGAACTCAGAGATGCACTCATTATGGGTCCTAGACCAGTCCTGACTTTTGCAACTTCCTGCCATCTCTCAGCTTTTTTTTTTTTAACAGAGTATCTATATTCATCTATGGTACAGACCAGGGACTTTATAAGCCTCCTGAGTACAGTGCTATCACACCTGGTCTTGGTTGGTGGTTTGTTTATTTTAAACTTTTAAAAATATATTTCATTTATTTATTTAAGAAAGAAAGAAAGAACCAGAGAGACAGAGAGAATGGACGTGCCAGAGAATCAAGCCACTGCAAATGAACTCCATATGCATGCACCCCCTTATGCATCTGGCTTACATGGGTCCTGGAGAATCAAACCAGGATCCTTTGCCTTTGCAGGCAAACGGCTTAACCACTAAGCCATCTCTCCAGCCTTTGGTTGGTGTTTTGAGAAGGGGAATCTCACTAAGTAGTCCAGGCTAGCCTAGGATTCACAATCTTCCTGTCTCAGCATCCAAGTGCTGGAATTACAGGTGCATACTATCACACTTGGCTTCCTCTGTAGTTTTTTGGGAGGTTTTTGACAAGTTTAAAACATGTATTTAAAATACAATTTATAACATACTTAATCTGCCAACTCAGGAGCCCACGGTGCGGGGCAGGGTGGGGGCGGGAGTGGGGAGCTGCCCGCAAAGCAAGACTGCAGGGTGCAGACCTCCCTCCCATTCCCTTCTGCTCAGACACCCAAGGGTGCACCCCTGGGGTCACAAGACCAGAAGCAGGACCCCAGAGGTTTAGGTCTCTGCCTGCCAGGGAGGCTAGGTACAGCCCTGCCAGCCCATCCCTGAGCAGAGCACCCCCAGATGGGGCAGAGCAGGGTATGGCAGGGCAAGGCAGGGCTGGGCGGGGCAAGTGGGCTCTGGAAGTGGGCTCTGATGGCCGCAGATAGGGTGTTGCCTCCTGCCTGCAGGGGGGGAGCACCCTGATTGAGGGAGCTGAGAAGGGCTGGTCACCAGGCCCGGAACCCCAGCTCCTTTGGTTATAGGCTGACATCAGAGTAGTGGCTCATGGGAAGTGGTTAGCTGGAAGGGCTGAGGCCTGGCTTGTGGGGTCCAGGAAGAGCTAGGTGAGGAGCAGTACCTTGAAGGCAAACAAAGGGGGCCTCAGGTTCCTGCCCCTCATACCCTGGGGATTTCCAAGCCAAAGCCTGCAACTTACTTTGAAAAAAAGAAAAAGAAAAAAAAGGGGGGGAAGCACTTAAGGAAAGTTAACTAAAAACAATGCACACACACACACACACACATACACACATACACACAAAATCCAAACCGTTTTCCCATTCCCCATCCACCTCCCAACACAAGTTTCCTGTTTTCTTTCATTTTGCCTGCTACATCTCTATCTAGGAGGTCAAGGACATGACTGCTGGTGGTTGGATACAGGCACACTGTGGGCAGAGCCCATCTTTGGCCAGATCAAGGTGCATGCTTTCAATGTAGACAACCAACTGCCAGCCAGCCTGCCTGATCCCACCAGATGGGAGGGGCAAGTACAGGTGGTCCCAAGGGCTGAGCAGCTGCACTTCCGGCCTTTCAACCTGGACTACTTCTGCACCCTTCTTCGAGTGGGACAGTTCTTTCTCAGGCCAGAAAGCACTGTAACTGGAAGGTAGGCCCTAGACATTTACAATGTGGATACTTGGTCAGGGCAGTGGACTAAGATAGTAGCCAACTTCCTTCCTGCCCACTCCTGGAGGTGACAGCTTTGGACTAAAACTGTTCCAGCTCGTGCACAGATGACTCCTGGCTTCAGTCTAGGGCTGGGCAGTACACTGACTTCTGACTCAGTTGGCATCTGGCCCTTCTTCCTAAGGGGAAGATGTCATGTCATGGGTCATGGCAAGGCCTGGCCTACCACCGCCAAAGGGTATGGCTGAGAACCAGCAAACCCAAAGTGGATGGTCCTACAAAACCAAGCTTGTCACCTTGGCCACTCACTACAGCTGCCCTAATTCAAAACCATTCCACCCACTCCAAAACCCATTTGCTGGTTAGGAGCGGTATAGCCGTCAGGGTGGCTGAGGGACAAGGCGCAGTGCATCAGGCACCAGAGTCTGAGAGCAGCTGACTAAGCTCGGCTGCCCTCTCTACCTCTTCAAGTAGGCAAAGCAAACCTCCAGGCTTAGAAATGGAGTAATGCCAGCCTTGCTCTGGAAAGAGGGGAAAGGGCAGCCACAGCCTCTGAGGAGCCAGCTGGCTAACCACCTTTGCAACACAAAGCTTTTCTTTTCTCATCTTCATTCAGCCTGTTCTGTTCCTCAGGTACTTATTCCACATAGGAAATGTACCAGGTAGAGTTTCTGAGCTGGAACACCACAGATTCTTAAGAGTTCCAGCCTTGCTGGAAGGGGCAGGCCTCTATGCCTCCTGACCACACCAAGAACAGGCTCAGAGTACTGGAGCCTGACTCTCTCTCTCTCCTAGTCTTGTGCTGACAGCAAACACTAAACAAATATCTCACCTGCTTGTCGGTGGCTGGAAGCGCAGTCTCCCTGCCTGAAGCTCCCTGCTGTCCTCTAGGAGCAGCTGGCCTGGCAGGTAGGGAGCTGCCCTGAGGGGTCAGGAAAGGGGAAGCCTGTCACCTTCCCCATCTCCCAAAATATCAGAGGTGGGGCTGGCACCCTCCCCCAGGCTCTCGGAGCCATCTCCAGGCAGGGCCAAGGCACCTGGGACTGGAGGAAGGTGGTATAGACATAGGTGTTCATCTAGCAGGGGCTACAGAGCCTTGCCCCCTTCTGGGCGGCAGGAGGAATACAGAAGCTAAGCTCACCAAAATCTTTTTGGTTAATCTTTCTAGCGAATCTCCCAGAAACATTTTTTAAGTAGACTACAAAATTACCCTTTCTCAATTAAAAATTCATTAAACTGCTAAATCCCCTTCCATGCACTTTTTCTTGCAAATCAGATATTTGTATAAACAAACAAAATTAGGAAGAAAAAAAAGGAAAGGCTATTTCAAAAGGAACTTACTCTTTAAGTGATGAAGACATGCACCTGGGGGTGGGTGGGAGTCTCAGTTGTGTTTTGAAACCCCAAATTAATGAGCATGATAAACTGTTATCGCTTGCACTGGCTTTACCCCCAAGCGGCCGAGTGGCACTGTCAGACCCTCCAACCATCCCCTAGTCCCCACCGTTTCCGTTTCTACTGACTTGGGACAGCCCTTGTTGACATGCCAATCACAGTGGGAAGGAGGAGGTCACAGTGCATGGGGTTCAAGGTCACAGTGGGCAGAGCAAGGGGGATCACAGTGCAAGTAAGTCAGGTCGTTCCTTCTGCTCAAGTCCAGATGTCTGCCCTGGCAGTACGACCCATGGCAGACAATCCAGGAGGCGGTGGGAGTAGCGGCATCCTTTCTTGCCTCCATTTATCTGCACTGTTTGAAGCCTTCTGAGCCATCGGACCCAAAGGCTGTCTGATCACATTGCTGGGTGGTCTGCTGTCTTCCGGCTGGGAGATCCTGGTTGGCCTGTCAAGGATGGGTTTCTCCTGTTCCTCCTCAGGGCTGGCACTGCCCAGGATCCGCCTTTGGGCCTCAGCGTACTCTGCCTCTCGCTGTGCTAGGGACTTGACGGGAAGAGCTGGCCTGCTGGTGGAGTTGGGGCTTCTGAGCACACCGTTGCTGGTGGGCCGCTTGAGGGTGTGGATCTGGGGAGGGGGCCCCGTGGGAAGGCTATCGTCTTCAATCACAATGGGCACTTTGGGAGGGGATTTGGACTGCCTGCTCTCCTTTTGTATGATCTTCAGTTTTTTTCCAACCGTCTGTCTATTTCCCCACTGTCTGCTGCCTCCTCCCAGCCCTCAGCGACCTCCTCATCTTCCATCTTACCCGCCGCTTTCCCTCCTCCCCCAACCCCTCCCTGCGCCTGCGCCCTCTGTAGTTTTTTTAAAAATTTTTTTGTTTATTATTTATTTATTTGAGAGCGACAGACAGAGAAAGAGGCAGATAAATAGAGAATGGGCATGCCAGGGCCTCCAGCCACTGCAAACAAACTCCAGATGCATGTGCCACCATGTGCATCTGACTTCATGGATCCTGGGAATCAAGCCTCGAACCAAGGTCCTTAGGCTTCACAGGCAAGCACTTAACCACTAAGCCATCTCTCCAGGCCCCCTCTGTAGTTTTTTGTTTGTTCGTTTTTTTTTTGTTTTGTTTTGTTTTTGGTTTTTCGAGGTACGGTCCCACTCTGGTCCAGGCTGACCTGGAATTAACTATGTAGTCTCAGGGTGGCCTCGAACTCCCGGCGATCCTCCTACCTCTGCCTCCCAAGTGCTGGGATTAAAGGCGTGCGCCACCACGCCCGGCTTCTGTTCATTTGTTTTTATTTTTGGTTTTTCAAGGTAGGGTCTCACTGTAGCTTAGGCTGGCCTGGAATTCACTATGTGGTCTCAGGCCTCAAACTCACCGTGATTGTCCTACTGCTGCCTCCCAAGTGCTGGGATTCAAGGCGTGCACCACCATGCCCAGCTACCCTCTGTAGTTTTTATTGAAAACAATTTAGTAATGCAAAATATAGAATTTAGGGCTGGAGAGATGGCTTAGTGGTTAAGGAGCTTGCCTGCAAAGCCAAAGGACCCAGATTCAAGCACAGGTGGCTTGGTCTAGGAGGACTGGCCCACATCTCTTCCACACCCCATTCCTTGGATTTCCTTCCAGTGCTCCCAGCAAGCCAGTGTTAAACGGAGGTGGGTATACTTCCTTCCAAGCTGACCCGAATGATGAACTCTGTTCTAAGTCAGATCCCACCACTCTGTCTTTTGGAACCTTGTTTTTGCATATGTATATAGGTGTGTGGTGTGCATGTGTATATTTATGTAGTGTGCATGTGCTTGTGTATACATGATCATATGTGTGCTGTCCAGCCTCCATATGCTCACTCCCTGCAATCCTTCCCCAAAGCTGTCATCTTTGATGTCTGAGGAGTAACTGAATCCATGGGGATAACTTTGAATTTAGCTAAAAGGACCACAGCCCCTATGCTGAAACCTGGCAGAATAAGGACAGGTTTGGAGCCAAAGCTGTCAGTCTGTGGGAGGTTTCTGAGAGTACTGGAGTGTGGCCTGAATTCCAGCAGAGGTATTTGGCACAAGAGCAAGAACATTCATATTCTCTCCATTCTCACATGTTGGCATGGAGCCACGAACCTCAGTGCCAATTTGTGCAAACCTTTGTCTCTTGGTTGAGGGAGACAGGCTGCTCAGCTAACCCCAAGGCACCTTGAAGAGCCAGCAAGGCCGTCAGGGCAGTTTTCAATCTGCTTAATCCTTACTGATCCCAGGCGCATATCTAGGTCTTGGTTTGCTCAGTTCTGGGGTCCCCTGGCCTCTGAGGATGATATTGCACATCCTATGCATGGCCACGCTTGCTCTGAGCTAGCAAACCCCAGCTGCCTATGAGAGCCAAAAAAGCACTCTGTGGAGAAGTGGGCTTAAGTATTCACAGTATTGGGACACGCTGTGGCTTTCTGGCCCACTACACATAGCCCTGCTAGGGCCTGTCCTATAATGGGCCACCTGTCCCTGGCTATTCAGGTATGGTGGCAGGGGCCTCAGTGTGCCAGCCGCAGCATCTCCGACCTAGCAGCCACCTCTGGGCCAGACAAAACTCTCTCTTCTCTTTTCTTTCTTTCTACTTTCGTGTTTGTTTGTTGGTTGGTTTGTTTTTGGAAGTAGGCTCTCACTCGAGCCCAAGCTGACCTGGAACTCACTCTGTATTCTCAGGGTGGCCTCCAGCTCATGGTGATCTCTCCTACCTCTGCCTCCCAAGTGCTGGGATTAAAGGTGTGTGCCACCATGCCTGGCTCTTCCCTTCCTTCCTTCCTTCCTTCCTTCCTTCCTTCCTTCCTTCCTTCCTTTCTTCCTTCCTTCTTCCCTCCCTCTCTCCCTCCTTCCCTCCCTCTTTCTTTCTTTCTTTCTTTCTTTCTTTCTTTCTTTCTTTCTTTCTTTCTTTCTTTCTTTCAGGTACAGTCTCAATCTGTAGCCAGGATGGCCTCAAACCCTGGCAATCCTCCAGCTTACCTCCCATATGTTGCAATGACAGGCATAAGCCACCACCCCTGCTCTATACACATCTTCTAATATTCAGTTCCTAATT
This sequence comes from Orientallactaga sibirica, assembly GCA_036365145.1. NCBI lineage: Eukaryota > Metazoa > Chordata > Mammalia > Rodentia > Dipodidae > Orientallactaga > Orientallactaga sibirica. Next base: position 2,302,611 of record JAEOAD010002758.1, read on the forward strand.
TTTGTTGGTGTGTGGGTGTGCACACACATGCACACACATGTGCAAATGCATGCTCGCCACAGCACATGTGTGGAATTTAAAGGACAACTTTAAGTGTTGGCCTCTAATTGGTCACTGCTGTGTTTACCAGGCTTGCTTACCCATGAGCTTCTGGAAACTTTCCTGTCTCTACCTCCTTAGCAGTGCCTGGATTACAGCCTTCCATCTAATCAGCCAGGCCACTCCTGAGCACCTGGCCACCACAGCAGCGACTTGTGGGCAGCAGCTCACCTCACTTAGATTGACTGACTGGTGAACTTTAGCAATCCACCTGTCTCCCCTCCCCACCAGCCCTGGGGTTACAGATATGTGTAGCCATGCTCAGCTTTTTACATGGGTGCTGGGGATTGAATTTAGGTCTTCATGATTCATCCACTGAGCCATCTATCTAGCCCCTCTTTTTTTTGTTTGTTTGTTTTGTTTTGTTTGAGGTAGGGTTTCATTCTAGCTCAGGCTGACCTGGAATTCACTATGGAGTCTCAGGGTGGCCTCGAACTCATAGCAATCCTCCTACCTCTGCTTCACTAGTGCTGGAATTAAAGGAATGCGCCTTCACACCCAGCCAGCCCCTCTTTTTATTACATTATATCATATTATATTTTACTTATTTACTTATTTACTTTTTTTTTTTTGAAACCAGGTCTTATGAAAGCTTGGCCTTAAATTTGCTATGTAGGCAAGTATGGTCTTGAACTCCTGATTCTCCTGCCTCCACCTCCTGAGTGCTGGGATTTCAGATATGTAATCCTATACTCAGCTAGGGATATTCTGTTTAAATTCCTGAGACAAAAAAAAAGGTTAGTGACTTACAAAAAGGACTTATTTAAGCTGGGCATGGTGGTACATGCCTTTAATCCTAGCACTTGGGAGGCAGAGGTAGGAGGATCGCCATGAGTTCAAGGCCACTCTGAGACTACATAGTTAATTCCAGGTCAGCCTGGGTCAGAATGAGAACTTACCTTGAAAAAAAACAAAAAAGGGGGGGAGAGGGGATATGATGGAGAGTGGAGTTTCAAAGGGGAAAGTGGGGCCTGAAGAGATGGCTTAGTGGTTAAGTGCTTGCCTATGAAGCCTAAGGACCCCAGTTCAAGGCTCGATTCCCCAGGACCCACATAAGCCAGATGCACAAGGTGGCACATGCATCTGGAGTTCCATTTGCAGTGGCTGGAGGCCCTGGCACGCCCATTCTCTATCTGCCTCTTTCTCTCTCTGTCACTCTCAAATAAATAAATAAAAAATAAACAAGGATATCATCGGACTTCTGGGTAAGATGGTGGCATAGGAGCCACGCCAAACCAGCCCAGGGAGGGATTTAAGCAAAATCACAGCAAAATACACTCTTCTTCTGAAAAGTGAAGGAGTATAGGTTTTCCTTAGACACAGCGGAGAAGCAGGAGTGACCAAGATCCATCAGAAAGGAGGAAAATGGCCAGAATCCCACTGAAGAGCTTACGGCCCCATCTACACAATCCATGAGCCTGGCTGAGCAGCAGCAGCAGAGACCAAACAAGGGGACTTTCCAACCTCATCAGCCTCCTTGCAGAGTCAAGAAATCTGAAGAAAAGACAGCTGAGGTCAACTAAGGAGTTACTGAAAGAGATACAGGTGGGACTGTGTGAGCAACTCCAAGCTTCCTGAACTCTCCCATCCCCCAACCATCAGAACCGTGAACCTCAGGCATTCAGCCCCCAGAGACAGTGCATCCAGCACAGCTGAACAGAACTCCAACTGCAGCTCCAGTGCACAACATGGAGGGATTGAGGTGGGCATTCAGCATTGGTGAATTTGGAAGCCACCATAGGCCTGCATTGGAAATGCTAATCTCTCCATGTCAGGGCAGGTTATGGGTTACATATTTTTGGTTGACTTTGCCATTTTCAAATAAGCTGTACTTGGCAGTTGAATATTGTTACCTTTAATGCTTTCAGATTTATGGGCCCTTTTTCTTTTGCTTCTGTCATTGTTGGGGGAAGGGTCTGATCTAGATCCAGGCTGACCTAGAATCCAGTTCAGAACAGAATTCTCTACCTCCCAGCTGACAGGATTAAGGGTGTAGAGTAAAACACACCCTTGGGTATTTTGGCTTTATAAGACTATCTGTTTATTTTAATCGCCACACTTGTAAACTCTGTGCAGGTCTTTATTGAATATGCATATTGCTCAATTGAAGATTAGAATTTGCCAGTAAATTGTTCCACCCAGCCCACTAGAATACCTGCTTAGCAAGCAAACTCAACACCTAGGATTACTTCTGTAGTTGGATTGGGGCACAAGAGCTACATTTGGCACCTTAAACTCATATCCTGAAAGTATATAAAGGTAGATCACCACATCTAAGAACGCTGCAGGATGCAAAAGTCACTGCATTAAAATACAAGAAACAAAAAGAGTCAAGACAATGCAATCCCACCAAAAATTATAAATCCATCAGAAATGATCACTGTTTTAGCTGAAATGCCTGACAAAGATTTCAAAAGAATGATTATATCTATACTCAAAGAAATGAAAGAAGAAAACAAACTCCTGAAAGAGAACACAGGAAACCAGCTTAATGAAATTAAAAGGTCATTGCAGGACATGAGTAAGGAAATAGAAATACTAAAGACAAATCAGGCTGAACTCCTAGCTCTGAAGAACACAGTCAGTCAAATAAAAAACTCTGTGGAGGGCTGGAGATATGGCTTAGCGGTTAAGCGCTTGCCTGTGAAGCCTAAGGACCCCGGTTTGAGGCTCGATTCCCCAAGACCCACGTAAGTCAGATGCACAAGGTGGCGCATGTATCTGGAGTTCGTTTGCAGTGGCTGGCGTCCCTGGTGTGCCCATTCTCTCTCTCTCTTTTTTCTTTTCTCTCTCTCTCTCCCTCTTTCTCTCTCTGTCTGTTGATCTCAAATACATAAAAATAAAATAAGCCAAAAAATAAAAACTTAAAAATTTAAAAAACTCTGTGGAAAGTCTCACCAGTAGAATGGATGAAGGAGAGAACAGAATATCTAAACTAGAAAACCAGGTGGCTGACCTAATACAGTCCAACAAAGAGAAAGACAAGCTAATAGAAAGGTATGAATGGGAATTCCAAGATATCTGGGACACTATGAAAAGATCAAACATAAGAATTCAGGGTATAGTAGAAGAAGAATTTCAACCCAGAGGCTTAGTAGGCATTTTCAACAAAATCATAGAAGAAAAATTTCGCCAAATTGGGAAAGAAATGCCAGTGGAGATACAAGAAGATTTTAGAATACCAAACAGACAAAACCTAGAAAGAACCTCTTCTCACCATGTTATAATTAAACTACTAAAACAAAAAAAAAAAAATGTATCAAAAGCAGTTAGAAAAAAGCAAGTGACCTACAAAGGCAAGCCCATCAGAATAACAGCAAATTACTCAACACAAACTTTAAAAGCCAGAAGGGCTTGGAATGATGTATTCCAAGTTCTGAAAGATAAAAAATGTTGAGGCAGCCCTAGGGGGTGGGCTGTCCCGCAGGCACCTGGGCTCAGTTCAGGGCCGCTCCTGTCCTCTAGACGCCGATGGCGGTGGCCTGATCCCCCAGCCGGCGCTGTGCCCCTCCGCCCTTCTTTTTGCCCCTGTGACTGACTGGCTGACCATGGGGGTCGAAGCAGGCCACTGCCATTCCCATGTAGCTGGGCCCATGAGGGCCGCCCGAGCTGCTGCCATGCTGCTGGGCCTGAAGCCCACCTGCTGCATCTGTAAGACCACCTGTAAGACCGCCTGTTGACCATGTGGAAGAAGGGCCCGCAGGGAGAGATCCTCTGTCACCACTGCATGGGCCCCGGCGGGGGTGGGGGGGGTAGCGCAGAGGCAGAGGCGCGTTCTGCACTGCCACCTTCGCCAGCACCTCGGCCCCCCTCCGCAGAGCAACTGCAGTGGCGGCAAGCAGAGTAAGCAAGAAATTCACAGAAGGTCTGCTCGGCTCAGAAACACCAAATACAAATCTGCTCCAGCTGCTGAAAAGAAAGTGTCCACAAAAGAAAAAGGGAGAAGACATATTTTTAAGTTAAAAAAAAATCAAAGCTCCTGAGTCTGTTTCCACCATCATCACTACAGAGTCAATCTTCTACAAGGGAGTATTTTACCAAATTGGCGATGTTGTCTCTGTGATTGATGAACAAGATGGAAAGCCCTCCTATGCTCAGATCAGGGGTTTTATCCAAGACCAGTATTGCGAGAAGAGTGCAGCACTGACATGGCTTATTCCCACCCTCTCAAGCCCCAGGGACCCATTTGATCCTGCATCCTATATCATAGGGCCAGAGGAAGATCTTCCAAGGAAGATGGAATACTTGGAATTTGTTTGTCATGCATCTTCTGAGTATTTCAAGTCAAGATCATCGCCATTTCCCACAGTCCCCACCAGACCAGAGAAGGGCTACATATGGACTCATGTTGGACCTACCCTAGCAATAACTACTAAGGAAACAGTTGCCAACCATTTGTAGCTACAAAATCAAAATTGAGGCTGGGAATGTGGCCCAGTGTTAGCATGCTTACCTAGCATGCATGGGGTTCTGGTTTCAATCTCTATCTAAACTAAAACTAGATATCTAGTTTTCCTGTATTCATAGTACCATGAGATATGTCATGTATTTTTAATTTTTGAGACAGGGTCTTGCTGTGTAACTAGTTGGTCTTAAACTCAAGCAACTCCTGCCTTAACCTCTCTAAATGCTTGTTTTTCAGGCCTGCATCCCCATGCCTGGATGATGCCATTTTTCATGAAAAAAAAATGACAAGTTTTTTTCCTTACTATCCATTAATTATTAGCATGTTTATTACCTGTAGCTTATATGATCACAAGGGATAGAAAAGAATAAAACATATTTGAAGTATGCTCTGCTGTGTGTGTCTTCCTAGATAAAGGCGGTAAATTCCAGGAAGACCATTAGGAATATCAAGTGCTGTTTTTCTTCATAATTCATTACTAAAAGCTCATATGATGATATGTTATTTTTATACATGTACAAAATACTAAGTTTTGGATGTCTAAACAAGGACTTAGTCAAATAAAATGGAGTTGTAACCAAAAAAACAGATAAAAACTGTCAATCAATATTACTTTATCCTGCAAAGCAATCTATCCAAATTGATGTAGAAATAAGGACATTCCACAACAAAAACAGGCTAAAGTAATTTATGACAACTAAACCAGCTCTACAGAAAATACTTGAAGGAATCCTTCACACTGAAGAGAAAGCAAAACACACACAGGAGGAAATAGGAAAAAAATAGACCATACACATTTAACAGTTAAAATAAGTCAGTAAAGGGAAAACAGGAAGCACTACAAACCAAGAAGAATGGAGAGAATACATACCTTTCAATAGTAACTCTTATTATCAATGGTCTTAATGCCCCAACCAAAAGACACGGGCTTGCAGACTAGATTAAAAGGCAGGATCCTGCCATCTGTTGCCTCCAGGAAACTCATCTCTTAATAAAAGATAGACACTGTCTTAGGGCGAAAGGATGGAAAATGGTATTTCAAGCAAATGGACCTAGGAAACAGGCAGGGGTTGCTATCCTAATTTCTGACAGGATAGATTTCCCCACTTCTATTTAATATAGTACTGGAAGTCTTAGCCATAGCAATAAGGCAAGAGACACTCATAAAAGGGATACAATATGGAAAGGAAGAGATCAAATTATCATTATTTGCAGATCATATGATTCTATACATAAAAGACCCAAAGACTGTACCAGCAAACTGTTAGAGCTGATAAACACTTTTAGCAATGTAGCAGGATACAAAATAAACACACAGAAATCCATAGCTTTTCTTTATACCAACAACAAACATGCAGAGAATGGAATCAGGGAATCTCTCCCATTCTCAATTGCCTCAAAAAAAAAAAAAAAAAAAAAAAAAAAAAAAGTACCTTGGAATAAACTAAGGAAGTGACGGATCTCTGCAATGAGAACTTTAAAACACTCAAGCAAGAAATTGCAGAAGACACAAGGAAATGGAAAGACATCCCATATTCTTGGATTGGAAGAATCAATATTTTGAAAATGTCACTCTTACCAAAAGCAATCTACACACTTAATGCAATCCCCATTAAAATTCCAATGGCATTCTTCACAGAAATAGAAAAAACAATCCTAAAATTCATGTGTAAGCACCAAAAAAAAACTCGAATAGCCAAAACAATTTTAAGCAACAAAAATCAGGCTGGTGGTATTACCATACCCGATTTTAAGTTATATTACAAAGCCATAGTAACAAACACAGCATGGTACTGGCACAAAGACAGACATATAGAACAATGGAACAGAATAGAGGACCCAGATATTAATCCAGGCAGCCACAGCCATCTGATTTTTGACAAAAATGCCAAAAATATTCATTGAGGAAAAGTTACAATTGCAGCATAGGAACAACACCAAAACAGCTTAGGGGCAAAAAAAAAAAAAAAAAAAAACAGCAAAATACACTCCTCTACTAAAAAGTGAGGTGTATAGTAAATTATCAACCTCAGCAGAGAAGTAGGAAAGATCCAGAGTGTCTAGACCCCACAGAAGCAGGCAGAAGTGGCTCCAGCAGCAGCAACGAGTTTCACGTGGCCACAGCTGCCAGGCTCAGCCTGAGCAGCAGGATTTTAAAGCTAGGTGAGGTAATTTTCCACTGACACCAGCCTCCTCACAAACTCAAGAAACATGGAAGGAGGATGACAGAGACCAATGGAGCAGCTTGTGAGGAGGAAGATCACATGGACCAGCGGACAGACTTCAGCCTCCATCCACAGCCTCCCTCCCCCACCAACACAAGCACCAGCAAGCACCAGAGACCTCAGGAAGGGAGCTTACCTATATAGCACCTGGCACAATCAGAGCAGTGACCCACAGACCCAGCCAGCATTCCTGATCCCACAGCACAGCAAAGAGGAACCCAAGTGACCGTGCAGCATAGCTGAGATCAAAGCCGTCCCAAAAGGTAACTGGGATTATACCAGGTCAGTACCCACCACATAAGCTTGCATTGGAAGGGCTAATTGCACCATCTATGATCACAATGGCATCAAACTACAAATCAATAACAAGAAAAGCTATAAAGCGTACACAAAATCTTGAAAACTAGGGCTGGAGAGATGGCTTAGCGGCTAAGGCACCTGCCTGCTAAGCCTAAGAACCCGGTTCCAATCTCCAGGTCCCACGTTTAGCCAGATGCAAAGTGACGCAAGGGCGCAATGCCGCACTTGCCCACAAGGGGGTGCATGCATCTGGATTTCGTTCTCAGCAGCTGAAAGACTGCTGGTGCGCCCATCTCTATCTGTCTCCCTCTCCCTCTCCGTCTGTCTCTCTCTGTGTCTCTCTCCAAAAATAAATAAAATAAAGTAATAATAATAATAATAAAAAGAAAGAAAAACAAAACAGTAAAAGGAAGTGGAACTTCCCCAATCATGTCTTCCTCCTTCTACAGTCTCCTGGCATGGCCGCAGATCTTCCTCCCCATTTCCTAGGCCCTTCATTGTGTCTTCTTTCTGTAACCATGGGTCTCCGATTTGCTGGCATTCATTGGTCCTTGGCATAGGGCCAGTTGACAGCTGTCAAAACCTTTCTGACTGGTCAAGTTCTCCCATTACAATTCCTCTTCCTCTTTTGCCCAGTCACAAATAGGAGATTTACTCCAGAGACCCAGAGCTGCATTCAGGCCTCATTATAAATGCCACTTCTTAGACATCTCCAAGGGTGGGAGCTCCAGCAAACTCCAGAGGCCAGTCTGGTCGCCCTTTTGAAGAAAGCTACTTACAGTGAAAGATGTTTCAGTTCAAGCTCTTGCCTTCTAGGCACATGGTGGGGACCAATGGTTTGAGTCAACAAAGCATTCAGTGAGGTGCATTAACAGAGTTGCCACAACGATCTCATCAAGTTGAATAAAGCTTTTAATAAAACAAAACAAAAAGTCCAGGCCCAGATGGATTCACTGCTGAATTTTACTGGACCTTCATGGAAGAACTAACACCAATGCTTCTTCAACTTTTCCATAAAATAAAAGAGGAAGGAACCCTACCAAACTCCTTCTATGAAGCCAGCATCACCCTGATCCCCAAACCAGACAAAGATAGAACAAAAAAGGAAAATTACAGACCAGTCTCCCTCATGAACATAGATGCAAAAATTCTCAACAAAATATTGGCAAACAGAATACAAGAATATTCACCCCGACCAAGTAGGCTTTATCCCAGAGATGCAGGGATGGTTCACCATATGCAAATCGATAAATATAATACATTATATAAATGGACTGAAGGAAAAAAAATCACATGATCATCTCATTAGGTGCAGAAAATGCATTTGACAAAATCCAACATACCTTCATGAAAAAAGTCCTACAGAGACTGGGAATAGAAGGAACGTATCTCAACATAATAAAGGCTATTTATGACAAAACCACAGCCAACATAATACTAAATGGAGAAAAACTTGAAGCTTTTCCACCAAAATCAGGCACAAGACAAGGGTGTCCACTGTCCCCACTTTTATTTAATATAGTACTGGAAATCTTAGCCATAGCAATAAGGCAAAAGACACACATAGAAGGGATACAAATTGGAAAGAAAAAGCTGGGTGTGGTGGTGCACACCTTTAATCCCAGCACTCGGGAGGCAGAGGTAGGATCGCCATGAGTTCAAGGCCACCCTGAGACTACATAGTGAATTCCAGGTCAGCCTGTGCTAGGACAAGACCATACGTTGAAAACCCCCCAAAAAAAAATTGGAAAGGAAGAGATCAAGTTTTTATTTGCAGATGATATGATTCTATACATAAAGGACCCTAAAGACTCTACCAGCAAACTGTTAGAGCTGATAAACACCTATAGCCATGTAGTAGGATACAAAATAAACACACAGGAATCAGTAGCCTTCCTATATGCTAACAACAAACACACAGAGGATGAAACCAGAGAATCACTCCCATTCATAATTGCATCAAAGAAAAATAAAGTACCTTGAGATAAACTTAACCAAGGAAGTGAAGGATCTCTACAAGGAGAACTTTAAAACACTCAAGCAAGAAATTGCAGAAGACACTAGGAAATGGAAAAACATCCCCTGTTCTTGGATTGGAAGAATCAATATTGTGAAAATGGCAATCCTACCAAAAGCAATCTACACATTTAATGCAATCCCCATCAAAATTCCAACAACATTCTTCACAGAAATAGAAAAAACAACCCAAAAATTCATTTGGAAGCACAAAAAACCTCTGATATCTAAAACAATTTTGAGCAACAAAAATAAGGCTGGTGGTATCACCATACCTGATTTTAAAGTATATTACAGAGCCATAGTAACAAAAACAGCATGGTACTGGCACAAAAACAGACATGTAGATCAATGTAAGAGAATAAAGGACCCTGATATAAGTCTGGGAAGAGATAGCCACCTGATCTTTGACAAAAATGTCAATAATACTCATTGGAGAAAAGACAGCCTCTTCAGTAAATGGTGCTGGGAAAACTGGACATGCATCTGTAGAAGGATGAAAATAGATCGTTATCTCTCTCCATGCACAATAATCAAGTCTAAATGGATCAAAAACCTTAATATCAGACCTGAAACTCTGAAACTGCTATAGGAAAAAGAAGGGAAAACTCTTCAACATATTGGTCTTCACAACAACTTTCTGAATATAACCCCAATCACTCATGAAATAAAACCACAGATCAACTACTGGGACCTCATAAAATTACAAAGCTTTTGTATAGCTAAAGACACTGAATACAGCAAAGAGGCAACTTACAGAATGCCAGCTATACATCTAACAGAGGGTTAATATCTAGGACATACAAAGAACTCAAAAAATTAAAAAGAAATCAAACAACTCAATTAAAAAATGGACTATGGAGCCGGGCATGGTGGCGCATGCCTTTAATCCCAGCACTTGGGAGGCAGAGGTAAGGAGGATTGCCATGAGTTCGAGGCCACCCTGAGACTACATAGTGAATTCCAGGTCAGCCTGAGCTAGAGTGAGACCCTACCTCGAAAAACCAAAAAAAAAAGGGGGGGGCTATGGAACTAAATAGAGAGTTCTCAGAAGAAGAAATACAGGTGGCATATAAACATCTAAAAAAAAAGTTCTATATCCCTAGTCATCAGGGAAATTCAGATTAAAACTACCTTGAGATTCCACCTCACTCCTGGCAGATTGGCTACCATCATGAAAACAAATGACTATAAATGCTGGTGAGGATGTGGAAAAAGAGGAACCCTTCTACACTGTTGGTGGGAATGCAATCTGATCTAGCCATTGTGGAAATCAGTGTGGAGGTTCCTGAGACAGCTAAATATAGATCTACCATATGATCCAGCTATACTACTCCTAGGCATATATCCTAAGGACTCATCTCACTAACTTAGAGATACTTGCTCAACCATGTTTAATGCCGCTCTATTCACAATAGCTAGGAAATGGAACCAGCCTAGATGTCCCTCAACTGATGAGTGGATAATGAAGATGTGGCATATTTGCACAATGGAGTTCTACTCAGCAGTAAAGAAAAATGAAGTTATGAAATTTGCTGGAAAATGGGTGGATCTGGAAAGGATTATACTTAGTGAGGTAACCCAGCCCCAGAAAGCCAAACATCACATATTTTCTCTCATATGTGGATCCTAGCTACAAATGATGGGATTTCTTTTTTTGTTTGTTTGTTTTTTGTTTGTTTGTTTGTTTTTCAAGGTAGGGTCTCACTCTAGCCCAGGCTGACCTGGAATTCACTCTGTAGTCTCAGGATGGCCTTGAACTCTCACTGATCCTCTTACCTCTGCCTCTGGAGTGCTGGGATTAAAAGCGTGTACCACAAAGCCCAGCTTAAATGATTGGATATCTATGTGAGTAAAAATAAAACTCATATAAAAGGAAAAGAAAGGGAGGGAGGGGAGTTAATAGGATGGTAGTGTATATATGTAAGTAGAAGAACAGATTGATGGGGGTGGAAAGGCCTAAGTGAGGTCAGGGGAAGAGATCAAGTAAAGGAACGGTAGAGGGACAATGGAACACTCAGAAGCCATAGATTGTTACTAGAAAATTTTCAGTGCCAGGGAAGGGATACCTTCTAGTAAGTTGTTGGCTGGGGAGGTCACAGATACCCCCAAAACATTATAGGCCATTGCCGAGGCCCTTGGTTTCCCACCAGGAATAGATGGTAGGACCCTATTGCTGAAGACTCCACATACTTAGGTGGCAAGGTCACTGAGAAAACCTCCTAGAGCCGAGCTGAAAGCCTCCTCCAGGTGGACCAGCTGACAGAAAGTTGGAAAAAGCTACACTGCATGCAGTTCAATGGGAGAGAGAAAACACCAGTGAAGGTACTCAACAATGAACACAGCAAGCTTTAAATTTGGCCAGCCAGGCCAAATGAGCCAATGGGTGTAATAGTGGCATGTCTGTTATGGGGGAAACCAACCACTCCCTAATTGGACTGGAGGCCCACTCCATAGGAGGAAATACATCCCTGATACTGAAAATCTATGACAGGGGTCATCATGAGCCCTACGGTTATAATGTCTGCTGGTGTCACGCTAAATGTATATACTATGCTCACCAAACTGCCCAGTATGCACTTCTCTTAATGTCCACACCCATATATTAATGCTACTCTCACTTATGGTTACCATAAAACCATCATAATAGGAGGAAAAGATGACATCAAAATAAAAGAGAGATTGATTGAGAGGGGGAAGGGATATGATGGAGAGTGGAGTTTCAAAGGGGAAAGTGGGGGGAGGAGGGAATTACCATGGGTTATTGTCTACAATTATGGAAGTTGTTAATAAAAAAATAAATTTAAAAAAGGATAATATGATCCTCTGCTGGCTGGGAGCTCTTTCACAGAACCTAGATGACCTGGATAGAAATTTTAGATAGCAAGAGGCTGGGATAGTGCTGGTTGGTTCCCTTGGCAGGAGGTGGGTGGCCTTTAGGAAGTGGGAATTCATCCTCTTCCCTGGGATTCCTCTGCTTTCCCCAGCAGTGGCTGTGTTACAGCCCTCAGCATGGGATCTGAAATCTAAAACCCTTGAATCTGAAGATTTGACTGTTCTCTGGAACTCTTCTGATGGCCAGAGCCTCTGTCCTCTCCTCTGGCTCCTTACAGCCTTCAGTCTTAGCAATCTGCCCTCTTTTGCTGGCTCTTCCTTTCCTCTGTCCTGCACCGTCTTGACTGTTCAGCTACTTTTGTACAGCTGGCTGCCTGACTCCTTTCACAACTGAGATTTCTCCATGGGTGTCATGCCCAGACCTTCTCAGTCAACACCCCCACACACACACCCTGGAGCTTCCCTGTGACCATTCCTACATGATTGCTCTTCTATCTTAGCTGCTTCCTTCCTCGTGTTATCGGTTCATCCCCTACTACTCAAAGCATGCAGGAAAGACCACTCGTGAGAAGCCAATTTTGGGGCCTAATGCTGCAACATGAGGGAAAGCGTCACAATACTAGCCAATTCAATGATGATTGTTTTGTAACTTTTTCTGAATAAATATCTGTTCATCCCACTTAGGGCACTGAAAATTTCCTGGTAACAATCTATAGCTTTTGGATGTGCCATTATTCAAAAAAGTAGGTTTACATAAGTCTTATTCAGAATATCTTGAATTTTGATTGACCCTCCTCCCTGCCCTTCTTTTACACCTTCCCTTCCTCTGGCCTCACTTAGGCCTTTCCCCTGCCTGTAATCTGTTCTTCTACTTTCATATATACAATATCATTCCCTTCCATCCTTCCCTCTCCTCCTTCCCTTATAATCTTTTTATAGTTTACTGGCCTCTGCTACCAATTTTTGGTTCCAGCTCACACACAAGTCTATACATTTGTAGCTAGGATCCACAAATGAGAGAGAACATGCAACATTTGGCTTTCTGGGTCTGGGTTACCTCACTGGTGGAAGGTGTGATAGAGATGTTTCCGTGCTGAGCACTCCTCTGTCACTTCTTCTCAGCACCATGGTGCCTTCTGAGTCATCCCAAGGTCACCAACATCTGAAAAGAGAAGCTTCTCTAACCAAAAATGAGAGTAGCATTAATATATGGGTATAAACATTAAGAGAAGTGCTTACTGGGCATTTTGGTGAGCATAGTATATACATTTAGCCAGTCACCAGCAGATGTTACATCCCTAAGGTTCATGACTACCCCTGTCATAGGTTTTCAGTATCAGGCGTGTATTCCCTCCCATAGTGTGGACCTCTAGTCCAATTAAAGAGCAGTTTGTTTCCTCCATAACAGACGTGCCACTATTGCACCTGTGGGCTCATTTGGCCTGGTTGGCCAAATTTAAAGCTTGCAGTGTCCACTGTTGAGTATCTCCACTGGTGATTCTCTCTCTCCCATTGAACTGCATGCAGCATAGCATTTTCCAGCTTTCTGACAGCTGATCTGCATGGAGGAGGTTTTTCAGCTCAGGTCCAGCAGGATTTCTCAGTGACCTTGAAGCCCAAGCATGTGGAGTCTTCAGCAATAGGGTCTTACCTGGTGGGAAACCAAGAGCCTTGGCAATGGCCTGTAATGTTTTGAGGGATCAGGGGCCTTCCTGATCAACAACTCACTGGAAGGTATCCCATCCCTGGCACTGAAAATTTTCTAGTAACAATCTATGGCTTCTGGGTGTTCCATTGTCCAAAAAAGTAGGTTTCCATATGACTTATTCATATCTTATTCATAGCCTCTTAGATTTTGATTAGCCCTCCCTCCACCTTTCCTTTCCTCAGTCTCTTCCCCTGACCTCACCTAGGCCTTTTCATCTCCATTAATCTGTTTTTCTACTTACATATATAAATACCAATCTATTAAATACCCCCTTCCTCCCTTTGTATTACCTTTATATCCCCTTTCTAGCTTACTAGCCTCTGCTACTGAGTTTTATTCCTGCTCAAATAGACGTCCAATCATTTGTAGCTAGGATCCACATATGAGAGAGAACATGTTATGTTTAGCTTTCTGGTCCTGGGTTACCTCACTAAGTATAATCCTTTCCAGATCCATCCATTTTCCTGTAAATTTCATAATTTCATTTTTCTTTTTTTAATTTTTATTTATTTGAGAGAGAGAAAGAGGCAGAGAAAAAGAGAGAATGGGCATTCCAGGGCCTCCAGCCACTGCAGATGAACTCCAGATGCATGCACCCCCTTGTACATCTGGCTTACATGAGTCCTGGAGAGTCAAACCAGGATCCTTTGGCTTTGCAGGCAAATGCCTTAACCACTAAGTCATCTCTCCAGCCCCCATAATTTCATTTTTCTTTACCATTGAGTAGAACTCCATTGTGTAAATGTGCCCCATCTTCATTATCTACTCATCAGTTGAGGTACATCTAGGCTGGTTCCATTTCCTAGCTATTGTGAATAGAGTGGCAATAAATATGGTTGAGCAAGTATTTCTATGGTAGTGAGACAAGTCTTATGTTTTGAAAATGGCCATGGACAATGTAAAGCAGGTTTGCTGGAGGATGTCTGCATGGAGACCCTATAGAGCCATGAGGATGAATGGTGGGTTGCAGTGGAGACCCAGTGGAGATGCCAGGACCACAAGAAGGCTGCCAAGGAAAGCTGCCAGCTCTGGATGAAGTTTTCCAGGACTGTGAGTAGCCTAGCTGAAGGGGCAGAATTAGAACTCCAGAGGCTTGTTGCTCCAAAAGACCAAAGCCACACAGTCAGGTGTCTAGCAGCAATGCCACTCTCGGTACCAACATTACTATTGCAGTCAAGTTTGCATTGCTGGTAAGGGAAAACTCCATGATGGCAGGGGGAAACGAAGGCATGAGCAAAGGGTGGACATCACACCCTGGCCAACATAAGGTGGATAATAGCAACAAGAGAGTGTACCAAACACTGGCAAGGGAACACTGGCTATAATACCCATAAGCCTGCCCCCAACAATACACTGCCTCCAGCAGATGTTAATTCCCAAATCTCCATTTTAAACATATGCCACCAGCCCAGACTGCTCCACTCAGCCCCCAGTCCCAGGAAATAACTGTCTCCCAGCCTCAAGGACACATGTGCTTGGCTGGATCACATCTTTACCCAGTCCATCCATACAGATGTACTCAGAACAACATGGGTTCACTCACAGTGCTGGCCATGGTAAACTCTGAAAGTCTTGCATTCCTCCCTTCCCTCACTCCATATCTGGTGGCCACACATGCCCCGAGCTACCCCTCTTAACTGCTCTGTGACTGACATACAGTCCCACAGCCATATCCACTCAGACAGCAGCTACTCTCTAACCACTCCCCTGTGGTCTGGCCCTATCTTTTCTTCAAGTTCCCTCTTAGCAGGGCTGACGTGTCCTTTCCAGTTTGCAGGGCCACTTGTCTTTTTTCTATGCTTAAAATCTTTCAATGAGGCCGGGCATGGTGGCACACATCTTTAACCCCAGCATTTGGGAGGCTGAGGTAGGAGGATCACTGTGAGTTCGACGCCAGCCTAAGATTACATAGTGAATTCCAGGTCAGCCTGGGCTAGAGCAAGAACTTGCCTTGAAAAAAAAAAAAAAAAAAAAAAAAAAAAATTCCTTCCATGAAGTTAGGTGTTTTACACACCTGTCATAACAGTACTTAGGAAGTGGTGGCAATTCAAGACCATCCTCAGCTACACAGCAAATTCAAGGCTAGCCTGAGCTATATGAGTCACTGTCTCAAAAAAAAAAACCTTTTGGGGCTCGAGAGATGGCTTAGTGGTAAGGGCACTTGCCTACAAAGCCAAAGAACCCAGGTACCCACGTAAAGCCAGATGCACAAGGTGGTGCATGTATCTGGAGTCCATTTGCAGTGGCTAGAGGCCCTGGAGTGCCCAATCTCTCCCCCCATATAATTAAATAAATAAAATATTTTTTTTTAGAGAAGACAGAGAGAGAGAGGGAGAGGAAGGCAGATAGAGATGGGTGTGCCAGCAGCCTCTCAGCTGCTGCAAATGAAATCCAGATGTGTGTGCCCCCTTCTGGTCAAGTGCAGCATTGTGGTGTCACTTTGCATCTGGCTAAATGTGGAACCTGGAGATTGGAACCGCTGGAGATTAGAACCAGCATTCTTAGGGTTAGGAGGCAGGCTCCTTAACCGCTAAGCCATCTCTCCAGCCCAATAAAATGTTTTTTTAAAAGAATCTTTTGACCTTGATGTTTTGTTTGTTTTGAGCCAGGGTCTTGCTATGTAGCCCAGGATGGCTGCAAACTCGCCATCTTCCTGTCTCATCCTTCCAAGTTCTGGGAATTATAGGCATGAGCCACCAAGTCCAGCTTACTGGCACCTTCTCAATTAGGTTTTCCCCTCCAACTTTATTGCAGCAACCTGCCACCAACATACACAGGCACACAACAGATTCCCCACCAGCACAGTTCTGTGCCCTAGCTAAGCCATGCCACCGATAGCAGGCTACCACTTGCCTTCCTAACCACACCAGCATCCAAAGGCACCTTCTTCTCCAGCACTTCTGGAAACTTGGCTGAGAAATTGAGGCTTCTCTAATACCATGCACATTCCTCTGTGTCCTCACAGCCATGGTTAAGTTCTGCTCACACAGGCTGCACTGTCCCTACCTGCTCTCCCCAAGTAGAACTGAACTCTTGAAAGTGACACTTGGATCAGTCCCCCTGGGTTCCTGTGGGTCTCCAATGAAATGTGGCAGTGACATGAAATCTGATGCAGGGTAACCAGCCATGGTGCCACAGTGCTGTTTGGTCCTGTTTATTTTTTTTTTTCTCTTCAGTGGGCATATCCTGACTTGTTTCATCTCTCTCATCTAGCCATGAGCATCCATGGCACCCAGCAAGAGGATCCCCCTGATGCTCAGTTCCTGAGGCTGGATAACATGCTGCTGGCTGAGGGCATGTCCAGGCCAGAGAAGAGAGGATGAGGAGCTGTGGCAGTGGCTGGCACAGCGACACCAGGTGGCTGTCCAAATGACAATAGCATTGAGCACTGTGACGACAGGGCCAAGCTGTCCCAGATCCAACAGATTTACCACTCTGAGCTAGAGAAATATGAACAGGTGATCTTTCTGCATGGAAGAGTGTCTCTCATGTGAATGTGCATTTGTCAAAGCAGAACACAGACCACTAATCTCTGCCTCCTGTGGCCAAGCAGGGAGTGCCACAATCGGCTGCCACAGAGGCAGCTGATGTTCTGAAAGCCCTTTTCCTCTTCTCAGAAGCCAGCCTGCCTGCAAGCCATTGGGGGTGGGGGACAGGTGACTGGTCAGGTGTGGAGCCTGCCATCTTGCACCACCCTGACACATAGTCACTGGCTGGCATGTCTGTCCCCACCCAGGCCTGCCATGAGTTCACACACATGTTACCAACCTTCTCAGAGAGCAGAGCAAAATGAGGCCCATGTCCTCCCAAGATCAAGCACATGGTTGGGGTCGTCCATGACAAGTTTAGTGCCATCCAGATGCAGCTGAAGCAAAGCACCTGTGAGGCTGTAATGACCCTCTGCTCACGGATCCTTGATGCCAGGTCAGGAGGGCCTGCATTGCCACCCAGGACCCCCCCCCCAAGGGTTGGCTCTTAGGAATATGAGTAGAATCAGTGCTGGCTAAGACTTCTGGTTGTTTTGTTTTATGGTGTTGGAGACTGAACCCAGGGCCTCACACCTGCTAGACACATGCTTTGCCACTAAGCCATACCCAAGCTCTGTTTTGGACTAAGTCATTCCTGAAGGCTCTGGCTACAGACTGAGTATGAATATAGACCTCACACAGCCTCTTTGGGAGAAGATCCAATGTGCTGACTGGTGATTTTTTTTGTTTGTTTTGTTTTTTTGTTTTTGAGGTAGGGTTTCACTCTGGTCCAGACTGACCTGTGTGGCAGAGTAAATTCACTATGTAGTCTCAGAGTGGCCTCCTGAGTGCCGGGATTAAAGGCATGCACCACCACGCCTGGCTCTTATTTATTTATTTTTTTTTTATTTATTTATTTTTATTTATTTATTTGAGAGAGAAAAAAAGAGGCAGAGGGAGAGAGAGAAAAAAGGAAGAAAAAAGCCGGGCGTGGTGGCGCACGCCTTTAATCCCAGCACTCGGGAGGCAGAGGTAGGAGGATCGCCGAGAGTTCGAGGCCACCCTGAGACTACATAGTGAATTCCAGGTCAGCCTGGACCAGAGTGAGACCCTACCTCGCAAAACCAAAAAAAAAAAAAAAAAAAAAACAAGGGCCGGGTGTGGTAGTGCACACCTTTAATCCCAGCACTCAGGAGACAAAGGTAGGAGGATCATCATGAATTTGAGGCCAGCCTGAGACTACATAGTCAATTCTCGGTCACCCTGGGCTAAAGTGAGACTGTACCTAAAAAAAAAAAAAAAACTAATAAGGGCTAGAGAGATGGCTCAGCAGTTAAGGCACTTGCCTGCAAAGCCTAAGGACCCAGGTTTGATTCTCCAGTATCCATGTAAAGCCAGGTGCACAAAGTGGCACATGCATCTGGAGTTATTTGCAGTGGCTAGAGGCCCTGGTGCACCCATATTCTCTCTCTCTCTCCCTCTGCCTCTTTCACTCTCAAATAAATTTAAAAAATTTTTTTTTCATTTTTCAAGGTAGGGTCTCACTCTAGCCCAGGCTGACCAGGAATTCACTATGTAGCCTCAGGGTGCCTCAAACTCATGGCAATCCACCTATCTCTTCCTCCCACATGCTGAGACTAAAGGTGTGCGCCACTACGCCCAGCTGAATAAAATATTTTTAAAAACTATTAATAAGGGCTGGAGAGATGGCTTAGCAATTAATGCTCCTGCCTGTGAAGCCTAAGGACCCCAGTTTGAATCTCCAGGTCCCACATAAGCCAGATGTACATGGTGGCACAAGTGTCTGGAGTTCGTTTGCAGTGGCTAGAGGCCCTGGTGCACCCATTCTCGCTATCTCTTTCCCTTTCTCTGTCTCAAATAAATAAATATAAAAGGGTCTGAGGGCCGGGCGTGGTGGCGCACGCCTTTAATCCCAGCACTCTTTTGGGAGGCAGAGGTAGGAGGATCGCCATGAGTTCAAGGCCACCCTGAGACTACACAGTTAATTCCAGGTCAGCCTGGACCAGAATGAGACCCTACCTTGCAAAACCAAAAAAAAAAAAAAAAGGGTCTGCCATTTCGTGGACACCAGAGTGGAGGAGAAAGCGGCCTGTTAGGGAGGGAGGGAGAAAAGGGAGGGGAGGGGAAAAAACACAAAACAACAACCCAGCGGAGCCTGTGGGCAGCGGCAGTTCAACCTCTTCTGAGCATGTGTGGATTCGGAGAGTGTCCGCGTCAGGAACCTGAGGATCTCGAAATGCATGGTGATTCTTGTCCATTGGACTGTAAGGTAAATGAAGGTGATCTTGGAAACAATGGCAAGAAGACTGAATTAGAACGGGCTTTTGGCTATTACAGACCACTCCGAAGTGTGTGGGTTGCTAGAAACCCTCCTGGTTTTGCTTTTGTTGAATTTAAGGATCCCCCGAGATGCAGCTGATGCTGTCCGAGAGCTAGATAGAAGAACACTTATGTGGCTGCTAAGAGTGGAACTGTCAAATGGTGAAAAAAGAAGTCGAAATCGTGGCCCACCTCCCTCTCGGGGTAGTCGTCCTCGAGGTAAATACCGTAGGAAGATTCCTCCACCTTGACGCAGATCTCCAAGGAGGAGAAGCTTCTCTCGAAGGCGGAGCAGGTCCCTTTCCAGAGATAGGAGAAGAGAGAGATCACTGTCTCCGGAGAGAAATCACAAGCCATCCCAATCCTTCTCTAGGTCTCATAGCCGATCTAGGTCAAATGAAAGAAAATAGAAGACCAGTTTGCAACACAACTGGTGTACAGGAAATAACTTCATTTGACTGGAGTATGTACAGAAAATTCAAGTTTTGTTTGAGACTTCATAAGGTTGGTGCATTTTTAAGATGTTTTAGCTGTTCAGATTTGTCTTTCTCTAGGAACAGTGACATGCATAACAATGTCATTCTCTATGGTTTGAAATGGATCATATGAAGCATGTAACACCAAGAATTGTTACTTTACAATGTTCCCTTAAGCAAGATTGAATTTGCTTGGAACTTTAGTTTTTCATAGTCTGAAATAAACCTAAATCCTGCCCAGCTAAAGTGTGACATGTTAATGTTGTAGAAACAAAACTGGCAGAAATTACACAGATGTAGGATCGTTCATGGCTGGAATAGTGTGCAGCTGCATATAAAGATTTACAAGCTGCTGTGAACATAGGCCAACAGATAAAGAGAAAGGCTGTGTACCACTCATGAAACTAGAGGTTGTGGGAAAATCCCAACTAGTTTTTACCCAGGACAGAAATTCCCTAGTTGGTATAGAACCTGACAAATTTAAAGAAAGTTTACCTTGGTCTGGGTCCTAAGTTTTGTATGCGATCACTATAATACATTTATAAAAAAAAAAAAAAAAAAACCATTTAAATAAAAAAAAATGCTGAAAAAGAAATGGGATTAAAGTTTTGGTTACAAATTGTTTAAGGAAGTATCAGGCAGACAGTTCAAATAAAGAAAAGAAAAGGCCTTCAGTTGAACCCAAAAATTGTTACTCATGGAAGACAGTTTGTTACTGGGCGTGGTGGCGCACACCTTTAATCCCAGCACTTGGGAGGCAGAGGTAGGAGGATCGCTGAGAGTTCAAGGCCACCCTGAGACTACATAGTGAATTCCAGGTCAGCCTGAGCCAGAGTGAGACCCTACCAAAACCAAAAAAAAAAAAAAACCAAAAAAATAAATAAATAATAATAATAATAATAATAATAATACATTTGTAACATTTGAAAATTTCAAATACCAATGTCCACAAAGTTTCTGTTTTATAAGGATACATTGTAGAGCTGAACTATTGAGTTACTGTGCAAGATTTTTTTTCCATGCTGTCATTTGTAATGTTTATAAGAATCTTTGGGATTAAAGTTTTGGTTACAAATTGTTTGTTTGTTTGTTTTTGGAGAGAGAAGCCTGTTTTTCCTTGCAAATTTGCACCCCTTGTGGTCAATCTGTGAGCTTGGTCACTTTATCAAGTCCAGGTATAACATTCCTATTGGAAGCCATATCTTATATTTTCTTGAAAAGTGTTTTTGAATTAATAAAATATTAGCATAAGTCTGTGTAACAGTCAGTTGAGTACCACTGTTAAACCATTGTTACTCATGGAAGACAGTTTGTTACACAATTCTTTGGAAAAAGACCCCTGATGATAGCTGGCAGCTCTGGATTAGGGCTCTTTGGCCTTAGGTGTGGTGAACAAGCTCATTTAATCCCAGCACTAGCCCTAGCATGACTTTGAGCAGAGGTAGGAGGATGGAATTCACTGAGAGTTCAAGGCCACCCTGAGACTACATAGTGAATTCCAGGTCAGCCTGGGCCAGATTGTGAGAGCCCCTCAGTTTTATGGCTTGTAAAAAAAATGTATAAATTGTTAAAAAAAAAAAAAAAAAAAAAAGACAACTGAGAGATACTGTGTATTAGTGAAGGGAATTTGGGTTGTTACCTAAGTGATTATTAGCAGTTTTTTTTCCTATTTTTTTTCCTAAGGAGTTTAAGCCAGTTTTCAGGATCCATGTGATACCTAGTGACTAACAAACACTTTTAAAGAAAGCATCAACTTTGTTATATGTAACTCAAAGTAAATTGCCCATAAAAAAGGCTATTTAGCATGAAAACATTCCACAAAGTTTTAAAAGTTGCTTCTGTTTTATAATTTGAGATGTTGCATGGGATTTCCAAACGATCCACCATGAGGTACAAGTCACAATATGGTCAAATGTAATGGGTGCACAGTTGACTATGAAGGCATGCATAACCTTCCTCTTACAAATTTAGATTTTTTTTGTTTTATGTTTTTTTGTTTGTTTGTTTTTGTTTTTTTGTTTTGTTTTGTTTTTTTGTTTTGTTTTGAGTTGTGATAACAGATTTTTTTGTACAATTAGATTAAATCATAATGCAACAGTCTTGTGGGGTTTAGTTTTCTTAAATGTTCTCTTTCAAGATTTTTTTTTTTGGATTATCCTGTACTGACTTGGTTTTTTGTTTTGTTTTGTTTTGTTTTGTTTGTTTGTTTTTTGGAGAGAGACAGACAGAGAGGGAGAGGAAGACAGATAGAGATGCCTCTCTGTCTTCCTCTCTGCGCACCAGCAGTCTCTCAGCTGAGGCAGAGGTAGGAGGATCACCGTGAGTTCAAACAAAATCCAGATGCGTGATTAATAAGGCAGGTGTGGTGGCACACACCTTTAATCCCAGCACTTGGGAGGCAGAAGGAAGAGAATCACTGTGAGTTCAAGGCCAGCCTGAGACTACAGAGTGAATTCCAGGTCAGCCTGGGCTAGAACGAGAACCTATCTCAAATCAACAAATATATATATATATATATATATAAATTACTGGGTTGGAGAAATGGCTTAGGTGTTAAAGCACTTGCCTGTGAAGCCTAAGGACCCAGGCTCAATTCCCCAGTACCCATGCAAGCCAGATGCACATAGCGGTGCATGCTTCTGGAGTTTGTTTGCAGTGGCTGGAGAACCTGGCATGCCCATATTCTCACCACCGCCCCCCAAATAAGTAAATAAAATTCAAACCTGTTTTTGCCAGGCAAAAATAGTGCTTCTTTCTTTTTCTTTTCTTTTTTTTATTTGAGAGAAACAGAAAGAGATAGAGGAAAAGGCAGAGAGAGAAAGCCGCTGTGAACGAACTCCAGATGTGTGTGCCCCCTTGTGGGCAAGTGCACCCTTGTGTCACTTTTTGCATCTGGCTAAACATGTACTGCATTCTTAGGCTTGGCAGGCAGGTGCCTTACCGCTAAGCCATCTCTCTAGCCCTTCTTTTCTATTTGATTTCTTTAATGTTCACATATGCTTGTGGGTGCATTGCAGAGCCAGAGGACTTGAGTGTCATCATCAGGAACATCAGGAACCTCCTTTGAGACAGGGTCTCATTTGCCTGGAGCTCACCAATTAAGCTAAACTACCTAGCCAGGGAGCTCAGGGTTTCATGTCTCCCCACTCCCCAGCACTGGGATTCCAAGGTGCACCACCACCCCGGGCATTGTTACATGGGTTCTAGGGATCCAACTCAGGTCCTCATGTTTGCATGGCAAGCACTTTACTCATGGAACCACCTCCCTGACCCAACTTTATATTATTTCTGACATTTCTAGAATAGCTTCTCTTTTTGTTTTTGTTTTTCAAGGTAGGGTCTCATTCTAGCCCAGGCTAACCTGGAATTCACTCTGTATTCTTAGGGTGGCCTTGAACTCATGGCAATGCCTCCTACCTCTGCCTCCCGAGTGCTGGGATTAAAGGTGTGCACTACCATGTTTGGCTCTATAGCTTCTCTTGAAAGGCATTTTCCTGCCTGGGTGGTTTTTTTTGAAACATTCATTTGCATTAATTTTTTGTTTTTTTTGTTTATGGAGATAGGCTCTCACTCTAGTCCAGGCTGACCTGGAATTCACTATGTAGTCTCAGGGTGGCCTCAAACTCACAGTGATCCTCCTACCTCTGCCTCTCAAGTGCTGGGATTAAAGGTGTGAGCTACCACACCTGGTTGTTGTTGTTGTTGTTGTTTCTTTCTTTTTTTTCAAATTTTTTTTTTTTGAGATGGTCTCCTATAGCCCAGGCTGGTCTTATATTCACTATATAGCCAACACTACCCTTGAACTCCTGATTTTCCTGCCTCAGAAGGGCTGGGATGACAGATATCTCCCACTGTTCCCTGCTCCATTTGTGCTAACTCTTAATATCTTTTTTATTTATTTTTGATTTTTTGATTTTTCGAGGCAGGGTCTCACTCTGGCCCAGGCTGACCTGGAATTCACTCTGTAGTCTCAGGGTGGCCTGGAACTCATGGCAATCCTCCTACCTCTGCCTCCCAAGTGCTGGGATTAAAGGCGTGCGCCACCACGCCCGGCTTTAATATCATTTTTTTGTTTTTTGTTTTTGTTTTTTTTTTTTTTCGAAGTAGGGTTTCACTCTAGCTCAGGCTGACCTGGAATTCACTCTGTAGCCTCAGGGTGGCCTCGAACTCACGGTGATCCTCCTACCTCTGCCTCCCGAGTGCTGGGATTAAAGGCGTGCGCCACCACGCCCGGCTTTAATATCTTTTTTAATTGGAGAGATGGCTTAGCGGTTAAGTGCTTGCCTGTGAAGCCTAAGGACCCCAGTTCAAGGCTCAACTCCCCAGTGTCCACATAAGCCAGATGCACAAGGTGGACATGCAGCATCTGGAGTTCGTTTGCGGTGGCTGGAGGCCCTGGTGCACCCATTCTCTCTCTCTCTCTTTCTCTCTCTCGCTGTTGCTCTTGAATAAATAAATCAAAATAAAACAAAAATAATTTTATTTGAGAGAGAGAGAGAAAAAGGCAGAGAGAGAGAGAGAAAATGAGAATATGGGTGCACCAGGGCCTCCAGCCACCACAAACGAACTCCAGGCACATGTGCCACCATGTGTATCTGGCTTACCTGGGTCCTGGAGAGTCAAACCTTACTCCTTTGGCTTTGCAGGCAACTGCCTTAACCACTAAGCCATCACTCCAGCCCCTTTTGTTATACTTTATTTATTTGAGAGAAAGTATGTTAACTCTTAATAAAGGGAAAAATGGTATGTCCTTTATCAGAAAGCTGCTGGCTAGAGTCTTCTTAGGACCTATGCAAAAGATACTGTGTCCATCCAGGGCACAGATCCCACTTGTTTGACCAGTGATCCCAGCCCCATGTTTCCAACACTGTTTGTTGTTGTTATTGTTGTTTAAACTATAAGTTCATTTATTTGAGAGAGAGAGAGGGAGAATGGGCGATCCAGGGCCTCCAGCCACTGCAAATGAACTCCAGACACATGCTCCACCTTGTGCATCTGGCTTACGTGGATCCTGGGGAATTGAATCTGGGTCATTTGGCTTTACAGGCAAGTGCCTTAACTGCTAAGCCATCCCTCCAGCCCCCAGCACTGGTTTTACAAACAGCTGAGTGTGGCAGGTCCATCCCCAGAGGCCCAAAGCCTGCTGCTGACATCTAACCAGCTACCCAACAATTCTACTTAACAGGATGACCTCCAGTTCTACCAATTTTGTGCAAATAACACAAGTTCTTTATGGCTGAATGCAATTCCACTGTAGGTAAGAGCTGGAGAGATAACTCCAACTAAAGTGTTTGCCTGCAGAGCCTAATGACCCGATTTGATTCCCCAGTACCCATGTAAAGCCAGATGCACAAGATAGCACAGGCCTCTAGAGTTCGTTTGCTGTGGCAGGAGGCCTTGGTGTGCCCATTCTTTGTCTTTGCCAGGCATTGTAGCCCAGGCCTTTAATCCCAGCACTCAGGTCAGTCTGGAGCCAGCCTTCTTTGTCAGCCTTTGCCAGGCACCTCGGAGTGGTGCCACAGGCCTTTAATCCCAGCACTCAGGAGGCAGAGGTAGGAAGATCGTCATGAGTTCAAGGCTACTCTGAGACTACATAGTTTCAGGTCAGCCTCGGCCAGAGTGAGACCCAAAAAGGCCCTGGAATTCTGACCATAGCTTTCAGCCTGCTTTGCTCATTAAACTCCCACTGATCTGGAGCTTGAAAGGCATGTTCAGGGGTGTCACTGAGGGGGATATCTTGGAGACTGCAGAGGCCAGACTAGAGGACATGAACCCGGAGGCAAGAATTAGGTTGCTGTCCTTGTAATGGCCACCAGGGGTCGCCGATGTCCACAGATCCTGCTGACAGCATAGCTGGAGGCCGCCAAGACCCTTCACAGAGGCTGGAGTCCCAGCCCTGAAGCATGTAACCGCCCAGTTTATACTTCGCACAATTCAAGGAGGCCCTGGCCATACATTTGACTCACTCAGACCTTCCTGTGTCATATTTGCATAAGTGTATTGTTTGCATATAATTTGCACATTTCCTCTCATTTGAATTAAACTTGTAGCGTTTGCATATCTCTATAGATTTGTTTTCCTTCTGTGAACCAATTTGGTTCTGTGAAATCCCGACTCTGCCATTCAGTTGTCCATTTACTGCCCTCCCCTCTCTCCTTTGCTGAGTCAGGACCCTTGCCATCCCACCCTCACAGCTGCTCCCCGCGGCCAATCCAGCGCAGAACCGAGATGCTTCAGAGAACAGGGGCATTGTCATTCTTCCTTCTGGGGTTTCTGCCATCTTCTAGGGACCAGAGAGGGAAACCTGGGTGGTTGCAGCCCGTCGCCCTTCCACACATCTCCTGGAATCATAGGCCCAGCAGGGACGATGGGACCCTCGAACCACCAGGAACCACCTCGACACCTTCCTGGGCAAGGTCGGGAATTTGTTGTTACTGTTTTGAGAGATGATCTCACTCTGTAGCCTCTGTAGCGGAGGCTGGCCTGGAACTGGAGGCAATCCTGCACCACTCCGCCCAGGTCCTACCCAGATTTCTAAACTCAAGCAGAAGCAGGTGGGCCTGCCTCTGTCCACCCCCACCCCTGATCCCCGCTCCACTCACCCTTCTGCCCTGGCTTCTTCACCTCCAGGGGCGCCACCAAGGTCACTGGGAAAGTGGCACCCACCTGCCATCCTTATCATTCCTGCCAAAGGAAGAGAGGCTGTGAGACTTTGGACTTTTTTTGTTTTCATTGCTGAGGATGGAGCCCAGGGCTTCTCACATGTTTGACAAGCGCTCGGCCAACTTGTTGCGATCCCAGACACCCTGGTAAACATTTCTGTCTCCTGAGACTCCAGGAGGGCCAGCACTCGAGAGTCCTAAAGAAAGTCTGGAGGCCCCAGAACCATAGTAAGGAGACTGCTGTTCTCATTTGGGTGCCACAGGAGTTTTAAACTCCCCAGTCCAGTGCAAAGATACAGAAGCTGATACAGAAGCTGAGCTGAGACAGCCTGGGATACCCCAGTTCAAATCCCTAACCCCTGTCCTGTACGTTCCTGAGGGGGTAATTGTTGCATGCCAGCTTCAAGTTCACCAAGACCTGAAGAGGCACAGGCAGGCGAGCTATGGTTAGTTTTCACTCCTCAGCTAAGGACAGAAGCTGAGTCTAACTCGAGAGCCAGGTTTTTATCTTCAGAGGTCTCCATGAAAACCCACTAAGATGATCAGAATCATGGAGATGGAGCAGGACAGAAAATCAGAAAAGAAGCTGCAGCCAGCCTTGCAGATCCACCTTTAGCCACAAGAGGGCGCACGCAGCCTGCAAAAACAAGCTCCTGTATCCAGAATCTGCCAGCAATCAAGGGATGGAAAGAAATCCTCTTAGCCTCAGTTTCCCTATCTGTAAATTGGAGCACTTAAAGGACCAGCCTCCCTGGAGAAGCTAGTGAGCAGATGCCAGAAAAAAAATGCTTCGACATCCAGCAGAAAGATCAGTAACAGGAAACATGGCTGTTGGGCAAGGAACATGAGTTGGGCCAAAATGCTAGAGTCCAAAGGGACTGAGGGGATATCCAAAGACCCAGGATCTGATGGAAAGGGAGGCAGAACTGACCTTCCTGCTATGAGGCCCAGGGAACTAAGCTTCCTGCCGGAAGGGACCCCAGTGAGGAGTGAGGTCCCTGTCAGCAGCTATGTGCAAGCAGACAAGGGGTCTTAGAGAATCCCTGGGCCAAGCAGCCCAGCCCACAGACCTGATACTCCCTGAACACCGAAGAGGTGAGTGTCAAGCTGACTGCAGATGGCACCACCCAGAAACAGGTGCCAAGGGCCTGTGAGCCGGCATTCCTCAGCGCCCAACACTGGGCGGGCCGCTCCTGCTGGCTGAACCATAAGCTGGCCTGGCCTCTCGTGGACCGCATATTTTTCCAGCAGTATCTTCAGCCATGGCCTGACCACAACCTAGATTCCGTTGGGCCGGCCACTTCATGTTTGTGCTTAGCCGGGCCAGACAGCAGCCATGCTGGGCCAGGGGCCCAGGCCTCCCAGAAGGCCTGGCGGACTCCCTGGCCGAGGCATGCTCCTCTCAGCCTGGAAGCCATGGTTACAGCTGCTCACAGCCCTGGAGTAAGCAATGGCAAGGTCTTGCTGTGTACCCAGGCCCCGGGGGGACTTGTATGTCCTTTGAGGAGTAGCTGTCAACCTGGACAGGACTCCAGATACAGAGCTGTGAGCAAGGCCAGCATACTTGAGTGGCTTCACTTCTAGTCTTCAATCAGTTTTATTTTTAAATCTTATTTGACGTGTATGGGCATTCATGTACCACAGAAAGTATTGGAAGGTCAAAGGACAGACTTAAGGTGTCTTCTGTCTTCTCCAGCTCAGGCTGACCTGGAATTCACTATGTAATCTCAGAGTGGCCTTGAACTCTGAGCAATCGATCCTCCTACCTCTGCCTCCTGAGTGCTGGGATTAAAGTCATGTGCCACCACGCTTGGCTCCTTCCACCTTCTTTGAGGCAGGGTCTCTCTTGTTTTTTGCTAATGCATGAGTCAGACTAGCTGGCCCAGGAGCTTCAGGGTTCTCCTGGCTCTGCCTCCCATTGCCATAGGTGCACTAGGATCACAGACGCATGTGCCACTTTGGGTTAGCTTTGTGTGGTGCTGGGGAGGATCAAGCTCAGGATGTCAGGCAACAAGCAAATGCCTTTAACCACTGAGCTGCCTTTATTTTGGTGGGGGGTGGATTTCAAGGTAGGGTCTCACTCTAGCCCAGGCTGACCTGGAATTCACTCTGTATTCTCAGGGTGGCTTTGAATTCACAGTGATCCTCCTACCTCTGCCTCCTGAGTGCTGGGATTAAAGGCGTGCACCACCATGCCTGGCCATTTTATTATTTTTACTTTTGGAGGAATTTTGTTTTGTTTGTGTGCATGTGTGTGCTGTTACCACGTGTGTACATGTTTGAGGAGTAGTGCATGTGTTACAGACCCACAGGCCACTGCTGAGTATGCCAGGCTAGTCGGCCCATGAGTCAGTGGGATCTTCCTGTCTCCATCTCCCTTCTTGCTGTAAAAGCACTGGTATTACAGATGTGCACTACAGCAACTAGCTTTGTGGGGTGCTGGGGGATTCAAACTCAGGTTCTCACACTATGCAGCAAGCACTTTACCTACTGAACCACCTCCCCAGTCTTATTTTTTTATTATAAAAATATTTTTAGGCTGGACAAGGCGGCGCATGCCTTTAATCCCAGCACTCAGGAGGCAGAGGTAGGAGGATTGCCGTGAGTTCGAGGCCACCATGTAACTACATAGTGAGTTCCAGGTCCGCCTGGACTAGAGTGAAACCCTACCTCAAAAAACCAAATATAGGGCTGGAGAGATGGCTTAGCGGCTAAGGTGCCTGCGTGCTAAGCCTAAGAACGCTGGTCCCAATGTCCAGCGGTTCCAATCTCCAGGTCCCACGTTTAGCCAGATGCAAAGTGAGGCAAGGGTGCAATGCCGCACTTGACCACAAGGGGGCGCACACATCTGGATTTCGTTCACAGCAGCTGAGAGACTGCTGGTGCGCCCAACTCTCTCTCCCTCTCTGTCTATCTCTCTCTGTCTCTCTCTCCAAAAATAAATAAAAAATAAATTAAAAATTTTTTTAAAAACCCAAATATATATATATATATTTATAGCCAGGTGTGGTGGCACATGTCTTTAATCCCAGCACTTGGGATGCAGAGGTAGGAGAATCACCATGAGTTCAAGGCCACCCTGGGACTACATAGTGAATTCCAGGTCAGCCTGGACTAGTGAGACCTTACATTGAACAAGCAAAAACATTTTTAAAATTTATTTGTAGTAAGAAAGAGAGAAAGGGCACACACCAGGATCTCTAGCCACTGCAAACATGCACATGTGCCACTTTGTGCATCTGGCTCGACTTAGGTGCTGGGGAATTGAACCTTGGTTTTTTTTTTTTTTTTTTTTTTTTTTTTTTGGTTTTTCAAGGTAGGGTCTCACTCTGGTCCAGGCTGACCTGGAATTAGCTATGTAGTCTCAGGGTGGCCTCGAACTCATGGCAGTCCTCCTACCTCTGCCTCCCGAGTGCTGGGATTAAAGGTGTGCGCCACCACGCCCGGCTTGAACGTTGGTTTTTAGGCTTTGCTGGAAAGCACCTTAACCACTGAGCCATTTCTCCAGCTGCCCCCCCCACCGTATTTTAAAGATTTATTTTCATTTATTTATTAGAAACAGAGAGGGAGAGAGAGAGAGACACACACAGAAAGTGAGATTGGGCACGTCAGGTCCTCCAGCCACTGCAAAGGAACTCCAGATGCACACACCACCATGTGTATCTGGCTTACATGGGACCTGGAGAATTGAACCGGGGTTCTTAGGCTTTGCAGGCAAGCACCTTCACCGCTAAGCCATCTCTCCAGCCCCATCCCATCCTTTTTTTTTTTTGCTTTTTTTTTCGAGGTAGGGTCTCACTCTGGTCCAGACTAACCTGAAATTAACTATGTAGTCTCAGGGTGGTAGTCTCAGGGTGGCCTCGAACTCATGGCGATCCTCCTACCTCTGCCTCCCAAGTTCTGGGATTAAAGGTGTGTACCAGCATACCCGGCTCTCCCCCTTTTTTTTTTTTTTTTTTTTTTTTTTTTTTTTTTTTAGTTTTTCGAGGTAGGGTCTCACTCTGGCCCAGGCTGACCTGGAATTAACTATGTAGTCTCAGGGTGGCCTTGAACTCATGGCGATCCTCCTACCTCTGCCTCCCGAGTGCTGGGATTAAAGGCGTGAGCCACCACGCCCGGCATTCTCCCCCTTTTTTTGAGGTAAGGTCTCGCTCTAGCCCAGGCTGACCTGGAATTCACTATGTAGTCTCAGGGTGGCCTCAAATTCATGGCAATCCTCCTACCTCCGCTTCCTGAGTGCTGGGATTAAAGGCATGCGCCACCATGCCCAACTCCCCTGTTTTGTTTTGTTTAGTTTTGTTTTTCAAGGTAGAGTCTCACTCTGGCCCAGGCTGACCTGGAATTAACTATGTAGTCTCAGGGTGGCCTTGAACTCACGGCGATCCTCCTACCTCTGCCTCCCAAGTGCTGGGATTAAAGGCATGCGCCACCACGCCCGGCTTTCAAATATTTTTTTTTTTTTTCTGAGGTAGGGTCTCACTCTAGACCAGGCTGACCTGTAATTCACTATGTAGTCTCAGGGTGGCCTTGAACTCAAGGTGATCCTCCTACCTCTGCCTCCCGAGTGCTGGGATTAAAGGCGTGTGCCACCACACCTGGCTGGTTTGTTTTCAAATACTTTTTTTTTTTTTTTTTTTGGTTTTGCGAGGTAGGGTCTCACTCTGGTCCAGGCTGACCTGGAATTAACTATGTAGTCTCAGGGTGGCCTCGAACTCTCGGCGATCCTCCTACCTCTGCCTCCCAAGTGCTGGGATTAAAGGCGTGCACCACCATGCCCGGCTATTTTCAAATACTTTTATAGCTGGGACTTATTTATTTATTTATTTGTAAGCAGAGAGAAATAGAGATAAAGCAGAATGGGTGTGTCAGAGGCTCTAGCCACTACAAATGAACTCCAGACGCATGTGCCACTTCATGCATCTGGCTTTATGTGGGTCTGGGGAATAGAACCTGGGTTGTTAGGTTTGGCAGACAAATAGACAAGTGCCTTAATCACTGAGCCATCTCTCCAACCCTGTATATTTGTTTGATTTTTAGTTTTTTATTTACTGTGTGTGTGTGTGTGTGTGTGTGTGTGTGTGTGTATGTTTTAGTTTAGTCAAGGTATGGTCCAAGCTAGCCTTGAAATCATGGTGATCTTCCTACCTCAGTCTCCCAAGTGCTGAGATTAAAGGCTGTGCCATTGCACCTGGCTTCTAATTTTTATTTTAATTTATTTTATTGGTTTTTCAATTGGTTTTTATTTTATTGGTTTTTCAAAGCGCAAACTGACCTGGGATTCAGTATGTAGTCTCAGGGTGGCTTTGAACTCACAGCCATTCTCCCACCTTTGCCTCCCAAGTGCTGGAATTAAAGGTGTGTACCAGGCCCAGCTCTTTTTTTTTTTTTTTTTTTTGAGACAGGACTAATGAAGGCCAGACTGGCTTTGAACTCTCTATGGAGCCAAGCCTGACCTTGAACTCCTGATTCCACTTTCCAAGTAATAGGATGACAGGCCTGTACCACCAGAACCAGCTCCAGGGCTAAGTTTGTGTGTGGATAATCACATGTCCCTACAGCTTTGCAGATAGACATCCTGGGAGATGGTAAGCCCACATGTGCTTGCCTGCAAGTGTCCATACCCCTATGGCACAGGACAGACAGACAGCCTGGTTCTTACAAGACCATGGACTGACTTGGGCCCTTCACACAGCAGACTAGGAAAGGCCAGCTTTACTGAAAGCTCACTTATCCCGCAGCCCGAGGTGGAAAGAGTTGGGGTAGATCCACAGCCTCACCTCTACCACAGGGCTGGCTGGTGGCCAAGCTCCACCGTGAGCACTCCAGCTCTGTCTGGGGCCAGGCAGACTTTGAGGACATAGCTGAGGTTTGGCGGCAGGATGCCTGGCCCCAGCTGAGTCAGCAGCAACAGCAGCAATAGCAGCTGCGGGAAGGGCTTGGGGCCTCTGCTGCAAAGGCATCTGTGATCTTGGGGCCTGTGTCCCCAGGCTGTTCTCCCCAGGGCCCAGAGAGGATGGGATGTGACAATGGTACCCTATTGTGTATGGCTGGGTCCCTACAGGCTGTCCAGGTGTCTGAGGGCCAAGGATGTTCCCTTGCTGGGGTGATTGGAGGGGGCATTCAGGGGAGCTGGCAAAGGTGTGTATGTCAGCCTGCAGCACCCTCTGTTTACCCACCCTTGAGCCGGAGGGGAGACAGGACAGTGTCCTGCCTCGTGAACTTTCTTTGCTTTTTTGTTTTTCGAGGTAGGGTCTCACTCTAGCCCAGGCTGACCTAGAATTCACTATGTAGTCTCAGGCTGCCCTGGAACTCATAGTGATCCTCTTACCTTTGCCTCCTGAGTGTTGGGATTAAAGGTATGTGCTACCATGTCCAGCCTGCTTTTTAAAAAAATATTTTTTAAATTTTACTTGAGAGGGAGTGAAAGAGACAGAGACAGCATGGATGGGCACACCAGGACTTTTAGCCAGTGCAAATGAACCTTGTTCATCTGGCTTACGTGGGTCCTGGGGAATCGAACCTGGGTCCTTTAGCTTTGCAGGCAAGTGCTTTAACTGCTGAGCCATCAATCCAGTCCCTGCTTTTTGTTGTTGTTGTTTTTAAGCAGGGTCTCACTGTAACTCAAGCTGACCTAGAACTCACTCTGTAGCCCAGGCTGGCCTCAGACTTATGGTGATTCTCTTACTTCAGTCTACTGAGTGCTGGGATTACAGGCATCCGTCCCCATGTGGCTTCCTTGTTCACTTTGAAGATACGATTGTCTATGTGGCTGGACCAAGGATGAGAGGGTCAGAGACTGGGTAACAAGAAGGTTACTGCATTTTAAAGGAGGAAATATCTGACTGGAGAGGATAGAGACAGGTCAGGATGAGGACAGTATGACCTCGGGCCTGATTACAGGAGTGCCATCAGGTAGGTGCCAGCTCTGGGTGACACATAGGCTCTGCTGTCCCAGGGCAGTGGCTCTGGGTGGGGCCATGTCTGTCTTCCTGTGTTCACCTCCAGCCACTGGAGTCCCCTGCTGCTGGTCCCTACCCAGTATTGGTCAGGGCCCTCATCTGGGATCTGAGTCTGTCCTCTGTTCTGCCACACACAACCCCACGCCATCCCAGGCGGACCCTAGCTGAGTAAGGGCAGGTTCCCGCCAGGCTGGCTCCAGCCTTCCTTTGGGGTCTAAGACTGGGTCAGACCCACTTCCAAGGCTGATGAGAGAGACAGATGGCAGGGGAAGTGGTGGGTGGCCACGCCAGGCCCAGGAGGCCCCTATAAAGGAGCCAGGAAAGTTCCGACAGGATTGGATGAGGCTAGAGGAGGAGCACTGGGCCACATGGGAGGAGCAGACCCTAATTCCATGGAAGAAACACTAACAAGCTAAATCCAGTTCTGGGGAAATTTGTCAGGAGAAACTGTAACCCACTCCTGCTCCAGCGTCTTCTCTGGCTCCTCAGTGCTGGCTGGAAGTTCTTTCAAGGCTGCCTACCTCCCTTGGTGTCTCCAGCTTTCTGCCCAAGGGTCTCTCCTGCAGCCTTTGCATATTACTTTACAGTTGCCTGCGGTGCCTTTCCTGCCTCTCCCCACAACCCCAAAACTCCTACACATCCTTCAAGACCCAGTTCCTATTAAGCATAGTGGCACATGCCTACCATCCCAGCACTCAGGATGTGGAGGCAGGAACATCAGGAGTTCAAGGTCAGCCTCTGCTACAAATCACGTCTGAGACCAGGCTGGACTACATGAGACTCATAATAATAATAGTAATAGTAATAGTAATAATAATAATAATAATAATAATAATGATAATAAAACAAATTCTACCTAAAATTTCTTGGGATCTCAAGACTATATACATTAAATGCCCTTAACATAGGTTGGGCATGGTGGCTCATGTCTTTAATCTCAGCACTTCTGGAGGCCGAAGTAGGAAGATTGCTATGAGTTTGAGGCCAGCCTGGGCTACAGAGTGAGTTCTAGATCAGCCTGGGCTACAGTGATATCCTGCTTCAAAAAAACAAAACACAGCTGGGCGTGGTGGTGCATGCTTTTGATCCCAGCACTTGGGAGGCAGAGGTAGGAGGATCGTAGTGAGTTTGAGGCCACCCTGAGACCACATAGTGAATTCCAGGTCAGCCTGGGCTAGAGTGAGACCCTAACCTTGAAAAACCCAACAAAACAAACAGATGCCATTAACGTGAGTTCAGTTTCGTAAGGGGCTGCCACTAGGCAGCACTCACCATATGTTTGTTTTGATCTTCCCGTTGAGTTCTGCTCTTTTAAGACTCTTGTTTTAAGTATTTTACTGGTCCAAGATTTTTCTCTCTGCTGCAGTGTGAGGAATTTTAAGCACCCCTGGTTCTAAAATTATAAAGTCTAAAATGC
Organism: Orientallactaga sibirica; assembly: GCA_036365145.1. Classification (NCBI taxonomy): domain Eukaryota; kingdom Metazoa; phylum Chordata; class Mammalia; order Rodentia; family Dipodidae; genus Orientallactaga; species Orientallactaga sibirica. The sequence goes on from JAEOAD010002758.1 coordinate 2,337,520, forward strand.
CTTGGGCGGGACCCAGGGCCTCCTGTGCCCTGAGCTGACCCCGGGGTGGCTGGAGCTGAGGTCCCTGGGGGGTCTCAGGCATGGACTCTCCCAGGCAGAGGGGGTGTATTCTGGCAAATCCCGCGGGGTGGGGGGACAATGGCTTTTCCAGAAGGTGATGAATGGCAGCTGTTCCAAGAGGGAGGGGTTGAGACTCCTGGCCCCAGGATAGAATGAGGGCAGCTTGGCTGCCAGCTTGGGGGAAAGTACTCTTTCTTTTCTTGAAGCCTCAGTTTCCTTATATGAAATTGGGGGTCAATTCCATCCTCTTAAAAAAAATGGCGAAGTGCCTCAGGTGCACTGTCGCTCTTGGCTAAGCCATGAAAGATGGACAGGGGGCTCCTAAGGGTCACTCACCCATCCCAGAAAAGGGACCAGGGCCAGGTAGCCACCCCCTCCCAAGCCTTCCCCAGGCTGCCCTGGCTGGCAGCAGCAGAGGTCCCAACACTTTCTCAATGAAAGGTATTTGGCTTTGGGGCCCAGACACCTCATTATCGGCCTGGATGTGGAAGTAGGAGCCGCCCGTTGCAGCAGGGAGAGCCCCCACCCCATCCCCAGGCCGCCACTCCCAGGAGCCCCCTCTAGCAGCTCTGAGCAGGGCTCTGGGCAGGCAGGTCCCTCTAAATCTCCTATCATCCAGGGTTCCAGCAGAGCTCTGAGGCTCACCTTCAGAAACAGGGCCTGTGTACTTTGCTGCTGGCTTCTCCCAGTCCCTCCAGGCTATCCTCAGGGCACAGGGAGGTGTTCTTGTGGGGAGGTGGCCTGAATCAGGGACTGTACAACAAGAAGGGGAACTTGGGTGTGGCCAGGGCCTGGGCAAAGAACCTGGGTTGAGGCGGAAATAGGGACATCTGGTGGCCATTTGGAGAAATTGGGGGTCCACAATACCCCAAGGGTGTGTTGGGGTCACATGTGTGTACCTGTCACCCCAGTCCTTATGGCTGGGTTCACATGGCTGAGCTGGCTTCCACAGGCTGTGTGGCAGGTATTGAAGAAGTGGGTTGGTATATGGAGACCTCAATGTAGCCAAGGCTACAAGGATTCCCAACACTCCACTCCCTGTCAGGACTCTGCCCTCATGGGATCAGGCAGGTGCAAGTCCCTCTTCCCAGTGCCACTGACAGCTTCTAGGGACCTATGCCAGGCCAGGCATAACTAAGCATGTGCTGCAGGGGCATAGGGAGCTATCAGGGAGGCACACTCTTGTGGGATCTCACGACCTCAGTTGTCATCTGGAAACAGGGGTGTGATCAGAAGCCCACCTGCCCCATGGGGAGCCACAACTCATCTGTCCACACACACATGCATGGAATGTGAGCAAGTCAGTATTCTGCCACACCTCAACTTCAGGTCCCCTGTACCTAGATCAGAAAGTGCCAGTACTGCCCGAGTGTAGCTGGATCACACATGATTAAGGCACTAGCCAATCCTTAGCCAGAAGAGGCCCAGAGCAGCAGTGACCCCACCTGAAGAAGTCCAAGGCGGCAGTGGCTGCTCCCACCAGGACCCCTCCCTGCCTTACAGCTCCAGGGCCCCATGGCAAGCATAGCTGCCAAACACAGCCAAGGCCAAATCAGGCCACAGCTGCTATCTACTGTTGGCAGTCAGGGCCTCCAATTTCGTGGTTCACAGGTCATACACACGTCATAGCCATGCCCTCTGGGTCCAGGCACTCTGTATTCTCAGGGTGGCCTCAGACTATTGGTGATCCTCCTACCTCCACCTCCCAAGTGCTGGGATTAAAGGCATATGCCGCCACACCAGGCTTTTTTTTTTTTTTTTTTTCAAGGAAGGGTCTCATTCCAGCCCAGGCTAGCCTGGATTCACTATGAAGTCTCAGGCTGGCCTCGAACTCACTGTAATCCTCCTACTTAAGCCTCCTGAGTGCTGGGATTAAAGGTGTGCACTACCACCACAACCAGCAGAAAGGACTCTTAATTACCACAAGGATGGCCGGGATGATGGATATGGTGGAGCACGCCTTTAATCCCAGCACTCAGGAGGCAGAGGTAGGAGGATCACCATGAGTTCGAGGCCACCCCAAGACTACATAGTTAATTCCAGGTCAGCCTGGGCTAGAGTGAGACCCTACCTTGGAAAACCAAAACAAAACAAAAAGTCCTTTCTCATTTGGTAGGCTTTGTTGCTGTTTTGTTGTTGTTTTTTGTTCCCAGGCTGGCATCAAACTCACTGGAGGATGATGTTGAACTTCTGATCCTTCTATCTCCACCTCCCAAGTGCTGGGGTGGCAGGCATTTGTCACCATACGAAGTTTATGTGGCAGTGGGGATGAAACCCAAGGCTTCATGCATGCTAGGAGAGCACTCGACCCAGTGAGCCCCAGCCCCAGCACAGGTTGTTTTCTATAATAGTTTTATTATGTAACCCAGGCTGGCCTGAAACTCACAATCCTGCCTCAGCCTCACAGTCTGCAACATCAAACCCAGCTGGCCTCAAGCAGAGTTTTGCATGGGGTGTTACAACGGCCTCCATCTGATCTCAGAGTGTGACACTGTGATTTGGAAATAAAGCATCTTTAATTGAGCACTGGAGCACCTTCTCCAACCCTCAAGGGGATTTCCAAGCACCAAACAAAATTGTTCCCCTTGCAGCCCCAGTTTCCCCTGCATAGGAACCCAACATGCCCCTTTCCCCATACTCTTTGAAGCCAACTTGGGCCTCCCATGCACACCCACTCCAGCCCTCTGGGGCTTTATTACAATAAATATAACCGCAGAAGCAAAGTTGTGGAGGGGCCCCAGTAAAGCTCAGAAACGGACCTATGGCAGAGATTCTGAGGTCAAGATACAGGAGCAGGCCAGAACCGGATGTGGTGAAGGGACACCCCAGCCTCAACAGGACCAGTTTCCCTGGGCCCTGGTCCATCCACATTTGGTCACTCTGTGCTTTGAATCACACTGCAACAGTCTCCTGTTAAAGAATTCCGCCAGACACTTCCAGTTTCCATTGATTAAATTCTGGATTGACTGAGGAAGAGGGACCTAGAAACAAGGGACCTCCGGGAAAGAAGGGGACCAAGACTTCCCAGAGATGGGGGAGTCCAAAGCGAGACACGAGGATGAGGTTGCGGGCCCAGGTCACTGTCCAGGTGCTTCACGGAAGGAACCTGTGTTCCTGGCCTGGACTACAGCGGCCTGGCCCAACTCTCTGCGGATGTCACCAAGTGCTGATGCGGGGTTTTCCAGAAGCCTCTGAAAGAGGCTGGGCCTGGCTGGTGGCTCTCGACATTGGAAGGTGACAGCAGTGCCTGTGTCTGCCTTCATTTCCCTAGAGAAGCCATCTGAGGAGCCATCAAAGCAGCGGCCGATGGCTATCTCCTTGGCCAGACGTGGGCTCTGGTCGGTGACAGTGTACACACCGTAGTTGTGACCCAGCGGGTCCAGGGGGGCCAGCATGGCAAAGGCTGTCGGATCGTCGGAGGGCGCAGGAGGTGGGTGCCGGGCCAGGTAGTCCTGCAAGAGTCCGTTGACCGCCACCCGGTGGCAGCTACCCTGGGGTGTGATGGTCACCAGCGTCCTATCCACCTGCTGCTGGTCGAAGAGCATCCCGCCGCACTTGAACTCCACGCAGGCGGCAGAGGCTCCCGGACGCTCGGGGTCGCGCACGCTACGGGTGTCGCGCAGCCCATAGAGCTGCCCGCGGGTGACCGGGTGGCTGCCGCCCGCATTGTGCGAGCGCACCATGTACTCCTGGGGACCCTGGAGCCGCACCTTGAGGAAGCAGGCCCGGAACTCCTGAGGGTTGGGCCACCAGGAAAGGAGGTCGCCAGTCCAGGAGTCTGGCGAGCCCTCGCGGAAAGGGACCACGTTGTACTCGTACTTGTCGGCCTCCACACGCGAGAAGCGGAAGTGGCTGTCGGTGACCGGCGCGTCCTCGCAGTCGCGCAGCCGGCGCCAGGGGTAGATGGGCCCGCGAGCTTCCGAGGCACGGCCCGCGCGCGGCCGGGCCAGGTTCACGCGGAAGCCGGTGCGCTTGAGTGCGGGGTCGCCGTGGTCGGTGCGCTGGTAGCCGAGGCGATCCAGGTAAGGCTGCGTGACACCTACGGTGGCCGAAATCGCGCGCGGCTGGGACGGCGCGGCCTCCAGCTCTTCGCCGCCCAGTGCGGCCGTGACCAGCGCCGTGTAGGCGTCGGGCCGCTCGGCGTCGCAGAAAGCGGGCAGGCAGGCGCCGTTGGGACCAGTGACCACGCTGTCGAAGCGACCCCAGGCGCGGGGGTTGGCAGAGAAGCCGGGCGCGGGCTCCAGGTTGAGCAGCGTCACCACCACGCCCTGCACCTGCTCGCCCGGAGCGAAGCGATCGGTGCCGTAGGCGCGCACCTTCACGAAGCAGCGGCGGCGCTCCGGCACGTCCAGGTTGAAGAGGCGGCGCTCGCGGATGGTGAGCGCGCCCACGAGGAAGGCGCGCTCCTCTCTGCGCACGCGCGCCGCCGGCCCCGCCCCCCGCAGGAAGCCGCCCTCCTCCTCCCACAGCCCGGTCTCCGGGTCGAGCGACCACAGCGCCAGCGCCTCCGCGTGCCCGGGCATGCGCACGTGAGAGGCGGACACGCGCACGGTCGCGTCGGTCGCATGCAGCTGTTCGGAGGAACCGGGCGCGCGCAAATCCACCGCGAACATGCCGTAGGTGCGCAAAGGCGCCAGCTCGCCAGTGCTGTCCACGAAGCGCAGGTCGCTGGGGGCCGCAGCTGCCGAAGACAGGTTTCGAGGATCCACGAAGGTAACGCGGGCCTCCACTGGCCCCGAGTACTGCCGGCCATCGGCGTGGCAGAAGGACCCAGGGGGCAGGACCAGTTCGCCCAAGGGCGCCTCTTCCTCCTCAGGGCCACCAAGTGGGATGGCGCTGCTTCGGCTGGCGTCTAGGAGCACTGTGGACGCTTTCCGCATGGCCCGGACCTCGTGGTACACGCCGGCACCACGAGGGTCAAAAGGCAGCACGCGGACGCTGTCCACGAACTCACCGCGGGGATCCACGAAGGTCACCACCAGTCGCTCGGTGGCGGCCGGCACCTCGATGGTGAAATCGCCTTGGTAGGAGGTGAAGCCAATGGGCACACGGCCCAGAAGGATGCTGGCGAAGCGCAGAGGCTCCCTGGAGTCCGCTGCCACTACGCGGCCCCGCACCAGCCCTCGACGGGGCAGGCACTTGTGGCAGCCACACTGGGCCACCACCTTTACAGGCAGGATGTAGCCTGAGCAGCGGATCTCCCTGTGCTCCAGGCGCAGGACAGAGCAGCAGCGAGAGCCCGCGTCCCCGCATCGAGGACTGGAGCCTGCGGGGCTGGGACAGCGGGTGTCTGGGCACAGGCCCACATCCAGGTAGGCAGGGCCACCGCCGGGCTGGTTGCAGTCGTCTGGCAACCTGATCAGGTGTTCCTGGGGCCGGGAGTCACAGGCTGGCTGGCCAGGGGCTGGAGAACCGGGACACAGCTGTCAAGGCAGGCCAAGTTTGGGGGCTTGGGCACAGGTGGGGACTGGTTTGGCTCAGCATTGGGCTTGCTACCGTTTGGGACTGAGTCAGCTCACCCACCGAGCACTGTGAGCTGGGCAGTGCGGGAGCGGACGGCGCCCGCCTCATTCCATGCCTTGCAGTGGTACATGCCAGCCTGGTCTGCGCGCAGCCCGCGGAGTTCCAGGTGCGGCCCGGATCCATGCTTCAGCCTGTCCAGCAGGGTCCCGTTGTGGAACCTGAGGTAAGGGTGGACAATATCTTGACAACCCTAAGCGTGGTGGTGAGGCTGCATCTGCTCGCAGGCGGCAAGGGCCATAAAGTAGCTTTTTAAGGGTCAGATTTCCAGTATGGCCCCTCTGTACCCTGGACAAAAGTTCCCCTACTTTCCAGAAGCTAAGTTGAGACTTGCATCATAAGAATTCATGTAGCTGGGCGTGGTGGCGCACGCCTTTAATCCCAGCACTCGGGAGGCAGAGGTAGGAGGATCGCCAAGAGTTCGAGGCCACCCTGAGACTACATAGTTAATTCCAGGTCAGCCTGGACCAGAGTGAGACCCTACCTGGAAAAACCAAAAAAAAAAAAAAAAAAAAAGAATTCATGTAGCTTAGGCTGGCATCAAACTCTCTATGTGGCCAAGTATAAGTATGACCTTAAATTTATGATCCACCTGTCTCCACTTCCAGAATGCTGGGATTTCAGTCATGTACCACCATGCCTGCGTCATGTGCTGTGGACTGAATCCTTGTGTGGCCCCAGCAAGCACTCTACCACTGAGCTATAACTCCAGCTGGTTACTTTGCTTTTTAATTTTTTGTTTTCTTTTTATTTTTTCCCTTTTTTTCTTTTTCTTTTCTTTTTCCAGGTAGCTGACCTAAAATTCACTATGTAGTCTCAGGCTGGCCTTGAACTCAGAGATCCTCCTACCTCTGCCTCCTGAGTGCTGGGATTAAAGGCATGTGCCACCATGCACCTATTTATTTTTGTGTGTGCCCACACCAGGGTCTCTTGCCACTTCAAACTAATGCCCATCTAGCTTTACATGGCTGTCTGGGGAATTGAACCTGGGCTGGAACTGACCCAAGTGTTTGGTATCACCTACAATGTTCTTTCCAAACTCTCCTCCCAGGCCCTCATTCCTATACCTTCTGCAAGCCTTTAATGCAACCTTTAATGGGGCAGAGAGAAACAGAGAATAGGCACGCCAGGGCCTCCAGCTACTGCAAATGAACTCCAGATGCATGCCCCCCCTTGTGCATCTGGTTTATGTGGATCCTAGGGAATCGAACAGGGGTCCTCAGGCTTTGCTTGCAAACGCCTTAACTGCCATTTCCCCTTTAATGCAAATTTAATGGCTAAACCATCTTCCAACCCTCCCCCTTTTAAAGACAGAGGCTAAACCAGGTGTGGTGGTGCAGGCCTTTAATCCCAGTACTTAGGAGGCAGAAGTAGGAGGATTGCCATGAGTTTGAGGCCACCCTGAGACTACATAGTGAATTCCAGGTCAGCCTGGGCTATGAAACCCGACCTCCAAGACCCCCCCCCAAAAAAAAGGCAGAGGCTTCTTATATAGCCCAGGTTGGCCCTGACCTCTCAGCAATCCACCTGCTTCAGCCTCCTCTGTTCTATGATCACTGGAGCATACCACAGGAAGTTCCATTCAACTCAAAGCTGGCAGTTAAGATGGCAGCATAGTAGCCACGCCAAAGTAGCCTGAGGGGGGGGGGCAGGAAAACACTCTACCAAAAAGTTAAGGTGTGAAAGAAATTATTAACCCCAGCAGAGAAACAGGAGAGATCCAGAGCTTCTAGCAACCACACAAGCCAGAATCTGCTCCAGCCATGGCTCTCTGGGAAGAACTACTGAGCCAGTAGGAGCAGAACCATGGTGAAGGGATTCTCCACTCACACCAGCAGTGCAAAGTCAAAAAACCTGAAGGAGAAGACTACAGGGACCAGCTGAACAGCTCTAGGCACCCTGCAAGCCTCCCCACCCCCAACTGCCAGCACCAGGAATCACTGGAGATTTGGGAATCTCAGCCACGCAGCATCCAGCACAGCCAAGTGGAATAGCAGATCCACTGACCCAACCAGCCTAGCTGATCCCACAGCAACAAAGGGAATCAGATGGGCACTGCATATAGATAGGCAAGACCAGAAGCCATCCCAAAAGGTGACAAGAGCTACTTACCCAAAACCAGGTATATAGAACTGCACTGGAATTGCTAATTGCACCTTCCATGTCAGGGCAGGTTACGTGTTAGATTTGACTGATGTACTTTAGGTTGACTTTGACATTCTTAAATAAACTGTGTGTTGACTTATTTTGCTTTTTTTTTCTTTCACTCTCACTATGTAGTCTCAGGGCGGCCTTGAACTCATGGTGATCCTCCTACCTCTGCCTCCCCAGTGCTGGGATTAAAGGAGTGTGCCACCAAGCTTATTTTGCTTTTGATAGTTCCTGATTTAAAGTACCTTTTTCTTCTGTTTTTTTGGAGGCCGGGTCTTACTCAGGCCCAGGGTGACCAGGAACCCAGTCAACAGGATTAAGGGTGTGAGTCAGCACCCTCTGCCTCCCGAGTGCTGGGATTAAAGGCATGCGCCACCATGCCCGGCTTCTGTGCTGGTTTTGATTGAGTGTGTATATTGCTCAGTTGGAGTTTAGAACTCACCTGTATTTTACTCCACTCAGCCTACTAGAATATCTACATAGCAGGCAAATCCAACACCCAGGGTCACTTCTGCTATTACACACGTGTACCTTAGGAACTCTGAAGATATAGAACTTTTAAAAAAATATTATTTGCAAGTAGAGAGAGAAGGGAGACAGAATGGGCACACCAGGGCCATTGCAAACTCCAGATGCATGTGCCACTTTGTGCATCTGGCCTTACTTGGGTACTAGGGAATCAAATCCACGTCATTAGGTGTTGCACGCAGCCTTAACCACTGAGCAATCTCTCCAGCACAAGATATATAACTTCTGATTTGCACATCTAAGAATACAGATAACTGGAAAACCTAAGCATGGAATTGACTCAAGATGCAAAAATCTCTACATTATAATACAAGAAACACACAAAAAAATCAAGACAATTTAATTCAACCAAAAATTACAAATCCATCAGAAATGACCTCCAGTGAGACTGATTTAGATGAAATGTTTGATTATAAATATGTTTAAAGAAAACAAACTCCAGAAGGAATCCCAAGAGAACACAGGAAACCAACTTAATGAAATAAGAATGTCAATACAAGACATGAGTAAGGAAATAGAAATACTAAAGAAATACCATTCAGAAAAACTACAGATGAAAAACACAATAAGTTAAATAAAAAGCTATGGGTCGGGCATGGTGGCACATGCCTTTAACCTCAGCATTTGGGTGGCAGAGGTAGGAGGATCACCATGAGTTTGAGGCCACCCTGAGACTACACAGTGAATTCCAGGTCAGCCTGGGCTAGAGTGAGACCCTACTTCAACAACAACAACAACAAAAATAAACCTCTATAAAGTCTCACCAATAGAATGGATCAAGGGCTGGAGAGATGGCTTAGTGGTTAAGGTGTTTGTCTGCAATGCCAAAGGACCTTGGTTTGATCCCTCAGGTCCCACGTAAGCCAGATGCACAAGGTGGCGCATGTATCTGGTGTTTGCAGTGGCTGGAAGCCCTGGCACGCCCCTTCTCTCTCTTTGTCTCTTTCCTTAGATCAAATAAATAAATAAAAATAAAAAAGGCAAAGCCGGGCGTGGTGGCGCACGCCTTTAATCCCAGCACTCAGAAGGCAGAGGTAGGAGGATCACTGTGAGTTCCAGGCCACCCTAAGACTACATAGTTAATTCCAGGTCAGCCTGGGTGACAGCAAGACCCTACCTTGAAAAAAGAAGAAGAAATTAGAAGACCAGGTGGCAGATCTAGAACAGTCCAATAAAGAGAAAGACAAACTAATAGGAAGGTATGAATGGGAATTTCAAGACATTTAGGACACTATAAAGAGATCAAACATAAGAATTCAGGGTATAGTAGGAGAAAATTTTCACTCAAAAGGCATAGTAGGTATTTTCAACAAAATAATACAAGAAAATTTCCCCCATATAAGGAAAGAGACAGCAATACAGACACAGGAAGCCTTTAGAACAACCCAAACCTGGACAAGCCTGAGCTCAGGCAATACTCACCAGGAGTATTTCTTGGGCATGGGGGTTCCTGAGGCTTTGCAACAGAAGGTCACATCCTGGCCAATCTCACGCACTCGGAACTCAGGGTGCTTAACCAGGTACGGCTTTCCTGGGAAAAGGGGGCAAAAATGGCCAAGGTCAGAACCCTGCCACACCCTAGCTTCTTCCAGGGACCCTTTCCAGAGCCAAGTCTCACCTTTTCCTTCTCCCAGGGCCAGCCACCTCACCCTGTGCCTTTAACGACTGAGTCACATCTTATTTTTTCCCCTTGACCCCAAGTGTTTTGTGCCACTTATAATGCTGCTCCTAGACCATCCTCCCCATACCTCTGACTGTGAAGACACTCACCTAGCTTTTCCAGGATGATGGTGACTATGGCTGAATTGGAGCTGTTGGCCTGGATTTGGGCCACACCTGCTGAGAAGCCATCCATCTGGGCACTGACATTGGCCTGGCTGTCAGCGCAGACTCCAGACACCCAGAAGGTTCCATGGGCATTGCTGGTGGCTACAATGCCAGGTCGGGTTCTCAGGGAGACCCTGGCTCCTTGCAGTGGTTGTCCAGATGGGGTGACCACCAAGCCCAAGAGGACATGGTCAGGGCACCCACAGGTGTCAGAACTACACCCTGGGGGGACACAGAGGCAGGGGTATAGAGGCCTCTACTCTTCCACCTAAGTAGGGCTTTGTGCTAAGACAGTCACTCAACAAACACCTGGAGACTGCCCCCCCATGCTCCTTTGGTTTCAATGTGACTGGGCTTGAGGGTGGGGAAAAGATAGAGTTCAGTGGGGTAGACCAGGGGAGGGAACAGGAGAAGATTCATCTCAAAATATGGAGTGGGGATTGGGGAGATAGCTCAGGTGTTAAAGGTATTTGCTTGCAAAGCCTGATGACCTGGGTTCAATTCCCCAGCACCCACATAAAGCGGAATGCAAAGTGGTATGTGTATCTGTGATTCCAACGAGCCTGAGACAATGTAAGTTGGATCCAAGACAATCCAAAAGAGCTCAGAAAGCCAGCTAGTCTGGTGTTCCTTTGCAGTTTGTTTACAGTGGCAAGAGACCCTGTCTCAAAGAAGGTGGAGCACAGACACCTCAAAGTTGTCTTCCAACACACACAAACACAAATAAATATGTTTTTTAAAAACAGATGGGAGAGTAGTGGGACAGAAGACATCTAGGGAGGGTCTGGGAGCCCAGTGAGGGGCTGTCTTGGGCTGACAACATCTGTCTCCCTCACAATCCTGCTGCTTCTCCATAAATGGAAAATTCCAGTGGAAACCAGGGCAGAGGCGCCTGAAGGGCAGAGCCAGGCGGGACGGGGTGGGGACCCCATCATTGGCTACTGCAGGCCCCCACCCTGTGCGGGCTCTGCTGGAGCAGGCTACAAACCATGTTTGTGGAGCCCAGGCCCAAGAAGAATTTCCAGTCGCCTCCTCCCTGAACTGGTGTTTGGCCCTAAAAGGGCCTGGGCACCATGTCTGCCAGGATGTGAGTGTGTGTCTGTATGGGCAAGTGGGACAGCCAGGAGGGTCTTACTATGCCATGTGTATGCACCCTAAGTGTGGAGTTGACAACTGTTTACACATGGGTATATCTGTGCACTCTGTTATACACACCAAGGAAAAGTTCCCTCAGGTCTACCTACATGTGCAGCCTCCTTCTATGTGTGCACATATGCACTCTTGCCTAGCGTGTGCAAGGCTGGGGGCTCCATTTCTAGCATCACCAAAAGTATACAGATGTGCAGTCACCAATCTAGCCTGAAGGAAGGGGACACCAAAATTGGGGCATTACAGGCCCAGTCCTCTAGGCTCCTCCCTCTACAGCCTGCCTAGAACTCCACCCTCCTCTCCTGGTTCTGCCCCGCCTACCTGGGCACCTGGGCCGCACACACTTCTGAGCCTCTTGGGATTTACCGGGACAAGCATCTCCAGTCGGGCTTTGGCAGGTGCGGCGGCGTAAGCGACGGCCTGGCCCACAGCTCTTGGAGCAAAGACTCCACAGCCCCCACGCACCCCACACGGTCTCTAAGGAGAGCAAGGTGGGGAAATCTGAGCCCCTCCCACATACACACGCTCCATGCAGGCTAGGGCGAACATTCAGGACAGCAGTCCTGCCCCCGCGCCCCATCTCTGCTTTAGGAAGCACAAGTTGCCACCCCATCCCCTGTCAGTTGAGCTCCGGGTTAGCCCGAATAGTTTGGGTCAAGAGGCTCATCCTTCCTCCCTCCCTCCCTTCCACCCAGGACAGAGCAGTGGGATCCAGACTTGCAGTCCTCCGCCCCCCTCCTAGGTGGACCTATCCCGGAGGGGCGTGGCCTCACCCAGCGGGCAGCGGAAGCGCACGTGGTAGTTGGAGCAGTGGCGGCCGCGGGGCTGTTCCCGGTTGAGGCACCAGAAGCCGCGCGCCGGGTTGGCGTGCACACGCTCCCCGACAGCGGCCGGCAGCGCCCAGTCGGTGGTACGCGCCTCCAGCGCCAGTGGCCGTGGGCACACCCGCGAAGGCCCGTAGTAGAAGCGGATGGCGGCCAGGCTTTCGAAGTCGCCGTCTCCTCCCGGGTGGTCCACGTTGAACCAAGACGTCCACTCACTGGCCTCTATGGACACTGTGCACTGAGCCCGAGCCTCGCAGCCTCCCTAGGGCCCAAGGACCCCTCCCAGGTCCCAGCCCTGTAAAGGCAGCCCCGGCCGCAGCTCCCTGTCTGGCCACCCTTTGACCATTGGATCTTGGCTTCCACGAGCTGGAGGATGGCATGGGCCCTTCACCTACTCAGTGCAAGCACCCAGGACCTCGCCAACCCGAGGACCACAGCAGAGGGAACCCCGACCCCCGCTGACTTACCGTCCCAATCCTCCAGAGCTGGCGAAGGCTGGCCAGGGTGCAGCGGCCGTTCTTGGGGACTCCAGACAGCTGTGGTGGGCTCCTCCTCTGTGGGGTTGGCGTCTAGAAAAGAAAAGAGGAGTGGGGGAAGAAGCAGATGGTGGGGTCCGCTGTGCCCTCCTCAGGTGCAGGAGGAGAGCTGTGGGGGCTGGAGAGATGGCTTAGTGGTTAAGGCATATGTCTGCAAAGCCTAAGGACCCCGGTTCGATTCTTCAGGTCCCACGTAAGCCAGATGCACGTGGTGGCGCATGCGTCTGGAGTTCGTTTGCAGTGGCTAGAGGCCCTGACGCACCCATTCTCACTCTCTCTCCCCCTTTCTCTGTTTCTAATAAATAAATAAAATAAAATAAATATTAAAAAAAAAAGAGGAGAGCTGTGACCAACCCCCATTGTATAGGGGAGAAAAGAGTCTGAGATGCCAGAACCCAGTTGTATCCCTGCGGACTGCAGCGCCACCCCCCTCTAGGAAACCTTCCCATGGCCAGATCCAGGTTCAGCAGCCCCAACTCTTTTAGGGGACTCCGTGTTGGGCCACTCGGGTCCTCTGCAGTAGAAGTTTAGTCAAGCTCAATTGGCTAAGCCTCCGACCTTGGGGCTGTATACAACGCCTGGACCTCTCCCTCGCAGTTTCCCCTCCCATCCATCCTGCTAAGTGGGGGCCAAGATTCTAGAAGTCTCTGGGATCTATCCTGGTTTCTCTGGCTCCCAGCCGTCCAAGATAGCTTAAGAGGGGTGACAATTTTAGACGAGTCCTTTTTGCCTTGGTGCTTCTGACTAAGAAATTGGCCTGTCAAAGCCCCAAAGAGGTTTTAGAGATGGAAATTGCTTCTCTGGATGGTAAGGATGCGGGAGTGGGGAGGGAAAGGGCATTTCGGATCGCTCGGAGCCAGATGGGAGATCCGGAAATTCAAGGCTCCAAAACTGAGTTTGGTTCTAAACCGGAATAGAAGAGGTCCTCCCTGGGCCCGGAGCCTAGTGTCCCTGACGCCTGCACCCCGCGAAAGGCTCAAGTCCCTGGTTCTCCCTCCCAGTATGTCTGCGCAGACGGCTACGAGCCTTGGGAGTTGAGGGCGCCTCACCTTGCGCCCCCACCAGGTGAGAGGCAGCGGCGGCGGCACAGAGACAGAGCAGGGGCAGCAGCGACGCCATCGCCGCGGCGGAGCCTCTGGGCCAGCTTCGACGCTCGGCAGCGCCCTGGGATCCGACTCCCGCAGGTCTGACGCGGGCCTGGACTGGTGGGGCGGGACTCGGCGCAAGCCACGCCCCTGGGTCTCGCAGCTCGAGTAACCAGTCGGGGTCGCCCCCAACTTGGAGCGTCTGACCGCGCCTCCGCCCTCAAGCTGGCGCGGGTCCCCAGTCGCGGGCTGGAATTCCCACCCCACCCCACCCCCGCGCTCCTCCACGTTGGGCTGTGCACCGCCTGCGGGAAATGCCACTTGCCTGGCGCTTTGCGCCTTAGGCGTCTGGAAGCTCTCCGTCGCGTGTACGGTCCCTCGGATGGGCCATAGGCCACTTTCAACAGTCTGGAAGTCCCACCCGAGTCTGCCCTCCGTTCTAGGGCGCAGGATGGAAGCGCCACACTCCAGCTCCCTTCCCTGGAACTCTAGGGACGCCCCCTCCATCTGCCCACCCCCGTGGCGGCGCGTGAAAGAGGCGCAAGGGAAGGTGGTGGCAGACGTTTATTGGCGCGTGTTCAAACACGCGGGCGGCAGTCACAGCGCGGCTACGCAGTCGGTGCCTGAGTATCCCGGCAGGCGCAGGTCAAACTTGCGGCGCACGTCGTCGGGCACGAACCTGCCAGCCACGAAGTGGTAGCGCCCGGAGAATCGGCCCGCGCAGCGCTTGGGCGCCGCGAGCGACACCAGCACGTCGGGCTGCAGCCCGTCCTCGGCGTCGCTGCCGGTCTCTGGATCCCAGCCTGGAGCGGGAGGGGGAGCTGGGAGGGCCGCCGCCCCCAGACTAGGGTCTACCCTGCCTCCCCTCTCCCAGGGCCTCTGCTTCCCAACACGTGGGGCGCGACCAGACCTGCTTACCACAGACCTGAGCCACGGCCCTCAGACTACACACTATTTCCACTCCATGCCCCTCAGACCAGTTTCCGCCTTCTGATCAGAGCCACCCTATTCAGATTACAACTTTTCCCCACAAGCTCGGCTCCAAGCTTGACTCCAGCCAACCCCTTCTGACCCGGTTCAGTCCTCGATTCAGACGAGACCAGTTTGCAGTCTCAGAAGAGCTTCCCCTAAGACTTGGTTCCTTGCTCCCCATCAGACTTGAGCACCCACCTCCCTCCTTTGACTAGAGCCTTCTCCCTCTGACCCGGCATGTCTTCCCTTCTGGCAGGTGTCTGCCTTGGACTTGGCAAGAAACTACCCACTAGCCATCTAGAGTAAGCATTCACCTGAAGACTAGGGGCCCAGCTTCCTCTGCTCACTGGCCTCTGGCTTCCACCCTCTGATTTGAGAGTCCTAAGTTATATGCCTCTAAGTCGACAGGTTTCCTCTCTATGCTGCTACCTTCAGCCTCCCACCCCACTAAACATTCTCCTTCTCCTACTGTGATGGTCCTGGGACCCTCAGATGAGGATACTCCTGGCTTCGTTTACTCGGAAGGTTGGGGATAGTTTGTCCCTAACAGTTTTGGCAGGTGTCTGCAGAGTGAGCTCACGTCTGCCCAGGCAGCTGGGCGGCACCCGCTGGGCTGGACACCGGGCAGGAAGAGACGTAGGGTCACCTAGGAGGTTGCTTGGTTCTTCCCCAACCTCGGGATGGGTGTGACCCTCGACCAGGCAACATGCTAGGTTCACCTTGGCGGGAACTGAAGCTGAAGGTGGGGGGAGGGGATAAGGGAAACTGAGGTTGGGAGTCAGATGGAAAAATAGTTTTGGGGAGAGGGAAACTGACACTGGGACAGAGAAACACTGCGCAGTGGAAGGACCGGGCCCCAGCCTCGTGCCTGAGGGGACGTCCAGGCTCACGAGTGGAATGGAGAGCCGCTTCAGCGTGGCGAGAGCGCGCGCGCAGGGGCCGCCGGCCTCTGCGGTGCGCACTCCGGGACCCAGCACGGCGTCCACCACCAGCCCGTAGGCGTCATCGATGAGCCGCACCTGCGAGCAGAGGCGTGGTCAGGGTCTAGATTAATGTTGGGGTCCGGGTCGAGGTCGGGATGAACGCAGCTGACCTCGGCGGGAAGGAAGGACAGGAAGGGGATGTCCATCTTCTCGCACTGCGTGGTCAGGTCACGGTGCAGCGGGTCCGCTGAGCGCGCAGGGGAGAAGACACTGGGCTCGTACTCCTGCGGGAACCCAGGCCCCGGTGACCGCTGGGGACAGGACACCCGCCCCGGCACCGGGTGACCCGGAAGCGAGGGTGCTGCTACTCACAAACACGCGCAGGTGCCGCGCGCAGGCCAGGCCCACGGCGCCGTTTTGCTCCGGGCCGCAAACGACCAGCACCGTCCTTTGCTTCCGCGGCAGCGAGGACAAAGGGAAGGCCTGGGAACACGGCACAACAAGCCAGCTCGCGAGCCTCCTCGCTGGGGTGGAGGAGGGAAACTGAGGCGCAGTAGAGGACGGGGCTAGGGCCAGAGAGGCGCTTTTGCCACACTGGGCATAGATTCCTTGTCTCATCTCTTGCCAAGCGTGCTGGCAAACGTGCCTCTGGCTCTGGCCCCTCTCGAGTGCTGTGTTTGCTTCTTAAGAGCTGCAGACATTTTTCCGCTTTACTCGCGCAGCGCCCCACTCCCTAGTTTCCAGTGGAAAGTGGGGTGAACCAGGAAGGAGGGGGCTTCCCAAGGCCTCCAGGCCCTGCACCTCTTACTCTCTCAGTGTCCCTTTGTGTTTTTCTCTGGATTTCCCATTTGTCCCTCTCTGACGTTCTGGGTCTGACTTTAGGCAATCCTTTTATTTCCCCCCTTCTTATTTTGAGACGGTCTCATTCTGTAGCCCAGCTGGCCTTGAACTTGTGGCAATCCTCCTGCCTCAGACTTCCAAATGCTGGAATGGCAGTTGTGAGCCACATTAGCAGCCTGAGCGTCATAAGGAGACCCTGTCTCAAAAAGATGAAAAAAAGGAGCAAAAAAGGAGGGTCTCACTCTTCCAGGCTGACCTGGAATTAACTATGTAGTCTCAGGGTTGTGTTCATTCCTACCTCTGTTTGGGGCCCGGCTTTTTTGTTTGTTCATTTTGTTTTTTTGTTTTTTTTTTTTTAAATTTTTCGAGGTAGGGTCTCCGTCTAGTCCAGGCTGACCTAGAATTCACTCTGTATTCTCAGGTTGCCTCGAACTCATGGCGATACTCCTACCTCTATCTCCCGAGTGCTGGCGTTAAAGGTTTACTCCACCACGCCTGGCTGTTTTTTGTTTTGTTTTTGGAGGTAGGGTCTCACGCTAGCCCAAGGCTGACCTGGAATTCACTATACAGTCTCAGGTTGGCCTCGAACTCACAGCCATCCTCCTACCTTGGTCTCCCAAGGGCATATGCCACCACACCAGGCCCCATTGTACCAGCTTTTTTGGGGGAGAGGGGAGGTTGGGTTCGAGGTAGGGTCTCACTCTAGCCCAGGCTGACCTGGAATTCACTATGTAGTCTCAGGGTGGACTTGAGTGCACAGAGATCCTCCTACCTTCTGCTGGGATTAAAGGCATGCGCCACCATGCCTGGCCCCATTGTACCAGTTTTTGAAGAACTTCAAGGTCCAGCATGCTGTGGCCTCACAGCAGATATTACTGCCAGTACTCTCCTGTCATCTTGGGGGTACCTTTGAGGTGAAGGTTCACCCAAGCTAATACATCTGGGTTCCAACTTACTGTGGGTCCAGTGTAATCTAGTATGGACCCCACCCCACGTGTGAGGGGGCTCTGTTGTAGGAGTGGAAGAAACAGGCAGGCCACACTGCAGAGAGACCCCACATCTGTACCTTTAGGGCCCACAGGAGCCCCCGAGTCTCTAGGCACCCCATCTCCACCTTCTCTGATATACTGGGTCTCCAGCCTTATTCAACAGTGAGCTTCCCTGAGCCTCCGTTTCCCCAACCAGAACAAAAGAGGCTTCTTGAAGACTGGACCATCCTGGCCACTGGGGTCATAAGCTAATGTTACTGTCTTGTGGGTCAGATACCTTAGTCACAGCCACAGCACTAGCATGTCCACACAGTTCCACCAGCTGCTGCCTCCCGAAGCGATAATCCTCCAGCAGTTCCCGCTCCAAGGCAGCTGCCTCTGCCATACTGGTGACACAGTGGGTAACATGCTTAGAGACAGACAGGAGAGATGGAAAGACCAGCAAAACGGGACTGGAGGGATGGCTTAGAGGTTAAGGTGCTTGCCTGCAAAGCCAAAGGGCCCATGTTCAATTCCCCAGGACCCACATAAGCCAGACACAAGGGGGAACACGTGTCTGGAGTTTGCAGAGGCTGGAGGCCCTGGAGCACCCATTCACTCTATCTGCCTTTCTGCCTCTCAAATAAATAAAAAAATAAAATTTAAAACTAAAAAAAAAAAAAAAAAAAAAAAGATCAGCGGACAGCCACTCAGATGGACCCAGTCCTAAAGAAATCCTCCAAGGTCTGGAGAGATGGCTTAGCAATTAAGGCACTTGCCTGCAAAGCCTAAGGACCCATGTTCAACTTTCCAGATCCCACCTAAGCCAGAACAAAAGGCAAGTGCAAGGTCGCACATACCCAGTAGGTGGCACAAGCGTTTGGAGTTCAATATAAGTGACTGAGGCCCTGGCGTGCTGATTCTCTCTGTCTCTCTGTTAAAAAAAAAAAAATCCTCTTGGGCCTGGAGAGATAGCTTAGTGGTTAAGCGCTTGCTTGTGAAGCCTAAGGACACCTATTCGAGCCTCAATTCCCCAGGACCCATGTAAGCCACATGCACAAAGGGCACACCTGGAGTTTGTTTGCAGTGACTGGAGGCCCTAGTGTGCCCATTCTCTCTCTCTCTGCCTCTTTCTCTGTCGATCTCAAATATTTTGTTTTGTTTTGTTTTTTTGAGGTAGGGCAATCTTCCTAATAATGAAGTTAAAAATCCTCTGGAGGGCTGGCTTAGCAGTTAAGGCATTTTCCTGTAAAGCCAAAGGACTCAGGTTTGATTCCCCCAGGACCTATGTTAGCCAGCTGCACAAGGGGGTGCATGCAACCGGAGTTCGTTTGCAGTGGCTGGAGACCCTGGTGCGCGCCCAACCTCTCTCCTCCCCTTTCTTCCCCTTTCTCTGTCAAATAAAAATTTAAAAAATAAATTTTAAAAAATCCTCTGGAACCGGTTGTGGTGGTGCACGCCTTTAATCCCAGCACTCGGGAGGCAGAGGTAGGAGGATTGCTGTGAGATGGAGGCCACCCTGAGACTACATAGTGAATTCCAGGTCAGCTGGAACCTGGGCTAGAGTGAGACCCTACAAAAACAAAACAAAAAAAAAGAAATCCTCTCTTCCGTACCCAGAGGGAGCTGCTGAGGCCTTGAGTTACCGCTCTGTACTCAGCTTCCCACCCCAGGAACACCTGTGTTGAAGTTTGGGGGGCGCGCGCCCTCTGGTGGTAGGAGGTGCGCGTGGTAGTCAAATGGTGGTTTTATCCCCCTGAAGCCCGACCCAGGAGCCCACAAGGGGGAATGCAGGGTGTAAGCCATTTTATTTTGTCTTAAAGCTAAGTAGCCTAGGCTGTCCTTGAACTTATGATCCTCCTGCTTTGACCTCCTCGGTGCTGGGATCGATTACAGGTGTGTGCTCCGCACCATCCTTGAGCAAAAGACAGATGAGATTGATTTCTGACTGGAAATCCCTAAGGATGCTGCAGGTGCAGGTTGTTGTAGCCAAAGGCTTTTTATTGTTTTGATTTGGTTTTTTTGAGGTAGGATCTCGCTCTAGCCAGGGCTGACCTGGAATTCACTATGTAATTTCAGGGTGGCCTTGAACTCAAGGCAATCCTCCTACCTCTGCCTCCCAAGTACTGGGATTAAAGGTGAGCACCGCCATACCCAGCAAGGGGTGGGTTTTTAAGGCTCCTCGGAGAGATGGACTTGGGACCTATGGCTGTAAGGTCCTTTGGTAGCCTTTCCAATAATGAAGTTAAAATGTTTGGGGCCAGAAAGATGGAACTACTGGACAGGCTCTGCCACCTCTTGGTGAGTCACTGCTAGGGTCTGTCTCCACCTACCCTCTGGGCAAAACTGAAGGCGAGGAGCTATATAGTTTATGGACAAAATTAAGAGGGGAAACTGAGGAGATAGCTCAGTGGGAAAGTGCTTGCTGTGCAAGCATGGGGACCTGCGTTCAGATACCCAGCTCCCATGTACATTAAAGGAGGCATGAAGGTATGCAACTATAATCTTGGTGCTGAGGAAGAGGAGACAGGAGATCCCTGGGGCTCAATGACCATCCAGTCTAGCCCATTAGCATTGGGAAAAAAAGATTTTAAGGCAATGGAGCTTGGGAAGATTGCTCAATGGTTAAAAGCACTTGCAGTGCAAGCATAAGGGCCGAATTCAATCTCCAGCACCCATGTAAAAAGCCAAGCATGGAGACACATACACTTGAGTAACCCCAGGGCTGAGGTAGGGCGGAGACAGGACTGGTGGGGCTCACTGGTCAGCCAGTCTAACTAAAAAAGTGGCAGCTCCAGGTTCAGTGAGGGACTGTCTCAGGTACATGAAGTGGAACAGTGATAGAGGAATTCGGTCTTCCTCTGGTCTTCTTCCGCGTGCACATAGAACATGTGCACCTGCACACACACAAATTAAGATAGTGATGGCAATATTAAAACACGTGTTAGAAGCATTTAAGTACAGAGACCACGCCAGCCCTGGATGGGGGACTTCCAAGGAACTTGGACTTCGTGGCAGGGGACAAGAAAAGCTGACATGGTAGTTGTTTCTCACCCTAGGATCTGAGGTTGCGGTGAAAGACAGCTCCTACTGGTTAGGGGCAGGCCTGCTAAGAACCTGCTAGGAACTCACTCAGCATGGGTGGACATTCACCTGGAACTTCCTGGTGACAATTGGGACACTGGGCAGAGGAGGTATTGGCTAGGTGCCTAGGCTGGAGGCAGTAACAGCTCCCGTGGGAATCCCTGAATGTGAGCCAGCTGAGGAGGGAGGCTGGGTCACAGGGTTGCTTCTTCCTCCCCTCAACTTCACTTTCTAGGTGAATGGTAATAGAAAACCCTGGGATTTCCTTTCCAGACTCAAGACTAAAGTTCCCTGGGTGTAAATGGTCTGACAGTCCAAACTGCTTCTAGAAGTACAAGGAGATCCAGGCCAAAGCACCTTTGCTGCCCATTGCCCCTTCTGTCCCCTCACATCTCAGTCTAGCATTACTGCTCACTTGGAGGCCTGCGTCCACAGTCATCTGTTTCCCCAGACACGAGAGGAGGCTTGGGAAACAGGGTCACAACCCCCCACTCGGAACCTTCCATGGCCCCCAGTGCTCAGAGAATATTCCAAGCTTCAGCAGGATTCCAAGCCCCTGTTTCCTTCCTAGTTCTCCAACCCCCATCTTCCCTCAGCTGTGGTCTGTGGCACGCCATCTACCTCCCTGGGGGTATATATCCCAGCAGGGGGCTGAAGAACAAGGGCTGCTGAGCAAATCTGCTCTACAGCCAGCCCATAGTCCCTTATTACGAGACCTCAGAGAACAGTCAGGGAAGTCAACCTCACACCCCGATCACCCAAGCCCTCATGTTTCCTCCCCTGCACCAGGACACCAGTGATATGGTAAGTGTGCAAAGGGGCGGGTCCGAGGAGCTGGCTATCCCCCACCCCCAGATGGGGAACCCCGAGAGTTGGGGGAGATGGTTCACAGGTGTTGGTAACAGGAGGGTTTTCCGGGAGGTTCCCCTGGCAACTAGACGATCCTTTGCAGCAGAGATCCGCACTACAACGAGATGAGGTCCCGGATCCTCCGTCCCACCCCGACCATGCCCATGCCTCTATCTCCCCAATCCTGGGCTGACCTGAGGAACCGCCGCTCCTCCGGCGCCTCTGCCCGGCCTCTCTCCTGGTCCGCGTGCGCAGCGCCGCTCATCGCCACCCCGAGCCCGGCTGGCGCGCGGATTCTCGCGCCCCGGGCTTTTCTGCTCTGCGGGAAGGGCGGAGCCGCCGCCGCGCCCGCCCACGAGAAGCGCCCGCACCCCGGGGGAAGAAGGTAGGGAATTAGGGTTCCGCCCTGCGGTGAAGGGAGTGGGAGGAGAGTTCACGAACACACAGGCTACTCTTTAGAGCATTTATTTCGGGAGCCCAGGGACGCCCTATGTGTAGGACACGTATCCGTAGTTGGCATTGATCATCTCCTCGGCGGTGCGCAGCCCGTACAGCTCGCCGATGACGGGCGGCACCCAGCGCGTCGTGTGGAACACAGACTCGCCCACCTGCGGGGACAGGGCGGCGTGGGTTACCACGCGTGCGTCAGTCGCTCTCCCCCCGCCCTCTATCCCGGACCCACCTTCCAGTCGGGCACGTCCTTCATGATGATGGCCTCCTCCTCCAGGTTCTCCCGCAGCATCTGCAGGGTCCTGGGGGGGGGGCGGCGAGAGAGTGCTGAACGGAATAAAGCGACCAGGCCTACACCCACCTCCTACCCCATCTATGCCCAGCACAGGCCCGGGACTGGGCGAGAGGGCAGCCCTCGCGTGCTCCTCCCACCTGCTTTACCTGCGGTCCTTTTCAGCCTGAAACAGCGGCATGAGCGCGATGCGGGCCTCCAAGTCTTCGATCTGCAGGCGCCTGTGGAGCCACCATGTCCACCAGGGTTAGATGTGGCAGGAGCAGGGGAACGGACATCACGCTGCTGGTGGACTAACAGCCAGCACAGGATACCTCAGGCCAAAATACTATTGGTTGCTTGATTTTTTTTTTTTTCTTTCTGTTTTTAGGTAGGATCTCGTTCTAGCTTTCGCTAACCTGGAATTGACTATGTAGTCTCAGGGTGGCTCACACTCACAGCGACCCTCCTACCTCTCCCTCATGAGTGCTGGGATTAAAGGCATGCATCTCCACGCCTGGCTATTAATTAAAAAGACTTGTTTGTTTTTGTTTTTCAAGGTAGGGTCTCACCCTAGCCCAGGCTGACAGGGAATTCACTATGTAGTCTTAGGGTGGCCTCAAACTCATGGTGGTCCTCCTATCTCTGCTGGGATTAAAGCCGTGCACCACCACGTCCAGCTCAATTAAAGACTTACAAAAAGAAAATATTTGAGAGGGATAGAGAAAGAGGCAGATAGAGAATGGGTGCACCAGGGCTTCCAGCGCTGTAAATGAATTCCAGATGCATGCACCATCTTGTGCATCTGACTTAAGTGGGTCCTGGGGAGTTGAACCTGGGTCCTTTGGCTTTACAGGCAAGCGCCTTAACCACTAAGCCATCTCTCCAGCCCTTAAAGCCTTTTTAAAAATTTTAAAAATAGCCTTGCCTGATGATCCGGTGAAGGGGAGCTCTGGGTCTTACAAATCAAGTCACCAAGTCGCTTTTGTCTTAAATAGCAGCAAGGTGAGGCCAATTGGCCTCCTTCCACCTGATCTCTGGTAATTTTTGCTTGTTTGTTTGCTTTTTGTTTGTTTTGGTTTTTCAAGGTAGGGTCTCAATCTAGCCCAGGCTGACCTGGAATTCACTATGTAGTCTCAGGGTGGCCTTGAACTCATGGCAATCCTCCTACCTCTGCCTCCCGAGTGCTGGGATTAAAGGCGTGCACCACGCCCGGCTTGTTTGTTTTGAAGAAGTGTCTCACTTTAGGCCAGGCTGATCTGAAATTTGTGGCTATCCTTGTACCTCAGCACCCTAAATTCAGGGATTAAAGGTGTGTGCTCAGGTGTCTTCTTTCCATGATCCACAGGGAGCAGGAAAACTAAGGTTCAGGGTGAACAATGCCAGTGATGTAGCCAGGGAGGGAATGCTGGCTCCTGTGACACAGGTGGCCTTTGTCCCTCTAGCTGATGATCACTGCCTGATCACCACATCCAGAACTCTGCTGTAAGGCCATGTGTCATAGCTGCCCTCCACTAATACTCCAGGCCTCAAATGAACAAACGATCACCAGCCTCTTGCTCCCAAGACAATTTGTGAAGGGACACCTAGAGCTGAAGCGAGGCCTGGTTCTGTACTTCCTTGGTCCTTTCCACAGGCACTAGACCTCACCAGCCAACACCATCATGCTCGTAGACCTTGGGCATCTTGGATCTGCTACCAACCTGCGTTCACGATTCCACTTCATCATCCTCCAGTTTCCGAAGATCAGGGCCCCGAGGCCTATGGCGAACATGCTGTAGCCTGCAGAGAGGGGTGAGGGTTCCTGTCACCAAGGAGTGCCTTACAGGACCCTACTCATGATAGCCACTTGGCATAGCATATCCTTTTGGTCTCTTAAGTTTATGGACTATCTGCTAGCTCTGGACCTGTCCCCCTTCTTCACCCCCTGGCAGCCAGTGTAGTCTCACCTGTCTTCAAGATTTCTGAAAGGTATAGTCAAGCAAGGATACTGGAAAGCCAAAGGGGCTGAAAGCCAGACCTCCCCAGAAAAGTGGCTCTGACAGTGCCCACCAGCGGCAGGTAGAACCCCCCAGGAGTCACCCAGCCAGTTCCTGGCTCAGCAGGATCGGCTGCCTGCTGGCACCCAGGAGAGGGGCAAAGCTACCATGAATATTTACTGAGGGCCAGCAGGAGCTGGCTTTAGTATGGGCTAACAGTTGGACTTGGTGGTGACAGATCAAGCTCCAGGTATGGCCCAGTCATGACTACAGTGGGTGAAGCCACCCCAAAGCCCCATGGGCGCAGAGAGGGCTCTGGGACTTAGGCTTGCTTGGAGCCTGCCAGGGTTGAGCCTTTGGTATCAGCAGGGCTCTGCACAGGATAGATCAGGAGCTAAACATTCATTACCTGCTTAGTTCAATGTTTTAGAAGCCCATCCTCAGGTTAAGACCTCTCCAGTTACAGAAGGCAGATGGCCCTGAGTGTCCAGGACCAAATCTGGCCACGTATGTGCCAGAGTGGCATTTGCACCAGCTTAACTTTTGCTTTTCAACAGCTATGGAGAACCTTAGGGGAGGGTTTATCTTCCTGACTCAGCCCCAGCAGGCTGCCCTCTGCTTCACTGAATAGCTAACAGGGTTGTGTAGAAAGTTCTGCTCCTGATGCTTGTGCACTCAAAGTATGGCCCCATGCGAAAGATAAATTCCAGAATGAGAAGGCCTGGAATAAGACATGCCATGAATGTGCATACAGCTCACAGGATCTTGGGCTGTGGTCACTCATCTTCATCTGGCTAGCTGGGGTACTGCTTAGGCCCCAGTCAAAACCCAGGCTTCTCCAGCTTCAGCCTCCCAAGGGGCTGGGGTGGGTATTCATCACCACACAGGCTTCATTCTTTCCTGAATAAATAAGTTGTGGATGGAAACACCTAGTGCTGGGTAGGTAGCAGGGTTCTCCACACTGATGTACAGATTCCACATAATCCCCCTCAGAACCTTGACCTTTTCCCCCTTGCAGAAATTGACAGGCAGATCTGAAATTTACATGGAAATGCAAGGGACCAGAATAGCCAAACAATTTCAGAAAAGTTGAACAAAGTTGCAGGACTTGCACTTTGCCAGTTCTAAGCTCATTGCTGCAGCTGTGTGTACAGGACAGCGTGGCATTGGCCTGAGGACAGTCACGTTCAGCAGGACAGGACAGAGTCCACAAATAAACCTTCACATTTTATGGCCAATTGGTTTTTGGACAAAGATGCCAAGACAATTCAATGGGGGAAAGGACAGTGTTCTCAACAGTTGGGACAATGGGACAGCTACATGCAGAAGACACTGTGTGCTCCGTCCTTCTCCAGAAAGCAAAAGTTAACTCACAGCGATCCCAGACCCGAGTCTAAGATAAAAGTGATGGGCTTGAGTTCAATAGAGTGCTTGCCTAACAGGCACCAAGACCTCTGTTCTATCCTTAACACCACATAAACTAGGAATAGTGGTACATACATGTATGTAATCCCAGCACTCAGGAAAATCAGAAGTTCAAGGTTACAAAGGGAGTGTGAGGTTAGCCTGGGATACACAAGACCCTATCTCAAGAAGGGAGTGTGGCTTGGGGGCTGTAGCTCAGGGCTAGAGCATGAGTGTGAGGCTGAGTTCAGGTGCAGAGAACCAGTGCCCCCATACATGGTGGGAATGTTAGACAGCACAGACAAAACAGTTTGTAGTTCAAGATGTTAAGTATTGAGTCAAAATATGGCCCAGAAAGACTCCTCCTAGCTAATGCAGGATACAGCAGGACTTGGTGACTATACAGGCTATATCACAGCTAGAAATCCTGACACGATGTGTCTCCTTAGCTGGGAGCTCATTGGGACAGGGAGTAGTCACATGCACTCATTCACCAAACTGTCACTGAATGTGGGTACCTGAAACCAGCACTCAGGAGACTGAGGCAGAAGAATTATCAGCCTAGCCAACCAATAAAGCAAGACTCTGTCTCAAAAGCCAAACAAATTGGGACTGGTGGCATATGCCTTTAATCCCAGTACTCAGGAAACTGAAGTAGGACAATCACTGTGAGCTCAATGGAGGCAGCCTAGGCTAGAGTGAGACCTTGCTTCAATAAAAAAAGGTGCCTGATCAACGCAAGCAGTGGTATTTAGGACAATAGCTAGCACAATGAAAGGCACAGCTGAGTCATGAACTAGACAGAAAAGGAATAAAAGGCCTATTTGCAGCTTAAAAATAGACTTAAAGGGGTTGGCATGATAGCTCAGTGGGTAAAGTTCTTGCCTTGCAGGCTTGAATGCCCACATACAATGTAAAGTGCAACAGTATATACCTGTAACTCATGAAGGATTGTCTCAAAAAAAAACACAAAAAAAAAGGTGGACAGTGTTACTGGAGATGACATCTGAAGTTGTCCTCTGGTGCACATGCTGACTGACTTAAAATAAAATGACATGCTGATTTGGGGAGCCCAGGCACCTTTCAACAGCACATGTGCACCTAGACAGTAAACACCAGAGGATGCAGGCCAAAGGGGGAAACCAGCCTGGAAATAACTTATTCTTCAAGAAAAGAAGAGAGGGGCTGGAGGGATGGCTTAGCGCTTAAGGTGCTTGCCTGCAAAGCCAAAGGACCCAGTTTGATTCCCCAGGACCCACATAAGCCAGATGCATGAGGTGGCACATGCATCTGGAGTTCGTTTGCAGTGGCTGGAGGTCCTGGTGTGCCCATTCTCTCTCTCTCTCTGCCTCTTTCTCTGTCAAATAAATAAATAAATATATATTTTTAATTAATTTTTAATTGACACCTTCTATATTTACATACAAAAAACCCATATATTTCCCTCCCCTCCCCCAATAAATATATTTTTTAAAAAAGAAAAGAGCCGGGCGTGGTGGCGCACGCCTTTAATCCCAGCACTCGGGAGGCAGAGGTAGGAGGATCGCTGAGAGTTCGAGGCCACCCTGAGACTACATAGTTAATTCCAGGTCAGCCTGGACCAGAGTGAGACCCTACCTCGCAAAACCAAAAAAAAAAAATAAAATAAAAAAATAAAAAAGAAAAGAGCCGGGCCTGGTGGCACACGCCTTTAATCCCAGCACTTGGGAGGCAGAGGTAGGAGAACTGCTGTGAGTTCAAGGCCACTGTGAGACTACATAGTGAATTCCAGGTCAGCCTGGGCTAAAGTGAAACCCTACCTCAAAAAAAAAAAAGAAAAAGAAAAAAAAGAAACCAGGCTGGGTGTGGTGACGCATGCCTTTAATCCTAGCATTTGGGATGCAGAGGTAGGAAGACTGCCTCAGGGCTACCCTGAGACTACAAAATGAATTCCAGGTCAGCCTGGCCTAGAGCGAAACCCCACCTCAAAAAACCACACAAAAGGGCCGGGCGTGGTGGCGCATGCCTTTAATCCCAGCACTTGGGAGGCAGAGGTAGGAGGATCGCCATGAGCTCGAGGCCACCCAGAGACTACAGAGTGAATTCCAGGTCAGCCTCTGCTAGAGTGAGACCCTACCTCAAAACAAAACAAAACAAAACAAACAAACAAAAAAAACACAGCAGCCGGGCGTGGTGGCGCACGCCTTTAATCCCAGCCCTTGGGAGGCAGAGGTAGGAGGATTGCCATGAGTTCAAGGCCACCCTGAGACTACAGAGTGAATTCCAGATCAGCCTGGGCTAGAGTGAGACCCTACCTCAAAACACACACACACACACACACACACACACACACACACACACACACACACACAAAGAGAAGCCAGGCATGGGGGTACCTATAATCCCAGCATTTGGGAGGTTGAGGTAGGTGTATCACCATGAGTTGAAAGCCAGACTGGTCTATAATGAGTTCAGGACAGCCTGGGTGACAGAGTGAGACCCTGTCTGAGAGAGAGAGAGAGAGAGAACAGGTACAGTGGTCCATGCCTGTCATTACAGCACTCAAGAGGCTGAGGCAGGAGGATCAAGAGAGAGAGAGAGAGAGAGAGTTCAAGGCTAATGTGGGCAAGAGTGAAACCCTGTTTCAAGCAAAGGAATAAATAAGAAATAAGGGGAAGTCCTTATGGACCAGCTGACAGAAAGCTGGAAAAGTTGTGCTGCATGCAGCCCTTTGGGAGAGAGGTCATCAATGGTGGTAAATAGCAGTGGATGCTGAAAGCTTCAAGACTGGCCAGCCAGGCCAAATGCGCCAACTGGTGCAATAGTGGCATGTCTGTGATAGGGGAAACCAACTTCTCTGACTGGAAAACCTAATCTAAAGTTTACAGCTGGGGAGGTCATGAGCCCTAGGGAAGTAATACCTGCTGTTGTCTGGCTAAATGCGTATATTATGCCCTACCGCTTTATGACCTCCTGAGTGCTGGAATTAAAGGTGTGTACCACCACCATGCCCAGCTACATTTTTTTTTTTTTTTTTGAGGTAGGGTTTCACTCTAGCTCAGGCTGATCTGGAATTCACTATGTAGTCTCAGGGTGGCCTCAAACTCACAGTGATCCTCCTACTTCTGCCTCCTGAGTGTTGAGATTAAAAGTATGCACCACCACACCCAGCTTTTTTTTTTTTTTTTTTTAAACCATGCAGCTTTTTTCCCCTCCTTTTTATTTTTTGGATTTTTTTTTTTTTTTTTTTTTTTTTTTTTTTGGTTTTTCGAGGTAGGGTCTCACTCTAGTCCAGGCTGACCTGGAATTCACTATGTATTCTCAGGGTGGCCTCGAACTCACGGTGATCCTCCTACCTCTGCCTCCCAAGTGCTGGGATTAAAGGCGTGCGCCACCATGCCCGGCTCATTTTTTGGATTTTTTTTTTTTTTTTTTTGGTTTTTGCGAGGTAGGGTCTCACTCTGGTCCAGGATGACCTGGAATTAACTATGTAGTCTCAGGGTGGCCTTGAACTCTCAGCGATCCTCCTACCTCTGCCTCCCGAGTGCTGGGATTAAAGGTGTGCGCCACCACGCCCGGCTTTTTGGATTCTTAAAAAATATTTTATTATTTGAGAATAAGAGAGAGAGAGAGAATGGGCATGCCAGGGCCTCTAGCCACCACAAATGAACTCCAGATGAATGTTCCACCTTGTGCTTCTGGCTTATGTGGGTCCTAGGGAATCAAACCTTAAGCTTCACAGGCAAACGCCTTAACCACTAAGCTATCTCTTCAGCCCTTTTCTTTCTTTCTTAATTTTTTTTTTTGAGATAGGGTCTTACTCTGGCTGACCTGGAATTAACTATGTAATCTCAGGGTGGCCTTAAACTTTTGGCGATCCTCCTACCTCTGCCTCCTGAGTGCTGGGATTAAAGGCGTGCACCACCATACCCGGCTCTATTTTTTGGATTTTTGAGAATGGGTCTTGCTATGTAGTCCAGGATGGCTTCAAACTTGTGATGAACTGCCTGTCCATGACTCCTGAGTACTGGGATTACAGGCATGAACCACGATATTCAACCTGATATTTCTGCTTGTACAGTTTTCTTTCTTTTTCTTTTATTTACTATTTGCAAGCAGAGAGAGAGAAAAAGAGAGAGAGAGAGAGGAAGACAGAGAAGAGAGAGAGAGACAGGGAATGGGTACACCAGAGCCTCTAGCCATTGCAAACGAACTCCAGAGGCACATGCCACTTTGTGCATCTGGATTACATGGCTAATGGGGAATCAAACCTGGGTTCATAAGCCTCGCAGACAAGCAACTTAACCACTAAGCCATCCTTCCAGCCCATGTACAAGTTTTCAATGTAAAGTTCAATGAGTTACAGTGCTCACTCTAAAATTATACTTAACCAAAAAAAAAAAAAAAAAAAAAAAAAAAAAAACATGTTGCCGGGCATTGTGGCACATGCCTTTAATACCAGCATTTGGGAGGCAGAGGTAGGATTACCGGGAGTTCATGGCCACTCTGAGACTGAATTCCAGGTCAGCCTGGGCTAGAGTGAAACCCTACCTCAAAAAAAAAAAAAAAAAAAAAAAAAAGCCGGGCGTGGTGGCACATGCTTTAATCCCAGCACTCGGGAGGCAGAGGTAGGAGGATCACTGAGAGTTCGAGGCCACCCTGAGACTACATAGTGAATTGCAGGTCAGCCTGAGCCAGAGTGAGACCCTACCTTGAAAAATGAAAAAAAAAAAAAAAAAAAAAAAAAAAAAAAACCCCAAAAAATAAAAAATAAAAAAAATTACACTTAAAAGTTTGTATTTCAGCAATCTGGTCCAGCCATTGTGGAAATCAGTGTGGAGGTTCCTGAGACAGCTAAAAATAGATCTACCATATGACCCAGCTATACCATTCCTAGGCATATATCGTAAGGACTCGTCTCACTACCGTAGAGACAGTTGCTTGGCCATGTTTATTGCCACTCTATTCACAATAGCTAGAAATGGAACCAGCCTAGATGTCCCTCAACTGATTAATGGATAATAAAGATGTGGCATATTTATACAATGGAGTTCTAATCAGTGGCAAAGAAAAATGAAGTTATGAAATTTGCAGGAAAATGGATGGATCTGGAAAGGACTATACATAGTGAGGTAACCCAGGCCAAGAAAGCCAAATGTAATATGTTCTCTCTCATATGTGGATCCTAGCTATAGATGATTGGACTTCTACGTGAGTAAGAATAAAACTCAGTAGAAGAAGCCAGTAAGCTAGAAAGGGGATATAAAAGGAATAAGGGGGGGACTAAATAGGATGGTATTGTATAAATGTAAGTAGAAGAACACATTAATGGGGGGTGAAAAGGCCTAAGTGAGGTCAGGGAAAGAGACTCAGTAAAGGAAAGGTGGAGGGAGTTCTAATCAAAATCTCAGAGGATATAAATAAGTCATATGGAAACCTACTTTTCTGGACAATGGAACACTCAGACGCCATAGATTGTTACTAGAAAAATTTCAGTGCCAGGAATGGGATATCTTCCAGTGAGTTGTTGGCCAGGGCAGTCACAGATACCCCCAAAACATTATAGGCCATTGCCGAGGCCCTTGGTTTCCCACCAGGAATAGATGGTAAGACCCTATTGCTGAAGACTCCACGTACTTGGGTGGCAAGGTCACTGAGAAATCCTGCTGGAGCTGAGCTGAAAGCCTCCTCCAGGAGGACCAGCTGACAGAAAACTGGAAAAAGCTACGCTGCATGTAGTTCAATGGGAGAGAGAAAACACCAGTGAAGGTACTCAACAGTGAACACTGCAAGCTTTAAATATGGCCAGCCAGGCCAAATGAGCCAATGGGTACA
This sequence comes from Orientallactaga sibirica, assembly GCA_036365145.1. Classification (NCBI taxonomy): domain Eukaryota; kingdom Metazoa; phylum Chordata; class Mammalia; order Rodentia; family Dipodidae; genus Orientallactaga; species Orientallactaga sibirica. The sequence goes on from JAEOAD010002758.1 coordinate 2,368,754, forward strand.
ATAGTGGCATGTCTGTTATGGGGGAAACCAACCTCTCTCTAACTGGACTGGAGGCCCGCTCCAGGGAGGGAATACATCCCTGATACTGAAAACCTATGACAGGGTAGTCATGAGCCCTAGGGGTGTAAAGTCTGCTGGTGTCTGGCTAAATATATATACTATGCTACCAAACTGCCCACTAAGCACTTCTCTCTCTCTCTCTCTCTTTTTTTTTTTTTTTGGTTTTTCAAGGTAGGGTCTCATTCTAGCTCAGGCTGGCCTTGAACTATTGGCAAGCCTCCTACCTCTCCTTCCTGAGTACTGGGATTAAAGGTGTGTGCCACCATGACGGCTGTAAGCACTTCTCTTAATGTTCATACCCATATATTAATGCTATTCTCACTTTTGGTTAGAGAAGCTTCTCTTTTCAGATGGTGGCGACCTTGGGATGACTCAGAAGGCACCATGGTGCTGAGAAGAAGGGACAGAGGAGTGCTCAGCATTGAAACATCTCTAACACACCTTCCAAGGCTCAGGATCCATTGCAGAAGAGGGGGCAGAAAGAATGTAAGAGCCAAAGGAAGGGTAGGACTCCTTACAACATGCTCCTCCAGACACAAAATAGCCTGGATATCCATGACCTCGCAGTGCCTGCCTGACACTACCTACACAAGACCATCATAATAGGAGGAAAAGATCATGACATCAAAATGAAAAGAGAGACTGATTGAGAGGGGGAGGGGATATGATGGAGAGTAGAGTTTCAAAGGGGAAAGTGGGGGCAGGGAAGTACCATGGGATATTGTCTACAATTAAGGAAGTTGCAAAAAAAAAAAAAAAAAAAGATAGAACAAAAATAGAAAATTACAGACCAATCTCCCACATGAACATACATGCAAATATTCTCAACAAAATATTGACAAACAAAATACAAGAATATATCAGAAAGATCATTCACCTGACCAGAGATGCAGGGATGGTTCAACATATGTAAAACGATAAACATTATATAAATGGACTGAAGGACAAAAGTCACATGATCATCTCATTAGAAGCAGAAAAAGCATTTGACAAAATCCACCATCCCTTCATGATAAAAGTCCTACAGAGACTGAGAATAGAAGGAACATATCTTATCATAATAAAGGCTATTTATGACAAACCCACAGCCAACATAATACTAAATGGAGAAAAACTTGAAGCTTTTCCACTAAAATCATGAACAAGACAAGGGCATCCACTGTCCCCACTTTTATTTAATATAGTACTGGAAGTCTTGGCCATAGCAAGAAGGCAAGAGACACACATAAAAGGGATACAAGTTGGGAAGGAAGAGATCAAGTTATCATTATTTGCAGATGATATAATTCTATACATAAAAGACCCTAAAGACTCTACCAGCAAACTGTTAGAGCTGATAAACACCTATAGCCATGTAGCAGGATACAAAATAAACATACAGAAATCAGTAGCCTTCCTATATGCTGACAACAAACACACAGAAGATGAAATCAGATAATCACTCCCATTCAGAACTGCATCAATCAATCAATCAATCAATAAATCAATCAAAAAAATACCTTGTAATAAACCTAAGAAAGGAAGTAAAAGATCTCTACAATGAGAACTTTAAAACATTCAAGTGAGAAATTGCAGAAGACACTAGGAAATGCAAAGTCATCCCTTGTTCTTGGATTGGAAGAATCAATATTGTGAAAATGGTAATCTTCCCAAAAGCAATCTATACATTTAATGTATTCCCCATCAAAATTCCAATGGCATTCTTCATGGAAATAGAAAAAAAAAATCCAAAAATTCATTTGGAAGCACAAAACTCCTAGAATGTCTAAAACAAATTTGAGCAACAAAAATAAGGCTGGTGGTGTCACCACACCTGAGTTTAACCTATATTACAAAGCCAAAGTAACAAAAACAGCATGGTACTGGCACAAATACAGACATGTAGATCAATGGAACAGAATAGAGGACCCAGATGTAAGTCTGGGTAGTTACAGCCACCTGATCTTCGACAAAAACGGCAAAAATACTCATTGGAGAAAAGACAATCTCTTCAGCAAATGGTACTGGGAAAACTGGATATGCATCTGTAGAAGGATGAAAATAAATCCTTATCTCTCTCCATACATAAGAATTAAGTCCAAATGGATCAAAGACCTTAATATCAGACCTGAAACTCTAAAACTTATTGGTCTTGGCAAAGGCTTTCTGAATATAACTCCAAATGCTCAGAAAATAAAACCACAGATCAACCACTGGGACCTCATGAAATTACAAAGCTTTTGTACAGCAAAGGACACTGAATAGAACAAAGAGGCAACCTATAGGATGGAAGAAAATCTTTGCCAGCTATATATCTAACAGAGGATTAATATCTAGGATATACAAGGTACAAAAAAACTAAATAAGAAATCAAACAACCCAATTTAAAAATGGGCTATTGGACTAGAGAGATGGCTTAGCGGTTAAGGAACATGCCTATGAAGCCTAAGGATGCTGGTTTGATTCTCCAGGTCCCACATAAGCCAGATGCACACAGGAACATATGGGAATGTTTGCAGTGGCAAGAGGCCCTAGCATGCCCATTCTCACTCTCTGTCTCTTCCTTTCTCTGTCTCAAATAAGTAAATGAAAATAAAAATTAAAAAAAAATGGGCTATGGAACTAAATAGAGTTCTCAAAGGAAGAAATACAGATGGTATATAAACATCAAAAAAAAAAAAATGTTCTACATCCCTAGTCATCAGGGAAATGCAGATTAAAACTACATTGAGAGCCGGGCGTGGTGGCGCACGCCTTTAATCCCAGCACTCTTTAATCCCAGCACTCGGGAGGCAGAGGTAGGAGGATCGCCGAGAGTTCGAGGCCACCCTGAGACTACATAGTTAATTCCAGGTCAGCCTGGACCAGAGTGAAACCCTACCTTGCAAAAAAAAAAAAAAAAAAAAAAAAAAAACATTGAGATTCCATCTCACTCCTGTTAAATTAGCTACCATCATGAAAACAAATGACTATAAATTCTGGCAAGGATGCAAAAAAGAGGAACCCTTCTACACTGTTGGTGGTAACGCAATGTGATCCAGCCACTGTGGAAATCAGTGTGGAGGTTCCTGAGACAGCTAAAAATAGATTTACCATATCATCCAGCTATATCACCCCTAGGCATATATCCTAAGGACTCATCTCACTACCCTAGAGATACCTGTTCAACCATGTTTATTGCTGCTCTATTCATAATAGCTAGGAAATGGAACCAGCCTAGATGTCCCTCAACTGATTAATGGTTAATGAAGGTGTAGCACATTTATATAATGGAGTTCTTTACTTAGTGATAAAGAAAAGTGAAATTATGAAATTTGCAGGAAAATGGAAGGATCTAGAAAGGATTATACTTAGTGAGGTAACCCAGCCCCAGAAAGCCAAACATCACATGTTCTCTCTCATATGTGGATCCCAGCTACAAATGATTGGACTTCTATGTGAGCAGGAATAAAACTCAGTAGCAGGAAGCCAGTAAGCTAGAAAGGGGTTATAAAGGGAATAGAAAGGGAGGGAGGGGGGACTTAATAGGATGGTATTGCATATATGTAAGTAGAAGAACAGATTAATGGGGGTGAAAAGGCCTAAGTAAGGTCAGGGGAAGAGATTGAGTAAAGGAAAGGAGGAGGCAGGGCTAATCAAAATCTAAGAGGATATAAGTAAGTCATATGGAAACCTACTTTTTTGGATAATGGAACACTCAGGAGCCACAGACTGTTGCTAGAAACTTCTCAACGTCAGATGGGATACCTTCCAATGAGTTGTTGGCCAGGGAGGTTACAGATACCCCCAAAACATTGCAGGTCATTGCTGAGGCTCTTTGTTTCCCATCAGGAATAGATGGTAAGACCCCATTGCTGAAGACTCCACATACTTGGGCTGCAAGGTCACTGAGAAATCCTGCTGGAGCTGAGCTGAAAACCTCCTCCAGCTGACAGAAAGCTGGAATAAGCTATGGTGTATGCAGTTCAATAGAACAGAGAGAAATCACCAGGAGTGATACTCAACAGTGGACATTGCAAGCCTTAAATTTGGCCAGCCAGGACAAATGAGCCAACGGGTGCAATAGTGGCATGTCTGTATGGGGGAAACCAACTGCTCTCTAATCGGACTGGAAGCCGGCTCCATGGGAGGGAACACATCCCTGATACTGAAAACCTACAATAGGAGTAAGTCATGAGCCCTAGGGGTGTAATGTCTGCTGGTGTCTGGGTGAATGTATATAGTATGTTCACTAAACTGCCCAGTAAGCACTTCTCTTAATGTTCATACCCATATATTAATGCTACTCTCACTTTTGGTTAGAGAAACTTCTTTTTTTTTTTTTTTTTTTTTTTTTTTTTTTTTTGGTTTTTCAAGGTAGGGTCTCACTCTGGCCCAGGCTGACCTGGAATTAACTATGTAGTCTCAGGGTGGCCTCGAACTCAGGGCGATCCTCCTACCCTGCTTCCCGAGTGCTGGGATTAAAGATGTATGCCACCACGCCCGGCTGAAGCTTCTTTTTTCAGATGGTGGTGACCTTGGGATGACTCAGAAGGCACTATGATGTTAAGAAGATGTGACAGAGGAGTGCTCAGCACTGAAATATCTCCATCACATCTTCCCAGGCTCAGGGTCCATTGCAGAAGAGGTGGCAGAAAGAATGTAAGAGCAATTCTCACAGTTATTTTGCAGTGGTTGGAGGCCCTAATGTGTCCGTTTTCTCTCTCTCAAATAAATAAATAAAACCATATAAAAAATTTAAATATTACTTAAAACATTTCAAAAATGAACAGGGGCTGGAGAAATGGCTCAGCAGCTAAAGGTACTTGCTTACAAAGCATTAAGGCCCAGGTTCAATTCCCCAGGACCTACATAAAACCAGATGTACAAAGCAACACGTGCATCAGTTCATTTGCAGCAACAAGAGACCGTGGTGTACCCATTCTCTCTCTCTCTCCCCCTCCCTCCTTGCAATAAATGAATAAAAATATTTTTAAAAAAAAACAGTAGAACAGGGCTGGAGAGATGGCTTAGTGGTTAAAGGCTCTCACTTACAAAGCATGATGGTCTAGGTTTGATTCCCCAGAACCCACATAAAATGATGTCCAAACTGCTGCATGTATCTAGAGTTCTTTGCAGTGGCAAGAGACTCTGGCAGCCCTATTATCTTTCTCCTTCTCTCTCTCAAATAAATACATAAATAAATGTTTTAAAACAATAAAACAGGGCTGGAGAGATGGCTTAGTGGTTAGGGCACTTGCCTATGAAGCCTCAGGAACCAGGTTCAATTCCCAGTACCTAGATAAGCCAGATGCACAAGGTGGAGCATGCGTCTGGAGTTCATTTGCAGTGAGTGCACCCATTCTCTCTCTCTACCTACCTCTTGCTCAAATAATTAAGTAAACAAAGTTAAAAAACAACAGCAACAACAGCATCAGGGCATGATGGCACATGCCTTTGATCCCAGTACTTGGAAAGGAAAGGTAGGAGGAACAGTGTGAAGCTGGGAGTGGTGGCACATGCCTTTAATCCCAGCACTTGGGAGGCAGAAGTAGGAGGATTGCTTTGAGTTCAAGGCCACCCTGAGATTTCATAGTGAATTCCAGGTCAGTCTGGGCTAGAGCAGGACCCTACCTTAAAAACAAAAAAGAAAAAGAAAAAAAGAAAAAGAAAGAAAAGAAGGATCACTCTGAGTTCAAGGACAGCCTAGGACTACAGAGTGAATTCCAGGCCAGCCTGGGCTAAAGTGCGACCCTCCCTTCAAAAACAACCACCACCACCAAACAACAATTAACAAAAATCCAAACAGGGCTGGAGATGGCTCTCAGCAGTTAAGGCACTTGCCTGCAAAACCTAACAACCTGGGTTTGATTCCCTAGTACCCACATAAAGCAGATGTACAAAGTGACAATTTCACCTGGAGTTCATTTGCATTGGCTGGAGGCCCTGGCATGCCCATTCTCTCTCCTCTCTCTGTCTGCTTGCACATAAATAAATAAATTACAAAACAACAAACAGGGCTGGAGAAATGGCTCAGTGGCTAAGGTGTTTGCCAGCAAAGCCTAATGGCTGAAGTTCAATGCCCCAGAACCCACATAAAGCCAGATGCACAATGGCACATGTATCTGGAGTTTGTTTGCAGCTGATAGAGGTCCTGGTGCCCATCCTCTCACTCTTTAATTTACATTCATTCCTTCATTCATTTATTATTACTATTTTTGTTTTTTTGAGGTAGGGTCTCGCTGTGGCCTAGGATAACCTAGAATTCACTCTGTAGTCTCAGGGTGGCCTAGAACTGTCAGAGATCATCCTACCTCTGCCTCCCAAGAGCTAGGATTAAAGGTGTGAGCCACCATGCCTGGCTGTTTATTTTTATTTGTTTATTTGAGAGAGAGAAAAAGTGGAAGAGAGAGAGAGAAACAGAATGGGCAAGCCAGTAAGGCACCTGCCTGCTAAGACTAAGAACGCTGGTTCCAATCTCCAGGACCCACGTTTAGCCAGATGCAAAGTGACGCAAGGGCGCAATGTTGCACTTGCCCACAAAGGGGCGCATGCATCTGGAGTTCTTCACAACAGCTGAGAGGCTGCTGGTGTGCCCATTCTTTATCTGCTTGTTCCTCTCTGTGTCTCTCTCCAAAAATAAAATTAAAAAAAAAAAAAATGGGCAAGCCAGGAGCTCCAGCTGCTGCAACGAACTCCAGATACCAAGCATCACCTTGTGCATCTGGCTTTATGTGGGTACTGGAGAATCAAACTTGGGTCCTTAGGCTTCACAGACAAGTGCTTTAACCACTAAACCATTTCTCCAGCCCCACCCCTGTCTTTACAAATAAATAAATGAAAATATTAAAAAACAAAAACAGGCCAGGCATGGTGGCACACGCCTTTCATGCCAGCACTTGGGAGGCAGAGGTAGGAGGATGACTGAGAATTCAAGGCCACCCTGAGTCTAGTGTATTCCAGGTCAACCTGGGCTAGAGCAAGACCTTACCTTGAAAAAAAACAAAAGTAGAACAGGGGCTGGTGATACAGCTAAATGGTAGAGTTCTTCATTAGCATGCACAAGACCCTGGGCTCAATCCCATCTCTCCTCATGGCCAAATAATAATAATAATAATAATAATAATAATAATAATAATAATAATTATTATTATTATTATTAATAGTGGCACAAGTTTAATTCCAACACTTAGGATGTAGAGGCAGCGGTTCAAGGTCACCTTGGGTGGCAAAATATAGCTCAGGGGGATGGGTGCCTAATTGTCATACCAAGACTAGGAGGCTGTGGCAGGAGAATCAGAATTCCAGGCCAGCCTGGGCTCTGAGACCCTGTCTCAAATAAAATAAAATAAAATTAAAATTTAAAAGGTTAAAAAAAAAGTCAACCTGGACTAGAGAAAGACTCTTCCTCGAAAAATGAAAGACGGGGCCGGGCGTGGTGGCGCACGCCTTTAATCCCAGCACTCAGGAGGCAGAGGGAGGAGAACTGCCGTGAGTTCGAGGCCGCCCTGACACTACAAAAAAACGGGAGGCAAAGGGGGAAATTACTGGCGGGAGCTGCTAGAGAGCAACATCGCATAGACCATCTTAGGAAATGCCTCTGTCCAGGCGTTATAGCGAGGACGTTTAGGAGCGCAAGGCATCCTCACATAGTGAGTTCTAGACCAGCCTGGGCTACATAAGACCTTATCTTAAAAAAAGAAAAAAGAAAAGAAAAGAAAAGAAATGAAAAGAGAAGAGAAGAAAAGAAAAAGATAAGGTCTCCAGGTTTCGGCCCAGTCTCGTCCTGCGTGCAACCTCTCTCGGCCTCATTTCCCAACCTGTGAAAACCTATGATGTCCAGGGCCGGGCTCGGACTGAGCTAGCATGGGCTGAACACACCGGAAAACCGGAAAATCGAATGCATCGCCCTCCCGCGCTGCGGAAAAGGAAGCAAGGTCCTGACTATGCGCTAGTTCCTCGCCTTGTCACGAATGACCGCAGTGGGGATCCCGTACCGCCTTGGGTAAACTGAGGCCCGTAGGCATCCCGGCCCCGAGAACCTAGATTCTGCAACCTCGGCGCAGAGTGAGACTGACCCGACAGTCCCCGGCGCGGCAGGTTCCGCTTGTAATCGATGGGACCGTAACCCCCTGGCGGAGGCATGTCCTGCTTCACCTTAGACGCCGCCATGCTTGCTGGAGCCTGCTCTTCCGGGCCAGAGCGGAAGTGAGGCTACTTGCGGCTGTCTTAGTGAGAGTGGCGGAAGCTCCGGAGCTGGTGTAGTTCTCTGAGCTCGGAGTTCCAGCAGGACCAAAAGTCCTTGCATGCTCTCCACACGAGGTGACTCTGTTGTTGGCCTGGAACTATCTGGGCACCCTGGATTTTTGCACTAAAAGCCTCCCACGTTCATTCACCTTTTCCCTGGCTGATGATCAGGGCAGCCAGGCGCCCAAGATTCGCCCCGCTTTCTTGTCCTCATTTCTGCCTCCAGCGCCTCCATGGGTGGTGTGGGTCCCGCATAGCCACGGGCTGGGTCCGCAAACTTGAGAGCGAGCTATCAAAAGGAACCAGCACCCCAACCTCAGGGGCTAATTCTCACACTCAGTAGTGATCAGGACCCCCTTGTCTGCCAGTGGCCTTTCGTCAGCTTTCAGAGCGATTGAGTCACAAAGCCTGAGGGGTCAAGGGAGCCCATGGGGCGGGGACTGGGTGGTCTCCACCCCAAGACCGAGTGACGCCCTCAGTCACTTCACAAGGCTGAAATTGTTACCCGGGTAATAAAAGTCATCGCGACCACAGGGACACGGGAGTAGGCACATGGGGGCACAGGGGTGCAGGTGCCAAGCACCATGGGTTAGGCCCGAGATCGGAGTCCGGCCGCACCCCCCGACAGCAGCCGCGCCTCCTGCTCCCCACGCGCCCCGGGCGCCACCATGTCGGGCGACAAACTCCTGAGCGAACTCGGCTATAAACTGGGCCGCACGATAGGTGAGGGCAGCTACTCCAAGGTGAAGGTGGCCACCTCCAAAAAGTACAAGGGAACGGTGGCCATCAAGGTGGTGGACAGACGGCGAGCGCCCCCGGACTTCGTCAACAAGTTCCTGCCGCGAGAGCTGTCCATCCTGCGGGGGGTACGGCACCCCCACATTGTGCACGTCTTCGAGTTCATCGAGGTGTGCAATGGGAAGCTGTACATCGTGATGGAGGCGGCCGCCACCGACCTCCTGCAGGCGGTGCAGCGCAATGGGCGCATCCCCGGGTCGCAGGCGCGCGACCTCTTTGCGCAGATCGCGGGAGCCGTGCGCTACTTGCACGACCACCACCTGGTGCACCGCGACCTCAAATGCGAAAACGTGCTGCTGAGCCCTGACGAACGTCGCGTCAAGCTCACCGATTTCGGATTCGGCCGTCAGGCGCACGGCTACCCAGACCTGAGCACTACCTACTGCGGCTCAGCCGCCTACGCGTCACCTGAGGTGCTCCTGGGCATCCCCTACGACCCTAAGAAGTACGACGTTTGGAGCCTGGGCGTTGTGCTCTACGTCATGGTCACCGGGTGCATGCCCTTCGACGACTCGGACATCGCTGGTCTGCCCCGGCGCCAGAAGCGCGGCGTGCTCTACCCCGAGGGCCTCGAGCTGTCGGAGCGCTGCAAGTCCCTGATTGCGGAGTTGCTACAGTTCAGCCCGTCCGCCCGGCCCTCGGCGGGCCAGGTGGCGCGCAATGGCTGGCTGCGGGCCGGGGACTCCGGCTAGGAGCCGGTGTTCTCGCAGCCGCTGCCGCACAGTGCACAGAGCCAGCGCGGCGCCCGCGCCTCCGACCAGCGAAGCTTCGCCGCCGCCATGCCACTGCGCACGAGCTCTCTCCCTCCCCCACCCCCACGCCCCGCCGCCCGCGACGGAGGCATTCAGATTGATTCCTGTTCCTCTAGCACAACCCGATTGCTGGAGGGCGCATGCACACCCTCTATTCCTGGCGAGAAGGCCCGGGGAGGAGGAAACCGATGCATCGCGCCTGCGTGGAATGAGCGCCGCCTGTGCCGTGGGTGATTGGCTGCACCAAGAAGCAGCATGCCAGCCACGGCCGCCAGGTTCCCATTTGTAACCTGCAATAAATGCGCTCTTCCTCGCACGTGGCTTTCTTGTAAGGAGGAGGGGATTTTCCAACACTTCGAAGATAGGAGGCACGTTGACGTTTCAGTTTTGTTTGTTTTTCGAGGTAGGGTCTCACTCTAGCTCAGGCTAACCTGGAATTCATTATGTAGTCTCAACCTTGAACTCATGGTGATCCTCCTACCTCTGCCTCCCAAGTGCTGGGATTAAAGGCCTGTGCCACCACACCCTCTGGTTTCAGGTTTAACCCACAGCCTATGGTTTCCCAATCAGAACAAAACACCAAGGGGCTCTGCTGACGTCCCCAGGGCTGCAGAGCAACAGGACCCTAGACTCCCTCGCCATTCCCTGGTTATTAGGTATAGATCTGTTGGGGTGGGCACTTGGGCATAAACTGGCCCACACAGATGTCATTTGTCTGAAGACAGCTGTGGTTTGAACTCGGGTCTGTTGAGGGATAATGGGCTCCTGGGAACATTTCTTTGTGAGGGACCTTTCCCTTTGGGGACGAATTCACAGGGGAGAATGGGCCTAGCTATGTAGCTGTGATGGCGTGGGAGTCCTTATGTAGCCCATAGCAAATTTTCTGCCTCAGCATCCCGAGTGCTGGACCGGTGTACACAATCATGCCCGGCCCAATTAATTATTTAATTTGAGAGCGACAAAGAAAGAGGCAGATAGATAAGAGAATGCATGAGCCAGGGCCTCCAGCCACTGCAAACGGACTCCAGATGCATGTGCTACCTTGTGCCTCTGGCTTACGTGGGTCCTGGGGAACTGAGCCTGGAACCGGGGTACTTAGGCTTCACAGCCAAGTGCTTAACAGCTAAGCCATCTCTCCAGTCCCCAGCCCAATTTATTTATTAAAGTTTTATTTTTATTTGAGAGAATGGGTGTGCCAGGGCCTTTAGCCCCTGCAAATGAACTCCAGGTCGTCTTTGTGGGTACTGGGGAATCGAACATGGGTCGTTTAGCTTTGTAGGCAAGTGCTTTAACTGCTAAGCCATTTCTCCAGCCCTATTTATTTATTTTTGGTTTTTCGAGGTTGAGTTTCACTCTGTTATTCCAGGCGGACCTGGAATTCACTATGTAGTCTCAGGGTGGCCTTGAACTCACAGCAATCCTCCTACCTCTGCCTCCCAAGTGCTGGGATTAAAGGTGTGCGCCACCACGCCGGGCTAAGCCCAATTATTATTATTTTTTATTTTTATTTTTTTGGTTTTTCGAGGTAGGGTCTCACTCTAGCTCAGGCTGACCTGGAATTCAATATGTAGTCTCAGGGTGGCCTCGAACTCACGGCGATCCTCCTACCTCTGCCTCCCAAGTGCTGGGATTAAAGGCGTGCACTACCACGCCCAGCTTAAAGCCCAATTTTTTTTTTTTTTTTTGGTTTTTCGAGGTAGGGTTTCACTCTGGTCCAGGCTGACCTGGAATTAACTATGTAGTCTCAGGGTGGCCTTGAACTCTCAGCGATCCTCCTACCTCTGCCTCCCGAGTGCTGGGATTAAAGGCGTGCGCCACCACGCCCGGCAAGCCCAATTATTTTTGATGCAGGGTCTCACTGTAGCCCATGCTGAGCTGGAACTTTTTTTTTTTTTTTTTTTTGGTTTTTCCAGGTAGGGTTTTACTCTAGCCCAGGCTGACCTGGAATTCACTATGTAGTCTTAGAGTGGCTTTGAACTCACAGTGATCCTCCTACCTCTGCCTCCTGAGTGGGGGGATTAAAGGTGTGTGCTACCAGGCCCGGCTCCTGGAACCCACTCTTTAGCCCTAGACCAGCCTCGAACTCACGATGATCTTCCTACCTCAGTCTCTGGAATGCTGGTACTAAAGGTGCACTTGTGCCACTACACCTGGCTTTTTATTTATTTGTAAGCAGAGAGAATAAATAATGGTGCACTAGGGCCTCTTTTCACTGCAAACTCCAGAAGCATACACCACTTTGTGCATATAGCTTTACAGGGATACTGGGGAACCAAACCAAGCCTTTAACCACAAGCCATCTCCCCAGCCCACACCCAGCTTTTTTGAAAGAGGCAGAGTGATTATGTCAAGGCCTCTTGCCCCTGCAAACAAACTACAGACACATGCACCACTTTGTCTCACTTTATGTAGGTACTGGGAATCGAACCCAAGCCATCAGGCTCTGCAACCAAATGCCTTTTTTTTTTTTTTTTTTTTTTTCCAGGTAGGGGTCTCACTCTAGCCTAGGCTGGCCTGGAATTCACTCTGTATTCTCAGGATGGCCTCGAACTCACAGCAATCCTCCTTACCTCTGCCTCCCGAGTGCTGGGATTAAAGGTGTGCACTCCTGGCTCAAGTGCCTTTTCTGGGAAGCCTAAGGACCCAGATTGGATTCCTCAGTAGCCAAATGCACAGTGTGGCACATGCATCTAAAGCTCATTTGCAGCGGGGTATCAGAGTGGACATGTCACCTGTGGAGCAGTAAAGATGTGGTCTTTAGTTCTGCTATGTCAGCCTAGGCCACAAGAAGAAATGTCACCTCCCAGGCCTGAGGGCAGAACCACAAAATAAGAGCAACTGGGAAAACAAATTGCACACTTTGGAATTCAAAGTGTTGGCAGGTAAAATTTAATATAATGTGTTGGGTTGAAAAGGTATTAGGGTGAGAACCTGTGTTTGATCTCCAGGCCCTACAAAAAAGCCAGACATTAATACAAGCAGGCCTGTGGCGAAAAGGGAGACAGATACAGGACAGTGTCCCACAAAGTTGTGGGGGCTGGCTAGCCTGTCACAGTAGTGACAGACCTTGACTGAAAGGAAATGAGATGTAAGGCAAGGACCACCACTGGAAAGTTGCCCTCTAACCACATGCATGTTGTCACTCACACCCCCACGTGCACACTCACATAACCAAAAATAGAAATGTGGCCAGGCGTGGTGGTGCACACCTTAATCCCAGCACTTGGGAGGCAGAGGTAGAAGGATCACTGTGAGTTCAAGGCCACCGTGAGACTACATAGAGAATTCCACGTCAGCCTGGGCTAGAGCTACTTTAAGGAAAAAAAAAAGTGTGGAGTCAGGCAAGGTGGCTCATACCTGGCATCCCACACTGGAGAGGTAGAATTCATAAGGTCTCACCACATAGCTGGTCTGAAATTCATCAACTATTCTTCAGCCTCCTGGGTGTTAGGATAACAGGCATGTGCCACAGTGCCCACCAGGGGACCTGTCTCAGAATATTTGATCCCCATAGAGCTGAGGGTATGGCTAAGAGGTAGAGTGCTTGGCTACCATGCATAGTGCCCTGGGCTCCATTCTCAGCACTGGAAAAAAAATAATTGTGGCTAGGTGGAGTGACATCCTAGTACTTGAGGCAGGAAGACAGTTCAAAGCCAGCTTTTGCTACATAGGCAAATTTAAGGCTGTTTGGGATACATGAGTCCAAAAAAAAAAAAAAAAAAAAAAAAAAAGCTGGGCATGGCGCTCCCCTTTAATCCCAGTACTTGGGAGGCAGAGTTAGGATCACCGTGAGTTCGGGACCACCCTGAACTAGAGCGAGACCCTACCTCGGGAAACAAAACAAACAAACAAACAAAAAAAGAATAAAGAAAGAAAGAAAGGGAGAAAAGTCAGAGAGAAAGGAAGAAAGAACGAACAAATGAAAAAAGAAAGTGAAATTGTGAGCACCTGAAAACAAATTGACCAGCTCCATCTAGAGTTGGAATGACTTTTAATGCTTTCCAACAGCAAAGCACTCCCTACTCTCCAGAGGAACCTGCCCCTCTGTTGTGAAGGCCACTGGTGGGCAAATCTCAGTGAAATTCTCACCCAGTTCCTCCATTGTGTGGGGCCAGTAGGTCATATAACCCAAACATCTCATGTAGATGGTGAGGGGACTCCACTCCTGGGGGTGCCCACCCACACAGCAGGTGCATCTTACCCTTCAATCCCCCATTAACAAAGGGCCACACAAAGCTGGGACAAAGCAACATTGGGAACCCAGGGCTGAGGTGACAAAAGAACAGTACAGTTGGCACATGGTCCATTTCTTTATTATCCTTCAGTCTCAAACTGCCCTGTGGTACAATGCAGCCACAAGCCTACTTAAGGGAACTTCTATTCCGGTTTGGTGGCAAACACTTTAACATGTAATATCAAAGACTTAGTCACAATAAACACAAGTGACAACCCCCCAAAGCCCTATCCTGTGCTAGTATAACCTATTAAGGATTATAAAGTTGTTTGCTGCCCTTATGGAAAGAGCTTGATCCAGGTTCTTCAGATTAAGCATGCAGCCTAACTTGGCAATAAAACCCCACACATCAGCAAGGGCCATCCTTCCAGTGAGGGACACCTGTGATGACAAGATTCACAGGTGTAAGAGAAGTACTCTTGTTACCTCATTCAGAGATCCTGGGGGTAGTTAGGACCTGAGGCTGCTTGCAGGGACACAGTCCCATCCCCAGGGGACACTGGGACTCCTGTCAAGAGGTGTGGTTCTGGGTTTCACTATGGACTGGACCAACCTAGCACAGCTAGAGCTGGGGGTGGCCCCAAGTAGACACAAGTGTGCACTGCACTTGGCCATTTCAAACACCATCCCCGCCACCCCCCTCCACACTAAAAGCTCCCATGTGGCCTCACCAACCAGAGCAGCAGACATAAAGTTGTGGTTGCTTTTGGGAGGTTCTGTGGGAAATAACTGGGACAATCACAACTGCTGTTGTGAAACCACAGCAATGTCCTGTATGGCTTTCCAGGAGCTTAGGACCCAGCATGTGTGGGGTAGAACCAACTTTAAGGGATGGGCTTTGCTACTAGCATAGTACCTTAAACATGGATATATCCCTTTCTTGGTCGTCCAGGCCCAACACAGATCAGTCAAGCCTGTGCCCAACAAGTTACCGTAGACTCACTCACAGGGGCCTTCTCAGCAAGTTACACTGCAAGGGGACACATGGGTAGTACTTCCAAGATAGGATTAAGGCACCTCACTTCTCACTCCCTTTAAATGTACAAAAAGTATGTTTACATCACAGTATATCATCCCTGATGGGAACACACCTGGGACACAGAGGCAGAGGCAAGACACATGGAGGATAGTGGTCCTCTGCTTTGCCTGTGGCACATGTCCCTTTATGAGGAGCACAGTCTACTGGGATCACAAGGCTTAGGGGACAGCCCTACACCAAAGGGTAAGGTCACCAGGACTGAAAGGCTCAGGGAGCAATGGATGTGTCAAACCCTCACATGAGAGCTTGTCAATCCAAGCTGGTCCCTTTAAGTCCCTTCCAATGCAGGGTGACTTGACCTTGACACAAGGTCCTGGGTGACTGCATAGAAATGAGGTCTGCTGGCCAGGGGAGGGCTTGCAGTCACTCGGCACTCCTATTCAGAGGAGCCAGAGGACTTGGCCCATGTCAACAGAGGGCCAACAACTCAGGGTGAAGACAGACACACAGAAAAACATGAGAAGCAAGAAATCGTTGCATACTCTTGGACTTTTTTTTGGTGTAAAAACCCCTCTTTAAAAAAAAAAATCAGTTCCTGCCCCCCCCCCATCCCTAAATGCTACCGAGTATCGCCCTCTCATCCTACAGTCAGGTGAAGTGATACAAACCAAAAATCAGTGATCAACCTGGGGTTTCAGCACTGCTGTGCGTCCAATCACTCCCTGGAGACGGAGGATATCCACACACAAGTGGGGGTTAAATGAGCCTTTATTAGAATGTGGCAGAGGTGTGTCTGGAGGAGGCAGTGGGCCCACAGAACAAGGATTTAAATTAAAAGTCCCCAACTGCATGGACAGGAAAGCCAGGACTGGAGGGGAACAGGTCCATTGGTCCTGTCCCTGCAGTGGTGTCCCAGTCCATGGTGGACACAACATGGTTTCTGCCTTCTGCTATGGAACTGATTTTTAGAATAAGAAGGGAAAGAAACAAAAATAAAATAAAACTAAAGCAGACCTGATCCTTTCAAAGACATTTCTGTAGACTAAAGGAAAGTCTGAACCAAACCCTGCTGGCCCCCAACTCAAAAGGCTCTGGCAAGCCCTATAAGTGGGTCCCCCAACCTAGGCCCACCTGTGCACCTCATGGTGGGCACCTGAGCCAGTGTGGCTTGAGATTGTGTCCATCAAAATGAAGAGGAAAGGAAAATTTAATAAAATAAACCACCACAACAAAATACAACCCCCTCCCAAGCAGCTTCTCCACCAGTGTCCGTCTGGAATCCCTGGTCTCTGTCAGGGCCTGGGCTGCCATTTGCTGCTAAGTGTGGAAGTCCAAGCAGCAACGGAGGTTTTGGCTGAAGCAAGGGTGACACCACTGTGCCTGGGTGCTGCCCTGTAGGGTCTCCATAGTACTGCCAGGACTCTATGCACAACAGGGATGTGGGTCTGTGCTGTTCACTTTTAATTCCATCATCATGAAGTGATTAAAAATAAAAATTAAAAAAAAAATACACCTCAACCTATAGACGGCCATGAATAGGTAAAGACTGGGGTTCTAAGATGGGAGAAGCCAAAGAAAATGAAACCCCGGCTCAAGGTCAGAAGCCCAGGTGCCAGCCTCGCCTGGGCTAGTCACAGTGTCCAGGGTGAGCCGGAGTGCCTGCTGGGGCAGAGCTGGCCCGAGGTCCACATTTCGTTTCTGCTGGTGTCGGGCAAACTAAAGGCAAAGAGAGGAAGGAGAAGGCCCACAGGGAAGGTCCCTGGTTCTGATCCTTATCGCCGTTACGGTGCCCTCTCTTGGCTACAGCGGGGCTTTAGCCAAGGCCCGAGGTTTCTCCATCTCAACAGGAGAGCAGCAAAGCATGTCCTGGACCAGGGCCCATGGGAGGGCCGGGCTCGCACTATTTCCACGTGGCCGACTGGGGAATGGAGCGTGGTGGGATCATGTCCAGGAGGTATTCTCGCTGGCGGTCCACAGCTGAGGAGGTCTTGTGTACTGCCAAGCTTGGGCTGACGAAGGCAAGGGTCCCACCTGCAGCAGAGCAGTGACAGACCACCACAAGCCAGTCAAGGGGGACCAATCAGGCACAGGATGCAGCCTAGACCCTCTACCCCCAAATACACCCAAATGATCCCTAAGCAGGGTTCACAATCTACTGACCCAACTATGCACTGTCAGCAACTCAAACTCGATCCTCAGAGCTGAGAGATACAGCTCAGTGACAAGTCTACCAAGGCAGCCCCAAGTGTGGCGCAATGACCCACAACCCATAAACAAAGACATGTGTACCAACACAAAGAACTCTCAGGGCTATAACAAATGATCCTACCCTAACCCTAACTTGAGGCCCAGACTGGCCTCAAGCAATCCTTCCTCAGCCTCTTGAGTAGCTGGGACCATATTGTGCCACAACTTGCTCAGCTAGGATTTTTATTTATTGCTGATTGTGCTGGAAACAGAGCCCAGAACTCCACATACACTAGGCAAGTGCTCCCTCCATTAGGAAGCTTTATCTACAGCCATTAGCTATCTACCTATTTTCCTATCATCACCTATCAATCTACATTTATTTATTTATTTGTTTGTTTGTTTGTTTTTCAAGGTAAGGTCTCACTCTAGCTCAGGCTGACTGGAATTCTCAGGGTGGCCTTGAACTCATAGTGATCCTCCTACCTCTGCCTCCCAAGTGCTAATCCTGGGACTAAAGGCGTGCGCCACCATGCTCAGCTTGTATTTATTTATTTTGATAGCATTTCCCATGTTACTCAGGCTTATCTCAATTTTTCTGCCTCAGCCTCTTGCACTTATAACAACATGCCACCATGATCAGCCCATTTGTTTTTGTTTTGTTTTGTTTTGTTTTTTGAGGTAGGGTTTCACTATAAGCCCAGGCTGACCTGGAATTCACTATGTAGTCTCAGGGTGATCTTGAACTCACTGTGATCCTTCTACCTCTGCCTCCCAAGTGTTGGAATTAAAGGTGTGTGCCAACGCACCAGCTTTCTCTCTTTTCTTTTTTCTTTTCTTCAGGTAGGGTCTCGCTCTAGCTGAGGCTGACCTGGAATTCACTCTGTAGCCCTAGGCTGGTCTTGAACTCAGTAATCCTCCCACCTCTGCCTCTAGAGAGCTAGGATTAAAGGCATGCACCCCTATACTCAGCTTGTTATGTTATTTTTTAACTTTCAGCAAGCTTAGCAACAAAATAGCAGAGCTTGGGACTAGAGAGATGGTTCAGCACTTGAAGGCACTTTGCTTGCAAAGTCTGACAGTTGCTGGGCGTGGTGGCGCACGCCTTTAATCCCAGCACTTGGGAGGCAGAGGTAGGAGGATTGCCATGAGTTCAAGGCCACCCTGAGACTACATAGTGAATTCCAGATCAGCCTGAGCTAGAGTGAGACCCTACCTCGAAAAAAAAAAAAAAAAAAAAAAAAGTTGGGGTGTGCTCAGATGTGCCCCACCACCCATGCTCACAGATGCCTCTGCAGTTATACACCCTCCTAGTATCACATGAGGCTCTCCTACTGGCTTGTATCCTTGCTCCCTGGCTCTTGACTCGCACTAGCACACACAGCCCATTTCCCCAGGTCTAACTGAGACCATGCCACAGATGCTCCAAGATGGACACTGGCTACTTGTAGTAGTAAATGCTAAAATCAGCAAGGCAGACTGGGGGATGACACTAGGTGGGGGACTATGGCCAGCTGGGAGCATGTGACAGAACCAGGGAGAAAGAAGCACACTGCTACTATTCCAGCCTTCCAGCCAGCCCACCCACTCTTCATGTTCTGCTATTCTGTAGACATGTGGTATCCCATAGAACAAGCCAGAAAGCCTGTACTACCAACTTCCAAGGAAGTGGCAGCATGCTAATTACACAGGCAAGGTCTAGGGTAAGTGGGGACCAGGAGGGTGAGATGGGTCTGCTGACAGGAGCACATGCTGCTTAAGCAGAGGGGGAGCACCCACAAGGTTAGGCTGTTCTACTTGTTCAACTCCCAAGAGAGTTGTGGAGGTGCTGTCTCAAGAAGGGTGTATGTGTGTGGGGGAGTGGCCACATTTCCCAGGGTCCCTGGGGAAGCACACCTGTGCTCAGGGATGTCTTCTTCCAGTTGGAGGTGGCACCCTTCCCAGTGCCTGCAGCTCTATCGGAATGTCTGCCAGTCCTGCTGACCAGGGCTGTGGCTGAGGTTGTATTCTGCAGTTTGGGTGACTGGCTGAATGTGTGCAGGACACTACGGGGAGTTGTAGCTGAGCCCCGGGACAGCTGAGTGGAGGCCTGCAGAGGAGAGAAGGAGCTCATTCATGGGAGGAAGGGGTGGCCAAGTTTCCATGGCCTCTCCTTGGCTGGCTTACCTCTTCCCACCCACATGGGTCACTAGAGTCCAAAATCAGATAGCCAGGTGAGTTACACCAGGGGGGCAAAGGAGGAAAGAGAGTGGGGACGGGGGAGAGGGAGAGAGGTGGAGAGAGAGAGAGAGAGACGTCATATAGGCAGCAAGACAGTCCGCAGTCAGTTGGCGTGTGCAGTTGGGCGAGGCCCTTGCGCCGGGTTCTAACCTGTAGCACAGCCCCGTTACTCCAGTCGCGGGCCTCTCCTGAGCGGAACGCCAACTTACGTCGGGGCTTTATGACCTACACAAATGGGGTTGAAAGGGACATCAGCGAGGCCCATACAGCCAGCCAAGGGAGTCCAAGAGTGAGTCCCATAAAACATGCCTGGCCCCATAGCAGCACCAATGCTGGCCAGCTCTGGATGCCATGGGGTCTTGAGAAAACAGGTTTGGTGAATTACAGACAAAAACTGCAAAAACGAGCAGCTTCGAGTCCATGGCGGTGGAGATGAATACAAAGAAACCATAAAAACTGAGCCTCACTCATGAGTGTTTCTGCCAGGCCCCTCCTGATCACAATGTAGCTTGCTTTCTACAGCCTTTTTAGGCAGAATGTACTTTCCAGTATGCTTGGGGGGTGAGGAGCTAAAAATCTGAAGAAACAGCAAATTAGTGTTTTCCCTGTCAAATACCACCATTAAGTGTAATTTAACTATAGTCAAAAGGTGGGTAAGTGGAGGGAGGTAGCCATCAGAGCATCCTGCCTTTTAGAATAAACATGGCTCACCTGCTTCAGTACAGGATGCGGGGCGGCAGGCTCAGCCTTGGCAGTGGCAGCGGTGGTACTGGCACCCTGCTGTAGCAGGCGCTGCTCCATCTCCTGCTCCTGCTGCAACGCCTTCACGAAGGCAGCCTTCAGGCGGCTTGTGTGTTCCACCTTGAGAGCCTTCTTCTGGTTGGAAGTCATGCAGTTCTCACACATGATGGCCCCGCCCTTCTCCTCTCGCCAGCGGCATGTGAAGTCTGTCTTGCACTGTGCACACATGTAGGGCTCCCGGGAGAGCACTGCCGCAGCTGTGGCTGCAGACATCCTGCCCGCTGCAAAAGATGGGTAGCTTGTGTCAAAGGGCCAGGCTGCTAAGTCATGGCCCCATTGTACTCTCCTGTGAGGCATGGAGAAGGCCATGGTAGATGGTACTTGCCATTCCACAGTAAATGAGCAAGAACACATGCCAGCCAAAGCTGACCCATTTCAGAAAAGGCTGACTGCTGAGCACCCACCCTGGTACCAACTCTTCAAGGGAACCAGTCATAATGGCCTGGTCTCTGAGGAGAGAGTGACCATGACAGGCCTCAGCTTGCCATGAGTGCCCTAACATACACACATATGCGCCAAGGATCATAGTTACCCAGAAAGTACCTCATGAACAACTCATTTTTCTGGGACCCCCTCCCCCCACACTACACTGTCCAGCAAGTAGCCAAGGCTGAGATGGACAAGTGACTTATATGGCACATGGCTGGCTTGCAGCAGAATCAGGACTGGAACCCTTAGATCGACCCTAGGCTATACCTACCACATATACATAAGCATGGAGAGGCTTTGCAGGACCAGGTCTTGGGGACCCTATTCCAGTGCATGCTGCCCATGATCAAGGTCCACCTCCGGCCCTGGCCCCAAACCCCAGCCCCGCTTCACCTTGCACCTCAGGTGAAAATGTGCAATTTGTGTAGTTCAGCCCTGGAAGGAGGGTATGGTCAGATGTGACTGGTGTCACCAAGGTGGCTTGGGGGTTCTGGGGGTGCTGGGAAAGGCAGGGCTCTAGACATCCTCCCATAGCTAGTCTTGTTTATAGAAGTGGGAGAGGGAGCCTGATCCCAATGACAGAGCGGCAGAGCCAGCTACCCAGAGGAGTAGGGAAAGGGGATACCCATAGAAAGCTGTAGCCTCCTGACAGCCCCATCTGCTAGGGATGGAATCAGGGACCTCCCATGCACCAACAGTATCCCTGAGCTGTACTGTGCCCTCAGCAAGGCACTCCTGGGCCTCCCATGGCCTGAGAACTGGAGGCTACTGGTCACATACCACAGAGGATGGTTCCCAATCACGAAGGTTGACACAGTTGTCCATTGTGTGAATTGGAGCTTGGGGAAGGCTACATAACAATGAGGAAGTGTGCCTGAGCAAACCCCAGACCTGTGGGCCACCAGTTCTCTGGGCTGACAGTGGGTGTGATGCCCATTGAGGTGTGAAGGGCTCACAGGCCCTGGGAAAACCAAGGGGAGCCTTGAGTAGCACCCAACACCCCAGCCCCAGGATGACAGTGGGAACAGCTCTACTCCCATACCTTCCCTTATCTGTGCACCGTGGAGCAGGTGGGCTGAAATTCTTGAGCCTGCTCCAGAAAGGGTTTATCCCTGTCATTTCTTAGGGACTGAGGTCTCAAGGCTCTGGAAAATTCTCTTGTGCAGGATGACCCATGCTCACCCAAGGATCTTTCAGAGGCAAAGCCTATCAGTCTCCCACAGATGTCCCAGGGCCACTGTTCCCTGTCTCCTGGCTTGTGAGTACCTGTAAGCCCAGCTCTCAGTGGAAATGATGAAATGGCACCCTAGAATGCCCAGCTCATGGAATATGTTTCATGGCAGCAGCTTGAGCAGAGGCCAGGCTCATGTGCTCACCTTGTGTCTCCAAAAGGTTTTGCACCACCTCCTCTAGGCCAACTAGGTAGATGAACTCATTGTTTGCTGCACTAGGCAGGAAGTTCATCTCAGGGGCAGGGGGTTTGGGTGGGGGGATCTCCAACAGTGTTTTCTCCAGCTGTTTGCGCAGTGCAAGTTTGGCAGCTGCTTGCCGGCTGGCAGGAGATTCAGCAGAAGCCACCACGGAGGCCACACTGGTAGGGGTGGAATTGGCCTGGACAGAGGTGACTGTCGTCCCCTTCAGTGACGCTGCAGCAGGCTGTGGGAGACAATAGGGTCAGAGCTCAGCATACCACATGAGGCAGGCTCTTTTGTGTTGGCTGCCTTTTGTTGTATCGTTGCCTGACACACAGCAGGTCCAGAAATCAGTGGTCATCGGCATGAACTGGAGCCCCAGGACATGGGTTGATAGCACTCAGAAGCTTTGTGCACTTGGCACATGGATGCTCAGAAGCTCAGTAACACCATACCACACCAAGGGAGTCACTGTTATTGCAGTGCTGAGGTGCTGGCAACAGGCTCTGGCTGTTATGGGCTACAGGGAAAAGTAGCACTTACTCAATCCATCAGTGTCTCCATTGGGAACACAATTGCTTTCCACAACCCAGACCTGACTACATAGTGCTCCAGGATCCAGGAGTTCAAGGATCCCATGGAAGACCAAATAAGGTTGTGCAACCCCCCCCCCCCACCCCATAAGCAGACACACCCAAGACTTGTATACCCTGTAGGCTCTGGAGGCCAAGCCTTCCAGGATACCAAGGGTCCTGGTAGCCTACCTGGCTAGATGCCTCATTTAAGCAGTAATAACCAGCCCAGCCCCCCTGCCTCTGACTTAACAGAGCCTATGCACAGCCACTGGTAGCAGACCACCGGCCCTGCCACCTCTGGCCTTGGCCACCTTGACAGCATGCTGAGAACAGAGGTGAGACATGGATTCATGGTGGGATAGCTGCCTGCTCCTGCCAATCATTGGTTACACCCAGGATGAACCCACCACCTTTTCTGTAGGAGGCAGGACTGGCTATTGTCTCTGCACTTGAATTCAACCTTAATAAAGGCAGGAACCCTTTGTCAGGGCTGCCCAGAGCTCTGAGGGAGATGGGCAGTGGTAAACCCTGCCCAGCAATGAAGAAAAAAGCTCATCAGCAAAAGGCCTGCAGACCCAGTAATTTTATCTGTCAGACAAGACTCTTGCTTCCAGCCTGCCGCCCTTTGGTCTTTTTCTTTCTTTTCTGCTATTAAGGGAGGGGACAAACCCTCCCCACAACAGACGTAGTGAAGGGTTGCGAAGCTAAGAATAGCCACACTGGCACAGTGGGAGCATCAGCAATGTGCTCGTCTGCTGGCTGACCTAAGGATAAGTCAGCAGGGAGCTGCTGCAGGAACCTCTGGTGCCCCTAGCTGTTTCTAAGCCAGGCACCTTTCCCCAAAGCCAGCTGTCATCCATATGCTGTTCTTCCTGAGAAGAACCCATCTTGCCTTCTAAGTCACCCAATTTTGGCAGTGGCCAATATTTCCATGACCTTTCCACCTCCAGTCCAGAGGAACTCCCCACTCCCCTCACTATGGGTGTTCAAAGTCCCATCAGCCTGGAAGGAGCAGGCAACTTGCACCACTCTGGCAGACACAATAGTGTCCCGGGGAACCCACACTAACACATTAGTGCAGGCTGTCACCTGTGGGATGTTGACAAGTAGACTGGTGTTGGGGACATTGGCGACACGGATGAGTCCCTGCTGGATGATTCTCTGTCCCTGAATTTGCATGCTGGGCACCGAGGCGCGTGGAGCCAGGAGGAGGGGTGGTGGCCCCGTGGAGGAATGCTGCCTGATGCTGTGAATCTGCTGTGGTACAGGGGATGAGAAACCTGACTGAGACTAGCCCAGGAAAGGGGTAGGCACCCAGTCTGGCCCCAGCACATGTACCCTGCTCACCTGGGCCCCCCTGACAAGTGGTGGCATCACCACTTGTGAGCTTGCTTGTGGTCCCAGCTTTGCAGACACTTGCTGTCCACCTCGGACCAGGGGGGGTGGGATGATGCTGCCAGGCATTCGGGTTGAAGAGGTCTGTGAATGACACCAAGACTCATGTTTACATGACCCTTTCCCTTGCTCATAGGAAACAGTTTTACTGCCAGGTGTGGTGGTGCACACCTTTAATCCCAGCACTGGGGAGGCTGAGATAGGAGGATTGCTGTAAGGTCAAGGCCAGCCTGGGCTACAGTGAGACTGTTTCAAAAAAACAAAATGGACCGGGCGTGGTGGCGCACGCCTTTAATCCCAGCACTTTGGGAGGCAGAGGTAGGAGGATCGCCGAGAGTTCGAGGCCACCCTGAGACTACATAGTTAATTCCAGGTCAGCCTGGACTAGAGTGAGACCCTACCTTGCAAAACCAAAACAAACAAACAAACAAACAAACAAACAAACAAACAAACAAACAAACAAAAAAACGGGTTGGAGAGATGGCTTAGCGGTTAAGGCACCTGCCTCCTAAGCCTAAGAACACTGGTTCCAATCTCCAGCGGTTCCAATCTCCAGGTCCCACGTTTAGCCAGATGCAAAGTGACGCAAGAGCGCAATGCTGCAGTTGACCACAAGAGGGTGCACACATCTGGATTTTGTTCTCAGCAGCTGAGACACTGCTGGAGCGCCCATCTCTGTCTTCCTCTCCCTCTCTCTGTGTCTCTCTCCAAGTCAGCCTGAGAGTGAGACCCTACCTTGAAAAACCGAAAAATGATTAACCCCCCCACCCCAAAAGTCTATGTTGGTGGGGCTCTTATTTTCTTTTTTCTTGAGGTAAGGTCTCGCTCTAGCCCAAGCTGACCTGTAGTCCCATACTGGCCTTGAGCTCACAACAACCTTCCTATCTTTGCCTCCTAAGTATTAGGATTAAAGGCATATGCTACCACACCCAGCATTTGTTTTCTTTTTGAGACAATTCCATATAGCCCAGGCTGGCCTCAAACTTGTTGTGTAGCCAAGGATAACCTTGAATTTCTCTTGCCTCTACCTCCCAAATGACAGGCGTGTGCCACCTCACCCAGTTTATATGGGATGGAACTCAGGGAGGGCTCTGTGCTTGATAGGGAAGCACTCTTCCCATTGAGCTATATCCCTACCCGTTTTTTTTTTTAATTTATTTTTTTTAATTTATTTTTGGAAGCCGGGTGTGGTGGCTCACGCCTTTAATCCCAGCACTCGGGAGGCAGAGGTAGGAGGATTGCCGTGAGTTCAAGGCCACCCTGAACTAGAGTGAGACCCTACCTCGAAAAACCAATTTATTTTTGGAGAGAGACACAGAGAAAGACAGAGAGGGAGAGGGAGACAGACAGAGAATGGGCACGCCAGCAGTCTCTCAGCTGCTGTGAACGAAATCCAGATGTGTGCGCCCCCTTGTGGGCAAATGCGGCATTGCACCCTTGCGTCACTTTGCATCTGGCTAAACGTGGGACCTGGAGATTGGAACCCGGTTCTTAGGCTTAGCAGGCAGGCGCCTTAACCGCTAAGCCATCTCTCCAGCCCAACCCTGTTTTTTTTTTAAGGTAACATAGGAATAAAAAATGGAAGGGAAATTAGCTAAAATACCAACTTATTGTACACAGGAATCTACCAAGAGCTGTAGACACCTGGATCCATTGAAGAGTTATAAGGAGGATGTGGTAGAGAGCTGCTAAGCTAGAGCCCCTTCACAACCTCAGCAGGGAGTTGGGAGCTGGAAGCGGGCCTTCTGCCCCTCTCATCCTGAGTTGCCTGTGGACAAAAATCTAAGCTGAGCTAGGGAATCCAGGCACAAAACAAGCTGGACATCCTTGGGTACCAAGCCTGTTGGGCCCAGTTCTTCTAACAGCCCACTGTCACTGCCAGTGTGGTTTGTGTGTGGCACCAATGGCAGCCTGGTTCAGCTATGTGGTTTGGGTCCACATGACACATTTTTCCTCTGGGATGTGGGCAGGAGGAGCAGGCAGCATTTGCTTCTTGTAGGCTCTGGGGTTGGGCTGGGTCTGCTCAACAGTCTGATGAAATGGAGCCTTTTTAAATGAACAGTGGCAGTGATGGCCTGTTGGCTGAGAGGACACTTACCTGAAGGGATGTCTTGCCGGCAGGAATGTTCTGGGTGCCCCGCACAAGTGGGGGAGGAGTGGTCACGGTGCTCCCTGAGGAGCCTGCAGGCTGCAAGAGAGCAGGACACACAAGAGATTGGGGCAGCATGGAGAGAGGGGTGCACAAGGCACTGGCTCTCAAATGTTTACTTCCAGCCTGAAGGTGGTCAGTCTACAGCTGGAGTAGACGTGTGCCACAGGGGCAAGGCCAAACTCATTCCCAACCCCATTATCACTTCCCAGCTATCCCCTGACCCCTCATGAAACCCCCACACTTGAAGCAAAGGACCTTGGTCCCAGACCAAGCCTGGTCTGAAGCAGGTTTGAAAGATACATTCCACTACAGAAAGGATAAGGACAGGCTTAGCTCTTGTTACTGTGTCCTTAGCAATTGGTAAGGAGGAAGAAAAGGAAAACTGACAAGTTCTGTTCCAAGACTCAAAGTGGGCAGTGACCCACAGACCCCCAAATTAGACTAGCCAAAGCCCTTCCTGTCCAGGGGTGCACTGGCCTCTGATTAACTAAGGAGTCAAATTGCACAGAAGGAAACTGCATCCAACCAGGAGCCTCTGCATAGTGCTGGGAAGCTGACCTGGCTATAAGTATGCTGCCAAGAGGCAGACAGAACTGGGCCAAGAAAGGGGACTGAGATTTTTGGGCTTACACAGGGAGGTGTGGTTGGCAGAAGAAAGGAGGTGAATGACTATCCACAGTAGGCAGGAATTAACACCACTACCCACAGGACTTGGGACAGACTCAACCCAATCACATTTCCAGCACCATTAAAGATACCTACACTCCATTTTCTTGATGCTTTTAAGTCTAAGCTTTATACAATCAGAACATTCTAGAACCAAGTGTACTGAGATTTTACTTTATATCCTTCTAGCTGAACTCTAAATGCATACTTGAGCCGATACACGTTGGCTCTGATGTACCCAAAAGAAAGGCTTCCCCTCTCAGCCAACCTATCCAGTCCAGGACACAGCTGAACACACCTTCTGTGCAGTAGCTTCCTTTTGTATCTGACTCTGCCGCAATTTTTTCAACAAGACCAGCTTTGCTTCCTCTAGCCTCAGCTCCTCCTTCAACTGTTTGATCATTCTCTCCCGCTCTTCTGGGCTGCTCTTCTGTGAGACAAAAACACAGAGTTGGAGTGCGTAGTAGGGGCTCATGAGGCCTGAGGCAGCAGGGCTACTGGGGCAGAAACACCCTTCCCACACCCCCATTTTGCAAGGCTCACCAGGAGGGACTCGGTGCTGGTCTCATTCAAGGGTTCTGTGGTCAGCCCATTCATCTTAGGGCTCGAGGGCTGTTCACTGTCAGACAGCACGATAACATCAGGGGAGGGGGGCCTCCTTTCCAACTTCATGTCACTGTGGGGTGAGATGGGAATTAACAGAGCAGGGCACAGCACACTGGTAGTAGGAGGAGCACACATGGTTACTACTGACTTCCTTGCCCCCAGCTCTGCTCTCAGGCACCCTAACATATACCCACTGTCCCCAGCTGCCTCGTCCTACCACATACATCACAGGGCACAGTCTTTGGAGAACTATGGGTTTCTGGTAACAGATGGGTGGCTGTCACCAGACCATATTAGAACTACCTGATGTAGGGCTGGAGAGATGGTTTAGTGGTCAAGGCATTTGCCTGCAAAGCCAAGGGATGCCAGTTCGATTCTCCAGGACCCACGTAAGCCAAATGCACAAGGGGGCGCATGCATCTAGAGTTTCTTTGTAGTGGTGAAAGGCCCTGGCACGCCCATTCTCTCTCTTTCTCTCTCACTTTCTCTACCTATCTATTTCTTTCCCTCTCTCAAACAAATATATATTTAAAAAAAAAAAAACCAAAAAACGACGACCTGATGTTGAACCCAATTCCTCCCTAAACTCAGAACCAAGGTGCTGGCAACACAGCACTGGCCAACACTTAGGCTCTGCACTGACCACAAGGGGGGCCTTGAGCCATCTGCTGGACAGTCTTACTCAGGTACATGGACAGGAAACAGGAGCGGTTACATGCTTTGGAAACAAAAGGAAAACATCTCTCAAGATCTGGGTCTCTAGCTACATGATCTCATGCAGGTCCTCCACCCTCTGTAGTGCATTGATGGCTCTGCCTTGCAAGTATCAAGGCTGCCTTCCTTGTTGTGCTCTGTCCCGACCCAGTACCCTCCAGGAAGTTTCAGTGAAAACTGTATTCCACAACACTTGTCATATCTTCTAATACACACATGCTCTCCATTCACTACCACAGGGGGCTGTTAAAAGGTCATTTCTCCTATGAAAATGACCCATCTCTTCCTCTTCTCACTCACAGCCAATGGCATTTTATCAGGGGTCCAGCAGTTTCAGGAGTGTACAGAAGCTTTGTGAGCTTTCTGTAACTTTTTATATGCTCTTGTGTGTATGTGCTATGTGCTGTGTGTAATATATATGCATGTACAGAGGCCAGACGAAGAAAGCAGGTATTCTGTTTTTCTTCCACATTATTTTCCTGAGACAAAGTCTTACACTGAACCTATTTGTTGTTGTTGTTAGATTGACCAGGGAGCTCCAGAAATCCTCCTGTCTCATTCTCCCTCAGTGCTGGAGCTACAGGTAAAAGCTATGACTTACTCTTCACATGGGTACTGTGGAACAAATTCAGGTCTTCAGGCTGGAGAGATGGTTTAGTAGTTAAGGTGCTTGCCTGCGAGCCCAAGGACCCAGGTTCGATTCCCCAGTACCCACGTAAGCCAGATGCACCTGGTGGCGCATGCATCTGGAATTTGTTTGCAGTGGCTAGAGGCCCTGGTATGCCCATTCTCTCTTTCTTTAGTTGTTTCTTTTTCTCTCTCTCAAATAAAGAAAATATTTTTTAAAAAATTCACGGGCTGGAGAGATGGCTTAGTGGTTAAGGCACCTGCCCACTAAGCCTAAGAATGTTGGTTCTAATCTCCAGGTCCCACGTTTAGCCAGATGCAAAGTGATGCAAAAGCACAATGCCGCACTTGACCACAAGGGTTGGGGGGACGGACACATCTGGAGTTCATTCACAGTGGCTGACAGGCTGCTGCCGTGCCCATTCTCTCTCTCTCTGTCTCTCTCTCAAAAAAAAAAAACAACTCAGGTCCTCATGCTTATAAAAGTACTCTTATCTATTGAGTCATCTCCACAGATGTCACAAATGTCACAGGGTGTGGTAGGGAACATGGGCCAATTCACTCATCAGAACCCAAAAGCACTGAGTAAGTGCCCCTTTCCTTGCTAACCATGAGCCAGGCTCCTTGTACTACTATTAACCTGTGCAGGAGCACAGCACACTGGCCTCTCTCCTTGTGAAGAACCCTGGGGAGAGGAGTGGACACCTGATGCCTCTGAAGCCTTGAGAACAAAAGTGCTCTGGTACCGAGGCACCTGTGGGGGTGAGTGGGGGGGGTGCGGTGAAAGGAATCAAGACAGTCCGCAGAGGTCAGGCTGCAATCTCCCTAACACCCATGTCTAGCTCTGCTAAAGGAATGGGAGCCACCTTTCTGTCAGCAGGGAAGCAGCTGAGGGTGATGTGTCCACTAGGTGGCACCATGACCCAGGGAGACACTTGGATAAAGTTAATTGGAAGCCATAGTGCAAGTCTATTCATGTTTGTGCTAGAACCCAGTGGGCAAATCACTGGTGTAGAGACTTTGGATCCCCACCACCATATCTGGTCCTTAGGAAGGACAGGCACAGGATACAGGGATTGATCAACCAGAGGCCAGCTCTGGGTCCTCCTTATACTACCCTAGAGGTACATGGTGGCTACATTAAACACTGGCCCCAGTCTGTTCTAGGGTAGTGGCTGCTAGATTATCAGGCCAGGGGAACAGACAGAAAATCAGCCTCCTGTCCAAAGTCTACACCACTGAGATGAGGTTCTCAAAGCCTAGGGCTCCTAGCCAACACAGGGAAGTCTATAAACAGGGAGTTTAAAGCAAGCCAGGCACACCATCAAACCACACCCAGATCTGTCCCTCCTGGAAAACAGCCAGGCCACCCAAGATCAGTTTCAAGGTGATCTGGTGGCTCCAGTTCCAGTCCCTCTGGGCAGCAGAAGCCAAACCTACCCCAGCACTGCTGCTGATCTCAAGGTGGGTGCAAAGGTGGATTAAGCAGCCAGGCTCAGGCAGTGCCTTAGACAGAGTTACAGGTGATGAAAGACACACTTGTGGGACAGGTACAGACTAAAGGACAGATACTTCTGGGGATTTATCATGTTTTTCTGTTTTACTGGGGGCCTGTGCTTCTTCCAGATGTGAGATGTCTAGTCTGAATACAATCTGGATTTGCCTGAGAGTGAGGCAAGGCCAACCTCCCAGGAGAGCAGCCTCAAATTAATCAATAATTTAACTTGCCCATCAAGGATCACTCAGCATCCCAGCAGCCAGAAGGGAGTAAACTTCCTGTATGTTAATCAGGCCACCAAAAAGTCATGTGACAAAAGGCATTTTCCCTCCTTGGTCATGTGACCCTGTAACTGTGCCTTCCAATGCGAAAACCATGGCAACGGGCAGTTCTAGCCAGTTTGTGACATGTAGCCTTCATTTTGAGAAGGGAGGTGAGGGTTCAGGTACTGTCAGGAAATGGAGGCGCTAGCTCACCCAGGCCCTGCACAGGCTGCCAAGCACTTCCTGTGTGGCACCAACCCATAGGGGACTGTATGTGTGTCCCAGCCACTTTGGCACCTCTCTTCCAAGCAGAGGGGTTTCCAAACTGAGAAACTTGCTTAAGCTGAATTTTTAAGTAAGAGGGATCTTACAATTCTCAGTATTTTTTGGAGACTTTTTAACTCAAGAAGAGGAGCATGTAGCTCAAAATGGTCACAGGCCTTAATTTAAAAATTTAAGGACAGGGGCTGGAGAGATGGCTTAGCGGTTAAACGCTTGCCTGTGGAGACTAAGGACCCCGGTTCGAGGCTCGATTCACCAGGACTCACGTCAGCCAGATGCACAAGGGGGTGCACGCATCTGGAGTTCGTTTGCAGTGGCTGGAGGCCCTGGCGCACCCATTCTCTCTCTCTCTCTCTACCTGCCTATTTCTGTATCTCCCTCTCTCTCTCAAATAAATAAATAAACAAAATAAAATATATTTTAAAAAAATTTAAGGACAGGAGAATAAAGGCAGAGGGAGTGCACTATAGTGTGCAGAGGAGTTGTGTCCACTGGTCTCCAGCACACAGCAGCCATGCAGGGAATCAACTGTATTTATTTGAAAACTGTGTGACATTTTGAGAGAAACTCAATAAGTTGGTCCAGACTGCCAATCTTGAGAACAGTGATGTAAAATACAACTACCAGAAGAGACTTAACTTCACCTACACAATTTCCTGGAAGCAAGCCAGGGTATTATCAGCAAATGGCCTCTCCACATACCAGAAATTCTGTCACCTGCCAGGAGGCTGGAGCCCTAAACCTCAAAGGCAGTAGAACTCCACCTGCACAGAGGCATCTCTTGTGGCCATCCAGAGGTCAACACATGGTTCACATCCATATTCCTCAGCCAATGCCAAGGAAGGAACCTCAGAGGGGATGCACAGCCGCTGGTGCCCAAGGAACCTTGCCTACCTCTACACACACATCTTGTTGGTGGGTTACACTCACAACAGGTGCTCACTAGGCAGGGGGAAGAGGTCAGGTTTGGCCCTGTCCTGACCATTCATGGTCCACTGGAATGCACAGACAGAAAGCAAGGTGGGGGAGACAGTGGAAGTTCACAGGTAGCAGTGTGTGGGGTGGGGTGGGTGGTTACAGCCCAAGGTATAAACATGGTAAGGCTAGGTCAGAAGCAAAAAAGGGGAAACTCACCCAAGAAGCTCAACACTTCAAAAAGCAAACCTAGGGCTGGAGAGATGGTTTAGCAATTAAGGCGTCTGCCTGCAAAGCCAAAGGATCCCAGTTCGATTCTCCAAAACCCATGTAAGCCAGATGCACAAGGGGGTACGTGCGTCTGGAGTTCGTTTGCAGTGGCTGGATGCTCTGGCGTGCCCATTCTCTCTCTGCCTCTCTCAAATAAATAAATAAATAAACAAACAAACAAAAGATTGAGAAGTTAAAAAAAAACCTAAGCCGGG
Organism: Orientallactaga sibirica; assembly: GCA_036365145.1. Lineage (NCBI taxonomy): Eukaryota > Metazoa > Chordata > Mammalia > Rodentia > Dipodidae > Orientallactaga > Orientallactaga sibirica. Next base: position 2,401,009 of record JAEOAD010002758.1, read on the forward strand.
CGTGGTGGCGCACACCTTTAATCCCAGCACTCGGGAGGCAGAGGTAGGAGGATCGCTGAGAGTTCAAGGCCACCCTGAGACTACATAGTTAATTCCAGGTCAGCCGGGACCAGAGTGAGACCCTACTTCGCAAAAACCAAACAAACAAACAAACAAACAAACAAAACCTACAAAAGCAAAGCAGATTTTTTTTTTCGAAGTACGGTCTCGCTCTACTGGAATTCACTATGTAGTCTCAGAGTGTGGCCTTGAACTCACAGCGATCCTCCTACTTCTGCCTCCCAAATGCTGGGATTAAAGACGTGTGCCACCACATGCCCAGCAGCAAAGCAGAATTTTTGTTTTGTTTTGTTTTTCAAGGTAGGGTCTCACTGTAGCCCAGGCTGACCTGGAATTCACTCTGTAGTCTCAGGGTAGCCTCAAACTCATGGTGATCCTACCACCTCTGCTTCCCCAGTGCTGGGACTAAAGGTGTGCACCACCACATCCAACCAAAGAATTTTTTTTTCTTTTTCTTCTTCTTCTTTTTTTTTTGGTTTTTGGAGGTAGGGTTTCACTCTGGTCCAGTCTGACCTGGAATTAACTATGTAGTCTCAGGGTGGCCTTGAACTCACGGCGATCCTCCTACCTCTGCCTCCCGAGTGCTGGGATTAAAGGCGTGCGCCACCATGCCCGGCTCAAAGAAGAATTTTTAAAGTGCTGTCTGACTGGGCCATAGCACATGGAAGCACAGGCTCTCTAGTATCTCGGCCTTTAGTGTAGATAAAATGCTCCCCACAAAGCCAAGGACTAAAAGACCCTGGATCTACTCCACCCAGCCTTAGACTTAAAACAGCTCTAAGCAACTTGAGCTGGTAAGAGTAGCTTAGGTCAGACAGTGGGGCAGGGTTTGCTTTTGCCTCTTGAAGGACACTAGCCTCTTGGTGCCTCCTATAGCTCCTCTCAAGAACACTTCTTCTTTAAAGACCTAAGAGCCAGGAAGGCTTAGAGGCAAACTGTAGGGGCTGCTCTGGGAGCCCAATGCTCATCCCTCCCTCTACAGGCCCCAGAGGAACCATCTACACCTCAGTTGAGATAGAACTATCTGCTGAGAGCTATCTCAGAGGTTGGGATGTCTTTCTGTCATGTCAACTGCTGCCTTTCCAGAGCTGGCAAGATAACAACCTAGAAGGCATAGGTTACTGGGACATGTCCTTGAGGACTGGAAGCTTGCAGGAACAGGGTCACTCTGCCAGCACCCTGGGAAGGGCCTGTAGGCATAGTTTTAAGCCTTAGAAGTGAGCCCTCTTAAGGTTCCCAACACTGAGGCTGGTGAGACATGGACAGTAAGCAACCATCCTGCCTCATCTTTATAATCCTAGGAGAGAACTCCGGGGGGGGGGTAGAATCTGGCACAATGAGGGCAACCTTGAGGGCAAGGCTCACTGCTTACCCATACATAGATGCTGCCTCACTAAATGCCAATCCACTTGAAAGGATTTCTGAATGCCATATCAAAGTCCCGTCTTTCAGCAACACACCCAACCTAAGAAAAGATGCTCTGAATAAGAAGTCCCAATACTTAAGACCAAAGGAAGCCTACACCCAAGGTTGAGGCTCTGCCAAGGCAACCCAACCTTATCTGTAGAACATGGGAGGAAGTGGCAGGTGCTAGCGTCCTCTTCAGGATCCCAATGGCTTCTATGGCTCCATTTCTGAACCATGTATTGTGGCAAAAGCAGTGTTCCTACACATTCTCAGAGCAATGTTACCAAGGCCTGGCAGAACATGTTTAGCCTTCAGAACATTTGCACTGGAGGACTCTGCCCCAGGCCACACTGTGTAAGACACCCACAGTCAGTGGAGGCATTGCACAGCTGACATGGACCAGCCAGCTAGCCAGCAAAATCACAGAGAGTAATAACAGCACCAACACAGTGCTGATTTAAACCACTATGCAAACAGGTTGTGAATCCAGTTCAGCCTCCTCCCTCATACTGACATCTACTACAGTATAAAGCAGGGAGTGAAAAGGAAGGCAACAAATGGGATGATACAACACAGTGTGGGAAGCTGAGTCAAGCAGGAGAGACCGGACCAATGAAATGGCAGAGACATTTCCCTGGGAGGAGAGGATTGGGAGGCTTTAGGTACCACCTAGACAAAGGCCCAAGTAAAAACCAACAAGTGATTCCACATACCCACTCACTGCCACTTCCCACTCAAATGTACATACACTTCTAGAAAAGTACAAGAGAAATAAATCAGTCACTATGGGTTGCTCACCAGGGACTGCTCACAAAATCTGGGCATGGGGGGAGCTCACAAGAACCCCAAATAGTACAGCTTCCTTTCCCATTTATGACAAGGAGAACTCTGCTACCAATAGACAAAGGCTGATCCCTCCTGCCTGTCCTGGGGTAAAAGACACAGCTGACTGCCTGGCCCCTCCCTAGGCTCTGAAGCCTACCTACTCATCAGCCAGGTACTAGGGATCCGTAGCCCTTCAGCATCCATTATGACCCCTCTACAGTAACCTGAACTCCTCCTGGGATGTCAGAATAGCCCTGCATTACTGGATGCCAGTAAGATAGAACACATTCCCTTCTCTGTCTAAGCCCTGGAGGTGAGCAGCTAGGATAGGTTTTTTTTTTTTTTTTTTTTTTTGGGGGGTCTCACCCTAGTCCAGTCTGATCTGGAATTCACTATGTAGTCTCAGGGTGGCCTCGAACTCATGGCAATCCTTCTACCTCTGACTCCCGAGTGCTGGGATTAAAGGCGTGTGCCACCATGCCCAGCTTAAGGATAGGGTTTCTAAAAAAACCCCAGACATCCTTTTTCCTGGAAACTCCCATGGCTGCTTTGGGACTCCATTCAGGGTGTACCCTGCCACAGACCCCCAGCTCACATCTGCTCCTAACCACATCCTTGCAGGAATGCACTGGCTCACAAGTGTTCAACAGCTCAGAGAGGTTTGTTTGTGGCAGAGACCAAGCAGAGTGGCCAAGGGCTGTGACAGCTGGAGAAACCCTGATGACATGCTTCTGGGGCCAGAGTTCCAAAACCCACCCAATGAGAGCAGCCCAGCTTCACTTAAGAGAGGTTGAATGAGATCCTGGGCACTGGGCTTGGCAATGTGGGAACATCAGAAGAAGCCAACACAACCACAGAAGTAATGGTGAGCAACCACTGAATCTTTAAGTGGTCACCTATGTGCCAAGCACAGGACATCCTTTCATGTCATCAACATCATCCCCCCCCCACTTGCAGGGAAGGATATAATGTCATAGCACACAGTCTCACAACTACACAACTAGACCCTGAAGACAACCTGGGACCATACCAGGTACCTTAGGAAAGAACCTATGGGCTGTAAAAAGATGTTCTTACACAACTGTTAAGTTCCGTTTGCCTTATTTTGGGTTATCTGCATCATTTCTGGAGTAAACTAAACCTAGCATCCCTATGCCCACATCATGTGACCTCCCTTTAGGGAGTTGCCCTGTGGGAAATCCCAGAGCAAGACTGAGGACATACTCCCTACAGCAGATGAACAGAATCACACTTCCTGAGAGGGAGGCCAGCTCATTCACCAGCATGGGGCACAGCAGTGACTCTGTGTGCTAGTGAAAACCAGAAGAAATAAGCACTACTTCCAAAGGCTGGTTGCGTACTCTATGGAGGCATGTGGAAACACAACTAACTGTCCAGGGGTTTCTCTAGTACCAGAGGCTGGTATAAAAGAAATAATGGGGATGGAGACACTGAAGAAGAGCTACAAATTTATTCCTTCCAAGAATGTCACCTTGGTGCCCAGGATAAGCCAATGTGTAGGTCAACCATAAATTTCAATGACCTCTATTTTCAACAGGGTAAAGGACAGAAAGACGGGAATGGGAATGGAGCCCACAAGAAAGGCAGAGATGAGAAGGGGCCACCAGGGTTCAGAGGTGACTCAGCTGGGTCGGGGAGGAAGTTCAGAAACCAGAGCCAATTTTGGAGAGCATATACCTCAACATCAGCTGTCTTAAGGAGACTTCAAACACAGTGGGCTGTGTGAATTTCTAGCTGGAGCTGAAGGAGGCATGCCTTGCTCCCCAGAGCCACAGGCCTCTATTGGAAGTCACAAACAGCAGACAGAATTACAAGAGAGCTGGCATGGTGACGGTGACGCACGCCTTTAATCCCAGCACTGGGAGGCAGAGGTAGGAGGTTTGCTGTGAGTTCAAGGCCAGCCTGAGACTACATAGTGAGTTCCAGGTCAGCTTGGGCTAGTGTGAAACCTTCGAAAAAACAAAACAAAACAAAATAAGAATTACAAGAGAAAGGCACAGTGTCTACCCCAACAGGTGCTAGAGGGCGGGTTCCAAAAACAGATACCCTTGCTCTGGACCTCAACTGCAAGGAAGGAAACAGGCTTCCTGTTGGGGTTTGGGACCAGCACACCACAATACTCTGTTCTGAGATATTACCCCAACAGCCAGACCACACTCATCCCTGTCTCTCAGGACTAATCAAAAGACAGCAAGCAGAGGGCTCTGGTCTTTATGTTGTGATGACCCCACACCAGCTGGCAACATGACAGCAACCCCAGCTCCAACTTATAAGCAGGGCGGGAAATTGCCTCTTCTGCTCACAGGCCTGGCCTTGTGCTTCCCCCAGAGAGGCAAGGTGACAAAGGACACAGGCCAGGAAACCAGTGGATAAACCATTAAGACCAACAACATTAAATGAACTGAAGCCTCAAAGTAGTCACACCCACAAGTGTGTAATTACCTTGTTACTTTGAGGGGAAGTCTTGCAGCTTCACTGATACAACTGAACTGGTGGAGACCTTGAGCCTGCCTTCCAACCACTGGGCATGCAGCAAGAGCGGATCTATCACTGTCCACGTGGAGGTGTCAGCAGGACAGCACAGTTGTGCTCACATGTCACAAACCAGATCATGCAGGGACCTCAAATGGAACCTGTACAGTGCTCAGCATATACCAGACCAGGGTGAGCAAGAAGAGCAAGAGAATCCAATCCAGTCCTTCCCCCTTCCCCCCACTTTGCAGGCACACCCTAGGAAGGGGTGAAAGGCTCTGGATGGGGAAGGAAGCATATGGACCACTCTTCCAAAAGGAACGTTTTGGACTATAAGGTTCTTTACTTTGAAGATGCAAGTGTATGTACCTGTCAGAACTCATAGTCTGGATGGCATCAGAAGAGGCACTACCCATGTGGCACATACCACTTGAGCAGTGTCATGGGCTATTAAATCTCTCCAAAAAGTTATTTATAAAAGGCATGGTTCTCCAAGGGGACTCCCTGCTGCCACAATGAAAAGAGCACCTTCCTTTTTCTATACTCTCACCACTGTGTGCATCTTCAGCACAAATCCAAAAGTTCTGGGCTGGCCAGACCATGGTCGGAAACCTCCAAAGCTGTGAGCCAAAATGAACCTTTCCTCTTTTGAAGTTGATTATATCAGCTATTTTGTCAGGCACTTACCACCACCTCCTTATAAGAGCAGCTAATCTTCATGATGCCTGTATCCTCCTGTCCTAAGAAGCCACAAAACTGGTTGCAAGGATTTTACCTGCATCTTGAAAAAGCTGAGTACTCTGTGCTTTCCATTTGTCCCTCCCACCTGTGCTCATCAGAGCAGGACATGGCCTCCTTACAGCTCTCCCTTCTATATAGGGGGTAGCAGATGTCTCTACTCACACATCCATTTGACCAAAGTCAGGCATTCATATGTGCATGTAAACAATGCATACTCATGATTGCAACACTCAGTCCTGTCTTATTGTTGGATAACCAGTATGTGAGCCCAGCACATAGGAGGCTGGGGTCCACATACTGGTCTCCTCCCAGGCAGAATGAGGGAACAGTCTGCTCAGGTACTAGAGATATCCACTTCCAGTGAACTACAATCAACAATCACCTTTCTCACCATGACCTCAGCACTTCCACAACATAGTCTTGCAAGAAGCAGCTATGTCAGTTGGATTCTGCCCTTGCCACCAGCATGACACACAATACAGGGCTAGCTCTGCCCCAAGCCCCATGCAATGGAACATCAGTCATTTCAGCACTTGGGGGGGAGGGGCTGAGAAAAAAGGATCAGGAATTCCAGGTCTGCCCAGGATACATAGCAAGCCCCATATTAAGCAACAAGGGGAAGAGCCGTCCAAGTTCTTAAAATTTGTTGACATCGCAGACCTATGAATTCTATTTCCATGAACATATTTATGGATGCCAGAATGAAAAACCAAATTATTTAACTTCTGTGTATTTTAAGTGGTTCTGGGAATGGAACCCAGAACCTTGCATATGCTACACAAGTGCTGTGCTGCTGAGCTAAACCTCCAAACCATTTGTTTTAACATCTCACCTGTCCTAAATTCAGTGAGCACAAAGAGGTGTGGAACTATCGCCACAACCCACCTTTGAAATGCTTCCATAACCCAAGACACTCCCTTGGGCTGCTCCTTACCACCCAGCCCCAAGCAACTTTCTCATCTCTATAAATCCTATGCCCCCTTTTTCTTTTGGTGCTAGAATTATAACTTCATACATGCTCTATTGTTGATCTGCACCATCCCCACTTTTCTTGGATTTGTCCTGTAAATGGATAAGTTAGCAGGAGCCTATTGTTTCCCCTCAACATGGACATCCTGTGGTTCATACAGGTCTTAGCACAATATCACCAATCCCTTCCTATTTCTGTTGTATGCTGTGGATATTTGAGTTGTGTCCTCTTGGGAGCTACCACCTGGCTGTTGTGAACACCCATGTTCCTGCGTATATGTAGCTGTTCATTTCTTTTACATACAATCTGCTCAGTTTGTCTAGTTTTGGAGGAACTGTTTGCTTCTATTTTTCATTCTTACCTACAATGACTTAGGGGCTCTGGTTTCTATGTTGATCCTTGTCATTTATTTATTTATCCATTTATTTGCTTGCTTGTTTGTAAACAGAGAGAAAAGAGAAAGAGAATGGGTGCACCAAGACCTCCAGCTCCTGCAAATGAACTTCAAATGCACGTGCCATTTTGTGCATCTTGGTTTATGTGTGTGCAGGGGAATCAAACCCATGTCCTTTAGGATCTGCTTAACCACTGAACCATCTCTCCAGCCCCTCTTTTCTTTCTTGTATTAAATATTTTACTTATTTTTTACGAGGAGAGGAAGGGGGAGGGAGAAGAATGAATGCATATGAAAGAACTAGCTTTATGTTGGTACTGAGGAATCAAACCCAGGCCAGACCAGGGCCAGCAGGCTTTTCCAAGTAAGCACCCTTTCCTGCTGAGCCATCTCCTCAGTCTCCTGTTTGCATTATCACAGTTAACCTTCAGATTCTGTTCTAAGAACAAGCATCATGGCGTACCCTGGCAAGTGTTCCATGCACACTTCGAGTTGTCAGGGAGAGTAAATTTACTATGTTCAAGTCTTCTACAACCTTGTTGATCCTGTCTAGTTCTACCTACTACGTAGGCATTGACCTCTCTATAAGTCTTTTTTTTTTTTTTTTTTTTGAGGCAGGCTTTCACTCTAGATCAAGCTAACCTGGAACTCCTTAGCCCAGGCTGACCTTGAGCTCATGGTAATCTTTCTAACTCAGACTCCCAAGTCCTGGAATCAAACCCAGCTCCACTTTATAACTCTTGGATTGTCTATTTCTACTGCCTCGGGCATTTGAGGGCTTTGTAGTTATGTGAACTTATGTTTACGAATGTTATTTCTTCCCTTTTTTTTGAGGGGGTTGTTTCATAGTAGGGTCTTACTGTAGACCAGGCAGACCTGGAACTCACTCTGTAGCTCCTAGCAGACTTTGAACTCACCGTCATCATCCTACTTCTGCCTCCCAGAGTGGTGGGATCAAAGGCAAGCACCACCATGCCCAGCCTTGTTTCTTCTTCCTTATAAAATGTTCCCTCTCTTGGGGGTTAGAGAGATGGGTTAGAGGTTAAGGCATTTGCCTACAAAGCCAAAGGACCCGGTTCGACTATCCGGGACCCATGCAAGCCAGGGGGCACATGCATCTGGAGTTCATTTGCAGTGGCTGGAGGCCATGGCGTGCTGGTGCGCGCTCTCGCGCTCTCTCTCTCTCTCCCCCCCCTCTCAAATCAATAAAATATATATTAAAAAATAAAAGCTGGGGGCTGGAGAGATGGCTTAGCGGTTAAGGCGCCTGCCTGCTAAGCCGAAGAACCGGGTTCCAATCTCCAGGTCCCACGTTTAGCCAGATGCAAAGCAACGTAAGGGTGCAATGCCGCACGTGACCACAAGGGGGCACACACATCTGGATTTCGTTCACAGCAGCTGAGAGACTGCTGGTGCGCCCATCTCTGTCTCCCTCTCCCCCTCTCTGTCTCTCTCCAAAAATAAATAAAATAATTTAAAAAATTAAAAATAAATAAATAAAAGCCGGGTGTGGTGGCGCACACCTTTAATCCCAGCACTTGGGAGGCAGAGGTAGGAGGATCACTGAGAGTTCGAGGCCACCCTGAGACTACATAGTGAATTACAGATCAGCCTGAGCCAGAGTCAGACCCTACCTCGAAAAACCAAACAAAATAAAATAAAATAAAATAAAAATAAAAAAATGAAATAAAAAGTTCCCTCTCTGGTTCACAACCTATGAGGTAATAATTCCTGTCTGAAGATCCACTTTATCTCACACAAATGTAGTCATTCCACAACTACTTGCTACTTTCTACCGCTATCCTTGAAATAAAGTATACTATTTAGACATGGTATAACTGAGATAGATTGTACTTTAATATATAGCTTAACAATTTAAGCCATTCACATTTATTACATACATTGATATGTCTGCACATCTGTCTCATTGTGTTCTGGTTTTTGTTTCATTTTGAGACAAGGGCTTTAGGCTGAACTCCTTATGGAAGCAGAATTGACCCTAAAATCCTAATCTTCCAGCCTTCACTTCTGGAATTATATATTTGAACAACCACACTTTTTAGGTTTAGGTGGTGCTGAGGATGGAAACTAGAGCTTAGTTCACACTAGACAAGCACTTTACCCACCACACCACAGAGACAGCCCTCATACACTATTTTGTTCTTTGCTGAGTATTTGTCTCCTTTGCTGTTTTTTTTTTTCTCAGTAACTTTCTTTTGTGATAAACATTTTCAGTTCATCACTTTAATTCTATTATTGTTGCTTTCTTCTACTCTACTTTGTTTTCTTTGTATTCTTTATTCTTTTACAGGAGGGTCTGACTCCATAGCCCATGCTGTCTCTTTAACTCTCCATCCTACTGCCTCAGCTTCCAGAGTGCTAGAACAACATGACAGCACTGCCACACCCAGCTTAGCCATTATCTCTTTAAAATTAATTAATTTGAGACAGAGAGAGGGAATGATAGAGAGGGAGAGGGAGAATGGGTGCACCAGGGCCTCTAGCCACTTGCAAACTAACTCTAGATGCACACGCCCCCTTATGTATCTGGCTTACATGGGACTTGAAGAATCAAGCCAGAGTCCAAAGGCTTTGCAGGCATGTGCCTTAACCACTAAGCCATCTCCCTGGCACCAGCCATTATCTTTTGAAAATAGTCTTTATGTTGCCCCAGCCATAGCCTGATCCAGCCCTCTTGTCCCTCCCCACCTATGCAGGCCAGATAGAGCCTTGCTGAGGAGTGGGAGGGCATGGAAGCAGGCCCAGGTCACGAACTGGGTAGGCCCTTAGGTGCCCAGTGTTTTGAATGATTTCCTTGCTCCTGTCTTACTTTATCAGTGCATTTTTGGGAAGAGGGCTTGACACTTTCTTTATCCAATTATAAACAGAAGTTTCAGTCCAAATGTAATGTATTCCAAATATAACTGCCAGAAACACTGCAAGTAAGAGGAGGGGTACAGGAGAGCTGACCATGTCACCATCTGCCTCTACAAGGCCCACATCACTCACCGCAGGTAGGCAGGTGTGCTTACAAGCACACATAGACACACACACATGTGGTATTGTTTAGGGAATAAGATATAAATACATGGGCTAGAGGGATGGGTCAGTGGTTAAGGCACTTGCCTGTGAATCCCAAGGACCCAGGTTCAATTCCTCAGTATCCATGTAAGCCAGATGCACAAGGTGGCACATCTGAATCTATTGGTGGTTTTAATTTGACTACTTTCTTAAAGAACTTAAAGGGAAATTCCATGTCTGTGCTACCACTGGACCCTACTCTAACTTTTAAAATGCCAAACTGTCTTGGCATCAAAGAAAAAAAGGTAGATCTGAATAAGAGCCGAATAGAAATTCTGCAGTCAATTCTTGTTCTTGGCAGGAGACTGACTCCAAGACTCATCACCACCCTGTACCAAAATCTGAGGGAGCTCAAGTCCCTGAAGCAAAACAGCACTGCACAGAACTTGTATGCATCATCCTATAGACTTTAAGTCACTTCTAGATGGCTCAGAACACCTGATACAGGTACAGATGCTGTGTAAGTAGGCTTGTGGTATTGTTTATGGAATAAGATTTGGGGGGCGGATAGAATGGAAGAGCCAAAGGAAGGATATGACTCCTTACAATGCAACCACCCAGACAGAAATTGGCCTCGATATCCATGACCTTGCAGTGCCTAGCAATACCTTCGCAAGATCCTCAAAAACAGAAGAAAAAGATGATGACATCAAATTAAAAGAGAGACTAGAGCCGGGCATGGTGGCGCACGCCTCTAATCCCAGCACTTGGTAGGCAGAGGTAGAAGGATCACCATGAGTTCGAGGCCACCCTGAGACTACAGAGTGAATTCCAGGTCAGCCTGAGCTAGAGTGAAACCCTACCTTGAAAAAAAAAAAAGAGAGAGAGACTAATGGAGAGAGGGAGGGGATATGGTGGAGATTGGAGTTCTAAAGTGGAATGGGGGAGGGGAGGTAAATATCATGTGTTTTTTGTTTATAAGTATGGAAGTTGTCAATAAAAAATATTTAAAAAAAAAAGATTTGGGCTAGAGGGATTGTTCAGTGGTTAAGGTGCTTGCCTGAGAAGCCTAAGGACCCAGGTTCAATTCCCCAGTACCCATGTAAGCCAGATGCACAAGGTGGTGCATGTGTCTGGAGTTTATTTGCAGTGGCTACAGACCCTGGTGTACCCATTCTCTCCCTCTTTCTCAAATATATATATATAAAAGATATAAACACAAATGTTTTCCTTTTTTTTTTTTTGTATTGGGTATTGAACTCAGGGTCTGTGTTCTACCTGTGATGGGGTTAATATTCATTGCCAACACCACTGGGTTTTAGAATCACCTAAGAAATACACCTCTGGTCCTGTCTATTAGGGCTTTTTTTTTCCCCCCTGGTTTTTCGAGGTAGGGTCTCACTTTAGCTCAGGCTGACCTGGAATTCACTATGTAGTCTCAGGGTGGCCTGGAACTCACGGTGATCCTCCTACCTCTGCCTCCCGAGTGCTGGGATTAAAGGCGTGTGCCACCACACCTGGCCTATTAGGGCATTTTTAGAAAGGTTTCACTGAGGAGGAAAAACCCACCCTGAGTTTGGGCAGCAACATTCAGCTCTCACACTTCTTTACTGCAAATGCAATGTTACTAGGTGCCTCTCTCCTGCCACCTTGCCTACCATGATGGACTGCAAATGGTGAGCCAAAATAAACCCCTTCATTCCTTAACTTGCTTCTGTAGGATACTTTGCCATAGCAACCAAAAAAGTAACTAATACACTACCACTGAACTTCCCAAAGTGGTACATGCATCTGGAGTTCATTTGCAGTGACTAGAGGCCCTGGTGCACCCATTCTTTCTCTCTCTCTCTGCTTGAAAAGAAAACAATTTTTTTAACTAAAAAAAAAGTTAAAAGAAGAAAAATTAAATTCTCTCAGTAATTTAAACTTGACACACTGCACATGACAACTCTAAGATTTTGTTCAGGTGACTGTAGAACTCGGAATGGTTGTTGGTACACAGCTTTTACATAAAAACAGATCTATAATCTGAATTTTTGGAGACCAGCTGTACAATCAACTCTGGGAAATGTATCCAAGTTTAGCATCCTGGTGGCACTATATAGAAATTAAAAGCCCATGCCGGGCATGGTGACACACACCTTTAATCCCAGCACTCAGCAGGCAGAGGAAGTTGGATCGCCATTAGTTTGAGGCCCTACCTCAAAAAACCAAAATTTGCCGGGCGTGGTGGCACACGCCTTTAATCCCAGCACTTGGCAGGCAGAGGTAGGAGGATTGCCATCAGTTTGAGGCCACCCTGAGACTACACAGCTAATTCCAGGTCAGCCTGGACCAGAGTGAGACCCTACCCTGAAAAACCAAAAAAAAAAAAAAAAAAAAAAAAAAAAAAAAAAAACCCAAAATTTAAAAAACGAAAGAAAAGAAATTAAAAACCTATTAGCCTAGAAATGTTTATCTTGATGTCTTTTTATTTGTACTAGGGTAAGATCTGGTCAACACAGGTTTGATTACGGGAAGTAATAGTCTCTAAATAATGGGAAAAAAGATCTACTGAGCCCAGTGCCTCAGCTACCCTTCCCTGGTGGAATGCAGCTGTCCTCAGTGAATCCAATTCCTGCAGGACAGATACAGTGCTGCAAGATGCCTCTAAAGGTGTTCCTGGCCAGAGTCCATGAAAAGAACAACAGACAAGCCAAGGCAGCTCACTGCATGTCACTCACATTGAGCCATGGCCAACATTTAAGTGCACACTTCCTGTTACCTCATCAACCTGCAAGGCAGAGATGACCGCCTGTTTCACCAAGAAAGGAACACAGGCTAGGATGGTCTGCTTAGATAGCTGGCCTAGGCCTCACTCCTTCCCAGCTCTAGGCAACACCCCACCCCAGGTGCCTGCAGTGCTCTCCATCCCTTCCCTACTTTAGTGCTTGGAGTCATAAGGAAAGCTCCTTAAGGACTTCAGCAAAAGTCCATTTGGAAACTAAGGGTCCAGAGTAAGGGCCTGAGAGTCAGAGGACCAGTGTAGCTCTGGCCTGCAGTAAAAGAAGGAGTAGGTCTGTGCCTACCCTATAACACATGTCTGGCCTGAAGCTCATCATCCCACCACCTGCAGAGGAGCAGAATGCAGGAGGAACCCAGCAGATCCCATGGAGCGAGTTAAAAAAAAAGGAGGGGAGCTGGAGAGATGGCTTAGTGGTTAAGGCGCCTGCCTACTAAGCTTAAGAACCCGATTCCAATCTCCAGGTCCCACGTTTAGCCAGATGCAAAGTGATGCAAGGGCGCAATGCCGCACTTGACCACAAGGGGGCACACACATCTGGATTTCGTTCACAGCAGCTGAGAGACTGCTGGCGCGCCCATCTCTGTCTCCCTCTCTGTGTCTCTCTCCAAAAATAAATAAAATATTTAAAAAAATTTTTTTAAAAAGGGAGGGGCTGGAGAGATGGCTTAGCGGTTAAGGCGCCTGCCTCCTAAGCCTAAGAACCCGGTTCCAATCTCCAGGTCCCACGTTTAGCCAGATGCAAAGTGACGCAAGGGCGCAATGCCGCATTTGCCCACAATGGGGCACACACATCTGGATTTCGTTACAGCAGGTGAGAGACTGCTGGCGCGCCCATTCTCTGTCTGTCTCCCTCTCCTTCTCTGAGTCTCTCTCCAAAAAAAAAAGCCAGGCATGATGGCTCACACCTTTAATCCCAGCACTCGGGAGGCAGAGGCAGGAGGAGCACTTTGAGTTCGAGGCCATCCTGAGACTACATAGTAAATTCCAGGTCAGCCTGGGCTAGAGTGAGACCCTACCACAAAAAAAAAAAAAAAAAAAAAAAAAAAAAGGCCGGGCATGCATGAAAGTGCACACCTTTAATCCCAGCACTCGGGAGGCAGAGGTAAGAGGACTGCTATGAGTTCTAGGCCACCCTGAGAGTACATAGTGAATTCCAGGTCAGCCTGGACTAGAGTGAAACCCTACCTCAAAAAAACAAAACAAAACAAAAACAAACAAACAAAAAAACTTCTCTAGAAACCCTAACAGAGTCATTCATAAGGAAGATAGAACCTCTGAGCTGGAAGACAAGACAGAAGAAATTGAACTAGAGTCCAAAAACTTTGCTAAGTTCAAAAAAATCATGTGAACAGAATACAAGGGAACTGTGGGATACCCTAAAACGACCAAACATCCAGGTCATGGCTATACCAGAAGGGGAAGCAATCCAAGCCAGAGGCATAGAAAACATAATTCAACCAAATTATTAAAAAATGTTTTCCCAAAAGAGAGGCCCATCCAGATATAAGAGGCTCATACACACCAAACAGGACTAAGGAAGAAACTTTCCAAGGCACGTCACAGTTAAGACTCTTAACAATGAAAACAAAGAGAGTGCTAAAAGCAGAAAGAGAGAAACAACTCACTACATACAAAGGCAATCCCATCAGAATTACCTCAGATTTCTCAATGAAAGGCAGAAGACCCTAGAATGGAACACTTTAAAGTCTAAAAAACTATGGCTTCCAAGCCAAGCTACTCTACTTAGCAAAAGTATCCCACATACTTTTAGTGAAAGGAAATCTTTCCATATCAAAAGTAAGCTTGGGCTGGAGAGATGACTTAGCGGTTAAGGTGCTTGCCTCCTAAGCCTAAGAATGTTGGTTCCAATCTCCAGCAGTTCCAATCTCCAGGTCCCATGTTTAGCCAAATGCAAAGTGACACAAGGGCACAATGCCACACTTGACCACAAAGGGGTGCACACATCTGGATTTCATTTGCAGCAGGTGAGAGGCGTGCCCATCTCTATCTGTCTTCCTCTCCCTTTTTCTGTCTCTCTCAAAAAAAAAAAAAAAAAAAAGTAAGCTCTATGATTATACAAACACAAAGCCAAACCTACAGAGAATACTACAGGGACTAGTCCACAAAGAAGAGTCAAACAACCAATCTCAAGGTAAGAAGATCATAATAACCAAAACTAGAGCAGGCTCAAAAAAAATACAAAGCCCAAGAAAGCACCAAACCCCATAAAGCATTCCATCATGGCACTGATTAAATCAAACCTCAAATAGACTTCAAACCAAAAGTAATCAAAAAGAACAAAGAAGGCCACTTCTTACTCATCAAGGGAATGATCCAACATGAGGACATCACAATCAAATACATATGCACCAAACACAGGTGCACCACAGTTTATAAAACAAAACCTACTTGGCAACAAAACAGAAATAAACACTAACACCATCATAGTAGGGGACTTCAAAACTCCATTGTCATCAATAGACAGATCATCCAAGCAGAAAATCAACATGGAAATAATAGAGCTCAACACCACCATAGATCAACTAGACCTGACAGACATCTACAGAACATTTCACTCCAATTCTACAGAATACACCTTCTTTTCAGCAGACCATGGAACCTTCTCCAAAATGCATCATATATTAGGCCATGAAGCATGCCTCCATAAATTCAGGAAAATTGGTGTAACTTCCTTTATCATATCAGATCACAATGCTTTAAAGCTACAAATTAACAAGACACACATCAGGAATTCCACCAGCTCCTGGAGACTGAACAATACACTTTTAAACAATGAATCAGTTGTGGAAGAAATCAAAAAAGAAATTGTAAAATTTCTAGAATTGAATAATAATGAAAACACAATTTACAAAACTTATGGGACACAATGAAGGCAGTCCTAGGGAAAATTCATAGCACTAAATGACTTCATAACAACAACAACAACAACAACAAAAATAGAAGTAGGAGGAGCACCCTGGGTTCAAGGATAGCCTGGATAGCCTACAGAATTAGGTCAGCCTGGGCTGTGGTGAGACCCTACTAGGGGAAAAAAGGGGGGGGAGGGGAGAAGAGGGGAAGGGAGGGGAGAGAAGAAGAAGGGAAGGAAGGGCAAAGAGAAGGAAAAAACAGAAGAAAAGAGCAGCAACCCTAGGGTTTAAAAAGGGAGAGCAGAAAACAATAGAGAAATGCCTTTTTAAAAATATTTATTTATCTACTTATTTATTTATTTATTTATTTATTTATTTATTTATTTATTTATTTATCAGGGGGGGAGAGAGGGAGAGAGGGAGGGAGGGAGGGAGGGAGGGAGGAGAGAGGAGAGAGAGACAGAATGGGCATGCCAGGGCCTCCAGCCACTTCAAACGAACCCCAGATGTGTGCAACCACTTGTGCATCTGGCTAACGTGGGTCCTGGGGAATCAAACCTGGGTCCTTTGGCTTTGCAGGCAAATGCCTTAACCACTAAGCCATCCCTGCAGCCCGAGAAATGCACCCCCCCCCTTTATTTTAAAGGTAGGGTCTCACTCTTTAGCCCAGGCCGACCTGGAATTCAGGGTGGCTTCAAATTCAGCAATCCTTCTACCTCTGCCACATTCCTGACTAGAAAAGCCTTTTCTTTTTTGTTTGTAGTCCAGGCTGGCCTCAAACTTGCTAGGTAGCCAAGGATAACCTTAAACTCCTGATCCTCCTGCCTCCACCTCCAGAGTGCTGGGATTACAGGCTAGCAACACCATGACTGATTGAGATTTTTTTTTTTTTTTTTGGCAAGCAGAGAGACAGACAGAGAAGGGGCATGCCAGAGCCTCTAGCCACTGCAAATGAACTCCAGCATCTGGCTAACGTGGGTCCTGGGGAAATCAAATCTGGGTCTTTTGGCTTCACAGGCAAACGCCTTCATCTCTAAGCCATTTCTCCAGCCCTAATGAAAAAATTTTGCTCTGATTGTAGGAATATAAAAGATGGCCAAAAAAGGTAGAAATTTACTTCTGAGGGCACCAGGACAGACAACCTGCAAGGCCATTAGGATCCCACAAATTGATTTCACAAAGGTTTTACCACAGGCTTTGGCCCTTCAGCACTTCAGGGAAGGCATGGGACCCCAGATTTCTTCATACCCCTTCTGAGCTATTAAAAGCTGGGCAAACATGAAGAAGGCCATGACCCGCAGAGCAGGATTCTAGTGGACAAGGAGGGCAAATGTCCTTAGTGGTGTCTGGAGTGAGTATTTTGAGGTGGTGATACAGGAGGCACGGGGTGAACATCTGAATTTCCTGTTACTGCAAAAAAAAGATTTCTGGCCAGGCATGGTGGCACATGCCTTTAATCCTAGCACTTGAAAAGCAGAGGTAGGAGGATTGCTATGAGTTCAAGGCCACCCTGAGACTACATAGTGAATTCCAGGTCAGCATGGGCTAAAGTAAGACCCTACCTCAAAAAACCAAAAAAAGGGCTGGAGAGATGGCTTAGCAGTTAAGTGCTTGCCTGTGAAGCCTAAGGACCCAGTTCGAGGCTCGATTCCCCAGTACCCACGTAAACCAGATGCATAAAGTGGCACATGCCTGAGTTCATCTGCAGTAGCTGGAGGCCCTGGTACACCCATTCTCTCTCTCTCTGCCTCTTTCTCTCTTTGTCTGTTGCTCTCAAATAATAAATAAAAGTAAACAAAATCAAAAAGAAAAAAGAAGAAAAGAAAGCAGTTTAAGGCACTTGGCCTGTCAAGCCAAAGAACCTAGGTTCAATTCCTCAGGACCCACATAAGTCAGATGCACAAAGTGGCATGTGCATCTGAATTTCATTTGCAGTAGCTGGAGGCCCTGGCATGCCCATTCTCTATCTGCCCCATTCTCTCTCTCTCTCAAATAAATAAATAAAATATTTGTTGAGAGGGAGGGAGAAAGAAAAAAGAAAAGGCTTCTGAATGTGGAAATAGGGAAGGTTAAGTCTGACTTCAAAACCTTGAGGTCCTTCCTTGAAGGAATTTATGATGACCAAGGAGAAACCATATAACAATGACAAAAGCCTTCTAAGCAGAGTATAGGGCAACTTTCCTCTGAGGAATGGGATGCTGGTAGCCTGGGACAGGGTGTGGGAGCCCTGGCCTCCTGACCCCAAGGGAATGCCAAAGTCCAAAACACAATGATACACTGCTTGGGCACCCAGCCCAGCCAAGCTCCAGCCAAGCCCACCACTTCTCCACTCACCTGTGTGAGGTACGCATATCAACGGGCCCTTCGTCTGTTCCTGCAGCCTCTGCTGGCCTCAGCAACCCTGAGGTTGGGCCTATTCCTGGCTCTGGTGTCACCCTGGATTCTCCATCTGCTGTTGATTCTGATGCTGATGGCCCTCTCTCTGTCTTCATTTTCTTGCTGTCTGCACAGTCCTCAGTGGGGTTCAGGTCAAGGGCTCGCTTCTGACCACGGATTCGGCATGCTTCTTCACTCATTCTGAACTTGAGGGGAAGACATAGCATTTTAACCAGAAAGGCAAAGTAGCTATCTTCTTAGAAGCTTTTAGGGGGTGACTGCTTTCCTCAATGGGTGAGGATGGTGGGAATAGATGTACATGCCACAAAAGCATCCCGGGCTTTCCTTAAATAAGCTAGGGAGGCTGGGTGAGAAGGGGGTCCTGTCAAGGCATGGCCAGCTCTGGGTAGCCAGAGCTGATAAAAGTGGGACAAAAGCAAGAACTTAGTGTGTATAGCACACACACAGACAGTGCTTGCCAACCTAGAGGGCTGAGCCTACAAATGGTCTAAGGCCCCTGGATAGCAGAATTCTAAGCACCTGCACTGCACACTGCAGTGTGTGGGACCTGAGAGAGGTGATCATAGGTGCTGTGAGCCTCAGTTCACTCTTTCACAAAGGAAGTTTTCCTCACTTCCTGTTCACTTCTGGGAGATGGGGAGCGAGGGTCATACTGAAACCTTTGGATGGCAGTGAGAAACACGGCCGGCCCAATATCATACTACTGCCCTGTACCTGCAGCACACACATCTTGATTTAAAAAGAAGGAGAAAACTGCTGAGTCAGTTTTTGATCCCATGACATCACTGGGCTCCACATGACCCTTCCCAGGATTCAGTCAGAGACAAAGCACTTTCCAGAAAACCAGTCTGAACCGGTTCCAGACAACTCACTGAAGTGTTGTTAACCCTTTCAGAGACAAGAGGATAGCACTGGCATTCCATAACCCAGACTGGGGCACTATGAACTCAGGCCTCACCATTCCCAGCAGGAAGGAACATCAGCTTTGGGAAAAGCAGAGCCTAACAGAACAACCTGGAGCACACCACAGACAGGAAATTCATCGCTGAGCTCTGGCAGAATGTTCAGGATGAGCTGGGCATGGTGGCGCACGCCTTTAATCCCAGCACTCGGGAGGCAGAGGTAGGAGGATCACCGTGAGTTCGAGGCCACCCTGAGACTACATAGTTAATTCCAGGTCAGCCTGGGCCAGAGTGAGACCCTACCTCGAAAAAAAAAAAAAAAAAAAAAAAAAAAAAAAAGAATGTTCAGGATGATAGCTCTGCATGAGGTAGCGTCTACCACAAGTGGCCCTGCAGACAACCCGTGGCAAGCACTTCAATTTTGCATCCTGAAGGCAAGCATCTACCTACCCTGTGCCTCAGTTTCTCCCCTAGAAAACACCCTGGGCAAGGCATGTCCTGGGCAGAGCCGAACAGACCCAATCAGGGAGATCACCTTTTGGGTTCTGGGAGGTTGGCATAACAACGTAGGAATTCCCATAACCGTATTATGGATTCTCCCTCAGCAAACCCATTTAAACCTTGGGGGAGCAGACTTCACAAGTCAGCAACAGTGTGGTCCTTCTATGGATTAGAGAGTCCCAGCTTCTGCTCCTGCAGCTACAGGGAACTAGGCTGCCATAGACATCCCAAGGCCCTGTCACCCTCCCCACAAGCCCCATCTTAGGAGGGTAAGGACCTGTGAACAGCACCCAGGTATCACAATTTGACCCTAACAAGGGGATGCACACAGAGTCCCCAACCCTCCTACCACCCATTCCACATCAGCTGCCCTCCCAGCACCCTCACTCCTCTCCCACCTTGGATGGAGGTGAGGAACATTTGCCACCCTCTAATCTTATCAGCCTGGAATTCTATGGTTCTGGCCTTCCTCCAACATACCTGACCACAAACCCTGTTAGACCTGCTACCTATTGGTCTGTCCTGTCTCTCTCTGACAGCAAACTAATTAATGCCCTGGAGTAACAGCGCCCCACCCCTGTGGGAGGGATGGGACACATCTCCTCCTTGGGTAATACCTGAAGTAGGAGCCTTTCAGGTTTTGAAAGGGTGACAGCTCTGGGAGACACACTCCCAGGTCTGAGCCAGTGGAAAATGGAGGAGCCTAGGACAAAAAGGTCTGGAGGAGTCAGGGACATTCTGGCTCTTAAACATGAGGCTCTAGATTGGCCTAGTGCCTGCTGTGGGACAATAAGGGGAACACACAAACAGAGAGCCTATAGCTGGCAGCACCATCACAACCCCACCAGTGTGTGTTTGGTGCTCAAGTCCACTGCACCTCACCCTAGCCACTCAGGTCCTTTTTTTTAAAAAAAAGTATTTTATTTTTATTTATTTATTTATTTATTTATTTATTTATTTATTTATTTGAGACAGGGGAGGGAGGGAGGGAGGGAGGGAGGGAGGGAGGGAGGGAGGGAGGGAGGGAATGGGCATCCAGCCACTGCTGGAACGAACTCCAGATCCATATGCCACCTTGTGCATCTTGCTTACATGGGTCCTAGGGAATCGAACCTGGGTTCTTTGGCTTTGCAGGCAAGCGCCTTAACCACCACTCAGGTCTTTCTAGAGCAGCATCCAGCTTTGTGTGTGCCACAAAGCTCATCTAAACCCTATCTACTCTACCCCATAGCTTCACTTCCTGGTTGCTGTGGATCCAGTAAAGAGCAGGGATTGGATGAGGGCTTCCCCAGCCCAAAGGGCCAACCAACCTACAAAGACAGGAAGCTGGTCAGGGGCTATCAGATTATGTTCTGCAACTGGGGGAAGCCTGGAGATCCACCAACCCTGGACTTAGAACCTCAGGCAGCTTCTCAGAGGAACAGGCCACTATGTAGAGGTCCCAGACTCTGACCTTCCCATTAGGGCCAGAACCTCCTCCATAGCTGTGACCTTGGTGAAGTCCATCACAGGCCTATGCTCTGGGGTAAGGAGAGACTCCCAGGGCCCTTCCAGGCTGGCAGGATCAAGGCCCCCAGAGCTGATGCCCCCTACACTGCAGGCACTCATCTGGGGACAGCAACAGCATCAGGAATAAAGCAGCCTGCAGAGATAGAGCATGACATGGTGATTTGGGAGGGTGTTAGGGAAATGTCCTGAGAAGCAGGAAAGGGGCCAAGTCATAGGCCTGGGTTAGAAGCTGCGGGTATGCTGGAGCTCCATCAGCCACTGCTTACAGGGCAGAAACCCTAGAGAACAGGGATCATTATAAGGTAGCAGACACCAAGACTGTTGAAGCCACTCAGCTCCTGAGGCAGAGGGCTAGAACCCAGGCAGCTTCATTCTCCCTCATTCTCTCTCAAAATCTGGAGCCAGGCCCCAAGACTGCCCAGTCCCATAGCACCAACCACAGCTACTGGGGCCTGATGCTGGTCCCATTGGACATGCAGGCAGGTAGTGACACAGCTCAGAGCTCGCTTAGCAAGATCCCACACAGGTGCCTCCACCAGTCCCAGAAAGGGGAGCCACTGATTCAGGCACAAACTTCAGTAAGCTTTAAGTGCAAGGCTTCTTCCTTTCAGTAAAATGGACTATGCAATGAGTCTAAGGATCCCAGGCTGGGAGCAGATCCTAAGACAGCTGCCGCTGCAGGGACCTAGACCTCCAAAGGGTCCTTAAAAGACCAAAGCAGCACAGACCCTAGACCCCAGAATGGTAACCATCTCTTGATAATTTAAGTCTGCAGACACAAGCCAGAGCCTAGCTCCTGAGGTGTGCATTGCAAACTTCCATCCAGGCCATACTAGAAGTGGGGGGAGGGGTGTTTCTCATTTCAAAATGCTTGGACCACAAGTAGTGGGACTCAAGAAGTATCTGCAGACTTCCTCTGTAAGCATACAGTAAGGTGTACTTAAAATGCTTCAAAACTCTCAAACGGTCTGGGTTTGCTGCATTTCTGATGGGGAAGCTCACCCTGGACTTGGAATGCCACTAAGAACACTCCTATTTCAGACATGAAGAAAGGGAGGTGTGACAGTAAAGGAGCTAAGAGCACAAGTGACAGACCTGACTTCCTCTGGTCCCAGAGGAACCCCAGCACTGCAAGAGGGAGGAGGAAGAGATACTGAGCACTTCCCCTCTGCCTTCTAGCCACACCTACCACTCCCTAGGCCTTAACTACTTCCCAGGCTGGGTATTACTCAGCTCAGGAATGTGCACAGCTAGGAAAGGAGTAAACTGGCCAAGGGTGTCAGGTGACAAGACAGTAGTACTATGGGGGCAGAAGCAGAGTTAGATGGTCAGGACAAGCAGAAGCAAGGGGGTTCACGAGGTGAGGAAGAGCAGATCAGGACTGTCCTGCAATAGCCAGTTCAGAAGGTGCGTGGGAGTAACCACAGTGTGCTGGCACCTTCTGTTGTCAGCATGTAACATGGACAGAGTTGGAGGAGGAGCCTGAGAGAATCACAGCAGAGGTATGGGAACAGAAGGGAGGATTAGAATCCACCTCACTCTAAAGGACTATCTGGATTGGATGGGGGACAGCAGTGCAGAAAGCAGGGAAAGGGTCTATTTAGCACAGGGCCAAGACCTGGAAGGGAGAACACTGGGAACACAGGCTGGCTATATACTCACTGTGCTCTAAGACTATGCCAAGGCAGGAGGAAGGAATGTGTTGCTTTGGCTTTATTTTCTTTCTTTCCTTTCCCTTTTGTGTGCGGGGCTTTTTTTGTTTGTTTGTTGTTGTTGTTTTTTTGAGGTAGGGTTTCACTCTAGCGCATCCTCCTACTTCTGCCTCCTAAGTGCTAGGATTAAAAGTGCTATCATGCCCGGCTATATGTGTGTTTTGAAGCTGGATCTCATTCTAGCCCAAAATGACCTGGAACTCACAATGTGGCCCAAGTTGTCCTTGAACTCATCATGGGTCCTACCTCAGCCTCAGCCTCCCAAATGCTAGGATTATAGCCATGCACACCCAACTTTCTGGCTTTATTTTTTTTAATATTTAATTTTTATTTATTAATTTGCAAGCAGAGAGAGAGACACACAGAATGAGCACGCCAAGGCCTCTAGCCACTGCAAATGAACTTCAGACGCATGTGCTCCTTGTGCATCTGGCTTACATAGGTCCTGGGAAATTGAACCTGGGTCTTTCGGCTTTGCAGGCAAATGCCTTAACCACGAAGCTGATTCTCCAGCCCTGCTCTCTTGACTTTTCTTCCCCCTTTCAGAAGTTTGTTCTGTTCCCTCTTGGTTACCCCATTTTTTTTTCTCTCTCTCTTAAATAAATAATTTTTTTAAAAAAAAGGCAAGAGGGGCGGAAGAGATGACTTAGCGGTTAAGGCGCCTGCCTCCTAAGCCTAAGAACGCTGGTTCCAATCTCCAGGTCCCACGTTTAGCCATATGCAAAAGGGCACAAAGCCACACTTGACCACAAGGGGGCTCATGCCTCTGGATTTTGTTTGCAGCAGCTGAGAGGCTACTGGTGTGCCCATCTCTATCTGTCTTCCTCTCCCTCTCCCTCTCTCTGTGTCTCTCTCCCTCCCCCAAAAAAAAAAAAAAAAAAAAAAAAAAAAAAAAAAAGTCAAAAGAGCAGAAGGACCAGGAAACCCATTCCTGGGGCAGCTGCAGACCTAAGAGCAGCAAGGAGCAGTGATTTCTGTCAGGATGGAAGGCCTTAGGAAGCAGCCAACATCAGGTCAAAAGACATCAATGACCAAGTCTAGGTGGCATCTTCTAGCATCAGGCATAACCCAAACTCAAGACATACAAGTCTGACTGGCCAGCCCTATCAGACTGTAACTGGGAGCCCCATGCCAACAGATGCACAGCTGGCTAGGTCTTTGTCCCCCTCTGACCCAAAGCCCATGCTAGAACCACCCTCATCTCCAGTGGGGAACCAGGAGCCATGTCCACTGTGCCCATGCAGCATTGTTATGTCTCCTCCCAGAGTACCCCATCTTAAGTTAAAACCAGGTGCCTGGATGAGGCCTAGAGAACCTGGAGAGTGTCAAGGAAGAGTCAGCTAAGCTATACACTGGTGTTATACACAGGCACAGTTCCCAAGCGAACAGACACTTGGACCTGGCTGGGGGAAGGGGGCACCCCTACTTTCTGGCATACATCTGAGTGACAAGAGTGGTTGGGACTCCTTCAGGAAACCATCTCTCAACTTTTAAATAGTGTCAAGCCTCAGCGAGGCAAGTATAGAGGATGCAACCCAACCTAGTAGATAGAAAAGGGATCAAGAGCTGGGGAAATGGCTCAGTCAGTGGGGAAAGCACTTGCTAGCAATGCAAGTGTGATCTGAGCCAGAATCCCTGGAACCCAAACATATGTAATTCCAATGCTCCTACTGCAAGATGGAAGACCAAGAAAAAAAAGCCTGACAGCCAGCTAGGCTGGCACACACAACTGAAACCAGATGCAAAGAGAACCAACACCTGAGGTGGTTCTGTGACTTCCATACTTGTGCCCATGGATACACAAAAAATATTTTAGCTGGGCATGGTGGCACACGTCTTTAATCCCAGCACTTGGGAGGCAAAGGTAGGAGATCTGCAGTGAGTTCGAGGCCACTTTACAAAGTGCAGACAAGAAGCTAGTTGTGAGTCAATTTTATCCTGTACTAAAACCATCATATACTTGGAAGTCTCAGACCCTTCAGAGAAGGAGATGTCAGGCTAAGGATGAAACCTGGTAACTCAATTCCAGAACAAGTACTTCCTGGGCAGGTCAGAGTGTCAGGCCAAAGTCCTAAATAAGATTAGGGAGCTGAAGAATGTCTGGAATAGCTTCCATGACGACAGAGTGGTCAGTGTGACCCAAGCATACTACAGCCAGGTACCCAGTGGATGCTTTGTGGCAGGATGGAGCTGTAGGGCACTGAACCAAAACAGGTCTCTACATTGTAACGGTAGGGAAGGGGGGGGTTGTTATCTGCACTAGAGAAGTTGTGAAATGCAAACTTTACCAGGCTTGGGACCTACAGATAAATGGGGACAGACTCACACTGGCCTCAGCTATGCTGCAAATGACTTTCCCACTCCAAAGGCAATGCTCCCAGCTCCAGAGCAGAGCCAAAGGTGTCAATGAGAGAGAAAGGGATCCGAAGCACATACATGATGATGGCCCTGCAAGATAGACATCTTGTTGGCAGACAACAGGAACAGGGCAGAAAGGGTCATCAGGCATTTGATCTATACTCCATAGCACTAGCACAAAGACTACTCAGGTCCAAGCAGCTTTGTAAAAATGTAAATATGTGTGCATTCATGCACAAGTGCACACACATAGTGCTCAGTCCTTCCTCCCACTTCCCAGGCTTGCCCAAGTCTATCAAGAAAGGCCTTTAGAGCCAGATGTGGTGGCATACGCCTTTAATCCCAGCACTTGGGAGGCAGAGGTAGGAGGTTCGCCATGAGTTCGAGGCCACCCTGGGCTAGAGCAAAAAAAAAAAAAAAAAAAAAAAAAAAAAAAAAGCCTTTAGATCCTGAAAAAAAAGATGGCTCAGTGGTTAAGGTGCTTACTTGAAAGGCTGGCAGAATAAAGTTCACATCCTAAGCCACCCAAGTCAGCCAGACACAGAAAGTGGCACAAATGTCTGGTGTTCCTTTGCATCAGCAAGGGGCCCTGGCACAACCATTCATTCTCTTTCTCTCTCTAAAAAACAAATTAACATAAGCCAGGCATGGTGGCACACGCTTTTAATCCCAGCATGTGGGAAGCAGAGGTAGGAGGATCATGGTGAATTCAAGGCCAACCTGGGACTACAGAGTGAGTTTCAGGTCAGCCTAGGCTAAAATGAGAGCCAACCTCAAAAAAAAAAAAAAAAAAAAAAAAAAAAAAGCACGGGGCTAGAGACATGGATCAGCAGTTAAAGGTACTCACTTGCAAAGCCTGATAACTCAAGTTCAATTCCCCATGTAAAGCCACATGCAAAAAATAGCACATGCATCTGGCATTTATTTGCAGTGGCAAGACACCCTGATGCATCCATAAACATATACACAAATAAATTTTAAGTATAAAAGGTCTCTATTGGGCTGGAGAGATGGCTTAACATTTAAGGCACTTACTGCAAAGCCAAAGGACACAGGTTTGACTTCCTAAGACCCACGTAAGCCAGATGTACAAGGGGGCACATGTGTCTGGAGTTTGTCTGTAATGGCTGGAGGTCCTAGCATGCCCATTCTCTCTCTCTCAAATAAATAAAAATTTAAAAATGTGCGCACGCGCGCGCGCGCACACACACACACACACAAACACAAACACAAACACATCTCTCTCCTTTGTATTACACTGAGCAAAAGAAGAGTGGCTCTCTTGAGCCACTAGCATGCAGAGCTGCTGGCCCCCATCTCAAGAACCAGGAAAATCACAGCACAGCGGAGTCTGAGGCAAATCTGGGCTACACAACAAAACACTTTCAAAAAAACCAAAGAAAAGGAGTGCTAGAGACTCTCTCAGTGGGTAGGTAAAGTGCTGGCCTCACAAGTATGAGGACCTGAACTCAATCTCCAGAATCCATTAAAAGAACGAAAAAAAGGGCTGGAGAGATGGCTTAGGGGTTAAGGCGCCTGCCTCCTAAGCCTAAGAACGCTGGTTCCAATCTCCAGGACCCACGTTTAGCCAGATGCAAAGTGATGCAAGGGCGTAATGCCGCACGTGACCACAAGGGAGCACACGCACCTGGATTTTGTTCTCAGCAGCTGAGACACTGCTGGCGTGCCCATCTCTGTCTTCTCCCTCTCCTGCTCCCTCTCTCTCTCTCCAAATAAAAAATTTAAAAAAATTTTTTAAAAAGAAGCAAAAGGGGGACTGGAGCATAGACAGGAGGATCCCTAGGGCTCACTCTAGCTAATCTAGTGAAACTGGTAATCTCCAGGCCAATGAGAGACCCTATCTCAAAAAGAGGTAGATAGTACAAAGATAGGAGGATCACTGTGAGTTCGAGGACACCCTGAGACTACATAGTGAATTCCAGGTCAGTCTGGACTAGAATGAGACCCTCCCTCAAAAAACCAAAAACAAAACAAAAAAAAGAGGTAGATGGCATTCCTGAGGATGCATTAGAGGTTGTCCTGTGGCTCACACATATGCACAGAGCATTTATACCCATATGAACACATATACACACAACACAAAAATTGAGGAAGGGGAGGGAGAAAGTGCAGGCCAAGTGGACAGAGTACCCTGAGGTCCTAGCTGCTCAAAAGGTCAAGTCAAAAAGATTGCCAAACCCAGGATTTCTGGATTTTTTTTTTTTTTTTTTGAGGTAGAGTCTTGTTCTAACCCAGGCTAACCTGGAATTCACTACATAGTCTCAGACTGGCCTTGAGCTCATAGCGATCCTACCACCTCTGTATCAAGTGTTGGGATTAAAGACATGTACCACTACACCCAGCTGCATGAACCAAGGATTTTGAGGCCAGCCTGGGCAACACAGTGAAACCCTGTGAAGCATGGTGAAACATGACTATTGCCCCAGCACTTGAAAGGCAAGAGTTCTAGGCCTGTCTAGGCTACAAAATGAGACACTATCTCAAAAATGAATAAATTGGGGGATGGATTCAGTGACAGAATACTTGCTTTGTATGTCCCATCCCCAAGCACCACAAAAAAAAAAAATAAAAACAACAAATGAGGGCTGGCTGGAGTGATGGCTTAGTGTTTAAGGCAGTTGCCTGCAAAGCCAAAGGACCCAGGTTTGATTCCCCAGTATTCACATATAGCCAGATGTATCTGGAGTCTGTTTGCAGTAGCTAGAGGCTCTGGGATGCATACTCTCATTTTCTCTCTCCTCTCAAACAATTAAACAAATAAAATACAAAAAGAAACACAAATGAGCTGGGCGCTTTAATCCCAGCACTCGGGAGGCAGAGGTAGGAGGATCACCGAATTTGAGGCCACCCTGAGACTACATAGTGAATTCCAGGTCAGCCTGGGCTAGGGTGAGACCCTACCTTGAAAAACAAAAAACAAAACAAAAAAAGAGAAAGAAATACAAATGAAGATATCCACTGTTTTCAAGAACAAATAAATGCATATCATTATTTGGTCTTTTTCTTAGGTTTTTCAAGGTAGGGTCTTGCTCTAGCCCAGGCTAACCTAGATCTTATGGTGACTCTCCTACTTATGCCTCCTGAGTGCTGGAATTAAAGGTGTGCTTCACCACGCCCACTTATCTGTGTTTGTTTGTGGTTTTTCAAATTCACCATGTAGTCTCAGGGTGGCCTCAAACTCAGTGATCCTCCTACCTCTGCTTCCCTAGTGCAGGGATTAAAGGTGTATACCACCACACCTGGCTCTAGTCTTGATTTTTTTTTTTTTTTTTTGGTTTTTCGAGGTAGGGTCTCACTCTGGTCCAGGCTGACCTGGAATTAACTATGTAGTCTCAGGGTAGCCTCGAACTCTCGGCGATCCTCCTACCTCTGGCTCCTGAGTGCTAGGATTAAAAGGCGTGCACCACCACGCCCGGCTTCTAGTCTTGATTTTTTGATCCTCCTGCCTCAGCCTTCTAAGAGCTAGGATTCTAGGCCTGTGCCACCTGCCTGGCCAGGTTACAAATGTCACTTTATGTTCTTAAAGCCAGAAGACAGCTTGGGCTCTGTATGTTTAACTGTAATGCAGGAAGCGGAGAGTTCCTCTGGCAGTCATGGCTCCCAAACATCAGGAAGATGGAGTGCAGCACTCTGGTAGCCTCCACCTTGGGCTCCTGCCCCAGCTCAGGGTGTGGCCAACCCACCAGGAGGTCCTGGTGGTTAGGAGGCAACACTAGGAAATGAAGCCCACAACACTGCAAAAGGGCCTTGAGCCCTGTCAGGTACTTGGAGCCCGAGGCATAGGTTGGCGGACTTGGGGATAGCAGGAAAAGGCACTGCTGCAGTTCCAGCTTTCCATCACCAACCTGGACAACAGGTCACATCTAGCCATCCCAGCAATGGGGAGGTAGAGGCAGAAGGATCACAAGTTTAAGGCCAACCTAAGGTCCATAAGACTCTTAAAAATCAAAAGACAAGCCAGGCATGGTGGCGCACGCCTTTAATCCCAGCACTCAGGAGGCAGAGGTAGGAGGATTGCCATGAGTTCGAGGCCACCCTGAGACGACATAGCTAATTCCAGGTCAGCCTGGACCAGAGTGAGACCCTACCTTGAAAAACCAAAAAATAAAATAAAATAAAAAATCAAAAGATGGGAAAGGTGTGGTGGTATATACCTTTAGTCCCAACACACACTAACAGTGCATAATGAATTCCAGGAAAGCCTGGGCTAGAGAGAGACCCTACATCTGAAAAAACACCCCCCCCCCAAAGAAAAGACAGAAGACAGGCAGGGCATGGTATCATATGCCTTTAATCCCAGCACTCAAGAGGCAGAGGTTAGAGATGTTTGAGGCCAGCCTGGCATTACAGAATGAGTTCCAGGTCAGCCTGGGCTAGAATGAGATCCTACCTCAAAAAAGTGGGGGGGGGTGGGAGGGGAGACTAGGGCAGATAGCTCAGTGATTAAAGGCACTTGCTAGCAAAGCCTGTTGACCCAGGTACCCCAGTATTCCTGTAAAGCCAGATATACAAAGTGACACACTGTGTCTGGAGTTCATTTGTAGTGATAGGAGGTCCTGGCATGACCACTCTATCTTCTCTCTCTCAAAAAAGAATTTTTATTCTGTTTTTAGATTTTGACAAGAATGTATTTTATTTTTTCAGAAAAAGTTCTTAACAGGGCTGGAGAGATGGCTTATCAGTTAAGGCGCCTGTCTGCTAAGCCTAAGAACCAGGCACAAAGTGACGCAAGGGCACAATGCTACACTTGCCCACAAGAAGGCGCATGCATCTGGAGTTTGTTCACAGTGGCTAAGAGGCCACTGGCGCGCCCATTCTCTGTCTCCCTCTCCTCTCTCTCTCAAAAAAAGTTCTTAACAAAAATATATTGTTCTATTATCTTAAAAATACAGTTTTAAGCCGGGCGTGATGGTACACACCTTTAACCCTAGTACTCGGGAGGAAGAGGTAGGAGGATCGCCATGAATTCAAGGCCACTCTGAGAATACAGAGTGAATCCCAGGTCAACCTGGGCTAGAGTGAGACCCTACCTTGAAATATCAAAAAAAAAAAAAAAAAAAAAAAGAAAAAAAAAAGAAACAGTTTTAAGAGAGCAAAAATTGAGTCGTTATAATCCACTACAGGTTTTACAAACAGGAAAGAGAGGAAGACGTCAAGAGAGTGGACTTCCTTTAAATACCAAAATGTTCATTTCAATAGCTTGACTTTTTCTTTTAATATCTTAAAGGCAGGATTCTTGCTGATTTTCTTATTGAAGATGGCCAGGAGCTCCTCGTCAGACATGTGCTGGTTTTTTGTCACCATGTGATAATGGGCTATAACCCTTTTTTTTTTTCCCCCAGCGTTTTGATTGCTATTTTGTTGTCCGAGGCCTGTTTGAGAACTGCTTTAATGGTTCCCTTCATCATTCCAGAAGTCTTTGCCACAGTCAACACAAGACAGACATTCACAATTTCTGCAAACACATGCCTTTCCACTTGTAACTTCTTCACTGATTTGCCACATGCATTGCATGTAAAAAATACCATTATTAGCTAAATGATTAAATATCCTTTTTTTTTGGGAGAGGGGGTTCAAGGTAGTGTCTCCCTTTAAGCCAGGCTTACCTGGAATTCACTCTATTCTCAGGGTGGCCTCAAACTCACGGTGATCCACCTACCTCTGTCTCCGAGTGCTGGGATTAAAGGCATGCGCCACCACGCTGGGCTAAATATTCTATTACTGAAGATTGGTTGTAACTCTTTTTTTTTTTTGGGGGGGGGGTTTTCGAGGTAGGGTCTCACTCTGGTCCAGGCTGACCTGGAATTAACTATGTAGTCTCAGGGTAGCCTCAAACTTATGGTGATCCTCCTACTTCTGCCTCCTGAGTGCTGGGATTAAAGGCGTGTGCCACCACACCCGGCCCTGGTTGTAACTCTTATCCCTTGTCAGTGCTTACAGTTCTCAGATCTTTCATCCTCAGTGCTCTCAACTTTGAGAGCTCCCAAAGTGAGAGAGAAGGGCCTTGTCCTCAACAGGCAGCAAACCTTAAAGCCAGAACTCTAGAGACCAACCATCATGGTTACCAAGATGAAATGGTCACTCTGACTCGAAGACTCCACTTCCCTAAGGGCACCAGATTGAATGGATCTCCGGCTGGCTTCTGCTCCACATGCGCATGCCAGGTACACAGCCTTCGGCCTCCCCGTCCTCCTTCCAAGCCCAAAAAATATTAAGTTTTTAAAAAAATTTTTATTTATGTGTGAGAAAGGGACAGACAGAGAATGGGTACACCAGGGCTTCCAACCACTGGAAACAAACTCCAACCACATGTGCTACTACCTTGTGCATCTGGCTTACATGGGTCCTAGGGGATCGAACCTGGGTTCTTTGGCATGGGTCCCCTAGCATCATGAAGGTTCCTCTGGAGACTAGGCCAAAATAAAAGATTTTCCTCCCATCAGATGCTTTTGATCAGGTGCTTTATCCCAGCAACAAGAAAAAACTACAGCATCACCTGAGGGAAAAAAATGTAATCTCAAGGGCCACACCTGTCTCCAGTTGCCAAACAACCAATGGGCAAAAGCAGGTTCACTCTTGACTCCAGCAGCAAAAACAGGCCCTCAAGAAAAGATGCTCACGTACAACAAAATCCAAGGTGGTGAACAGCCCCTAAGCCCGCAGCCACCATGCCAGGACCCAAGAGGCCACAATATAGGTAGAAAAAAGAACCTTCCTCTAGTAAAGTTGTCAATGCCTTTAAGTACGAATGAGTAAAATAGCATCTGGGACCACTCACTTGGGAGAAGCCAAAATGGAAAGAGGGGAAGATGTTGATTAGGTGGGGTCCCATAGCCACCACCAAACATTGTCAGGCTCCATCTGCTCTGGTGCTCTACTAACACTGCAAAGGAGGGAGGAGGGTCTACAAACCTCGTGCCACAAAGTGTCCCACCACTCACTCCTCCGAACACCTGCATCCTTCAACCAGAAACCAGGGTTGATGGTACCTCAGAACACTTCAGGGGGTTTCAGTACTGTCCTTCCACCTAAAACAGCTTGGGTCTAGTGCCTCCAGGAAAAGCATGAGGAGCCAGGGGCACCAGACTCAGCACAGGGCAACAGTGACAGGGACAGCTGCATCCATGTTGTGAACTGTACAGCTTCTTAAATTAACTATGGGTTGTGAGTCTATATAGGGTCTTGAGAAATCTGGCAACAGGGGCTAGAGTGATGTCTCAGTGGTTAAAAGTGTTTGCTTACAAAGCCTGGGGTCCAGGTTCGATTTCCCAGTACTCAAGTAAAGCATGACACACAAAGTGGTACATACATCGGAATTCATTTGCAGTGAGTGGCTATAGGCCCTGGAACACACATTCTCCTTCTCTCTCTCTTCCCCTCCCTTTCCCCACCCCTCTCAAATAAGTATACAAGCTGGGCATGGTAGCGCATGCCTTTAATCCCAGCGTTCGGGAGGCAGAGGTGGGAGGATCACCATGAGTTCAAGGCCACCCTGAGACTACATAGTGAATTCCAGGTCAGCCTGGGCTACAATGAGAGACCCTTTCTTGAAATAACTTCCCTGAAAAAGTACATAAAAATATATTTTTATGGGGGCATACATCTTTATTCCCAGCACTTGGAAGGCAGAGGTAGGATGGGGAGATGGCTCAGTGATTAAAGGTGCTTGCTTTCAGAGCCTGTGGCCAGGGTTCAATTCCCCAGTGCCAATGTAAAGCCAGATGAACAAAGTAGCACATGAATCTAGAATTTGTCTACAGCAGTAAAGGCCCTAGTGTACCCAACTTCATGCTCTCTATCCTCACAAATAAAAAAAAAATTAATATATTTAAATTTGGCAAGAGTGAAAACTTTCTGATCATCTAATGATCAAAATAAAATGTGTAATGAATGAATCCAAGGTTTCTGTCAGTGCTCACCATTGTTGCATAGTGCAATTTCACTGCAGTCTAGGTTTTGAACACCACTACATATTTTCCTGCCACATGATCCCAATAAACAATGCCTAAACACCTTGGATCAGAGCAGATACTATTGTTAGGCTATGGATAGGAGTTTTTTAATATACATACGAAGTTTTGTATGTGTCTATGTCTGTTCATATGTGTGACTGTAGGCACACACATGCCAAGCTAGCTGGCCTATGAAGATCTCCTGCATGCCTCTCCCTTTTCACTGTAGGCATGCTGGCATTACAGACAGTAGTGCTACAGCATCCAGCTATACGTGGGTTTTAGGGATCAGAACTCAGCTACTTGTACATGCAAGTGCTTTTTCCAATGGGTCATCATCGCAGCCCAAAGCCCTTTTTTTTTCTCCTTTTTTTTTCCCCCTGAGGTAGGGTCTCACTCTAGCTCAGGCTGACCTGGAATTCACTATGTAGTTCTCAGGATGGCCTCGAACTCAAGGCGATCCTCCTACTTCTGCCTCCCGAGTGCTGGGATTAAAGGCATATGCCACCACGCCCAGTCCTTTTTCTCCTAATTTTTATTTATTTGCACATGTATGTGCATGTATGTGTGTATGTGAGCCACCAGGGCTTCTTGTCTGTACAAACACTTCTACCACATTTTTGTTTTTGCTTTTTCAAAGTAGGGTCAGCCTCACTCTAGGACAGAATGACTTGGAACTTGCTCTATAGTCTCAGGCTGGCCTCAAACTCATGGTGATTCTCCGACCTCTGCCTCCCAAGTGCTGGGATTAAAAGTATGTACCACCACAACTGGCTATCCACCACTTTTTGTGTTGTCTGGCTTACATGGTGGTTGGAGAACTGAACACAGGCTGCAAGCTTTGTAATCATGAGCCTTTAAGTGCTGAGCCATATTTCCAGTGCCTGAGCCTAAAGTTTTATGCTTTTACAGAAACATAATGACTTAATTACAGAAAACAAAGATTTTTAAAACTTTTCTGCAGTCATTCCTCACATGTAAGTATCAAATTAGAATTTCTGATTAGGGACTCAATGGGTATAGTACCTGTCGAGCATGCACAGAGCACTGGGTTTAAGCTCCACCACTACATAAACTGGGTGTAGTAGCACACAACTATAATCCCAGCACTCTGGAAGTGGAGGCAAAAGGATCAAAGTTCAAGGTCATCCTCAGCTATACATCTAGTTCAAGGCCAGATTAGTTTACAGAAGACCCTGTCTCAAATAAAATAATATTTCTTTGGATTCTATCGTGTTAGAATAATTAGACAGACAGACAGTAGTGCTATAGCATCCAGCTATACATGGGTTTTAGGGATCAGAACTCAGCTACTCGTACATGCAAGTGACTCAGGCCGGGTCTTACTCTAGCCCAGGTTTACCTGGAACTCACTTTGTATTCCCCAAGTGGCCTCAAACTATTAGCGATCCTCCTACCTCTGCCTCCTACCTCTGCCTCCAGAGTGCTGGGATTAAAGGCATGCTTCATTACTCCCAGCTTTAAAACATATTTTTATTGGGCTGGAGAGACGGCTTAGCAGTTAAAGCACTCACCTGCGAAGCCAAAAGACCCAGGTTCAATTCCCCAGTACCCTTGTAAGCCAGATGCACAAGGTAGCACATGCACCTGGAGTTTGTTTACAGTGGCAAAAAGGCCCTGGCATGCCCATTCTCTGTGCCTCTTTCTCTCTCCCAAGTAAGTAAATAATTTTGTTTGCAAACAGAGATAAAAAAGAGAATAGGCATGCCAGGACCTTCTGCCATTGTAAATGAACTCCAGATGCATGCATGTCACTCTGTGCATCTGGCTTTATGTCCTGGGAAATCAAACCCAGGCCTTCAGACTTTGCAAACAAGTACATTTAACTTAACTGTTCAGCTATCTCTCCAATAGAGAATGTTAAAAATTGCTGGGATGGGAAGATAAAGTGCTTCCTTGCAAAGTCTGCAGGCCCAGGTTCAATTCCCCAGTACTCACGTAAAGCCAGATGCAAAGTGGCACATATGTCTGGAGTTAGTTTGCAGCAGCAAGAGGCCCTAAAGCATCCACACTCTCTCCCTCTCAGCAAATAAAAAATAAATTTTATGGTTGGAGAGATGGTTTAGTGGGGTTAAGGCACTTGCCTACAAAGCCAAAGGACCCATGTTTGATTCCGAAGGACCCGCATAAGCCAGATGCACAAGGTGGTACATGTGTCTGGAGTTTCTTTGCAGTAGCTAGAGGCCCTCGGTGCCTATCTCTATCTATCTATCTATCTATCTATCTATCTATCTCTCTCTCTCTCTCTCTCTCTATATATATATATATACATATATATACATATATATATATATATACATATATATATACATATATATCTGCTTCTTTTTCTATCTCCCAAATAAATAAAAATAAAACTTTTTTTTTAAAGTTGGGTGTGGTGGTGCATGCCTTTAATCCCAGCACTCAGGAGGCAAAGATAGGAGAACTGCCATGAGTCTGAAGCCACCCTGAGACTACATAGTGAATTCCAGGCCAGCCTGGGCTAGACTGAGACCCTACCTAGCAAAACAAACACACACACACATGTGGAGCTCCATTACAGTAGCTGGAGGTTCTTGCACACCAATTCTCTCTCTCTCACTCTCATAAAAAAGAAACAGGGGGCTGGAGAAATGGTTTAGTAGTTAAGGCATTTGTCTGTGAAGCCTAAGGACCTTGGTTCAATTCCCCAGTAACCATGTAACCACGTAAGCCAGATGCACAAGGGGGTGCATATGGCTGGAGTTCGTTGCAGTGGCTGAAGCCCTGGCACGCCCATTCTCTCTGTCTCTTCCTTTCTCTCTTTCAAATAAATAAATAAAATATTTAAAAGAAAAAATGAGGGCTGGAGTGATGGATTAGTGGTTAAGGCACTAGCCTGCAAAGCTAAAGGACCCAGGTCCCATATAAACCTGATGCACAAGGTGGTACATGTATCTGGAGTTCGTTTGCAGTGGCTGAAGGTCCTGGCATGCCCATTCTCTCTCTATCCTTCCCCTTTCTCTCTCAAATATAAATATAAGTATAAATAAAATATTTTTTAAAAAGAAGAAAAAAGAAGCTGGGTGTGGTGGTACATACTTTTAATCCCAGCACTCGGGAGGCAGAAGAAAGAGAATGACCGTGAGTTCAAGGCCACCATGAGACTACATAGTGAATTACAAGTCAGCCTGGGCTAGAGTGAGACCCTACCTAGCAAAACAAACAAAAAACCAGAGAGCCATTTCACCTCCACACACTTCACCTATATATATGGCATCCACTTTCCAGCTTATGTTCTTGCTCCCCAGGAACACCAAGAAAGGTGGCTGTGCAAGCTGCCACTGCAGGCCATGAAAATGCTGTGAGGAAGGTGGCCTGGAGGCTCCAGCTTCTGCTAATGCCCTGAAAGTCATCATGAAATTTCTAAGGGAAGGACTGGACCAAACTCAACTCAAAAACTTTTGCTTTTTGAGACAGGGTCTTGCCATGTAGCACAGATACACTTTTCATTATGAAAAGTTTCAAACACATCCCAAATCAATGAGACCAGTATAATGGATGGCTTGTGACCATAATCCAAGTCCCATGTCCACTGAGGACCAGATTCATGTCTTCCACATCCACACTAGCTTTTGGGAAGCCAATCTTTTGAATATGCATTCGTTGATACCTCCTACAGTTTTGACAAACATCCCTCAATCCTTGTTATTTTTGCCTTTCCCCACTTCTTTGCAATCATAGATTCAAAAAACCAGGTGCTCCCTCCCCCTTCTGGTTTTCCGAGTTTGGGTCTCCCTCTAACTCAGGCTGACCGGAAATTCACTATGTAGTCTCCGGCTGGTCTCAAACTCACAGTGATCCTCATACCTCTGCCTCCCAAGTGCTGGGATTAAAGGTATGTGCCACCATGCCCAACTAGGTCATTTGTTTTGTTTCCCACAGTCAGGTGTTGTGGGTGACATCTCTGTGCTATAACTTGGCATATGCCCCATTTCCCAGAAACTAGTCCATGAGAGGATCAATGCACTTCCCTCTGAAATCTTACAGTGCCTGCTCGGGAGGCTGTTGACCCCGAGGCTGGCTGGCTGTACCCCTTTTCCCAATTCTTAAGTGTCTGCAAAATTATAAGCTTTAAACTATTTTTATTTATTTACTTGAGAGAGAGAAAATGAGGATGTATGGGTTTGCCACTGCAAACCAATTCTAGACACATGAACTTTACCTAAGAACTGGGGAATTCAACGGAAGACAACAAGCTTTAGAAGCACATACCTACCTTTGAGCCATTTCCCAGCCCATACAAACTTGATAAAGTTCTACTGCCTATAATTCTCAGGTTGGTCTCGAACTCACAGCAATCCTCCTACTTCTGCTTCCTGAGTGCTGGGATTAAAGGTGTATACCACCACGCCTAGCTTTTTGGGAGTTTTTAAAATTTATTTGGGGAACACCAGCATGGTAGCACACTCCTTTAATCTCAGCACTCAGAAGGCAGAGGTAATGAGGATTGCTGTGAGTTCAAGGCCACCCTGAGACTACATAGTGAATTTCCAGGTCAGCATGGGCTACAGCGAGACCCTACCTTGAACCCCCCGCCCAAATAATAATAAATAATAATAATAATAATAATAATAATAATAATAATAATAATATAAAGATGGTTCAGTGGTTAAAGGTGCTTGCTTGCAAAGCCTGATGATCTAGGTTAAATTCCCCAATAACCAAGTAAAGTCAGATAGATGCATAAAGTGGGGCATGCACTTGGAGTTCATTAGTAGTAGCAACCTTTGCAAGCAAACACCTTTCTTTACTTATAGAGAGGCAGGGTCTCACTTTGTTGCTGAGGATGGTCTAGAACAATCTGCCCACAACAATGGCCCACAACAATCTGCCTGTCTCAGCCTCCCAGGAAAATGGGAAAAATACAGTGGGACTTTGTTGGGTTTTATTTCTTGGTTTTGGTGGATGAACCCAAGGACTCACACATGGTAGGCCACTACTATACCCATATCACACCCAACCCATAGATTCCATAATGCACCCACCCAGAGACTTCTTGTTCTTGATTCTGATCACCTGTCCCACCCTTCCTTAGCCAAAGGGGTCCCCATAGACCCTTCTAACACAATCCAGTTAGTGTCTTACACAATTACTATGCTCCCAATGTAGATTCAAAAGTAAATCTGATGTTCACTTTTATTTTAGTACTGCAAATTTTTTTTTTGGGGGGGTGGGGTTAGAGGTAGGGTTTCACTCTAGCCCAGGCTGACCTGGAATTCACTATGTAGTCTCAGGGTGGCCTTGAACTCATGGCGATCCTCCTACCTCTACCTCCTGAGTGCTGGGATTAAAGACAGCCGTGCACCACCACTCCTGGCTAGTACTGTGATTTTATTTTATTTATTTTATTATTTATTTATTTATTTATTTATTTACTTTGGTTTTTCAAGGTAGGGTCTCACTGTAGCCCAGGCTGACCTGGAATTCACTCTTAGTCTCAGGGCGGCCTCAAACTCACAGCGATCCTCCTACCTCTGCCTCTGGAGTGCTGGGATTAAAGGCGTGAGTCACCATACCCAGCTTCTTTTTTCTTCTTTTTTAAAAGACCCTACCTCAGCCGGGCGTGGTGGCGCACGCCTTTAATTCCAGCACCCAGGAGCCAAAGGTAGGAGGATCACCGAGAGTTCGAGGCCACCCTGAGACTACATAGTTAATTCCAAGTCAGCCTGGACCAGAGTGAAACCCTACCTCACAAAAACAAAAAAAAAAAAAAAAAAAAAAAAAAAGACCCTACCTCAAAAAACAAAACAAAACAAAAACAAAGGTGTGGCTAGTACTGTGATTTTAATCTTGCATTTCCTTCTGTGCTCGAATTTTTGTTCTTAGACAAAAGTTGTTTTCTCCAATCTCCAATAAGAATAATAGAAGCATTTTTACACTGAAACCAAAATTATGACTCCTAAAACCAGCTTTACAAAACTTCTGTTGGGGCTGGGGTATAACATAGTGATAAGAGTACTTGCATACCATGTGCAAGGCCCAGGGTACCATCCCAGCTCCTCAAAACTATCATGAGAAACTGGGAAGGCTGCTCACTGGGTAAAATATTCACTGTTCAAGCATGACAACCTAAGTTTGAATCCCTAAAGCCTATATAAAGCAAGGTACAGTAGTGGGTGTCTGTGATCCCAACCCTCCTACTACACTGAAGTAGATGGGAGGTAGAGACACAAGAATCACAGAAACTAGCCTGGTATATACAACAATGAACAAGAGACCCTGTTTCAGACACTTGAGGCTGTCCTCATGCCATGGTATGTGTAAACCCATGCTCACATACCTACACTCACAAGCACACTCACACACACACATTGACAACTTAAAAAAAATGATCATGAGGGCTGGGGATCTCCATAGTTAAAGGTACTTGCTTGCTTAAGCCTTCTAGCCTAGGTTTGATTCCCCAGTATCCATGTAAACCCAAAATGGTCTGAAGTTCAATAGCAAGTTTGCAGCAGCAAGAGAGGCTCTGGTGCCATTCTTGTATCCTCCCTCCCTCTCCCCATCCCCTCTCACACTTTCTCAAGAAAATAAGTAAAAAATATTTAGTCATGCATGGTGGTGCACGCCTTTAATCCAAGCACTTAGGATGTAGAGGTAGGAAGATCGCCAACATTTCAAGGCCACCCTGAGCTACAGTGAGACCCCACTCTGAAAAACCAAAAAATAAAACGTATACAAGCAAGTGCTCACCAGTATGCTAGGTCTCCAGTCCCATTACACTATTTCATCTTCCTTCAGTTATTTTTTTCCACGTGAGTTCACTTGAGTCCTATCATTAAAAATATCTCCTTCAGGGCTGGAGAGATGGCTTAGTGGTTAAGGCGCCTGTCTGCTAAGCCTAAGAACTCCAGTTTCAATCTCCAGGTCCCATGTTTAGCCAGATGCAAAACACACTTGCCCACAAAGGGGTGCACATATCTGGAGTTCGTTCACAGCAGCTGAGAGGCTGCTGGCAGGCCCATTCTCCCTCTCTCTACCTGTCCCTCTCTCTCTCTCAAAAAAAAAAAAAAAATCTCCTTCAGGGCTGCAAAGATGGTTTAGTGGTTAGAGCACTTGCTTGCAAAGCCAAAGGAACCAGGTTCAATTCCTCAGGATCCACGTAAGCCAGATGTACAGGTCGCATATGTGTCTGAAGTTCATTTGTAGTGGCTGGAAGCCCTGACTGATGTACCCGTTCTATCTGCCTCTCTCTCCTTCCTTCCTCTCTCTCTCATAAACAAATAAATAAATATTTTTAAAAATTAGGGGCATGATGGCTCACGCCTTTAGTCCCAGCACTTGGGAGGCAAAGGATCACCGTGACTTCAAGGGCATCCTGATACTACGGAGTGTGTTCTAGGTACCCTAGGCTATACCAAGACCCTACCTCCAAAATAAAAAATAATTTTTAAAAAAGCAATTAGGGGGCTGAAGAGATGGCTCAGCAGTTAAGGCGCCTGCCTCCTAAGCCTAAGAACCCAGTTCCAATCTCCAGGTCCCACGTTTAGCCAGATGCAAAGTGACGCAAGGGCGCAATGCCACACTTGCCCACAAGGGGGCACACACATCTGGATTTCATTCACAGCAGCTGAGACTGCTGGTGCACCCATCTCTACCTCTCTTCCTCTCCCTCTATCTCCGTGTCTCTCTCCAAAAAAAAAAAAAAAAAAAAAAAGCAATTAGGGCGGGAGAGATGGGTTAGCGGTTAAGGCGCATGCCTGCAAAGCCTAAGGATTCAGGTTCAATTCTCTAGGTCCCATGTAAGCCAAATGCACAGGGTGGCACATGCATCTGGAGTTTGTTTGCAGTGGCTAGAGGCCCTGGTGTGCCCATTCTCACTCTCTCTATGTCTTTCTCCCTCTTTTTGTCTCTAATAAATAAATAAATTAAAATAAAATATCTTTTAAAATTGTTTTTAGCTGGGCGTGGTGGCACACGCGTTTAATTCCAGCACTCGGGAGGCAGAGTAGGAGAGTTGCCATGAGTTTTAGGCCAGCCTGGGACTAAATAGCCCAGGTCAACTTGGGCTAAAACAAACCCTACCTCAGGTGCAGGGAAGGGCCTCCTCCATTCAGGGACTCAGGCCCCATGGAAATCCAGCATGAAAGTGCATAGCAGGCATGTCAGCCCACTGCTTCTGGGTGTAATGGTTTACCCTGTCACAACCCTGATGACAATAAACCTTTGAGAAAGTTCTAGAAAAACAAAACAAAGGTGTGGCTAGTACTGTGATTTTAATCTTGCATTTCCTTCTGTGCTCGAATTTTTGTTCTTAGACAAAAGTTGTTTCTCCAATCTCAATAAGAATAATAGAAGCATTTTTACACGAAACCAAAATTATGACTCCTAAAACCAGCTTTACAAAACTTCTGTTGGGGCTGGGGTATAACATAGTGATAAGAGTACTTGCATACCATGTGCAAGGCCCAGGGTACCATCCCAGCTCCTCAAAACTATCATGAGAAACTGGGAAGGCTGCTCACTGGGTAAAATATTCACTGTTCAAGCATGACAACCTAAGTTTGAATCCCTAAAGCCTATATAAAGCAAGGTACAGTAGTGGGTGTCTGTGATCCCAACCCTCCTACTACACTGAAGTAGATGGGAGGTAGAGACACAAGAATCACAGAAACTAGCCTGGTATATACAACAATGAACAAGAGACCCTGTTTCAGACACTTGAGGCTGTCCTCATGCCATGGTATGTGTAAACCCATGCTCACATACCTACACTCACAAGCACACTCACACACACACATTGACAACTTAAAAAAAATGATCATGAGGGCTGGGGATCTCCATAGTTAAAGGTACTTGCTTGCGAAGCCTTCTAGCCTAGGTTTGATTCCCCAGTATCCATGTAAACCCAAAATGGTCTGAAGTTCAATAGCAAGTTTGCAGCAGCAAGAGAGGCTCTGGTGCCATTCTTGTATCCTCCCTCCCTCTCCCCATCCCCTCTCACACTTTCTCAAGAAAATAAGTAAAAAATATTTAGTCATGCATGGTGGTGCACGCCTTTAATCCAAGCACTTAGGATGTAGAGGTAGGAAGATCGCCAACATTTCAAGGCCACCCTGAGCTACAGTGAGACCCCACTTTGAAAAACCAAAAAATAAAACGTATACAAGCAAGTGCTCACCAGTATGCTAGGTCTCCAGTCCCATTACACTATTTCATCTTCCTTCAGTTATTTTTTTCCACGTGAGTTCACTTGAGTCCTATCATTAAAAATATCTCCTTCAGGGCTGGAGAGATGGCTTAGTGGTTAAGGCGCCTGTCTGCTAAGCCTAAGAACTCCAGTTTCAATCTCCAGGTCCCATGTTTAGCCAGATGCAAAACACACTTGCCCACAAAGGGGTGCACATATCTGGAGTTCGTTCACAGCAGCTGAGAGGCTGCTGGCAGGCCCATTCTCCCTCTCTCTACCTGTCCCTCTCTCTCTCTCAAAAAAAAAAAAAAATCTCCTTCAGGGCTGCAAAGATGGTTTAGTGGTTAGAGCACTTGCTTGCAAAGCCAAAGGAACCAGGTTCAATTCCTCAGGATCCACGTAAGCCAGATGTACAGGTCGCATATGTGTCTGAAGTTCATTTGTAGTGGCTGGAAGCCCTGACTGATGTACCCGTTCTATCTGCCTCTCTCTCCTTCCTTCCTC
Source organism: Orientallactaga sibirica (assembly GCA_036365145.1). NCBI lineage: Eukaryota > Metazoa > Chordata > Mammalia > Rodentia > Dipodidae > Orientallactaga > Orientallactaga sibirica. Next base: position 2,443,606 of record JAEOAD010002758.1, read on the forward strand.
TCTCTCTCATAAACAAATAAATAAATATTTTTAAAATTAGGGGCATGATGGCTCACGCCTTTAGTCCCAGCACTTGGGAGGCAAAGGATCACCGTGACTTCAAGGGCATCCTGATACTACGGAGTGTGTTCTAGGTACCCTAGGCTATACCAAGACCCTACCTCCAAAATAAAAAATAATTTTTAAAAAAGCAATTAGGGGGCTGAAGAGATGGCTCAGCAGTTAAGGCGCCTGCCTCCTAAGCCTAAGAACCCAGTTCCAATCTCCAGGTCCCACGTTTAGCCAGATGCAAAGTGACGCAAGGGCGCAATGCCACACTTGCCCACTGAGGGCACACACATCTGGATTTCATTCACAGCAGCTGAGACTGCTGGTGCACCCATCTCTACCTCTCTTCCTCTCCCTCTATCTCCGTGTCTCTCTCCAAAAAAAAAAAAAAAAAAAAAAAAAAGCAATTAGGGCGGGAGAGATGGGTTAGCGGTTAAGGCGCATGCCTGCAAAGCCTAAGGATTCAGGTTCAATTCTCTAGGTCCCATGTAAGCCAAATGCACAGGGTGGCACATGCATCTGGAGTTTGTTTGCAGTGGCTAGAGGCCCTGGTGTGCCCATTCTCACTCTCTCTATGTCTTTCTCCCTCTTTTTGTCTCTAATAAATAAATAAATTAAAATAAAATATCTTTTAAAATTGTTTTTAGCTGGGCGTGGTGGCACACGCCTTTAATTCCAGCACTCGGGAGGCAGAGTAGGAGAGTTGCCATGAGTTTTAGGCCAGCCTGGGACTAAATAGCCCAGGTCAACTTGGGCTAAAACAAAACCCTACCTCAGGTGCAGGGAAGGGCCTCCTCCATTCAGGGACTCAGGCCCCATGGAAATCCAGCATGAAAGTGCATAGCAGGCATGTCAGCCCACTGCTTCTGGGTGTAATGGTTTACCCTGTCACAACCCTGATGACAATAAACCTTTGAGAAAGTTCTAGAAAAGGACTTGCCAGGTTTTGCTACTGTAAAAACCCCTGTGAGATCCTGGGAACCCCAATTCACCCCATCATTGCTCCCCTCCACAAGAACGTATGAGTGTTTCCCATCAGAAATGCTGTTTCAAAGACTCTGCACCACATATGACTGTCATTACCAAGAAGATAATGCCAGGCTGGGGAGATGGCCCAGTGGTTAAAGGTGCTTATTTACAATGCCTGATGGCCACGGTTCAATTCCCCAGTAACCATGTAAACCCATATGCACAAAGTGGTGCATGCATCTGGAGTTCATTTACAGTAGCAGGAAGCCCTGGTGTGTCCATAATCACTTTTTTTAAAAAATTAATTTATTAGAGACAGAGGGAGGGAGAGGGCAGCTAGAGGGAGAGAAAGAGAGAGAATGGTGCACAAGGACCTCTAGCCACTGCAAACAAACTCCAGACACATGCACTGCCTCGTGCATTTGGCTTATGTGGGACCTGGAGACTCAAACCTGGGTCCTTAGGGTTCACAGACAATCGCTTTAATTGCTAAGCCATCTCTCCAGCCCCACTCACTCTCTTACTATCTGCCTCTTTTTCTGTCTGGGATGGATGGATAGGAGGATAAATACAGGATATATATTAACATTGCTTTTTCCATGAAGCAACTGCTTTCCCAAAGTCACTATCACACATGGCAATGTGTCCCTGTTAAAAAGAGCCTCCCCCAACAACGGGCTGGAGAAATGGCTTAGCGGTTAAGGCATTTGCCTGTGAACCCAAAGGATCCCAGTTTGACACTCCAGGATCCACGTAAGCCAGACGCACAAGGGGCACATGCATCTGGAGTTTGTTTGCAGTAGCTAGAGGCCCTGGCATGCCCATTCCCTCTCTGTCTGCCTCTCTTCTATCTCCCTCCCTCCCCCCCTCTCTCTCTCTGCTTGCAAATAAATAAATTAAAAAATTGAAAAGGAAAAAAAAAAGACTTCAAGAAAAGACCCCCCCCCAACAAGAGAGACTCACATCCATGAACCCTAGCCGGCAATGTAACCTCCATGTGCACACTAAGACAGGACAAGTTTTATGGTCTGTGTATACCTTTGGAATAGCAGGAGCTGCTGGGCATACTGCGGACCAAGAAGGAGGAGAAACAGGCTGAGCCCAGGCCCCAGCTTCAGGAAACATAAATCAAGTTGTGTATGGTGGCATACACCTGTAATCCCAGCACTAGAGAGCCTGAGGCAAGAGGATCACAAGTTGTCTGAGGCTAGCCTGGGCTACAATAGTGAGATCCTATCTCCAACACTTGTCACACTGTGCAGCACAAGCAAAGTCAGAGTGTTTAAATTTCACCCTTCACTACCAATCAGAAGCCATCAGAAGAGGGCGACCCCTCAGCAAGTCACCCACCAACACTGAGACTAGTGGAACACAGTCTGCCCAAGGAAAAAGCTGCTGGGTTCCTCATTTGTTTCCAGGTTCATTGCCCTGGGCCAAAACACTATTTCTAGGCCCCCACAGATGACCTCCACACAAGAACACCTTGTAAGGAACATGCTGGGCAGTGATTAATAAAAGAAAAATTCCAACCATTCAGGGAAGTACTGAGAAATCATGGAAACAGCCAGAGGGCAAAGGGCACTGTCCAGGTTGTCCTCTGCCCCCTCTTCCATCTTCCCTAGGTCTCAGCCCTCCAGCAAGTGACCAATGAGCATGTCTCTTCTTTACCCAGCCCAGGGGTCAGTGAGGGAGGCAACACAGTGCACTGCCTCCCTGTCTTCTCCAGAAGGCAGCCCTCAGCCTCTTCCAAAGCGGGATCAGTTAAGTGTTTGAGGCACTTCCTATTCCAGACACCAGACCCCAGCACTCACCTGGCCTCAGGTCCTGCACACTGGTCCTACCAAGTGGCCATGACCACAGCTCCGTCAAAAGGCAACTTGTGTCGACGTGCTGACCAACCTAAACCAAAGGACAGAGAAACACTGAGTTCTCATGGAAGGGTTCTGAAACATACCATTTTAAAATGTAGTTTAAAAATTAAAATTTTTAAATTTTAAATTAAACTTAAAAATGTCTTCTGGGCTGGGTGTGATGGCACATGCCTTTAATCCCAGCACTTGGGAGGCAGAGGTAGGAGGATTGCCGAGAGTTCGAGGCCACCCTGAGAATACATAGTGAATTCCAGGTCAGCCTGGACCAGAGTGAGACACTACCTCAAAAAAAAAAAAAAAAAAAAAAAAAAAAAAAAAAAAAAAGTCTTCTGGGCTAGGACAGCTCAGTGGAAGTGTATACCTAATGGGGTGAGGCTGGGTGGGGGGAACCTGGGGTTTCACCCCCAGCACCTACAATAAAATAAAATGTTTCAGCCACAGGAACAGTAAAGTTTGCCTCTGCTACTTTCCACAGTGGAGGCAAACTGAGGAATCAGTGTCTACTGCCTCTCAGGGCTGAACCCATACACAGACAAGCAGGAAACACCAATGATCACACAATGATCTTTCCCAAGCCTAACGGTTCAAGATCTCTGTCACCACCACAGTGATAACAGAACAATAATACCCAGGTTGGAAAAGGCAATGACCAGAGGTATCCCATGCTATTTTAAACCACTATCTCTGAACCCCAGGACAGCCTCAGCTATAGTCACAGGATGGAGCCCACTAAATAAGTTAGGGATTCTGGTCTATCTGACATTCAGAAGGGTTACAGAATACATAGGGAGAAGGAAACACCCAGGACTCAGCTAGTTCTCTGATAGATTCCTTTGCCACCAGGAGCAACAAATGTTGTTTCGGATGACTGTGGCAGCTCATTTCCAACCTCAGAGGTAGTCATCTCCATGGGGCTGACAAAGGCCCAGGGAAAAGGAGCTGCTTAGAAAAAAGGTGTTTACTGGTATATAAGCAGCAACTGTATAGATCAAGGACATTCAAGGTCACAGGCAGATGGTCCCAGAACCGCCCCTCAAATGTATGGCTGTCAGCCATCTAGGGCTGCAGGCCAGGGTCTGGAAAGAGTAAAGCAGGCTTTTCGCAGGCTAGCAGTTACCCTGGATGTTAACATCACCTCTTTTGTCATTCTTTGCACCCACATGACAGCTAGGAGCATAAGGTGATATGAAACCTTTATCTTTAAAATGAGTCCACAGCATTCCTGGCTCATGGGTGGCAAGAAACACTCCAACAGGAAAATCTGCAAAGCAGGGATAGGAGCAAATACCAATGAACTCTGCAGAAGATCCTTTGGGCACCTAGAAGCACATGGCCCCCTCTACTGAAACCTAGGTTCCACAACAGACACTTCCAGGGCCCTTTCTGCCAGGCTTCTTTCTGGGTTTGGTTCAAGATGAGAAATCCAATGAATTGTTTCAATAATGCTCCATACTGCTAGGCCCTCTCTACCATGGGCAGAATTCCCAAGCACCTGACACTCTGCAGGACCAAGAAAAACACGGACATTCCAATTTAGCAATGGTTGTACCTGTTTGATGTCATCTGAACCACATGATACAAGTAAGCACACTTACAATCTTGAATCTTCTCCCAGGCTAGCAACAGAGCCCAATTTAGTCTTCTGATGCTGGCAGTGCTAAGCCAATAGCCCCCAGGCAGCTCTGCAACCACTAAAGTAATGGATCCATTGTTCATGGGAAAGAAACTGTCAATTCTTTCCCAAACTCTATAAACTCAATGCAATCCATATCAAAAATCCCCAGATAAGCCGGGCGTGGTGGCGCACGCCTTTAATCCCAGCACTCGGGAGGCAGAGGTAGGAGGATTGCCGTGAGTTCAAGGCCACCGTGAGACTACATAGTTAATTCCAGGTCAGCCTGGGCCAGAGTGAGACTCTACCTCGAAAAACCAAAAAAAAAAAAAAAAAAAAAAAAAAAAAAAAAAAAAACCCAGATATTTTCATAGAAACAATAAACAGATTCTAACATTTATGTGGAGAATAGAAGTGTGGGGTTCCATGATAAGCATTTGCATCGCACTGTCCCTCTCTGTCTGTAGAAAACCTCTTCCAGTCACACAGATCAAGGTCCACACCTGCCTTCTTGGGATTTTGTCAGCCATCCAGCCCAGGCAAAAAATGGCAGCTCTTCCCCTCCTACCCCCCTGTGTAGCCTTGGCTGGCCTCACTGCAGAATTCACTGCCATCCCCTGCTTCTGCCTGCTGAGTGCTGGGATCATAGGTGTGTGCGACCATGCCTGGCTCAATCCTGCTAGCTCTGCCATCAAGTATGTCTGGGGTCCCAGTTAATTCTCACACTGCCAGTGGCTACATCAATCTCCCTGCTAAGACAGGGGCCTGTAAACTGGACTCCTTGCTTTAAACCATTGGCTTGAAAGTTCACTCTGTGAGCTCTCCATTTATCCTGACCCCAGAAGTCAGCCCATTAACCATCCAACCAACCCATCTCTAACTTCTGGCTTCCTGTCCACATCTTGTACATTAGGTATTCTCTCTCCCATGTACTGCGTTTCTATGTTTTTGTTTGTTTCCAGGCAGAGCTAGCTCTGGCTGGCCTTGAACTCCTGGTGATCCTTCTATTTCTGCCTCCCTGAGTGCTAGGGATAAAGGCATGCACCACCACACCACACCACACCACACCACACCACACCATGGCCTTTTTATGCTTAAAACAAAATCTCAGCCAGGTGTAATAGCACACCTTTTAATTCCAGCACTTGGGAGGCAGAGGTAGGAGGATCCCTGTGAATTCAAGGTCAGCTTAAGTAAGACCCTACCTTGAACCCCCCCCCCAAAAAAGAAAATCTCTAAGACATTATTTCAAAGTCATTTATAAACATGAGTGGCATGGCAGGTACCTGCAGTCCTAGCTACTCAAGAGGTTGAGGAAACAGCCCAAGAATTCAAGACAGCCTGGGCAACACAGCACTATCACAGCTCCAAAAAGTGCAGCACTTGCTATTGCTAGCAAGGCCTAAAGACCTGGGCTCATTTCCCTAGTATCCACATAAGACAGACACACAAAGTGGTGCATGGTTATGGAGTTCATCTGCAGTGGCTAGAGGCCCTGGTGCACCCATTCTCTTCCTCTTCCCCTCTTAGGCCCTCTATCTCTGTCTGTCTCTCTGCTTTCAAATAAATTAATTTAAATTAAATACTTTATAACAAAAAGGCAATTCTCTGATCTATACCCCAAATTGAAAGGGGCTTAAAAACATAATTACCATGCCATTGTCACACTCAAATATATAATAACCTTTTAATACTAGCAATCACCCAGCCACATGGCCCTCCTCAAAAGTGACTGTCCTCTGCTGTCCCGCAGCAGGCTAGCACTTTTGCACCAGCTGCTCCCAGACTCTACCACTCTGCCCTGAGGTGCTGAGTGCCCCTCCATACCCCCAGCCCCATCTGCTCAAGTGTTTCTCCTAAGAAGGCTCACTGCACCAACTTTTCCCACTCTCTTATCATGGTACAGCTACTGGGGGTCGCCCTCGCCCCAGCAATACTTCATATGCCCTAGGGCAGGCTGTGTGCCAAATGCCTGGCTTCACTTCAGGCCCCAAAAATGGTATCTGACACATTTAAGTGGTGCTGCATTGAGTATGTATTTGAGCAAATGAGCAGGAACTGTTTTATACTTGAGAAGACACTGGTCTGGAGTCCAGTACAGAAGCCTCCTCCATGTAATTAGTGGGAATTCACCAGCTGCCTAGCCCCAGCAGAGTCCATTTAACATTCCTAGAACAGGGGCATTTCTTGAAAATCAACTGTAATCATGTCTCGTGATCTATCTGCACTGCTTTGCTGTCTGCCTCAAACCAACTAGGTTCAAAGAGCTTTTACTGTTTTTATTTCCAACCCACACATTGTAACAGTATCAAGTAACCCTTAAGTACACAATTACCAGCTCATGAGGGACTCTTTCACTCCCCTGATAAATCATTATGGTTTGGCTTTGACCCTGCACCTGGGTCCTCCAATTGGGTGTGAACACCCTCCCCTACAGCCTACCATGATACCACAATGTCTATGTTGAGGGAAAACCACATAAAGGATGAGAAGGTAGCCATGGTGATTAACAGGAAATCAAGCCTCCAGCTGTGTGGCCTACAGAAGTCTTTTGTTACTGTTTGATCCTCTTTGGTGGAAGGGGCTAGTGAGAATACTTCCTTAACTTTGGGAAGGCTGGGCAGTGCTATGTACAGACACCTAACATCAAACATCAAGGCCTGAGGCTCCAGGTGCCTGCTGTCTTACAGCATAGAAGCAGAGGCACCCACACCTCCATGTGGGCTAAACCTGCAGGGAGTTACTGCATGCCTTACTTTCTAACCACCATCTGTCCTCACTCATGCTTTCTTCACAAAGTTTTCAACCAGGTACACACCCAAATATTTTCTACCTCCCTGGGAACATGCCAGTGGGCCTGAGAGAGGAAGCCCACCTGTATCACTCGCTGCTGCCCTGTCCCCACTCTCTTCTAGACCTACAAAGCCCACCTGTCCTGTACAAATCAAGCATCCCATCCCTTCATAAGGGCTACCTCAGGGCCTCCTCTACGAATGGCCTTGACAGTATACCACCAAATTAGCAAGGAGTGGAACTTACCTCTCCCAGAAAGAAATTGAAGAGGAAGGGGAAAAAAAAAAAAAAAAACAGGTAACTGAGGGCTGGACAGATGGTTTAGAGGCTAAGGTGTATGCCTGTGAAGCCTAAGGACCCAGGTTTGATTCTCCAGGTCCCACGTAAGCCAGATGCACATGGTGGCCCATGCATGCAGGTCCCACATTTGGCCAGACACATAAAGCTACGCAAGGGCGCAATGCTGGACTTGCCCAAAGGATTTCACTCTAGCCCAGGCCTTGAACTCACGGTGATCCTCCTACCTCTGCCTCCAGAGTGCTGGGATTACAAGTGTGCGCCACCACACCCGGCCACAATTCTATGTTTTGTTTTGTTTTTTTTTAATTTATACTTATTAGAGAGAGAGAGAATGGGCACACCAGGGCCTCTAGCCACTGCGAAAGAACTCCAGATGCATGTGCCACCATGTGCACCTGGCTTACATGAGTCCTGGCGAATCAAGCCTCAAAGCGGGGTCCTTAAGCTTCACAGGCAAGCACTTAACGGCTAAGCCATCTCTCCAGCCCCAGCCACAATTCTTAATGTAGCCCAGGCTGGCCTGGAACACCAGATCCTCCTGCCATAGCCTTATGAGTGTTGAGCAATAGAATGCCCTGCACATGCTATGTGTGTGCTCTACCACTAAACTATGCCCCAGCTTCCTAACAGGTGAGGGAGGGATTAGCACCCTATTCAGGCCACCTGTAGAATACAGTTTTCCTGGGTCACAGTCATACTACTACACACCTTGGCTGCCTTTGAGAGAAAGATATTACAGAAACAAGACCAAAACTCTCTGGTCTTGAGTAGTCAGAAGGAAACTTATCAGAGAGCAGTTATGAGCACTGAGGGGCTGCTCATGAAAGGAACAAAGGGGACCCTAGCCACAGTAGCACAAAGCATATCCTGGGGCACAGGCCCCAGATCACTTTGATTCCCCAGGATGTGAGCTGCCCCAGCTCTCCCAGAACTCAAAGACTCATTAGCCCTGTGTCCCTGGGGCATTGGGAACATTTGACTCCAAGACTGGAGATATAGGAAAGCCCCAGAAAATCCAAGGAGATGGTGGAGAAGCTGGCCACCCAGCCCATTCCTGGCAACCCAAGTTAGCCCTAGGAGGGCCATAGAGCCAGGACTCAGATGTCCACTGGGTAGATAGCTGTGTTCCTTGAGGCCTCTGGCTCACCTATCTTCCCTCAGCTATGGTAACCATGGCCAACATTGCCTTCCTCATGTCCTTAAAGACAACCCCCACCACGACACACACACACAGACTGCTCACAGTAATATGCGTGTGTATGTTCACTGTTCCAGTCACCTAACCTTCCCTTGATTCCTCCAACACCTCACCCTGCCTGCCCCTCCACTGTGGATCTTTCATGATGGCTGTCATACTCCTTTCCCTCCACCACTTCTGGTGCAAGCACCTGTTACTCAAGCAAGCAGGCTTTCTCCAAGCAGCTCCTCCCCCACCCATCAGTATACACGATCACTGGCTCCCTGGTATGATCACCAAGAAAGGCAATATGGTGCCCCCTGTGTTGTCAATGCCCCAAAACAATGTTTCAAGAACAGACTTAGGCAAAAACATAGTTATAAACACACTTTATCCATCCTGAACTGGACCACAAGAATAGAAAGAAGGCAGCTCTGTGCTAGGCCTCCCAAGACACAGCTGCTGCTCCAGCCTCCCATGCAGTCCCAGAGGGCCCCAGCCACGGTATGGAAGGGCCTCCTCCCTTTGATCACTGGGAACTGAGAGCTTCCTCAGTGTGGGTGACAATGCCACACCCATTTTTCTCTTTGCAGTGTTGGGGATAGACATAAGGGCCTCCCACCTTGCACAATAGGCAAGGGTTCCACAACACTAAGCTGCACCCTAGCCATGCTCCATTCTCACTGTTGAGGTGGAGGATCCAATCTAAGCCCTCCCCCGACCCCACCCCACCCCACAGTGCTGCCATGGATCTGGAACTCTGTCTTCCTTCAAAAAGACTCCACTTCCACCCCTCCACTACCCTCCCTTCCCCTTTGGTCACTAAACCATCCTATAGGCTGAAGAGTGCCTTGAAAAGCCAACTGAGGCGCTGACATTAACTGCAATTCCTGTGGTGGGAGCTGGCCTCCCTTCCCAAGGCCCTCAGGACCATCTCGAGAACCAAGTGACAGCCCCATCCCACCCCCAATCTAGGTAGGGTATCCACAAGAAGCCACTGCTGCAGGTTTTGTCTAACATAATAAATGTCCCTCCTCAAAATGTGGAAGTCCCATCGGGACACTCCTTTCAACACACTCAACCTCATTGTGGGCAGTCCACACAAAAGGTGGAGGTGAAGCTGGGCGTGCTTGGGAGGCAGAGATAGGAGGATTGCTATGAGTTCGGGTCACCCTGAGACTACATAGTGAATTCCAGGTTACCCTGGGCAACAGTGAGACCATACCCCGAAAAACCAAAAGGGGGGGGGGAGGTAGAAATGCACAGAAACCCCCACACTGAAATGTGCAAAAGCCAGTGTCTCAGGACCAACAGGTGTCAAGAGTTTAATACTGAGGATGCTCACTCAATGTGGACACACTCAAGGACACACAAGGAAACCATCACAAGTAAAAAAGAGGCAGTGGCTAGGATGTGGCTCAATTAGTTGAGTGCCTGCTTAGCATGCATGAAGCCCTGGTTCCAACTTCTGCACTGCATAAGCCCAGTATGAGGGTACAAGTTTATGTGAAAGATCAGAAGTTAAATTCTGATAATTCTTGGATACATAGATAGTTCAAGTTCAAGGCCAGCCTGGGCTACATGAAACTGTGTCTTCAGGGCTGGAGAGACGGCTCAGCAGTTATAGGTGCTTGCTTGCAATGCCTGATGCACAAAGTGACACATGTGTCGAGTTTGTTTGCAGTGGCAGTCCTGGCACACCCCTATGTTCTCTCTCTCTCTCAAATAAATAATAGAATATAAAAAAAAATAACAAGCCGGGCGTGGTGGCGCACGCCTTTAATCCTAGCACTCGGGAGGCAGAGGTAGAGGGATCACTGAGAGTTCGAGGCCACCCCGAGACTACATAGTTAATTCCAGGTCAGCCTGGACCAGAGTGAGACCCTAACTTGGAAAACCAAAAAAAAAAAAAAAAAAAAAAAGAAAGAAACTAGGGAGTGGGCTCAGTGGGTAAAAACATTTGCTGCATAAGCATGAGGGCTGGAGTTTGATCCCCAGCACCCACATAAAAAGCTGGGCACAGCTATGCACACTGGTAACCCTATTCCTATGGGGAAGAGAATGGAGAATGTCTAGGGCTCAGGGGTCAGCCAGTAAAATCAAAAATGGCAGGTCTGGACTGAAGAGATGGCTTAGTTGGTTAAGGAACCTGCCTGTAAAACCAAAGGACCCAAGCTCGATTCCCCAGGACCCACATAAGCCAGATGCATCTGGAGTTCATATGCAGTGGCTGGAGACCCTGGCGCACCCATTCTCTCTCTCCCTCTCTGTCTCTCTCATCTGCTCCTCTCTCTCAAAATAAAAATAAATAAAAAAAATTTTTTTTTAATGGCAGGCCTATGGCTGGGTGTGGTGGTGCATGCCTTTAATCCCAACACTTGCGAGGCAGAGATAGGAGGATTGTTCGAAGTTCCAGTTCCAGGTCATCTTGAGACTACATAGTGAATTCCAGGTCAGCCTGGACTAGAGTGAGGCCCTACCCCGAAAAACCAAAAAAAAAAAAAAAAAAAGGAAGGAAGGAAGGGAGGGAGGGAGGGAGAGAGGGAAGGAGGGAGGGAGGGAAGGAGAAAGAAAGAAAAAAAGAAGAGAAAAGGTAAGCCTGAGTTCAGTGAGAGACTTCATCAAGGAAATAATGTGGAAGAACAATATAGGACACCAGACAATCTAGCCTCATCACGTGTGCACATGGACATGCGTGCACATACCACACCTACTACATACATGCATGATAAAAAATAATAATAATAAGCTGGAAAGATGGCTCAGCACTTAAACGCTTGCAAAGCCTGATGGCCTGGGTTCAATAACCCAGAATCCAAGTAAAGGCAGATGCACAAAGTGGTGAATGCATCTGAAGGTCTGAAGTTTGTCTGCAGTGGCAGGAGGCCCTGACCCGCCATTCTCTCTCATTCTCTCCCCTTCCTTCCCTCTCCCTCTAATTCCCCCCCTCCCCAAGGCAGGGTCTCACTCTAGCTCAGGCTGACCTGAAATCCACTATGTAGTCTCAGGGTGGCCTTGAACTCCATGGCAATCCTCCTGTCTCTGCCTCCCGAGTGCTGGGATTAAAGGCATGCACCACCACGCCTGACTATCCCCTCTAAATATTTTTTTAAAAACTTATTTGGGGTTTGGTAAGAGTGCTTGAATAGCAAGTGCAAGGTCCTGGGTTCAGTCTACAACGCTGTAAAAATAAAATAAACACAAGAGGAAATGACTTCCCCAATGTGGAAAATTGGAGAACTAACTCTCTGTGACACTGTGGGACACACTCACTTTTTGGTACACAACTCCTAAATTCCTCAGTACCCCAAAAATGATAGTTTTGTTAGAGGATCACACAAGCTGGCTGGTGGCTTCAGTTAAGAGGATAGCAATATTCAGCCTACCCTCAACCTCTGGGCAGGAGCAACAGGTGAGAGGTTAAGCAGGTTGCCAATGGTGTCTCATCATGCATTTGTCATGGGACTCGGGAAACACCCAAAGGCACAGGTTCTTGGACAATGGCTACCACAGAGCCATGAAGCTCCTGCAGCAACATGCTTTGCCTTAGCCTCATCTACATCCTCTGCAGCATCCCTTACAATAGACCCATCACAGCAAGGAACACATTTCTCTTAGTTCAGGAAGCCTCTAGAGACATCACCAAGGCCAGAGGAGGGGTCATGGAAAACCTCTGACAGCCAGTCATCAGCAGAACCTGAAGATGGACAAAGGGGGGGGGGATGGCCTTAGGAACTGAGCATGAGTCTGTGGGATCTGCCAGTGCCTCCAAGGAGCCCAGAACTGAATTACAAGATGTCCTGGGCTGCCAAGGGCCCCCTTACTGGGGTCACGGAAGACTGTGGTTAAGGTATAGAAAGAGACTCCCAGCCGGGCGTGGTGGCGCACGCCTTTAATCCCAGCACTCGGGAGGCAGAGGTAGGAGGATCGCCGAGAGTTCGAGGCCACCCTGAGACTACAGAGTTAATTCCAGGTCAGCCTGGACCAGAGTGAGACCCTACCTCGAAAAACCAAAAAAAAAAAAAAAAAGAAAAAGAAAGAGACTCCCCTCTGCCTAACATCAACATGCACTACACTCAGCACAGATGAACAAGCTACAGGAAAGGGTAAGATACCTGAAGTGCCCAAGCAGTGCAGCAGAAAACCCAGCTACTACTCCCTGGTGCCTCTCTCTTTCTCTCTCTCTCAAACTCCCTGGAGGTTTCAGGGAACCTAAGGCCAAACCCCCAACAAGCTGAATGAAGTGTATCCAGATGCTGCCCCTGCAGGTATTGAAGCCCCACAACTTCTATGTTCCAACACTCCAATCCCAAGGCGATGTCACAATGAACCTTCTATAACCTCATACCATCACTATGGTTTTGCTCCCTTTCCCCCAAGCTAGTATTTGGAAGACAGAACATTTTCTTACAAGATGCAAGTTATTTCTAAATTCAGAAAATTTCAAAGTCTTTGTTGTGAGAAAATGTACATAAAATTTATATCTTAAACTTTTAAAAAATACTTTAATTATTTGAGAGAGAGATACAGATATAGGCAGGTAAACAGAGAGAGAATGGGCGCACCAGGGCCTCCAGCCACTGCAAATGAACTCCAGACGTGTGCACCACCTTGTACATCTAGCTTATATGGGTCCTGGGCAGTCAAACCTGGGTCCTTTGGCTTTGCAGGCAAGCACCTTAACTGCTAAGCCATCTCTGCAGCCCAATTTTTTTTTTTTTTTTTTTTTTTTTGGTTTTTCGAGGTAGGGTCTTACTCTAGCTCAGGCTGACCTGGAATTCACTACGTAGTCTCAGGGTGGCCTCGAACTCATGGCGATCCTCCTACGTCTGCCTCCCAAGTGCTGGGATTAAAGGCGTGCGACACCACGCCCAGCTGTTTTTTTTTTGTGCAAGTGAAAGCTAGAAAGAACTGCTGTGCCAGGGTCTCCAGCCACTGCAATCGAACTCCAGACACAGGTGCCATCTTGAACACATGTGCAACCTTGTGCGTCTGGCTTAGGTGAGACCTGGAGAGTTGAACATGAGTCCTCAAGCTTCACAGGTAAGCACATTTTTTTATAACACACACACACACACACAACATACACATTTATTTTAGAAAAAGAGAGAGAGGCAAATAAAGAATGGGCGCCAGCCACTACAAATGAACTCCAGACACATATGCCACCTTGTGCATCTGGCTTACGTGGGTCACAGGAAATAGAACCTGGAACCTTTGGCTCTGCTGGAAAGCACCTTAACCGCTAAGCCATCTCTCTATACACCCCCTACTCTCCCCTCCCCACCCTTTTTTGTTTATTTGTTTTTTTTAAAGGATTTTTATTATTTTTTATTTATTTTTGGAGAGAGAGACACAGAGAGATAGACAGAGAGGGAGAGGGAGACAGAAATGGGCACGCCAGCAGTCTCTCAGCTGCTGTGAATGAAATCCAGATGTGTGCGCCCCCTTGTGGGCAAGTGTGGCATTGCGCCCTTGCCTCACTTTGCATCTGGCTAAACGTGGGACCTGGAGATTGGAACTGCTGGACATTGGAACCAGCACTCTTAGGCTTAGCAGGCAGGCGCCTTAGCCGCTAAGCCATCTCTCCAGCCCTGTTTGTTTGTTTTTTGAGGTTAGGTCTCACTCTAGCCCAGGCTGACCTGGAATTCACTCTAGTCTCAGGCTGGCCTTAAAGTCATACACCCCCATGCCTGGTTCTCCCAACACTGTAGCCAAAGCTGGCTTCGAATTCATGGTGATGCACCTGTCTTGCTTCCCAACTACTATGGCTACCTTATCTAAACCATTTATTTATTTATGTATTATTTGAAAGAGAGAGGGGTAGAGGGAGAGAGAATGGGCACACCAGAGCCTCCAGCCACTGCAAACGAACTCCAGACACATGTGCCATCTTCTACATCTGGTTTACATGAGTCCTAAGGAATCAATTAGGTCCTTTGTAGGCAAGCACCTTAACTGCTAAGCAATCTCTACTGCCCATCTATGGTGGTTTGAGTCAAGTGTCCCCTATCAACTTAAGTGTTCTGAAAGCTAGGTTCCCAGCTGATAGAGATTTGGGAATTAATGCCTCCTGGAGGCAATGTATTGTTGGGGGCAGGCTTATGGGTGTTATGGCCAGTTTCCCCTTGCCAGTGTTTGGCACACTCTCCTGTTACTGCTATTGTCCACCTTATGTTGGCTAGGGGGTAATACCACCCACCCTCTGTTCATGCCATGTTTTCTCCTGCCATCATGGAGCTTCCCCTTGAGTCTGTAAGCCAAAATAAACCCTTTTATCCCCAAAAGCTGCTTTTGGTCCAGTGACTTCTGCCAGCAATGGGAACCTGAGTGCAACACCATCTAACCCTTTTTAAAATTTATTTTATTTTTATTTATTTAAGAGAAAGAAGGACAGAGAGAGGCAGATAGAGAGAATGAGCACATCAGGGCCTCCTGGCACTGCAAATCAACTCCAGACATGGACCACCTTGTGTATCTTGTTTATGTCAGCATGGGGAAATCAAACCTGGATTCTTTGGCTTTGCAGGCAAGCACTTTAACCACTTAACCACTAAACCATCTCAACCATTTTTTTTTTTCAAGGTACAGTCTCACTCTAGCCCATGCTGACCTGGAATTCACTATGTAGTGTCAGGGTGGCCTTGAACTCACAGCAATCCACCTACCTCTGCCTTCCCCAGTGCTGGGATTAAAGGTGTACACCACCACACCGGGCAAAACCTTTTTTTTTTTTTTTTTTTTTTTTTGGTTTTCAAGGTAGGGTCTCACTCTGGTCCAGGCTGACCTGAAATTAACTATGTATTCTCAGGGTGGCCTCGAACTCATGGCGATCCTCCTACCTCTGCCTCCCAAGTGCTGGGATTAAAGGCGTGTGCCACCACGCCCAGCTAAAACCATTTTTAACTATACAGTTTACCATGAATCATGACCTTGTGCACATCAGTAGCATGTCTGGCTCCAAATATATAGATCAGCAGCATTAAAGGTGTCTACACTGTTGTATATTTCCTCTCCCCTCAAAATTTTCATCCTGTGTCGGGCGTGGTGGTGCATGCCTTTAATCCCAGCATTGGAGAGGCAGAAGTAGGAGGATCACTGTGAGATCAAGGCCACCCTGAGACTACATAGTGAATTCCAGGTCAGCCTGGGCTATAGCGAGACCTTACCTTGAAAAAAAAAATTGTATCTCGTAAAACCAAAATTTCATGCTCATTAAAACTCTCACTCTCTGACGCTCTCCCGCCCCTGAACCCACAGCTCTACTGTCTCTAAGGACTTCATGTGAGTGGGATGTGCCCCTTTGCACCTGAACAATTTCACTGACTTTAAGGGAGAGCAAAATGCTTCACCTTTCAGGGCCAGAGCATATAGAAGGGCTGCTGGATACACAGTGCCAAGAATGGCTCTAGAACTTGCTACCTTAGAGCTAGGGTCTCAGCTTTGTCACTGCCACATACACATAACAACACACCACAGACATCACTAACTTTAGAATGCTACAAAGTGAAATGGCTGGAGATATATACTAAAGCCATGGGCTCTGCCCCTCAGTGGACATTACCTGCATCTAAGACTCACAGGAGTCTTCCAGACAAAATCCACGTACAACCAGCACTAGCATGTTTTTCTATCTATATACGCCAGAGGAGCTACAGAAATCAGGCTCCACTTCAGAAGAGCCAGTGAACCCACAAACAAGAGCATATTCACAGCTACCATGTGTGTGTGCTCACACACATGGAGCCAATACACATACATGGCACCTACAAACAAGCACATGCTGGTTTGTGAAAACTTGGCACATGCCAGAAGTACTTCTGCATGATCAGGTCCAAGTCAAGCCCACACCAGCATGCAGAAAGCAATTCTGCTTCAACCCAACAAGCAAGGCAGCCCTGGCAAGTCAACCTGAACACGCACAGCAGAAATTATAGGGGAAAGAGTGGTGGCATCATGGAAGGAAACCCAAATCTGCTGTTAGAGGTCATTCACTGTGCAACCCTTTATGACCACCCACTGCCCTCCCTCCTCCAGGTACTTCACACCTTTTCAAGCCTGCCAGGCAGTACACATAACCCTGGCTACTGCCAGGATGGAGCTGCCTTACCATCCCATCCTCCCAACCCAGGAACACCAGACCTTCCTCCAGAGTATACACCATCTTCAGTGGGGAAGGACAGGGATACCAAGAAGGCTGCAGAGAGGCACTCAATGTTCCACGCTTTCCATGCCAGGTCATCAAGAACCCTCTCAAATGCTGGCAAGTCAGTCTGTTACTAAAGGAAGACAGTGTACCAGGGGGTGTTAAGGAGTTTCATTATCTGGTGGCAGGTGAGGTGCCAGCACTGCCCATACCTGATTTCTTCTATTCTTCATGAATACAGCCAAGCACTATAGGCATTACCTGTATGTGAGTCCTGCAATTAACATTCACAAGGTCCCTATCAACTGCCACCTAACTTGACAGAAGAGAAACCTAAAGCTAAGGGAAGTCAAAGCATTGCCCTGGTCTCACAGGTGTGGCTCACAGAGTACAGGGCTGAAGAGATGGCTCAGTGGATGAAACTGCTTGTCATGGAAGCATGAAGACCTGAGTTCAAATCCCCAGCAGCCACATAAATGTTGGGGATTACAGCCCACCTATAATCACAGTGCTCTGAAGGCAATGACAGGGGGATTCCTGGGGTAAGCTAAGTAGCTAGTCTAGCTAAATCAACAAAGCTCTGGGTTCAAATGAGGGACACTACCTCAGTAAATAAGGAAAACATCAAAGAAAACCTCTACATACACATGTTAGCATCACCTGCCCCCACATGCATAGATACATATGCACACACATTAAAAAAAAAAAAAAAAAAAGATGACCCAGCACTCGGGAGGCAGAGGTAGGAGGATCTCCATGAGTTCAAAGCCACCCTGAGACTACATAGTGAATTCCAGGTCAGCCTGAGCTAGATTGAGACCCTACCTTGAAAAACCAAAAAAAAAAAAAAAAAAAAAAAAAAAAAAAAAAAAAGTGGGCTAGAGAGATGGCTTGGCAGTTGAAGCACTTGCCTGCAAAACCAAAGGACCCAAGTTTGATTCCCCAGGACCCATGTAAGCCAGATGCACAAGGTGGTACAGGGAACTGGAATTCGTTTGCAGTGGCTAAAAGGCCCTGGTGTTCCCATTCTCTCTAACTCTTTATGTCCCCCTCCCTACCTCCCTTCCTCCTACTCTCTCTAATAAATAAACTAATAAAACTTTTTTAAAAATTAAAAAAAAAATAACATGTATAAGCCTGGGACTACAAAGTAAGTTCTAGGTCAGGATAGGATAGAGTCCCTACCTAGAATGAAGAAAAAAAAAAAAAAGACATATATACAAGACTCAATATTTCCCTTCTAAGTATGCTGATTTAACCCTTTAGTGACTCACCAAAACCAGTGCATACAGGCATGTGTCTAAGGACTCAATGACTGTTACATGTCCTGAGGCACCAAGCCTCTCAGTGAGTCCCAAGTGCATAGCCAGCCACCTGGATTCTTCTGACAAGACACTTCAGAGTCCCTGCTTGCCTATACACCACAGGAAAGAGGTGACAGACATTATAAACATTTCCCAGAAAGTGTCATAAACCAGCACCAACCACTATCATATCTAATGATAAGAACACTCCAGGAGGCAACTCCGGGACCCACTGGGACCCACTGGCAGGAGGATCCGGAGTTCAAGGCCAGTCTGAGCTACACAGGAAGACGCTATCATTAAAAGACAAGAGGAGGAGGAGCAGGGCGTGGTGGCACATGCCTTTAATCCCAGCACTTGGGAGAAAGAGGTAGGAGGATTGCTGTGCGTTAGAGTATGCCCTGAGACTACATAGTGAATTCCAGATCAGCCTGAGCTAGAGTGCGACTCTACCTTGAAAAACCAAAAAAAAAAAAAGAAGAAGAGGAGGAGGAGGAGGAGGGGCTGGAGAGATGGCTTAGTGGTTAAGGCATTTGCCTGCAAAGCCTAAGAATCCCAGTTTGATTCTCCAGGTCCCACGTAAGCCAAATGCACAAGGGGGTGCACATGTCTCTCTCTGTCTCTAATAAAGAAATAAATAAAAATAAAATCTTCAAAAAAATAGAAGAGAGGGCTGGAGAAATGGCTTAGCGGTTAAGGCGCCTGCCTGCAAAGCTTAAGAACGCCTGTTCAAATCTCCAGGTCCCACGTTTAACCAGACGCAACAGTGACTTAAGCGCACAATGTTGCACATGCACACAAGGGGTCACTCATGTTTGGAGTTTGTTCACAGTGGCTAAGAGGCCCTGGCATGCCCATTCTCTACCTCTCCCCCCCCCCCCAGACTGTTCTCTCTCTCCTCACCAAAAAAAAAAAAAAAAAAAGAGGGGGCTGGCTGGAGGGATGGCTTAGCAGTTAAGGCATTTGCCTGCAAAGCCAAAGGACCCAGGTTTGATCCCTCAGGACTCACATTAGCCAGATGCACAAGGAAGCACAAGTGTCTGGAGTTTGTTTGCAATGGCTGGAGGCCCTGGCAAGCCCATTCTCTTTCTCTCCCTCTGTCAAAAAAAGAGCCCGGCGTGGTGGCGCATGCCTTTAATCCCAGCACTCGGAAGGCAGAGGTAGGAGGATCGCCGTGAGTTCGAGGCCACCCTGAGACTACAGAGTGAATTCCAGGTCAGCCTGGACTAGAGTGAAACCCTACCTTGAAAAACCAAAAATAAGTAAATAAATAAATATCAAAAAAAGAGGGAGGAAGAAGGAGGGAAAAGGGAAGAGAGGAGGGAGGGGAAGGTGGGAGAGAAGAGGGAGAGGAGAGAAAAGGGAGAGAAGGGAGAGAGAGGTGGAAGAAAGAAAGGGGGTTGGGGATTTAGCTCAGTGGATAAGCGCTTGCCTAGCAAGTGCAAGACCCTGGGTTCAGTCCTCAGCACCAAAGGTTTAAAAAAAAAAAAAAGAACAGAAAGAAAGAAGGGGGGCTGGAGAGATGAATTAGCTGTTTAGACACTTGCCTGCAAAGCTTAAGGACCCAGGTTCAATTTCCCAGTACCCATGTTAAGGCAGATGCACATTGGTGGCACATGTGTCTGAAGTTTGCAGCGGCTAGAGGCCCAGATGCACCCATTCTCTCTTTAATAAATAAATAAAAGAGCTGGGCATGGTAGCTCATGCCTTTAATCCCAGCACTATGTAGGCAGAGGTAGGAGGAAACATGCAAGTTCAAGGCCACTCTGAGACTATATAATCAATTCCAGGTCAGCCTGGGCTAGAGTGAGACCCTAACTACAAGAGAAAAAAAAAGACTAGAGATAGCTTAATGGTTAAAGGTGCCTGCTTGCAAAGCCTGATGATGGCCTGGGTTCCATTTCCCAGTGCCCAGGTAAAGTCAGATGCATAGTGAGTGGAACATGCATCTGGAGTTCATTTACAGTGGCAAGAGCCTTACTTACACACACACACACACACACACACACACACACATCCCTCTCTCTCTCTAAAATATTTATTAAAATATTCCTTGGGCTGGAGAGATGGCTTAGAAGTGAAGGCACTTGCCTGTGAAGCCTAAAACCCCAGGTTCAATTCCCCAGTACCCACATAAGCTAGAAGTACAAAGTGATGCATGTGTCTGGAGTTCGTTTGCAGAGGCTAGAGGCCCTGGCATGCCCATTCTATATACTTCTCTATCAAATAAATCAGGGGAAGAGATTGAATATAGGAACAGTGGGGGGAGGGTAACCAAAATTAAGAGGATATGAATAAGTCATATAGAAACCTACTTTTTTGGACAATGGCACATCCAGAAGCCACAGACTGTTACTAGAAAATTTTCAGTGCCAGGGATAGGATATCTTCCAGTGAGTTGTTAGCCAGGGAGGTCCCTCATGCCTCCAAAACACTACAGGCCACTGCCAAGGCTCTTGATTTCCCACCAGGAATAGATGGTAAGACTCTATTGCCGAAGACTCCACATGCTTGGGTTGCCAAGGTCACTGAGAAACCATGCTGGAGCTGAGTCGAAAATCTCCTCCCTGTAGACCAGCTAATAGAAAGCTGGAAGAAGCTATGTATGCTGCATGCAGCTCCATGGGAGAGAGAGAAGTCATCAGTGCACTGCAAGCCTTAAGTTTGGCCAGCCAGGCCAAATGAGCCAACAGGTACAATAGTGGTATGCCTATTGTGGGGGAAACCAACCACTCTCTAATTGGACTGGAGGCCAGCTCCATGGGAGTGAACACACACCCAATATTGAAAATCTATGACGGAGGAAGTCATGAGCCCCATGCGTATAACGCCTGCTGGTGTCTGGCTAAATTCATATATTATGCTTACCCAACTGCCCGATAAGCACTTTTCTTAATGTTCATACCCATATATTAATGCTACTTTCACTTTCGGTAAGAGAAACTTCTTCTTTTCAGATGGTAGTGACCTCTAGGATGACTCAAAAAGCACCACAAGCCAGGCATGGTGCTGCACACCTTTAATCCCAGCACTTGGGAGGCAGAGGTAGGAGGACTCCGAGAGTTTGAGGCCAGCCTGAGACTACACAATGAATTCCAAGACACCCTGTGCTAGAGTGAGACCCTACCTTAAAAAAAAAAAAAAAAAAAAAAAAAAAAAAGGAGCCGGCATGGTGGCACACGCCTTTAATCCCAGCACTCAGGAGGCAGAGGTACGAGGATCGCCATGAGTTCAAGGCCACCCTGCAACTACATAGTGAGTTCCAGGTCAGCTTGAACTAGAGTGAAACCCTACCTCGAGGAAAAAAAAAAGAATGGCTTAGCGGTTAAGGTCATGCCCGCCAAGCCTAAGGACCCCAGTTCGATTCTCCAGGTCCCACGTAAGCCAGATGCACATGGTGGCGCATGCGTCTGGAGTTAGTCATCAGTGGCTAGAGGCCCTGGCACACCTATTCTCACTCTCTAATAAATGAATAAAAATAAAATCTTTAAAAATCTTTTTAAAAAATAGCACCACAGTGCTGAGAAGAAATGACAGAGGAATGCTTGGCACCAAAGCATTTCTATCACCCCTTTCAAGGCTTGGGGGTCCATTGTGGAAGAGGTAGCAGAAAGGAAGGGTAAGACTCCTTACAATGCACTCTTCCAGACACAAAATGGCCTGGATATCCATGACCTCGCAGTGTCTGGCACTACCTACCCAAGACCCTCATAATAGGAGGAAAAAATGATGACATCAAAATAAAAAGATGATTCAGAGGGGGAGAGGATATGATGGAGAGTGCAGTTGTAAAAGGGAAAGTGGGGGAGAAGGATGAGGGAATTATCATGATTTATTGTCTAATTATGGAAGTTGTCAATAATAATTTTTTAAAATATTTTAGGGGGCTAGAGAGATGACTTAGCAGTTAAAGCATTTGCTGGCAAAGTCAATGGACCCACGTTCAATTCACCAGTACCCACATAAAGCCAGATGCACGTGATGGCACATGCGTCTGGAGTTTGTTTACAGTGGCTAGGGGCCCTGGTGCACCCATTCTCTATCTGCCCCTTTCTCGCTCAAATAAAAAAATTACAACAACAAAAAAAAAAGAATGAAAAAAATACTTTTGGGGCTAGAGAGATGCCTTAGCAGTCGAAGCACCCCAGATTCAACTCCCCAGAACCCACATAAGCCAGGCGCATAAGATGACACATGAACACAAGGTCACGCATGCACACAAGGTGGTGGCCCTGGCATGCCAATTTATATACTTTCTCTCTCATAAAAAGTAAGAGGGGAGCCAGGCATGGTGGCGCACACCTTTAATCCCAGCACTTGGGAGGCAGAGGTAGGAGGATTGCCTTGACTTTGAGGCCACCCTGAGACTACATAGTTAATTCCAGGTAAGCCTGGACCAGAGTGAGACCTTACCTCAAAAAAGGGGGGGGGGGCTGGAGAGATGGCTTAGTGGTTAAGGCATTTGCCTGCAAAGCCAAAGGACCCTGATTCGATTCTCCAGGACCCACATAAGCCAGATGCACAAGGAGCATGCATCTAGAGTTCGTTTGCAGTGGCTGGATTGATGCTCTGGCGTGCTCATTCTCTCCTTCGCTCTCTCTCTCTGCCTCTTCCTGGCTCTCAAAATAAATAAATAAATAAATAGATAAATAGATAAATAAATAAATAAATAAATAAATAAATAAATAAATAAATATTTTTAAAAATAAAATAAGGGGGCTGGAGAGATGGCTTGGCAGTTAAAGCACATGCTTGTGAAGTCTAAGGACCCAGGTTCGATTCTCCAGGTCCCAAGTAAGTCAGATGCACATGGTGGCACATCTATCTGGAGTTCATTTGCAGTGGCTAGAGGCCCTGGCATGCCCATTCTTTCTCTCTCCCCCCTCTCTGTCTCAAATACACGAATAAAATCTTTAAGTAATAAAATAAGGGCTGGTGATATGCTTCAGCAGTTAAAAGTGCTTGCTTGTGGGCTGAAAAGGTTGCCTAGTGGTTAAGGTACTTGTCTTCAAAGACAAAGGACACAGGTTCAAGTCCCCAGAAACCATGTAAGCCAGATGCATAAGGTGGCAGATGCACTTGGAGTTCATTTGCAGCAGCTGAAAGCCCTGGCACTCCCATTCTCTCTAGCTGCCTCTCTCTCGCTCACTCAAATAAATTTTAAAAAATTTAAAAGTAGCTGGGTGTGGTGGTACACACCTTTAATCCCAGCACTTGGAGGCAGAGGTAGGAGGATCACCATGAGTTCCAGGCCACCCTGAGACTACATAGTGAATTCCAAGTCAGCCTGAGCTAGAATGAGACCCTACCTGGAAAAAAAAAAAAAAAAATACAAGTGTTGCTTGCCTTGTCTGATAGCCCAGGCTCAATTCCCCAGTACCTGCATAAAGCCAGATGCACAGATGCACACAAGCACATGCATCTGGAGTTCGTTTGCAGTGGCAAGAGACTCCACCATGTCCCTTCCCCCTCTTCTGTTTGTGCTAAGAAATAAATAAATAATTTTTTAAAGTGTATGTCCAGAGGGCTTCTTGAGATAGGTGATGGGCCAGAGCACACCACAGCCCAGCTCCACCTATATCACCTGCTTCCTCACTTCCCCCAGTCCCCATCGGCATCTCGACAGAGACTACCAGATGCTATGACATTTTGATTCATGGCAAATCCCCAAGACATCTTTCCTGTCTGCAGCTACCTTTCCCCATTTTTAAGCCAGAGTCCTGGCAGGGAAAATTCAACTGTTGTGTGCCCCACCATACCCCAGATCTTCTTGAAGATCCAGGATTTGAAAACATCTGAGCAATGCATGAAATCAGCACACAGCAGCTGTTGGAATACTTCATGTTTCAGAGAAGAAACTAAACTCTCCTAAGACTTTCTGGAAAAATCTCCTGACAAATGTATCCAACCCGAGTCCTGCACACCAGGATAACTGGGAATGTGGCCAGCATATTTGTACATGACAACATTATATCACAAAAGCCAATAAAGTTTGAAACTTCAGGCTGGAGAGATGGTTCAGTGATAAGGCACTTGCCTGCAAAGCCTAAGGACCGGGGTTCCATTCCCCAGTACCCAGGTAAAGCCAGATGCACAATGGCACATGCATTTGGAGTTTATTTGTGGCAGCTGGAGGCCCTGGCACACCCATTTCTCTCTCTCTCTACATACTCTCTCTGCTTGCAAATAAATATTTTTTAAATTAAAAAAAATTTTTTTGAGGTAGGTTCTCCCTCTAACCCAGACTGACCTGGAATTCACTCTAGTCTCATCAAACTCACAGCGATCCTCTTACCTCTGTCTCTGTGCTGGGATTAAAGGTGTGTGCCACCACAACCAGCTGATTTTTTTTTTTTTTAAGCAAAGTCTGACACTTCAAGCCAGATGGCTCAGCATCTGTAATCCCAGCACTGGGGAGGCTGAAGCAGGAAGGTTGCCCCAACTTCTAAGCCAGCATGGGCTAGAGTGAGACTGTCGAAAAGGAGAGAGGAAGGGAGGGAGGGGAGAGACAGACAGAAGATAAAACAGGAGGCCGGGCGTGGTGGCGCACGCCTTTAATCCCAGCACTCGGGAGGCAGAGGTAGGAGGATCACCATGAGTTCGAGGCCACCCTGAGACTATATAGATAATTCCAGGTCAGCCTGGACCAGAGTGAGACCCTACCTCGAAAAAAAAAAAAAAAAAAAAAAAAAAAAAAAAAAAAAAGAAGATATAACAGGAATGGTGGTCTGTGCCTGTCACCCTAGCACTTGTGATATGAAAGCAGAAGGGCAAGAGTCCCAAGCTAGTATGGGCTACATGAAAGTCTCAAAAGACTTTAAGCTGGAAAATCCTCAAAATTTAGAAAATGCAAGCTCCCAAATTCTGGGGTCAGAGTGGCTAGAAAGCTCTTTCTGGGGCTACATTGATGTCCAGGCCCCTCTAACTGGCACCTACCTGTCCTTACTTCTCTGGTGGGAAATGAGCAGAGCAGTATTTTCCTGCACATGCCAGAGATAAGCCATCTATCTATCTATCCATCCTTTAGCACAGGCTGACCTGGAATTCACTATGTAGTCTCAGGGTGGCCTCAAACTCACAGCGATCCTCCTACCTCTGCCTCCCAAGTGCTGGGATTAAAGGCATGCGCCACCACACCCGGCTTCGATCATCAATATTTTATCTTTCAACTATGACTTACCACTCTCTAACCTAGCACAAAGTAGTACTGTGGAGTAGTACTCTTGATTTTACATTGGGTCACACAGACATGCTCTATACTCCTAAGGTTCCCATGTCTCCACCCAAATCAGGCTCTCAGCTCACTGAAGCTTGGAACGGCCACCTGGGGCCAAGGGCTGTCACAACCACACCCACCATCTCCAGGATACAGCTCTCCCCACCTCTGTACCTCTAAAACTCAGGACCCACAAAAATCTCAGTCAGGCATGCTCTTGCCACCCTTCTACTCTTCCCAAGGCGTCCCTCACTCACCCCCTTTCCAGGATATAAGACCTCCAAGGTTAGCCAGGCTATCTCACCCATCATGGGATCCCAGTGCTCAACAGAAGCCAAGCAGAAAAAAAAGATTTCAACAGCTGTCAAACAAGCAGATGAATTGTCCTAACCCCTGGTATTCAGTTAATCCCCACCCAATTTGCCGTGGCATCTCTGGCACCTGTCCTTGCTTTTTATTCTGTCAGGCAAGTCCAGGGACATATGAGCTCTGACCTGCTTCTTGGCAATGGCCTTTTTTCTTCTCCAACTGGATTCCCTGCCCAGTCCCAGCCCACTCTCTCCTATGCAGAAGTACAGCAGACTCCTGAGCCTTTAGGGCAGGAACAGTCCCTATGTAGGGGAATCAACAACAGCCAAACACAGTCTGCTTTCCAGCCATTTCCCAAAAATTCTCCACAAACCCAGACATCCAGGAAGGTGATATAACCATTCCAGCCCTCCCTGTAGCTCCCCAGGATTTCTCTAGGAGCTCCAGGTGCCCAGACACCATGAAAACCAAATCACTCCTCAGTACAGTGGACACAAGGGCAAAGTGGATTGATGTCCTATCACACACCAGGGCAAAGGGAGGCTTCTCATAGCCTGGAGCTGCAACCCAGCCTACCAGGCAAGCTCCACTCTTTACAATGTGGTAACACAAACCTGAGTTGTATTTCACTGCATGAGGCTACTAATAGATCAGGTGTTAAATATCCACATATTAATGTGTACGTATGATCCACTTGGGATGAAAACCAAGGCTCATGCATGCTACATAAGAACTGTGCCCCCAAGTCCCCAGGTTAACTTTTCAAAATAACTCAAAATGGGGTTGGGCATGTGGCTTAGTTGGTAGAGTGCTTGACTAGAACAAAACCCTGGGTTTCATCCCCAACACCATCTAAAGAAGGGGTGGTGGCACACATGTCTATCATCCCAGCATTTGGAAAGTGGAGGTAGGAGGATCAGGAAAACAAAGTCATCATCAATTACATAGTGAATATGAGGTCAGCCTTGGATACAGAAGAAAATGGGGGAAAAAAGGATGAGGTGAAATGGCTCAGTGGTTGTCCCAGAGTTCAATTCCCTAGCACACATGTAAAGCTGATATAAAAAGTGGCACATGCATCTGTCATTCATTTGCACTGGCAAGAGACCCTAATGTGCCCATACACATACACACACAGAAATTCAATATAATTTAAAAAAAAAAAAAAAAAAACGCAGGAGCTGGAGAGATAGCTAAATGGCTAAAGTGCTTACCCATGAAGCCTAAAAACCCAGGTTCAATTCCCTAGAACCCACATAAGCCAGATGCACATGGTGGCATATGCATGTGAGTTCATTTGCAATGGCTAGAGGCCCTGGCATGCCCATTCTCTCTCCTCCTCACTCTTCCTCTCTAATAAATAAATTTTAAATAACAGGTTAGAGAGATAACTCAGAGGTTAAGCAACCTACCTGCATAGCCTAACAAACCCAGGTTCAATTCCCCAGTACCCACGTAATGCTAAATGCACACACATAATGCTAGATGAACAAAGTGGCACATGCACCGAGAGTTCATTTATTTGCAGAGGGCTAGAAGCCCTGGTATCTCCATTCATATTCTATCTCTATCCTTGCAAATAAATAAAAATATTAATAGCCTGAGACTACATAGTGAATTCCAGGTCAGCCTGAACTGGAGTGAGACCCTGCCTCAAAAATACAAATACATATATATATGCCAGGCATGGTGGTGCACGCCTTTAAACCCAGCACTCAGGAGGCAGAGGTAGAAGGACTGCCACAAGTTCAAGGCCACCTTGATATACATAATGAATTGTAGATCAGCCTGGGCTATAGCAAAAACCCTACCTGGAAAAAAATTTTAAAAAAAAAGCTCAGGGGCTGGAGAGATGGCTTAGTGTTTAAGCGCTTGCCTATGAAGCCTAAGGACCCGGGTTCAAGGCTCAATTCCCCAAGACCCACGTAAGCCAGATGCACAGGGTGGCACATGCATCTGGAGTTCGTTTTCAGTGGCTGGAGGCCCTGGTGTGCCCATTCTCTATCTATTTGCCTCTTTCTCTCTGTCTGTCGCTCTCAAATAAATAAATAAAAATAAACAAAAAAAAAAAAAAAAAAGCTCATAAGGATGGAGAGATGGCTTAGCAGTTAAGGCCCCCGCCTGCCAAGCCTAAGAACGCCGGTTCGAATCTCTAGGTCCCACATTTAGCCAGATGCAAAAGTGATGCAAGGGTGCAATGCCGCACTTGCTCACAAGGGAGTGCATCTATTGAGTTCGATCACAGCAGCCTCTCAGCCACTGGTGCGCCCATTCTCTATTGGTGTCTCTCTCTCTCAAATTAAAAAAAAAAAAAAAAAAAAAAAAAGCTCATAGAAGAGCTAAGACAGCTCAGCCATTAAAGGCACTTGCTTGCAAAACCTGCTATCCTGATTTCAATTCCCCAGTACACATGTAAAGCCAAATATGTGCAAAGTGATGCATGTGGCTGGAGTTTGTTTGCACTGTCAAAAGTTTCTAGTGCACCCATATTGGCATTCATTCATTCTCTCTCATAAATAAAATATTTTTTAAAACAATTTAAAAAACTGCCAGGCATGGTATCCAACACCTTTAATCCCAGCATTCAGGAGGCAGAAGTAGGAGGATCATTGTGAGTTTGAAGCCAGCCTGAGACTACATAGTGAATTCCAAGTTAGCCTAGACTAGAGTGAAAGATTACCTCGAAAAAACAAAATCATGATAATAACTCAAAATAAACTGGGAGTGGTAATGCACACCTTTTATCCTAGCACTTGGAGTTTAAGGCCAACCTGGATTTAGAGTCAGCCTGGATCTCTGTGGAGTCAGACCCTGCCTTAGGGGGACAAAAAGGGTTAGGGGGGGCTGGTTGTGGTGGCCCATACCAGTAGAAAATTGGTGAAAAAGGCAGAGGCAGAAGGATCAGGAGTTCAAAGCCAACCTGGAAGGGGGGGGGGAATCTTCAAAACAAGAGATGGGACTAGAGAAATGGCTTCGTGGTTAAGGCGTTTGTGAAGCCTAACGACCCAGGCTCAATTCCCTAGTACCCACAATAAGCCAGATGCACAAGGTGGCACATGCTTCTGGAGTTTGTTTGCTGTGGCAGGAGGCCCTGGCGCATCCCTTCTCTATCTGCCTCTTCTTTCCCCACCTCAAATAAGTAAATAAATCATGTATTTTTTTAAAAAAGAGAGATGTAGGGCTGGAGAGATGGCTTAGCCGTTAAGGTGCCTGCCTGCTAAGCCTAAGAATGTCAGTTCCAATCACCAGGTCCCACGTTTAGCCAGATGCAAAGTGACACAAGGGCGCATGCCCCACTTGCCCACAATGGGGTGCACGCATCTGGAGTTCGTTCGCAGCGACTGACAGGCTACTGGCGTACCCATTCTCTATCTGTCTTCTCCCTCTCTCTGTGTCTCTCTCAAAAAAAAAAAAAAAAAAAAAAAAAGAGAGAGAGAGAGATGTGGAGATTACTCAGCAGTTAAAGGCATTTGTATGCAAAGCCTGCTAGACCAGGTTCAATTCCCCAAACACCCATGTAAAACTAGACAGGCAATCATTTGCAGCAGCAAGAGACTGCAGTGTCCATGACCCCCGCCCCCCCCACACGAAAGTAAAATAAAAGCTTATGGGCTGTAGAGATGGCTCTGCAGTTAAAAGCACATTACTTGCAAAGCCTGTGTTTAATTCCCCATGTAAAATCTAGACATGAAAAGTGGCTCAAGTGTCTGGAGTTTGTTTGCAATTGCAAGGGACCATGGCATGCACATACACACACATATCTGGTATCTTTAAGTATCTGGTAAATATTTGGGGAGGGGGGTACATTTAACTCAAAAAAGCTAGAGGGTGCTCATGATACAATGTTCTGATTTATTTACTTGAGAGAGAGAGAAAGAGCACGCCAGGGCCTTCAGCCACTGCAAACAAACTCCAGATGCATGCGCCCCCTTGTGCATCTAGCTTACATGGGTCCTGGAGAATCAAACTGGGATCTTTTGGCTTTGGAGGCAAACACCTGAACCGCTAAGCTATATCTCCAGCCCCAGAATGCTCTTAACATGTGAAGCCTTGGGTTCCATTCCCCAAAATAAGGAACTAAAGGAAGTCAACAGTGGTTCAAACTTGGGAGACTGGACAGAGGGGAGTTTTCTTGGCCCTACTGCAATAAAGTCACAGAAACGTGCGCTCCCAGTACATCAGGCTCAGCACCATATGCAAGCTCCTTCCAAGGGCCACCTACCCACAGTTATTGCTCTTTATCTCCAGAGAAAGGAATCCTCTTGTGTAGTCCCCAAGGGCATAGGCACACCTATACCCAAGGACGCCAACAGAAGGAAAAACACCTCTCCAATCCCAAACCAAGACTCTGGCTTTCCAAAGGGCCTCTTGAAACACAACATGCCACCACCCCCGCTCTCCCGCAAGCCCTTTCTTTCATCCTCTGAACAAATTCTGTGATGCCATAAGGACCTAGGCAACCAGAACAATTTTTTTTTTTCAAAAGAAAGGCTATGTGAAGGGCTGGAAGCATTACACAAGGGCCAGGTTCCAATCCCAGCACCAGAAAACCAAAGCAGTATCTAAGCCCTAGGTTATCCACAGGAATGTGAATGTCTAACCTTGCCCTGGAACAGACACCATAGTCCACAGAGCTGGTATGGGACTGACAAATGCTGTACTCCCCATGGCCAGGGCTACTCTTGTAGACCCATGCAGCCTACAGTTAGGTGCAATTACTTTTTTTGTTTTGCTTTGTTTTGTTTTGTTTTTTCAAGGTAGGGTATCACTCTAGCCTAGGCTGACCTGGAATTCACTGTGGAGTCTCATGGTGGCCTCAAACTCACAGTAATCCTACCTCTGCTTCCCAATTGCTGGGATTAAAGGTGGGTGCCACCACGCCCAGCTGAGTACTTTTTAATATTTATTTGCATATGTGCGTGTGTATGGGCTTGACAAGGGTCTCTTGTTGCAGTAAATAATGCCAGATGCCTTGGCCACTTTGTATGTGTGACTTTATGTGCACTCTGGGGAACTGAACCTGAGTTGGTAGGTTTTGCAAGCAAGTACCTTTAACCACTGAGGCATATCCCCAGCCCCTGCAATTTCTTGGGTTTTTGTTTTTCCAAACTGACCTGAGATTTACTATGTAATTTCAGGCTTGGCCTCTAACTCACAACAATCCTTGTTTGTTTTTTAGAGGTAGGGTCTCACGCTAGGCCAGGCTGACCTAGAACTCATTCCTTGAACTAACAGCAATCCTCCTACCTCGGCCTCCTGGGTGCTGGGATTAAAGGTACACACCACCACACTCAACTGCATCACTTTTTTAGTAAGATATGGAAAAGCAGCTTTAGGCTCTCAAGCTTTAAAGCCATCACTCACTCGATTCAAGGACAGAAAGCAACCCAAGGACAGGACTAGACCCTCAGAGTCTCAGATTCATACAGACATCCAAGATGACCTCTGGGCTTAAGAACAGACAACACCTGGTGGAAGGAAAAGGGTATATAGACATGAGCAACCTAAAACAAAATTCCTGGAGCTGCCTGACCTCTCTTGAACCTCCAGCTGTTAGTGAGTTTTCCTATGGCTGGACCTGGGCTTGGCAGAGGGAAGAGCGCCCCCCCCCCAGCCCTTACTCTCCACATGGGCTCTTTACCACCTCCTGCTCCCTACATGGCAGGAGCTCTTTGAACACTTTTTTCTGTTCTTTTCACATTTTTTGCCAAGCCCTCCACATGGACTCTCAAGCTATGTGGGTGTCTTTCCTTGGTTCTGTACTTCCCTAAATAAATGTGTTAATTTAATAATTCTTTAAAAAATTTTTTGCTTTATTTTAATATTTTTAATATATATTTAATTAATTTATTTGGGAGAGAGAAAGGGGCAGAGAGAGAAAGAGAATGGGCATATCAGGGCCACCAACCACTGCAAATGAACTCCAGATGCATGCGTCCCCTTGTGCATCTGGCTTATGTGGGTCCTGGAGAATTGAACCAGGATCCTTTAGCTTTGCAAGCAAACGCTTTAACCTCTAAGCCATCTCTCCAGCCCTAATGTTTTATTTTTATCTGTAAGAGAAAGAGGCAGGAAGAAATCAGTAAGAATGGCTGGTCATGCCAGGCCTTTAATCCCTATTTAAAAAAAAAAAAAAAAAAAACAGGTGTGGTGGCGAATGCCTTTAATCCCAGCACTCGAGATTAAACTGTCTGTTTCCAGCTTGGTAATTGTCAGAGAACCTCCAAGAAGGGAGCCAACTCCAGAATCCTTAATGAAAACTCCACTATTGATAAGGATGGGATGGCCCTTTCCAAGCTCTGAAAACTAAGTTCAGGTGCCCCATCAAAGACTCAATTTCACAGGCTGGGATGACCCACCAATTTAAACCAGGTCAGGTCTTCAGGAATTCACTTGGGTCTGGAAAGATGGCTTAGCAGTTAAGGCATTTGCTGCAAAGCCAAAGGACCCAGATTCAACTCCCCAGAACCCACGTAAGCCAGATAAACAAGGTGGCACATGCATCTGGAGTTTGTTTACAACAGCTGTAGGCCGTGGCATGCCCATTCTATCAATCTACTTCTCTCTCAAATAAATAAATTAAAAAAAAAATTCACTTGGGGCTGGAGAGATGGCTTAGCAGCTAAGGCACTTGTTTGCAAAGCCAAAGGACCACAGTTCAATTTCCCAAGACCCACATATACCAGATGCACAAAGTGGCAAATGCATCTGGAGTTCGTCTGCAGCAGATGGAGGCCCTGACACTACCATTCTCTCATTCCCTCTCTCAAATAAATAAAAATAAAATATTTCTTTAAAATTCACTCTGAAAAAAGAAGCCTGGCATGGTGGCACATGCTCTAAATCCTAACACTCAGGAGGCAGAGGTAGGAGGATCACTGTGAGTTTGAGGCCACCCTGAGACTACATAGTGAGTTCCAGGTCACCCTGGGCTAGAGTGAGACCCTACCTCGAAAAACAAAACAAAACAAAACAAAACAAGAATTCACTTTGTCCAGATGTTGTGATGCATACCACCACAGCTATAATTCCAGCACCAGAGAGGCAGGAGTAGGAGAATTACTCCAAGTTGTGGCCAGTATGGTCTACATAGCTAAAAAGGGGGAGGGGGGGCTGGAGCTATAAATGAGAAGCTGAGTTTGATACCTAGACTCAAAAAAAAAAAAAAAAAAAAAAAAAGCCAGGCATGGTAACACATGCCTCTGTAACCCCACTCTCAACACTGGGAAGGTAAGAGACAGGCAGATCCAAGAGCAACCAGTCTAGCCTTGATGAGAGATTCTTGTCTTCAAAAAGATTGTAAGAAAACTTGGGAAATGGCTCAGTGGGTAAAGCACTTGCCATGAAATTCTCATTACCCAAGTTTGGGTCTCCAGACCCCATACAAAAGCTGAAAGTTGGAAGCTGGGGGCTGGAGAGATGGCTTAGCCATTAAGTCTTTTGCCTGCCAAGCCAAAGGACCCAAAGGACCTACATAAACCAGATGCACAAGAGGACGCATGCATCTAGAGTTCATTTGCAGTGGCTGGAGGCCCTGAATGCCCATTCTCTATCTGGCTCTTTCTCTCTCCTTCTCTCTCTCTCAAATAAAAATATTTAAAAAAAAAAAAAAAAAAAAAAAAAAAAAGCTGGAAGCTGTGGTAGGCTTCTGTAGTCCCAGTGTGCTGAAATAAGAAGGGAGGCCACAGAGAGAATTTCCCAGAAGCAGCAGCAGATGGAGTGGAGTAGTGAACAAAAGACACTTCCTCAAATGAGGAAGGCAAGGACTGACCCTAAAGCTGTCCTCAGGCTGCAAAGATGGCTTAACGGTTAAGGCGCTTGTCTGAGAAACCTAAGGACCCAGGTCCAATTCCCCAGTACACACCTTAAGATGCACAAGGTGGCACATGCGTCTGGAGTTCATTTGCAGTGGCTAGAGGCGCTGGCATGCCCATTCTCTGCCCCACCTCTTTCTATCTACCTCTTTCTCTCTATGAAATACTTTTT
Source organism: Orientallactaga sibirica (assembly GCA_036365145.1). NCBI lineage: Eukaryota > Metazoa > Chordata > Mammalia > Rodentia > Dipodidae > Orientallactaga > Orientallactaga sibirica. Next base: position 2,477,337 of record JAEOAD010002758.1, read on the forward strand.
TAAGTTATCCGGGGATGGAGAGATGGTTTAATGGTCAAGGAACTTGTCTGCAAACCCTATGGACCCAGGTTTAAGTCTCTAGGTTGCATGTAAACCAGATGCACATGGTAGTGCATGCGTCTGGAATTTGTTTGCAGTAGCTAGAGGCCCTGGCATGCCCATTCTCCCTCTCTCGAATAAATAAAAGTTGTCCTCAACATCCACATGTCCATACTAACACAAATTCACACTTGGGCTGGGGAAATCGCTCAGTGGTTAAAGACACTTGTTTGGGGGAAAAAAGACACTTGCTTGTCTGACCAGGTTCGATTCCTCAGTAGCACATAAAAACTAGATACATGGACTGGAGAGACGGCTTAGTGGTTAAGGCGCTTGCCGGCGAAGCCAAAGGATCCCAGTTCGACTCTCCAGGCCCCACGTAAGCCAGATGTACAAGTGGCGCATGCATCTGGAGTTCGTTTGCAGTGGCTAGATGCCCTAGTGCGCCCATTCTCTCCCTCTTTCTATGACTCTTTCTCTCTCTCTCTGCCTCTTTCTCTCTATGCTTCTTTCTCTCATATAAATAAAGAAATAAAAATATTAAAAAAAAACTAGATACACAAAAAGTGGCACATGTATCTGGAGTTTGTTTGCAGTAGGGCAAGAGGCCCTAGCATGCTCTCTCTCAAAAAAAAAAAAAAAAAAAAAAGATAGGTGTGGTGTTGCACACCTTTAATCCCAGCACCCAGGAGGCAGCAGTAGGAGCCCCACAAGTTCAAGGCCAGCCTGAGACTACATAGTGAATTCCAGGCCAGCTAGAGTGAGACCCTACCTCAAAAAACAAAAACAAGCCGGGTGTGGTGGTGCACGCCTTTAATCCTAACATTTGAGAGGCAGAGGTAGGAAGATCACCAGATGGCCATGAGTTCAAGGCCACCCTGAGACAACAGAGTGAATTCCAGGTCAGACTGAGCTAGAGCCATGGTGGTGCATGCCTTTAATCCCAACACTTGGGGGTAGAAGTAGAAGGATCATCATTAAGTTCAAAGTCACCCTGAGACTACATAGTGAATTCCAGGTCACTCTGGGCTAGAGTGAGTGAGACCCTAACTTGAAAAACCAAAAATAAATAAGTGGGGGGGGGGGGCTGGAGCGATGGCTTAGCAGTTAAAGCACTTGCCTGTAAAGCCACAGGATGCAGGTTCAAATCCCCAGGACCCATGGTAAGCCAGATGCACAAGGTGGCATATGCATCTGGCGTTCCTTTGCAATGGCTAGAGGCCCTGGCATGCCCATTCTCTCTCTCTCAAATAAAATAGATTAAAAATAAAAGTAAAAAAAAAAAAATTAAGCCAAATACATTCTTTTGCTTTCCTGAGAACCACCAACAGAAACTGTCTTCTGACCTCTATACACATACATTTTAAAAGAAAAAAGGGGGGGGGGGAGGTTGGAGAGATGGCTTAGTGGTTAAGACACTTGCCTGCAAAGCCTAGGGACTCAGATTCGATTCCCCAATACCCATGCAAGCCAGATGTAAAAGGTGGCTCATGCGTCTGGAGTTCGTTTGCAGTGGCTAGAGGCCCTGGCATGCCAGTACTCTCTCCCTCTCTCAATCTCTCTTCCCCCCTCCCTCTGTCTCAAATAAAAAATTTAAGAAAAAGAATTCTTTAAAAAAAAAAAAAAAACAAAGAATTGTTTGCCACTGTATTGTCCTGTTCAAATTGCCAGCAAGGATTTGTGATGGGAATAAAGGTAAGCACACAAAGATACTCACTCATACTGTTATTACAACCACAAAATCAACATCTGGGGCTGGGGACATAACTCAGGAGTTAGACACTTGCAAAAAAAAAAAAAAAAAAAAAAAAAAAAACACCACAAGATGATTACAAGACCTAACAACCTGAGTTCTATTCCCCAGTACCCACATAAAGCCAGATGTATGTACACAGTGGCACTTGCATCTGGAGTTCATTTGCAATGGCAAGAGGCCCTGGCATATATTCATTCATTTTCTGCTTGAAAATAAATATTAAAAATACTTGCAAAGGGCTGGAGAGATGGCTTAGCGGTTAAGCACCTGCCTGTGAAGCCTAAGGATCCCAGTTTGAGGCTCAATTCCCCAGTACCCACGTAAGCCAGGTGCACAAGGTGGAGCATGCATCTGGAGTTCATTTGCAGTGGCTGGAGGTGCTGGCACACCCATTCATTCTCTCTCTGTTACTAATAAATAAATAAAAATAGGGCTGGAGAGATGGCTTAGCGATTAAGGCACATGCCTGTGAAGCCTAAGGACCCCAGTTCAATTCTCCTGGTCCCACGTAAGCCAGGTGCACAAGGGGGCACAGGCATCTGGAGTTTATTTGCAGTGGCTAGAGGCCCTGGCATGCCCATTATCACTCTCCCTCTCTCTTTTTCCCTCTGTCTCTAATAAACAAAGTATTTTTAAAAAAAGAAAGAAAATTTTAAAAAAAGCCTCCTATTGGGAGATCCCTGATGTAACTTAATAAAAAAAATACTTGCAAAAGTCATCTGGTGGGGCTGGAGATATCTCAGCAGTTAAAGGTGTTTGCTTATAAAACCTGATGGTCCAAGTTCAATTCCACAATACCCACATAAACCAGCACCACCTGGAGTTTGTCTGCAGAGGCAAGATACCCTGGTGCACTCACTCTCATTATGACTCTCTCCAACTCTCTTCTTGCAAATAAATATTAAAAAAACAAAACTCTACATCTGGAGGCTGCAGATATGGCTCAGCAGTCAAAGACACTTACTGCAAAGCCTGACAGTTTGGGTTAAATTCCCCAGTACCCATGTAAAGCCACATGCACAAAGTGTCACATGTGTCTAGAGTACAACTACAGTGGCAAGAGGTCATGGTGCACCTCCCTCTAGTCTCCCTCTCTCTCTTTGCAAGTAAATAAATTTTTAAAAAATTTGAGGGGAGCTGGGCATGGTGGTGCATGCCTTTAATCCCAGCACTTGGGAGGCAGAGGCAGGAGGATCGCCGAGAGTTTGAGGCCACCCTGAGACTACATAGTGAATTCCAGATCAGCCTGGGATAGAGTGAGACCCTACCTTGCAAAACCAAAAAAAAAAAAAAAAAAAAATTGAGGGGGCCAGGCGTGGTGGCATGCCCTTAATCCCAGCACTTAGGAGGCAGAGGTAGAAGGATCACCAGGTAGGAGAATCGCTGTGAGTTTGAGGTTACCCTGAGACTACACAGTGAATTCCAGGTCAGCCTGGGCTGCAGTAACCCTACCTCGAAAAGCCCCCAAAAAAATTTTTTGAGGGGAGCTAGAGAGATTGCTCAGTGGTTAAAGACACTTGCCTGCAAAGCCTAGGGCCCCAGGTTTGATTCACCAGTACACACGTAAGTCAGATGCACAAGGTGGGCACACGCATCTGGAGTTTGTTTGCAATGGCTAGAGGCCCTGGAGTGCCCATTCTCTCCCTCTCTATCTATTCTTTCTCTCAAACAAATTTTTTTAAAGTCTATAAAGCGGCTGGAGTGATAGCTTAGCAGTTAAGACGCTTGCCTGCGAAGCCTAAGAACCCAGGTTCGAATCCCCAGGAACCCAAGTAAGCCAGATGCACAAGGTGGCACATTCATCTAGAGGCCCTGTCACCCCCATTCTTTGTAGTCTCACGGTGGCCTCGAACTCGCAGTGATCTTCCTGCCTCTTCTATCTGTCAAACAAATAATAAATAGTATAAAAAGAAGCCAGGCTTTTAATTTTTTTAATTTATTTATGAGAGAAAGAGAGACAGAGTACGCACTAAAGAGCCTCTAGCCACTGCAAAGGAACTCCAGATGCTCGTGTCACCATGTGCATCTGGCTTACATTGTTTCTGGGGAGTCAAACCTAGGTACTCAGGCTTCGCAGGCAAGTGCCTTAACGGCTAAAAGCCATCTCTCCAGCCCCAGCGCACACCTTTAACCCTAGCACTTGGGAGGTAAAGGTAGGAGGATCACCATGAGTTCAAGGCCAATCTGAGACTACATAGTGAATTCCAGGTCAGCCTGGGCTAGAGTGAAAACCCTACCTGGCTGGGGGGGTGGCGGGTAGAGAAAGAAAGAAAATCAAGTGTGAAACTAGAAAAGGGGGCCAGGTCCCACCTGAGAATAACCAGCAAGGTGACCTTCTAAAAAGTCTCTAGCCATAGTGGACTTAGCCTTCTTGAGTCTAGACCATGAGCCAGCCTGTGGCATAAAGCTAAAGCGAAGTTCCACAGGACACATGACAAACAGCTGTAGAGAAGGTGAAGGAGAGGCTCCTCCCAGTAGTGCAGCAGTGGCTAATGTCTGCATGCTAAGGCACCTGCATCTTGGGTCTGTAACTCCCAATGCTGATACCCATGTCCACATCCCAGGGAGGGCAGACCACGCAAGGAAGCCCCTGCAAGCACCCAGGCTGAGGGAAGTTTTAGGTTCAAACTGAAAGCTCTCACCAATAAGGTGGGCCACCTGGTGCTCAGGGCTACAGAATGACTGAAGGAGTCCTCAATGATTCTTTCCACCAAGTGGCCTCTCTCTCCTGGCCTGCACAAAAGCTTTCTCTTCTCAATCTGCCTCTTTGAGGACAAGCAGACTTAAGGTCCTACAGCCTCAAACCTCACCCTGAACCTGCTATATGCCCACTTCCTACCCTCTGTCTCTGATTGGGGACATCTAGAATTCTGGGGACATCAGTCCTTTTTTTTTTTTGGTTTTTTGAGGTAGGGTCTCACTCTAGCTCAGGCTGACCTGGAATTCACTATGTAGTCTCAGGGTGGCCTCGAACTCATAACAATCCTCCTACCTCTGCTTCCCGAGCGCTGGGAGTAAAGGCTCATCAGTCCTTTTATATAAGGATCCCTAGAACTGAGAATCAAAGTGAGGTGAATCCCAGATCATTCATTTGTAAAACAAAAGGGTTTATTTACAAAGGTGAAAAGAGAAGGTAGGTGCAGCCCATGGGGAGGGGTATTGCAAAGGATGCTGGCTGGGAGAAGAAGCCCCCTCCTCTCACACACACCCTGGAAGACTAAAGAGGCATCCTAGTCACTTCCTGAGGCTCCAGCAAGTATCTTATTCTTTTGTCTTCTGAAAGACTAACCTATATTTTCAGCAGACAAAAAGAGGTCACAAAATACAGCCTGGAAAGCGCTTGTGGGGGAGGTAAAGTCTGACACTCTGACTGAAGTCCTAGATCAAGCTTGTAGGGAGGACCAGTACTCTTGTCACCTGAGAAAAATAGCCTCCCCTGGTGTGTCCATCTCAAGACCTGGTTTTTTTTTTTTTTTGTGTGGGTATGTGGTTTTTCGAGGTAGGATCTCGCTATAGCCCCAGCTGGCATGGAATCCACTATGTAGTCTCAGGATGGCCTCGAACTCACAGCAACCCTACCACTGCCTCCCAAGTGCTAAGATTAAAGGCATGAGCCACCATGTCTGGCAAGACCTATCTTTTCATCTCAACCTGGACTCAACGCTTTCCTACTTTGATCCAAAGAGGTAGTTTGGCACAGGTAACACAAAGTTTCATTACTTGAAAGAATAGAGATCAGAGGCAAGAAAGGCTGTCACTTCCTGGGCAGTTTAGAGAACTCAAGAGGATCCATTCAAACCAGGACCACACTCAGCCTTCCACCATGACAACTTGTTCTTCTGGTTGCCTGGACAGCCTCACTCTGTGACATTCAGTTGCCCTGGACAGACACTCCTGAAGATTTAACCTACAAACCCATTTCATAAACTCCCTAGTTTCTACAATCATTTCTACTACTGAGTAGTTTCTACTTCTCCTAAATTAGCTGAATTATGAAGACAAAGAAAGGTCTAGAGAAGCTGGGCATAGTGGTACAAGTCTTTAAAGGCAGCACTTGGGAGGCAGAAGTAGGAGAATCGCCATGAGTTCGAGGCCATCCTGAAACTACACAAAGAAAATCCAGGTCAGCCTGGGCTGGAGCAAGACCCTTACCTTGAAACACAAACAAAAGAAAAGTCTAGGGAAAAGAGCCCTGCCCACTCCACAGGCAAGAACTTCTCCAGCAAACACCTGCACTACCTGGCCTTTATGGGCTGTTGCTGCTGATGATGCTAAGGTGAGTTTCCCGCTACTAGAAACTAACATATCACCAAGACTCTCCAGGTCATTCTTAATTTTTTCAGAGAACACAAATGCCAGAACATTTGAGAACACCTTTACTGCTTTCCTACCAGCAAGCTTCAGATGTCTGCTAGGACCCAAAGAGGTCATGCCCCACCGTTATCTTTCTCCTCTGATGGAGTCTCACTGCCCTAAAGGGAAACCCCAGACACCACTTCAATCCAGTCTCCAAACTCTGGGGGTGCTCTACTCCAATTCCAGCATCTTCCTTCAATCCTATCACTCTCCCTGCTTCTCTTGGCCTGCTCAACTCTGTTTATCCTCTGATCCCAGTAATTCCAAAAGGCCCCTTGGTCACAAAGCCCTTCTCTCCTGGCCCCTCTGTTTCCCCTCGTTTATGAGATTAATTACCAGTCTGGGCCTACTAATCTCACTAGACTGCCACTGAGCAGAGAGTCCTAGCAGAGCCAGAGGCATAGTGCGCATGCCAATATGCAATGAATAAATCAATCCACAAATCACTACTTGCAATGCCAGAAATTCACAAAATAAATGATGCAGAACAAGCCAGATGAGCTACTGGAGAGCTAAGCACTGGAATCTTTAAAATGTGTTTCATTACTCAAATAAAAAATAATTGGGACGGATGTGGTGGTGCACGCCTTTAATCCCAGCACTTGGGAGGCAAAGGGAGGATTACCGCGAGTTCAAGGCCACCCTGAGACTACATAGTGAATTCCAGGTCAGCCTGAGCTAGAGTGAGACCCTACCTCGGAAAACCAAAAACAAAAAAAAAGCTGGGGAGGCAGAGGTAGGAGGATCACCATGAGTTCAAGGCCACCCTAACACTATATAGTGAATTCCAGGTCAGCCTGAGCTACAGTAAGACCCTACCTCAAAAAATTAAAAAAAAAAAAAAAATTGAGGAAGGAGGGTTGCAGCAAGTTTGAGGCCAATATGGGTTTACAAAGTGAGTTCCTGGTCAGCCTACTTAAGTCAGACCCTGTCTCAAAAAGAAAACAAAAAAACATTCCCTACTTAAAAAAAAAAAGTCAGACGTGGTGGCGCAGGCCTTTAATCCCATCATTCAGGAGGCAGGAATACGAGGATCGCCATGAGTTTGAGGCCATCCTAAGACTTCACAGCGAATTCCAGGTCAGCATGGACTAGAGTGAAACCCTACCTCGGAAAAATATATATATTGTAGGCTGGCACACTCTCCCAGCACTGGGAAGGCTGAGGTGGAAGGATTGCCATGAGTTCAAGACCACCCTGAAACTACAGAGTGAATTCCAGGTCAGCCTGACCTAGATAGAGCAAGATCGTACCTCAGGAAAAAAAAAAAAAAAAAATCCCAGGCTGGAAAAATGGCTCAGCAGTTAAGGAACTTGCCTGCAAAGCCAAAGCACCCAGATTAAATTCCCCAGGACCCATGTAAACCAAATACACAAGGTGGCACATGCATCTGGAGTTTGCAGTGGCTGGGGGCCCTGGCATGCCCATTCTCTATCTGTACCCCCCCTCAAATGAAGATAAAATATTTTTTAAAAATCACAAGACAAGCCGGGCATGGTGGTGCATGCCTTTAATCCCAGCACTCGGAGGCAGAGGTAGGAGGATCGCCATGAGTTCGGAGCCAGCCTGAGACTACATAGTGAATTCCAGGTCAGCCTGGACTAGAGTGAGACCCTACCTCGAAAAACCGAAGGAAAAAAAAAAATCACAAGACAAGAAAAGGAAAAAAAAAAAAAAAAAAATCACAAGACAAGCTGGATGTGGTGGCACAAGACATATCCACAAAGTTTGAGGGTTTTTTTAAATTTCCACGTAGGTTCTTCCTCTAGTCCAGCCTGACCTAGCATTCACTATGTAGTCTCTGGGTGGCTTCAAACTCACAGGATCCTAACTCTATTGATGGGGTTAAAGGTGTGCATGCCACCATGCCCAGCCCAGAGTTGCTTTTTTTTGTTGTTTGATTTTTGTTTTTTCAAGGTAGGGTCTCACTTTAGTCCAGGCTGACCTGAAATTCACTAAGTAGTCTCAGGGTGGCCTTGAACTCACAGCGCTGGGATTAAAGGCATGCGCCACCACACCAGCTTTTTTTTTTTTTTTTTTTTTTTTAAGGAGATTGAACTATTACTAACCCTAATCCAAAATTTTTACTGACATGTTGGTACAAATCCTTTCGGGATTTTTTTATACCAACAGTAATAATTTTCCTACATTCTGACCTGCTCCCTCTAGAAAAGTTTGGGCCTGTCGAAGAAAGTCGGTGGCTCTGCCCCTCATACACCATCTGGTAACAGGAACACTGCTCTCAAGGGACAAAGCAGGGCTGGAATGGAGTCCCCAAATTACCTCTGCCTGCAAACAGAGGTGCCCAGGAGTCTGAGTGAGAAAACTGCCTCCAGTTCAGGAGCTCCGGGAATGCTCACAGGCCAGCTGCCAATAGGGGCATTCCCAGACTCTGGCATCCAAAGTGAAGCCTTGGCTGTGCCCTCAAGTACTCTAAGCTTTGGGGAAGCAGCCTAGCCTCTGGTCTCTACCATATACCCTGAACCCGGCCAGACCATTTTGGACACCCAATATATTGGCACGTGGAATGTGGCACAGTAGGCCCTCAGATCTGGGGACAGGCTGAGCAGTGAGCCCACCTTCACAGCAGAGGTCAGGTCTAACAAGCTACTGTCCCGAGCTGTTCACAAAAGACTGCTAACACAGTGCTGCTTTAAAAGAAAACTTGTAACTACCCAAAGGAGACTAGTCAAAGATAGAAGCACCAGCACACAGGGCTGTCTGTCCCTGGCTACAGCCAGGAGATGTCACTGTGGGAATGGACACATAGAACCAGAGATGTGGGGAGCGCTGTGTACTCCAAGAACACAGAAGTAAATGGGTGAGAAGAGGGGAAAGACAAGTCTCAGGTGACTCAACCGGACTTTGTTCTCAAGAATTCAAAGAAAGGTAAGGACAAACTGCATACGGAGACACGGGGTCAGGTTCACAAAACTACCAGTCTCGACAAAAATCCCTGGGACAGGACGAAAACACCCAGGGCTGTCATTCAGTTCCTACAGGAATGATCCCCCATTCATTTCTGAATCCCGGCGTTCTCCGGGGTCCGGGTCTGGCTGCGGTCGCGGCCTTGCCCAGAAGCCTTTCCTTGTTGAAGTGATCAATTCTGATTCTTGGCATTAATCCCTTTAAAAGGCCAGCTGCTGCTGTCTAGTCACTGATGCCAACCCGTTCCAGATTGGGGGTGGGAGGGAGAAAACCACCGCCTAGACGGGGAGGTAAATTTAAAGTGGAAGACCATGAGAAAGGCACCCATGGGGGGAAGGGTCCCAGGACTCCCGGGGGTCAAGCAGGAAGGGCGCGGGAGGGAAGAGGCCCGGCAATACAGGCGTGGGCGCGCGAGGACTTTTATTCTGACACGGGATCCTCCGCCGCCGCCGCGGGGTTCATCGCCGCGGCCCAGCCTGCCCAGGACCCCCAGCCCCTGAGAAGACTCGCACCCCCACACGCCCGCCGCCCCTACCCACGGCCTCCCTCCCTTCCCCGGTCTGAAGGAGGACAGAAAGAAGGGCGACGCCGCGACTTTCCGGGACCCCCGGCCCGCCAGGCCCCACGTGCGCGCGGCGTCGGAGCCGGGAACTTTCCCGACAACACGAGAAAGACGGTGGCGGAACTCGCGAAGCGGAACTCGTGCGCTCCCACTTTTCCGCGCCCCCGGCCGGGCCCCGCCCCAGCCAAGTTTGGTCGCGAACTTACCGGGCCGAGGGCCGACCGGGCCCTAGGGCAGAGTGCGCGTCCGCGGGAATGCGGGGCTGGGGGCGACCGCGGGGCCGGGCGGCGGAGGAGCCGGAGGCGCCCGGCCGCGCGTGCTCGCTGCGCCTGTGGGGCCGCCCGGGCCCGCGGCGCTCGTTCCGCCGGTCCGCCCGCCCGCCCGCGCCGCCGGCCAGATAATGCGCCCCTCGGCCGCACACATGGAGCCCGGCGCCGGCGTCACCGCCCGGGACATGCGCACCAGGTCAGTGCGCCCGGCCCGCGGCCCCCAAAACACCGGGGAGCTCTTAAAGGCGACGCCACCCGCCCGCGTCCGGCTGGGCGGGGCCCAGCGAGCGAGGGGGAGGGGCATGCTCTGAAGGCGTGGTCAGAGGGCGGGGTTCTACTGGGGAAGGCGGGGCGGGGTCGCCCCGGAAGCACCGCCTCTCCCGCCCGTCTCACACCCGATACCGTGCTGCGCGCACAGGTTTCCCACACGGGCTCGGGCGCGCTCCCTAAACGGTCGTGGCCAGGTCGCTTCGGGAGGATCGGCGGGCCGCGCCCAGAGCTGAGTCACTGTGTCCTCGCCCTGGACAACCGTGGAGACCTTTAGCAACTCCAAGCTGTCTCAGAAACGGGACTTAAAATGCCATCCGCCCGGTCGCCACAAGGAAGCGCCCCTCTCGGAACTTCGGCGCCAACATCTTGGGAGACAGGGTGTGGGTGGACTGAAAGTTCCGTTCCTGGGCGGGGGAACAGTTTTACAAACCCCTAAGAAACAAATCTACACCTATCCCTCAGGTGACGCTGAGAAAGATATGATTTGGGAGAAAGCTCACGTACAATTTCAGCGAAGAAAATACAAAGTTCATAAAAAAACTAATGTCACAAAAAGGCTCCTACCATTTTTCTGTCTCGCTTTAAAACAAATAAATCGTAATGAGACAGCTAGACTTGGGCTGGAGAGATAGATGGCTCAGCGGTTAAGGCGCTTGCCTGCGAAGCCTAAAGACCTAGGTTCCATTTCCCAGAACCCAATAAATAAAAAATAAAATTTTAGCCAGGCGTGGTGGTGCACGCCTTTCATCACAGCACTCGGGATGCAGAGAGGTAGAAGGATTGCCATGAGTTCAAGGCCACCTTGAGACTACATAGTTCAGCCTGGGCTAGACAGAAACTCTACCTAAAAAAAAAAAAAAAAAAAAAAAAAAAATTTAAAATAAACCTATCTTTTAAAAAGGCGGGTTTTTTTTTTTAACACACTCTAATACATACATATGTAAAACAAAAGTTTCACTAAACACCACTGGCAATGTACTCTGATGTTTTATATTGTATTTAAAAAAAATTGCAGCCGGGCTTGGTGACGCACGCCTTTAATCCCAGCACTCGGGAGGCAGAGGTAGGAGGACCGCCGTGAGTTCAAGGCCACCCTGAGACTACATAGTTAATTCCAGGTCAGCCTGGGCCAGAGTGAGACCCTACCTCGAAAAACCAAAAAAAAAAAAAAAAAATTGCAGGGCTGGAGAGATGGCTTAACGGTTAAGGCACTTGCCTGGAAGCCTAAGGATCCAGGTATGATTCCCCAGTACCCACGTAAGCCAGATGCACAAGGTGGCACATGCGTCTTGGCTCTCAAAGTTGTACTTTAAAAAAAAAATGTAATTCTCACCCATGATTGAATCTCCACCCCAAATTTTAAAGATTTTTCATGTGGAACAAGTTTTACAAAATCTTCATCCTGCTCTAAGACATTCCTAAAAACTGCTTTTGCATTCTATATGAAGTTCCAAACAAAACTGGCAACTTTATCATTGACACACACACTCCCACCCCCCTCAAAAAAAATTTTTTTTTCGGTTTTTCAAGGTAGGGTCTCACTCCAGCTCAGGCTGACCTGGAACCCACTATGTAGTCTCAGAGTGGCCTCAAATTCACGGCGATCCTCCTACCTTTGCCTCCCAAGTACTGGGACTAAAGTCCTGTACCACCATGCCTGGCTCTCTCGCTCTAGCCCAGGCTGACCTGGAATTCACTATGTAGTCTCAGTATGGCCTCAAACTCATGGCGATACTCCTACAGGTCTGCCTTCCCAGTGCTGGGATTAAAGGCGTGCGCCACCAAGCCCGGCTGGGCTCTTAATTCTTAATGTACTCTCCCAGGAGAAACAGAAGCAGCTCTCAATCTGAAAATGATACAAAACATACAAATCCCTGACCACTGCCTTACCTGCCTCAGTTTTCACAACTTGCTTTGCTACACAGCAATTCAAACGTTCAAATCCAGCCTGGCAGAGTGGCACATGCCTGTAAACCTACCACTGAGGCTGAAGCAGACCACTGAGTTGCAGGCCAGCCTAGACTGCAGAGATCCTGCTTCAACAAACAAATTCAAACACACAATTCTTATTCTCAAACTTGACTTGGTGTAGGAATTCAGGAAGTTTATCTCAGTTTTTCCCTGCTATAACAGGTGTGTATTTTAAGAACTGCCTTATGCTGAGTGATCAGATGATGTATATTACAGCAATGCAAGCAAGATGTTACCTCACAGCTCCTCACCTGTCTTAATTAATGCCAACTTAGCGAGCCACAAACAGAACCAAGGGGTGGTAAGGTGGGAGACCTAATGCTCAAGACCAATGTAAGTATTCTAAAGTCTAAGTTGGCAAGCCCTGAGTTAAAAAGCAAGGCATCAGCTGTGACATATTAGTAACACACCCTTGTGGACTGTGACAGGTGGGGGTGCTCTAAAGGACAGTACCAACTTCTACTGAGAAACTAGGGGTAGAAGACAAAGGTGAATCCCTACAGGACTTGTTTCTGTGACAAGCAATGAACCAGGTGTAGACTTGGCAGTGACCCCAGGCTCCTCTGGGGTTTTTTAGGCTAAGCTGCTTGCATTCAAGGCTTTGTGGCCTCAATGCATAGTGCCTCCTGGAACAGCAAATGGCTCATTCACCTGCTGGTAATGAAACCTGACGCAATCACCTGCAGGTGCCATTCTAAAGCCGAAGACTCACTGAGTAAGAGCCTCATTTTTCTCAGCTTTCTCTTTGCCCTGAAAACAAAGTATCAGTAAAATACTTGAAAACACCTCTGGGGAGGGAACTGGGGCTCAATAGAAAGTAGAGCCCTAGCCCAACATGCATTAGGCCCTGGATTCCATCCCCAGAGCTGCAAAAAAGGAGAGAAAGAGACAGGCAGGCACAAAGCAAACTCTGTTATTTAAGCAAAATTTTCATTCAATTCAATTTAAACTTTGTATCCTTTTTGTTGATTTTGTTTATTTCTAGGTAAGGTCTCACTCTAGCCCAGGCTGACCTGGAATTCATTATGTAGTCTCAGGCTGGCCTCCACTCATGGTGATTCTCTCACCTTTGCCTTCCCAAGTGCTGGGATTAAAAGCATACATCACATCTAGCATGTATCTTTTTTTTTTTTTTTTTGTTTTTTTTTTATGAGTGAGAGAGCGAGAAAGAATTGGCATTCCAGGGCCTCCAGCCACTGCAATCAACCTTCAATCATGTGTGCTACCTTGTGTGCATGTGCATCTGGTTTATGTGGGATGTGGAGTGTCGAATATGGGTCCTTAGGCAAGAGCTTTAACCGCAAAGCCATCCCTCCAGCCCCCCTGCATGTATCCTTTTTTAAAGACTTTATTCATGTATAATTTTTACATTTTTAAATAAATAAATAAAAATATTTAAAAAGGGCTGGAGAGAAAGGCTTGGTGGTACATGCCTTTAATCCCAGCACTTGGGAGGCAGAGGTAGGAAGATTGCCATGACTTTGAGGCCACCCTGAGACTAGATAGTGAATTCCAGGTCAGTCTGGAATACAGCAAACCCTGCCTTAGAAAAAAAAAAAAAAAGGTCTGGCCGGGCATGGTAGCACATGCCCAGCACTTGGGAGGCAGAGATAGGAGGATTGCCTTGAGTTCAAGGCCACCCTGAGAATAGTGAATTCCAGGTCAGCAGCCTAGGCTACAGTGAGACCCTACCTGGAAAAAAAGGGGGGGGGGCTGGAGAGCTGTCTTAACACCTAACAACCCAGGTTCAGTTCCCTAGTACCATCCTAAAGTCAGATGCACAAAGTGGCACATGCATATACAGTTCATGTGCAGTGGCCAGAGGCATAAGCATTCTCTCTTTTTTTCTATCAATCTCTCTACTTGCAAATAAATAAATAAATTTTTCAATTTAAAAGCAGCCAGGCTCCGCTGAATGCCTTTAATCCCAGCACTTGGGAGGCAGGAGGATGCTGTGTTGTTTTTTTTTTTGTTTTTTTTTTTTTGGTTTTTCGAGGTGGGGTCTCACTCTGGCCCAGGCTGACCTGGAATTAACTATGTAGTCTCAGGGTGGCCTTGAACTCACGGCGATCCTCCTACCTCTGCCTCCCGAGTGCTGGGATTAAAGGCGTGCGCCACCACGCCCGGCTTGCTGTGTGTTTTGAGGCCAGCCTGAGCTACAGTACGACCTTGCCTAGAAAAAAAAAAGGGGGGGGGAGCTGGAGAAATGGCTTAGTGGTTAAGGCCTTTGCCTGCAAAGCCAAAGAATCAAGGTTTGATTCTCCAGGACCCACATAAGCCAGATGCACAAGGGGCACATGCATCTGGAGTTTGTTTGCAATGTCTTGAGGTCCTAGCCTGCCCACTCTCTCTGTGTCTGCCTCTCTTCTTGCAAATAAATAAATAAATACAAATTTAAAAAAAAACAAAGCTGGGTGTGGTGGTGCATGCCTTTAATCCCAGCACTCGGGTGGCAGAGGTAGCAGGAGGATCACCATGAGTTTGAGGCCACCCTAAGACTACATAGTGAATTCCAGACCTAAAGTGAGAACCTACCTCAAAAAACCAAAATAAATAAATAAAAATAAATAAACCAAAAGACCCAGGTTCGATTCTCCAGGTCCTACTTAAGCCAGATACACATAGTGGTGCATGCATCTGGAGTTTGTTTGCAGTGGCAAGAGGCCCTGATGCACCCATTCTCCGCACCCCCGTCTCTAATAAATGAATAAAAATAAAATCTTTAAAAAAAAAATATTTGCCAGGTATGGTGGCACATGCCTTTAATCCCAGAACTCAAGAGGGAGAGGTAGGAGGATCACTGTGAGCTCGAGGCCATCCTGACAATGTAGTGATTTCCAGGTTAGCCTGGGCTAGATTGAGACCCTACCTCTGAAAACAAAAAATACATAAAAGGGCTGGAGAGATGGCTTAGCACTAAGTGGCTCAAATAAATAATATTTTAAAGATAAGCCGGGCATGGTGGCGCACGCCTTTAATCCCAGCACTTGGGAGGCAGAGGTAGGGGGATCGCTGTGAGTTCGAGGCCACCCTGAGACTACATAGTTAATTCCAGGTCAGCCTGGGCCTGAGTGAGACCCTACCTTGAAAAAAAAAAAAAAAAAAAAAAAAAAAATTTTAAAGATAAATAAATTACAAATTAAAAAATTAAAAACACAAAGCATACTAGAGCTGGGAATGAAGCTCTGTGACAGAGCACTTACCTACCATACACAGGGCCTGGTCTTGATTATGGGTACCACAGAAATATAAATGTGTGTACAAATGTTTATATATATTTTATATGATATATCCATTTATTATGTGTATAAAGTATATATAAATTATATATAAATATGTATCAGGTTTATTTATCAAGTTTTTCACTTATTCTCATGATAAAGAGCACTGACCTCCTATATTTTGCATTTTTAAAATTCATAAAACATGGGCTGGAGAGATGGTGTAGTGGTTAAGGTGCTTCCCATGTTTGACTCCTCAGATCCTATGTAAGCCAGACGAACAAGGTGACACATGCACAAGGTTGCACATGCACACAAGTTGGCACATGTGTCTGGAGTTTGATAACAGTGGCTGGGGGCCCTGGCATGCCAATTCTCCTTCTCCAACCTCCCCATCACTCATCAAAAAAAGGCAAGTCTGTTGAGCTTGCCTCCAGAAAAAAAAAAAAGAAAAAACATGGGTTGGAGAGATAACTCAGCGGTTAATGTGCTTGCCTGCAAAGCCTAAATGACACCGATTCAATTTTCCAGTATCCACGTAAGCCAGATGCATGAGGTGGCGCATACATCTAGAATTCCATTTGCAGTGGCCAGAAGCCCTGGTGCATCCATTCTCTATCTGCCTCTACCTCTCTCATGAATAAATTTTTTTTTTTTTTTGGTTTTTGTTTTTGTTTTTTTTTTTTTTTGGTTTTTGCATGGTAGGGTCTCACTCTGGTCCAGGCTGACCTGGACTTAACTATGTAGTCTCAGGGTGGCCTTGAACTCTCGGCAATCCTCCTACCTCTGCCTCCCGAGTGCTGAGATTAAAGGCGTGCGCCACCACGCCCGGCTGAATAAATATTTTTGAAAAATTCTTTAAAACTATTCTTGGAAGCCAGGCGTGGTGGCGCACGCCTTTAATCCCAGCACTCGGGAAGGAAGCAGAGGTAGGAGGATTGCCGTGAGATCGAGGCCACCCTGAGACTACATAGTTAAGTCCAGGTCAGCCTGGACCAGAGTGAGACCCTACCTCGCAAAACCAAAACAAATAAATAAATAAATGAAATGTTTATTTAAAAAAAAAAAAAAAGCTATTCTTGGGAGCTGGAGAGATGACTCAGTAGTTAAAGACCCTTGATTGAAAAAGCCTGACATCCCGGGTTTAATTCCCCAGTACCCACATAAAGCCAGATGCACTAAGTGGTGCACACATCTGGAGTTTGTCTGCAGTGGCATGCCCAATCACTGTCTGCCTTTTTGTTTTTCTCTCTCAAATAAGTAAATAAATAAGGGCTGGAGGAATGGCTTAGCAGTTGAGGCGCTTGCCTGCAAAGCCAAAGGACCCAGGCTCAATTCCCCAGAATCCATGTAACACAGAATCACAAGGTGGTACATGCGTCTGGAGTTCATCTGCAGCAGTTGGAGGCCCTGGTGCACCCATTCTCTCCCTCTCTCTCTTTTTCTCTTCTCACCCTCCCTCCCTCCAGTTTTCTTTCTGTCAAATAAATAAAATAAATAAATAAAAGCCGGGTGTGGTGGCGCACGCCTTTAATCCCAGCACTTGGGAGGCAGAGGTAGGAGGATCGCCATGAGTTCGAGGCCACCCTGAGACTACAGAGTGAATTCCAGGTCAGCCTGAGCTAGAGTGAAACCCTACCTCGAAAAACCAAAAATAAATAAATAAATAAATAAATAAATAAATAAATAAATAAATAAAAACTTTTCTCAGCTGGGCTTGGTGGTACACACCTTTAATCCCAGCATTTAGGAGGCAGAGGTAGGAGGATCATATGAGTTCAAGGTCACCGTGATACTACATAGTAAATTCCAGGTCAGCCTGGGCTAGGCAAAACCCTATCTCAGAAAACCAAAAACCAAAAAACAAACAAACAACAACAACAAAAAAACCACTTCCCATTGCTGTCACTGACCTATTGATAGTATTAACCACGTTTTTTGTGTGTGCACAAAGTTCATGGTACTAGAGATGAAAGCTAGGACCATACACACACTATATAAGTGCTCCACAGCTCAGCTACACCCCACCCTGATAATCAAAATCTCTAAAGGAGGACTGCTTTCAAGTATACTTATTTCAATCCAAATTCATGCTCACATTGTAAGATTACAAGGCAATTTGGCTGAAAGAAGAAAGAACATAATTAATTTCCACATGAATTTGATTTCCTAGGACCTTTGAGATATATATTTATTTATTTATTTATATTTATTTATTTATTTGTTTGTTTATTTATTTATTTTTGTTTTTTCAAGGTGGGTCTCTAGCTCAGGCTGACCTGGAATTCACTATGTAGTCTCAGGGTGGCCTTGAACTCACCGTGTTCCTCCTACCTCTGCCTCCCAAGTGCTGGGATTATAGGCGTGTGCCACCTCGCCCAGCCCTTTGATATTTTTAAAACTTTTCAAGGACCAGAAAATGCTTTATGAGAAACACAATAGGGGCCGGAAAGATGGCTCAATAGTTAAGGCTCTTGCTTGAGAAACACAATACTTCCACCATGCTAATTGCTGTCCAAGTGTCATGTTTTAATGTTTTCATACAAGAAAGGAGTTTTTGCCAGATAGACAGGTCAGTAGTACACCTCCACCCCACCCCAGAGGAGTAGGATATGTCTTGCCTAGCAAGCTCAAGGATCTGGGTTCCAACCTCAGCAAAGACAAAAAAAATAATAGAAAAAGGATTAAGAAAAGTGTCCTGGCAACACTCAAATCTCTCAACTACCTCCTCCTAGCATGGGCCTGTTGCTTTACATGTCTGTCACAGGGTCCTCACATAGCATTTAGGCAACATGGAGTTCCTGCTCCATCTGCAGTTCAGTGTGTAGCCTCCAGAGGGGTGTGTGGCCCTGACAGTGTCATTACTCCAACAGGGCTCTAAGCACATCCCTACCCTAAAGGGTTAAGCACAAACTACTCAGAAGTCTTGCTGTAACCCGGAAGTGCATCTCCCAAGGTCTTCCTCTGCATGTGTCACTAGTTGGCAAAGAATATTCCTTTTGTGGTTACTTCTGATTTCCAAAAATTTCCCCCTTACATCAATGTTAAGTCACCATAAAGTTAGTGCATGAAATATGTTTTCTGTGAATTAAAGAATGAAAAGAAGAAAAATAAGCTACCAATACAAAAATAAATAAAAAGACTAGCCATCAGACCAGAGTCTAGAGGGCAGCCCATTGAAACCTGCCCAGAGAAGGAATGTTAATGCAGCAGTTGGCCCTGGGTCTTCTAGTAAACATCCTTGGCTAAGACACAAAGGAAAACATATTGCAAAGCCTTCTCATTCAGGTCACAACACACTCCCCAAAGGTTCACTGGCACATCCTCCAACATGCCATAAAGGAAAAACACTTTTCCCAAGTGTTCTCCTAGGACAGGAAGTCCTGACCAGCCCTACACAGGTGGAAATGAGGGTCTTTCTGGTTATTCTCCCTCACAGCTTAACAACAAACAGCCATACACATCTTCTGCTATAGGAGTAATAATTCTTCATTTCAAATCAGGTCTGATGGCAAAGGCATGGAATCAACCCCAGGTACTCTAGAGGCTGAGGCAAAAAAATTGGAAATTCCAGGGCTGAATGAGCAACAGACTGAGTTCAAACTCAACCTGGGCAACTTAATGAGTCTCTGTATCAAAAAATTAAAGAGAGCCAGGTGTGGTGGTGCACGCCTTTAATCCTAACACTCAGGAGGCAGAGGTAGGAGGATCAATGTGAATTCAAGTCCATCCTAGACTACAGAGTGAATTCCAGGTTAGCCTGGGCTAGAGCGAAACCCTACCTCAAAAAACCAAAAAGAAAAAAAAATTGAAAAGAGGCTGGGCATCATGGTGGCATACTCCTTTAATCACAGCACTCAAGAGGCTGAGGTAGGAGGATCGCTGTGAGTTCGAGGCCAGTCTGAAACTACATAGTGAATTCCAGGTCAGCTTGGGCTCAGAGTGAGACCCTACCTCAGAAAAACAAAAAAGGAGCAAGAGTGTTCCTTAATCTGATATCAACACAAAAGTGAAGGAGGACACTCAACACCTACCAAACCAGAGATCAAGAGGCTCCTAAGAGCCCATCACTGAAGCAGACTTAAAATGCACCCATCTTGGCTCAGGGAATTTTGTGAAACAGGGGTCGGAAAAATTGTTAGAGCCACAAATTGGAACATTTTGCACAGAGACATTGCCTCTCCCCCATAAGTGATAGCTGCCCCAACAATGTATAATACACAATACCCATGGGGTTGACCTGAATCCCCAGTGAGGAGGGCCTCTTCAGAAAAGGGATGAGGGAAAGGATGGTACCAACATGTGTTGTTAATATACTAAATATGTCCATATCTAATAAAAATAAATTTTAAAAGCCAGGCATGGTGGTGCACACCTTTAATCCCAGCATTCAGGAGGCAGAGGTAGGAGGATCGCCGTAAGTTCGAGGCCACCTTGAGTATACATACTGAATTCCAGGTCACCCTGGGCTAGAGTGAGAACTTACCTCGAAAAACAAAAAAAAAACAAAAATTAATTAGTTAGTTAATTAATTAAAAAGCTGGGCGTGGTGGCACACGCCTTTAATCACAGCACTTGAGAGACAGAGGTAGGAGGATTGCCGTGAGTTCAAGGCGACCCTGAGACTACATAGTTAATTCCAGGTCAGCCTGGGCCACCGCGAAAAAACAAAATAATTAATTAATTAAAAAAAAAAAAAACCAGGGCCGGGCGTGGTGGCACAAGCCTTTAATCCCGGCACTTAGGAGACAGAGGTAGGTGGATCAGCTGAGTTCAAAGCCACCCTGAGACTATGTATCGAATTCCAGGTCAGTCTGGGCTAGAGTGAAACCCTACCTCGGAAGAAGGGGTGGGGGCACTGCACTGGAGAGATGGCTTAGCAGTTAAGGCGCTTGCCTACAAAGCCAAAGGACCCAGGACCCATGTAAGCCATATGCAAAAGGAGACACATGCATCTGGAGTTCATTTGCAGTGGCTGGAGGCCCTGACATGCCCATTCTCTCTCTCTTTCAAATAAATAAAATAAAATCTTAACAAAATAATAAATATTTTTAAAAGGGTGCTGGAGAGATTGCTCAGTAGTTAAGGCACTTGCCTGCAAAGCCAAAGGCCCAGGTTCAATTCCCCAGGACCCACATAAGCCAGATGCATAAGGTGACACAAGTCTGGAATTTGTTTACAGTGGCTGGAGACCTGATGCTCCCATTCTCTCCACGACTACACACCCCCCACTCTCAAATAAATAAATATTTTTTTTTAAGTTAAAAGGGAGCCAGGTGTGGTAGCACACACCTTTAATCCCAGCACTGGGGAGGCAGAGGTAAGAGGATTGCCTAGGGTTCAAGGCTACCCTGAGACTACATAGTGAATTCCAGGTCAGCCTGAGCTAGAGTGAGACCCTACCTCAAAAAAAAGGGGGGGGGAGATTGAGGCCCTTGCCTACAAAGCCAAAGGACCCAGGTTCAATTCCCCAGGACCCACGGAAGCCAGATACACAAGGTGGCACAGGCGTCTGGAGTTTATTTGCAGAGGCTAAAGGCTCTGACATAGTCCATTCTTTTTCTCTCTCAAATACTCAAATATATATATATATTTGAATTTTAGACCAAAGCTGGGCATAGTGGCTCATACCTATAATGCCAACACTAGGAAGGGTGAGGCAGAAGCCTGGATTACAAATGACATCCTGTCCCAACCACCCTCCAACAACAACAAAAAGAGTTCAGAAGCAGTCCCATACATTCAAAATGGACTATAGACCATTACAAGGAGAATATATGTATGGTTTGCTGCCCACCATTAGTTTCTAATTGAAAATGCTTACTGAGAGTTCATCCTTTTCATCGTTTTAATTTGGTTTCTTTCTTATTTATTTTGTTTTCTCTGAGACAGGGTCACATTCTGCCATCCAGACTAGCCTGGAACTCACATTGCCTCACCCTCCTGAGTGCTAGAATAGGTGTGTGACACCATACCTGGATTACCCGGAACTCACTCTGTAGCTCCAGGCTGGCCTCAAACTCTCAACAATACTCCTATCGCAGTCTCCCAAATGCTGGGATTAAAGGTGTGAGCCAATGACACCTAGCCTGACTTACTTTTAGTTCAATCTTCCATAGCACATTCTATAAGACCTTTTTTTTTTTTTTAAAGCTTCTTTCGAGGTAGAGTCTCACACTAGTCCAGGCTGACCTGACTCACTCTGTAGTTCCAGGCTGACCGCAAACTCACAGTGATCCTCCTACCTCTGCTTCTGAAGTGCTAGGATTAAAGACATGTGCAACCACACTCTGCTCTATAAGACTTTGCTTTGGCTTTTCTTGCCAGAGTGATTAGTTCTAAGTCTGACTTTCAGAGGAAGATAACCTCCTTAGGTCAAGGAAACACACCTGGCTATTTCTCACTTCCAGGACCCTACACTGCCCACTACTTCTCTCCCCAGAATACAGAACTATCTCATCAAATGAGGCTCATCCCCTCTGCTACACTTACTGGTCCACACCCCCATCCCTTCCTGATAGCAAATTGCTCCACTGACCAGGCAGAAGCCTGACCCTTAGCAATTTGAATGAAAGGAGACCTCTGCAAAAGCAAACTGCACCTGTCACACTTCAAGAGGAGCTGCAAGCCCATATGAGAAGTACACCATTGAGCTGAGGAATCTCACCAGAAAAAAATGAGCCAATCAGAAGCTTCCAGATCTCCAGCTCTGGGATGTACCCAGCCTGGGTACCAACATGGACCAGACTGCTCTTGGACCGTATTAACTGTGGCACATAGCAGTCCAAATCTTAGTGCTAGGCAGTCAACTATGCACTATAACAACTGCCATTAGCAGGCACTTACAATGATGCAGCCACCTGCTAGGTGCATACCTCTGCAGCAGCACAGAAGAGTAAGGGGGTGCTGGAGAAATGGCTCAGCAGTTAAGATGCTTGCCTGCAAAGCCAAAGGACCCAGGTTCAATTCCCCAGTACCCATATAAAGCCAGATGCACAAGGTATGTGCATGTATCTGGAGTTTGTTTGCAGTGGCTAGAGGCCTTGGTGTGCCCATCCTCATTCAATTCATTCTCTCTTTCTTTTCCTTTTTTTTTTTTTTGTTTGTTTGTTTTGTTTTGTTTCTTTGAGGTAGGGTCTCACTCTAGCTCAGGCTGACCTAGAATTCACTCTGTAGTCTCAGGGGTCCTTGAACTCACAGCGATCCTCCTACCTCTGCCTCCCAAGTGCTGGGATTAAAGGCATGAGCCACCACGCCTGACTCTCTCTCTCTCTTTTTCTCTGAGACTACAAAATGAATTCCAGGTCAGCCTGGGCTAGGGCAAGACCTCAAAAAAAAAGCTGGGCATGGTGGCACACGCCTTTAATCCCAGCACTAGGGAGGCAGAAGTAGGAGGATCGCCGTGAGTTCAAGGCCACCCTGAGACTACAGAGTGAATTCCAGGTCAGCCTGGGCTAGAGTGAGACCCTACCTCAAAAAATCAAAAAAAAAAAGGGGGGGAGGGTGCTGGCTTAGTGGTTAAGGCACTTGCCTGTAAAGCCAAAGGACCTCGATTCGATTCCCTAGTACCCAAATAAGCCAGATGCACAAAGTGGCACATGCAGCTGGAGTTCGTTTACAGTGGCTTAGAAGCCCTGGTGCACCCATATTCTCTCTCTCTGCCTCTATCCCTCTCTCAAATAAATAAATAAAAATAAAATAGGGCCAGAGAGATGGCTTAGCGGTTAAGGCACCTGCCTCCTAAGCCTAAGAACGCTGGTTCCAATCTCCAGGTCCCACATTTAGCCAGATGCAAAGTGACACAAGGGGGCTCACGCATCTGGATTTCGTTCGCAGCAGTTGAGAGACTGCTGGCACGCCCATCTCTATCTGTCTTCCTCTCCCTCTCTGTCTCTCTCTGTGTCTCTCTCCAAAAAAAATAAAATAAATTTTTTTTAAAAAGAGGGCTGGAGAGATGGCTTAGTGGTTAAGGTGTTTGCCTGCGAAGCCTAAGGACCTTGGTTCAACTCCTCAGAACCTACATAAGCTAGATGCACATGGTAGCACATGTGCCTGGAGTTTGTTTGCAGTAGCTAGAGTCCCTGGCATGCCCATTCTTTCTCTCTCTCTCACACACACACACATAAATAAATAAATAAATAAATAAATAAATAAATAAATAAATAAACAAACAAACAAACAAACAAACAAATATCTTTAAAAAAGAAAAGAAAGAAAAAGAGGAAATGAGAAGGACAAGATTTGGCCACTTTTAGGCCATTTTCCCAAGGCCAGCAATCCACACTCAACTCAAGGTTTTCAGGCTCTGACATTTCTGTTGCACAAAGGGCTGTAAGGTATGTTCATACAGCAAACAGACACAAATAACTGCCCACAACTCAGAGCTTCTGCTAAAACCCACTGCTGTCTATTTCTCTCAGTCTTGAGGACATCTCCAGGGAAGCTGGGCTGCAGCCACACTCCCTAAGGCCACATGGTTGACAGTAAATCAGGAAACCACCTGGTTGGCCATCTTGTATTGCTACACAGGACTCAGTTTTTGGATAACTTAGCTAGCCCTATAATTGCCAAGTACAGAACCACAGGTGGCTCCTGGTTCTCACAAAACAGCTTACCAAGGAAAGAAGGAGGATTTAAACTTGATTCCAAAGCTCCAATTAGGGCTCAAGAACACAGCTTGGAGAAAAGTTTCAGGGAAAGAGAACAGGAAATGAGAAGGGAAAAAGTGTCCCCTTCCCAAGGGCAATAGAAGTCCAGAGGTGGGAGCTTGGTCACAGGCACAGTTGCCTTTCTTATCCACACCCACTTCTGTCCTGGGCCTGCCTTTCCACCTTTGGAGTCAGTATTTGGGTGGAGGAGGAAAAAAAAATGTGAAACTCTCCTTTTAGGGCCCTCTCTCTACCCCACTGCCCTAAATGAGAAACCAGGCCTGTTCTCTTTTTCTACACCTCATAGGTACTCTGAAGAAAAATACCTGTCAACCATTGACCTATTAACATCAAACATGAGATTTCCATCTTCATCCCAAGAAAGGAATGTCAAAATAGCACCTTCCTAGCCAGAGGTAAGAGAGAATCCATGCACCAAATAGCAACATATAAGAAAATACTCAGCCAGGCATGGTGGCGCATGCCTTTAATCCCAGCACTCAGGAGGCAGAGGTAGGAGGATTGCTGTGATTTCGAGGCCACCCTGAGACTACATAGTTAATTCCAGGACAGCCTGGGCTAGAGTGAGACCCTACCTCAAAAAAAAAACAAAAGAAAGGGCCGGGCGTGGTGGCGCACGCCTTTAATCCCAGCACTCGGGAGGCAGAGGTAGGAAGATTGCCGAGAGTTCAAGGCCACCCTGAGACTACATAGTTAATTCCAGGTCAGCCTGGACCAGAGTGAGACCCTACCTCGAAAAACCAAAAAAAAAAAAAAAAAAAAAAAAAAGAAGAAGAAAAAGAAAAAAGAAAGAAAATACTCAGTGCTGAAGAGATGGCTTAGCAGTTAAGGTGCTTGCCTGCAAAGCCTAAGTAAGCACCTACGTTCAACTCCCCAGAACCCATGTAAGCCAGAAGCACATGGTGGCACATGCATCTAGAGTTCATTTTCAGTGGCTGGAGGCCCTGGTCCATCCATTGTCTCTCTCCCTGTCAAATAAATAAATAAAAATTTTAAATATATATTTTTAAAAAACTCAGCTATGGAAATTTCACTTTTCCTAAGCAATCAACAACCAGGGGCTCACCTAGTATGCATTAGCCCTGGATTCAGTACCCAGCCTTATAAACCAGATTGGTGATACATGCCTGTAATCCCATAATTCCATCAGTGGAAACAAGAGGATCAGAAGTTCAAAGTCCTCTTGAGATATAGTCTGAGGCTAGCCTGGGCTACATGCAACACTGTCTCAAAAGAAAGAAGAGGGGGTGGAGAGATGGCCCAGTGGTTAAGGCACTTGCCTGCAAACCACCCAAGTTTGATTGATGCACAAAGTGGCACATGCATCTGGAGCATGATAGCTTTTTTTTTTTTTTTTTTAAGTTTTTCAAGTTAGGGTCTCACCCTAGCCCAGGCTGACTTGGAGTCTCGGGGTAGCCTCGAACTCATGGCGATTTTCCTACCTCTGCCTCCCACATGCTGGGATTAAAAGCATGCGCCACCACACCCAGCTCTTTTTTTTTAAATATTTTATTTTTATTTATTTGAGAGAGAAAAAGAGGGAGAGAGAAATGGGCAGGTAGAGAAAGAGAAAGAATGAGCACATCAGGACCTCCAGCCACTGCAAACAAACCCCAGTTGCATGGGCCTCCTTGTGCATCTGGCTCATGTGGGAATTAAACTTGGGTCCTTAGGCTTTGCAGACAAGCACCTTAACTGCTAAGCCATCTCTCTAGCCCCACCCAGCATTTTCTTTTGGCCTCAGAATACAAGTCCCTCTACACACATGTAAATATACTATATGCGCACACTAAACACATACACACAAAAAATAAATGGTGACAAAGTTACAGAGAGGATAAAGCCAGAATACTGAAAATTTAAAAATTAACACCATTTGGATGCAACTACTTCACAGAGTAGTTATTTCACAATTCCAAAAGAGGTCAGCTTATTTCTTATCATGGAGATCCCACAGGGATTGAATGGCCCAGTGCTGTCTCCAACAGGAAGGAAACCTGACTTCCCCAGCTATTTCAGTTATATAAACCAACAACTTCTCCTCCACAGCTGGACACTGGGCAGTGTTTAGACCCACATGCTTTTTAGAACTGCCTGCCAAATGGATATCCATGTTACATTATGCTGAATAAATGTACCTAGATCAATATCATTTCTAACTATCCAAGGTTTTTTATTGCTGTAAGGTTTCTTCAAAAAAGTTTGAAAATTTTCCTGTTAGAGACACGAGAGTGGCGCCATCATCTATCAGAAAAATGTCTGTGACACATAAGAGAGTAAGCCCTTTAAAGTTATTTAACTTATCATACACACATATTTGTTTTGCTCTTGTTGTAGATTTACTTTTTCTTGTTTGTTTGTTTGTTTTCTGTTTTCGAGGTGGCGTCTTGCTCTAGTCCAGGCTGACCTAGAATTCACTATATAGTCTCAGGCTGGCCTCGAACTCATGGCAAGCCCCCAACCTCTGCCTCCTGAGTGCTGGGATTAAAGGCATGTGCCACCAAGCCTGGCTTAATTTATTTATTTGAAAGAGAAAAAAAGAGCTAGAGATGGCTTAGCAGTTAAGGTGCTTGCCTTGGAAGCCTCAGGACCCATGTTCTACTCTCCAGGTCTCATGTAAGTAAGACACACAAGGTGATGCAAGCACACAAGGTCACACATTCGCAAAAGGTAGTGTACATATCTGGAGTTCAGTTGCGGTGGCTGGAGGCTCTGGCGCACTCATTCTCTCTCACTAAAAAACGGAGGGGCTGGAGAGATGGCTTAGTAGTTAAGGCGTTTGCCTGCAAAGCCAAAAAACCCAGGTTTGATTCTCCAGGACCCACGTAAACCAGATGCACACGGAGCGCACCCATCTGGAGTTCATTCAGTGGCTGTCCAAGAAGGGACAGAGGAGTGCTCAGACCTGAAACATGTCTAACACACCTGCAAAGGCTCAGGGTCCATTGTGGAAGAGGGGGTGGAAAGAATGTAAGAGCCAAAGGAAGGGTAGGACTCCTCCAACGTGCTCCTCCAGACACAAAATGGCCTGGATATCCATGACCTCACAGTGCCTGACACTACCTACAGAAGACCATCATAATAGGAGGAAAAGATAATGACATCAAAATAAAAGAGACTGATTGAAAGGGGGAGGGGATATAATGGAGAGTGGAGTTTCAAAGGGGAAAGTGGATAGAGGGAGGGAAGTACCATGGGATATTGTCTACAATTAAAGAAGTTGTCAATAAAAAATAAATTAATTTTTTTAAAAAATGCCAGGCATAGCTGGGCGTGGTGGCGCACGCCTTTAATTCCAGCACTCGGGAGGCAGAGGTAGGAGGATCACCAAGAGTTCAAGGCCACCCTGAGACTGCATAGTGAATTCCAGGTCAGCCTGGACCAGAGTGAGACCCTACCTCGAAAAAAAAAAAAAAAAAAAAAAATGCCAGGCATGGTGGCGCACGCCTTTAATCCCAGCACTCAGGAGGCAGAGGTAGGAAGATCACCATGAGTTCGAGGACAGCCTGAGACTACATAGTGAATTCCAGGTCAGCCTGGACCAGAGTGAGGCCCTACCTCAAAAAGGAAGGGAGGAAGGAAGGAAGGGAGGAAGGAAGGAAGAAAGGAAGGAAGGAGGGAGGGAGGGAAGGAGGGAGGGAAAGAGTGAGGGAGGGAAGAAGGGAGGGAGGGAAGGAAGGAAGGAAGGAAGGAAGGAAGGAAGGAAGGAAGGAAGGAAGGAAGGAAGGAAGGAAGGAAGGAAGGCGAGGTAGGGGAAGAGACTGAATAAAATAAGGGTGGGGGATGGCTAGAGAGATGGCTTAGTAGTTAAGGCACCTGCCTGCCAAACCTAAGAACACCCTTTGGATTCTCCAGGTCCTATATTTAGCCAGATGTAAAGTGATGTAAGGGCGCAACGCTGCACTTGCCCTTAACGGGGTGCACGCGTCTGGAATTTGTTCACAGCGGCTGAGAGTCCGCTGGCTTGACCATTCTCTGTCTGTCTCTCTCTCTCTCAAAATAAAAAAGAAGGGTGGGGGAGGGTTAATCAAAATTCAATATATTGTAAATAAGCCATATGAAAACTTACTTTTTTTTTTTTTTTTTTTTTTTGGTTTTGCAAGGTAGGGTCTCACTCTGGTCCAGGCTGACCTGGAATTAACTATGTAGTCTCAGGGTGGCCTCGAACTCTCAGCAATCCTCCTACCTCTGCCTCCCAAATGCTGGGATTAAAGGCATGTGCCACCACGCCCGGCTTTTGAAAACTTATTTTTTTGGATAATGGCACAGCCAGATGCCATAGATCGTTACTAGAAAAATTTCAGTGCCAGGGATGGGACACCTTCCAATGAGGTGTTGGCCAGGGAGGTCCCTGTTCCCCCAAAACATTATAGGCTATTGCCAAGACTCTTAGTTTCCCACCAGAAATAGATGGTAAGACCCTACTGCTAAAGACTCCATATGCCTGGGCTGCAAGGTCACTGAGAAATCAAGCTGGGGTTCAGCTGAAAACCTCTTCCCTGTAGACCAGCTGACACAAAGCTGGAAAAAGCCACATTGCATGCAGCCCTATGGAAGACAGAAGCCATCAGTGGTGAAAACAGTGGACACTGCAAGCCTCAAGTATGGACAACCAGGCCAAAAGACCAAATGGGTGCAATAGTGGCATGTTTGTTATGGGGAAAACCAACAAGCCTAGGGTCGGGGAGGTCATGAGCATTAGGAGTGTAATGCCTACTCTTGTCTGGCAAGATGCATATATTATGCTCACCAAACTGCCCTGTAAGCACTTTACCTAACATCCATACCCGTATAATAACACTGCTCTCACTTTTGGTTAAAGAACCTTCTCTTTTCAGATGGCCATGACCATTGGGATGACCCAAAAGGCACCATAGTGCTCAGAAAAAATGATGAAGGAGTGTTCAGCACTGAAACATCTCTATCACACCCTCCAAGGCTCAGGGTCCATTGGGGAAGAGGTGGTGGAAAGAATGTAAGAGCCAAAAGAAGGGTAAGACTGCTTACAATGCAATTGTCCAGATAGAAACTGGCTGTGATATCCATGACCTCACAGAACCTAGCACTACCATCACAAGACCCTCATGATAGGAAGAAAAGGTGACATCAAAATAAAAGAGAGAAGTTGGGTATGGTGGCACACGCCTTTAATCCCAGCACTTGGGAAGCAGAGGTAGGAGGATTGCCGTGAATTCGAGGCCACCCTGAGACTACATAGTGAATTCCAGGTCAGCCTCAGCTAGAGTGAGACCCTACCTTGGAAAACCAAAAATAAATAAATAAATAAACAAACTGCCAAAAAAATTAAAACATTTTAAATTCTTTTAAATTCTTATTTATTTATTTATTTGCAAGCAGAGAGAGAGAGAGAGAATGGGCACACCAGGGCCTCTAGCCACTGAAAATGAACTCCTCACACATGTGCCCCTTGTGCATCTGTGTTGTGTGTGTCTCCAGCCCTAAAATTTTTTTAATTTTAAAAATAAAAAATGTGGGGCTAGGGCTGGAGAGATGGCTTAGTGGTTAAGGCGCCTGCCTGCTAACCCTAAGAACGTCAGTTCCAGTCTCCAGGTCCCACGTTTAGCCAGATGCAAAGTGATGCAAGGATGCAATGCTGCACTTGACCACAAGGGGGCGCAGGCATCTGGATTTCGTTCACAGCAGCTGAGGCTGCTAGAGCGCCCATCTCTATCTGTCTTCCTCTTTCTCTCTCTCTCTCTCTTTCTCTCTCTCTCTCTCTCCAAAATAAATAAAGAAAGAAAGAAAGAAAGAAAGAAAGAAAGAAAGAAAGAAAGAAAGAAAGAAAGAAAGAAAATGTGGGGCTAGAGAGATGGCTTAGTGGTTAAGCACTTGCCTGTGAAGCCTAAGAACTCTGATTCAAGTCCCAATTCCCCAGTACCCACGTAGGCCAGATGCACAAGGAGGTGCATGCATATGGAGTTCATTTGCAGTGGCTGAAGGCTCTGGCGTGCCCATTCTCTCTCTCTCCCCCTGTCTATTTCTATCTCTCTCAAATAAATAAATAAAAATACTTTTAAAACTGAACACTGAGCCGGGTGCACACCTTTAATCCCAGCACTTGGGAGGCAGAGGTAAGAGGATCGCCGTGAGTTCAAGGCCACCCTGAGACTACACAGTTAATTCCAGGTCAGCCTGGGCCGGAGTGAGACCCTACCTCGAAAACACAAAAACAAAAAACAAAAAAAAAACTGAACACTAAAAGCTTTAAATTTGGCCAGCCAGGCCAAATGAGCCAATGGGTGCAATAGTGGTGTACCTGTTATGGGGGAAGCCAACTGCTCTCTAATTGGACTGGAGGCCCGATCCATGGGAGGGAATACATCCCTGAAACTGAAAACATACGACAGGGGTAGTCATGAGCCCTAAGGCTGTAATGTCTGCTGGTGTCTCACTAAATGTATAGACTATGCTCACCAAACTGCCCATTAAGCACTTCTCTTAATGTCCACACCCATATATTAATGCTACTCTCATTTTTGGTTAGAGAAGCTTCTGTTTCCAGATGGTGGCAACCTTGGGATGACTCAGAAAGCATCATGGTGCTGAGCAGAAGGGACAGAAGAGCGCTCAACACTGAAACATCTCAAACCCATCTTCCAAGGCTCAGGGTTCATTGTGGAAGAGGGGGCAGAAAGAATATAAGAGGAAGAATAGGGCTCCTTACAACATGCTCCTCCAGACACAAAATGGCCTGGATATCCATGACCTCACAGTGCCTGACACTACATACACAAGACCATCATAATAGAAGGAAAAGATCATGACAACAAACTGAAAAGAGAGACTGATTGAGAGAGGGAGGGGATATGATGGAGAGGGAAGTTTCAAAGGGGAAAGTAGGGGAGATGGAGGGAAGTACCATGGGATATTGTTTACAATTAAAGAAGTTGCCAATAAAAATTAAAAAATATATAAAAATTTAAATAAATAAATAATGTACAAAAAAAAAGAATTAGAGAGAGAATGGGCACACCAGGGCCTCTAACTACTGCAAACAACTCCAGAGACACAAGCAAACCTTGTGCACGTGGCTTTCGTGGGTACTGAGGAATTGAACCTGGGTTCTTAGGCTTCCAGGCAAGCGCCATAACTGCTGTATCTCCAGCCCTGATAGTATTTAATTTTTTATTTGTAAGCAGAAAGAAAGAATCGAAGTACAGGGCCTCTTGCCACTGCAAACAAACTCCAAATACATGCACCACTTTGTGCATCTGGCTTTATGTGGGTATTAGGAAATCAAACTGGCCAGCAAGCTGTGCAAGCAAGCACCTTTAACAGCAGAGCCATCTCAGCCCCTTATTTTTGTCTGAGGCAGGGTCTCAACTCATTCTCTAACACAAACTGGCATAGAAATCAAGAAGATAATTCTACCTTACCCTCCCAAGTCCTCAGCTGATAGGCATGAACCATCACACCCAGTCACCTGGTTTTTTTTTGTTTGTTTATTTTTTGGTTTTTAGAGGCAGGGCCTCATTGTAGCCCAGGCTGACCTAGAATTCACTATGTAATCTAATGGTGGCCTTGAACCCACAGCAATCTTCTTACCTCTGCCTCCCAAATGCTGGGATTAAAGGCATGCACCACCACTCCCAGCTTTTTTGTTTTTAAATATTTTTACTTATTTATTTGAGAGAGAAAGAGGCAGATAGACAGAGAATTGGCTCGCCAGGGCCTTTACCACTGTAAACGAACTCTAGATGCATGCACCACCTTGTGCATCTGGCTTTTATTTGGGTCTTGAGGAATCCAACTTTCATCCTTTGGCTTTGCAGGCAAGTCCCTCAACCACTAAGCCATATCTCCAGACCTTTTTAAATTTTTAAAACTAGAGGCTGGGGAGCCAGGCATGGTAGTGCATAACTGTAATCCCAGCAATCAGGAGGCAAAGGATCACCATGAGATCGAGGCCAGCCTGGGACTACAGAGTGAGTTCTAGGTCAGCCTTGGCTAAAGTGAGAGCATATCTTGAAAAAATAAAAATAACAAAATAAAGAACAAGCTGGCATGGTAGCTTACATCAGCAGTTGGGAGACTAAGGTTGAAGGATTTCCACAAATTTAAACCTAATTTGGGCTACAGTGAGACTCTACCTCAAGAAAACAAAATTAGAGCCAGGCATGGTAGCACACGCCTTTAATCCCAGCACTCACTCGGGAGGCAAAGGTAGGATCACTGTGAGTTTGAGGCCACCCTGAGACTACATAGTAAATTCCAGGTCAGCCTGAGCTAGAGTGAGACCCTACTTCAGAAAAACAAAAAAATTAAAATAAAAAACAAAATTAGGGCTGGAGAGATAGCTTAACAGTTAAAGCACTTCCTGCAAAGCCAAAGGACCCAGGTTTGATTCCCCAGGACCCACATAAACCAGATGCACAAGGTGGCACATGTGTCTGGAGTTTCTTTGCAGTGGCTAGAGGTCCTGGCCCACTCATTGTTTGTATCTCTCTGTCTCTTTCTCTCTCAAATAAAAACTTGGGCTAGCCGGGCATGGTGGCGCACGCCTTTAATCCCAGCACTCGAGAGGCAGAGGTAGGAGGATCGCCGGGAGTTCGAGGCCACCCTGAAAATACAGAGTTCCAGGTCAGCTTTGGCTAGAGCGAGACACCTTACCTCAAAAAAAAAAAAAAAAAAAAAAAAAAAAAAACCTTGGGCTAGAGTGAGACCCCACCTGAAAAACAACAAAATAAATAAAGGGTTTTTTTAAGCCAAAGTCACCAAGGCATGGTGGTACACACCTATAATCTTAGCATTCAAGAAGATGAAGATTGGGCTGAAGTGATGGCTTAACAGTTAAGACGTTTGCCTATGAAGCCTAAGGACTCATGTTTGACTCCCAGTCCCACATAACCCAGACACACAATGTGACACAAGCACACAAGGTCGCTCATGTGCACAAGATGGCACACAGGTCTGGAGTTCTATTACAGTGGCTGGAGGCCCTGGTACACCAATTCTCTCCTCCCTCTCTCTCTCTGAAAAAAATAAAATTAAAATATTTTTTAAAAGAAGATGAGGGAGCCAGGCGTGGTGGCGCATGCCTTTAATCCCAGCACTCGGGAGGCAGAGGTAGGAGGATCGCTGAGAGTTTGAGGCCACCCTGAGACTACACAGTGAATTCCAGGTCAGCCTGAGCCAGAGTGAGACCCTACCTCGGAAAACCAAAAAAAAAAAAAAGATGAGGGGTTCGAGCTGGGTGTGGTGGTGCACGCCTTTAATCCCAGCACTCGGGAGGCAGAGGTAGGAGAATCGCCATGAGTTCGAGGCCACCCTGAGACTACATAGTGAATTCCTGGTCAGCCAGAGTGAGACCCTACCTCGAAATACCAAAAAAAAAGAAGAAGAAGAAGAAGAAGAAGAAGATGATGATGATGAGGGGCTGAAGATATGGCTTAGCAGTTAAGGAGCATGCCTGCAAAGCCTAAGGACCTAGGTACGATTCTCCAGGTCCCATGTAAGCCAGATGTACATGGTGGCACATGAATCTGGAGTTCATTTGCAGTAGCTAGAGGCCCTGGCCTGCCCATTCTCTCTCACTCTATCTCTGTCTCTAATAAATAAATAAAAATAAATATTTAAAAAAAGATGAAGCCAGGCGTGGTGGTGCATGCCTTTAATCCCAGCACTTGGGAGAGGAAGGAGGATTACCATGAGATCAAGGTCACCCTGGGACTACATAGTGAATTCCAGGTTGGCGTGGACTAGTGAAATGCCACCTTGGAAAAACCAAAAAAAAAAAAAAAAAGATGAAGATTATTCTAGGCTATGTATGGAGTTCAAGGCCATACATAGTATGGGCTACAGAAGTAAGTTCCATTTTAGCCACAACTACATGGAAAGGGGGAAAATACTGTCTTTGCCCCTCATTCCCAATCCACTTTACTTCCAGTCTCCAGCTCCCTTAATGCTGGAAGCTGAGCTAGAATCTGTAGAACCAGGGTCCCAGAGCTCAGGGTGAATTTTAATCTCCTTTGGGGCACTAAGCCACATACTGGTCCTCTCAAAGTGCTATTATTGTGTGACACCATGCCTTTGTACACCACTTTCCTAGTCTTTTGTGCCCAAATCTGATCAATTACCATGAAAGAAAAGTTTATCTTTCAAGGTTCTCAAATGGAAGAAGAAAATTGCCACCACGTAACTGCTGTAGTTATCTGTCTCAAAAAACATGAGTAGGTCGGGTGTGGTGGCGCACGCCTTTAATCCCAGCACTGGGGAGGCAGAGGTAGGAGGATCGCAGGGAGTTCGAGGCCACCCTGAGACTACATAGTTAATTCCAGGTCAGCCTGGACCAGAGTGAGACCCTACCTTGAAAAAAAAAAAAAAAAAAAAAAAAAAACATGAGTAGGATCCTTTAAGTTTATGGCTCACCTACTTTTTGGCTTCCCACAATTCTTCATTATAATCTTCTCTTTTGCCTCCAGTCTAATTAGGGTGATACAGCTCCCTACTTGCTTTTTTTTTTTTTTTTTTTTTTTTTTTTTTTTTTTTGTTTTTCGAGGTAGGGTCTCACTCTGGCTCAGGCTGACCTGGAATTCACTATGTAGTCTCAGGGTGGCCTCGAACTCTCGGTGATCCTCCTACCTCTGCCTCCCGAGTGCTGGGATTAAAGGCGTGTGCCACCACGCCCGGCCCTACTTGCTTTTAACTCACAAATTACCCCATTTGACAGAGGGAGATGCCAAGGCCAAAGCAAACACAAGCAAATCCATCCCACATCTGGTATCAGAGCAGAAAAAACCTGCAAAGTTTATTTCTCTTTAGGAATATTTAGCCTTGGCAGTTTGTCAAACACTTCCTGGTCTGGGAGTGCAGGCCAGAACCCTAGTCTAGTGAGCACCACAACCAACCTGTATTGCATACCAACCATGTGCTGGCCAAGTCCAGTTCATTATCTCACATTCCTCTTACATTCATGTGTCTACCACCTCCCAAAGGCGGGCACTTCACACTCACAGCAATATGTTCAAATGCTTAGTGACTGCCAATTCCATACTATAACTGAACCAAGGACACATGACTGGAAAAGGCAGAATCAGCCAGGTGTGGTGGCACACACCTTTAATCCCAGCAGTTGGGAGGTAGAGGTAGGTAGATTAATGTGAGTTCCAGGCCACACTGAGACTACATAGTAAATTCCAGGTCAGCCTGGGCTAGAGAGCGAGATTCTACCTCAAAGAAAAACCAAAAGAAACGAAAAGGCAGAATCCAAATCTAGCCTCTCCCTCCACAATAGAAAAAGAAGGGTAGAGAAATATAGGACCCCTGAGGTTGAGAGCTCCAAGGATAAATAAAGTAAAAGTTTCTACCTGCCACGTGTGGTGGCACATGCCTTTAATCTCAGCACTTGGGAGGCAAAGGTAGGTGGATCGCCATGAGTTTGAGGCCAGCATGAGACTACATAGTGAATTCCAGGTCAGCCTGAGGTAAAGTGAAACCCTAACATAAAAAAAAAAGGGGGGGGAGCCAGAGATGGTGATGCATACCTTTAATCCTAGCACTCAGGAGCCAGAGGTAGGAGGATCACTGAGTTCTAGGCTAGTCTGGGCTACACCATACTTCAAAAATAAATAAATAAATAAATTTTTTAAAAGCCTGACAATCTAGGCTTAATTCCCCAGTACCCACGTTGAACCAGATGCACAAAGTGGTGCATGTGTGGAGTTTGCAGTGGCAGGAGGCCCTGGAGAGCCCATTCATTCTCTCACTGTCTCCTTAAATGTAAATATTTTTTAAACCGGGAGAGGTGACGCACACCTTTAATCCCAGCACTCAGGAGGCAGAGGTAGAAGGATCGCTATGAGTCGGAGGCCACCCTGAGACTACATAGTAAATTCCAGGTCAGCCTAAGCTAGAGTGAGACCCTACCTGGAAAAAAAAAAAAAAAAAAAAAAAGAACATTTTTTTTTTTAATATATTTTATTTATTTGTTTATATGAGAGAGAGAGAATGGGCATGCCAGGGCCTCCAGCCACAGCAAACAAACTCCAGATGCACGCGCCCCCTTGTGCATCTGGCTTACGTGGGTCCTGGAGAGTCGACCGGCATCCTTTGGCTTTGCAGGCAAACACCTTAACTGCAAAGCCATCTCTCCAGCCCAAGGACATCTTTTTGTGCGCGCGCACACAGCATGTTCCTTTTCTCTTGCATTATGATACTTCCTGTGCCACTTCAGGACTCACCAGTAAGAAAGGCATATAAAGATATAAGACAGGCTAGAGAAATGGCTTACCAGTTAAGGCACTTGCCTGCGAAGCCAAAGGACCCAGGTTCAACTCCCCAGGACCCACAGTGTGGTGGCCTTTAATCCCAACACTCAGGAGGCAGAGGTAGAAAAATTGCCATGAGTTCAAGGCCACTCTGAGACTACATTGTGGATTCTAAGTTAGCCTGGGCTAGAGCGAGACCCTACCTTGAAAAAAAAAAAAGGGGGGGGCTAGCTTACAAAGCCCAGGTTCAATTCCACAGTACCCAGGTAAAGCCACACACAAAGTTGCACTTGTGTCTGTAATTAATTTGCAATGGCAAGAGGTCCTAGCACATATATTCTCTCCCTCCTCCCTCCCTCTCTCTCCTAAATAAATACAAATACTGCACTGGAGAGATAGCTTAGCGGTTAAGGTGCTTGCCTGTGAAGCCTAAGGACCCAGGTTCTACTCCCTAGAATCATATAACCCAGATACACAGGTGGTGCATGCATCTGGAGTTCCTTTGCAGTGGCTAGAGGTCCTGCCACACCCATTCTCCTCCCTCTCCCCGCTCCATCTCAAGTAAATAAATAAAAAATAATTTTCTTTTTCGAAGTAGGGTCTTGATCTAGGCTAGGCTGACCTAGAATTCACTATGTAGTCTCAGAGTGGCCTTGAACTCATGGCAATCCTCCTACCTCTGCCTCCCAAGTGCTAGGCATGCTTAGCAGTTAAGGCACTTGCCTGTGAAACCTAAAAATCCAGGTTCAACTCCACAGAACCCACATAAACCAAATGCACAAGGGGGTGTGTGTGTCTGAAGTTCATCTGCAGTGGCTAGAGGCCCTGGCGTGCCCATTCTGTCTGCTCTCTCTAAAATATAAATATATATATTTTTTAAATTAATTAATTAATTAATTTTTTTTTAATTTTTTTTATTTTTTGGTTTTTCAAGGTAGGATCTCACTCTAGCTCAGGCTGACCTGGAATTCACTATGCAGTCTCAGTGTGGCCTTGAATTCACAGTAATCCTCCTCCCTCTGCCTCCCAGGTGCTAAGATTAAAGACATGCACCACCACACCCGGCTAAATAAAATATTTTTTAAAAAATATATTTAAGGGCTGGGGAAATGACTTAGAGGTTAAGGTGTTTGCCTGCGAAGCCTAAGGACCTGTGTTCGATTCCCCAGGACCCACATAAGCCAGATGCACAAGGGGGCTCATGTGTCTGGAATTTGCAGTGGCTGGAGGCTCTGGGGCACCCATTCTCTCTCTCTCTCTCTCAAATAAATAAATAAACAAAAAAAATCTTTAAAAAAATATATATATATATGTAAAATTTAAAATTTAAAATATATAAAAAAATATATATATGCCGGGCATGGTGGCACATGCCTTTAATCCCAGCACTCAGGAGGCAGAGGTAGGAGGATCATTGTGAGTTCGAGGCCACCCTGAGACTACATAGTGAATTCCAGGTCAGCCTGGGCCAGAGTGAGACCCTACCTCGAAAAACCAAAAAAAAAAAAAAAAAAAAAAAAAAAATATATATATATATATATATATATATATATATATATATATTTAAGCCGGGGGCTGGAGAGATGGCTTAGTGGTCAAATCACCTGCCTGCGAAGCCTAACAATGCCGGTTCAATCTCCAGGTCCCACGTTTATCAGATGCAAAAAGTGACGCAAGGGTGCAAAGCCACGCTTGCCCACAAGGGGGTGCACACATCCAGAGTTCGTTCACAGCAGCTGAGAGGCCGCTGGCTCACCCATTCTCTCTCTCTCTGCCTCTTCCTCTCTGTCTCTCTCAAATAATAATAAAATATATACATATATATTTTTTTTTCTTTTTAAGATGGGCATGGTGGCTCACATCTTTAACCCTAGCACTCCGAAGGCAGAAATAGGAAGATTATCATGAGTTCAAGGCCACCCTCAGACTACATAGTGAATTCCAGGTCAGCCAGCCTGGGCTAGTGTGAAACCCTACCTCGAAAAACCAAATATAAGCCGGGCGTGGTGGCACACGCCTTTAATCCCAGCACTCAGGAGGCAGAGGTAGGAGGATCGCCGTGAGTTCGAGCCACCCTGAGACTACATAGTGAATTCCAGGTCAGCCTGAGCTAGAGTGAGACCCTACCTCGGAAAACCAAAAAAATAAAAAAAATAAATAAATAAAAAACACTCTTCTTGTTGGTGCTCTGAGTTTCATTTCAAGTGATGAATACATGCAGGCTCACCTCTACTCTCATCCCATAACATTCTAGGCCCCAAGCTCCCCACCATCCTTCCTCTTTACTCAGGTCAGTGCCTATAGCTGACCAGGAAGAGGCAGTAGAACAGCCTTCTGCCTGGACTTAACTATGCCAGGAGCCCAGGGCCCAGGAGACTCTCCAAGTGCTTCTCCATAGAAGAAAATACCTCAAGTTGAAGCTTGTGTCCACATGGTCCACCAACAGATTTAGAACTCAAATTATAGCCTCAGTAGGAGTCTTCACAAAGGACTCAAATTAAGGCAGACACAAATGAAAAGGAGCAGAGAGAGTATTAAGTCAAACTGTAAACTGCAGGTCTAGGACAGTCAGAGGGAAGAACCTGTTGAAATGCTAAACCCAACAGTTCATCCGGCTTCAGAATTCTGTTGCCCACAAGGTCTCCCCAGGCTTCCAGCTTAAGACTTATGTGTGGACATGAAGTGGTTACTCAAGTTTCAAACTGAGTTCATTCCTGTCCTGTGGACCATCTCTCAATGCCAGCATTCATCTACTTGGACTCCTGAGAGCTCTGCCTTTGGCAAAGTAGATAAAATTAGCAACTGGAATGAACTTGGAATCCAGGGTGGGCTATTAAAAAAGCACATAGGAGATTTGCAAATGCCACAGAAAAAGCCTGCTTAGGGCCAAGCTGAAGTCACCTAAAACTTACAGAACTATATAGTCAAATCCTCTGTCCCTTGACTCCTTTCCGCCTTCTCTAGATAAGCCACTTACTCCTTTTTGCCCTGCCTTTCAACCCAATACCACAGCCTGGTGCTCAATTGACCAAGGGAGAAAATACAGCAGGAAGACCCTAAAGAGCAAAGGGGCATTATCTTATTTCTAGGGGGAAGGGAAGGTAAATTAGTTACACTGCAGATTAGGACTGAGGGATAGGACAGGAAGTGGGTCAGTCCCACAGCTTGACAGTATGATAAAGAGGAGACAATGTTTCTGCCCTGTCCCTGTGTCCACACTGACCTGTGTTAGCTACACTGCTACCATTAGCAAATGGAGAAACCAAAAGCTGGGCATGGTGGCACATGCCTTTAATCCCAGCATCTGGAAAAAGAGGTAGGGGATTACTGTGAATTCAAAGCCAGCCTGGGACTACAGAGTGAATTCCAGGACAGCCTGGGCTAGAATGAGACCCTACCTTGAAGAAAAAAATAAAAATAATAATCCCAGAACCCTGGAGGCTGAGGCAGGAGGATTGTGACAAGTAGCTAAGTAAGAAGAAAGAAAGAAAATTCAGGACTGGTGAAGATGGCTTAGCAGCTAAGGCCTGTGCCTGCAAAGCCAAAGGACCCCAGTTCGATTCCCCAGGACCCACGTAAGCCAGATGCACAAAGAGGTGCATGCATCTGGAGTTAGACTGCAGTGGCTGGAGGCCCTGGCACACCCATTCTCTCTCTCTCTCTCTCTCTCAAGTAAATAAATAAAATATATTATTTTTAAAAAAAAGAAAGAAAGAAAATTGAGTAACCAGGGGGCTAAAGAGATGGCTTAGCAGTTAAGGTGCATGCCTACGAAGCCCAAGAACCTCGGTTCGAATCTCCAGGTCCCACATAAGCCAGATGTACAATGGTGGCGCATGCATCTGGAGTCCTTTGCATTGGCTAGAGGTCCTGGCACGCCCATTCTCTCTCTCTCTCTCTCTCTCTCTCCCTGTCTCTAATAAATAAATAAATTAATTAATTAATTCAGTAACCAAGGTGGCCCTCTAGCAATGCCCCAAAATCCAGAAGGACTTAAAAGGACATGGGAAAACAGTACTTTTCTGCTTCTAGGTCCCCCAACTTCCCTCTAGCCTCAAAATCCTACAGGCTTCTAAAAGCTAAAACAAAATTCCTGAGAAAAAGATTATACATTTCTAGAGTTCATTACTAGAGAAGTTTCTGTGTAGAATTAAATATAACAAAAATTCCTGAAACAATACTGGCACACCTTGGGCAGTAGGATCACAAATTCAAAGCTAGGACAGGGATGGTGGCACATGCCTTTAATCCCAGCACTTGGAAGGCAGAAGTAGGAGGATCGCCGTGAGTTCAAGGCCACCCTGAGACTATAGAGTGAATTACAGGTCAGCCTGAGCTAGAATGAGACCCTACCTTGGAAAAAAAAAAAAAAAAAAAAAGCCAGGCTAGGCTATATAGAGAGACCATGTCTAAAAAAATATTAAAGGCTGGGGAAATGACTTAGTGGTTAAAGGCACTTATTTACAAAGCCTGTCAATCTGGGTTCAATTCCCCAACACCCACATAAAGCAAGATATACACAGTGACAAATGTGTCTGGAGCTGGAGTTTGCAGGGGCAAGGGGTCATAATGCACCCTTTCTCTCTCTCTCTCTGTGAGACTACATAATGAATTCCAGGTCAGCCTGGACTAGAGCAAGACATCAAAAAACCAGGGGAAGGGCTGGAGAGATGGCTTAGCAGTTAAGGCGCCTGCCTCCTAAGCCTAAGAACGCTGGTTCCAATCTCCAGGTCCCACATTTAGCCAGATGCAAAGTGACGCAAGGGTGCAATGCCACACTTGACCACAAGGGGACACACGCATCTAGATTTCGTTCGCAGCAGCTGAGAGACTGCTGGCGTGCCCATCTCTATCTGTCTTCCTCTCCCTCTGTCAAAAAAAAAAAAAAAAAAAAAAGGGGGAAGGCTGGAGTAGTTAAGGTACTTGTCTGCGAAGCCTAAGAACCCAGGTTCAATTCTCCAGGACCCATGTAAACCAGGTGCACAAGGTGGCACATGCATCTGCAGTTCATTTGCAGTGGTTAGAGGCCCTGGTGCACTCATTCTCTCTCTCCCCCCCCTTTCAAATAAATAAATAAATAAATAATTAAAAAAAAATAATAGCCAGGTGTGATGGCACTCACCTTTAATCCCAGCACTAGGGAGGCAGAGGTAGGAGAATCACCGTAAGTTCAAGGCCCCCCTGAGAATACAGAGTGAATTCCAGATCAGCCTGGGCTAGAGTGAGACCCTACCTCAAAAAACGAAAAAAAAATTACCATATATATATATATATATATATATATATATATATATTTTTTTTTTTTTTTTTTAAGGGAGGAAACACCCTCAGGCAAGTAAGTAGAGAATCCCTCAAATGCAGTGAGACCCTCTAAGGAGTAAAAGGATCCACAGCCATCTCCCATAAGGAAAATGGATATCAGGTATGGTTTAACACCGCCATCCCAGCATCAGGAGGCTGAGGCAGAAGGATGGCTGGTCCAGGTTACACAGTGAGTTCCAGGCCAGCCTAGGAACTTCAAAAAACAGAAAAGAGAAAAACAGGGCTGGAAAAATTGCTGTGGCATTGAAGGTACTTGCTTGCAAAGCTGCCCACCAGAGTTCAATTCTCCAGCCTCCACACTGTTTGCAGAGGCAAGAGACCTTGGCATGCCCACAGAAACACACACAGTTGAAATTAATTTTTAAAAAACCTAATAAA
Source organism: Orientallactaga sibirica (assembly GCA_036365145.1). Classification (NCBI taxonomy): domain Eukaryota; kingdom Metazoa; phylum Chordata; class Mammalia; order Rodentia; family Dipodidae; genus Orientallactaga; species Orientallactaga sibirica. The sequence goes on from JAEOAD010002758.1 coordinate 2,519,305, forward strand.
AGGGGAGGCTGGTGTGGTGGCACATCCCTTTAATCCCAGCACTTGGGAGGAAGAAGTAGGAGAACTGCTCGAGTGAATGCCAGGTCAGCCTGGGCTACAATGAGACCCTACCTCAAAGGGAAAAAATAAAAAAGGCTAGAGAGATGGCTCAGAAGTCCAGATTCAATTCCCTAGTACTCAGATAAAGCCAGGTGCACAAAATGATGCACTAGAGACCCTGGCGCACCCTTAGTCTGTCTCTGTCTCTTTTTCTTCTTCTGTCTCACCTAAATAAAAATATTTTAAATAAATAAAATTTAATAAACAATTTAGGGGATGTCATCAAATTGGGGACAACTCAGAAAAGTGGAGAAAACCTCCAATAAGGATTATGATATATGCATGAACACTTGCGATTATTTGGAGAAACTTGGGAGGAAAAAAATGAGAACAGCAAAGCAGGGAGAGCATTTCAGAAAGATGGAGATAAAGAGGACCTATGTAAAACAGTGGGACAAAAACTCAGATAAACACAGATCTCTTCAGAAAATGTGGGGGTTCCCCTGGAGAGGCTAAGTGATCTCAGGAACATCCTCCAGAGAAGGAGAAGGGAGGAGTCCCCTGAGAGAACAGGAGTGTCTCCTGAGAAGTGGTACCCCCAAAGTCAGAAGACCTCAGAAAAGCAAGGAGAGTCCCTCAGACAAAAAATGTCCTCTCACAGAAGTCGGGAATTGAGCGTCCACAGCACTCAAAAGAGGGAGTATGGGCATGGTGGCACACACATTTAATCCCAGCACTCAGAAGGCAGAGGTAGGAGGATCACTGTGAGTTGGAGGCCAGCCTGAGACTACATAGTGAATTCCAGCTCACCTTGGGCTACAGTGAGACCCTACCTCAAAAGACCAAAAAAAAAAAAAAAAAAAAGAGATGAAGGTTTCTCAGATAATGACACAGTCCCTTCAAAGAAATGGGGTGCCTCTCAGAGAGGGAAGGGTCTTTTCAAGAATGGATGGAAGGCTGGGCTTGGTGGCTCACGCCTTTAATCCTAGCACTCAGAAGGCAGAGGTAGAAGGATCACTGTTAGTTCAAGGCCACGCTAAGACTACATAGTGGGTTCCAGGTCAGCCTGGGCTAGAGAGCAAGACCCTACCTCAAAAAAAAAAAAAAAAAAAAAAGAGAGAGAGAGCGAGAGAGCGCGCGAATGGATGGGAGTCCCGTTGGGGGTCCAGGACATCTCTGTGAGATGGGGTTACCCTCCAAAAGCTGAGAGATGCATCATACGGATTCCCTGAAATGGGATCCCTCAAAGAAGGGGTGCTCTCCTCAGAGGCAGGGGTGTCCAGAGAGCAGAAGTCTTCAGATATCCAGGGATACTTCAGGGAGCCTCAGAAAACGGGGTTCTCCTTTCAAGGAGGCCGGGGACCCTCAGTGAGGCAGAGGACCTTCAAGTAGATAGGAATCCCTCACAGAAGTAGAGGAAAAATCTCAGAAAAGTGGGTGCAACCATTAGGGAAGCATGAAACCCTCAGGGAAGTAGGGGTCCCCTAGAGTGGTGACTCTCTTAGAAAAGTGGCATCCCTCAGTGAGGCAGGGGACCTTCAAGGAAGCAGAGGTCCTTCGGAAAAGTGGGGGGACTTCAAGTAATGTGGTGATGCTCCCCTCGGGGAGGTGGAGATGCAATTCAGAAGCCGAGGTCCCCTAGAGAGTCAGGGTCCCGTGGAGAGGCTGGGGCTCCCTACAGTGGCGGAGGTCGCCTAAATTTGAGGAAGTCCCCAAAAGAAGGGGCACCTGACAGGCGGGGTCCTCAGAAGAGAGTCTACTCAGAGAACGCGGTGCCTCAGTAAAGCGGAAGCCCCAGGGGAACGGGACACCGGAAGCCAGGACCCCTGCCCGCGGCGCCGGCCTCTCACTCACCGAAGTTGCTCGGCGCCGTGCCAGGCCGGCGGCTGGGCCCCAGGACGGCCTTGCGCAGAGCGGTTGGGTCCGGTCTGCTCGCGTCCCCCGGCGACGGCTTCCTCAGGTGGCGGCGGCGGCGGCGGCGGCGGCGGCGGCGGCGGGGGGGACGGGCGACCGACTGACAGACTGCGCGGGCGGCGCACGGCGCGCTTGGGCGGCGAGGGTGCGCGTGCGCGCGGCGGGGCGCTGACCCTGGGCGGGAGGCGCTGCCACGGCGCGCTGAGCTGCCGCTCGGTCTTGCCGCTCAGTCTCACACTGAAATTGCCCGCTTCACAGCCCGGCTTCCCCGGTTGCTAGGCAGATTTCATCTCTCACACTTCCGGGTTGAGGCACGTTTCACCGAGTGGCGGCGCCTCAGACCAATGAGGTCTACCCCGGGGTCTCAGGATCCGCACCCCACAGAGGGTGTGGCAAGCCCCTAGACAGACAGCCTATGATAGCCAATGAGTGTGTGGGCCGGCTACCCTCGGGACCGCGCCGGAGGCTGGGGCGGGCCCGAAAGGGAGGAATAGAATGACTGACAGGCAACTATCCAATGGGAGGGTTGAGCGGTCTAATCAGCCAATGAAAGTCTTGAAAGGGCGGGTTTTAGGTTTGGGGCAGGAATGCCATAAGGGGTGGGATCTGAAGGACGCGTCAATTCGTGGCCGGCTAGCTCGGACTCTGGAAGGCTGTTTGTGTGGGCCGGCCCGCGGCCCGCAGCTGGCTGGGCAGGGGTTCCCCGCAGTGCTCAGCAGGGGCGCCCCACCCACAATGCACCGGAGGTAGCCCGGCTAGGCTGGAAACGCTTCTAAGGAGAGTCGGGACGACTTGTGACAAGGCCTTGTCCACACTTCTGGCTGGAGTTGTAGCTTCCATCGCCTTATGAGGACCATCGCAGAGGGGAACTGAGCGCCTCTGTGATGAAGAGGACGTGGTGAGCGTCCTCTGCCTCTTGCCTGAGCACTACTTGGACGCACTACCTCTGTCTGAAGGGAAAGGGTGCTACCCACCCCTCATGGAGGAGCGATTTGGGACAGAAGATTGCAGGAAATTGGAACCCAGATACCGCCTTACTGAAGTTGCACCCCTCACTTTTTTTGAATATTGGAAAATTTTTCAAAACTGAGAACGTCTGGCTTTTCTAGAAAACTGGAATTACGCCTCCTTTTTGGAAAAGTTATGCATTTAGTCCCAACATACACACTACCTTTTTTGGATTTGTTGTTGTTGTTGTTGTTGTTTGAGGTAGGGGCTCACTCTAGTTCAGGCTGATCTGGATTTCACTATGCAGTTTCAGGGTGCCCTGGAACTCATAGCAATCCTCCTACCAAGTACTGGGACTAAAGGCATGTGCCACCATGCGTAGTCACTAACACTTTTTAAAATTTTGGGCTTTTTTTCATATTTTATTTATTTATTTTGAGAGAGTGAGGCAGATAGAGAGAATAGACATGCCAGGGCCTGTAGGTACTGCAAACGAACTCAGACGCATATGCCACCTGACACGTCAGGCTTATGTGGATACTGGGGAATCAAACCTGGGTTCTTAGGCTTTACAGGCAAGCACCTTAACTGCTAGCCCGCATTTTATTTTGGTTTGGGTTTTTGGTTTTGTGTGTGTGTGTGTGTGTGTTTTAATATTTTTTTTTTAATTTGACAGAAAGAGGCAGATACAGGAAAGAATGGACATGCCAGGGCCTCCAGCTTCTGCAAAATCCATACACATGGGCTGGAGAGATGGTTTAGCAGTTAAGGCATTTGTCTGTAAAGCCAAAGGACCCCAGTTCAATTCCCCAGGTCCTACATAAGCCAGATGCACATGGTGGCACATACATCTGGAGTTTGTTTGCAATAGCTAGAGACCCTGGCATGCCCATTCTCTCTCTTTCTCTCTCTCCTTCTCTGTCTCTAATAAGTAAATAAATAAAAATAAAATCTCTTTAAAAACCCATATACATGAGCCATCTTGTGCATCTGGCTTACATTGGGTCCTGGGGAATCAAACCTGGGTCCTTTAGCTTTGCAGGCAAGTGCTTTAACCACTAAGCCATCTCTCCAGGCCCCACCTCCCTTTTTTTGTTTTGTTTTTTGTTTTGTTTCATTTTATTTATATTTTTTACTTGCTTATTTATTTGAGAGTGACAGAGAAAGAAAAAGGGCACACCAGGGCCTCCAGCCACTACAAACATACTCCAGAAACATGTGCCACCTTGTGCATCTGACTTACATGGGTACTGGGGATTCAAGCCTCAAAGCGGGGTCCTTAGGCTTCACAGGCAAGCGTTTAACCACTAAGCCATCTCTCTAGCCCTGTTTTTTGTTTTGTTTTGTTTTGTTTTGTTTTGTTTTGTTTTGTTTTGTTGAGATAAGGTCTCACTCTCTAGCCCAGGCTGATCTGGAATCCACTATGTAGTCTCAGGATAGCCTTGAACTCATGGCAGTCTTCCTACCTCTGCCTCCTGATTACTGGCATTAAAGGCATGCACCACACCGGGCGTGGTGGCGCACGCCTTTAATCCCAGCACTTGGGAGGCAGAGGTAGGAGGATTGCCGAGAGTTCGCGGCCACCCTGAGACTACATAGTTAATTCCAGGTCAGCCTGGACTAGAGTGAGACCCTACCTTGCAAAACCATAAATAAATAAATAAATAAATAAATAAATAAAGGCATGCACCACCATGCCAGGCTTATTTATTTTATTTAATTTTTTGGTTTTTCAAGGTAGGGTCTCTCTCTAGCTCAGGCATTCACTATGTAATCTCAGGGTGGCCTCGAACTCACAGCGATCCTCCTACCTCTGCTTCCCAAATGCTGGGATTAAAGGCATGTGCCACAACACCCAGCTAGCATGTTTTTCTGGGTTTTTGTTCCCCGAGGGAGGGTCTCACTCTAGCTCAGGCTGTCCTGTAATTCACTATGTGGCCTTGAACTAATGGCGATCCTCCTACCTCTGCCTCCCAAGTGCTGGGATTAAAGGCATATGCTACCACACCCAGTTTATTTACTTTTTTTTTCGAGGTAGGGTCTCACTCTAGCACAGGCTGACCTGGAATTCACTTTGTAGTCTCAGGGTGACTCACAGCGATCCTCCTACCTCTGCCTTCCTAGTGCTGGGATTAAAGGCATGTGCCACCACGCCCAGCTTTTTTTTTTTTTTTTTGGTTTTTTGAGGTAGGGTCTCACTCTAGCCCAGGCTGACCTGGAATTCACTATGTAGTCTCAGAGTGGCCTCTTGGTGATCCTCCTACCTCTGCCTCCCAAGTGCTGGGATTAAAGACATGTGCCACCACTCCCGGCTAAGAGAAGCTTCTCTTTTCAGATGGTGATAACCTTGGGATGACTAAAGGCACCATAGTGCTGAGAAGAAGTGACAGAGGAGTGCTCAGCACTTAAATATCTCTAACACACCTTCCAAGGCTCCGGGTCCATTGCGGAAGAGGTGGCAGAAAGAAGGTAAGAGCCAAAAGAAGAGTAGGACTCCTTACAACGTGCTCCTCCAGAACAAAATGGCCTGGATATCCATGGTCAGTGGCTGACACTTATCTACACAAGACCATCATAATAGAAGGAAAAGATCATGACATCAAAATAAAAGAGAGACTGATTGAGAGAGAGAGGGGATATGATAGAGAGTGGAGTTTCAAAGGGGAAAGTGGGGGGAGGGAGGGAATTACCATGGGATATTGTCTACAATTGTGGAAGTTGTCAATAATAATAATAAATATATATATATATTTTTTTTTTTTTGGTTTTTTTTTTTTTTTTTTTTTTGGTTTTTGCAAGGTAGGGTCTCACTCTAGCCCAGGCTGACCTGGAATTAACTATGTAGTCTCAGGGTAGCCTCGAACTCTCGGCGATCCTCCTACCTCTGCCTCCCGAGTGCTGGGATTAAAGGCGTGCGCCACCACGCCCGGCTTATTTTTTGGTTTTTTGAGGTAGGGTCTCACTCTGGTCCAGGCTGACCTGGAATTAACTATGTAGTCTCAGGGTGGCCTCGAACTCTCGGCGATCCTCCTACCTCTGCCTCCCGAGTGCTGGGATTAAAGGCGTGCGCCACCATGCCTGGCCCTATTTTATTTTTTAAAAATTTTATTTATTAGAGCCGGGCGTGGTGGCGCACGCCTTTAATCCCAGCACTCGGGAGGCAGAGGTAGGAGGATCGCCGAGAGTTCGAGGCCACCCTGAGACTACATAGTTAATTCCAGGTCAGCCTGGACCAGAGTGAGACCCTACCTCAAAAAACCAAATAATAATAATAAAATAAAATAGGGGGCTGGAGAGATGGCTTAGCGGTTAAGGCACCTGCCTGCTAAGCCTAAGAATGCTGGTTCCAATCTCCAGCGATTCCAATCTCCAGGTCCCACGTTTAGCCAGATGCAAAGTGACGCAAGGGCACAATGCAGCACTTGCCCACAAGGGGGCACACACATCTGGATTTCGTTCACAGCAGCTGAGAGACTGCTGGCGCGCCCATCTCTGTCTCCCTCTCCCTCTTGGTCTGTCTCTCTCTGTGCCTCTCTCCAAAAATAAATAAAATAATAATAAAAAATTAAAAAAAATAAAATAGGGCTGGAGAGATGGCTTAGCAGTTAAGCGCTTGTCTGTGAAGGCTAATGACCCCAGTTCGAGGCTCGATTCCCCAGTACCCATGTAAGCCAGATGCACAAGGAGGCCCATGCATCTGGAGTTCGTTTGCAGTGGCTGGAGACCCTGATGCGCCCATTCTCTCTTTCTCCCTCTCTCTCTCTCTCTCTCTCTCCATGCATATTTCTGTATCTCTCTCAAATAAATAAATAAAAATTAAATAAATAAATATAAAATTAAAATAAAATTTAAAAAAGAGTAAGAACCAAGATGGGAGGTTGCCAGGGAGTCTTCGAGGAGTAACTGACTCCCTGAGTGACAAAGCTGACAAAAATCACTGGGTAAAGAAGGGAGCCGTAGTAAATATGAAAGACAATATGTTCCCAGATTGCTCTATTGACACCTCTGCTGCAGTACTTACCACATTCTGCAAGTGTTTGAGGCAGGCAGAGTATACAATAAACACTTGGACTTAGTAGCTAGCAGAGCTAGTGCAAACCCATGCCTGCCACTCCCTAAAGTTGCCAGTTATTTTCCTCACCATGAAAGACATCTGAACCCCAAGCAGGGTCTGCTGATGCATACCTGTAATACTAACACTCAGGAGACTAAAGCAGAAGGATCTCAAGTTCGAGGCCAGCCTAGACTACATAGTAAAACCCTGCTAAAAGGGCTGGGGAGCTGGGCGTGGTGGTGCATACCTTTAATCCCAGCACTTGGGAAGCAGAGGTAGAAGGAATTCGAGGCCACCCTGAGACTACATAGTGAATTCCAGGTCAGCCTGGGCTAGAGCAAGACTCTACCTTGAAAAACCACCAAAAAAAAAAAAAAAAGAAAAAAAAAAAGAGGGGGCTGGGGTTGTAGTTCAGCGGGTAGAGTTTCTGCTTACCATGCACAGAGCCCTGAGTTCAATCTCCAGCACCACATGTACCAAGCACTGGGAAAGAAAAGGCAAGAGGATCAAAAACTCAAGACTCCAGGCGTGGTAGTGCATGCCTATAATCCTAGCACTTTGGAGGCAGAGGTAGGACTGCTGTGAGTTCAAGACCACAGGGACTACCTTGGATAAAAGAAGACATTCAAGTCAAACTGAAAGCCAGCTTGTACATAAGACCATGATGTCTTCACAGGTAAGAGCACTTGTGCAAACATGAGGACCTGAGTTCAATCCCCAGAATCCCCATAAAAAGCTAGTATGGCCACACATGCCTCAGAGATGAAGGGTGTGGAGACAGGAGAATGACTGGGTCCACCAGTCTAACCAAAACCTAGCAAGGTCCAAATTCAATGAGATACGTGTGTCTCAGGAAAGTAAGGCAGAAGAATGATAGAAGAGGACACCTGAGGGGCTGGAGAGGTGGCTTAAACAGTTAAGGTGCTTGCCTGAAAAGCCAAAGGACCCAGATTCAATTCCCCAGGACCCACATAAGCCAGATGCACAAGGTAGTATGTGCATCTGGAGTTCATTTGCAGTGGCTGGAGGCCCTGGAGCACCCATTCTCATTCTCTCTCTCTCTCTCTCTCTCTCTCTCTGCCTCTTTCTCTTTCAAGTTAATAAATAAAATAAAGTAAATAAATAAAAATAAATAATAAATGAATAAAATAAAAATAAAATATTTTGTTTGTTTTTCAATTTTTCGAGGTAGGGTTTCACTCTAGCCCAAGCTGACCTGGAATTCATTCTATATTCTCAGAGTGGCCTTGAACTCATGGCAATCCTCCTACCTCTGCCTCCCGAGTGCTAGGATTAAAGGCTTGTGCCACCATGCCCACCCTTAATAAATAAAATAAAATATTTTAATAAGACACCGGGTGTGGTGTCATATGCCTTTAATCTCAGCACTTGGGAGATAGAGGTAGGAGGATCACTGTGAGTTCAAGGCCACCCTGAGACTACATAGTGAATTCCAGGCCTGCCTGGGCTAGAGTGAAACCCTACCTCAAAAAAAAAAAAAAAATAAAATAAAAAATAAAAAAAAAAAAAAAAAAAGGAAGAAGAAGAAGATACCTGACATCCTCCTGTGGCTTATGAGGCACATGCATCTGCACACATACATACATATACCACACACATAGTCATACACCACAACATGCTACACACACACCAAAAGTATTACCAAAAAACTTTGCAACGCACCAGGTGTGGTGGCACACACCTTAAATCCCATCACTTGGAAGGCAGAAGTAGGAGGATCACTCTGAGTTTGAGGTCACCTTGAGAGTAGATAGTGAATTCCAGGTCAGCCTGGTATAGAGCAAGACCCTACCTCGAAAAACCAAAAAATAAAAAATAAAAACTGAGAGCCAGGCATGGTGGCACACGCCTTTAATCCCAGCACTTGGGAGGCAGAGGTAGGAGGATTGCCATGAGTTTGAGGCCACCCTGAGAATATAGAGTGAATTCCAGGTCAGCCTTGGCTAGAGTGAGACCCTACCTCGAAAAACCTAATTAATTAATTAATTAATTAATTAATTAATTAAAATTTTAAAACCTGAGAATGCCCACTCGTGCCTGTAATCCAGAGAGTAAGGGGAGTAGAGACAGCAGAATCCTGGGGCTCCATGGTCAGCCAGTCTAGCCAAAAAAGAGCAGCTCCAGGTTTAGTGAGAGACCCTGTCTCAAGGAAACAAAGCAGATGAGTGATAGGGGAGGACATCTATTCTACTCTGGCCTCTGTATATGTAAGTATGAGGCAAGCACATCTGCACACACGTGCACATAATGCACAACACACACACACACAACACAAAAGAAACAAGCCGGCCATGGTGGTGCACACCTTTAATCCCAGCACAGAGGTAGGAGGATTGCTGAGAGTTCGAGGCCACCCTGTGACTACATAGTGAATTCCAGGTTAGCCTGAGCTAGAGTGAGACCATACCTCGAAACACCAAAAAAAAAAAAAAAAAAAAAAAAAAAAAAAGAAAAGAAAAGAAAAAGAAAGAAAGAAACAAACAAACAAACAAACAAAAACTCCCAGAACCTTTATATTTTTCTTAAACTACAAGAAATGCTCTCTGATGAGAGACTCTGCATAGAGGTCTAATATAATTCCCAAACCCGGACTGGAGGGATGGCTTAGCAGTTAAGGCATTTGCCTGCAAAGCCAAAGGACCCAGGTTCAATTCACCAGGACCCACGTTAGCCAGATGCACAAGGGGGCACACATGTCTGGAATTCGTTTGCAGTGACTAGAGGCCATGGCACATCCATTCTCTCTCTCTCTCTCCCTCTATCAAATAAATAAATAAATTCCCAAACCCCACAGCAAAAGGCAAGTGGGAGACAGCTTATGATCAAAGCCACCCAAAATACCTTTGTCAACATGAGCTGGCAAGCCAGGCATAATATCAAGTAATCCCAGGCACTGGGAGGCTGAGGCAGGAGGATTGCAGTGAATTGATGCCAGGATGGACTAACATAGTAAGGACTTGACTTAAAGAAAAGAAAAAAAAGGGGCTGGAAATATGGCTTAGAGGTTAAGACACATGCCTGTGAAGTCTAAGAACCCCTGTTACAATTCTCCAGGTCCCATGTTTAGCCAGATGCAAAAGTGACTTAAGCGTGCAATGTTGCCCAAGGGGGAGCACACATCTAGAGTTCATTCACAGTGGCTGAGAGGCTGCTGGTGCGCCCATTCTCTGCCTCTTCCTCTCTCTCAAATTAAAAAAAAAAGAAAAGGAAACGAAAGGAAAGGAAAAGAAAAGAAAGGTGTGGTGACACACACCTTTAATCCCAGCACTCGGGAGGCAGAGGTAGGAGGATCGCCGAGAGTTCGAGGCCACCCTGAGACTCCATAGTTAATTCCAGGTCAGCCTGGACCAGAGTGAGACCCTACCTCGAAAAACCAAAAAGAAAAAAGAAAGAAAAAAAGAAAGAAAGAAAGAGAGAGAGAGAGAGAGAAAAAAAAAGAAAAGAAAAGAAAAGAAAAGAAAAGAAAAGAAAAAGGCTGGAGAGATGGCTTAGCGGCTAAGGCACATGCCTGCAAAGTCTAAGGACCCCAGTTCAATTCTCCAGGTCCCACATCAGCGAGATGCACATGGTGGTGCATGTGTCTGGAGTTCGCTTGCAGTGACTAGAGGCCCTAGCATGCCCATTCTCACTCTCTCTCTCTCTCTCTCCCTTTCTCTGTCTCTAATAAACAAATAAATAAAAATAAAATTTAAAAAAAAAAAAAAGAAAGCCGGGCGTGGGGGCACACGCCCTTAATCCCAGCACTTGAGAGGCAGAGATGGGGGATCATTGTGAGTCTGAGGCCACCCAGTGACTACATAGTCGGAGTTCCAGGTCAGCCTGGACTAGAGTGAGACCCTATGTTGAAAAAAAGAAAGAAAAAAAAAGAAAAAAGAAAATGGGCTGGAGAGATGGCTTAGCAGTTAAGCGCTTGCCTGTGAAGCCTAAGGACCCCAGTTTGAGGCTCGATTCCCTAGGACCCACATAAGCCAGATGCACAAGGTGGCACATGCATCTGGAGTTCATTTGCAAGGGCTGGAGGCCCTGGCCCACCCATTCTCTCTCTCTCTATCAAATAAATAAATATAAAATATTAAAAAAAAAAGAAGAAGAAGAAAAGGGAAAAAAAAGCCAAACATGGTGGCCCACACTTTTAATCCAGGTACTTAGGAGGCAGAGGTAGGAGGATCACCATGAGTTCCAGGTGACCCTGAGACTACATAGTGAATTCCAGGTCAGCCTGGACTAGAGTGAAATCCTACCTCAAAAAATCAAAAAAGAAAAACACAGCCGGGTGTGGTGGCACACACCTTTAATCCCAGCATTTGGGAGGCAGAGGTAGGAGGATTGCATGAGTTTGAGACCACCCTGAGACTACATAGTAAATTCCAGGACAGCCTGAGCTAGAATGAGACCCTACCTAGAAAAGAAAAAAAAAAAAAAAAAAAAAAAAAAAAAACATGCTAGTCAGGTATTGTGGCACATGCCTTTAATCCCAGCACTTGGGAGACAGGTGGGAGGATCACCGTGAGTTCAATGCCACGCTGAGACTACATAGTGAATTCCAGGTCAGCCTGGGCTAGAGCGCGATACCTTACCTGGGGGGTGGGGGACATGCTGGGCATTGTGGCACAGTCCTTTAATCCTCCTAGCACTGGGGAGGCTGAGGTGAGGTCAAGGCCAGCGTGGAGCTACAGAATGAGTTCCAAGCCAGCCTGCACTAAAGTGGAATCCTATCTCCAAAACAAAACAAAAAGGTAAGAAAAGGGTTGGAGAGATAGTTTGGCATCTCTTTCCTGCTAAACCAAAGAACCCAGGTTTGCTTCTCCAGGACCCACGTAAGCCAGATGCACAAGATGGTACATACATCTGGAGTTCGTTTGCAGTCGCTAGAGACCCTGGAATATCCATTCTCTCTCTCTCTCTCTCTCTCTCTCTCTCTCTTTCTTTCAAATAAATAAAATAGTCAAAAAAGTAAGAATAGAGGGAAGATAGCAGGTGACAGTGTGAAGGCTGAGGTTTCTTTCCACTGGGGCAGGATTGCATCTTTGCACCAATGTGTGTCCCTTCCTGGGTCTGGGAAGTGACATTCACACCCAAATAGGGAAATAGGAACTGAGCCAGGCCACACACAGGTCAAGAAGGCGGGGCCTCTAGCTAGAGGAGATGAGGGCCTGTGGCCTACCTGTGAAACCTGCTGAGGATCTTTTTTGAGATGTCCTTGGATAAAGGAAGCAATTCCAATGACAGTGAAGGACAGCTGGGTAATGCCAACAGAAATTAGGCAAACTATTTAAAGCCATTGGGCCTGGGGGTACAGGCCTGTCATCCCGCAGAAGGCTGAGGCAGGAGGATTCCAATTTGGAGGCCAGTCTGGAATAAATAGTGAGATCCCATCTCAAAAAAAAAAAAAAAAAAAAAAAAGCCGGGCGTGGTGGCGCACGCCTTTAATCCCAGCACTCGGGAGGCAGAGGTAGGAGGATCGCCGTGAGTTCGAGGCCACCCTGAGACTACATAGTGAATTCCAGGTCAGCCTGGACCAGAGTGAGACCCTACCTCGAAAAAACCAAAAAAAAAAAAAAAAAAAAAAAAAAAAAGCTGGGCGTGGTGGTGCACGCCTTTAATCCCAGCACTTGGGAAACAGAGGTAGGTGGATCGCCATGAGTTCGAGGCCACCCTGAGAATATAGAGTGAATTCCAGGTCAGCCTGGGCCTACCTGGAGTAAGACCCTACCTGGAAAAAAACAAAAAAAGAAAATAAAATGGAGCCAGGCGTGGTAGTGCAAGCCTTTAATCCCAGCACTCAGGAGGCTGAGATAGGAGAATCTCCATGAGTTTGAGGCCAGCCTGGAGCTGCAGTGTGAGTTCCAGGTCAGCCTGGGCTGGAATAAGACCATGCCTCAAAAAAAAAAAAAAATTAATAAAAAAAAGCCTACAAAGTCAGGTTTGGTAGTTCACACCTGATATCCCAGGTCTCAGGAAGCTGGGTCAAGAGGACCTCTGGAAGCTGGAAGATACCTGGGCTATGAAGTGAGACCCTGTCTCACAAAACAGAAGAGGGGCTGGAGAGATTTCTCAGTGGTTAAGGCACTGGCCCTCAAAGCCTAACAACCTGATTTCAGTTCCCCACTACCCACATGAAACCAGATGCACAAAGTGGCACATGCATTTGGAGTTCCTTTGTGGCAGCTAAAGGCCTTGGCATACCCATTCTCCATCCTCCACCCCATTTATTTCTGTGCATGAAAATAAATAAATAAAACTCAGGAGGTAGAGGTAGGAGGATCGCCATGAGTTAGAGGCGGCCAGCCTGGGAACTTACAGAGTGAGTTTCAGGGTAGTTTGAGCTAGAGTAAGTCCTGGGGGATGAGGGGAGGACAGGAAGAAAGGTTAAATGTATCCAGTGTCATTGACTGGCAGCATGTGGCCGACTGGACTTAGGTCTGGGTTTTTTTTTTTTTTTTTTTTTTTTTTGAAGTAGAGTTTCGCTCTAGTCCAGGCTGACCTGGAATTCACTATGTAGTCTCAGGGTGGCCTCAAACTCGGCAATCCTCCTACCTCTGCCTGGAGTTCTTTTTTTAAAATATGTTATTTATTTATTTATTTATTTATTTATTTATTTATTTATTTGAGAGTGAGAAAGAAGGGGAGAGAGAGGGAGAGAATGGGCGCGCCAGAGCCTCCAGCCACTGCAAATGAACTCCATATACATGTGCCCCCTTGTGCATCTGGCTTATATGGGTCCTGGAGAGCCGAACTGACATCCTTTGGCTTTACAGGCAAACACCTTAACCGCTAAGCCATCTCAGCCCTGGAGTTTTTTTTTTTTTTTTTTTTTTTTTTGAGGTAGGGTCTCACTCTGGCCCAGGCTGACCTGGAATTAACTATGTAGTCTCAGGGTGGCCTCGAACTCTCGGCAATCCTCCTACCTCTGCCTCCCGAGTGCTGGGATTAAAGGCGTGCGCCACCATGCCCGGCTTTGGAGTTCTTTTATAGTGGCTGAAGGCCCTGGCACATCCATTCTCTCTTTCTCAAATAAAATAAATAACTAAAAATATTTTTTTAAAGATGACTCAAGAAGGATAAATTATGAATTATTAAGTTTATTGAGGGGACATCACAAATTGTGGGGTTTATTTAAGGGCAAATGGGATCTAGGAAAGAAAACTAGAACAGCATCATAAACACTGGGAAGCAGGAATCTAGGAACTTGTGTAAGGAGATTTAGGAGAAATCAGCATGGCACCTACCATGTGTTTTTAGAGAAGTTAAGAGGACAAATGGGGAGGCTCAAGGAAAAACAAAATGAGAGGGCAGATACCAAACAGAGACCAAGAGATTCAGAGGCAAAATGAGTAATAAAAACAGTTCCACTCATGGTTACCCCAAGTTTAAAGAAATTACACATGCCTAAAGTTGGTGAGAGCGTAGATCTGGAGGGCAAGGAAAATACACACTTGGTAAGATTCAGAAACCAGAGGAAAATCATGCTTAATCAAAGAGAGAAGTTACCTCAAACTGTAAAGCAGAGACAAGCAGAAAAGCCATCCAAACCAAGGAACTGTTTTATTTCTCTTCCCCTAGGTGAGGGGAAGTTGCAGAACAAAGAGGTACGCAGGCCAAGCAGAAATGGAAAAGCAGAGCTGAACTGAGTAGAGCAAGCACAGCAGAGTCCACAACAGGAAGAAGATAGGAGCCTTTATAAGCAAAAAGACATGATTAGTTGGTAGATTGAGGGTGAATCCCTGGACCAGCCCATCCAAGGCTGTCTGTATAGATGTGCTAGATATAGGTGTGTGTCTGTATAAAGTGTGCTAGACTGGACAGCAGGGGGTGCTGTAGATCAGTCTCAATCAGACAAGAGTTCCATTTTTTTTCCTATAGTTTATTTATTTATTTATTTATTTATTTATTTATTTATTTATTTTAGAGAGGGGGGGAAGAGGCAGAGAAAAAGAAAGAATGGGCACGACAGGGCCTCCAGCCACTGCAAATGAACTCCAGATGCATGTGCCCCCTTATGCATCTGGTTTGTGTGAGTCCTTAGGTTGGTGTGTTGTGTGGCATCTCATGGTTCTCATTGTGCCTCAATCTCTAACTAAAACTGCCTTGAAAAAAGCTAGGGTTGGGCTGGAGAGATAGCTTAGCAATTAAAGTGCTGATCTGGGAAGCCTAAGGACCCATGTTCGACTCTTCAGATCCCATTTAAGCCAGATGCAAAGGTGAGGCAAGCACAAGATCACACATGGCACAAGTGTCTGGAGTTCAATTTCAGTGTCTGAGGCCCTGGGGCACCAATTATCTCTCTTTAAAAAAGTAAATAAAGCCGGCCATGGTGGGGATGCCTTTAACCCCAGCACTCGGGAGGCAGAGGTAGGAGGAACACCGTGAGTTCAAGGCCACCCTGAGAATACATAGGTAATTCCAGGTCAGCCTGGGCCAGAGTGAGACCCTACCTCGAAAAAACGAAAAAACCAAAACATAATAATAATAATAATAAATAAAAATAAATAAATAAAAAGCCAGGGCTTTAGTGGTTAAGGTGCTTGCATGCGAAGGCTGTGAAGCCTAAGGACCCAGGTCCCAAATAAGCCAGATGAACAAGGTGGTGCATACGTCTGGAGTTCGTTTCCAGTGGCTAGGAGCCCTAGCGGGCCCATTCTCTTTCTCAATTTCTCTTTCCCTTTTTTTTTTTTTTTTTAATAGGGTTTCACTTTTGAAGGGTTAATGGCCTTCCCTGAAAACTAAAGGGAACTAAACAGTTAATAGCTGTCCCTAAGGCTTAAGGGCAATAGGGAAGTTTGGCACCCTTCCCTGATTGATGTACTCCCCTTAGCCTAGATGGCCTTGAAGGACCAGAGCCCATCTGAGTGTCCTCCCTTAGACATTCCTGGCTGAAGAAGCCTATTCTGAACAAGGATACAAACAGCTACAATTTTCATATCAGTTGCACCGTATCCAGTCTGTTTTTCTTAGGATTCTCCTTATAAACTTACACCCTAGTCTGGCTCAGGGCTTTAGCCTTCATCATGTGGGAAAGCTGAGTTTCCTCACTGTTTCTCTCAAAAAGCAGTCTTGTCTGTAGAGATCAAATCCAGTGTTCTCCTTTGCTTTCTCTTACACTTTCCTTACAACTCTAGCCCAAACTGACGTGGAATTCACTTTGTAGTCTCAGGTGGCCTGGAACTCATGGCAATCCTTCTACCTTTGTCTCCTGAGTTCTGGGATTAAAGGCATGTGCCACCACACCCATCTTCTTTCCTTTTTTAATTTTATTTCATTTTATTTATTTATTTATTTATTATTTTTTTAATTTTTTATTTATTTATTTTATTATTTTTATTTTATTTTATTTTATTATTTTTGGAGAGAGGCACAGAGAGAAACAGACAGAGAGGGAGAGGGAGACAGATAGAGAATGGGCACACCAGCAGTCTCTCAGCTGCTGTGAACGAACTCCAGATGCATGTGTCCCCTTGTGGGCAAGTGCGTTATTGTGCCCTTGCATCACTTTGCATCTGGCTAAACGTGGGACCTAGAGATTGGAACCAGGTTCTTAGGCTTAGCAGGCAGGCACCTTAACCGCTAAGCCATCTCTCCAGCCCTCCTTTTTTTTTTTTTTTTTTGGAGAGAGACACAAAGAGAGATAGAGAAAGAGAGGGAGAGGGAGACAGATGGAGAATGGGTGCGCCAGCAGCCTCTCAGCTGCAGTGAACAAACTCCAGACATGTGCACCCCCTTGTGGGCAAGTGCAGCATTGCGCCCTTGTGTCACTTTGCATCTGGCTAAACGTGAGACCTGGAGATTGGAACCAGCTTCTTAGGCTTAGCAGTCAGGCGCCTTAACTGCTAAGCCATCTCTTCAGTCCTTCTTTCCTTCTTTTTTTTTTGTTTTTGTTTTTGTTTTTTGTTTTTTGAGATAGGGTCTCACTCTAGTCTAGCTCAGGCTGACCTGGAACTCACTATGGAGTCTCAGGGTGGCCTCGAACACATGGTGCTCCTCCAACCTCCTGCCTCCTGAGTGCTGGGATTAAAGGCATGTGCCACCACGCTCAGCTTCTTCTTTCCTTCTTTAAAAAAAAAAGTTAGTGTACTGTCCTTCACCACTATGTCTAGCTCTACTTTTTTTTCTTTTGGTTTAAAAATTTTTTTGTTAATATATTTTCAAGTAGAAAGAGAGAATGGGTGCACCAGGGCTTCTAGCCACTGCAAACAGACTCCAGATGCATGTGTCACTTTGTGCATCTGGATTTATGTGGGTACTAGAGAACTGAACTTGGTAGGTTTTGCATGTGCCACCATATTCCAGCTTGTTATAGATGACTTCTAGATCAAAACAGTTCTTCCCCAAACAAAAGGGAGGGCTGGAAAGATATCTTAGCAGTTAAATACTTGCCTATGAAGCCTAAGGACACCAGCACGAGGCTTGATTCTCCAGAACCCACGTAAGCCAGATGCACAACGGGGCGCATGCATCTGGAATTTGTTTGCAATGGCTGGAGGCCCTGGCCTGCCCACTCTCTCTGTGTCTGCAGTTCTCTCTCTCTCTCTCTCTCTACCTGCCTATTTCTGTATCTCTCCCTCAAATAAATAAATAAATGAAAATAAAAATAAATTTTAAAAAAGGAAAGCATTTCCTTTTTATTTATTTATTTGAGAGAGAGAAAGAGGCAGAGAGAGAGAGAGCGAGAAAGAATGGGCGTGCCAGGGCCTCTAGCCACTGCAAATGAACTCCAGATGCATGTGCCCCCTCCTGCATCTGGCTTATGTGGGGCCTAGAGAATGGAACCGGGATCCTTTGACTTTGCAGGCAAATGCCTTAACTGCTAAGCCATCTCTCCAGCACTCCTTTTTTTTTTTTTTTTTGGTTTTGCGAGGTAGGGTCTCACTCTGGTCCAGGCTGACCTGGAATTAACTATGTAGTCTCAGGGTGGCCTCGAACTCTCGGCGATCCTCCTACCTCTGCCTCCCGAGTGCTGGGATTAAAGGCATGCGCCACCACGCCCGGCTTTTTTTTTTTTTTTTTTTTTTTTTTTTTTTTGAGGTAGGGTTTCACTCTAGCCCAGGCTGATCTTGAATTCACTGTGTAGTCCAATGCTGGCCTTCAACTCATAGCGATCCTCTTACTTCTGACTCCTGACTGCTGGGATTAAAGTCATGGGCCTGTCCTCCTTTCTTTCCCTCCCTCCTTCCCTTCTTTCCTCCCTCCTTCCCTTTCTTCCTTCCTTCCTTCCCTCCCTCCTTCCTTCCTTTCTCTCAGCCTAGCAAGTAATTGAAAATCTTTTCCTCTTTCCTCTTCTTCCTCCCACTCCTCCCAGTCCTACATCAGCCTTTCCAGATTATTGACTGGAACCACCACACCTGGTTTATTCTTGTATTTTCAAGGTAGGGTCTCATGATAGGCTAGGCTGACCTGACCTAGAACTCACTCTAGCTCAAGCTGACCTTGAACTCATGGTGGTCCTTCTACCTCTGCCTCCTGATTGCAGGGATTACAGGCATGTGCCACCATGGTTTACACTTTTTTACAGAATGAATCCCCAGAGCCAGGCATGGGGGTGCATGCCATTAATCCCAGCACTCTGGAGGCAGAGGAAGGAGGATCGCCGTGAGTTCAAGGCCACCCTGAGAATACAGAGTGAATTCTAGGTCAACCTGGGCTACAGTGAGACCCTACCTCAAAAACCAGAAAAAAAAAAAAAAAAAAACAGAATGAATCCCCAGTATTGAGGAGATACCTCAGTGGGTAAAGTATTTGCCATGGAAGCACAAGGACCTGAGTTGGATCCCCAGCATCCAGATAGAAGTTAGGTGTGCCCAAATGTGCCTGTAATCTGAGCACTGAGTTGGCAAAGATAGGATCCCTAGCTGGCTATCTTAGTCTAACCAAATTGGTGAGCTCTAAGTTTAGTAAGGAATGCTGGACTACAGAGATAGCTCAGTGGTTAAGGCACTTGCCTGCAAAGCCTAAGGACCTGGGTTCAATTCACCAGTACCCATGTAAACCAGGTGCACAAGGGGGCATATGCATCTGGAGTTTGTTTACAGTGGCTAAAGGCCCTGACACACCCATTCTTTCTTTCTCTCTCTGCCTCTCTCTCAGAAATAAATAAATAAATATTTAAAAGGGGGAAATAAAAAATCCTATCTCAAAACAAAAACAGCCAGTCAAAAAACAAACAAACAAGGGGCTGGAGAAATAGCTTAGCGGTTAAGGCACATGCCTGCGCAGCCTAAGGATCCAGGTTCGATTCTCCAGGTCCCACGTAAGCCAAATGCACAAGGTGGCACATGCATCTGGAGTTCTTCACAGTGGCTAGAGGCCCTGGCACGCCCATTCGCTCTCTCTCCCTCACTCTCTCTGTCTCAAATAAATAAATAAATTATAAATATTTTTTAAAAAGCTGGTGTGGTGGCACACACCTTTAATCCCAGCACTTGGGAGGGAGGCAGAGGCCACCCTGAGACTAAGAGGATCTTTAATCCCAGCACTCGGGAGGCAGAGGTAGGATGAGTTCAAGGCCACCCTGAGACTACATAGTGAATTCCAGGTCAGCCTGAGCTAGAGTGAGACCCTACCTCAAAAAAAAAAAAAAAAAAAAAAAAAAAAAAAAAAAGAGTGAATTCCAGGTCAGCCTGAGCTAGAGTGAGACCCTACCTCGAAAAAACTAAAATTAAATAAATTAATAAAATGAGAGCTATGGAGTTGAGTCAGCAATAACAGCACTTGTTGCTTAAGCATGAGGGCCTGGGAGAGCTAGAGGCCAATTTAAAATCCATATAAATAAAATAAAATATTTTAAAATCCATATAAAAACACATATAGGGGGCTGGAGAGATGGCTTAGTAGTTAAGGTACATGCCTGCAACACCTAAGGACCCTGGTTCGATTCTCCAGGTCCCATGTAAGCCAGATGCACATGTGGCACATGCGTTAAATTTGTTTGCAATGCCTAGAGGCCCTGGTATGCCCATTCTCACTTACTCTCTCCCCCCACCCCATAATAAATAAATAAAAATAAAGTCTTTAAAAAAAACAATCCATGTATAGGCCAGGCGTGGTGGTGCATGCCTTTAATCCCAGCACTAGGGAGGTAGAGATAGAAGGATTGCTGTGAGTTTGAGGCCAGCCTGAGACTACATAGTGAATTCCAGGTCAGCCTGGTCTAGATCAAGAAAGAAAGAAGGAAAGAAAGAAGAAAGTGAGGGAGGGAGGGAAGGAGGGAGGGAGGGAAGAAGAAAAGAGAAAGAGAAGGAGGGAAGGAGGGAGGGAGGGAGGGAGGGAGGGAGGGAAGGAAGGAAGGAAGGAAGGAAGGAAGGAAGGAAGGAAGGAAGGAAGGAGGCAAGCAAGAAACTACCAGGCAGGCTGGAGAGATGGCTTAGTGGTTAATGTGTTTGGCTGCGAAGCCAAAGGACCCAGGTTCAATTCCCCAGGACCCACATAAGCACAGATGCACATGGTGGCATATTTGTCTGGAGTTTGTTTACAGTGGCTGAAAACCCTGGTGCACCCATTATGTCTTTCTTTCTCTCTCAAATGAATAAATTTTTTTTTTTGTTTTGTTTTGTTTTGTTTTTGAGGTAGGGACTCACTCTAGTACAGGCTGACCTGGAATTCACTATGTAGTCTCAGGGTGGCCTTGAACTCATGGCAATCCTCCTACCTCCACCTCTGGAATGCTGGGATTAAAGGTGTGCACCACCACGCCTGGCAAAATAAAATATTATTTAAAGGTAATATATTTATTTATTATTTGAGAGCAACATATAGGCAGAGAGCAAGAGAGAGACAGAAAGAGAATAGGCGCACCAGGGCCTCCAGCCACTGCAAACGAACTCCAGATGCATGCGCCCCTTGTGCATCTGGCTTATGTTGGTACTGGGGAATTGAGCCTCAAACCAGGATCCTTAGGCTTCACAGGCAAGCACTTAACCACTAAGCCATCTCTCCAGCCCCTAAAAAATTTTTTTTAAGAAACTACTAGGCAGGCTAGAGAGATGGCTCAGTGCTAGGATTAAAAGTGTGTGTAGGGTCTCACTCTGGTCCAGGCTGACCTACCTGGCTCAGGGTGGTTGATCCTCCTTTTGTGTGTGATTGGCACCACCACGCCCCGGCTAGTTGACACTTTGTGTGTGTGTGTGTGGGGGGAGACACAGAGAGAGACAGAGAGAGAGGGAGAGGAAGAAAGACAGAGATGGGCACACCAGCAGCCTCTCAGCTGCTGCGATGTGTTCGCCCCTTGTGGTCAAGTGCGGCATTGCGCCCTTGCATCCCTTTTGCATCTGGCTAAACGTGGGACCTGGAGATTGGAACTGCTGGAGATTGGAACCAGCGTTCTTAGGCTTAGGAGGCAGGCGCCTTAACCGCTAAGCCATCTCTCCAGCCCATAGTTGACTCTTTTTAAATTTCATCATTTTGAAAATTATCACATATAAGCCAGGCGTGGTGGTGCATGCCTTTAATCCCAGCACTCGGGAGGCAGAGGTAGGAGGATCGCCATGAGTTCAAGGCCACCCTGAGACTACATAGTTAATTCCAGGTCAGCCTGGGCCAGAGTGAGACCCTACCTCGAAAAACCAAAAAAAAAAAAAAAAATTATCACATATACACTGTGAATGAGTATGTATGCATGTTCATATGTGTGTGAATACATGTATATGTGCATGCTTGTGAGGCAGAGGACAGACTCAGGTGCTTTTCTCAGGAATGCTGTCCACCTCTTTTGTTGAGACAGGGTGTTTCATTGCATTGTAGCGCACCTCACCAGTTAGGCTAGAGTGACTAACCATCAGGTTCTTGGATTCTCCTGTCTCTGCCTCTGCAGCACTGGGATTATGGTGTGCATCGCCATAAACAGCATTTTATGTGGGTACCAAGGTTTGAACTCAGGTTCACAACAAGTACTTCACCGATTTAGCTATCTCCTTCAGCCTTTCTTTCTTTCTTTTTTTTTTTTTTTTTTTTTTTTTTTGGTTTTTCGAAGTAGGGTCTCCCCCCTAGCCCAGGCTGACCTGGAATTCACTATGTAGTGTCAGGGTGACCTGAAAGTCACAGCAATCCTCCTACCTCTGCCTCCCAGAGTGCTGGGATTAAAGACGTGTGCCACCATGCCTGGTAGTTCTGATTTTTAAAAATATTTATTTACTTATTTGAGACAGACAGAGAGAAAGAGGCAGATAAGAGACAGAGAAAAGAGAGAATGGGTGTGCCAGGACCTCCAGCCATTGCAAAGGAACTCCAGATGCGTGCACTACCTTGTGCGTCTGGTGTATGTCAGTCCTGGAGAATGGAAACTGGGTCGTTTGGCTTTGTAGGCAAGTGTCTTAACCGCTAAGCCATCTCTCCAGCCCCAGTTCTGATTCTTTTTAATATTTAACTTATTTATTTGCATGACAAGAAAGAGGCAGATTGCCACCTTGTACATCTGGCATACATGGGAACGGGGGTTATCAAACCTAGGTCTTTAGGCTTCACAGGCAAGTTGCTTAACTGCTAAGCTATCTCTCCAGCTCTGATTTTTTGATAGTATCTCATATAGTCCATGCTTAGAACTTTCTATATAACTGAAGCTGGCCTTGAACTCCTTGATGCTTCTGTCTCTATTTCCCAAGTGTTGGGATTACAGGCATTGAGTACCCGTATCTAGTTTTAAATATATTTTTTCTTTTCTTTTTTTTAATTTTTAAATTTTTTTTTTTTATTTTTTAGTTTTTTTCGAGGTAGGGTTTCATTCTGGCCCAGACTGACCTGGAATTCACTATGCAGTCTCAGGATGG
Organism: Orientallactaga sibirica; assembly: GCA_036365145.1. Classification (NCBI taxonomy): domain Eukaryota; kingdom Metazoa; phylum Chordata; class Mammalia; order Rodentia; family Dipodidae; genus Orientallactaga; species Orientallactaga sibirica. The sequence goes on from JAEOAD010002758.1 coordinate 2,542,036, forward strand.
CCTTGAACTCACGGCAATCCTCCTACCTCTGCCTCCCAAGTGCTGGGATTAAAGGCGTGTGCTACCACACCCAGTTATTTTTTTCAGTTTTTATTTATTTGAGAGAAAGAGACAGTGAGAGAGAGGAGGGAGATGGGCGCGCCCGGGTCTCTAGTTACTGCAAACAAACTCCAGATGCATGCACCACCTTGTGTATCTGGCTTATGTGGGTACTGGGGAATCAAACCAGGGTCCTTTGGCTTTGCAGGCAAGAGCCTTAACTGCTGAGACATCTCTCCAGCTTCTTTACCTATATGTTTTATGTACATACATAGAATTATACATAGAATCTTCTACTTTATCTGAATACCTCCTTATTTCTCCTCTCATAATGCCTGTTTATGTACTCAATCCTCTGTTAGAGAATGTCATAGCCTACAGCAAATTAGAAAATCAGAAATCTGGGCTAGGCTGCTGCTCAGTGGAAGAGCACTTGCTTAGCGTGTGCAAGGCCCTTGGTTCCATTCCTAGCACTGCAACAGGAAGGGAATGGACAGGGAGGGGAGAGAAGGGAAGGGAAAGAAAGCCAGACTGGGGACATAGCTCAGTGGCTACAGGCCCTGGTGCACCCATTCTCTCCCTCTCTTAAATAAATAAAATATTTTTTAAAAATCTGGGCATGGAAGCTGGGCGTGGTGGCACACTCCTTTTATCCCAGCACTCAGGAGGCAGAGGTAGGAGGATCACTATGAGTTCAAGGCCACCCTGAGACTACATAGTTAATTCCAGGTCAGCCGGGGCCAGAGTGAGACCCTACCTAAAAAAAAAAAAAATCTGGGCATGGTGGCAGAGGTAGGAGGATTGCTGTGAGTTCAAGGACACCCTAAGACTACATAGTGAAGTCCAGGTCAGCCTAGGCTAGAGTGAGACCCTACCTCGAAAAGCTGAAAAACCAGTACCCACATATACAGCCAGATGCACAAAGTGGTACATGGCATCTGGAGTTCATTTGCAATGGAGGCCTGGCTTGCCCATTTTCTCTCTCTCTCTGCTTACAAATAAATAAAAATTGAAGAAAAATATTTTTTTTAAACCCGACTCTGGGCTGGAGAAGATGGCTTAGTGGTTAAGGCATTTGCCTGCAAAGCCAAAGGACCCTAGTTCAGTTTCCCAGGACCCACATAAGCCAGAGGCACAGAAGGTACATGGATCTAGAGGTCATTTATAGTAGCTGGAGGCCCTGGAACACCCATTATCTCTCTCTCTCTCTCTCTCAAATAAATAAAACATATTTAAAAAAAAAAAAACTCTACTCTAAACTGGGCGTGGTGGCACATGCCTTTAATCCCAGCACTGGGGAGGCAGAGGTAGGAGGATTGCTGTGAGTTCAAGGCCACCCTGAGACTACATAGTGAATTCCAGGTCACACATCCAAAGAAGATTTTGTTTGTTTTACAGGTAAGGTCTCATTCTAGTCCAGGCTAACATAGAACTCACTCTAGCTTCAGGCTAGCTCTACTACAGGAAAAGTTTTTTTTTTTTTTTTTTTTTTTTTTTTAATTTTTTAAAATATTTATTTATTTATTTATTTGAGAGAGAGAGAGAGATACAGAGATAGAGAGAGAGTGGGTGTGCCAGGGCCTCCAGCCACTGCAAATGAACTTCAGATGTGTGCACCCCCTTGTGCATCTGGCTTATGTGGGGCCTGGGGAGTCGAACCTGGGTTCTTAGGCTTTGCAGGCATGAGCCTTAACAGCTAAGCCATCTCTCCAGCCCAGGAAAAGTTTTTATTTTTTGTTTTTGTTTTTTGAGGTAGGGTCTCACTCTAGCCCAGGCTGACCTGGAATTAACTACATAGTCTCAGAGTGGCCTCGAACTCACGGTGATCCTCCTACCTCTGCCTCCCGAGTGCTGGGATCAAAGGCGTGCGCCACCATGCCCGGCTAATAAAAAATATTTTTAAAAAAGCAGAGCGTGAGACGGGCGTAGTGGCGCACGCCTTTGATCCCAGCACTCGGGAGGCAGAGGTAGGAGGATCACCGTCAGTTCAAGGCCATCCTAAGAATACAGAGTGAATTCCAGGTCAGCCTGGGCTAGAGTGAGACCCTACCTCCAGCCCCCTCCCCCAATATATTTATTAAGTTGAGAGGGAGAGAAAGAGACAGATAAAGAGAGAGAGAATGGGCACGCCAGAGCCCTTAGCCATTGCAAATCAACTCCAGACACATGCACCACCTTGTGCATCTGCCTTCCGTGGGTCCTAAGGAATTGAACCTAGGTTCTATGGCTTTGCAGGCAAATACCTTAACCACTAAGCCATCTCTCCAGACCTAGGAAAAGGTTTTAAAGAAAGAAATACCTTTGTTACTCAGGATTGGGGCCTGAGGAAAGAAAATCAGCACGATTGTGAAAGCTGGGTGTGGTTCAAAGGGGGACTTCCTTCTCTCAGTGACTGAGAATGTTCTGGAAGCATGAAGAACTTCCTGGAGAGAAGCCTTTTTTTTTTTTTTTTCCCTAGGGAAGGAGTGGCTCAAGAGGAAGCATGGTAGCCAGCTGGGGGACAGGGTGACAAGGTGCTTGAGTGTTTAGTCCTGGGTTTGTTCCTGGTGGAAACCAAATCAGGCCCCAGCCCCATCTGGTGTCAGAGCAGTCTGGTCCCCTGCCATGGAATTACAAATTGTGACAGGGAGTTATGCTTGATCCAAAGCTCTATCCTTGTTGGGTCATTATGCCTGCGGGGTGTGCAAGCCTGGATAAGCCACCCCTTGCCTTCCTGAGCTCAGGTCTGCAAGAGGGATACCAAGCATGGAGGGGATTCTGAACAGTGGCTGTTAGAAGACAGGAACATTCAGTCCTTCCCCTGGAGTCAGGGCCCTTCTCCCAGTCCTCAGTGTCCTACTGTAACAAGGTGCTAAGGGTCCAGGAAAGTCCATGCACCCCAAACTCTAGGTTCGTTTCTAATTTTAAAGACTTGAATAAAGGATTCGGGCTTGGTGGTGCACTCCTTTAATCCCAGCACTCAGGAGGCAGAGGTAGGAGGATCACCATGAGTTCAAGGCCATCCTGAGAATAGAGAGTGAATTCCAGGTTAGCCTGGACTACAGTGAGACCCTACCTAATAAAAAAAAAAAAAAAAAAAAAGAAAAGAAAAGAAAAGAGAAAGAGAAAAAGGGCTGGAGAGATGGCTTAGTGGTTAAGCTATTGCCTGTGAAACCTAAGGACCCTGGTTTGAGGCTCGATTCCCCAGTACCCATGTAAGCCAGATGCACAAGGTGGCACATGCTTCTGGAGTTTGTTTGCAGTGGCTGGAGGCCCTGATGCGCCCATTCTCTCTCTCTGCATTTTTCTGTCACTCTCAAATAAATAAATAAAAATAAACAAACAAAAAAGAATTTAATAAAAAAGAAAACTGAGAAGGATAATTATTAAATGATTATATTTATTGAGGGAAGTAGACCCAAGGAAAGCAACCACGTGTGGAAGGAAAAGAGAAAAGAAAGTTTAAGGAGCTCCCGCCATGTGGGGAGTTGGAGGGCATAAAGAACCCATGCGGAGAGTAAGGTCTAGGTGGCTCTCCCAGATGGGCCTGGCCTGGGACAAGCCAGCCCAGGCCCAGACAAGGGAAAAACTCACCACAGCTGGAAGTTCCCAAGTGATCAGAGAGAGAAAGCCTGGCCTCCCCTTGCAAAGGTATTTATAACCTTAGAGTGGTGGGTTGTCTTTTGGCCCAGGTGAACCCGGGGGCCAGCTGGTTGGTTTGAGCTAGGGGCTGTCTCAAGAAGAGACTAGCTTGGGGCCTGAACTTGACCAACCACAATGTTTAAATCCTATGGAAAACCTTTCTCCCAGGAGGGGTCCTGACTGTGGAAAAAACAGTTCTATGGAGCTAGGCAAAAGATAAGAAGTCAGATCATCTTGGATTTCTGGGAAGTACAAACTTTCCTGCTCTTTTTACCTTCAGGGGTCCAGTCACCCTAACTGTGCCCCCCCTTCACTCCAGATGTCAGCTATGCACAAGGTGGCAACACAGCCTTGTTGCAGTCATCTGTAAATGCTACAGGCAGGGCTGGCATTAGTATGCCCAATGCCCATCTGGTATCCCCTTGGGAGCAGCCTGACATGAAAGGAGCAGATGCCTGTGTCTCTTTGGGAGTTTTTTGTTTTTGTTTTTTTTTTTTTTTTTTGTTTTTAAATTAGCCCACACTGACCTGGAATTCACTACAGGGTGGCCGAAAACTCACTTCAGTCCTCCTACCTCTGCCTCTCAAGTGCTGGGATTAAAGGCGTGTGCCACCACACCTGGCTTTTGTTTGGTTTGTGTTTTGAGGTGGGGGTTGCACTCTAGCTCTGGTTGACTTGGCACTTGTAGTCCAAGGTTGGCCTTGAACTCACATCGATCCTCCTACCTCTTCCTCACCCTCCTGAGTGCTGGGATTTAAAGGCATGCACCACCACCACCCAGCTTTTTGGATTTTTTTTTCTCTTTGGTTTTTCAAGGTAGGGTCTCACTGTAGCAAAGGCTGACCTGGAATTCACTATGTAGTCTCAGGGTGGCAATCTTCCTACCTCTGCTTCTCAAATGCTGGGATTAAAGGCGTGTGCTACCACGCCTGGCTTTTTTTTTTTTTTAGTTTTTGGAGGTAAGGTAGACCAGGGTGACCTGGAATTCACTGTGTAGTTTTAGGGTGGCCTCAAAAACTCATGGTGATCCACCTACCTCTGCCTCCCAAGTGTTGGGATTAAAGGCATGCACCACCACACCTGACTTTTTAAAAAAGACATTGTTTGTTTGTTTGTTTGTTTATTTATTTATTTGCAGAGTGTGAGAATGGGGGTGGGATATGGGGTACACCAGGCAACTTGGCACTGCAAAAAACTCAGATCCATGTGCCACTTTCTGCATCTGGCTTTATGTGGGTACTGGGGAAGTGAACCTAGGCCAGTATGCTTTGCAAGCAAGCAACTTTATTTCTTACAATTATTATTATTTGTTTTTTTGTTGTTGTTTTGGTCTTTCTTTCTTTCTTTCTTTTTTTGGTTTTTTCGAGATAGGGTCTCAATCTAGCCCAGGCTGACTTGAAATTCACTATGTAGTTTCAGGGTGGCCTCAAACTCACAGCAATCCTCTTACCTCTGCCTTCCAAGTGCTGTGATTAAAGGCATGCGTCACCACGCCTGGCCTTATTTGTTTTTTTGAGGTAGGGTCTTGCTCTAGTTCAGGTTGACCTGGAATTCACTATGTAGTCTCAGGGTGGCCTTAAACTTACCACAGTACTCCTACCTCTGCCTCCAAAGTGCTGGGATTAAAGGTGTGCAGCCCCACACCCAGCCAAGCAAGCACCTTTTAACCACTGAGTCATCTCCCCATCCTCAAACTTGAAGTGTAGCTGAGGCTGGCCTTGAACTCCTGATCTGCCTCTACCTCCTTAGTACTCAAGTAACAGGCATGCATCTAGGGACAATATCTGGGTTTCCATGGGACATTGTCCAGCTCTGAGGAGTTTGACCTAGGGATGTCTTTTCTCTCCCTCTTTCTCACTCACATCACAACATTCCCCACTTGTTCCCTGGTAGTTTCAATCTACTGTGTGCTGACCCTTCTCACAGATAGGACCCCACTCTCACTTAAAGCCTGTTGTTCAGGGTTAAATGTTCACCCTCTGAGGAACTTGGCTTGATGTGTGTCTGTGTTGTCTCCAACGTCTGATACACTGAGGAGATGTTGTCACCCTGACTGGCAACCTGAGGTCTTTGTGTACTCTGCATGCCACTAAGCAGGGAGGGGTCGGTAACCCCACACTCCTGCCAATGAGCAGAGTCTGGCCAAGTTCAGCCCAGCCTTCCCCGTAGGACCCACGGTCCGCCCCCCGCCATACCCACACCACCTCCTCAAGGAGCCGAACAAGGCTGTGCCCACCCTGTGGTCTCAGGGGCCTACCTTGCCCCCTAGTGGTCAAAGTCAGAGTAGGTCCCAGCCCCCAAAGGCTGTTGTTTGGGAACTTTTGCAGATGACCATGGGAGATGCACTTCCGGTTCACTGCAAGACCTGAGCAATTTGTACTTAACTCTTTAGGGCAGGGATATGCTCAGAACCCTGCGTGACAGGGTCACTGTTGGGGAGACAGCGGCTCCTCTGGAGGCCACACACTGAACTGCAGGTGGAGCCCAAACTCCATGATGCCTAAACGTCAAGTGAGGCATTCATGCAAAGTAACCAGCATACTGAGGAGGGCACTATGCTTGAAACTCATATGTACTTCACGTTGTGTTTCTCTCTCTCTCTTTGTGGGGCTGCAGATCGAATCCAAGGCCTTGTGCATGCTAGGCAAGTACTCTACCAGTAAGCTATTTACTCTTCACTCTTCCTCCTTTCTTTCTTTCTTTATTATTTTTTTTTTTTTGGGGAGTATCACTTTAGACCATGCTGACCTGGAACTCACTCTGCAGCCCCAGGCTGGCTTTGAATTTACAGTGATCCTTCTAACTCTGCCTCCCCAGTATTGAAATTAAAGGCATGCACCACTAGGCCTGGCTTTCTCTCTTTCTTTCTTTTTAAAATATTTTATTTTTATTTATTTATTTGAGAGAGAGAGATACAGAAATAGGCAGGTACAGAAAGAGAGAATGGGTGTGCAAAGGCCTCCAGCCACTGCAAACAAACTCCAGATGTGTGCGCCCCCTTGTGCATCTGGTTTATGTGGGGCCTGGGGAGTTGAACCTGGGTTCTTTGGCTTTGTAGGCAAATGCCTTAACCACTAAGCCATCTCTCCAGCCCTGGCTTTCTTTCTTTCTCTCACTCTCTCTTTCTTTTCTTTCTTCCTTCCCTCCCTTCCTTCCTTCCTTCCCTTCCTTCCTTTCTGTCTCTCTCTCTTTCTTTGGGGTAGGATCGTACTCTAACTCTGGCTGACCTGGAATTCACTATTTAGTCTCAGAGTGGCCTCGAACTCACTGAGATCCTCCTACCTCTGCCTCCAAGTGCTGGTATTAAAGGCATGTGCCACCCCACCTGGCTTTCTTCTTTCTGAGACAAAATCTCATGTAAACCAGGCTAGCCTCAAACTTGAAATCTTCATGCCTCAGCCTCCTGAAGGACACAGATAATAGGTATTGCTTTCACAGCCAGCTCTAAATAACTTCAAGTAACTTTTTAAAAACAATTTTTTTTTTAGAGCCGGGCATGGTGGCGCTTGCCTTTAATCCCAGCATTTGGGAGGCAGAGGTAGGAGGATCGCCATAAGTTTGAGGCCACCCTGAGACTACATAGTGAATTCCAGGTCAGCCTGGGCTAGAGTGAGACCCTACCTCAAAAACCAAAAAGAAAATTTTTTTCAAACTTTTATTTTATTTATTTACACACACACACACACACACACACACACACACACACACACTTCAAGGTAGGGTATTGCTCTAGCCCAGGCTGACCTGGAATTCACTATGTAGTCTCAGGGTGGCCTCAAACTTATGGCGATCCTCCTACCTCTGTCTCCCAAATGCTGGAATTAAAGCCGTGTGCCACCATGCCCAGCTAAAAAGTATTTTATTTATTTATTTGAGGGGAGGGGGAAGAATGAGTGCTCTAGGGCCTCAAATCACTGCAAACAAACTTCAGACATATGTGCCACCTTGTGCATCTGGCTTACATGGGTCCTGGGGAATTGAACCTGGGTCCTTAGGATTCATAGGCAAGCACCTTAATTGCTAAGCAATCTCTCCAGCCCCACATAACTTTTTTTTATTTTTAAAATTATTTATTTATTTTTTTGGAGAAAGACACAGAGAGAGACAGACAGACAGGGAGAAGGAGACAGAGAATGGGCGCGCCAGTAGTCTCAGCTGCTGAGAACGAAATCCAGGTGTGTGCGCCCCCTTGTGGGTAAGTGCGGCATTGCGCCCTTGCGTCACTTTGCATCTGGCTAAACATGGGACCTGGAGATTGGAATCCGGTTCTTAGGCTTAGCAGGCCGGCACCTTAACCACTAAGCCATCTCTCCAGCCCCTACATAACTTTTTTTTTTTTTTTTTTTGGTTTTGCAAGGTAGGGTCTCACTCTGGTCCAGGCTGACCTGGAATTAACTATGTAGTCTCAGGGTGGCCTCGAACTCATGGCGATCCTCCTACCTCTGCCTCCCGAGTGCTGGGATTAAAGGCGTGCGCCACCACGCCTGGCTTCCTACATAACTTTTTAAAAAAATTATTAGAAAGACAGGCAGATAGAGAAAGGGAGAGAGAGTGGACACATCAGGGCCTCTGGCCACTGCAAATGAACTTGTCTTAGGCACCACCTTGTGCATCAGGCTTACATGGTTACTAGGGAATCAAACCTGGCTCCTTTGGCTTTGCAGGCAATGCCATAAAAGCTAAGCCATCTCTCCAGCCCAAATAACTATTTAAAAATACTGTATGTATGTATGTATGTATATGTATTTAGGAGAGAGAGAAGAGGCAGATAGAAAGAATAGACAGGTGTGGTGGAGAACACCTTTAGCCCCAGCACTTGGGAGGCAGAGATAGGAGGACTGCCACAAGTTCAATGCCACCTTGAGACTACAGAGTGAACTCCAGGACAGCCTGGGTTAGAGTGAGAGTGAGCACGCCTTTAATCCCAGCACTCGGGAGGCAAAAACAATCGAGGCCACCCAAAAAAATGCTGCGCCAGACGTGGTGGTGCATGCCTTTAATCCCAGCACGTGGGAGGCAGAGGTAGGAGGATTGCCATGAGTTCAAGACCACCCTGAGACTACTCAGATCAGCCTGAGTTAGAGTGAAACCCTACCTCAGAAAAAAGACAGAATGGGACACTTAAGCCACACAACATACCACACAGCCAATCAGAACAGCAGATCCACCAACCCAACTAGCATACTGGACAGAGCCCACAGCTCAACAAAGGGGGAATCAGGCAGCCAATCAGGTGGACACTCAGCATAGGTGAGAACCAAAAGCTATCCTAAAAGGTAACAGGGCCTACTTACACTGGGTTAATATCTGCTTCAAAGCCAGGTATAAAGACCTGCACTGGAAGTATGAATCATACCTCCCATTTTAAGGCAGGTTATATGTTTGACTTGATGGATGTTCTTTTGGTTGGTTTTGCTTTTTTTTTTTTTTTTGGTTTTTCAAGGGAAGGTTTCACTCTAGTCCAGGCTGATGACCTGGAATTCACTATGTATTCTCAGGCTGGCCTGGAATTCACAGTGATCCTCCTACCTCTGCCTCCCAAGTGCTGGGATTAAAGGCATATGCCACCACTCCTGGCTCCATTTTTTTTTTTTTTTTTTTTTTTTTGGTTTTCCGAGGTAGGGGCTCACTCTAACTCAGGCTGACCTGGAATTCACTCTGTAGTCTCAGGGTGGCCTTGAACTCATGGCGATCCTCCTACCTCTGCCTCCCGAGTGCTGGGATTAAAGGTGTGCTCCACCACACATGGCTTTTTAGAATAAATAAATTTTACAAGTGTAAAAAAAACAAAACAAAACCTGGGCGTGGTGGTGCCTGCCTTTAATCCCAGCACTCGGGAGGCAGAGGTAGGAGGATCGCCATGAGTTCAAGGCCACCCTGAGACTACAGAGTGAATTCCAGGTCAGCCCGGGCTAGAGTAAGAAAGACCCTACCGCCAAAAACAAAAGCAAACAAAAAAAATTATTGTAGATTAATTTCAGATCTAAAATGATGCTTATTTAACTAGTATTACGTTTTTTGCTCTTTTTAAATTTTTTTTTGTTTTTTCTTCTTTTGTTTTGTATTTTTGTTTTTTTTATTTTGTTCTTTTTTTTTCTTAAAATTTTTTTTAAAGTTTTCCTTTATTTATTTTCAGAGAGAGAGAATGGGTACACTAGGGCCTTTGGCTGCCACATACAAATTCCAGACACATGTGCCACCTTGTGCAGCTGGCTTATATGGGGCCTGGGGAACCGATGCAGGCAAGTGACTTAACCAATAAAACATCTCTTTAGCCCTTTTTTACTCTTTTTTATTCACAACTTCCATAATTATAGACAATAAACCATGATAATTCCTTCCCCTTCTCCATTTACCAAGCCCTTCACAAACCCACTCTCCATCATATACCCTCCTTCTCTCAATCAGTCTCTTATTTATTTATTTATTTATTTTTTTTTTTGGTTTTTCAAGGTAGGGTCTCACTCTAGCTCAGGCTGACCTGGAATTCACTATGTAGTCTCAGGGTGGCCTTGAACTTATGGTGATTCTCCTACCTCTGCCTCCTGAGTGCTGGGATTAAAGGCGTGCACCACCACGCCCGGCTTCTCTTTTATTTTGATGCCATCATCTTTTCCTCTTATTATAAAAACATATTTTTCCGCTTTCTTATTATCAAAGCCACCCTGAGATTGCATAGTTAATTCCAGGTCAGCCCAGGCCAGAGTGAGACCCTACCTTGAAAAAAAAAAACATGTTATTATTATTATTTTGGTTTTTCGAGGTAGTGTCTTACTCTAGCCCAGGCTGACCTGGAACTCACTATGTAGTCTCAGGGTGCCCTCCAACTCACAGCGATCCTCCTACCTCTGCCTCCCGAATGCTGGGATGAAAGATGTGCGTCAATACGCCCACCTTAAGAACATGTTATAAACAGAGAAGCATCTGGATTAAATGACATAATAGAACAAATGGACTTAACAGATATCTACAGAACAATTCATCTAAATGCTGCAGAATACACATTCTTTTCTGCAGTACAGAAAACATTCTCTAAAACGTACCATACATTAGGACACAAAACAAATTTTAACAAATACAGGAAAATTGAAATAATTCTTTGTATTCTATCTGACCAAAATGTGATCAAACTACAACTCAATAGCAAGAAAAACTATAGAGCATACACAAAATCATAGAAACTAAACAGAACACTATTGAATGAAGAAGAAATGAAGAAGGTAATAAAAAAATTCATAGAATCAAGCCGGGCGTGGTGGCGCACACCTTTAATCCCAACACTCAGGAGGCAGAGGTAGGAGGATCGCTGTGAGTTCGAGGCCAGCCTGAGACTACATAGTTAATTCCAGGTCAGCCTGAGCTAAAGTGAGACCCTACCTCGAAAAACCAAAAAAAAAAAAAAAAAAATTCATAGAATCAGCCAGGAGTGGTGGTGCACACCTTTAATCCCAGAACTAGGGAGGCAGAGGTAGGAGGATTGCCATGAGTTTGAGGGCACCCTGAGACTACATAGTGAATTCCAGGTCAGCCTGGACTAGAGTGAGACCCTATGTCAAAGAAACAAAACAAAATAATAATAATGATGATAACACAACATACCAAAATTGTTGGGACACAATAAAGGCAGTCCTAAGAGGGAAATTTACAGCTTTAAGTGCCTATATTAAGAAATTAGGGACTTCCAGTTAAGATGGCGGCATAGGAACCACACCAAAAACAGCCTAGGGGAGAAAAAGCAAAAAAAAAAAAAAAAAAAAATACACTATTCAACTAAAAAGTGAGGTGTATAGTAAATGATCAACCACAGCAGAGAAGTAGGAGAGATCCAGAGCATCTAGAGCCCACAGAAGCAGGCAGAAGTGGCTCCAGCAGCAGCGGTGAGTTCTACTTGGCTGCAGCTGCCAGGTTCGGACTGAGATGCAAGATTTTATTATTTTATTTTATTTTATTTTATTATTTATTTTGGTTTTTCGAGGTAGGGTCTCACTCTGGCTCAGGCTGACCTGGAATTCACTATATAATCTCAGGGTTGCCTCAAACTCTCTCCGCGATCCTCCTACCTCTGCCTCCCCAGTGCTGGGATTAAAGGTGTGCGCCACCACACCTGGCCAAGAAGCAGGATTTTATAGCCAGGTGAGGGGATTATCTACTCACACCGGCTTCCTCCTAAACTCAAGAAACATGGAAGGAGGACGGCAAAGACCAATGGAGTGGCTTGTGAGGAAGAGGATTATGTGGACAAGCGAGCGGACTCCAGCCTCCATCCACAGCCTCTCCTCCCCCACTTCCAGCACAAATGCCAGCAAGCACCAGAGACCTGGGGAAGGGAGCTCACCTACACAGCACCCAGCAAGATCATAGCAGCGACCCACAGACCCAGCCAGCCTTCCTGAGCCCACAGCACAGCAAACAGGGACCCAAGCGGCCATGCAGCATAGCTGAGATCAAAGCTGTCCCAAAAGGTAACTGCCATTTTTTTTTCCTTCACCATCGGCAGCACAGCAAACAGGGAGAGAGAGTCCCAGATTAGCTTCATCGGCTGGTGGGAAGCGGAAGAGAGAAGCCACCAGCCGCTTCTCTCACATTGAGCCAGCGGGAAGTCAGGTGTCGGTGACTCAAAAAACCTCCCAAGCCACCAGGAAAAAACCACATTGAGCCAGAAGTCCGTCTGGCGGAAAATATATTTTGGGGAGGTATTTATATATTTTGAGGAAGAGGGTGGGAAGAGAGGATGAGAGAAAGGTATAAGGGCCAATATTATTTCACCACGTCAGCAGCAGCTGGGCGGAGGCAGTTTCAGCTTAGGTGCTGAGTCACTCCAAGGACAGGTGGCGAAACTCTACTCAGGCTCCAGAAGTTCGACTAGGCCTCACTGGGAGCCAAGTACAGGTAAACTCTGGCTGGGCTCAGAACCACTAGGCCTCACACTGGGCAGGGCCCAACAGGTAACTGAGATTACACCAGGTCAGTACCCGCCAAATAAGCCTGGTATATAGGCTTGCATTGGAAGGGCTAATTGCACCATCCATGACAGGGTAAATTACATGTTAAATCTGAGGGATGGTCAGATTTGACATTCTTAAATAAGCTATATTTTGGGCTTCTCATCCTGACTTGCATCCTGACTTATAGTGCCTTTGTTTCCTCTTCTGTCATTCGTTGGGGAAGGGTCTCACTTGGTCACAAGCTGATCTTCGAACCCTCTATAGACCAGAAATCTTAACCTCCCAGTCGTCAGGATTACAGGTGTGGGGCAACACACATCCTTAGTGACTGTGACTCTGTTAGAGGATCTGTTGGTCATAATACCTACTTTTGCATAAATACTCTGTGCTGTATTTCTTTGAATGGGTGCATTGTTTAGTTAACTTTTTAGAATTTGTCTGTATTCTGTACCATTCAGCTTACTTGAATACTCTCATAGCAGGCAAACCCAACACCTAGGGTTACTTTTGTGTTTACTCTGAGACTCTTAAAAGCCACACCTAGCACGTTAAGCTCTTACCCTGAAGATATATAACATCAGATTGATTGATGTATCTAATAATACTGCAGATAATTAGAAAACCCAAGCATTAAATTAATCCAAGTTGCAAAAATCTCTACATTATAATACAAGAAACACAAAAAATCAAGACAATATAAATCCACCAAAAAGTATTAATGCATCAGAAATGACCTTCAGTGAGAATGATTTTAGAGGAAATGCCTGAGAAAGATTTCAAAAGAATGATTATGACTATGTTCAAAGAACTCAAAGAGGAAATCAAAGGAATCAAAGAACACATAGGAAATCAATTTAATGAAATAAGGAGGTCAATACTAGACATAAATAAGGAAATAGAAATAATAAAGAAAAAACTGTCAGAAATACTAGCAATGAGGAACACAGTCCGTGAAAACAAAAACAAAAACAAAAAACTCTGTAGAAAATCTCTCCAGTAGAATGGATGAAGGAGAGAACAGAATATCTAAACTAGAAGACCACGTGGCAGATTTAATATAGTCCAACAAAGAGAGAGACAAATTAATAGGAAGGTATGAATGGGAATTTCAAGATATTCAGGACACTATGAAAAGATCAAACATAAGAATTCAGGGTATAGTAGAAGGAGAAGAATTTCACTCCAAAGGCATAGTAGGCATTTTCAACAAAATCATAAAAGAAAACTTCCCCAAATTGGGAAAGAGATGCCAATGCAGATACAGGAAGCCTTTAGAACACCAAACAGACAAAACCTAAAAAGAACTTCTCCTTGCCATATTATAATTAAACTACCAAACACACAAGCCAGAGAAAACATATTGAAAGCAGTTAGAGAGAAAAATGAAGTTACATTCAAAGGCAAACCCATTAGGATCACAGCAGATTACTCAACACAAAATTTAAAAGCCAGAAGGGCTTGGGTGATGTATTCCAAGTTCTGAAAAATAACAACTGTCAACCAAGGTTACTTTATCCTGCAAAGCTATCCATTCAAATAGGCAGAGAAATAAGGACATTCCACAACAAAATCAGGCTAAAGGAATATTTGAAGACAAAACCAGCTCTACAGAAAATACTTGAAAGGATCTTCCATGCTGAAGAGAAAGAAAAGCACACATATAAGGAACCTGGAAAAAACAAACCATACTCAAATACTAGTTAATACAAGAGAGCAAGGATAAAACTGGAAGAACTACAAAACAAGAAAAATGGCAAAAATAAATAATACGTGGGCTGGAGAGATGGCTTGGTGGTTAAGGCGCCTGCCTGCCAAGCCTAAGAATGCTGGTTCCAATCTCTAGGTCCCACATTTAGCCAGATGCAAAAAGTGACACAAGGGTGCAATGCCGCCCTTGCCCACAAGGGGGCACATGCATCTGGAGTTTGTTCACAGTGGCTGAGAGGCCGCTGGTGCGCACCCATTCTCTCTCTTTCTCTTTGTATATCTAGCTCTATCTCTCTCAAGTAAAAAAAAAAAATAATAATACCTTTCAATAATAACTTTTTTTTTTTTTTTTTGGTTTTTCGAGGTGGGGTTTCACTCTAGTCTAGGATGACCTGGAATTCACTATGTAGTGTCAGGGTGGCTTCAAGCTCAAAGTGATCCACTTACCTATGCCTCTGAGTGCTGGGATTAAAGGCGTGTGCCACCACACCTGGCTTCACTTCAGTAACAACTCTTAATATCAACGGTCTGAACACCCCAACCAAAAGACATAGGTTTGCAGACTGGGTTGAAAAACAGGATCCTTCAATTTGTTGCAGCCAAGAAACACCTTTCTACAAAGGATGGACACTATCTTAGGGTGAAAGGTTGGAAAATGGTGTTTCAAGCAAATGGATCTAGAAAACAATCAGGGGTCTCTATCCTAATATCTGACAGGGTAGACTTCACAATGGGATCAAACTACAAATCAATAGCAAGAAAATTTATAGAGCATACACAAAATCATGGGAAACTAAACAATACACTACTAAATGATGAATGGGTCAATGAAAAAATCAAGAAGGAAATTAACTCATACAATCAGCTGGGCATGGTGGCACACGTTTTTAATCCCAGCACTCAGGAGGCAGAGGTAGGAGGATTGCCATCAGTTTGAGGCCACCCTGAGACTGCAGGGTGAATTCCAGGTCAGCCTGAGCTAGATTGAGACCCTATCTTGAAAAACCAAGGGGGGGAAAAAAAAAAGAAATTAGAAGCTGGGTGTGGTGGCACATGCCTTTAATCCCAGCACTTGGGAGGCAGTGGTAGGAGGATAGTGAGTTCCAGGTCAGCCTGGACTAAAGTGAGACCCTTCCTCGAATAACTAAAAAAAAAAGAAGGAAAGAAAGAAATTAGAAAGGTCACAAGTAAACAACTTAATGATTCGCCTTAAGGCCTTGGAAAAAGAAGAACAAGGCAAACCAAAAATCAGTAGACAGGAAGAAATAATAAAGATTAGGGCAGAAATTAATGAAATAGAAACCGAAACAAAATAGCAATCCAAAGAATCAATAAAACAAAGAGTTTTTTTTTTAAAGATATGCAAGATTGATAAACCCTTAGAAAATCTGACCAAAAGAAAGTAGAGACACAATTTAATAAAATTAGAGATGAAAAGGCACCATCACCACAGACACCAGAGAAACTAAAAAAATCATAGGGACATACTACAAACATATACTGCACTAAGTCTGAAAATCTAAAAGAAATGGATGATTTCCTTGATTTATATGACCTACCAAAATTAAATCAAGATGGGATTAACCACTTAAATAGACCTATTGCAAGTATGGAGATCCAAGCAGTTATATAAAAAAAAATCTCCCAACTAAAAATAGTCCAGACCTAGATGTATTCACTGGTGAATTTTACCAGACTTTCACAGAAGAGCTACCACCAATGCTTCTCAAACTTTTCCATAAAATAGAAAAGGAAGGAATCCTACCAAACTCCTATGAAGCCAGTATCACCCTAATACCAAAATCAGACAAAGATAGAACAAAAAAAGAAAATTTCAGGCCAATCTCCCTCATGAACATAGATGCAAAAATTCTTAACAAAATGTTGGCAAACAGAATACAAGAATATATCAGAAAGATCATTCACCCCAACCAAGTAGGCTTTATCCCAGAGATGCAGGGATGGTTCAACATACACAAATCAATAAATGTAATACATTATATAAATGGACTGAAGGACAAAAATCACATGATCATCTCATTAGATGCAGAAAAAGCATTTGTCAAAATCCAACATCCCTTCATGATAAAAGTCCTACAGAGACTGGGAATAGAAGGAACATATCTCAACATAATAAAGGCTATTTATGACAAACCCACAGCCAACATAATACTAAATGGAGAAAAACTGGAAGTTTTTCCACTAAAATCAGGCACAAGACAAGTGTGTCCACTGTCCCCACTTTAATTTAATATAGTACTGGAAGTCTTAGCCATAGCATAAAAAAAACTATGCTGAGATTACATCTCACTCCTGTCAGATTAGCTATCATCATAAAAACAAATTACCACAGGGCTGGGGAGAGAGCTTAGCAGTTAAGATGTTTCCCTGAAAAGCCAAAGGACCCTGGTTCAATTCTCCAGGACCCACATAAGCCAGATGCACAAAGGAGTGCTTGCATCTGGAGTTTGTTTGCAGTGGCTGGATGCCCTGCCGTGCCCATTTCTCCCTCCCTCCCTCCCTCCCTCCCTCCCTCTCTCTCTCTCTCTGCCTCTTTCCCTCTCTCAAATAAATAAATAAGATATATAAAAAATGACAATAAATGTTGTCAAGAATGTGGAATAAAAGGAACCCTTCAACACTTGGTGGGAATGCAATCTGGTCCAGCCATTGTGGAAATCACTGTGGAGGTTCCTGAGACAGCTAAAAATAGATCTACCATATGACCCAGCTATACCACTCCTAGGCATATATCCTAAGGACTTGTCTCACTACCTTAGAGATACTTGCTCAATCATGTTTATTGCTGCTCTATTCACAATAGCTAGGAAATGGAACCAGCCTAGATGTCCCTCAACTGATGAGTGGATAATGAAGATTTGGTACATTTACACAATGGAGTTCTACTGAGCTTAAAAAAAAAAAAAAAAGAAAAGAAAAAGAAAAAAGAAATTATGAAATTTGCAGGAAAATGGATGGATCTGGAATGGATTGTACTTAGTGAGGTAACCCAGGCCCAGAAAGCCAAATGTCACATGTTCTCTCTCATATGTGGATCCTAGCTACAAATGATTGGACTTCTATGTGAAAAAAAAAAAAAACCCAACTCAGTAGCAGAAGCCAGTAAGCTAGAAAGGGGACATAAAGGGAACAGAAAAGGAGGGAGGGGGGGTACTTAATAGGATGGTGTTGTATATACGTAAGTAGAAGAACAGATTAATGGGGGTGAAAGGCCTAAGTGAGGTCAGGGGAAGAGATTGAGTAAAGGAAAGGTGGAAGGAAAGCTAATCAAAGTCTAAGAGGATATAAATAAGTCATATGGAAACCTACTTTCTGGATAATAGAACACTCAAAAGTCATAGATTGTTACTAGAAAATTTTCAGTGCTAGGGATGGGATACTTTCCAGTGAGTTGTTGGCAAGGTAGGTCCCTGATACCCCCCAAACATTACAGGTCATTGCCAAGACCCCTGGTTTCCCACCAGGAATAGATAGTAAGACCCTATTGCTGAAGACTCCACATACTTGGGCTGCAAGGTCACTCAGAAATCCTGATAGAGCTGAGCTGAAATCCTCCTCCATGTGGGCCAGCTGACAGAAAGCAGGAAAAAGCTACTGTGTAGTCCAATCTTGTGGGTCCTCACTGTTCCTGGGGGTTGTTTTGGCCACCAAGGTCCCAGGCACAGGAGGATCTGAGGGGAAGCAAGGTCTTGGAGTGGGTGAGTGCAGCGGGCAATGAACCACCCAGGAGACGGTCTGATGGATTGTGCTCTCTCATTTATTCAAAAGGAGGGTGGGTTTATAAACACTTGGGAAAGGTTGAGAAGGCACATACAGACTATAAAGTGATTGGATACATAGGTTTATGGGTTGCTATCTAATTGGCTGGTGTTGGAAGGCAGAAGTTGTGAGGGCAAAGATGCAAGGGAGATAACAGAAGTGGCGCGAAAAGCTGGGGGTGGTGGTGCATGCCTTTAATCCCAGCACTCGGGAGGCAGAGGTAGGAGGATCACCATGAGTTCAAGGCCACCCTGAGACTACATAGTGAGTTCCAGGTCAGCATGGACTAGAATGAAACCCTACCTCGAAAAACCAAAAAAAGAAAGAAAGGAAGGAAGAAAAGACAAAAAAAAAGTGGTGAGAAGAAAGCTACATGACTTCAGCCACATACTGGATGGCTATAGCTGCAGGGAGACTGTTTACTACCATATGAGGGTCTCTTGGGCAGCTGGCCACAAAGTCAGGAACTGTGGGGGTTACAAAACCTGACTATGGAATGCTCAGGTGATTTTGGGATGGTGGGGGGGCTCTTGTTCTGCCTTCTCTGGGCAAAAATGGGGCACACTACAACCTTGAGAGAAGGGAGGGCCAGCTCCGTTGCCAGAGTGGGTTCCTGACAATAAGGCCAGCTGCAACCCCTACAGTCCAAGGTCCCTGGCCATGTCCAATAGCCCAGGCCAGCTTCCTCACAATCCCAACCCATGTTTAGCAATGCCCAACAAAACCTGGGTCCTTAGACTTCTCAGGCAAGTGCCTTAACTGCTAAGCCATCTCTCCAGCCCCTGGTTTTAAATATGTTGCAGAGCCATAGTAATAAAAACAGTATGGTACTGGGCTGGAGAGATGGCATAGCAGTTAAGGTGTTTGCCTGCAAAGGCAAAGGATCCTGGTTCGACTCTCCAGGACCCACATAAGCCAGATGCACAATGGGGCGCACACATCTGGAGTTTGTTTGCAGTGGCTGGAGGCCCTGGTGTGCCCATTCTCTCTCTCTACCTGCCTATTTCTGTATCTCTCTCTCTCTCTCTCTCTCTCAAATAAATAAATAAATAAATATTAAAAAAGAATAATTTAATTAGGAAATTTGAAGGGAAATGGATGGATCTGGAAAGGATTTTACTAAGTGAGGTAACCCAGGTCCAGAAAACCAAACGCTGCATGTTCTCTTTCACATGTAGATTCAAGGTAGAAATATTTAGATTTGTATGTGAGTTAGAGTAAAAGTTAGTAGTAGAGGCCAGCAAGCTGTAAAGGGGCTATAAGGGAGAGGAAGACTTAATGGGAGCATATTGTATATATGTAAGTAGATGAGCAGATTACTGGGGGTGCAATGGCCTAACTGGGGTTAGGGGAAGGAATTGAGTAAAGGAAGGGTAGGAGGATGGTTAATCAAAATTTAAGATGTTATTAATAAGCTATATGGAAACCTACTTCTTTGGATAATGGTACACCCAGAAGCCATATATTGTTACTAGAAAAATTCAGGGCTGGAGAGATGGCTTAGTGGTTAAAGCGCTTGCCTGTGAAGCTTAAGAACGCCTGTTTGATTCTCCAGGTCCCACATTTAGCCAGATGCAAAAGTGACACAAGCGTGCAATGTCGCACATGTGCACAAGGGGGCGCACGAGTCTGGAGTTCATTCACAGTGGCTGAGAGGCCACTGGGGCGCCCATTTTCTCTCTGTCTCTCTCAAATTAAAAAAAAAAAGCCGGGCGTGGTGGCGCACGCCTTTAATCCCAGCACTCGGGAGGCAGAGGTAGGAGGATTGCCGAGAGTTCAAGGCCACCCTGAGACTACATAGTGAATTCCAGGTCAGCCTGGACCAGAGTGAGACCCTACCTGGCAAAAAAAAAAAAAAAAAAAATTAAAAAAAAAAATGAAGCCAGGCATAGTGGCGCATGCCTTTAATCCCAGCACTTGGGAAGCAGAGGTAGGAGGATCACCAAAAGTTCGAGGCCACCCTGAGACTACATAGTTAATTCCAGGTCAGCCTGGGCCAGAGTGAGACCCTACCTCGAAAAAAAAAAAGAAGAAGAAGAAAAAGAAGAAAAGGTTCAGTGCCAGGGATGAGTTGTTGGCCAGGGAGGTCCTTGATGCCCCCAAAATGTTACAGGCCATTGCCAAGACTCTTGGTTTCCCACCAGAAATAGATGTTAAGACCCTATTACTGAAGACTCCACATGAGCTGGGCATGGTGGCACATGCCTTTAATCCTAGCACTCAGGAAGCAGAGGTAGGAGGTTCACTATGAGTTCCAGGCCAGCCTGATACTACATAGTGAACTCCAGGTGAGCCTGGGCTAGAGTGAGACCCTACCATGAAAAACCAAAAAAAAAAAAAAAGTTTCCACATGCTTGGGCTGCAGGTTTCTAAGAAATCAAGGTGGAGCTGAGCTGAAAACCTCCCTGTTGACCAACTGACAGAAAGCTGGAAAAAGCTATCCTAGCCAGGCGTGTTGGCACACACCTTTAATCCCAGTACTTGGGAGGCAGAGGTAGGAGGATTGCCATGAGTTTGAAGCCACTCTAAGACTACAGAGTTAATTCCAGGTCAGCCTGGGTTAGAGTGAGACCTTATGTAAAAAAAAAAAAAAAAAGCCGGGCGTGGTGGCGCACGCCTTTAATCCCAGCACTCGGGAGGCAGAAGGAGGAAGAGTTCCAGGCCACCCTGAGAATACATAGTTAATTCCAGGTCAGCCTGGGCCAGAGTGAGAACCTTGAAAAACGAAAAAACCAAAAAAAACCAAAAAAAAAAAAAAAAAAAAAAAAAAAAACCAGAAACAAACAAACAAAAAAAAAACCTATGCTACATGCAGCCCTATGGGAGAGAGAAATCAACAATGGTGGTACACAGCAATGGACATTGCAAACCTTAAGATTGGCCAACCAGGTCCAATGTGCCAACTGGTGCAATTAGTGGCATGTCTGCTATGGGGAAACTATCTGCTCTCTAATTGGACTGGAGGCCTGCTCCACAGGAGGAAATACATGCCTGGTATAGAAAACCTAGTCTAAAGCCTATGGCGGGAGAGGTCATGAGCCCCGGGGAGTCACGGCTGCTGGTGTCTGGCTAAATGCATATAGTATGCTTACCAAACTGCCTTGTAAGCACTTTTTAATATTTATACCCATATATTAATGTTACTCTCATTTTTGGTTAGAGAAGCTTCTCTCTTTTTTAATATGTATATTGGGCTGGAGAGATGGTTTAGCAGTTAAGGCATATGCCTTCGAAGCCTAAGGACCCCAGTTCGATTCTCCAGGTCCCACATAAGCCAGGTGCACATGGTGGCCCATGCGTCTGGAGTTCATGTACAGTGGCTAGAGGCCCTGGCGCGCCCATTCTCACTCTCTCTCTCTCTCCCTCTGTCTCTAAAAAACAAATAAAGGATGCCGGGCGTGGTGGCGCGCGCCTTTAATCCCAGCACTCGGGAGGCAGAGGTAGGAGGATCGCCGAGAGTTCGAGGCCACCCTGAGACTACATCGTTAATTCCAGGTCAGCCTGGGCCAGAGTGAGTCAAAAAAAAAAAAAAAAAAAAAAAAAAAAAAAAACAAATAAAGGGCCTGGAGAGATGGTTTAGCAGTTAAGCGCTTGCCTGTGAAGCCTAAGGACCCTGGTTCAAGGCTTGATTCCCCAGGACCCACGTGAGCAAGATGCACAAGATGTCGTATTCATCTGGAGTTCGTTTGCAGTGGCTGGAGACCTTGGTGAGCCCATTCTTTCACTGTCTGTCTGCCTCTTTCTCTCTCTGTCTGTTGCTCTCAAATAAAAAAATGTAAAATAAATAAATAAATAAATAAATAAATAAATATAGGGCTGGAGAAATTACTTAGTGCTTAAGGCATTTGCCTGTGAAGCCACAGGACCCAGGTTTAATTCTTCATTACCCACATAAGCCAGATTCAGATTCACATGATGGCACATGCATCTGGAATTCATTTGTTATAGCTAGAGGCCCTGGTGCACCAATTCTCTCTATCTGCCTTTCTCTTTTATAAATATATTAAAAATAATAATAATTGTTATAAAAAAGTGACTAATTAAAGGGGGAGGGAATATAATGGAGGGTGGATTTGAGAGGGGGAAGTGGGAGTGGGGAGGGATTTATTATGGTTTATTGTCTATAATTAGGGAAGCTGTCAATAAAAGGCTTAAATATAGGTTGGGCATGGTGGCGCATGCCTTTAATCCCAGTACTCAGGAGGCAGAGGTAGGAAGATCGCCATGAGTTTGAGGCTACCCTGAGAATACAGAGTGAATTCCAGGTCAGCCTGGGCTAGAGCGAGACCCTACCTTGAAAAACCAAAAAAAAAAAAAAAAAAAGCTTAAATATAGCCAGTTATGGTGGCACACGCCTTTAATCCCTGCAGTCAGGAAGCAGAGGTAGGAGGAGCACTGTGAGTTCAAGGCCACTCTGAGACTACATAGTGAATTCCAGGTGAGCCTGGGCTAGAGTGAAACCTTACCTCTAAAAAAAGAACAAAGATATAATATTTGTATTTATTTATTTGAGAGAGAGACAGGGAGAGAAGCAGAGAGAGAGAGAGAGAGAGATGAGAATGGGTGCATCAAGGCCTCCCGCCACTGCAAACAAATTCCAGATCATGTGCCACTTTGTGCATCTGGCTTTAAGTGGGTGCTAGGGAATTGAACCCAGGCCTTTAGGCTTTGCTAGCAAGCACCTTTAACCACTCAGTCATCTCTTCAACTTCCTTCCTTCCTTCCTTCCTTCCTTCCTTCCTTCCTTCCTTCCTTCCTTTCTTTCTTTCTTTCTTTCTTTCTTTTTTTTTTTTTTTTGAGGTAGGGTCTCATTCTAGTCCAGGCTGACCTGGAATTCACTGTGTAGTCTCAGGGTGGCCTTGAACTGATGGCGATCCTCCTACCTCTGCCTCCCGAGTGCTGGGATTAAAGGTGTGCTTTTTTTTTTTTTCCCAAAATTTTATTTATTTATTTGACAGGGAGAGGGAGAGAGAGAGGGAGAGAGAGAGAGAGAGAGAGAGAATGGTCACACCAGGGCCTCCAGCCACTGCAAACGAACTCCATATGCATGCACCACCTTGTGCATCTGGCTTCCGTGGGTACTGGGGAATCAAGCCTCAAACTGTAGTCTTCACAGGCAAGCATTTAACCACTAGGCCATCTCTCCATCCCCCTCCAACTTTATTTTTTAATATTTATTTGTGAGAGAGGAGAAAGAAGCACACAGAATGGGCGCACACCAGGGCTTCTAGCCACTAAAAGGAACTCCAGATGTACATGCCACCCTATGCATCTGGCTTATGTGGGTACAGGAGAATTAAACCTGGGTCCTTGCTTGCTTTTTTTGCTTTGAGGTAGGGTCTTCACTCTAGTCCAAGCTGACCTGGAATTCACTATGTAGTCTCAGGGTGGCCTCAAACTCGCGGTGATCTTCCTACCTCTGCCTCCTGAGTGCTGGGATTAAAGGCATGTGCCACCATACCCCCTTTTTTTTTATTTTAAAAATATATTTATTTATTTATTTTTGGTTTTTCGAGGTAGGATCTCACTCTAGCTCAGGCTGACCTGGAATTCACTATGTAGTTTCAGGGCAGCCTTGAACTCTCGGTGATCCTCCTACCTCTGCCTCCCAAGTGCTGGGATCAAAGGCGTGCGCCACCACATTCTTACATTCTTTCTGCCTCCTCTTTAACAATGGACCCTAAGCCTTGTGTGAGTGAGATGTCTCACTGTCCAGCCTGCCTCTTTTTGTATTATTTATTTTTGAGAGAGAGAGAGAAAGAGGGCATGCCAGGGCCTTCAGCCAATGCGAACGAACTCCAAAGCATGTGACCCTTGTGCATATGTGCGACATTCTGTGCTTACGTCACTGTGCATCTGGCTATGTGGAATCTGTAGATTCAAACATGAGTTCTTAGGCTTCACAGCCAAGCGCCTTAGCCAATAAGCCATCTCTCCAACTCCTTTTTTTTTTTTTTTTTATTTCATTTATTTATTTATTTGGGAGAGAGAGAAAGAGGAAGAGGCAGAAAGAAAAAAGAGAATGGGTGCACCCGGGCTTCCAGCCACTGCAAATGAACTCCAGACGCATGTGCCCCATTGTGCATCTGGCTTACGCGGGTCCTGGGGAATCAAACTGGGGTCCTTAGGCTATGCAGGCAAACGCCTTAACCGCTAAGCCATTTCCCCAGCCCAAATAAAATACTTTCTTAAACAAAGAGGCTTTTAAAAGAGGCATCTTTCTCTCACACACTCAATAAATAAAATAAAGTGAAATTTAAAAATATTTTAGGGGCCGGAGAGATGGTTTAGCGGTTAAGTACTTGCCTATGAAGCCTAAGGCCCCGGTTTGAGGCATGATTCCCCAGGATCTACATAAGCCAAATGCACAAAGTGACACATGCATCTGGAGTTCGTTTGCAGTGGTTGGAGGCCCTGTCATGCCCATTCTCTGTCTCTCTCTCTATCTGCCTCTTTCACTCTCTGTCTGTCACTCTCAGATAAATAAATTAATTAATTTAAAAAAATAAATAAAGGAAAAATATTTTAAGGGGGATGGAGAGATGTCTTAATGGTTAAGGTGCTTGCCTACAAATCCAAAGAACCTGGGTTCGATTTTTTTAATGTTTTTTTTTTTTTAATTTATTTGAGAGAGTGAGAGAGGGAAAGGGGCAGACACAGATATATCTATATATCTATATAGATATATGTAGAGAGAATGGGTACACCAGAGCCTCCAGCCACTGCAAACGAACTCCAGATGCATGTGCCACCTTGTACATCTATCTGGCCTACGTGGGTCCTGGGGAATTGAATTGAGGTCCTTTGGCTTTGTAGGCCAATGTCTTAACTGCTAAGCCATCTCTCCAGCCCTGTTTTTTTTTTAATTTTTAAAAATTATTTTATTATTTTTTTGGAGAGATACACACAGAGAGAGAGAGAGAGATGGAGAGGGAGAGGGAGAGGGAGAGGGAGACAGAGAATGGGCGCGCCAGCAGTCTCTCAGCTGCTGTGAATGAAATCCAGATGCGTGCGCCCCCTTGTGGTCAAGTGCAGCATTGCGCCCTTGCGCCACTTTGCATCTGGCTAAACGTGGGACCTGGAGATTGGAACCACTGAAAATTGGAACCAGCGTTCTTAGGCTTAGCAGGCAGGCTCCTTAACCGCTAAGCCATCTCTCCAGCCCTGTTTTTTTTTTTTAATTTTTTTTATTTTTCGAGGTAGGGTCTCACTCTAGCCCAGGCTGACCTGGAATTCACTCTGTAGTCTCAGGGTGCCCTTGAACTCACAGAGATCATCCTACCTCTGCCTCCCAAGTGCACCACCACGCCCGGCTGTTTTTTTGTTTTGTTTTGTTTTTTGAGGTAGGGTTTCATTCTAGCTCAGGCTGATCTGGATTCATTATGTACTTCCAGGGTGGCCTTGAACTCACAGCGAAAATCCTACTTCTGTCTCCTGAGTGCTGGGATTAAAGGCATGCAGCACCACACCTGGCTTCCCAGGTTTGATTTTTCAGGACCCACATAAGCCATATGCACAAGGGGGCGCACATGTCTGGAGTTTGTTTGCAGTGGCCAAAGGCCCTGGCTCTCTCTCTGCCTATTTCTCTCTCTTTCTCTCAAACAAATAAATAAATAATAAATATTTTATTTGAAAGTGATAAAGAGAGAAAGAGGTAGATACATATAGACAGAATAGGTACTCCAGGGCCTTTAGCCACTGCAAACGAATTCCAGACACATGTACCACCTTGTGCATCTGGCTTACGTGGGTCCTGGAGAAATCAAACCTGGGTCCTTTGGCTTTGCAGGCAAGCACCTTACCCAGTAAGCCATCTCTTCAGCTCAGCCTGCTTGCTTGCCTGCCTCCCTCTCTCCCTCCCTCCCTCCCTCCCTCCTCCCTCCCTCCCTCCCTCCCTCCCTCTTTCTTTCTTTCTTTCTTTCTTTCTTTCTTTCTTTCTTTCTTTCTTTCTTTCTTTCTTTCTTTCTTTCTTTCTTTCTTTCTTTCTTGGTTTTTCAAGGTAGGGTCTCACTGTAGCCCAGCCTAACCTGGAATTCACTATGTAGTCTCAGGGTAGCTTTGAACTCACAGTGCTCCTCCTACCTGTGCCTCCCAAGTGCTGGGATTATAGTCCTGCATCACCACACCTGGCTTTTTTTTTTTTTTTTTTCGAGGTAGGGTCTCACTCTAGCCCAAGCTGACTTGGAATTCACTATGTAGTCTCAGGGTGGCCTCGAATTTATGGCAATCCTCCTACCTCTGCCTCCCAAGTGCTGGGATTAAAGGTGTGTGCTACCACGCCCGGCTCCCTGGCCTTTTTTTCTTTCTGAAACAAGGCCTCACTTTGTAGTACTGGCTGGCCTTGAGCTCACTGTGATCCTCCTAGATCTGTCTCCTGAGTCTTGAGGTGATAGTAATGAGCCATCATGCCAGGATTCCAGCTTCTAGAACTGAGAAATACATTTCTGTTGTTTATAAACCACTTGCTCTGTTTTCTTAACAATTATTGTGGGGCTGGAGAGATGGCTTAGCAGTTAAAGGTGCTTTCTTGCAAAGTATGATGGCACAAATTCAATTCCTCCCTTACCAAAAAAAAAAAAAAAAAAAAAAGCCAGATGCACAAAGTGGTGCATGCATCTGGTGTTTGTTTGCAGTGGCAAGTCACCCTGACACACCCATTTTTGTTTTTTGTTTTTTTGAGGTAGGGTCTCACTCTAGTTCAGGCTGAGTTCAGGCTGAACTCACAGCAATCCTCCTCTGCCTCCTGAGCACTGGGATTAAATTCACCATGCCTGGCTCTGACACACCCAGTCTCAGTCTCACTCTGGTCCAGGCTGAGCTAACCATGTAATCTCAGGGTAACCTTGAACTCAATCCTCCTACCTCTGCCTCCTGAGCACTGGGAATTTATTTATTTAAGGTAGGGTGTTGTGACCTGAATTCACTACATAGTCTCAGGGTGGTGGTGATCTTCCTACTTCTGCCTCACCAGTGCTTGGATTAATCCCAGCTGAAATATTTTATTTGAGAGAGAGAGAGAGAGGGCACTCCAGGACCTCTAGCCACTGCAAAGGAAGCCAGACACATGTGTGCTTATGTGGGTTCTGGGAGTAGATCCTGGGTCTGTAGGCTTTGCAGGAAGTGCCTTAACCACTATACCACCCCATCAGCCCCTCAAAAATAAAAAAAAAAAAAAATTTGCTTCTTAAAAACTTTTGCTTGTAAAGCTTGCCGGCCTAGGCTAGATTCCCTACTGTGTATATAAAAGATGCATAAAGTGGCACATGCTTCTAGAGTTCATCTGTAGTAAAAAGAGGCCGTGGTGTGCCCATTCTTTCTAGTGTGTGCAAATAAATTAAAAAAAAATTTAAATTTGGAGAGATGGCTTAGGGGTAAAGGCGCCTGCCTCCTAAGCCTAAGAACGCTGGTTCCAATCTCCAGGTCCCACGTTTAGCCAGATGCAAAGTGATGCAAGGGCACAATGCTGCACTTGACCACAAGGGGGCACACACATCTGGATTTTGTTCTCAACAGCTGAGACACTGCTGGCGTGCCCATCTCTGTCTTCCTCTCCCCCTCCCTCTCTCTCTCTGTGTCTCTCTTCAAAAAAAAAATTTTTTTTTGTTTGGTTCTATGAGGTAGGGTCTCGCTCTAGCCCAGGCTGACCTGAAATTCACTATGTAGTTTCAGGCTGGCCTCAAACTCATGGTGATCTTTCTACCTCAGCCTTCTGAGTGCTGGGATTAAAGGAGTGCGCCACCATGCCCAGTTCTTTTTGTTTTTCGAGGTAGGGTCTCGCTCTAGCCCAGGCTGACCTGAAATTCACTATGCAGTCTCAGGGTGGCCTGGAACTCATGGTGATTCTCCTATCTCTGCCTCCCCAGTGTTGGGATTAAAGGCTTGTGTCACTACACCTGGCAAAAACAAAATTTTAAATTATTTATTTGCTTGAGATAGGTCTCACTATGTAGCCTAGGCTGGCCTCAAGCTGCTACTCGTCCTGCTGTTGCTTTGAGTACTGGGGTTGTAGGGATGGGGTCTGTGGTGTTTGTGATCGTGGCCCAAACTCAGAGACATCTGGTGGCTGTTTGATTTCTACTGTCATGTTCCTTCAGGTGCTGGACTTTGACAGCTTTTCCAGCTATGGGCTTATTGTGTTAAAACTTTCCCCTGGGGTAATGTGAAGACACATCTTCTCCCAGGACAGGGCACAGATGACAGACCTAAGGACAATTTCTGGTGAACCAGTGTGTTTATTGGGGTTACTTACAGAGCAGGGTGAAGGGGTTGCTTACAGGAGCAACAGGTGACGTAAATGCAGCCTCACCACGAGAAGTCTCATCCCATCCTGGATGACGACCCCCCATAGCTGATTTGACTCAAAGGGCATTATCAGAAAGCCCACCTCAGCCTAGGTGACAACTCAGAGAAGCTGCACCTCTAGAGCACATGGCACCACTTGCAGGCAGCTCCATAGGAATCTCCCCCACCCACCCCAAGCAGTTGTTTCCCCTGAGTCTCTGGGATTTCCTTCCTGCTCCCCTCTCCCCCCAGGAGGGGATGTTTCAGTTTCTAGCTAACAAAACCTTGGGGAATGGTTGTGTGACCTTTAAGATTCAGGCCTCCCAGACTTGACTTCCTGAATCTCCCAGAGCCTCCTTTCTTCAGTTCTGAGGAATCTGCTACATAACACACCACTCCTTCCTCAGACTTAAATTCTGCACGCCCCCCCGCCCCGGCTCTTCTGTCATGTTCCCTGAGCTTTGGAGTGGGGGAGATAGATGTCTATGTAAGCATTTGGCCTCTATGTCACAGCAAAAGTCACTTAGTCTCAGGAGCTTGTCCAGTTGAGTATTTCCATCAGTAGCCACAGTCAACTGCAAGAAATTCTACAGGACCAAGGCTGATAGCAACAGTAAAGTAGCAATACTCTATGGGCACAAGCATAGATGTTTAGCAAACAGTTTAACAGAACCATCACATCCATCCAACTAAACAATAGCAGTGGCTTTCCCATTAGGGCCTATGATCTCAGCCACAAGCTTTTGACCAAGTTTACAGTACCAGATATGAATTCTGAAGGGTTAATAGCCTTCCTTGAAAACTAAAGGGAACTAAAGAGTTAACAACTATCCCTAAGACCAACAAGCCATAAAACTTCAGAAGCATGGCCTTGACAGGCCTGTCTACTCCCTAATGATAAACTAAACTTCCCTTAGCTCAGAAAACCTTGAGGGAACAGAAACCGTCTGGTGGGTTATCCTCCCTGACAATTTGGCTTAAAAAGCTTGTTCTGAGCAAGGACACAAATAACTACAGTTCCTTATCTACTTCCCTTGGACCTGCAGCTGGTACAGCCCATTTGTCTTAGGATCCCCTTATAAGCTTGCACCCCAGCCTGGCCCAATACTTCAGCCTTCATCCTGCAGGAAAGCTGAAGTCCCTCGCTGTTTTTCTCTTAATAAACAGTCTGGTCTGCGAAGAGCAAAGTCCGGTGTTCTCTTTTGCTTTTCTCTTAGACTTTCCTTTCTGGCACCTTTCTGGTGCCGTGACTCGGATACCCCTGAGGGGCTTTCGGGCTGCTTGCCCCCCCCCCTCCTTCCTCTCTCCTTCTCTCTACCTCCCTGCCAAATGTTTCACTCTCTCAGGAATGAAAAACTCACTGTGCTGACTACTCTGAACTAAACAGCCACCTGTGACCTTAAACCTTTAGTCTTTCCAGCTTGATACCTGGGGGCTTCTTCCTTTTCTTCTTCTTTCACCCTCTCTCACTGGACTTTTGGACTCCAGACTAGAAGCCTCTTGCCATGTGATCCGCTGCATCCACATCCTCATCAGATTACAGCTTCAGGACAAGGTATTCATTCTTTCTTGGTCTCTGACAGAGGTGACCTGTCTCAGGCCTTCCTTATAAACTCTGGAAGTTTCTCAGTTTTTGGTCCATGGATAATCGGAGACTCCAGGAGTCTCCCAGGTATTGTTCCACCGGACACCCCAAACATTAGGACTGTGAGGACGCTCCTTCCTTATCCTTGGGTTTCGTTTGCCTTCCCTATGCCTGAGAGACATCTCTGGTGGCGGGATTGGCTGCTCTAGGCTTTGTCCTCCAAAATGGGCTGTAAATTATCTGTTCGAAAAGACACTCCATTGGCATGTCTCAAGGCTAATTTAAAGGAGCTTGAACTTCCTAAGCTCTTGCCTGTCAAATTACTCCAACTCGCTATTCAAATCTGACCACAATATTCCTTAGATAATGGCCACCACTGACCTAAATTTGGACTTTTGATTTTAATATTCTTATTGATCTTGATAACTTCCCCAGAAGACATGGCAAGTGGTCCGAGGTTCCTTGCCTTCAGGGCTTCTTTGCCCTCCATTCCTGCCCCTCCCTTTGTACTTCTTGTTCTACCTACCAAATTCTCCTCTGTCACCAAAACCACTCTAAAATCATGTCCCTTTTAAAACTCTACCTCTCTCACACAGTGCTCCCATCTGGCTATGACTTTCCAAGGTCTCTCCCTCTCAGTACAAATTCAAGCCATCTCACTAAATCAAATACAAATCTACCCCCTTAAAGAAAGTCCTGTATTTACTGGGCCTCTTTAGTTATTCTATATATGAATATTTAATTTTTCTCTTTGCTAAAAGTTAAAATCACTAAACAGCTTCTTTTCATTACAAACCACAAAAGAAAAAATATCAACTTAAAATTCAAACCACTGGCTGTTGCTGGGTTAAGATTAAGTCCTCACCAATTTAAAACATAACTAAAATCTTAAAAGGATGTCTCTCATTGTTTCATTTTGTCATGTCTAATGTTGACCAACCATGTCATGTCATATGTTCTGTTTCATGTAGTCTGTCCTTATGTATGACAAAATTTATGATTATTAATTATTCCAATGCTTATGGTCATTAAATGTTCTGATGCTCATATATTTTAAGATGATGTTAAATTATTAAAACCAGGTTTACTATATATATATATATATATATATATATATATATATATATTTTTTTTTTTTTTTTTTTGGAGAGAGACACAGAGAGAGACAGAGAGGGAGAGGAAGACAGATAAAGATGGGCGTGCCAGCAGCCTCTTAGTCACTGTGAACGAAATCCAAGATCGCCAAGATTTTGAGGCCACCCTGAGACTACATAGTGAATTCCAGGTCAGCCTGAACTAGAGTGAAACCCTACCTCAAAAAATCAAAACAAAAAAGTTTATGGGACTTAAACTAAAAAAGGTTTAAGTTGCTTATGATAAAATGGATTAGCTTAAAAAGTTTTCATTCTCCATGTTTTTCACCTTAATTGTTTATATAATTCAGACTTTACTTTTTTTTTTTTTTTTTTTTTTTCAAGGTAGGGTCTTGCTCTAGCCCAGGCTGACCTGGAATTCACTCTGTAGTCTCAGGGTGGCCTTCAACTCAAGGCGATCCTCCCACCTCTGCCTCCCAAGTGCTGGGATTAAAGGTGTGCACCACCACGCCTGGCCAGACTTTACTCTTTGTAATAAATTGATAAATTTATTGATATTGCCATATCTCAAAGGTAGGGATTAAAGGCGTGCGCCACCACACCTGGTGAAATTAACTCTTAAGACATATTCTCTACCTCAGGGTACAGGCCCATGCTCAAACAATGGTCTTCATCTAAAACAAATGATTTCAGCCAGGCGTGGTGGCATACGCCTTTAATCTCAGCATTTGGGAGGCAGAGGTAGGAGGATCACTGTGAGTTCGAGGCCATCCTGAGAATACAGAGTGAATTCCAGGTCAGCCTGAGCTAGTGTTAGACCCTACCTCAATAAATAAATAAAAAATAAATAAATAAATAAAAAATAAATAAATAAATAAAATAAAATAATTTCAAACTTTATGGCACTGCTTCTAACTTTTCCTGGGTAATTGGTACCCACACAGGTGTCTAAACTAATCAAAGATGTTAACAAATAAAAATGCCAAAACTTGGGCTGCAGAGATGGCTTAGTGGTTAAGGCACCTGCCTCCTAAGCCTAAGAACGCTGGTTCCAATCTCCAGAGGTTCCAATCTCTAGGTCCCACGTTTAGCCAGATGCAAAGTGAGGCAAGGGCACAATGCCACACTTGACCACAAGGGGGCGGACGCATCTGGATTTCGTTCGCAGTAGCTGAGAGACTGCTGGCGAGCCCATCTCTATCTGTCTTCCTCTCCCTGTCTCTCTAAAAAAAAAAAAAAAAAAAAAAAAAAAGCCAAAACTTAAGCCAGGCATGGTGGCACACGCCTTTATTTAATCCCAGCACTCAGGAGGCAGAGGTAGGAGGATCGCCAAATTCAAGGCAACCCTGAGACTACATAGCGAATTCCAGATCAGCTTGGGCTAGAGCAAGAGCCTATCTCAAAAAAAAAAAAAAAAAAAAAAAAAAAAAAGAAAGAAAGAAAGAAAAGAAAAAGAAAGAAAAAAAAAGAAAAAAAGAAAGAAAAAAGAAAAAAAGCCAAAATTTTATGCCATCTTACTTGACATGTTCTACCTGTACTACTTATAACTATTAAAGAATAAGATGTGCCTACCTTCTAAAAAGCTGTTTCTCTATATTTCTCTTGGCTTGTTTACATAGTTCAAACAATTCTCTATAGTAAGGTGGTAAAATAAATAATTAATTAATTAATTTTTTTTTTTTTTTTTTTTTTTTTGGTTTTTCAAGGTAGCGTCTCACTCTAGCCCAGGCTGACCTGGGTAGTCTCAGGGTGGCTTTGAACTCACGGCAGTCCTCCTACCTCTGCCTCCTGAATGCTGGGATTAAAGGCATGCACCACCATGCCTGGCTTGGTAAATTTATTTATAGTCCCATACCTCATATTATGATAAAATAAAATTTAAAGCAAAGTTATTATCTCTACTGTAATCAATTTTTATGCTAGTTATGTCCCATACTATGTAGTCTTTTGTACTGACACTGTAGTTTTTTTAAAATATTTTATTTATTTATTTATTTGAGAGAGAGATACAGAAATAGGCAGGTAGAGAGAGAGAGAGAGAGAGAGAGAGAGAGAATGGGCACACCATGGCCTCCAGCCACTGCAAATGAATTCCAGATGCGTGCACCCCCTTGTTCATCTGGTTTACATGGATTCTGGAGAATCAAGCCTCTAACCGGGGTCCTTAGGCTTCACAGGCAAGCGTTTAACCACTAAGCCATCTCTCCAGCCCTGACACTGTAGTTTTTGTGCTGGTTCAAGGCCATAGTTTGTATTACAGCTCCTGATCTGGCCAGTACTAAAATTATCTTGTATTTCTTCTTAACTCCATAACACAACCACAAATATCTCTCTACTAATTAACCTTTTTTTTTTTTTTTTTTTTTTTTTTTTTTTTTTGTTTTTGAGGTAGGGTTTCACTCTAGTCCAGGCTGACCTGGAATTCACTATGGAGTCTCAGGGTGGCCTCGAATTTATGGCAATCCTCCTACCTCTGCTGGGATTAAAGGCGTGCGCCACCACGCCTGGCTAATTAACCGTTTTTTCATGCTTTGGAAGAGACTCCCTTGGACTCATGTGATGTAAAAATAGACTGATTCTTCACTCTGTCTCTGATGATGGTTCTGTAAGCCTTAGTTTCCAATATCGATATCAAAGTTAACAAGATCAAGCTGGGTGTGCTTGGCATGGCTTTGACTAGAGTGAGACTATCTTGAAAACCAAACCAAAACAAGTTAACAAGATCAAGATATTTTAACTAGTTTTGTCTATTTATTTAAACTCTATCTAAAAGTGACATATAAATAAAAACTAAGCCTTTATTTTATTGCATAAGAAACCTGTTTACAACAGTAGGTTTCTTAAGTGTTCTACTCTTCTATGTTTTCCTATTGGGTAAGACTTTTATTTATTTACTATAAATTTATTTTATTTAATTTATTTATTTATTTATTTATTTATTTATTTTTATTTTGGTTTTGCGAGGTAGGGTATCACTCTGGTCCAGGCTGACCTGGAATTAACTATGTAGTCTCAGGGTGGCCTCGAACTCTCGGCGATCCTCCTACCTCCACCTCCCAAGTGCTGGGATTAAAGGCGTGCACCACCACGCCCGGCTTCTATAAATTTATTTTAATAGATAAAACTGGAGCCGGGCATGGTGGTGCATGCTTTTAATTCCAGCACTTAGGAGGCAGAGGAAGGAGGATTGCCATGAGTTCAAGGCCACCCTGACACTGATAGTGAATTCCAGGTCAGCCTGAGTTAGAGTGAGACCTTACCTCAAAAAAAAAAAAAAAAAAAAGATAATACTGGGCCTAATTATATAAAATATATTCCATTATAATATATAACCAATATAATTATATAAAATATGATTTCACTATGTTTATAAAATAAACTGGTAATAACAAATTATCAAGACTAATCAAACTTTTAGCCTGGCATACTTTCATTAGTTTTCCCAAAGACTTTTTTTGGGTGATGCCTTTAATCCCAGCATTTGGGAGGCAGAGGGTGGGAGGATTGCCATGAATTCAAGACCACCTTGAGACTACATAATGACTTCCAGGTCAGCCTGGGCTAGAATGACACTCGAAAAACCAAAAAAAAAAAAAAAAAAAAAAAAAAAAGCAAAAAAAGCTTATTCTGAGTACAGACACAACTACAGTTCCTTTTTTACTTCATTGGACCTACAGCTGGTACAGTCTGTTTTTCTTAGGATCCTCCTTATTCACTTGCACCCCAGCCTGGCCCAGTGCTCAGCCTTCATCCTGCGGTAAAGTTGCTGCTCCTCACTGTTTCTCTCAATAAACTGTCTGTAGAAATCAAGTCCGGTGTTCTCTCTTTTGCTTTTCTCTTACACTTTCCTTACAACAGTGAGAGACAGCAACCTTAAAAAATAAAATAAAATAAAGTGAGGTTAACTAATTTTGAAGTTTAGGTTTAAAGGTTTCTTTTTAAGTAAGTCTTGTTTTGTTTTGGAGATAGGGTCTCACTCTAGCTCTCTAGCTCAGGCTGACCTGGAATTCACTATGTAGTCTCAGGGTGGCCTTGAACTTATGGCAATCCTTCCACCTCTGCCTCCCAAGTGCTAGTAGTAAAGGCGTGTGCCACCACGCCTGGCTAGGATAAGCATTTTTAGCAAAAATAATCTGGGGAGGATATCCCACCAGATAGTTTCTGTTCCCTCAAGGTTTTCTGAGGTAAGGGAAGTTTATCATTCAGGAGTAGACAGGCCTGTCAAGGCCATGCTTCTGAAGTTTCTTTATTGCTTGCTGGTCTTAGGGATAGTTATTAACTCTTTAGTTCCCTCTAGTTTTCAGGGAAGTCTATTAACCCTTCAGGTGTACCTCACAATAAAGATCAAGTCCGATGTTCTCTTTTGCTTTTCTCTTACACTTTCCTTAAAATGGCCATGGTCTGGGATTCCTCCCACTCTTCCTCCTGATGGTGCAGTCTTAGTTACATGTCTTGTTACCCACAGCAACATCCATGCAACCACCACTACTGCCAGAAGGCTCATGATCATACACCACATAGGGAGAGATGACCATGTTGGGATTTCCCCTGCAAATGCTACACCCTCAGCCTCTGATGCATGCCTTGCTACCAGGACCATGAAACGGCTTCTCCAAACTCACCTTTGGTTCTGCTTTACCCCACATTGGAGGCCAAGTGTTACAGGAAATCTTTTCCCTGGGGTGATGTGTACACACATTTTCTCCCCCAGATAGGGCACAGATGACAGACCAAAGATTGATTACACTAAAACCAGTTTGGCAAACCAATAAGTTTATTGGGTTTTTTTTACAGAGCAGTTGAGGGGCTGGAGCAATAGATGAGCAATAGATGAAGTCTCATCCCATTCTGGATGATGACTTACCATATAGTCATCATCCCATTCTGGATGATGACTAATCCCAGCACTCGGGAGGCAGATAGGAGGAGCTGAGTTCGAGGCCACCCTGAGACTACATAGTTAATTCCAGGTCAGCCTGGACCAACTGCAACTGCAGAAGAAAGTCCACCTCCACCTAAGTGACAACTCAAGAAAGCTACAATTCTGGAGCACACTGCACCACTTGCAGGCAGCTCCTTGAGTCTCATCTCTCTGCCCACCCCAAGCAGTTGTTTCCCCTTTACATACCTTTAGGGCAGGGTCTTGAAACCCTTTCCCAGACTTGACTTCCGAGTCTCTGGGATTTCCTTCCTATTCCCCCCTCTGCCTCCAGAAAGGATGTTTCAATTTCTAGCTAACATAACCTTGGGGAGTGATGGTGTGACCTTTAAGATTCAGGCCTCCCCGACTTGACTTTCTAGATTACCAAAGCCTTTCTCTCTTCAGCATGGAGGAATCACCTACACAACAGGGCTGGACAGGGAGTGAGATTGGCCTTTGGTCCTTGTTCTCAGGAAGGATGCAAAGGACATAGCTGACCCAGGCATGTATTATCACAAGGTATCATGTGGCCCTGGCCAATCAAACCCAGGCCAAAGTAATTGCTTATACCCAGGGCCTTCCCCCCAACTCTTTTTTGGGAAAGGGTCTCAAGTAGCCCAGGCTGACCTCAAACTCACTATGTAGATGATGACAACTTTGAACTTCTGATCTTGCCTCCACCTCCAGAGTACTGGATAACAGGCTGCTGTTACTAAAGGATTTATGAATCACTAAACTCGCTAGAAAAATTCTTTTGGACCATAAAACTTATAAAATTTGAAGGTGGCCAGACTCTGGGAGTTATCAGGCTGTTGTAGGAATTCTCTGGAAAGATCACTCCTATGCCAGAAATGAGAGTAGAGGAGTTTATTACCTGGTGGCCAAAAAGCTTGAGGTAGCCCTCCAAAGCAGCTTTGGCCCCATCTGAGATTTTATTTCCATTTTATAGTTTTCATAGCCAAGGGGTAAGTGAACAAACAAGATGTGGCAGTTTGCATAGCTATCATTTCTGTAGTCAAGCCACTCTAACAATGAACTCTATTTACTTTGTTTTAGCCTAAACTCTCTTTCCTTCTTATCAACCCTTTGGGCTCTTTCTGGATAGTTTGTTCTTTGAGAATTTTTTTTTTGCTGGGTGTGGTGGCACATGCCTTTATTTTTATTTATTTAGTTTTTAAAGTCTCTTTATTATTTTTATTATTATTATTTTTTTTTGGTTTTTCGAGGTAGGGTCTAACCCTAGCCCAGGCTGACCTGGAATTCACTCTGTAGTCTCAGGCAAACACCTTAACTGCTATGCCATCTCTCCAGCCCCTTCTATGGGATTTTTCTATCTGCTGACAAGGTAAGTTTTAGCTCCTCAGAAATTATAGTAATTATAGAAATTATAGTAACTCAGTGTATCAGTTCAACTTTTAGCTTTTCTACAACACTACAAAGGCTGCCCCTCAGTATATTCCATTAAAGTCTGCTGTTAAGGTTGGCTCTTCTTCTCTTGCTTATGTTCTGCATGTCACTCTGGTCAATCCCAAATTCTAACAGTTACCACACCTTAACGTGTTTTGGTTTTGGAACTGGGGATGGTCCCATGGCTTCCCATATTCTAAGTCAGTGTCCTGCCACTGAACCTCACTTATGGCAGCTCAGGCCGGGCGTGGTGGTGCACGCCTTTAATCCCAGCACTCAGGAGGCAGAGGTAGGAGGATTGCTGTGAGTTCGAGGCCATCCTGAGACTACATAGTGAATTCCAGCCAGGTCAGCCTGAGCTAGAGTGAGACCCTACCTTGAAAAACTAACCAGCCAACCAAACAACCCCAAAACCAGGCAGCTCAGGAGAGGCCAACACTCCCAGGTAGGAACATCCTACATCAGGCAGGCCTGATGAGCTCTGGTCTAACAAACTCAGGATTTGAGGTTGGAGGGATGGCTTAGTGGTTAAGGCGTTTGCTTGCAAAGCCAAAGGACCCACGTTCGATTTCCCAGGACCCACGTGAGCCAGATGCACAAAGGGGTGCACAAGTCTGGAGTTTGTATGCAGTGGCTGGAGGTCCTGGTGCACCCATTCTCTCTCTCCCTCCCTCTTTCTCTGTCAAATAAATACATTAAAAAATATTAAAAAAGAAAATCAGGATTTGACTCCCACCAGAGGCTTGTGTGGGGTGCAAAGTCTTTGCAGCCAGGACCTGGCCCATCTGTAATTAATGGCCTTCAAGGTATACACAAGGCCTTGGTTCCACTCCACAGCAGAGAAAAATAGGTGATTTGGGAGATGGCTCAGTGATTAAAGCACTTGCTTGTCAATTCTGTAGCCTGAGTTTCCATTTCCAAGCCATCCATGAAAGCTGGATGC
This sequence comes from Orientallactaga sibirica, assembly GCA_036365145.1. Taxonomy (NCBI): domain Eukaryota; kingdom Metazoa; phylum Chordata; class Mammalia; order Rodentia; family Dipodidae; genus Orientallactaga; species Orientallactaga sibirica. The sequence goes on from JAEOAD010002758.1 coordinate 2,580,359, forward strand.
AAACAGTGGCACAAGCACATAGTGTTCATTTGTAGTGGCAAGAGGCCTTGGGATGCTCACACACATACATACACACAGCATTTAAGGCACTTGCCTGCAAAGCCTAACAACCCTGGTTCGATTCCCCAGTACCCACATAAAGCCCGATGCACAATGTGGCACATGCATCTGGAGTTCATTTGCAGCAGCTAGAGGATGTCGAGTGCCCATTCTCTCTCTCCTCTAGGTCTCCTTCTGCCTGAAAATAAATAAATGAATAAATAAATAAATAAAAATATTTAAGAATCCTAGGTTGGGGAAATTGCTTAGTGATTAAGGCACTTGCCTGCAAAGCTTAAGGACCTGAGTTAGATTCCCCAGTACCACTATAATGCCAGATGTACAAGGTGGTACATGCATCTGGAATTTGTTTGTAGTGGCTAGAGGCCCTGACACACTTATTCTTTCTTCTTTCTTTCTTTTTGAGAGAGACAGGGAGAAAGAGAGAGAGAGGAAGAGGCAGAGAGAGAGAGAGAGCTAGAGAGAGAGAGAATGGGCACGCCAGTGATCTCTCGGCTGCTGCGAATGAATTCCAGACCCGTGTGCCCCCTTGTGGGCAATCACGGCATTGTGCACTTGCCTCACTTGTGTCTGGCTAAATATGGGACCTGGAGAATCAGACGAGCATTCTTAGGTTTGGCAGGCAGGTGCCTTAACTGCTAAGCCATCTCTCCAGCCCTCATTCTCTATCTGCCTCTTTATCTCTCTCAAATCAATCAATCAATAAAATACTTAAAAAATCCTAGCAAGCTGGGTGTGGTGGCGCATGCCTTAAATCCCAGCAGTTGGGAGGCAGAGGTAGGGGGATTGTTGTGAGTTTGACCCTACCCTGAGACTACCTAGTAAATTCCAGGTCATCCTGGGCTAAACCAAAACCCTACCTTGAAAAACAAAACAACAAAAAAAATCCCAACAAGTTATTAAAAACAAACAAACAAACAAACAAACAAACAAACAAACAAACACACACCACAACTACAAGACTAACCAAACAAACGAACAAAAAGGGGCTGGGGCCAGATGCAGTGGCACACACCTTTGATCCCAGTACCCTGGAAGCAGAGGTAGGAGGATGGCTGTGAGTTTGAGGCTGGCCTGAGACAACATAGTGAATTCCAGGTCAGGCTGGGCTAGAGAGAGACCCTACTTTGAAAAACCATTAAAAAAAAAAACAAAACAACAACAACAAAAAAAAACCAAACACACACACACATACTCACACATTTGCAAGAGAGAGATAAGAGTATAAAGCATGTGTACACCAGGGCCTCCTGCTGTTGCAAACCAACTCCACATGCATATGCCACTTTGAGTGTGGCTTTCCATAGGTACTAGGGAAATGAACCTGAGCTGGCAGGCTTTGCAAACAAATGACTTTAACTGCTGAGCTCTCTCTTCAGCCCAACAATTTTTCTTTTTCTTTTAACAAAAGCTATAGGCTGGGTGTGATGGCACACACCTTTAATCTTGAAGGGTTAACAGCCTTCCTTGAAAACTAAAGGGAACTAAAGAGTTAATAACTATCCCTAAGACCAACAAGCCATAAAACTTCAGAAGCATGGTCTTGACAGTCCTGCCTACTCCCAAATGATAAACTAAACTTCTCTTAGCTCAGAAAACCTTGAGGGAACAGAAACTGTATGGTTGGTTATCCTCCCTAGACAATTTGGCTAAAAAAGCTTACTCTGAGCAAGGACACAAATAACTACAGTTCCTTATCTACTTCCCTTGGACCTGCAGCTGGAACAGTCTGTTTTTCCTTAAAAAATTTTTTTTTTGTTGTTTATTTGAGAATGAGAGAGAGAGAGACAGAGAGAGAGAGAGAGAATGGGCGCACTAGGGCCTCCAGCCTCTGCAAATGAACTCCAGATGCATACACCACCTTGTGCATCTGGCTTCTATGGGTACTGGGGAATCAAGCCTCGAACCAGGGTCCTTAGGCTTCACAGGCAAGTGCTTAACTGCTAAGCTATCTCTCCAGTCCCAGTCTGTTTTTCTTAGGATCCCCCTTATAAACTTGCACCCCAGCCTGGCCCAGTGCTTCAGCCTTCATCCTGAGGGAAAGCTGAGGCTTCTTGCTGTTTCTCTCAATAAAATCTTGTCTGTAGAGATTTCTTTTGCTTTTCTCTTACACTTTCCTTACAAATCCTAGCACTCGGGAAGCAAAGATAGGAGGACTGCCATGAGTTTGAGGTCAACCTGAGACTACATAGTGAATTCCAGGTCAGCCTGGGCCAGAGTAAGACCCTACCTCATAAAAAACTCTGGGAAAAAAAAAGCACTATAAAACAAGTCAGGTGTGGCTGCACCCCCCCTTTTTTTTTTTTTTTTTAAGCTAATTCATCGAATTCACTCTGTAGTCTCAGGGTGGCCTTGAACTCACGGTGAGCCTCCTACCTCTGCCTCCGGAGTTTTTTTTAAGCTTATTTATTTTGATAGAGAGAGAGAGACAGAGAATGGGCACACCAGGGCCTTCAGCCACTGCGAGCGAACCCCAGACACATACGCCCCTTGTGTGCATGTGTAACATTTGTTTGTCAGGCTGGGCCAGAGAGAGACCCTACTTTGAAAAACCATTAAAAAAACAAAACAACAACAACAAAAAAAACAAAACACACACATACTCACACATTTGCAAGAGAGAGATAAGAGTATAAAGCATGTGTACACCAGGGCCTCCTGCTGTTGCAAACCAACTCCACATGCATATGCCACTTTGAGTGTGGCTTTCCATAGGTACTAGGAAATGAACCTGAGCTGGCAGGCTTTGCAAACAAATGCCTTTAACTGCTGAGCTCTCTCTTCAGCCCAACAATTTTCTTTTTCTTTTAACAAAAGCTATAGGCTGGGTGTGATGGCACACATTTTTTTAATCTTGAAGGGTTAACAGCCTTCCTTGAAAACTAAAGGGAACTAAAGAGTTAATAACTATCCCTAAGACCAACAAGCCATAAAACTTCAGAAGCATGGTCTTGACAGTCCTGCCTACTCCCAAATGATAAACTAAACTTCTCTTAGCTCAGAAAACCTTTGAGGGAACAGAAACTGTATGGTGGGTTATCCTCCCTAGACAATTTGGCTAAAAAGCTTACTCTGAGCAAGGACACAAATAACTACAGTTCCTTATCTACTTCCCTTTGACCTGCAGCTGGAACAGTCTGTTTTTCCTTAAAAATTTTTTTTGTTGTTTATTTGAGAATGAGAGAGAGAGAGAGAGACAGAGAGAGAGAGAGAATGGGCGCAGTCAGGGCCTCCAGCCTCTGCAAATGAACTCCAGATGCATACACCACCTTGTGCATCTGGCTTCTATGGGTACTGGGGAATCAAGCCTAAAACCAGGGTCCTTAGGCTTCACAGGCAAGTGCTTAACTGCTAAGCTATCTCTCCAGTCCCAGTCTGTTTTTCTTAGGATCCCCCTTATAAACTTGCACCCCAGCCTGGCCCAGTGCTTCAGCCTTCATCCTGAGGGAAAGCTGAGGCTTCTCGCTGTTTCTCTCAATAAAATCTTGTCTGTAGAGATTTCTTTTGCTTTTCTCTTACACTTTCCTTACAAATCCTAGCACTGAAGCAAAGATAGGAGGACTGCCATGAGTTTGAAGTCAACCTGAGACTACATAGTGAATTCCAGGTCAGCCTGGGCCAGAGTAAGACCCTACCTCATAAAAAACTCTGGGAAAAAAAAAGCACTATAAAACAAGTCAGGTGTGACTGCACCCCACTTTTTTTTTTTTTTTTAAGCTAATTCATCGAATTCACTCTGTAGTCTCAGGGTGGCCTTGAACTCACGGTGAGCCTCCTACCTCTGCCTCCGGAGTTTTTTTTTAAGCTTATTTATTTTGATAGAGAGAGAGAGAGAGAGACAGAGAATGGGCACACCAGGGCCTTCAGCCACTGCGAACGAACCCCAGACACATACGCCCCCTTGTGTGCATGTGTAACATTTGTTTTCATCATTTGTGTGTCTGGCTATGTGGGACCTGGTGATTCGAACATGAGTTGTCAGGCTTTGCAGGCAAGTACCTTAACTGCTAAGCTATCTCTCCAGCCTTGCTCATGCCTTTTATTTAATATTAAATTTATGCTTTATATATAAAAAATATTTTATTTATTTATTTGGGGGTGGGGAGAGAATGTGCACACCAGAGCCTCTAGCCACTGCAAAGTTACTCCAGATGCATGCACTACCTTGTACATATAGCTTACATGAGTACTGCTGAACTGAACCTGGGTCCTTAGGCTTCCCAGGCAAGTGCCTTAACCACTAAGCCATCTCTTCAACTCCTACATATGCCTTTAATCCCAGTACTTGGGAGGCAGTACAAGAATCACTGTGAGTTCAAGGCCAGCCTGGGACTAGACAGTGAGACCCTAATTCAAAACCTTCCTCCATCCCCCCCAAAAAACCCTAAAACATGGGCAAACTCAAGAAAATTATTCAAATAAAACCAAGTGTGGACAGGTTCATAGCTGCATTACTCAGAATCACCACAAGGGGAACCACTCAAATGTCTATCAAAGTTGAATAGATTGCCAGGCATGGTGATGCATGCCTTTAATACCAGTACTCAGGAGGCAGAGGTAGGAGGTAAGCTGTGCCAACCAAGTCCGGCTTGCTCAAAAAAAAAAAAAACAAACTCAGAAGTTGGTCATTGTGGTGGTTTGAATCAGATTCCCCCCATAAACTCATGTGTTTTGAATGCCTGATCCCTAGCTGGTGGCAATCTGGGAGGCAGAGCCTTGCTGGGGACAGACCGTGATGTTTATAAGACCCTAGTTTGTGCATACTAGCTCAGCACTCTCTTACTATTTGCCTCCTGCTGTGGTAAGTGCATCACACCCTGCTTTCTCCTGTCACCACAAAACTTCCCCTTGAGACTCCAAGTCAAATTAAACCTTTACTCTCATGAGCAGCTTTTGGTTGGGTGTTTTGTCCCAGCAAAGTAAAGGTAACTGCAACAGTCATCCTCAGCTACACAGCAAATTTGAATCTACTCTGAAATAAATGAGACCCTATCTCAAACAAACAAAAAATTAAAATGGGGAAACCAGGAGTGGTGGTACCACCTGCAATTTCATAATCATAGCATTTGGGAGATAAGAAACTGAAGGATCAGGAGTTCCGAGCTATCCTAACCTATACATCAAGTTCCAGACCAGCTTGAGCTACATGAGATCTTGTCTTTACCACCCCTCCTCAAAAATCCAAATTCTGGGGCTGGAGAGATGGCTTAGTGGTTAAGGCATTTGCCTACAAAGCCTAAGGACCCAGCTTCAAACCTCCAGAACCCATGTATGTAAGCCAGAGATGCACATGGTGGCGCATGCATCTGGAGTTTGTCTGCAGTAGCTAGAGGCCCCGGCACACCCATTTCACTTTTTCCCCTATTATAAATAAATAAAAAAAAAAAAAAAAACACCAAACTTTCCCCATTACCACCAAAATAAAAAAAGCCAAAGGAGCCAGGTGTGGTGGCACATACCTTTAATCTCAGCACTTAGGAGGGTTGGGTTTGGAAAGGGGCTTTGCTTTCTCTCACCCCATGACTGCAACAAGGCAGACTACAGTGCTGGTGGGAAGGTCAATGTTTTGTCTCCCCTCCCCAGGTAAGGTTTCACTGTAGCTCAGGTTGACTTGGAATTCAGTATGTAGTCTTAGAGTGGCCTTGAACCCATAGCGATACTCCTACCTCTGCCTCTCAAGTACCGGGATTAAAGGCGTCCGGTACCACACTCGGCTTTCCTGCCTGTGATTTGACTTTCAAGTGTAGGAAAAGAAATTGGCCAACAGGAGGTGATGTTCCATGGTTCTCTTTTAACGTTTTCCATTTACAATTTTTACCTGATTAAAAGCACTGGTTGAGAACATACAGGGTAAAACTGTGTTGCCACAAACCATTAAAAGACATCATAACACGTGACACACCTTTAAACAAAACAACACAAGCAACTAAATCACCCGCAGCACAGGGCAGCAGTTTCTATATGAGGACTGGGGGGGCGGGGAGCGACAAGGAGATGGGGATACAGGGACACAGCCCATGGGTCTGGCTTCCCTGGCAACCTACAGCTGGTTTTTAGCACCTTACCTGTGACAATCTCCTGCTCCCCCTTACCCGAAGGAGTTTTTAGTCTTTTCTACACTATGGAACTCTGGTGATTGCCCCAAGAGTGGCAGGAGGGGACAATGAGGTGCTGCTGCCAAGAGGAGGCTCACAGATGGCACACACATGCAGATTTGGGCTTTGCAATTTGAGTTGATATTAAACACTGATTAAAGTCTTCTTACAATCTTAGCCTCGTCCTTAGCTCTGTGCACATGTGTCACCCTTGGTTACTGAAAGCACTCTAATATAAGGACAGATGTCAGTTGTAAGGTTCTTGTTTCAACTGCTCTATGTAAAAATGCCCTAGAAGCAAAAAAAAAAAAAAAAAAAGGCTTAAATAAATAGGTGGGGCCATGTTGCAAACATGAACTTAGTGCAGGGTTGGGTCCTGGGCACTGTGTGGGCTCCACCTTGTGGATGGAGGAAGACAGAAGGTCAGAACCAGGTTCCTCTGGTCACTCAGAGCTGGCAGGTGCTCGGGCTGTCACCTGCCAGCCCTCTTGGAGTCCTAGGCAGCTAGCTGAGCAGTCTAGGTGCCCCTTCAGTCAGTCAAATTCCAAGGTTTCAAGGTTCTGAGAAGTGGTCTTCACAAGACCCAGGTGACAGACCTGAAAGCCAGTGGAATTGGCTGTCACCTGTGGAGCACCCTCCCCTCCTACCTGTCAAAGACAAGCAGAGGAATCTGGCTCATAGTGAGGTTCTCACTGCCCCCAAACCCTTTGAGAGGCAGGGCCATGCCAGCTGGGTCTACAATGTTCTCAGCAGGAAAGGCCACACAGCTGCTTGGAAGAGTACCCCTTCCTTCAGGTCCAATAAGGGTTTCTGCTCTGTGCACCGACTTGGATGAAGAGGCAATCTGAAATTTGTGACTTGGAGAAATGGGGGTCTCAGCCCTGGTTGGAGCTCTGGGAATCCTCATTGCACACGTACCCAACATGCTCTGTCCACAGTACACCATCCCTGTGTGGGACAGGCTCCAGTCAAGGTAGATTTGGAAGCTGAATTCCCAGTTGTCACAGGAAATGATGTTGGAGAGGAAGCAGGTTGGGGAAAGTGCTGGGACTAGGGCTGTCCTGTGGGCCATCAACTTTTCCTTCTGACTTGCTCTCTGTGGGCACCGTCAGATGGTGCAAATCCCAGCACACAGATGGGAAGCAGGCCCGTTGACATGCCCTCCTATGTGGGCCTGGCCATCGCCCCTGGACACTTGGGAGCTCTGAACAGTTGTAAGAAAGGCCTATGGATACCCAAGCAAGTAAGCCTCAAGTACAGCTCCAATGTCATGGGAGGTAAGGACATGGGCCTGCAGGGGCTTCACAGAAGGCTGGCCAGGCTGGTGTTGGGTCCATTCTGAGCCTGGAACTGCACAGGGGGTGGGCCATCTGTCCACTGTGGAGAGAAGACGAAGGTTTAGGCTGGCAGCTCTTCCCTGGATTCCCCAATGTGTCACTACACTGAAGAGGCCGCTGATTGAGGCAGGGAGGCGGGTGAGGGACAGATAGAGGGCCAAATGGTGATCAGATGAGGGACAGACAGGGACCGCACCGTGATCAGATTGTGCTCTGGTAGGCTGCAGGCCTCAATGTGGTCTTGAAGCAGCTGCTGTGAGAAGTTCTGGTGCATCTGTGCAGCTTCGTGGGCGTCTATGGGGTTCCCGCACGCCTTGTTCAGGTCTGAGGACATAATGTGTATCAGTCCCTTGAGACAATCTCAGAGACAGCCAAGACCATGTCCCTCAGGACAGACATGGGGTCCCTTCCTGACCTCCCAGGGAGCAGCAGGCAACCCTAGGGCATGCAGGAGCTCTTGTCTACCTACTCCCAAGTGCATGGTCTCATTTTCTAGTGAGCAGCCTATAGTAACACACACATACACTGGGCACTCTGGACAGGGTTGTCCTGTCATATGCATGTGGAGGGAAGAAGCTGAGGTGAGTTAGGACCCACAGCTTTGGCTCACCAGATGCCATCTCCCAAGTCATGGGCCTGTGAGAGGAAGTGAGACACCATGCATGGGCCCTGTGTACAGTATCCTTAAAAACAGTCTCTTGGAGAAGCACCTCACCATGACATGTCTGGAACCATGGTACATGAAGGCCACCCTATCAGAACCAAAGTCCCTTCAAGATGTGTCCAGCAGCCCTAAGGGCCAGACCAGGGCTGGCCACCACTTACCTCTTAGCAGGGCTGACGACCACAGCTGCACAGACATATCTGGGATTTTACTGGCCAGTTGCATGGCAGGCACCACCATGTTGTTACTCTCCTGACAACAAGAGCAGTGGAGGGTAAATGGAGGAGCTAGGAGTAGGGCTGAACCCAGCCCAGCATGGGTTTTCCTGTTGCTGCTTGGCAAACTCCTAACTACAGAATCTACCTAACATGGTCTTCTGAAGTACTCCCAGCCATTTTAGAAAAAAACTGTCCCTGCTCCTGCTCTATACATATCCTCACATTGTAAGGGACAAATGTGTCTTTTTCTCCAATTGGAGAAGAAAAGGAACCAAGAGCAGTCAAATCAGATGTGTGGAAAGAGTTGTTTACTACTGTGGACATCTGGGACTGTGAGGGTATTGGGACCTGTAACTCCCTCCAACCAGATTATTTGTGCCTGCTTAAACTGTCCCACTTGGAGGCCCAGTGTTCTCAGGATAAAGTTGAGAAGTCCTGTGGGAACATAATTTTGTTCCTGACCCCACAGTGATGTGAGGTGCCTACTCTATAGCACCTGTTCAGGCTATAGGCCATGGGCCCTATTGGTATGGATACTGGGTTTGGGGTAAGGCTGGAAGACCCTCTATATGATAGCTCCTAATGGAAAAACACACATAAAGTCTCAAACCCAACTCAAAGCTTGGGTATAGCTCAGTGGTATAGTACTGGCCTAGCACATGAGGTCCTGGGCCCATCTTGAGACACACACACATTTTCTTTCCCTCTCTCTCACATACCCAAACAAAAAATCTCAACTCAGTCAGTTATGGTGGCACACACCTGTAATCCCAGAATGCAGGAGGTTGAAGGAGGACTGCTGCAAGTTCAAAGCTAGCCTAAGCTACATGAGACCCTGTCTCAAAAATCCAACCACTCCTACTTCCCAAAAAGCTATGTGGTGACCCAAGGCCCACAGATACCTTGATGAAGAAGGCCAAGACAGGGTGCATGGGGCATTCTGGGCTCACTCTTCACTGGAGCCTAACCTATTGTCCAACCAGGCACCTGGCTCTGCCTGCTGTGGTTATCTCTCCAGGACCATGGCTGACAGCCCCACATCATAGGGCTGGCTTCGCTATGGCCAGTGGTGAACTGGCCACTCCACATGTGCCAGGGCAAACAGGAGTTGGCAGGGATGTTTCTCATAGCTGCAGGTGGTTCCTCTCTCCTTGTTCAGGTGCTCCACCCCATGGCCTGGATCTCTTACTGCAAGTGAGATCATCACAGCCCTGCCCAGATGTCTGAGCAGGCTGCCCATGAAGCAGGCGGTAGCACTGGGACCTCCAAAGCACACCAAAGCCACCCCTGTGGCTCCCTATGGCCACAATGCCCTCAATGCTTGGCCATGGGACAGAGGAAAAGAACATTCTAGAAGGAGCAAAGACATACTATTGGCAATGCTAAAATGTGTTCCCATTATGATTGATGAGGTCCCCAGTGTTGAGGCCAGCAGCTGAGCTGCAGAGGTCAATGGCCTTGGGAAGGTGTGCTACACAGCTGCAAGGAAGAGATTCTTTCAGGATCATGAAGAATGACCACTGAAGGAACCCCAGACACTGAAATCACAGGCAAAAGCACACACCTTGGGCTACCTGTTCCTTGGAGACAGTGCAGGTGAGGTTGGACAGATACAGAGCAGATGCCACTCAAAACATGCTTCCAATGTCAAGGTGTGGAGGGCTGAGCCTAGCTGAAGGTGATGGCCAAAATGACATTTTTCTTTTTCTCCTCTGCTCTCCTCTCCTTTTTTTTTTTTTTTTTTTTTTTTTTTTGAGGTAGGGTCTCACTCTAGCCCATGCTGACTTGGAATCTCTGCAGTCTCAAGCTGGCCTTGAACTCACAGTGATCTTCTTACCTCTGCTGGGATTAAAGGCATATGCCACTACTCCCAGTTCAGAATGACATTTTGGGGCAGGATCTCACTCAGTAGCCCAGGCTGACTTTGAATTAATTATGTAGCTCAGGCTGGCCTCAAACTTACCCCAGCTTTCTGAGTACTTGGATTATAGCTGTATGCTGGGCTATACACTTTATAATATAGGAATTTTTTTTTTTTCAAGGTAGGGTCTCACTCTAGCCCAGGCTGACCTGGAATTCACTATGTAGTCTCAGGGTGGCCTCGAACTCACAGCGATCCTCCTACCTCTGCCTCCCAAGTGCTGGGATTAAAGGCGTGCGCCACCACGCCTGGCTTTTTGTTTGTTTTTTTGAGGTAGGGTCTTGCTCTAGCCCAGGCTGACCTGGAATTCACTCCGTATTCTCAGGGTGGCCTTGAACTCACGGCGATCCTCCTACCTCTGCCTCCCAAGTGCTGGGATTAAAGTCATGCGCCACCACGCCCGGCTAAAAAATAATTTTTGAAATATTTTTATTTATTTGTCAGCAGAGAGAGACAGAGAAAATGGATGCACCAGGGCTTCCAGATGCTGTGAAAGGACTCCAGAGGCATGAACCACTTTGTGCATCTGGCTTTTATGTGGGTACTAAGGAATCAAACTTGGATTGTTAGGCCTTTGCAGGCAAGCCCCTTAACTGCTGAGCCATCTCGCCAAACTAGGAAAAAATTTAAAAAGTTAAGTCTGTGAGGTATCGTGGGTGACAGTGGGTGCGACAGATTCAAGAAGCTCACAGATTGCTGTTGTTGCCCTAGGGCTACACATGCCACAGGGATAGTTGCTGGAAGGAGCCCACTGAATGTAGTGGGAGGCCACTTTCTGTCCTTTGAGCCCCAGGACAGGAAATGTGCCCTATGGCAGTGTCCCTTAGGCTGCATTTCTAAGGCAGGTATAGACACTTACCCTGTGGTTCCCAAGCACATAAAAGATGTGGCCCAGTAGCACGAGGGAGCAGGCTGTGAGTCGGTTCAGGTCTTCTGCATTAGACATCTTAAGAGTTTCTGCAGAAATCGCCTACTCAAGGAAACATAGGCACTAATGCCTGCAGGGACATGGCTCAGAAAGGAGAGATTGGGGCTGGCATGGACTGTGGGATGGAGGGAAACCTGAGGACACAATACCCTGCCCCACACTCACTTGGCCTCGCAGCGGCCCTGGAAGAAGGAGAAGAGCCGCGCCAAGACGTAGAAGGCTGCCGCGCTGGAGACAGTGTGAGCTGTGGGGACAGCAGACCATCACCTGGGGAGTTGGGACAAAGAACAGGCTTCCCAAAAGGGTGCCTATACAGACTTTTTGAAAGGGTGGAGTTCAAGCAAATCAGAAGGCAGGTGAGCATGGACATTCATAGGGTGCAACCACTCACCTGACAGGGAAGCTATGGTCTGGGTTTATCCTTTCCAGTAGACTGTACAGCTGGGGAAGAGAGGGCAGTCAGGGCCAGCTGAAAACTCCACCAGAGGAGGCTGGGCCATGAAAGTGCCATGGGGGATTAGGCTGCCTAAAAATTCCAGGGAGGCTGTGACACTCACAGCCAAAACCCAACCCCTGAAGCTTGCTTGGCCTGAGCAGTCTGCTGGAGAAGGGATAGGCCATCAGTGGAGATGAAGTAGTGAACAGGGCAGAAGTGAGCTGCACCAGACTTCCTTGGCTAGACAATGGGTGGGATAGGAAATTGGCAAGCTGGGCTTTTTTATGATATTAAGCCCATGTCTGCGCCTCTGACCCATGGCAGCTCTAAGATGGTGGAGCCAGCCTAGATTGGGCTTTCTGTTCCTAGCAGCCTGGCGCATCTGACCTGCCCATATTCTGGAAGGTCAGCCTTGATTTCTGTATTCAAGAAGTAAAGGTGGCTTAGCGTGGAATGAAGGCCATGGGGCTGAAAAGAACTTGGGACACTGCAGGAGGGATGCCAGCATGAAGGGGGATGGTGGAAGAAACCTGACTTCCATAGACTTTTACTAAGAAACTCATGAGTGCACCTTGTCTGTAGGGACAGCCCTATATGACCACCCACCTTTATAGAACCTTTTAGTTTTGCAAGAACCCCACTTGAGGCAGGAGCATGCCAGTGCCTGGCCAAAGCTGCACAGCAGGTAGCTGGACAACAAGCCATTGGATCTGGACTGGGGTATAGTCCAGTGGAAATGCTTGCCCAGAATGCACCAGGTCCTCCCTGCCCTGGGTTCCACCCAGAACCATCCCCTGCACACATACACACAGAGGGAGGGTGGAAAGGAAGGAGGGAGAGAGATTGATTGATTGATTTAGGGAGAAATAGTCAAATATCTTCTAAAGCTTGGCTGGATTCTGACAGAAAGTCACATGGCTATAGGAATGCTGTTCCTGGACTTAGTCCCTAGCCCCAGCCACTGATCCAGCTTGTGTGCCTCCCACAAGGACAGCCTCTTCCCCATTGAGAGATATACTTAAGACAGCCCCAGCCTCTGAGCAAGATAGAAAGAAAGGATACCAAACATGAAGCATGTCACCTACTACCTCTTGGTGTCTATTTCCTTCCCGTATATACACACTGCAAGGTTGGTCACAATGAAGGCCCACAGCTCCTGGTGGTTGGTGAGCTGAAATGGGAGACAAGAGTTGTGAGGAAGCTCAAAACCTTACTTTAGATACCTCCTCCCCCACTGCTTAAGCTCATGGGCAACACAGAGATTAGCCTTTCTTCCAATCACACCACCAGCCACATTAAGGGACATTTAGGACATGAAGAGGAAAGGTAGTATCCAGATCCTGTAAATGACCAGTGGTGGAAGGTGGTCTGAACTTCCTGGCTTTTTATTTTGGTTTTTTATTTTTTAGAGACAGAGTCTCAACAATAGCCCAAATTAGTCTAGAACTCTCCATCCTTTTGCCTCTACCTTTCAAAGATTACAGGCATGCATTAGGGAGATGGCTTAGCAGTTAAGGTGCTTGCCCGCAAAACCCAAGAACCCAATTCCCCAGTTCCCACATAAAGCCAGAGGCAAACTGGTGCATGTGTCTGGAGTTCGTCTGCAGCAGCTAGAGGCCTTGGCACACCCATTCTCTCTATTGACTTGCAAACAAATAAATAAAATAAAAATATAAAAGAGTTGGGCGTGGTGGTGCACAGCTTTAATCTCAGCACTTGGCAGAGGTAGGAGGTGTTCGAGGTCATGCTGAGAGTACATAGTTAATTCCAGGTCAGCCTGGGCCAGAGTGAGACCCTACCGCAAAAAAAACAAAACAAAACAAAACAAAACAAAAGAATAATAATAATAGCATGCACCAACCTGGTTGGTTCTGTAACAAGGCCTCAGGTTGCCCAGGTTAGCCTTAAACTTGATTTTATTTATTTGTCAGCAGAGAGAGACAGAGAAAATGGATGCACCAGGGCTTCCAGATGCTGTGAAAGGACTCCAGAGGCATGAACCACTTTGTGCATCTGGCTTTTATGTGGGTACTAAGGAATCAAACTTGGATTGTTAGGCCTTTGCAGGCAAGCCCCTTAACTGCTGAGCCATCTCGCCAAACTAGGAAAAAATTTAAAAAGTTAAGTCTGTGAGGTATCGTGGGTGACAGTGGGTGCGACAGATTCAAGAAGCTCACAGATTGCTGGGTTGCCCCAGGGGCTACACATGCCACAGGGATAGTTGCTGGAAGGAGCCCACTGAATGTAGTGGGAGGCCACTTTCTGTCCTTTGAGCCCCAGGACAGGAAATGTGCCCTATGGCAGTGTCCCTTAGGCTGCATTTCTAAGGCAGGTATAGACACTTACCCTGTGGTTCCCAAGCACATAAAAGATGTGGCCCAGTAGCACGAGGGAGCAGGCTGTGAGTCGGTTCAGGTCTTCTGCATTAGACATCTTAAGAGTTTCTCGCAGAAATCGCCTACTCAAGGAAACATAGGCACTAATGCCCTGCAGGGACATGGCTCAGAAAGGAGAGATTGGGGCTGGCATGGACTGTGGGATGGAGGGGAAACCTGAGGACACAATACCCTGCCCCACACTCACTTGGCCTCGTTGTAGCGGCCCTGGAAGAAGGAGAAGAGCCCGCGCACGTAGAAGGCTGCCGCGCGGAGACAGTGTGAGCTGTGGGGACAGCAGACCATCACCTGGGGAGTTGGGACAAAGAACAGGCTTCCCAAAAGGGTGCCTATACAGACTTTTTGAAAGGGTGGAGTTCAAGCAAATCAGAAGGCAGGTGAGCATGGACATTCATAGGGTGCAACCACTCACCTGACAGGGAAGCTATGGTCTGGGTTTATCCTTTCCAGTAGACTGTACAGCTGGGGAAGAGAGGGCAGTCAGGGCCAGCTGAAAACTCCACCAGAGGAGGCTGGGCCATGAAAGTGCCATGGGGGATTAGGCTGCCTAAAAATTCCAGGGAGGCTGTGACACTCACAGCCAAAACCCAACCCCTGAAGCTTGCTTGGCCTGAGCAGTCTGCTGGAGAAGGGATAGGCCATCAGTGGAGATGAAGTAGTGAACAGGACAGAAGTGAGCTGCACCAGACTTCCCTGGCTAGACAATGGGTGGGATAGGAAATTGGCAAGCTGGGCTTTTTTATGATATTAAGCCCATGTCTGCGCCTCTGACCCCATGGCAGCTCTAAAATGGTGGAGCCAGCCTAGATTGGGCTTTCTGTTCCTAGCAGCCTGGCGCATCTGACCTGCCCATGTTCTGGAAGGTCAGCCTTGATTTCTGTATTCAAGAAGTAAAGGTGGCTTAGCCTGGAATGAAGGCCATGGGGCTGAAAAGAACTTGGGACACTGCAGGAGGGATGCCAGCATGAAGGGGGATGGTGGAAGAAACCTGACTTCCATAGACTTTTACTAAGAAACTCATGAGTGCACCTTGTCTGTAGGGACAGCCCTATATGACCACCCACCTTTATAGAACCTTTTAGTTTTGCAAGAACCTCACTTGAGGCAGGAGCATGCCAGTGCCTGGCCAAAGCTGCACAGCAGGTAGCTGGACAACATGCCATTGGATCTGGACTGGGGTATAGTCCAGTGGAAATGCTTGCCCAGAATGCACCAGGTCCTCCCTGCCCTGGGTTCCACCCAGAACCATCCCCTGCACACATACACACAGAGGGAGGGAGGAAAGGAAGGAGGGAGAGAGATTGATTGATTGATTGATTTAGGGAGAAATAGTCAAATATCTTCTAAAGCTTGGCTGGATTCTGACAGAAAGTCACATGGCTACAGGAATGCTGTTCCTGGACTTAGTCCCTAGCCCCAGCCACTGATCCAGCTTGTGTGCCTCCCACAAGGACAGCCTCTTCCCCATTGAGAGAGATACTTAAGACAGCCCCAGCCTCTGAGCAAGATAGAAAGAAAGGATACCAAACATGAAGCATGTCACCTACTACCTCTTGGTGTCTATTTCCTTCCCGTATATACACACTCGCAAGGTTGGTCACAATGAAGGCCCACAGCTCCTGGTGGTTGGTGAGCTGAAATGGGAGACAAGAGTTGTGAGGAAGCTCAAAACCTTACTTTAGATACCTCCTCCCCCACTGCTTAAGCTCATGGGCAACACAGAGATTAGCCTTTCTTCCAATCACACCACCAGCCACATTAAGGGACATTTAGGACATGAAGAGGAAAGGTAGTATCCAGATCCTGTAAATGACCAGTGGTGGAAGGTGGTCTGAACTTCCTGGCTTTTTATTTTGGTTTTTTATTTTTTAGAGACAGAGTCTCAACAATAGCCCAAATTAGTCTAGAACTCTCCATCCTTTTGCCTCTACCTTTCAAAGATTACAGGCATGCATTAGGGAGATGGCTTAGCAGTTAAGGTGCTTGCCTGCAAAACCCAAGAACCCAATTCCCCAGTTCCCACATAAAGCCAGAGGCAAACTGGTGCATGTGTCTGGAGTTCGTCTGCAGCAGCTAGAGGCCTTGGCACACCCATTCTCTCTATTGACTTGCAAACAAATAAATAAAATAAAAATATAAGAGAGTTGGGCGTGGTGGTGCACAGCTTTAATCCCAGCACTTGGCAGAGGTAGGAGGTGTTCGAGGTCATGCTGAGAGTACATAGTTAATTCCAGGTCAGCCTGGGCCAGAGTGAGACCCTACCGCAAAAAAACAAAACAAAACAAACAAACAAACAAACAAAAAAAAACAAAACAAACAAACAAAAAAATAATAATAGCATGCACCAACCTGGTTGGTTCTGTAACAAGGCCTCAGGTTGCCCAGGTTAGCCTTAAACTTGATATGTAGCTGAGGATCACCTAGATCCTCCTGCCTCCATGTCCCAAGAGCTGGGATTAAAAGTATGGGACATTATGCCTAGTTTATGTAATGCTAGGTAAGCATTCTACCAACTAAGCTACATTACCAGCTGCCACACCTTTTTGTAATGCTGGGTAAGTAACAGACTCTTGTATATTCTAGACAAGTGTTTTGTTTGTTTTTGGTTTTTTGAGGTAGTCTCTCGCTCTAGCCCAGGCTGACTATTCACTATGTAGTTTCAAGGTGGCTTCCAACTCACAGTGATACTCCTCCTACCTGTCTCTGAATTGCTGGGCTTAAAGGCCACACCCGGTTAGGCAAGTGTTTTTTTTTTTTTTCCGAGGTAGGTTCTCACCCTAGCTGAGGCTGACCTGGAATTCACTATGTAGTCTCAGGGTGGCCTTGAACTCATGGCGATCCTCCTACCTCTGCCTCCCAAGTGCTGGGATTAAAGGCATGCGCCACCATGCCCAGCTGGCAAGTGTTTTGACATTGAGACATACTCTAATCCACCCCAGTCTTCTTGGGGAATAAGATGGCCAAGAGAAGAACCAAATAGCCACGACTGTCATTCCAGCACTTGGGAGGCTGAGATGGAAGGATTTCAAGTTCAAGGCTAGCCTGTACTACTAGAGTATGTGAGTTCAAGGGTAGGCATGGATAACTTAGCAAGTTGTCTCAAAATAAAAATGGGCGGGGCTAGGGCCTGGAGAGATGGCTTAGCTGTTAAGCACTTGCCTGTGAAGCCTAAGGATCCCAGTTCAAATCTTGACTTTCCAGAACCCATGTAAGCCAGATGCACAAGGGAGCTCATGCATCTGGAGTTCGTTTGCATTGGCTGAAGGCGCTGGTGCACCCATTCTCATTCTATCTATCTGCCTCTTTCTCTCTCTGCCTGTCGCTCTCAAATAAATAAATGAAAAAAAAAAATCACTGCAAAAAAATTCAAATTTTTGCCAGGCATGGTGGCGCATGCCTTTAATCCCAGCACTCAGGAGGCAGAGGTAGGAGGATCGCTGTGAGTTCAAGGCTACCCTGAGACTACATAGTGAATTCCAGATCAGCCTGGGCTAGAGTGACTCTACCTCGAACCCCTCCCCCCAGGCCCCCACCAAAAAAGGAAAGGGCTATAGCTATGGTAGAGCACTTGTCTGATATGTCTGAGACTCTGGGTTCAATCCTGTCTGTGAGAGAGTCAGAGAGAAGAGAGAGAAGGGAAAGGGAGAGAGCAGCTCAGTTCCATCCAATCCTGACCCTGGTGGGCAAGTCCAGCTAGGCAGAACAGTTGGACAGGTGGTATAAGAAGTGTACAGACCACACATGAAACCCAGGTACACGAAAGCCTGGAGCACCCCTCTCTGAAATAAGCATGGATGTTCAAAGACACAACAGCTCTGGGACATCTGCTTGGAACTGAGATGGTTTGGGTATGGGACTCCTATTTCTGTTTTGGCTATACTCCTTTCTGTGTATTCTTCAGTAGAGAGGTGACCCCATGGCATATGGCTTTGGGGGGAAAAAGGGTGTGTGTGTGTGTGTGTGTGTGTATGTATGTGTGTGTGTATGTGTGTGTATATATATATATATAATTTTTTCTTTTTCTTTTTCTTTTTTTTGTAGTTTTTTGAAGTAGGGTCTCGCTGTAGCTGAGGCTGACCTGGAATTCACTATGTAGTCTCAGGGTGGCCTAGAACTCCTGGTGATCCTCCTACCTCTGACTCCCGGGTGCTGGAATTAAAGGCATGTGCCACCATGCCCGGCTTTTTCTTTTTAAGGTAGGATCTCACTCTAGCCTAGGCTGACCTAGAACTCAATCTGTAGTCCCAGGCTAGCCTTGAATTTACAGTGATCCTACCTCAGCCTCCTGAGTGCTGGGATTAACGCCTGGCCTGGCTTTTTTTTTTTTTTTTTTTTTGGTTTTTCAAGGTAGGGTCTCACTCTAGTCCAGGCTGACCTGGAATTCACTATGTATTCTCAGGGTGGCCTCGAACTCATGGTGATCCTACCTCTGCCTCCCAAATGCTGGAATTAAAGGCATGCGCCACCACGCCTGGCTGGCCTGGATTTTTAAAAATATTTCTATTTGGGCTGGAGAGATGGCTTAGCGGTTAAGGCGCCTGCCTTCTAAACCTAAGAATGCCGGTTCCAATCTCCAGGTCCCACGTTTAGCCAGATGCAAAGTAACGCAAGGGTGCAATGCTGCACTTGACCACAAGGGGGTGTACGCATCTAGATTTCATTCGCAGCAGCTGAGACTCTGCTGGTGCACCCATCTCTCTAAAAAAAAAAAATTCTATTTATTTGCAAAGAGGGAGTATGGATGAGTAATATGGGTGCACCAGGGCCTCTGCAAATGAACACATGCACTACTTTGTGCATCTGGCTTTACATGAGTACTGGGGAATCAAACTCTGGCTGTCAGGCTTTGCAAGCAAGCACCTTCATAATTGATCATTGATCAATCTCAGATTTTTTTTTTCCTTTCTGGATTCTTTTTTTTTTTTTTTTTTTAAGATTTTACTTTTATTTATTTATTTATTAGAGACAGAGAAAGGGAGAGAGAGAATGGGCACGTCAGGGCCTCTAGCCACTGTAAACGAACTCCAGACACATGTGCCACCATGTGCATTTGGCTTACGTGGGACCTGGAGAATTGAACCGGGGTATCTAGGTTTCAAAGGAATGTACCTTAACCACTAAGCCATCTCTCCAGCCCCTCTTTTTTTGTTTTTAAATTTATTTATTTATTTATTTATTTATTTATTTATTTATTTTTTGGTTTTTTGAGGTAGGGTCTCACTCTAGCTCAGGCTGACCTGGACTTCACTATGTAGTCTCAGGGTGGCCTCAAACTCATGGCAATCCTCCTACCTCTCTGTCTCCCGAGTGCTGGGATTAAAGGCATGCGCCACCATGCTTGGCTTTAAATTTTTTTTTTTTTTTGAGAGAAAGAGGCAGAAAGAGAGAAAATGGGTGTGCCAGGGCCTTTCAGTTGCTGTGAACAACTCCAGATGTGTGCACCCCCTTGTTTACATGTGCAACATTGCACACTTGTGTCACTGCATCTGGCTATGTGGAACCTAGAGATTCAAATATGCATTCTTAGGCTTTTCAGGCAAGCACCTTAACTGCTAAGCCATCTTTCCAACCCTCTTTTTGTTTTTGAGATAGGGTCTTACTCTAGCCCAGGCTAACCTAAAATTCACTACTAGTCTCACTACTAGTCTCAGGGTGGCCTCAAATTCACAGTGATCTTCCTGCTCCTGCCTCTCCAGTGTTGGGGATTAAAGGCATGTGCCACCTCACTTGGCTTGTTCCACCCCCTCTACCTCGACCAAGGTAGGATTTCACTTTAACCCAGGCTAACTGACCTCAGAACTCATTCTGTAGCCCCAGGCTGGACTTGGAATTATAGTGATTCTCCTACCTCAGCCTCTACTACCATTTCCAGCTTTGAGTCCCCCCCCCGCCACTTTCAGGCAGTGTATCACTCTAGCCCAGGTTGACCTGGAACTCACTATAGTACCAGGTTGGCCCTGAATTCATGGGGATCCTCCTACCTCTGCATCCCAAGTGTTGGGATTAAAGGCATGTACCACCATGTCCAGCTGGCTTTGGGAATTAAAAAAAAAAAAAAAAAAAAAAAACTTAAAAAGAATCTGTTAAAAAAAAATCTGTGTGAGAGAAAATGAATGGGCATGCTGGGCCTCTTGGTACAGCAAAGGAATTTTAGGTGCATGTGCCACTTTGTGAGTACTGGGGAATTGAACCTGGGTAGGTAGGCTTTGCAAGCAAGCACCTTTAACTACTGAGCTATCTCCCCAGCCCTGCTTTGGGAATTTTGATGTTGAAACACCTTGTACAGGAAGTGACCTGGGGAGGGAGGGATGGTGAGAAGTCACAGTGGTATGGCTCCCAGCACTGCTACAGGAGGGGACAAGTCCAGAAAGGGAGAGGCAGAGGAGCAGGCACTCAGTAAGCCCTTCATGTCAAACATGTCTAGCATGACTTCTGTGTTTTCAAGGCCAGCAGTGGGGACAGTAGCACCCACAGGAATAGTGACCTCCACAAAGGCAGTCCCCATCCAACAAGACACCCCCAGTAACCTTGTCCAAGTTGCCCATGCAGCAGTCTTTGCTCCTCAACATCTCTACTGAGGGCCATTTTGGTAGGAAACAGGTGTCCCATAAGGATACTGAGGCTAAGGCAGGGATATTTTGTTTGGTTGCTGGGGTCAGGTGGGCAGGGCTGGGAGGCCTGCTCTGGGTTATTGTGGAAGACATGGCAGCAGCTTCCTTCCAGGGCTTAGCAGGACATGGGAAGAGGCCAAGAGCAAAGGACTGTCAGTGCCCCAGACAAACCCTTCTCTCTGGGCAAACCCTGTCCTGTCCTGTCCTCAAGCACCCACAGCAAGTCTGGGGTGGGTTCAGAGTAGATCTGGCCTCATGTCTCGGCCACCATTCACATGGGGTGGCTTTAGAGAACTGTAGAACCAGGGTTACTCCATCCTGGGACGGGGGTGGAGGGGGTCACTAGGTGTCAATATGTCTGAAGAGACCAGAAAGTATCTATTTTCTGCCCTAAGGCCAAGCCACTCCACCTCCATGAGCATCAGGATGTCTGCCATGAGGCTTGTAGTCCACAGTGTTGGTTGATGTCCTCAAGGCACCCAACCCAACTCCAGTGCCCACCCAATGGTTAGAGAGAGGATGGTCTTACCCTCAGGGCTGTGGTGAACTGGGCTTCTGCGTTGTCCATACAGTTAACTGAGACACAGTACAGGCCCTGCAAGGAGAGAGGTCACTGCTATAGGGCAATTCCCATGGCCCACTGGAGCTCTGATGGGGCCCCTAGACAAGCTTGACATATGACTGAGCACACTGCAATGAGCTGCATGCTGATGCTAAGGAACCCCACCTCTCTAGACCTTAGGCCGCTTGTTGAGATGCTTGATAGGTTGGACAATGCTCTCTGAGAATGCTCTAGGCAGTACCTGAGAACCTTCTGGATGCTGGTGAGGGTAGGGCAGGGTATAACTTGGTGTCCAGTGCAGGTGTACTCACCAGCAGTGTGTGCAGTTGGGCAGCATGGTTGGAGAAGAGCCGGGGGGACTGCTGGCACAGCTGGCACACCTGGGAGATCTGTGGGGAGAACATGCTGAGGTCATGGCCCATCTCTGAGAAGTGGCATTTGAGCCTGTTGGAATGCAACCTCAAAGCTAGCAAATATGCTTGCATCCCACTTGCCCACACTGGGGTCAAAGTCCTGGTGGTCTCAGAATATAAAGCACATCCCTGACCTCCTTGTGCATGACTCTTGTCAACCCTCTCAAATGTGTCAAAGCTATAAAGTACCTCTAGCTTTCGGAGACCTGAGCTCTTTTAAGAAGGTGGGCGTCATGGTGATAAGGGAAGGAGGGGCCTGAAGATCCCATCAAGTTCCTTACACTGGAGTAATGAGCCCTAGATATGCAAGTTTGGAGCAGAAACCATTGGCTTTACATCAGTCTCCAATCCATCATTTGCAGACAGAGTTGTGAATAGCTCAGTGACCGTGAGACGACAGAGATGACATTATAGGGCATTTTGCTAATGCATGCTTGGTGTGTTTACCATCTCCCACCTCACTCTGCAGCCCTGTTCACTTAGCTGTGGCCCACCTCCTGCAGCGCAGTGGCCTTGTGGCCCGTGACGAGCCGGCACATGATGATGTGTTCCAGCAGGATCACTTGGAAAGATGACAGGATGGGGCTGCAGTCGAGCACTGGGAGAGAGGCAGGGATAAGCACAACCTTGGTCCCCAGGATGGGTTAGTTGAGTATGTAGACAGAAGCCACCACACCCAAAGGACTGAGTTTAAGTTCTGATCCTGGCCTCTGCAAGCATGTCAGTGTCACAATGCTGAGGACCATTGGCAAAAGCACCTTGCCTGGTCTCAGCTAACTGTCCCAGTTCTTATGGGCACCAATGTAGTGGGGGGACAGAGGAAGGATCTGCTGGTTAGGACACTTACTCTTGAGTTTCTCCAGCTGCATGAGGGCCTTGTCTGTGTACTTCTGTGCCTTCTCCAGGTAGCCGGCTTGCATGGAGTGCATCACAGTCACCTGGCAACAGGAGCAAAGTGGTTAGTAGAGCCCTCTCCCCACCCATGCCCTGGGTGGCAAGACTCACCAGGTAGACAAGCACACACATGTGCTCCTTGGGCAGCCAGTGGAAGAGGTCAGCAGGGTTGCTGGGCAGGATCTCATCGTCATGCAGGGTGGAGATGGTCTGGATGCACTGCTGCAGCTGTTTCAGGCACGGCTTCACACTCTTCACCTGCACACACCACACACCTGAGCACCTGTAGCCCCAGGGAGCCTTGGCACTGCATTCAAGTAAGGGCAGGCCACTGGGACAGACCCTGTTCTCTGAATACTGTCTAACTGTGGGACACATCAAGACATGCGTGAGAGAGGACTGGGGATGAGACTGACAGAGGTGATGTTTCAGCCTGAGTCCCCTTGCTCCCCAACAGCCCTCCCAGGAGAGATCACATACCTGCCCAGCATCCAGATAGTGTGTCACCTGGAGCACCAGGAAGAAGACACGCAGTGATTCCTTCTGAATGGGGTTCCCTTGCCAGTTCTCCACAATCTGCCCACACAAGGTGAGCAACGGGTGCACCTCTTGCAGTTTGCGCTCCATCAGCAGCAGCTGGCATGGGGGTGGGGGAGCAAGGAGCCACATTGATGTGTGCAGCAGCCACTCAGGAATACAGCTACCTGCCCACTCATATGGGCTGGGTGGAGAAACCCAGGCACAGGTAGTCCCATAACACAATCTACCACCCAGAACCTGAGAGTCCCATATCAAGCCCACTGGGGAAAAGCCTGTGACCTAGGAGCTACCTGGTGGGACAGGAGGCATGGTGTGGGCAGAGCCCATGTGGGCTGACCTTACTTCTGCCAACATGGCTGTCCCAACCACCCACCTAGCCCCAACTTACCATTCCCTTGCTGAGCAGGAACAGTGCCCTGAAAACAAAATGGGATTTCAGGACTGTAAAGGCCCCATGAGCCCTGGGACCAATGTAACCAGTCACCCTAGTGCTCACAGGACCCAATGTGTAGATGACAGGAATATTCTTCAGAGATGTTTATTTAAAGATCTGCTGCATTTTGCCCTATGCACGATTTTTTTTAAAAAAATATTTACTTATTTATTTAAGAGTCAGAGAGAGAGAGAAAAAATGAGAATGAACATGGGCACACCAGGGCTTCCAGCCATTGCAAACAAACTCCAGATGCATGTGCCACTATGTGCATCTGGCTTACATGGGTATTGGGGAATTGAACCTGGGTCCTTAGGCTTCGCAGGCAACTGCCTTAACAACTAAGCCATCTCTCCAGCCCTACTTTTTTAAAAAAATTTTATTTTCTTTATTTACTTGACAGAGAGAAATAGGCAGGGGGAGACAGGAGAGAGAGAGAGAAGAGAGAGAGAGAATGGCATCTAGCTTATGTGGGCTTGCCAAGGCCTCTCCAGCCCCTATCTATCTATTTTAAAATACTTTGCTGAAGAGGCAGATTCCAGAGAATGGGCACCAGGCCCTTGTGCATCTAGCTTGCAAACAATGTTGACAGGTTCTCCAGGGCATCAAATATGGGTCTTTTTGTTTTTTTGCAGGCAAGTGCCTTAAACATTAAGCCATTTCTCCAGCCCCTATCTATTTAAAAATACTTATTTATTTATTGGAGACAGAGAGAGAGAGAGAGAGAGGGAATGAATGTGTGTGCCAGGGTACCTAGCCACTGCAAATGAACTCCAGATTCATGTGCCACTTTATGTATCTGGCTTTACATGGGAACTGGGGATCAAACTCCTGTCCTTAGATTTTTGCAGACAAGCACTGAGAGCCTTTTTTTTATTTAGAGGGAATGGTCTCCTGTAGCTGAGGCTGCCCTCAAACTATGTACCCTTGAACTGATCCACCTTCCTGACTCTATTTCCCAAGTGCTGAGATGATACATTTGCATGACTGTGCCAGACTACTTTTTCTTTTCTTCTTCTTTTTTTAAAAGCATGGTCTCACAGGTATGCCTACTACAATTGGTGTCTTTACTCAATGTTTTACATTGTAAAGTAAATTTTGTGTTCCTTCCAATATAAACATAACATCTTTCTTTTTTACAAAGGTGACACTTACACTATTAGTACAAGAGTATGGGTTGGAAAAACCCCTGGTGTCTTAACATGAATCAAGACAACAGGACCTAAATTATCATTAGTTATTGTATTCTCTCTAACCGTGCAATGTGTGCGGTGTATGTGTGACACACAGTCTCACTCTATATCCCAGTATAGCTTGACCTCACCTTATAATCCAAGCTGGCTTCAGACTTAGCAATTCTCTAAGGTCTCCTGAGTGGTGTTACAGACATGAGACACCGCACCTACCAACAGCTCTTTATGCAACCCAGGTTCAGGTTCAGGTTCAGGTGAGTGCTATTACTACAACAGTGAGAATTCTTACTTTTCTTAAGTCTATTTTTCCCAGGTTCTACTTGAAAAAAAAAAGCCCTTTATAGTTTACTAAAATATTTTTTTTCCATCTTGCATAGGGCTGAGATTTAAGCCGATTAAGTTTTTATTTCATGAAATGACACTTTTACTTAAAGAAATAACTGGCATTATGAATTATGGTTATTCAAACATAGATATATGGCAGACATGACCTTGAAAATGAATAAGACACATTCTCATGCACCCCAAAAAACAGAGGACCATGATATGGCAAGGTAGAGGAGAGCACCCTCACTGTCACCTCAATGCTCTAATACAACAAGTGCTGACTTGGTGAAGGAGAAAAGCTTGGGCTCCCTTACCATACCACCTGGTCTGTGAACTTGGCTGAACCTCTCTCAAGCTCTGCTCAGGATTAAGGCAAGTAGGTAGGGAGCATCAGAGGCCTCCTTTCTACCCTCTCCACCTCCAAAGTCTCTAGCAACCTCTCTAGCCCACACATTCTGAACAAACATGCATAGCTGGCCCCAGCAAGAAAATCTATGAGACAAGATGGAGAAGACAGCAAGAGTAGCGAAAGGGAGCCAGGGTGGTTCTGCTCCTCAGCCCCAAAGCTATCTCAGGGTACTGGCACTGGACCTGTGGGAGCCTTGATTTTAGGACTGGGGCATGGCTCAGTGGTTCCAGGTACCATGTACTATTCCCAATCATCACCTCAGAGCTGAGACATGCTATGGTCTGCCTTTTTGTTGTCTGTTGTAGTCAATTCTCAAGACTTCATGTCAAGCACCCTGTGTTGTTATCCAGAAAGCTCCTGGCCCTGGAGGCCCCATGATATCAGTGCAGGCTGGGAATCAGACCTACAGACTGGAGCCCTTCATGGAGCTAGAGCCCTCCTGGCCTCTTCTCAGCACTGACCACGGAAAGACATGAGCCTGTGCACCCACAGGGACCTGTCCGGGCAATGATCATGAATGAACCTACACAGGATGGCCTCAGGGCTCACTAACCACAAGTCCTCAGAAGTGGTACATCACAAGAAACCAGCAGTAGTTGCAATAAGCAGGGAGTGGAGAGGGACAAGGAAGTGGGGCACTGGGCCAGATAGTATGAGTCACTATTCTAAGGCAGGATGGCCTAGTGACATCTCTGCCCACCCGGGCAGTGTTCTACAGACAAGGGCAGTTTGTGGGGAGCTGTGTGGTACCAAGGACTTTGAAAGTCTAGAGCCTTGTCCCAAACACCTCAGCAAGGGAACTTTCTAGAGCTTTAGCCTACACACAGAATAAGAGTACCACTGGCCAGAGTCTGTGCAGGAAGAGGACCCTTATGTGAGAAGGGAGGGACAGGGCATGCTGCTCTAAACACCCTCATGAACCACATCGATGTTGGTTACTGGACCCCTGTTCTCAGAGCCCTCAATGCTTACCTGAATGGGTGGACACTGAGGTCACCTTCAGTTTGTGTCATGCTCATGTTATGCTGCCAAAAGTGCACATATGTGATGAAAGCAGCAGCCAGAGCAAATCCTACCAATTATTTTAAGAGACTTGAAAGTTGGGCATGATGTATGTCTGTGATCCCAGTACTGGGGTGGGTGAAGAAGGATTGCAGCAAATAGTTCGAGGCTACCTGGCGACAGAATGAAACTCTGTCCCACACTACGAAAGAAGAACCTTGAAGGTTGCTGGGCATGGTGGCACACACCTTTAATCCCAGCACACAGGAGGCAGAGATAGGAGGATTGATGTGAGTTCAAGGCTGGCCTGAGACTACATAATGAAATCTAGGTCAGCCTGGGCTAGAGAAAGATTGCACCTTGAAAAACCAAAAGAGAGCTTTATAAACATGCCAAGGGACAACTCTGCAGATATTACAGGCCACCTATGCCTCCCTCTCCAGCCATTCAGTGTATGACAAAGCAGGCCTCTCCCTGGGCTTGGACTTGCATGCCCCATTACAAGAGAGGGGGAACTTTTACACATGAAACCGCCATTCTGTTTAGGATCCAGATAGGAGAGCCAAGCAGCTTACATGTCAGATAGCAGGAGAAGGGTGGGTGGTACCTACCGTGTATACTCAGATCCCACCACACGGGCATATTCAGCTCCCACGCCAAGGAGGTCACAGGCTGATACTAGATCTTTCTCAAGTGTGTGTAGTTGCTAGAAGGAGAAAGAGTGATGACAGTGGTTGCCAAAGGCACCTACCCTGCGGAACAACAGTAAGGGAGCCAACCCTTCTACTCTTGTCTCGGACGCTTCAAATCCAGAAGCCTAGAGAGCCAAAAGGGAGGCCTAAACCCAGCTGGACTCTCTCAGAGCCTCTGTGGAAAGCTTTAACTTCTCCCACACACATCACACCACCAATGCTGAGCTGAGAGGTCACTGGCCTTCTTCTCATCTGCCAGTAGGCACAAGATTGTGGGAATATGACAAACAACTCATGGGGAAAAGGCTATGAGAGCTATAGTCTATGAACTATGTGGGTAATACCATGGGAGGGGGACATGACAAGCAGCTGGTGTCAAGGACAGGACAATGGACAAGGAGAGGATGCCTGGGTGTGTCACTGTGAGAGAGATACAGGCAGGATCCAGGAAATAAGAGGTGGCCCTTCACCACAGCCAGCAGGGTCTAGCATGAGAGAAACCTGGGTGTCCTGAACTCTGCTGACATAAACTTGAGGCATGTGTCCCCAGGTCTGGGTCTGGTACTTACAGCAAGCTGGAAGAGCAGGCGACAGTGCCAGTATGGGGTCTGCTGTGAGATCTGGATGGCCTTCCGAAGCAGCGGCTTTGCGGCATCTACAGAATTCTGAAGAGAAAGTTTCATGTTCAAGGAGGAAAAAACAAGCTGCAAACTGGTTGCTGAGCCAGAATGTCACTCCTGCTCACTAAAAAAATTTTTTGTTAAATTTATTTATTTATTTATTTATTTATTCATTCATTTATTTGAGAGGCAGCAAAAGAGGCAAGGGGGAGAATGGGTGTGCCAGGGCCTCTAGCCACTGCAAGTGAACTCCAGATACATGCACCAGCCACCTTGTGCATGTAGCTTTATGGTCCATCAAATGGTCCTTAGACTTTGCAGGCAAGCATTTGAACCACTGAGCCAGCTCCAGTCTCAAGAATTTTTTATTTATTTTTATTTTTTTTTTTGGTTTTTCGAGGTAGGGTCTCATTCTGGCCCAGGCTGACCTGGAATTAACAATGTAGTCTCAGGATGGCCTTGAACTCACGGCGATCCTCCTATCTCTGCCTCCTGAGTGCTGGGATTAAAGGCGTGTGCCACCACACCCGACAAGAATTTTTTTATTTTTGGAATGCCAATTTACTTTATTAGGAGAGAGAGAGAGAAAAAAACTATTTTATTGTACTTTCTGGCTGGGAAATTTTAGGACATTTTCAAAAAATAGCTTCTTGCTGGGCATGGTTGCTCATGCACTCACGAGCCTAAGGCAGGAGGTCTGCCCATGAGATTAAGGCTAATCTGTGCTACAATGTGAGAAACAAAATAAAATAGCTTCTCATGCAACCAGACATGATAGTATATACATTCTCAGAACTCAGGAGGCTAAGGCAGGAAGACTGTGACTTCGAAGCCAGTTCAGGCTACAGAAGTAAGTTTCCAGGCCAGCCTGGGCTTACAGAGACACTGGTTCTAAAAACAAAGGCTAGGGAGATGGAGCAATGGTTTAAGGTGCTTGCTTACAAAGCCTGCTGGTCTGGTTTCAATTCCCCAGTAAATACAAAAAGCCAGATGCACAAAAAGGCAGATGTGTCTAGAGTTTCTTTGCAGTTACAAGAAGCTCTGATGTGCCCATTCTTTCTCTCAAGTAAATAAACAGATATAGTTCAAAAAAACAAACACATGCTTTAATCCCAGTACTTGGGCAGAGGTAGGTGGATCACTGTAAGTTTGAGGCTACCCTGAAACTACAGAGTGAATTCCAGGTTAGCCTGGGCTAGAGAGTGAGACCTTACCTCAAAAAACCAACTAAACACACAGGGGCTAGAGAGATTGCTTAGTGGTTAAGGTGCCTGCCTACAAAGCCAAAGGACCAGGTTCAATTCCCCAGGACCCACGTAAACCAGAGGCACAAGGTGGCACACGTATCTGGAATTCGTTTGCAATGGCTGGAGGCCCTGGCATGCCCATTCTCTCTGTCTGCCTCTTTCTCTCTCTCTCAAATAAGTAAAAAAATAAATAAAAATACAAAAGCCTAGGCTGGGTGTGGTGGTGCAGCATTTGGGAGGCAAAGGTAGGAGGATCACCATGAGTTCGTGGCCAACCTGACACTACATAGTGAATTCCAGGTCAGCCGGGGCTAGAGTGAAACCCTACCCTAGAAAACCAAAACAAAAACAAAACAAAACAAAAAATTACCTAGACAAAAAGCATACAAAAAATTTCCTAAGCCAGGCATGATGGTGCACACCTTTAATCCCAGCACTAGGGAGGCAGAGGTAGGAGGATCTCTGTGAGTTCAAGGCCACCCTGAGAATACATAGTGAATTCCAGGTCAGCCTGGGCTCGAGCAAGACTTGTCCTCAAAAACAAAAACAAAAACAAAAACAAAAACAAAACAAGGGAGCTGGAGAGATAGCTTAGTGGTTAAAGCACCTGCTTGCTAAGCTTAAGAATGCCCAGTCGATTCTCCAGGTCCCACATTTAGCCAGACGCAAAGTGGGGCAAAGGCGCAATGCTGCACTTGGCCACAAGGGGGCACACGGGTCTAGAGTTCCTTCACAGCGACTGAGAGGCCTCTGGCATGCCCATTCTCTCTCTCTCTCTCTTTTGACTCTCTCCAGAAAAAACAAAAAAAAAACAAAAACAAACAAACAAACAAACAAAAAAACAAGGTCTGGAGAGATGGCTTAGTGGTTAAGGCACCCACCTGCCAAGTCTAAGAATGCCCATTTGATTCTCCAGGTCCCATGTTTAACCAGAAGCAAAAAGTGATGCAAGGGAGCAATGCCACACTTGCCCACAATGGGGTGCACAGGTCTGGAGTTCATTCACAGTGGCTGAAAGGCTGCTGGGGGCCCTCTCTCTCTCTCTCCCTAAAAAAAAAAAAAAAAAAAAAAATCATGGAACTCCCTCATTCAACTGAACTGAAATTCATTTTAGTTGAAATCCTATATTCAAATGAGATGCCAGCTCCTGGCTCAGATAGGTACAAGGTACACATGGCCTGGCACAGGTCACTCAGTCTCCATATGGAGTAAAAGGCAATTGTCAGCTGTTGCTAAAATCAGGAACCAGATGCTTGCTTGTCTTCCTCCCCTTTTTTTTTTTTTTTTTCTTTTCTTTCTCTTTGAGGGAGGTAGGGTCTCACTTTAGCCCAGGTTGACCTGGAACTCATTCTGCAGCCCAGGCTGGTCTTGAATTCACAGAAATCCTCCTACCTCAGCCTCCTAAGTGCTGGTATTAAAGGCACAAACTACCACACCATGAGGCTTTTGTTTTGTTTTCTGAGGTAGGGGCTCACTCTAGTCTAGGCTGACCTGGAGAGACTTATTTTTTGAGAAAAAGTCTCATGTAGCTTAGGTTGGCCTTGAGGATGACCTTGAACTCCTGGTTGAGATAGGGTCTTGCTGTGTAGTATAGTATCATCTTTAACTGTGGTCTTCCTACTCAGCCTGTCTCCTGAGTGCTGGGATTATAAATGTAATCCACTGTGCCTAGTCAACTACCTGTGTTTGAGGTGAGACAAGGCTGTTTTCCTGAGCGTCTTCAGCAGAAAAGGATTCTGCTAGCCTTACTGGCATGTGCTTACTCACCAAAGCAGTGGTAAACTCTGGTGAAAGGCGTGGGAAAATACAATCAGCCTCAGTGGTTGAGGTGCTTGCCTGCAAAGCCAAAGGACCCAGGCTTGATTCCCCAGGACCCACGTAAGCTAGATGCACAAGGTGGCACAAGCATATGGAGTTTGGTTGTAGCAGCTGGAGGCACACCCATTCTCTCTGTGTGTCTCTCTCTCACTCAAATAAATTTAAAAAAAAATTAAAATTAAAGCCGGGCATAGTGACCCATGCCTTTAAACCCAGCATTTGGGAGGTAGGAGGATCGCCATGAGTTCAAGGCCACCCTGAGACTACATAGTGGATTGCAGGTCAGCCTGGGCTAGAGTGAGACCCTACCTGGAAAAAACCAAAAAAATAAATTAATTAAATTAAAAAAAAATAGCCAACTGTCTGTATCCTGGGGTTTTGCATCCACAGATTCAATGAAACACAGATCAAAGAGATGGCTTAGCAGTTAAGGCACATGCCTATGAAGCCTAAGGACCCAGGTTCGATTCTCCAGGTCCCACGTAAACCAGATATACATGGTGGCACAGGCATCTGGAGTTTGCAGTAGCTAGAGGCCTTGGCAGGCCCATTCTCTCCCCCCTCCCTCCCTCTCTGTATCTGAAATATATATTTGAGAGAAAAAGCCAGGCGTGATGGTGCACACCTTTAATCCCATCACTTGGGAGGCAGAGGTAGGAGGGATCCCTGTGAGTTCAAGGCCACCCTAAGACTACTGAATGAATTCCAGGTCAGCCTGGGCTAGAGTGAAACCCTACCTCTAAAAACAAAAACAAAATTGAAAGCTGGATGTACACCTTTAGTTCCCCCCACTGCTGTAAATGTACTCCAGATGCATGCACCACTTTGTGCATCTTGCCTATGAGGGTCCTGGGGAATCAAACCCAGGCTGGCAGGCTTTGTAAGCAAGCACTTTTGTTTTTTGGTTTTTTCAAGGTAGGGTCTCACTCTGGCCCAGGCTGACCTGGAATTAACTATGTATTCTCAAGGTGGCCTTTGTATAGAACTTGGGCATAACTTCCCTTACATTTGATTCTGGTTTTGTTTTTCAAGGTAGGGTCTCAGGGTGGCCTCGAACTCAACTGCAATTCTCCTACCTCTGCCTCCCAAATGATGGGATTAAAGACATGCACCACCATACCTGGCTTGCAAGCAAGCACGCACTTTTAACCGCTGCATTGAATACCCAGCCGTGAAAAAGAAAAATTAAAAAACAAACAAAAAAAACCACAATAAAAAAAAAATCAAGAGCTGGCCATGGTAGCGCATGCCTTTAACCCCAGCACTTGGGAGGCAGAGGTAGGAGAATTGCAGTTGAGTTCGAGGCCACCCTGAGACTACATAGTGAGACCCTACCTTGAAAAACAAAACAAAACCAGAATCAAATGTAAGGGAAGTTATGCCCAAGTTCTATACAAAGACTACTACTTCATAGAAGGGTGTTGAGCACCCAATAGCTTTGACATTTTTGGAGTTATGGAATAAATCCCCCAGGTCTCTGAGGCTCTCTGTAATGTAAACACAGCCGGCTGGATGGATGCTAGCTTTGTGACCTTCTTTGGAAGTATGGCATGGGTGTGTTCTTACCTCCTGACAGTACAGTTCAGACAGCAGACTGGCAGCTTCAAATTTCACATCTTCAAACTGTGGGATCTGGTAGTATGAGTTAAGGAAGTGTAGACACTGCAGAAAGGTCACTTTAACAGGGCTGCAGCTCCAGATTCCCACTGCAGCAGTGTACCTGATGGTCTGTTTCCCATATACCCCAGTGACCCAGAGTCTTGCAGGACTGACACAGGACACAAAGGGAGCCTGCCACCAGGACTCTAGGGCAAAGAGTGCCAGGGGGTGGTGGTCAGAACAGGATCCAAAATTCTAACATACACTTTTCACTGAAAAGGAATATTGCTGGGCTGGAAAGATGGCTTAATGGTTAAAGTGCTTGCCTGAAAAGCCAAAGGACTTCACTTCAATTCCCCAGGACCCATGTAAGCCAGATGCACAAGGTGTCACAAGTACCTGGAATTCGTTTGCAGTGGCTGGAAGCCCTGGAGTGCCCATTCTCTTCCCCTCTCTTTCTCTCACTCTGTCTCTTTCCTTCTCTCAAACAAATAACAAATAAAATATGAGGAAATAAAGAAAATGAAAAAAAACATAAAAAGGAGAAAAATAAAAAAAAGTTTTTTTTTTTTTTTTAAAAAAGGGAACATTAGCCAGGCGTGGTGGCACATGCTTTTAATCCCAGCACTTGGGAGGCAGAGGTAGGAGGATTGCCATGAGTTCGAGGTCACCCTGAGACTACATAGTGAATTCCAGGTCAGCCTGGGCTAAAGTGAGACCCTACCTTGAAAAACAAAAAACAAACAAACAAAAATCCCCCCCCCCAAAAGGGGGAACATTTCTTCAAGAGTACACTATAGGACTGGGGTGCTTTTCAGTGAAAGAACTTTTGCCTAATATACCCCAGGCCCTGAGCTCCATTTTCAGCCTTCTCAAGGGAGTGGAAGGCATCCATAAGAAAAAGGATACTTGCTGTGATATGAACCACTGCAAGAGAAAGAGAGAGGATTAATTGGGAAGCAAATGTCTGGTGCCTGGCTAACTGGCTCACAATGGAGTTGGCACAGCTTGTCCATTGCCCAGGACAGTTGAGATTTGAGGCAATGGGAAGGTGGCTTGTTTTTCTTGCAATCTAGCCATGGCAATTCAAGCTACAGAGCACTTGGTAGAAGCCTAGGGAAGAAGGGACATCGTTTTGAAATCACAGGAAGAATGGGAGCTCAGAAGCCACCTTTTCCACCCTAGCAGGAAGGAAGTTCAGAGATGATATGGGCCCAATGATGCCTCTGAGGTCATACTGTAGCCTGGCAGGACATTCAGCAGAGCATTGCTCAAGGAACCAGTGACAATTGGAGGATGAGACATGGGCTACAAGTCCTTCTTGAAGAAGTGACATTAGAAAGATGTTTGATGGCTAGGGAGACGGCTCAGTGGATAAAGTGCTTGCCTTGCAAGCATGAATATTGGAGTTCATATCCCCAGCACTCATGTAAATGGTAATACCTGTAATCCTAGGGCTCCAGAAGCAGAGATGGGACCCTTGTACAAGCTGACAAGGTAGCCTAGCCAAATAGGTGAGCTCTGGGTTCAATCATGTGAGAGACCCTGCTTCAGTAATAAGGTAGAGAGTGAAAAAGAAGATATGTGCTGTGGGACTGGAGAGATAGCTTAGTGGTTAAGTGCTTGCCTGTAAAGCCTAAGGACCCTAGTTCGAGGCTGGATTCCTCAGGATCCACATAAGCCAGATGCACAAGGTGGCGCATGCATCTGGAATTTGTTTGCAGTTGGTGGACGCCCTGGTGAGCCCATTCTTTCTCTCTCTCTGATGCTCTCAAATAAATAAAAATACAATAAACAAAAAAATATATAAAAAAGAAGATATGTGCCAAGTGTGGTGGTGCACACCTTTAATCCCAGCATTCGGGAGGCGAGGTAGAAGGATTGCCATGAGTTCGAGGGCCCCCTGAGATTACATAGTGAATTCCAGGTCAGCCTGAGCTAGAGTGATACCCTACCTCAAAACACAACAACAACAAAAGAACATCAACTTCTGGCCTCTACACTCACACACAGGTGCTCCTATACACATATGAATACGCATGCATGCATGTACAACACCCCCCCACAAACACAAGGGAGTAAGGTTAGTCTCTTGGAGGAGAGTCCAAGAAGGGCCAATGTGGACAGCAGCTGGATGATGCTGAGGATGTGCCCCAAGAATGAGATTCAACAGCAGGCTCCATCTCAAGCACCACCAGCACCCCAAAGCTGTATTGTGTTAATAGGGTCCTGGCTGGTGTGCCACACTGTAGTCTTTTGGATCCCTCAGTGACCCAAGCACATTGCCTAGCATCATCCTACCACCCCATGACTCTCACAAAAATTTACAGAACAATACCCAACAAGCACCCTAGCAGGGAGCTAGTGGTGCTGGGTCTTGATGGGTGACAGCAGGAACAGGGAAGGGCAGGAATGGGGTGTTTTAGGCAGAGAACAACTGGTGAGAAAGGCCCAAGGCCAGGGAGCTAGAGTTTCAAGAGCCATCCGTTTACAAGTCTGTGGTGACTATGGGTCTCCACTGGCTATAGAGCCTGACTCGGAGGGGGGTGTCACAGTGCCTGACCAGATCTCAGTTTCATTTCATTTCTTTCTTTTCTTTTCTTTTTTGAGGTAGGGTCTCATTCTAGCTCAGGCTGACCTGGAATTCACTATGTAGTCTCAGGCTGGTCTTGAACTCACAGTTATCCTCCTACCTCTGCCTCCCAAGTGCTGGGATTAAAGGCGTGCGCCACCACACCCGGCTTCTTTTTCTCTTTTGAGGCAGGGTCTCAAATGAGTTGGAACTCACTCTGTAGCCTAGGCTGGCCATGAACTAATGACAATTCTTCTGTCTCAGTTTCCTGAGTGCTTGGATTACAGGAATGAGCCACTGCACCCATCCCAGGTCACAATTTTAAGTGTGGGCATGGTTGGGACATGCCTATCACCCTAGCTTTTAGGAAGTAGAGGTAGGAGAATCAGTTGAAAGACAGTTTGGGCTACATAAAATGCTGTGACAGGGGCTGGAGAGATGTCTTAGCAATTGCAATTGCCTGCGAAGCCTAAGGACCCAGGTTTGATTCCCCAGTACCCACGTAAACAAGATGCACAAGGTGGCACATGCTGTCTAGAGTTCATTTGCGGTGGCTGGAGGCCCTGGCACACCCATTTGCTCTCTATCTGCCTTTTCTCCTCCCTCCCTCCCAAATAAATATACTTTAAAAATGCTATATCAAACAGAACAAAACAAACCAAAACAAAAATTTGTCCTTGCTGAGACTAGAGTCACATCCTGACATGGCCCTTATCCTGGTGTGCTAGAGTTCTCAGAGATGATCTGCTGGTCTTGATTCACTGATAGGGGTAGTCAGTGCCCCTGTTAGTGCCCAGATCAGAAACATGTCCCACCCCCCCAAAAAAATTATCCTTGGGCTAGAGAGATGGCTTAGCGGTTAAGGCACATGCCTGCAAAGCGTAAGGACCCTGGTTCAATTCACCAGGTCCCACATAAGCCAGATGCACAAGGGGGTGCATGTGTCTGGAGTTCCTTTGCAGTGGCTAGAGGCCCTGGTGTACCCATTCTCACTTTCCCTCTTTCTCTTTCCCCTTCTCTGTCTCTAGTAAATAAAAAACTAAAATCTTTTAAAAAATTATCCTTTTCTCCCCCATCTGCCTGTCTCTCTCTCACTCTCTTTCTCAAAATAAATAAATAAAAGATTTTTAAAAATTGTCCTGGAAACATCAAAGAAGTGTGCAAAGGGTAGTGTAAAATTTAGAGAGGCCTGAAGCACCTTGGATGTCTCTGGAACCAAGGTGAATGACAGCTGGGGAAGTCAGAATAAAAATGGGGTTGGCGAGAGCCTTGGAGTTGTCTGAGACCAGTGCCCAGAAAGACACAAGTCGACCAAAAGGGGGTGCTGTGGGAGAACAAAAGGGAGACAATTGGAGGCAATTTTCACTGATGCTGTCTGTTAAGAATTTTCACTGATGCTGTCTGTTAAGAAGGTAGGCTGAGCCGGGCATAGTGGTGCACACCTTTAATCCCAGCACTCAGGAGGCAGAGTTAGGAGGATTGCCTTGAGTTCAAGGCCACCCCGAGACTACATAGTGAATTCCAGGTCAGCCTGAGCTAGAGTGAGACCCTACCTCGAAAAACCAAAAACAAAAAAAAAAAAAAAAGAAGGTAGGCTGAGTAGCTGCCTCGTCCTGTCCCGTTCCTAGGCCTCCTCACAGCACCATCAGTTTCCCTAGGTCCTGACTCTGTGGTTCCTCTCAAATGCACACTGCCTGGGGAGAGCCCCTGTCCATTTCTACCAAGTCCCAGCAGCACAGCCCATGCAAGTGTCCTTTGAGCAATGGCTTCTGTCCCTTCCCCTTTGGGACTTAGAGTTACCATCTATCTGTTCAGCTGGCTGGATCATACCCACATGAGGGCCAAGGCAGAGAATCACCATCTCTCCCAAGGAGGGAGAGGCCAATGAAAAGAAAGCCATGTGCCCAGAGGTTCAACTAGAACCTTCCCTTCCAGAGGCCTGGTACACAATCATCAATGGGCGTCAAACTGGCGGCCAAAGGAGCAGGATGATTTCTTCAAGAAGTGAGATGTGCTGGGCATGGTGAAGCACGCCTTTAATCCCAGCACTTGGGAGGCAGAGATAGGAGGATGGTTGTGAGTCCGAGGCCACCCTGAGACTACATAGTGAGTTCCAGGTAAGCCTAGGCTAGAGAGAGGCCCTACCTCGGAAAATTAATAATAATAATAATAATAATAATAATAATAATAATAAAAGAAGTGAAAGCCGGGCGTGGTGGTGCACGCCTTTAATCCCAGCACTCGGGAGGCAGAGGTAGGAGGATCGCCGAGAGTTCAAGGCCACCCTAAGACTACATAGTTAATTCCAGGTCAGCCTGAGACCCTACCTCGCAAAACCAAAAAAAAAAAAAAAAAAAAAAAAAAGAAGTGAGATGTGAAGCCGGGCGTGGTGGTGCATGCCTTTAATTCCAGCACTGGGGAGGCAGAGGTAGGAGGATCACTGACAGTTTGAGGCCACCCTGAGACTACACAGTGAATTCCAGGTCAGTTTGGGCTAGAGTGAAACCTTACCTTGAAAAACAACAACAAAAATAAACAAATAAATAAATAAGTAAAAGAAGGGAGGCATGCTCTTTTTTGTTTATCTTTGCTTTGTGAGAGACAGGACATAGAGCCTAGTGCATGCTAGACAGGTGTCTGGTCATTAAACCATATGCCAGCCCAGACCATAGAGATCTGAACATGCCTTCCCAGATCTATGGATTACTATCATCCTTTCTGTGTGCACAGACACCGCCCGCCCCGAGGCATTGCTTAATGACAGGGACACATTCTGAGAAAAGCCTTGTTAGCTAGGCATGGTGGTGCATGCCTTTAATCCCAGTATTTGGGAGGCTGAGGTAGAGGATTGCTGTGAGTTCAAGGCCAGCTTGAGACTAATTCCAGGTCAGCCTGGGCTAGAGCAAGACCTTACCTCAGAAAAGAAAGAAAAAAAGAAAGAAAGAAAGAAAGAAAGAAAGAAAGAAAGAAAGAAAGAAAGAAAAAAGAAAGAAAGAAAGGAGAAAGAGAGGCCTTGTTAGGTGATTTCGTTATGGAAATATCAGAGTACACTTATAAAGCAAGACAGTTATTACTAGGTTACATAATTTTATAGGGCCACCATCATAAGAAGTTTGCCATTGACCAAGAGGCCAGCAGGCAACATGGAACTGTACATACAAACAGAGGATATTAGACAAAGTTCCATGACACAGGGGCCTCAGTTAAAGCTTTGTCTGGTATCTGCCAACAGTTTACACGTGGCAGGTGCTTGGGAAAAATCTGCCACATGAGCAACAGCTTTTTCAATTATGATAATGAACAGGTTACCCAGCATCCTCAGAAACACAGGCTGATAAGTAAAAGGCCACAGAACCAGAGGGTACACACTCAAACTCAAAGTCCTACTTCCTAAGTATCCACTACATATTGCCATGTCTTAGATGTCATTTCCTTCTTTTCCCCCCTCCCTCTTTGTTTTTTTTATTTTTATTTTATTTATTTTTTTTTTTTTGGTTTTGCGAGGTAGGGTCTCACTATGGTCCAGGCTGACCTGGAATTCACTATGTAGTCTCAGGGTGGCCTTGAATTCACGGTGATCCTCCTACCTCTGCCTCCCGAGTGCTGGGATTAAAGGCGTGCACCACCACGCCTGGCCCCTCTTTTGTTTTGTTCGAGGTAGGGTCTCACTCTAGTCCAGGCTGACCTGGAATTCACTATGTAGCCTCAGGGTGACCTCGAACTCACAGCTGGGATTAAAGATGTGTGCCACTATGCCTGGCTTCCTTTCTTTTTATTTTTTACTTATTTATTTGAGAGAGAGAGAGAGAGAGAGAGAAAGAGAGAGAGAATGGGTGAGTCAGGGCCTCCAGCTGCTGCAAAAGAACTCCAGATGTATGTGCCACTTTGTACATCTGGATCACGTGGGTCCTGGGGAATTGAACCTGAGTCCTTTGGCTTTGCAGGCAAGCACCTATCTCTCCAGCTATCTCTCCAGCTTTCCTTTCTTTTTTGTTTTATTGAGACATGGTCTTCCCCATGTAGCCCATGCTGGTCTGAAATTCCTGATCCTCCTGACTCCAAATCCCAAATGCAGAGATGACAAGTTTGCACTATGACTCCTGGCTTTCAAGACTCCTCAGTCTTTTTTTTTTTTTTTTTTTTGGTTGGGGGGAGGTGGGCAGATTTTAAGGTAGGGTCTCCCTCTAGCCCAGGCTGATGGAATTCACAGTGAACCTCTTACCTCTGCCTCCCAAGTGCTGGGATTAAAGGTGTGCACCACCATGTCCGGCTTTAAAAATCTATATATTTATTATGAGAGAAAGAGAATGGGTATGCCAAGGCCTCCAGCTACTGCAAATGAACTCCAGATGCATGCGCCACCATGTGCAACTGGCTTATGTGGGCTCTGGGGACTCGAACCTGGGTTCTTAGGCTTTGTAGGCAGGCACCTTAACCACTAAGCCATCTTTCCAGCCCAGCCCCCTTTCTTGTTTTTTAAAAATATCTTTATTTGTAAGCAGGCACAGTAGGGAGGGAGAGAGAGAGAAAGAAAGAGAAACTAGGGCCTCCTGCCACTGAAACTAAACTCCAGATGCTTGTGCCACTCTGTACATCTGGCTTTATGTGGGCACTGGGAAACTGAACCCATGTTGTCAGGTCTTGCAAACAAG
The DNA here is from genome assembly GCA_036365145.1 of Orientallactaga sibirica. Lineage (NCBI taxonomy): Eukaryota > Metazoa > Chordata > Mammalia > Rodentia > Dipodidae > Orientallactaga > Orientallactaga sibirica. Next base: position 2,619,998 of record JAEOAD010002758.1, read on the forward strand.
GCCTTTAATTGCTGTGCCATCTCTCCAGGTAGCTTCTCAGTCTTTGAAAGCAAAGTAATTGGGGGAAAAAAAGCCACATCTTCTAACTCACCAAAATGAGTAGAAATAGTTACTGATTGCAACAGCACAGGATGGAAATACAGAATTAAGAAGACTCCCTCATTTCCTGTTTTGGGTACCCAGAGTTGAGGATGCCCCTCCAGCCAGCATTTGAGTGTTGACAACAATCAGGAGAGGTCTTCACCTGTGGGCTTGCAAAGACCTGATGAGATGGTACTCTGCCAAGCACCAATGCAGGGCCTGGCATGCAGAGATACAAAGAACACTATAGTAATCTGGAAGCAGTGGAGGAGGTTGGGTAGGAGGCAAGCTGGGAGAATAAGGCAGGTTTTGCTTCCTAAAGTCAGAGATGATGGATGGAGAGAGTAGAAAAAGCAAAAAGGAAACAAGAACAGAGTCTAACTTCATGGAGATGGTATACAAGAGCTCTGTACACACAGCTTCAGCCAAGTTACTACTCTAAGCCATGTTGGGCATGGACATAACCCCAGAAAAGCTAAGAGATGCTTCAGCAGACCCTTATGTGAGAGGCCTAGGATGGAGCACTATCAGGCCTCAAGTAGAGAAAGGGAAGACCTCTCTCCATTCACTCACTTGCCAGAAAAATAAAGACTCTCCTGCTATACCGTATCCATGGAGAACTAAGTCTAAAGTTGCTTGCCTGCTTTCTTTTCTTTTCTTTTCCTTTTTTCTTTTCTTTCTTCCTTCCTTCCTTTCTTTTTTTGGTTTTTCGAGGTAAGGTCTCGCTCTAGCCCAGGCTGACCTGGAACTCTGTATTCTCAGGGTGGCCTCGAACTCCTGGCGATCCTCCTACCTCTGCCTCCCGAGTGCTGGGATTAAAGGCATGTGCCACCACGCCCAGCTAAAGTTGCTTTCTAAGTGAATGAGCAAAGCCACCACTACAAAGCAGACCCAAGCCAAGCATGGTAGCATGTGCCTATGTGGGCACAGGAGGATCATTTGCACCCCAGAGTCAGAGACCAGTCTGGAAACACAGAAAGATTCTGTCTCAAAAAGCAGGCCGAAGACACATGGCTTAGCAGTTAAGACACTTGCCTGGGTCAAAGGACCCAGGTCCGATTCCTCAGGACCCATGTAAACCAGATGCGCAAGGTAGAACATGCTTGTAGAGTTTGTTTACAATGGCTGGAGGTCCTGCCATGCCCATTCTTTCTCTCTATCTGCCCCTCTCTAGTCACAAACAAACAAACAAACAAACAAACAAACAAACAAACAAATAAAAGCAGCCTGAGTCAGGAGAGGCAGCACATGCCTTTAATCCCAATACTCAGGAGGATGAGGTAGGAGGAGAATTGCCATGGGCTCAAGGCCAGCCTGGAGTTACAGAGTGAGTTCCAGGTCAGCCTGAGCTGGAATGAGACCCTGCCTCGACACCCCCACAAGTAAAAGCAGCCCCATTCCAAAGGCAGAGAAAGTGAACCCATCATCATGATACCAATGACCAGATCAACAAACGACTGGGTGGATATAAAATAACAATTCATTTGTATCCCTGAGTTTCTAAGTGTGGAAAAATCATAATAACGATAATGTATTTTGCAGGCCCAGAGATAAAAGATAAAAAGGACTATGGTGCACTGGGCATGGTGTTGCATGCCTTTACTGTCAGTAGGCTGAGATAAGATTGCTGTGAATTTGAGGCCAGCCTGAAGCTACTGAGTTCCTGGTCAGCATGGGCTAGAGTAAGCCCTATCTTCAAAAAAAAAAAAAAACAAAACCAAAAACCTGGGGGCTAGAGAGATGGCTTAGCAGTTAAGTGCTTGCCTGTGAAGCCTAAGGACCCCAGTTCGAGGCTCAATTCCCCAGGACCCACGTAAGCCAGATGCACAAAGTGGCACATGCATCTGAAGTTTGTTTGCAGTGGCTGGAGGCCCTGGCATGCCCATTATCTATCTGCCTCTTTCTCTCTGTCACTCTCAAATAAATAAATAAAAAAAAAAAATTCTCTCTCTCTCTCAAAAAAAAAAAAAAAATACTATTGGGGCTGGAGAGATGGCTTAGTGGTTAAGGCACCTGCCTGCGAAGCCTAAGAACACCCGTTCGATTCTCCAGGTCCCACGTTTAGCCAGACACAAAAGTAATGCAAGTACACAATGTTGCACATATGCACAAGGGGGCACACGTGTCTGAAGTAAGTTCACAGTGGCTGAGAGGCCACTGGCGTGCCCATTCTCTCTCTCTCTCTCTCTCTCTCTCTGAAATTAGAAAGAAAAAAAAAAACTATTGGATCCCAAGAATAAAGGTTGGGGGAAAATTAAACAAATAAAAGGAAATTGAGGGCTAGAGAGATTGCTCAGTGGTTAAAGCCACTTGCTTGTAAACCCTGACAGCCCAGGTTCAATTCCCCAGTACCTACATAAAGCCAAATGCACAAAGTAATGCATATGTCTGGAGTTCCTTTACAGTGGCAGGAGGCCTTGATGCACCCATACTCATTCTCTGTCTGCCTCTTCCCTCTGTCTCATATAAACAAACAGAAGGCAAAGGTAGGAGGATCGCCAAGAGTTCAAGGCCACCCTGAAACTACATAGTGAATTCCAGGTCAGCTTGAGCTAGAGTGAGACCCTACCTCGAAAAACAAAAACAAAAACAAAAGGATGCCAGAAAGGTAGCTTACTGTTAAGGGCACTGTGCCTGGGGGAGCCTGAAACCACCCAATTCAAATCTCCAGAACCCATGTAAACAGTTGGGCATGGCCACATGCACCCATAATCCCAGTCCTGCAAAGGGGAGCAGAGACTGAGGAATGGCTCAGGCTCACAGAAAAACAGCAAGGTCAAAAAAATAATGGGCCGGGTATGGTGGCACACACCTTTAATCTCAGCACTCAGAGGTAGAAGGATCTCTGAGAGTTTGAGGCCACCTTAAGACTACATAGTGAATTCCAGGTCAGCCTGGGCTAGAGTGAGACCCTACCTTAAGGGAAAAAAAAAAAAAAAAAAAAAAAAAAAGAAAAAAGAAAGAAATAGGGGCTGGGAGATGGCTCAGTTGTTAAGGTGTTTACCTGCAAAGCCTAACAACCCAGGTTTGATTCGCCAGTACCCTGGTAAAGCCAGATGCACAAAGTGGCACATATATTTGAAATTTGTTTGCAGTGGCAAGAGGCCCCGGTGTCCTCTTTCTTTCTCTCCTTGCAAGTAAATTAAAAAGGGGGGGGTGCTGGAGAGAGGGCTTAGGGGATAAGGTGCTTGCCTGTAAAGCCTAAGGACCCAGGTTCAATTCCCCAATACCCACATAAGCCAGATGCACAAGGTGGCGCATGCATCTGGAGTTCGTTTGCAATAGCTACAGGCTGTGGCATGCCCATTCTCTATCTGCCACACTCATTCTCTCTCTCTCATCCCTTCCTCCTTGCATATAAATAAAAATTAAAAAAAAATTTCACACATGAAGAGATGTGTAGCATGACAAAAAAATATATTTGGAAAACAAAATATGTCTGAAGGGACATAGTCTCACAAAATCTGCAGAAATGACTTTGCATGTTCTTTAGCCAAGAGATTTCTGCAGACATGACAGCTCTTACCATCACAAGCTATTTCCTTGATTTTAGAGCAGCAGAATTCACACGATACATCCCTACCAAGACCAAAGGAAGGCTTGGGGGCTGGAGAGATGCCTTACCAGTTAAGGTGTTTGCCTGCAAAGCCAATGTGTCTGAAGTTCATTTGCAGTGGCTAGAGGCCCTGGTGTGCCTATTCTCTCTCCCTGCCTCTCTCTTTCTCACTCAAATAAATAAAATGTTGAATTTTACAGTCTCTCCTTATCCAAGGGGATCTTCCCCAAGACCTCTAATGTGCCTGGAAACTAGGATAACACTGAACTTTGCATATACTGTGCTTTTCCAGAAACTAGGGTAACACTAAACTTTGTATACACTGTACTTTTCCAGATGGTGTTCTCCCCCCACCCAAGGTAAGGTATCACTCTAGCCCAGGCTGACCTGGATCTCACTCTGTACAGCCCCAGGCTGGCATCAAACTCTCCATGATTCTCCTATCTCTGCCTTCCAAGTGCTGAGATGAAAGGAGTGTGCCAATAAGCCCAGCTAAAGTGCATAAATTATAATGAGCACTCTGTTAGAAACATTTAATCCAGCACTCAGGAGGTTGGAGGAGGAGAACACTGTAAATTTAAGGCTATAGGGTGAGTTTCAGGTCAGCCAGAACTGGAGTTGAGACACTGCCACAAATAAAAAACAACAAGGTGGGCATAGTGACACATGCCTTTTATTTATTTATTTATTTATTTATTTATTTATTTATTTATTTATTTATTTATTTATTTTGGTTTTCTGAGGCAGGGTCTCACTCTGGCTCAGGCTGCCCAGAATTCACTATATAGTCTCAGGGTGGCCTTGAACTGACAGTGATCCTCCTACCTCTGCCTCCCCAGTGCTGGGATTAAAGGCATGTGCCACCACGCCTGGCTTGTGACACATGCCTTTAATCTCAGCACTTGGGAGGCACACATAGGAGGATTGCTGTGAGTTCAAGGCCACCCTGAGACTACATAGTGAATTCCAGGTCAGCTAGAGTGAGATCTTACCTCAAAAAACCAACCAAGGCTAGTGAGATGGATTAGCAGTTGAGGTGATTGTCTGAAAAGCTAAAGGACCTAGGTTCAATTCCCCAGGACCCACGTAAGCCAGATGCACAAGGTGGCACATGCATCTGGAGGCCCTGGCATGCCCATTCTCTGTCTTTCTGCTTCTCTCTCTCTCAAATAAATAAATAAATAAATAAATAAATAAATAAATAAATAAATTTTTTAAAAGCCACACACACACAAAAAGAACCTAATGGGGCTGGGAGATACTCAGTGGGTAAGGTGCTTGCCATGCTAATGTGGGGCCCGAGTTCAGATTCCTAGCACCCACAGAAATGTTGGGTAGGTGTGGTGGCCACCTGTAATCCCAGCACTGGTGAAGCTGAGACAAAGAATCCCAAGGGACAAGTTACTAGCTAGACTAGCCAAACTGGCAAATCCTGGGCTCCAGTGAGAGACCTTACCTCAGTAAATAAAGTGGAGAGTGACTAAGGAAGATACTGACAAACATATGTGTTCAAAACAAGAAAAAAATTATGATTATTTCAAAGGGAGGTGTCCTCGCTGGCCTTCTTTCTCAGCCTTCCAAGTAGCTGAGACTAGATAAGTGCCACAACAACTGGCTATAATTCTCTACTGAGGACAAACTAAAAAGTCATAGTTGTGTTTTTGGGAAAAGATGCAATTAAGAAAAAAACAACTTCTTACTACTGATCTGATGTCCTGCACAGAGCACAGTACTACACCCATGCATACATGCTTAAATGTCACTCTTACAAGCCTCAAAGACTTCCTCATTACTTCTGCCAAAAAACAACTCCACATCAACTCCATCTCTTCTTCCTGGTCCACAGTCTTCATGGGTCTTACATAACTGCCTTATCCATTGTCTCTCACTAAAACATAAGCTTCTGTGGGAGGGCCTGCTTTGGACATCACTAATCCAAAGTCCTGACAGGGCTGGGCACCTGATATAAGCTGAACAAATGTCTTATCATGGTTCAGAACCTGGTGATTATTTTTTTAAAATATTTTTTATTTTTATTTATTTGAGAAAGAGGCAGAGAGACAGACAGACAGACAGACAGACAGGCAGAGAATGGGTGTGCCAGAGCCTCCAGCCACTGCAAATGACTTCCAGATGCATGTGCTACCTTGTACATCTGGCTTATATTGGGGTCCTGGAGAATAAAACTTGGATCCTTTGGCTTTGCAGGCAAGTGCCTTAACCACTGAGTCATCTCTCCAACCTGATTATTAAGTTTTGATTTGAGCCCAGGGTTCTTGTTGTTGCTTTGTTTGAGTCAGTCTAGCGCAAGCTGGCCTTGAATTCTTTTTTTTTTTTTTTTTTTTTTTTTTTGCCTTTTCAAGGTAGGGTTTCACTATAGCACGGGCTGACCTGGAATTCACTATTGAATTCTTGATACTCCTGGTGGCACAAGCCTACAATCCCAGCACTTGGGAGGTTGAGGCATGATGCCTGCTGTGAGTTTGAGGGCAATCAGAGTTACAAAGTGAGACCCTGGCTCAAAGAACAAAACCAATGGGGAGATGGCACAGTGGTTAAAGGTGCTTGCTTGCAAAACCTGCCAGTCTGGGGTTTAACTCCCCAATACCCACATAAAAGCTAGCTGCACAAAGTGGTTTATGTGTCTGGAAATTGTTTGTATTAGCAGGAGGCCCTGGTACACTCATTCTTTCTCCCTCTCTCTTCCTCAAAAATTAAAAAAATAAATAAGGAGCTGGGTGTGGTGCTGCACACTTTTAGTCCCAATACTTGGATGGCTGAGGTAGGAGAATCACTGTGAATTTGAGGCCAGCCTGGGGCTACAAATTGATTTCCAGGTCAGCCTGGGCTAGAGTGAAAGACCCTGCTTCAAAAAATAAACCCCGAAATCTTACTTTGTGGCATATTGCTTCACATCTCTGAGTCCTTATCACCTCACTTTTTAAAGATTTTTTTAAAATTTTTATTTATTTATTAGAAACAGAGAGAGGGAAAGAGAGAGAGGGAGAGTGAAAATGGGCATGCCAGGGTCTCTAGCCACTGCAAACGAACCCCAGATGCGCCCCCCCTTGCGCATCTGACTTACATGGGACCTGTAGAATCGAACCAGGGTCCTTAGGCTTTGCAGGCATGTGCCTTAAATGCTAAGCCATCTCTCCAGTCCTCATCTTACTTTTGAAACAAGGAAGTTAGTCCAATGAGAACTAAGTTTCAAACTTTTCAGTCTATGCTTTGCTTTTGAGGTAGGGTCTCACTGTAATCTAGACTAACTCTGTAGCCAGGGCTGGCCTCAAACTCCAGATGATTCTCTTCAGTTTCCCTTCCATGTGCTGGAATTATAGGCACAAGCTGCCAAACCCAGCTCCAATTTTTCCATCTATGAAACAAAAATTTTGATCTCCTCCTGAAAGCAATTTGTTGCTGAGGGACAGCTCACCTTTACCTCATATCAAGACTTTTAGAAATCTTGGAGCTGAGCAGGCTTGGTGGTGCATGCCTTTAATCCCAGCATTTGAAAAGCAAAGGCAGGGGAATCACTTGCAAATCCTAACAGCCTGAGGTTCGATTCCCCAGTACCCGTGTAAAGCCAATTGCACAAAGTGGCATATGTGTCTGGAGGTTGTTTGCAGTGGCAAGAAGCCTGGGTGTACCCATTCTCTCCACCCACTACTGCTTGCAAAAAATGTTTAAAAGAAAGGCCAGGTGTGGTGGCGCACACCTTTAATCCAAGCACTAGGGAGGAAGAGGCAGGAGGATCACTTGAGTTCGAGGCTACCATGAGGCTACATAGTGAATTCCAGGTCAGTCTGGGCTAGAGGAAGACCCTTACCTTGAAAACAAACAAACAAAAAAAAGCAGGGGTGTGATAAGAGCACAGAGTTAAAATGAGAAAAAAAAAGTGCACAGCACAGAGTTTAAGGGTAGAATGATAGTCACCCTTCCACATTTTTTTGGAACATCAAAATGCCAGATGAGGCTGGGGAAATGGTTGAATGGGTAAAGTGCCAGAGCATGAGGACCTGAGTTTGGATCCCCAGTACCCATGTGAAAATGTTTGGTTTGGTGATACACACTTGTAATCTCAGTGCTGGGGAGGAAGAGACAGGAGGACCCTCTGGGCTCTCCGGCCAGCTAGTCTAGTTACATCAGTAAGCTCTAGGTTGTAGCAAGAGATGCTGTCTCTCAGAGAACAAGGGAAAGTCACTGAAAACCCCCTGACCTCACCTCTCACACCCACACAAATATACATGAACACATGCGCGCCCCTCCCCCAATAAAAAAGAGAAAACGACGCCACAAGACTCCTTCAAAGATAGACTAGGTCGGGCGTGGTAGGAGGAGGCAGAGGTAGGAAGACTACTGTGAGTTCAAGACCACCCAGAGACTACATAGTGAATTTCAGGCCAGCCTGAGCTAGAGTGAGACCCTGCCTCAAAAAACAAAAACAAGCAAATAAAAAGAAAAAGATGGGCCAGTAGTAGTACATCGTGGAAGGAGATCACAGCGATACCCACCTCCAACCTTGAGATTTTTTACTACCTATTTCCTATTATTACCTATTTCCTTTCCTCTCAGGATCTCAGTGCTCAACCTTAGGCTATGGGTGTCACTTTCCCACATGACTTTCGCATTACAAGTGGAGACACAAAAACTTCCAGACACTCCCCAATAGCAGAATTCCGGGCTCAAGGACAGAAAATGCCGTCCGCTCAGGTTTCCTTAAGAGACCAGACTTCAGCTTTCCAAGGGATGCCTTGAAAGTGTCGCCTGGACTTAGGTAAGAGAGCTTAGTGATGGGACTGAACCCGGACGAGCTGGAAGCTACCACACCGGAGTGTCCTCACACCAAGGGCGGAATCCTTCAGAAAACCTGACGCTGTGGGGACCCTTCTTGCTTCCAAGAGCAAACTTTCTTAGTTGCAGGTCAAGGGGTGTTGCTGAAGCCCTGTCTGCCATCAGAAGCGAAGAGAGACCTTCGGGCACCCGTAGTCCGAGCGACGCGATGAGGGTCGTGCCCCCACGAGTGACCGCCCCAACCAGCCACAACCTCGCGCCTGCTCGCTCGCGGCCCGGCCCGGCCCGGCCCGGCCGCCCGCCTCACCGCCTTCTCCAGGTGGCTGCGCGCCTGCTCGCTGTTCTTCGTGTGGTGGTAGAGCACCGAGCCGAGCTGCAGGTGCGTGCGGGCCTCGATTCGTTGAGGCGGCTTGAAGGGGAACACGGCCTGCAGGCAGTGCACGCACAGGCGGATCTTGGGCGGGCTGGACGTACGGAAGTGCTCAGCGAAGCCTAGAAGTGCCAGGTACCACGACTCGGCCGCCTCGGCCTGCGCCGCCTGCGCCGCGGCCGCCTGCGCCGCCTGGGCCGCCGCCTGAGCCGCCATCTTGGTCAGCACAACAACAAGCCGCCTCCACGGAGAGGCGGAAGCTGCGCGCAGGGCGGGGCTGAACACCTCTCGCGGGTCTCGTGAAGAGTTCCTCCCGAGGCATTCTGGGACATGTAGTTTGCACCTAGAGAAGTCTTGGCTGAGGGGAAGTGTGAGGAAAGGGCAACTCCAGTGAATCATCGAGGCTGAGAGCAGAACTTTGCTCACGGGGCTGACCCTCGCGTTCTCGTGGAGAAGATCCTTGGTAGTCGCACAAAGGCCGAGCGTGCCTGGCGACACGGACTACATCTCCCATCAGGTCAAGCGCAGTATAACAGGCCTCCGCAGGTGGCGCTGGAGCATTGTGGGATTGGATGAGTCTCAAGATGGACAACCGGGATGTTGCAGGTAACAGCCCCAGCCTTCCCTCAAGCTCTCTCCTGGGTTATGGCAGCTGCACGACTTTGCTTCGCCAGGTGGTCAGTCCTGACCCGATCCCACGGACTCCTCGCTGTAGACTTGGGCAGCCCACAGTGATAACCTCTGCACCCCGTCATCTCCTGAGATCCCCCAGACTCAGATTGTTTGCCGCCCCCGCCTAGTGTGCGGAAAGCTCCCCATTTTCCATACCCCCCCCCCCCGTTCAGCCTTGCCCCAGCTTTCCTTAAGAACTACTACCTTCAGGGCAGTACCTAGGAACTGCGGCCACCTTGGGCTCCACTACGTCCCTCGGAGTAGAGGCTACCCTCTGACTTGTGTCTTGCTTTTCGGAAAAGCTGCTTTTCCAAACTGCGCTGGGATTCCCCTGACATTCTTTCCCAGGTCCTTTGAACCCCCGCTTTCCCATAGGTTTTGCTGCCCCCTACTCTCATAGAGTGGGATGTATCCATTCACTCAGCAGATGTCAGGTACCCACTGTGTACCAGGCACTGTGCTAGGCCAGCGGGGTCCAAAACAGAGCCCTGCCTTTTCGAAAGTTGTTCTCTACAAGGGTGTCAGTGTACCAAGGACCAAATATTACCAAGGAACTAGTTCTGGCAACACGAAGGATTGGTTTTGGGTGTTTAGGGAAGGACTTTTTCCCCAAGACATTTGGAATAAGAAGATGCCTTTCTATGGGAGGGACTGAGGAAACAAGGCTTCTCCACAGAGGTTGGACAGCAAGTGAAAAGGCCCTGGGGGAGGCGGAGCATGTCCTTTTGAAAACTGTAATGGAGATGGGATGGAGAACTGTCTCTGGCAGCTTGCAAAATTTAGAATTTAAGCAGGGTATAGTGGCACATGCCTGCAATCCCAGCATTTAGGAATCAGAGGCAGGAGGTTGCTGCAAATTTAAGGCCAGCCAGGTTTACATAGCAAGACCCTGTCTTTTATTTATTTTGAAATATATTTTTATTATTACTATTATTAATTTTTAATTAATTAATTTGGTTTTTCAAGGTATATTTTATATAAATAAAATATATTTTATTTATTTGAGAGAGAAAAAGAGGCAGAGAGAGGGAAAGAAAGAATGGGCACGCCAGGGCCTCCAGCCACTGCAAACGAACTCCAGACACATGTGCCCCCTTGTGCATCTGGTTTATGTGGGTTCTGGGGAATCGAACTGGGGTCCTTAGTCTTCACAGGCAAACGCCTTAACCGCTAAGCCATTTATTCAGCCCCAAGTAAGGTTTTGCTATAGCCCAGGCTCACCTGTAATTCACTATGTAGTCTCAGGGTGACCTCTGCCTCCTGAGTGCTGGAATTAAAGGTGTGCGCCACCACACCCAGCTTACTCTTTTAAAATATTTTTATTTATTTGAGAGAGAGCAAGTGAGTATGGGCATGCCAGAACCTCTTTACACTGCAAATGAACTCCAAATGCATGTGCCACTTTGCAACTGCCTTTACATGGGCACTGTGGAGTCAAGCCCAGGACCTTATGCTTTTGTGGGCAAGCCATCTGTTTCAGACAGGATCTCACTTTATAGCCCAGACTGTCCTGAACATGGATAGAACATGGAGGCCAGGCTGGCCTGGAACTCATGGGGATTATGTGCCTCAGCCTCTTAAGTGATGGGATTATAGATGTATGTGGCCCCACCACGCCCAGCCCTCTCAAAGTTATTACTGGTTTTTCAAGGTTGGATCTTACTCTAGCCTAGGCTGACCTGAAACTCACTATGTAGTCTCAGGTTGGCCTCAAACTCTTGGCAATCCTCCTACCTCTGCCTCCCAAATGCTGGAATTAAAGGCTTGCACCATCATGCTGGGCTCAACCTTACTTTTTGAGATAGAATCTCACTGAACATGAAGCTCACTGGTTCAGCTAGACTAGCTAGCTAGTGAGCCCTAGGGATCTGTATGTCTCCACCTCTCTAGTGCTGGAATTATAGGCATGAGCTCCCATACTTGGGTTTTCCAAGAATGTTAGAGATCTGAACTCAGGTCCTCATACTTGGCTGGCAAGCAGTTGACTCACTGAGCCATCTATCCAGCTGTGGTAGTTTGAATGTATGTCTCCCGTTGACTCAGGTGTGGCTGGAGGAGGTGTCACTGGGGGTGGACCCTGGAGTCCAGTCCTAAGGTGTCACTGAGGGGTGGATCTGATTCTAGCCCAAAGGTGTGCAGAGCAGTTTGAGCTCTGGCATATTTTTGTGTGTTAGGCTTTTCAAAGTAGGGCCTTATTATAGTCCTGGCTGACCTGGAATTCACTATGTAGTCTCAAGGTGGCCTCCAACTCACTGCAATCCTCCTTACCTCTGCCTCTCAAGTGCTGGGATTAAAGGCATGCACCACCCCGCCCCTGTCTGGCAGATTTTTGTGCTTCCTGCTTTTTGGTCTTTGCAGGCTGGTCGTGATTTTCTCTTTCTGCTTGGATTTATGAATGGGAGGCAGTTTTTTCCGTAATTAATGGAACTTCCTCTGGATCTATAAGCCTGAAATAAATCCCATTACTCCCATAAACTGTGTCTGATTTAGATGCTCATCTCAGCATCATGGAACTGCCTACCACACCAGCCCTCTAATGTCCTGTCTTCTAATTGTTATTTTTGGACTGCACTATCTGTATGGTACTTCCATTACCTCTCTCACTCTTTGGTTTCTAGCAGAGCACTGCTTTTAATTTGTGCATTTTAGCTGGGCTTGGTGGCAAATGCCTTTAAAGTCAACACTCAGGAAGCTGAGGTAGGAGGATCACTATGAATTTGGTGCCAGCTTGGGCTATGGAGTGAACTCCAGGTCAGCCTAGGTTAGAGTGAGGCTCTGCTTCAAGAACAAAATAATAATAATAATTTAAAAATTGTACTTTTTTCTCCTCTCTTTCTCACTCTCCCTTTAATAGGATCTCAATAAGTAGCACAGGCTAGTCTAGAAATGGATATTCATTCTCCTGCTTTAGCAACCTGACTGCTGAGGTTATAGGTGTGCACCACCATGCCCAGCTTGCAGTTAATGTACCTTGCTATGGTCTATTGTTTCCTCTGCTAGAGATGATCCTACATAAGCCAAGTTCTCATCTCTTATTTAGCACTGAGCACAGTGCTGGTTACACAGCAGGTGTTCCACAGTGTTTGCTTAAGAAATTAACAAATGGGGCTGGAGAGATGGCTTAGTGGTTAAGGCACTTGCCTGCAAAGCCAAATAACCCGGGTTCTGTTCCCAAGGACCCATGTAAGCCAAATGTACAAGGTGGCACAGGCGCCTGGAGTTCATTTGCAGGGATAGAGGCCCTGGTGTGTACATTCTCTTTGCTTCTTGCTTTCTCTCAAATAAATAAATAAAACAAGATATTAAAAAAAGAAATTAACAAATGGGGCTGGAGAGATGGCTTAGCGGTTAAGGTGTTTGCCTGCAAAGCCAAAGGATCTCAGTTAGATTCTCCAGGACCCACGTAAGCCAGATGCACAAGGGGGTACCCGCCTCTGGAGTTCGTTTGCAGTGGCTAGAGGCTCTTGCACGCCCATTCTCTCTCTCTCTCTCTCTTTCTCTGCCTCTTTCTCTCAAATAAAAAAAGAAATAAAATATATTTTAAAAAATAAATTAACAAATGGACATATGAGTCCATCAGTGTGTTGGTTGCTTTCTGGCCTTTCACAGCTGTGGGGATGCCAGTGAAGCAGAGGTGTTTGTTTGTTTGTTTGTTTGTTTTTGATTTTTCGAGGTAGAGTTTCACTCTAGCCCAGGCTAACCTGGAATTCACTATGTAGTCTCAGGGTGGCCTCAAACTCACAGTGATCCTCCTACCTCTGTCTCCCAAGCACTGGGATTAAAGGCATGTGCCACCATGCCTGGCTTATTTGTTTATTTATTTATTTTTTCCTAGCTAGGGTCTGTAGCCCAGGCTGACCTGGAACTCTAGTTCCTGACTGGCTTTGAACTCATGGCGATCCTCCTATCTCAGCCTCCTCCAGGCTGGGATTAAAGGCATGCACCACCATGTCCAGCTAAAGGTGTGTTTTTCTTTTCTTTTTCTTTTCTTTTTTTTTTTTCTTTCTGGTTTTGCAAGGTAGGGTTTCACTCTAGTCCAGGCTGACCTGGAATTCACTATGTAGTCTCAGGATGGTCTTGAACTCATGGTGATCCTCCTACCTCTGCTTCCCAAGTGCTGGGATTAAAGGTGTGTGCCACCATGCTCGGCAACTAAAGGTATTTTGTCTTTTTAACATTTTATTTATTCCAGGCAGAGAGAAAAAAAGAATGGGCACACCAGGGCATCCAGCCACTGCAAATGAACTCCAGATGCATGTGCCATGTGCATATGGATTATGTGGGTCCTGGGGAATTGAACCTGGGTCCTTTGCCTTTGCAGGCAAGTGCCTTAACTAGTAAGCCATCTCTCCAGCCCCCTAAAGGTGAGGGTTTTTTTTTTTGTTGTTGTTGTTTTGTTTTTTCTTTTTTCTTTTTTTTTTAGAGTAGGGTCTCACTGTAGCTCAGGCTGACCTGAAATTCACTATATCATCTTAGGGTGGCCTCGAACTCATGGTGATCCTTCTACCTCTGCCTCCTGAGTGCTGGGTTTAAAGGCATGCACTATCACGCCCGGCCTAAAGGTGATTTTTGATCCACTTCTTTTCCCTCTGCAGGAAAGGCTAACCGGTGGTTTGGGGTTGCCCCACCCAAGTCTGGGAAGATGAACATGAATATTGTTCACCAGGAAGAGCTTATTGCTCAGAAGAAACGGGAGATTGAAGCAAGGATGGAGCAGAGAGCCAAGCAGAATCAGGTGGCCAGCCATCATCCCCCACACCCTGGAGAGTAAGTGTCTTTGGGGCCTAGAATTCTTAGAACTTCATTGGCAGAGGGTTTGGCTTGTGTCTTCAGTCAGTGTGGACTTGCATCTAGTCACAGCCCAAGAGTCCAGCAAGTCTCAGAGGAGACAGATGATGAGTGTACAGGAGTCCAGAGGGTGGTTTGCTAACTTGTGTATTGACTGTTCCTTAGTAAACCAAGCTGTGGTACACACCTGTCATCCTAGTATTTGGAAGGCTGAGGCACCAGGATCTCCCTGAGTCTGAGGAGACTCCTGTGGTTCATTTGGTAGTGTACTTACCTCTACATACATACATGAAGTTTTGGGTTTGATTCCCATCTCTGTATAAATCAGTCATGGTGGCATGTACCTATAATGTCAGTATTTGGGAGTCAAGGCAGGAGGATCAGAAATTCAAGGTTAGCCTTGGCTATATATTGAGCTCAAGGTCAGCCTAGGATACATGAAACTTTGTCTTAAAACAGACAAAAATTTAGACTCCTGGCCAGACACGATGGCATAATCCTAGCAGTCGGGAGGCTGAGGTTGAAGGATGGCAAATTCAAGGCCAGCCTGGGTTACATAATATAATCCTGTTTCAAAAAGAACAACAGGGCTGGGGAGATGGCTTAGCAATTAAGGCACTTGTCTGTGAAGCCTAAGGACCCAGGTTCAATTCTCTAATACCCACGTAAGCCAGATGCACATGGTGGCACATACATCTGGAGTTTGTTGGTAGTGGCTAGAGGCCCTGGTGTGCCCATTCTCTCTCTATCTGACTCTTTCTCTCTCTTACATAAGCTAAACTAAAATATTTGAAAACAAAAACAAACAAACAAAAAAAACAATAGAACCGAGCATAATGGCTCATGCCTAGCACTTGGGAGTTAGAAGCAGGATGATCAGGAGTTCAGGACCAGCCTTGACTACATAGCAAGTTCGAGGTCAGCCTGAGCTACATGAGATCCTGCCTCAAAAAAAAAAAAAAAAAAAAAAAAACCTATGCTTGCCAGGTGTGGTGGTGCACACCTTTAATCCCAGCACTCGGGAGGCAGAGGTAGGAGGATTGCTGTGAGTTCAAGGCCACCCTGAAACTACATAGTGAATTCCAGGTCAACCTGGGCTAGAGTGAGACCCTACCTTGCAAAACAAACAAACAAACAAACAAACAAACAAACAAACAAACAAAAAACCCCACAACAAAACCTATGCTTGTCTGTCCTTATGAGCCTCCCAGTCTGCTAGCAAAAGGTTGCCAGCCCCACCTCAGAACTGTCAAAGTTGTCATGAGGCACTGTGTACATAGCCACAGTGGTCACCATAGGGATACAGAGAGGCTGTGTGTTCCAGAGCCCTTAGTGGAACTGTCCAAGAAGTAGTGGGTAGAAAAGGAGAGAGCCACTGTGCCAGGCAGCCCTAGCCATCACACACCACATGGCCCATACCAGAGATGGCACAATGCAGTTAGCTGTCTATCTTGAGAAACACTGAAGGCAATAATAAGTTTAAGCAACTGTGATGTGATGAGGGAGGTGGGATCTACAGGTTGATAGTGCTGCAGGCCCCTTCTATTAATATGTGTGGGTGTTTTTTGCTAAGAGGCAGATAGAATGGTCATGTCAGGGCCTCCAGCCACTACAGACGAACTCTAGACACATGTGCTCTCTTGTGCATCTGGTTCATATGGGTGCTTAGGGAATTGAATCTGGGTCCTTAGGCTTCACAGGCAAGTGCCTTAACCACAGAGCCATCTCTCCAGCCCTATGTAGGTGTTTGAACCTTTCATGAAGCTTGTCCAGGTTCCCACCTACTGTCAGAGTTGACAGCTGCCCATGAAGATCAGGGCTTAGACCTCATTGCATATGCACCTGGCCTAGCACAAGGTCTGAAGCCTCTGAGATGTTGAGGAATCTGGGGATTGGATGTGGAGTAACTGTATGAGGGTCCCAGTCCCTGGGATTATTGGATGTCTTGTGCCAAGATGGGAAAGGCCTTCAGGATCCAGAGGATCTCCTTTAGACTCCTGGGTCACAGACCCAAGGTCAAGCCACCCAACAGGGCTTTTCATGTGGAGGTTCTGTCTTGTCATCTCATCTCATCATTTTTTTTTCCCCTCTAGGTGAGGTCTTGCTCTAGCCCAGGCTGACCTGGAACTCACTCTGTAGTCTCAGGGTGGCCTCAAACTCATGGCTGTCCTCCTACCTCAGCCTCCTAAGTGCTGGGATTACAGGTGTGCACCACAGTGACGAGCTTTTTTTTTTTTAATCGTTTATTTGAGAGAGAATGGGTACACCAGGACCTCCTGCCACTGCAGACAAACCCCATATGCATGCACCACTTTGTGCATCTGGCTTTCTGTGGGGACTAGGGAATTGAACCCAGGCTGTCAGAGCCATCTTTCTAGCCTGGTCTTTATTTTTTTTGTTGTTGCTGTTTGTTTTTGTTTTTTTATAGTAAAGGTATAAGCCAGTAATACAGCAGTTTATTGTCATTATGTGTTATTCACTGTACATTTTTTTAAAATTATTTTTTTATTGACACCTTCTATACTTACAAGAAACATGATATTTCCCTCCCCTCCCCTCCCCCATTCCACTTTAGAATACCAATCTCCATCATATCCCCTCCCTCTCTCCAATAGTCTTTCTTTTAATTTGGTGTCATCATCTTTTTCTTCTGTTTTGAGGGTCTTGCGATGGTATTGCTAGGCACTGCAAGGTCATGGATATCGAGGCCAATTTCTGTCTGGGCAGTTGCATTGTAGGAAGTCATACCCTTCCTTTGGCTCTTCCATTCTATCCACCCCCTCTTCCACAATGAGCCTTGGAGGGTGTGACAGAGGTGTTTCAGTGCTGGGTACTCCTCCATCCCTTCTTCTCAGCACTATGTTGCCTTTTGGTGATCCCAGTGGTCATCGTCATCTGAAAAGAGAAGCTTCTCTAACCAGAGGTGAGAGTAGCGTTAATATGTGAACATGAACATTAAGTGTAGTGCCCCCAGGGCAGCTTGGTGGGAATAATATATATATTTAGTCAGACAAGAGCAGGCTTTATACCCCTAAGGCTCATGACCTCCCCTGCCATAGACTTTTGCTTAGGTTTTTCAGTACCAGGTATGTATTCCCTCCCATAGAGAGGGCCTTCAGTCCAATTAGGGAGCAGTTAGTTACCCCAAGAGTAGACATGCCACTATTGCACCCGTTCAGTCCTTGGGCCTGTCTGGCCAAACTTGAATATTCAGTGTCCACTGTTTTCACTGCTGATGACTTCTGTCTCCTATACGGCTGCATGCAGTGCAGCTTTTTCCAGCTTTCAGTTGGCTGGTCTACAGGGAGAAGGTTTTCTGCTCCGCACCAGCTTGCTTTCTCAGTGGCCTTGCCTCTCAGGCAAGAGATGTCTTCAGCAATAGGGTCTTACTATCTGTTTCTCAAGGGAAACCAAGGGCTTTGGCAAAAGCCTTTAATGTTTTGGAGGCTACCTGGACCTCCTTGGCCAACAACTCACTGGAAGGTATCCCATCCTAGGCACTGAAAATTTTCTAGTAACAGTCTACAGCTTCTAGATGTGCCATTATTCAAAAAAGTAGATTTACATAAGTCTTATTCACAATATCTTGAATTTAGATTGACCCTCCCCCTGCCCTTCTTTTACGCATTCTCTTCCCATGGTCTTCTCAAGGTAGGGTCTCAGTCTAGCCCAGGCTGAACTGGAACTTACTATGTAGTCTCGGGGTGGCCTTGAACTCATAGTGATCCTCCTGCGTCTGCCTCCCAAGTGTTGGGATTAAAGACATGAGCTACCATGCCTGTTTTTTTTTGGTTTGTTTTTATTTTTTTAATATATATTTTATTCTTATTTATTTGCTTATTTATTAGACAGAAAGAAAGAGGGAGGGAGGGAGAGAGAGAGAATGGGTGCACCAGGTCCTCTAGCTGCTGCAAATGAACTCCAGATGCATGTGCCCCCTTGTGCATCTGGATTACATGGGTCCTGAGGAATCAAACTGTGGTCCTTTGGCTTTGCAGGAAAGTGCATTAACCGCTAAGCCATTTCCCCAGCCCCTGTTTTTGTTTTTATTTTTATTTTTTAGTTTTTCAAGGTAGGGTCTTGCTCTAGCCCAGGCTGACCTGGAATTCACTATGTAATGTCAGGGTGGCCTTGAATTAATGGCAATCCTCCTATCTGGTATTCTCTTTTTAAAATTTAATTTAATTTAATTATTTAGGTGATCATCCTACCTCTGCCTCCTGTGCATGTGCCACCATGCTCAGCTTGTCTATTTTTTTGTATAGATAGATGGATTGATGAATAGATAGATGAAAATAAAGAAAGAGAGAAAGGAAGAAGGGATGTACCAGGGTGTCTTGCTACTGCAAAGGAACTCCAGGTACATATACCACTTTGTGCATCTGACTATACATAGATGCTAGAGAATCGAACCTGGACCATCATGCTTTGCAGGCAAGTGCCTTTAACCACTGAGCCATCTTTTCAGCCCCTTAATTTTGTTTTTGGTTTTTCATGGTATGGTCTCACTCTAGCATAGGCTGACCTGGAACTCACTACATAGTCTCAGGCTGGCCTTGAATTCATAGCAATCCTACCTCTGCCTCCTGAGTGCTGGGATTAAAGGCACCATGCCCAGCTTAATTTTTTTTTTTTTTTTTTTTTTTGGTTTTGCGAGGTAGGGTCTCACTCTGGTCCAGGCTGACCTGGAATTAACTATGTAGTCTCAGGGTGGCCTCGAACTCTCGGCGATCCTCCTACCTCTGCCTCCCGAGTGCTGGGATTAAAGGCGTGTGCCACCACGCCCGGCCATTAATCTGTTCTTCCACTTACATATATACAATACTATCCTATTAAGTACCCCCCTCCCTCCTTTCTATTCCCTTTATATCCCCTTTCTAGCTTACTGGCTTCTGCTACTGAGTTTTTTTGTTTTTTTGTTTTTCTCACATAGAAGTCCAATCATTTGTAGCTAGGATCCACATAAGAGAGAGAACATGTGACGTTTGGCTTTCTGGACCTGGGTTATCTCACTAAGTATAATCCTTTCCAGATCCATCCATTTTCCACCAGATTTCATAACTTCATTTTTCTTTACCACTGAGTAGAACTCCATTGTATAAGTGTGCCAGATCTTCATTATCCACTCATCAAATGAGGGACATCTAGGCTGGTTCCATTTCGTAGCTATTGTGAATAGAGCAGCAATAAACATGGTTGAGCAAGTATCTCTAAGGCAGTGAAACAAATCCTTAGGATATATGCCTAGAAGTACTATAGCCTGATCCTATGGTAGATCTATATTTAGCTGTTTCAGGAACCTCCACACTGATTTCCTCAATGGCTGGACCAGATTGCATTCCCACCAACAGTGTAGAAGGGTTCCTCTTTCCCTGCATCCTTGCCAGCATTTATAGTCATTTGTTTTCATGATGGTAGCCAATCTGACAGGAGTGAGATGGACTCTCAATGTAGTTTTAATCTGCATTTCCCTGATGACTAGGGATGTAGAACATTTTCTTAGATGTTTATATGCCATCTGTATTTCTTCTTCTGAGAACTCTAGTTCCATAGCCCATTTTTTAATTGGGTTGTTTGATTTCTTATTATTTAATTTTTTGAGTTCTTTGTATATCCTAGATATTAACCCTCTGTCAGATGTATAGCTGGCAAAGATTTTCTCCCATTCTCTAGGTTGCCTCTTTGCTGTGTTCACAGTGTCCTTAACTGTACAAAAGCTTTTAATTTCATGAGGTCCCAGCGCATGATCTATGGATTTATTTCCTGGGCAATCCTCCCCATCTTTTGACTTACATTTTTTCCACCACCTCTTCCAGTATATTCCTGAACCTTGACTAGTATGGTAGAGATGTCTCAGTTAGTGCTAAGTGCTCAACTGTCACTTCTTTTTAGCACTTTGATGAATGTTGAGTCTCCCCCAGTAGGCACTGCCATCTGAAAGAGAAATTTTTCTAATCATAAGTGAGAATAGCGTTAATAAACAGGTCTAAACATAAATACTTAGAGGGTAATTTGGGGGTACATAGTATGTCCTATTAGCCAAAGAACATCAGTAGTTTTTTTTTTTTTTTGAGCAAGACAGAGATTGGCGCGCCAACAGTCTCTCAGCTGCTGTGACCGAAATCCAGATGTGTGTGCCCCCTTGTGGTCAAGTGTGGCATTGCACCCTTGCATCACTGCATCTGGCTAAACTTGGGACCTGGAGATTGGAAGCAGCGTTCTTAGGCTTAGGAGGCAGGCGCCTTAACCACTAACCCATCTCTCCAGCCCCCAGCTATAGGTTTTTGACTAGGTTTTCAGTACTAGGTGTGAATTCCTTCCTGTGGAGTAGGCCTCAAATCCAGTCAGAGCAGTTACACACCCCCTAACTGACCTGCCACTATTGCACCAGTGGGCACATCTTGCCTGGCTAGCAAGTTGTGTAGCTTGGAGGGTTAAGAGTGTTGATGGGGGGCTGAGGAGATGGCTCAGCAGTTAAAGGTGCTTTTACAAAGTCTACCCATCCTAGGTTTATTTCCTAAGTACCCACATAAAGTCATATGCCCAAAGTGTCTGGAGCTCATTTCCAGCTGCATAAAAGGCCTGGCTTGCCCATTCTCTCTCTCCTCACAAGTCAGTTTAAGAAAGAAAAAAAAAATGATGGCACACGCCTTTAATCCCAGCACTCAGGAGGCAGAGGTAGGAGGATCACCATGAGTTTGAGACCACCTTGAGACTACATAGTGAATTCTAGGTCAGCCTGGGCTATAGCGAGACCCTACCTCGAAAAACAAAACAAAAAAAAAAGACTCTTGATGACTTTTCTCTCTCAACAAACTCTATAGCACTTTCTAGAACTGTGACAGCTATCCTGCAGAAAGGGGGCTTCTAGCTCAGGTCTGCCTTGATTTCTCCCTATCCTACAATCAAAGCATGTGATGACTTCAGAAATAGAGTTTTTTTTTTTTTTTTTTTTTTTCCTTGAGGTAAGGTCTCACTTTAGCCTAGGTTTACCTGAACTCACTTTGTAGCTCTAGGATGGCCTTGAACTCACAGCGATCTTCCTACCTCTGCCTCCCAAGTGCTGGGATTAAAGGCGTGTACCACCATGCCCGGCCGTTGTTTTTTTTTTTTAATTGTTTATTTTAATTTTTATTTATATGTGTTTGCCAGAGTCTCTTGGCTGCTGCAAATAAACACTAGATACATGTGCCACTTTAAAAAAAAAAATTGTTTATTTTTATTTATTTATTTGAGAATGACAGACACAGTGAGAAAGAATGGGCGCACCAGTGCCTCCAGCCACTGCAAGCGAACTCCAAATACATACGCCACCTTGTGCATCTGGCTTACGTGGATTCTAGGGAATTGAGCTTCAAACCGGGGTTCTTAGGCTTCACAGGCAAGCACTTTAACCACTAAGTGATCTCTCCAGCCCTATCTGCCACTTTTTTTGTTGCTTGTTTGTTTTTCAAAGTAGGGTCTCACTGTAGCCCAGGCTGACCTGGAATTCACTATGTAGTCTCAGGCTGGCCTCGAATTTCCTGTGATCCTCCTACCTGTGCCTCCTGAGTGCTGGGATTAAAGGCATGCGCCACCACACCCTGCCCATGAGCCCCTTTTTATGTCTGGCTTTATGCAGGTGTTGGGGACTTGAACCAGGGCTGACAGGCTTTGCAAGTAAACACCTTGAACCACTGGCCGATCTGCCCAGCCCCCAGTAATAGGGTTTTACCATCTTGTTTTGGTGGGCACTGGCAATAGTTTGTATTGTTTTAGAGGCCTCAGGGCTGGCTGGGTCACCTTGTTCTTATCATTATTCTCTAAGCAGTACAGAGACAGCTATTTACAAGGCATCTGTAGAGTATTAGTTGTGACATGTCATTTAGAAATGAAGTCAGTGGGAAGATGTGTATAGGTTATTTTGTGTATATTTTGTGCAAATATTATGGACATTTAATATGAGTGACTTCAACATTGTGGATTTTGGTGTACATGGGAGTCCTAGAACTGTCCCCATATGTGCCAAGGTACAAGTATATTCACGTTTGTTCATTCCTCATCATTTTCACACAGCAAGTACTTTCCTATCTCTGTGCAACATGGTTGTGATTTTTGACTTTCATTGTCCTCATCTGTATCCTCTTGCTTGTGAGGCAAGCACTAACAAAAGTGGGACATGTTGTGCAGGAGGAGATCATGAGCTGTTTTGATGGGGCCATTGAGCTCTCAGGGGCTATCATCCAGAGATTGCCCAAATAATGTATTTATCTTGTTATGGTAAGTGTGTTCCCCACTGACTACACTAAAGCCTGCTCCATGCACTCAACCATTGCCTTTGGACATCTTTGGGAACCAAAATTTGGGTTTGTTTTAGTGTGAACACCAGTGTGGGTGTAAGGTAGGGATGTCCAGGCATTGGCCCTGTCTTTGGGTTCCCCACCTTTCCTCTCCAAGCTAACCCTTACTTATCTTCTGTTTTGGTTCTAGAATAGTCAACACACACAATTCCTCGTGTATTTCCAACAAGTTTGCCAATGATGGCAGCTTCTTACAGCAATTTCTGAAATTCCAGAAGGCACAAATGAGCACAGGTAAGTGCAGCTGACCCCTACCTGGGAGCCTCTGTCCCCTATATCCTTTGATACGATGAGATCAGTCTCATTTTCAACCATTGAGTGCCCTCATTCCACCCAGGAGACCCCAAAGGGACAAGCACAGATTTGCTCTCACTGCTTCTCTGCCATGCTCAGGGTGACAGGCAGTGTCAGGGCAATGGCCAAGCATGGGTTGGGCGGGGGCCAAAGGACTCCTACTAGGGTGAGGACAGAGTGTGAGAGAGGCAACTCCAAGCTTACCTACAGAGTAGGCACCAGCACCAGGCTGACCTGAGAAGCCCAAGTTGTTTCAGAGTATGACAGGCCTGGGCCTGCCATGGCTAGTGCAGGATGTACCCCACTCTTCCCTAGCTCATCCTGGATGTGATCAGGACCCCAGTGATTATGGGACATGGGTTGATTAAATGCCACTGCTAGGCAAGAGAATAAGGATCTAGCTAGTGCTCACCCAGATCCCACTACAGGCTGCTAGAGGCCTCCTCTTTTCCCTCATCCTCTGTAGACCCTATTGGTAGAGGGTCCCTGTCTGCTGTTCTGTATCCCATTCAGAATGGTTGATAGATAAATTCTCTCCATCGAGAATCTGTAGACTTGACATCTTATCATTTACACTTCTGACCTTTTTATTTCATAGTGAAAAACACCCCAAGAAGTTGAGGCGCTCTTCCCTTGCTTGCTTCCCCCCCCCTTCCGAGGTAGGGTCTCACTGTAGCTCAAGCTAACCTGGAATTCACTATGTATCTCAGGGTGGCCTCAAACTCTCCTCTAAAGGGATGCGCTACCATGCCGAGCTTCCCTTGCTCTTTTATTAAAAAAATTTTTTTAACTTTTTATTTATATATTAGATACAGGGAGAGGGAGGGAGAAAGAGAGAGAGAGAGAGAGAGAGAGTGGCAGGTAGAGAGAGAGAATGGGTGTGCCAGAGCCTCTAGCTGCTGCAAATGAACTCCAGACACATGTGCCACCTTGTGCATCTGGCTTATGTGGGACCTGGAGAATCAAACCTGGGTCCTTTGGCTTTGTAGACAGACAAGCACCTTAACCGTTAAACCATCTCTCCAGCCTTTTTTTTTTTTTTTTTTTTTTTTTTTTTTTTTTTTTTTTTTTGGGTTTTCAAGGTAGGGTCTCTCACTCTGGCCTAGGCTGACCTGGAATTAACTATGTAGTCTCAGTTTGGCCTTGAACTCACGGCAATCCTCCTACCTCTGCCTCCCAAGTGCTGGGATTAAAGGCATGTACCACCGTACCCGGCTCTTTTAAAAAAATTTTATTTATTTATTTATTTATTTGACAGAGAGAGAGAGGGAGGGAGATAATGGGCATGCCAGGGCCTCCAGCCACTGCAAACGAACTCCAGACATGTGCGCCCCCCTTGTGCATCTGGCAAATGTGGGTCCTAGGGAATCAAACCTGGGTCCTTTGGCTTTGCAAGCAAACACCTTAACTGCTAAGCCATCCCTCCAGCCCCCCTTGCTCTTTACAGCAGCCATTATTGACAGTTGCCTGCCATCCCATGGATATACTCTCTGGCAGTGTAGGGCACTGTTTGGAAGTTAGATCTCTCACCAAAGCTTCACAAAACTTTTTGTTCCATGCTTTTCTTTTTGATGCAACAGGAGTCATTTTAGATCTAGATAGTATAAAACTTTTCTCCTTGAGTTCAGCATGTAGACAGGCACGGCCCACTTTACAATGAGATATTGAGACAGCCTGTACTACAGCCCATGGGGTTCAGACCCCTCATCAAACTAGGAAGATAGTTGCACCCCAGAGCTGCTCCCCAGTGAACATCTGTTGAACTTGGCTCTGTTAGAAGCCATTAGATCCCTGGTTTCCCATCTTGCCTGTGGGTACAGCTGTAACTGTAGGTGTGTTTGTTTTTGTGGTGCTAGAGATTAAATGTAGGTTCTCCCTCTTGCTAAGCAATATCTACATACTTTTCATTTTGAGAAAATGTTTCACTTAAGTTGGCCATGCTAAGTGTGGACTCATTTTGTATGCAAAAATGGCCTTGAACTTTTAAGTTTTCTTACCCCAGTCTGGGCTCACAGACCTACTTATGTTTTGTAGTTATTTGTTTGTTTGTTTTGTTTTGCTTTTTCAAGATAGGGTCTCACTCTAGCCCAGGCTAACCTGGAATTCACTATGTAGTCTCAGGCTGGTCTCAAACTCACAAATGATCTTCTTACCTCTTCCTCCCAAGTGCTGGGATTAAAGACATGTGCCACCACGCCTGGCCTCGTGGGTTCTTTTTTGTGACAAAACTATGAGCAGAGGATGACCTTGAACTTATGATCTTCCTGCTTCCTCAGAAGTGCTAGGATGACAAGCGAGCACCACTATTCTTGGTTTATATGGGCATGAAACTCAAGGGTTCCTGCATGCTATGCAGGCACTCTACCAACTGAGCCACATTCCCAACCCCAAATGTCAGTTCTTGAAAAGGCTGTGGCTTAGAAGGGATTGGGCTCCAGGCCTTCTGGTGTGCACACCCTAGCAAATTAGGTTCAATTAGGTTCAAGGAATAGGAACCCTGTGCTTTGCTTAGCTACCTGGCCCACAGGACCACAGTAGAATCTGCCAGATGTGAGAATCCTCACTCCCAGAAACACAGTGGGAGTTCTTTATCACTGTGAGAGACTTTAAAGCTGACCTTGACCTTGTCAGGTTTCCTAAGGGACATCTGAGAATTAGTCAACCTAGGGTGAAGTTGGTCCAAAGAGAGAAGGATGAGTTTTCGAAGTCCTTTATACTTAGGGCCTCAGGCTACAGCATCCAGCTGGTCTAATCTTAGGGTCAGGTGTGAGGGTGGTTGTGGCCTGGGATGTCAAAGAGATGTCACCAGCCAAGTGCCTCCCCACTTTGTTCTCTTCTGACTAGGGAACCCTGATAAGTCATTCCCTAACCTGTGGACCCATAGCACTCTATTAGTACCCTGCAGACCTTGAGTTTATGTCTTCTTTCTTCAAACTCCAGATCCACCCCCTAGCGCCCCTCCCAGCATACCCACCGCTAATGCCGTGAAGAGACCTCTCCTGCTCAGTAAGCGAACTGGCCTGGGTCTGGGCAGCCCACTCAATCAGGTGAAGAACTATTCGCATGCCAAGCAGCTGCCTGTGGCACACCGCCCCAGTGTCTTCCAGTCCCCTGATGATGATGATGAGGAGGAGGACTATGAGCAGTGGCTGGAAATCAAAGGTAAGTCGGGGGCTCCACACCTTCCATTGATCATCTGCAGATCCCTAGGCAGGTCCACAGGCCATGGTCTGTGGTGGATCACAGGGTGCTCAAGGATTTGGGAAATAGCCTACAAGCCTTTAGGCTGAGCCAGGGTGAGGCCCCTGCAGGAGGCACCTCTTGAGCAGGGCTCTGTCCTGGGGATAGTGGAAGCTGTTGTATCCTGTCTTAGAAGCTTCCCTGGACAGGTGTGATTCAAGGAGTGGCACTTCAGTATCTCACTGGTTTTATAGACAACCCCCTTTCCTGAGCTCCTGAGGGTCTGGGGAGGTGGTGGCTGGTCTCAGGTGCAAGAGGGCCCAGAGCAGACTATAGCTGCCCTCATGAGGCCAGTCCCACCTCAGTCAGAAAGAGACTGTGAGACACCCAAGCTGAATGGAGATTTGAGTGCAGGGTTCCATTGCCCTAGCCAGGTCAGACTGAAGTGATCCTATACTCATACCATGTCAGCCACTAGATCCTTTATTCTGAATAACTGTGCCAACCTCAGTGTGTCTTAGCAGAGCAGAGGACAGCCTGGCTGTGAGTCATTCATTGGTTAGTGTGGGCTGGAGAGGGGAACTGTTGCTCTACATTGGCCCTGGAGGATCTCCAGTTTTGGCTACTTGTCCATGTGGTCTCATAAACCCACCTGCTTCTGTAAACACTGACCAACTTAGAGGTCTTGCTGGGCATGTAGGAGGAAGGTGATACTGGAGAAAGTCAGACACAGAGTATTCCTTGACTTCATAGGACTCTCCTTAGATCATATGTGTCTCTGTCTCCTAGGACTCACTTCTGTGCTTTCCAGTTGGCAGGGCCCAGGTAACAGTGAGAAAATTCCCCTGTGACTCATGAAAGTGATTTATATAGTGGTTGACAGACTCACCTCATAAACAGGCCAGCAGGAAATATAGAAGCAAGTTCCACATGGTTCAAACAGGAAAGATAACTAGCCTGTGAAAATATTCTCAGACTGGGGATGTGGCTCAGTTAGTAGATGCCTGCCTAGCATGCACCAGGCCCTGGGTTCCATCCCAGTAGTGCATAAACCAGGCATGGTAGTGCATGCCTGTCATCCCAGCACTCAGGAGGTGGAGGCAGGAGAATCAGGAGTTCAAGGTCATCTTGGGTTATATAACAAGTTCAAGGGCAGCCTGAGCTACATGAGAACCTATCTCAAATAAAAAGAAAAATGCAGAGCCAGGCATGGTGGTGCATGCCTTTAATCCCAGCACTTGGGAGGCAGAGGTGGGAGGATAACTGTGAGTTCAAGGCCACCTTGAGACTACTTAGTGAATTCCAGGTCAGCCTGGACTAGAGTGAGACCCTGCCTCAAAAAACCAAAAGAACAGCACTTGGGAGGCAGAGGTAGGAGGATTGCCGTGAGTTCGAGGCCACCCTGAGACTACATAGTTAATTCCAGGTCAGCCTGGGCCAGAGTGAGACCCTACCTCGAAAAACCAAAAAAAAAAAAAAAAAAAAAAAAAAGAAAGAAAGAAAGAAAGAAAGAAAGAAAACCTAAAAAATAATTTTAAAAATTAAAAAAAAGAAGGAACGAAAAATTCCAGGCATGGTGGCTCACACCTGTAATCTCAGCACTCAGGAGGCAGAGATAGGAGGATTGCTGTGAGTTTGAGGCCAGCCTGAGAATACATACTGAATTTCAGGACAATCTGGGCTAGTAGAGCAAGACCCTACCTCAAAAAAAAAAAAAAAAAAAAATTCTCATAACCCTGAGATAGCAATTGAGCTTATGGCATTGGGGTTGTCTAAGTGGTGGTCTTCTGGCACGCTTTCTCACTAACAGAAACCAGAGTTTCTTCAAGAAAATGGATGGGTCCGGACTTAAGGTGTGTGAGGAAATTCTGTAATACCTTGACCCTATAGATGGCAAAGGGAGTCATGGAGACTCCTGAAGTCATGTTCAAAGCTTCCAGAAACCAAAACCCACATAAAAATGCCAAGTGTGTTGATGTACACCTATAATCTCAGCACCAAGGAGATGGAAACAGGAGAATCCCTGGGGCTTGCCATTCAGACAGTCTAGCACAACTGGCGAGCTCCAAGTTTGGTGAGAGACCATGTTTTAAAATGCAAGGTGCAGAATGACTGAGAAAGACACCTAAGGTTGTCCTCTGGCCTCCATGCATGTACACATGCATATGCACACATACATGTACAAAGAATACTTGTCATCTTTGAAGGATGCTGCTAAAGAAGGAGCTAAGCACTTCCTATCCACAAAGCAGGGAGGCTGGAATGTGCTTCCCAGCAGCCTCTTCCAGCCTAGGGAGATGGTTTCACTCCAGGAGGTCCTCACACCTGTTTTTTGCCTGCATGCTTCATACGGTGAAGACTGACTGTCCTCACCATGGTGTGCTGTGAGGACCAAGCCACTAACAGCCCCCCACACCTCATACTCCTCTCCCCCTGTCGTTGTGGTCTGTAGAGAGAGTGTACCTATTGACTGTTGGGTGTGTGAGTTGGACCCAAGTACTGACCGCCTCCTTAAAGTTTCACCCCCAGAGGGAGCCGAGACTCGGAAAGTGATAGAGAAACTGGCCCGCTTTGTGGCAGAAGGAGGCCCTGAGTTAGAAAAAGTAGCTATGGAGGACTACAAGGATAACCCAGCCTTCGCGTGAGTATTGCTAGGGGCAGGCCACAGCTGCCACTGTGTGTGCTGTGTGTCGCACATGGATGTGCTTGAACTTGTGTGGCTGAGACTAGTTGTTGTGTTGAATGGTTTTTTTTTCTTTATTTTTGTGGAGCTTGGGCTAGAACCCTGGGCCTCACACATGCTAAGAAAGTACTCTGCCACTGAGCTACACTCCAGCTCAAAAGAGGACTATTATTATTTTGGGAGGGGTGCTATGTGCACTGGGCAAATGCTCTGCTACTGAACCACCCCTAGGCCTGAGCACTTTTTAACTCACACCAGATGACACTGGCACCCAGACTGACTGCATGGTAGAACTCCAGGCTCTTACTCTGCTGACACTTACTTTTTTCAATGTTTCCAAATCTCTTGTTCAGATTTTTGCATGATAAGAATAGCAGGGAATTCCTGTACTACAGAAAGAAGGTAGCTGAGATCAGAAAGGAGGCACAGAAGTCACAGACAGCCCCTCAGAAAGGTAAGTGGGTGGAGGAGCAGGGTAGGAAGCTCTTGGGAAGCATGTGGTGGCACTGGGCCTTTTTGATTGGTTTTCTTGGAAATGGTATGGGTGGTGCCACAGGTTGCTGACAGGTAAGGGTAGTACCCTCCTGGGCAGCAGGGATGGCTCTGGGAGGTTGCTAGCACCACCTTCCCTGTAGGACTTCAGGAACCCGATGTAGTCTGAACCCAAAGCCTGTCTCTGGGATGCAGGGCACTGGTGGACCAGGGCCCTTGGGAGGGGGGATCATGTCTAGGCCCTCAGTGGAATATGCATAGGGGGCAGAAGAATGTCTGCCTATTGTTTTGACAAATGCTATTAAGCCACAGCTTCATGCTGGCATTGGGGACCCGGCAAGACATGTGGTGCCTGAATCTAATTGAGGGGGCTGAGAACAGGGACTGTTGGGTAGCAGCATCTGATGTCTGATGGAAACATGGTCCACAGACATGCACTGTCACTGCAGACCTCGCATCCTGTCTCCCCAGGGGAGGTGGGTGACTGGGCAGGACAGGAATCTGTCTCTGTGCCCCAGCTTGTGTCTGAAAACCTGTGCCCTGACCTGCGTGGTGGGAAATGGAAGCAGGGAGGGGGTAGGGGGTCGTAATACTTATGATGTTAACTGAGCATTTGGTCCTGGTGTAGTAATCTGATTCCCATTTGCCTGTTTCTCTTTGCATCATTCCTAAAACAAGCCCTACTCGTCCCCACGGGGCTCTTAGCTTGAATTAGGCTGTTGGGTGTGGTGAGTTGAGCTCAGTACTGACAGCCTGCTTAAAGTTTCACCCCCAGAGGATGAAGAGGCCAAGAGCCTTGCAGAAAAGTTGGCCAGGTTCATAGCAGATGGGGGTCCCGAGGTAGAGACCATCGCCCTCCACAACAACCGTGAGAACCAGGCATTCAGGTAAGACCAGTTGACTGCCTAACAGAACTGACATGGCAAGAAAGATTCATTGTGGCTGTTGGTCTCAGGGTTCTCTGTCCATCATGGTGGGAAGGCAGGGTGAAGTTCATGGTGTGTGGCTGGAGCTTGTCAAGTCACCTCTGGAAGCAGAAGGCACCTGAACCCAGGACCAGGCTACAACCTGCAAAGGCCCTCCCTGTGACCTGCAGTTCTATAACCTCCCAAGTCAGCACTGCCACTTGGGGACCTTCCTGTGGGGGACAGTCCAGGTTTAGACCATTAGGATTCTCACCCTGGCCACTGACCTTGCAGATGAGGACATAGGCTCCATGTTCAGGGGCAAGGACTGTAATTGAGAGGTTCTGACCCAGAGCCCAGCTTGTGATTCTACCAGGTACCTCACAAGCTCACTCTGGTCTAAAGTGGTGTCTGAGGTAGGTAGACGGGGACCTTTGAGACCCATGTTTTCCAGGCATCTTACGGATGTCTCTGGCATCAGCACTGCTGCCTGGGACAGATGGCTCAACTCTTGACCAGAAACTCATGGAACAGTTTATATTGGCCATATTCTTGGGAGGGGTTGCAAACCCATTTATGACAAAAAAAAAAAAAAAAAAATAGGGAATAGGGAGCCTTGGGGTATAAACAGGAAGAACCTGCTTGTGTGCAGGTCTCACAGAAGGGTGGGTAGCAGATGACCCCATCATGAGATGATACCCATCCTGAACGTAGCTCCATGCTTACCCATTTGGTTATTGGCAATCAGGAAGTAGAGCACCTGCTCTGTGGTTGGATTTGCAGGCAAGTGCCTTAACTGCTGAGCCATCTCTCCAGCCCCTCTCTCTTTTTTTAAACTTTTAGTTTATTGGTTGTGTGTGTATGTGTGTACGCGTGCACACGCACATGCACCAGGGTCTCTTGCCACTGTAAATGAATGCCTGTCTGACTTTATGTGGTTGACTAGGGAACCAAACACATGCAAGCAGGCTTTATAAGCAAGCAACTTCAACTGCTGAGCCATCAACTCAGCCCTTTATTTTTGTCTCTTACAAATGGCCTTTAGTTGATCATTGATCACACCCATACTATGACCTAGAAATATAACAAAGGCACCACCATCTCTTTGTCATGTCATGTCACCTCCCCCAGCACCAGATGGTTGCTCCAACCTCTCCTGGGGCTCACAGAGACTCCGTCTGACTCCAGCCACTGCAAACAAACTCCAGGTGCATGCGCCACCTTGTGCATCTGGCTTACGTGGGTACTGAGGAATCGTCTTTTTTTTTTTTTTTTTTTTTTTTTTTTGGCATGTGTGGTGTGGATGCGTATATGAGTAGAGGTTCACATGTGTGGATGCATGTGTACATAGATGCACATGAGTGTCCTTGCATTGAGTGTGGAGGCCAGAGGTTAACTCCTTGTGTGTTTTTCCATCACTGTCCACCTTATTTATTGGAGCAGGGTCTCATTTGAACCAGACTTTACTAATTTGGGTAGTTGAGCTAGCCAGCTTGTACCCAAGAATCCTGTTTCTGCCTCCCAAGTGCTGGCATTACAGGTAGTTGCCACACCCAGCATTTTAGATGGGTGCTTGGGATCCAAGCTTCAGTCCTCATGCTTATGCAACAAGTACTTTACCCATTAAGCAGTCTTTCCCTGTATGCAAAAGAAACCCTTACCATATCCCGTCAGCCCTCCATGTCCTATAGACTTGGATTCCATGCAGCGAAAATATTCTTAGAAAAATTATGTCTGGTGGGTGTGGTGGCGCACACTTTTAATCCCATTACTTGGGAGGCAGAGATAGGAGGATCACTGTGAGTTTGAGGCCAGCCTGAGACTACATAATGAATTCCAGGTCATCAGCTTGGGCTAAAGAGAGACCCTACCTTGAAAAACCAAAAAAAAAAAAAGAAAAAGAAAAATTGTGTTTGTACTGAGTATGTATAGACTTCAGTCATCACGTGTCCATTTCCATTCTGAATCACTGGGTGGGTGGTATGTAAGATTCCATGCAAACCCTGCACTGTGGCCTGGAGAGATGGCTTAGCAGTTAAGGCACTTGCCTGCAAAAGCCAAAGGCCCCAGGTTGGATTACCCAGGACCCAAGTAAAGCCAGATGCACAAGGTGGCACATGTGTTGAGTTTGTTTGCAGCAGCTGGAGGCCCTGAAGTGCCCATTTCTTTTCTATCTGCCTCTTTCACACAATCTCTGTTTCTTTCTCTATGTCTCTCTCTCTCTCTCAAATAAATAAATAAATAAAAATGACACAAAAGAAAGAAAGAAAGAAAGAAAGAAAGAAAGAAAGAAAGAAAGAATAAATCCTGCACCATGTTATACGATTTTGGTATTAGCAAGGGATACTGAGGGACCGTGCCTTACTATTGGGCATAGTGTTGTGCCATGACTATCTCTCCAGGCTCATAAGTGCAGGTCTGGTCCCTTGTCCAGGACCAAGTCACCTGGGCTGTGTATACATTTGAATTTGTCTCAGCATTTTGCCACAGGAAACTGGGCTGGGCACCTTACTGTTGTCTGGGATTGCAGAGATGTGAGCACCAGCTGTGGACATGCTCTCTGAGGGAAGAGCAGGTGGGGATGCAGTTGTCCTGGCCAATCCAGTTCTGTCCCTAGCTCTCACTAGGGACCCAGGAGACCTGTAGCTCCTATAGAAGTGAGAGCTTCGTTCTAGGCTGCCTGCCTTCCCTGTGCGGCTGGCACCTAGCTCTTTGCTCCATTGTGTTCAGTGTGCTCTGGCTCCACTCATTGTTGGTCTCCAGGGACACAACAGAAATGTGTGGAAGTTAGGTCAAGCCCCTTCACCCTATCTAGTGTTTTAGGTCTCTCCACAACTCAGGGTTTCATGGTGGGAGTCACAGCCATCTGAGGGCGGCTGAGCTAAAAAGAAACATGTCCATTTGGGCTCCCAGAGCCAGCAGCACTGACACCTGGAATGCATGGCCCAGGAAGCAGCAGGCTGATAGGGTCCTCTCATGTTCTTCTTTGCAGTTTTCTGTATGAACCCAACAGCCAAACGTACAGGTACTACCGGCAAAAGCTAGAAGAGTTCCGGAAGGCCAAGGCAGGCTCTACTGGTGCTCTCCCAGTTCCTGACCCCAACCAGAGGCGCAAGTCTGCTCCTGAGGCCCTCTGTGGGGCTTTGCCCCTTGCCAACACCTGCCCCGCTCTGCCAACCCCAGCACCCACAGTTGCCCCTCTTCCAGCCATCCCCCTCTCTGGAAAGCCTGCCACCACAGCCACTGTGAAGAGGAAGCGAAAGAGCAGGTGGGGGCCTGAAGAAGACAAGGTGGAGCTGCCACCCGCTGAGCTGGCTCAGAGGGATGTGGATGCCTCCCCTTCACCTCTGTCAGGTGAGTGGACCCTGTCCTACGCTTGAGGCTCACTTGTGTCATAGTTGTATACCATGAGTTCACTTCCTCTGCAACTGGATAATCCAGGCACACATGTATGTGTGCGCTTGACCCCACTTTCCACTAGGGATTATCGAATCCAAGGTCTCCATGGACACCAAACTGTGACTCTGTATGTGTTTTCTTTTTTCTTTTTTGTTAATTTTTATTTATTTATTTGAGAGTGACAGAGAGAGAAAGAGGCAGAGAGAGAGAGAGAATGGGTGCACCAGGACCTCCAGCCACTGCAAACAAACTCCAGGTGCATGCGCCACCTTGTGCATCTGGCTTACATGGGTACTGAGGAATTGAGCCTCAAACCAGGTCCTTAGGCTTCACAGGCAAGTGCTTAACCCATAAGCCATTTCTCCAGCCCCATATGTGTTTTCTTTTCTTTTTTCTTTCTTTTCTTTTCTTTTTCTTTCTTTCTTTTTTTTTTTTTTACTGTATTTGTTTTGTTGTTGAGTCAGGGTCTTACTGTAGTTCAGGCTGACTTGGAACTCATTCTGTAGCCCAGACTGGCCTTGATCTCATGGAGATCTTCATACCTCAGCATTGGAGTGCTGATATTATAGGTGTAAGCCACCACACCTGGCTTAAATTTGTTTTTATAATTAGCATACAATGGCATAGTCAGCCATGCATGATGGTTTGTGCCTGGGATCCTCAAAGCAGGAGGATCATGATTTCTAGACTAGCCTGGGTTACAGGGTAAGACCCTGACTCAAAAACAACAGGTGTGTTTGTATGTACATACACATTTATGATGGTAAGTATGAAGTAGTCTCTCCTTAAAGTTTTCTTTGGGATGTGTGTGTGGGGTCAGAGGTTTTTTGTTGTTGTTTTTTCCACGTAGGGTTTCACTCTATCCCAGGCTGACCTGGAACTCTCACTCTGCAGTCCCAGACTGACCTCAAACTCAGAGCAATCCTCCTACCTTTGCCTTCCGAGCACTGGGATTAAAGGCGTGTGCCACCACGACCAGCTCCTACTGTAGTTTTGACCGGCCTCTTAATCACTAATGGTGTGACTGTGCTCCCCATCCTGGCCATTTGTGAAGCTTCTGCACATATTTTGTTTATTCCTTTGCCTGTTTTAAGTCTGCTGGGGGGTTTTTGTTGATGAGTTGTAAGAATTCTTTCTTTTTCTGCTTGAGGCAATGTCTTACTGTGTAGATCAGGCTGGCCTGGAACTTTGGGCTATCCCTGAGTACTAGAACTATAGGTGTGCACCACCATGTCATTTTACCTGTTAAATTTAGGTCTCTGGTATATTTTTTATTTTATTTTATTTTTATTTTATTTTATATTTTATTTTTGGAGAGAGACAGACAGAGAGGGAGAGGGAAACAGATAGAGAATGGGCGCACCAGCAGTCTCTCAGCTGCTGTGAACGACATCCAGATGCGTGCGCCCCCTTGTGAGCAAGTGAGGCATTGTGCGCTTGCATCACTGCATCTGGCTAAATGTGGGACCTGGAGATTGGAACCGGGTTCTTAGGCTTAGCAGGCAGGTGCCTTAACCGCTAAGCCATCTCTCTAGCCCTCTGGTACATTTTAAGTTAATTTTTGTAAATAGTGTGGCATAGGAATGGCATAGCAGTCCAACTTCATCCTTTTGCTGTGGAAGTTCAGTTTTCCAAGCAACATTTGAAGGGACTGTTCTTTCCCTGTTGCATAGTCATGACACGCTTATAAAAAGTCAGTGGCAGCTGGGTGTGGTGGCACACAGCTTTAATCCTAGCACTTGGGAGGGCAAAGGCAAGAGGATCACTGTGAGTTCAAGGCCAGCCTGAGACTACATAGTGACTTCCAGGTCAGCCCAGGCTAGAATGAGACCCATCTGGAAACCTCTCACCTGCCCCTCCAAAAGTGGTGGATATACGGCTGGGTGTGACTCAGTGATGAACACTTGCCTGTCATTCATTGCAAAACTCTGTGTTTGCCAGGCGTGGTGGCATACACCTTTAATCCCAACACTTGGGAGGCAGAGGTAGAAAGATTGCTGTGAGTTTGAGGCCAGCCTGAGACTAATTCTAGGTCAGCCTGGGCTAGAGCAAGACCCTACTTTGAAAAACAAAAACATACAAACAAAAAATTGGGGCTGTGCGTGGTGGCGCATGCCTTTAATCCTAGCACTTGGGAAACAGAGGTAGGAGGATCGCCGTGAGTTCAGGGCCACCCTGAGACTACATAGTGAGTTCCAAGTCACCCTGGGCTACAGTGAGACCCTACCTTGAAAAACAAAAACAAAAACAAAAACAAAATTTAGGGCTGGAGAGATGGCTTAGCAGTTAAGGTGCCTGCCTGCAAAACCAAAGGACCCAGGTTCAATTCCCCAGGGCCCACATAACCAGATGCATAAAGGGGTGCATGCATCTGGATTCTTTGCTGTGGCCAAAGGCCCTGGCCTGCCCATTCTCTTTCTCACTCTACCTGCCTATTTCTCTCTGTGTTTCTCTCTCTCAAATAAATAAAAATTTTAAAAAAAAAAAAAAAAAAAAAAAACAAGCTGGGCGTGGTGGCGCACGCCTTTAATCCCAGCACTCGGGAGGCAGAGGTAGGAGGATCACTGTGAGTTCAAGGCCACCCTGAGACTACATAGTTAATTCCAGGTCAGCCTGGGCCAGAGTGAGACCCTACCTCGAAAAACCCAAAAAAAAAAAAAAAAAAAACAGGGCCAGATATGGTGGCACATGCCTTTAATCCCAGTCTCAGGAGGCAGAAGTAGAAAGATTGCTGTGAGTCCAAGGCCACCTTGAGAGACTACACAATGAAATCCAGGTCAGCCTGCCTTAGAATGAGATCATACCTCAAAAAACAAACAGGGCTGGAGAGATGGCTTAGCAGTTAAGGCACATGCCTGTGAGTCTTAAGGACCCCGGTTCGATTCTCCAGGTACTACATAAGCCAGATGCACAAGGGGGCGCACGCATCTGGAGTTCATTTGCAGTGGCTGGAGGCCCTGGCGTGCCCATTCTCACTCTCCCTGTCTCTCTTTCCCTCTCTCTGTCTCTAATCAGTCAGTCAGCAAATAACTAAATTAATTTAAAAAACAAACAACAACAACTCTGGGTTCCATTTCCAGCGCTGCACAAGAAAATAGACATCAGCCGGGTGTGGTGGTACACACCTTTAATCCCAGAGCTCGGGAGGCAGAGGTAGGAGGATCACTGAGTTCGAGGCCACCCTGAGACTACATAGTGAATTCCAGGTCAGCCTGAGCAAGGATGAAATCCTACCTCGAAAAACCAAAAAAAAAATAAATAAATAAATAAAAAAAAAAAAGAAAAGAAAAGAAAAAATAGACATCAAAGTGCATGTTGAATTGTCTAACCCTTATTGCAGGATTATTTCTTCCTTCACTGCTGTCAAGTTTTGCTTCATGTGCTTGGGGGGGTTCTGTTGCTAGGTGTATATAGGTTTATAATTGTTACATCTTCCTTCTGTATGAACCTTTTATCAACATATGACTTTCTCTTTGGTCTCATTAACCTTTGTTTTTTTTTTTTTTTTTTTTTTTTTTTGCTTGTGTATCTGTAATGTGGTATGTGTGTGGTGTAAGCATGTATATGTGCCCTTGTGATACCTTCACCTGCAGAGGGGTGTGTTTGTCTGTAGTGGCTGGAGCAGAATGTTGGGTGTCCCACTCTATCACTCTCCCTCCTGCTCTTATTTTGAGTCAGAGTCTCTTGCTGATACCAGAGCTTGCTGCTTTTTTCATGAATCAGCAATTCCCTGGTCTTTCTTTTGTGGGACTTGGGGTTAAAGGTGCATATGGCCATGCCCAGCTGTTTATGTGGGATCGGCAGAATCAAACTCTAGTGGTTTTTGGCTCCCTCAGGTCCTCATGCTTGTACAGGAAGAGACTCAGCCACTGAGCTGTCTCTAGCCCATCATTAACCTTTTGACTTAGTCAATCTTGTCTGATGCTAGTGTAGCCCTCCCAGATTTCTTGGTTACTGTTTCCATGCAGTATCTATTTCCATCCTTTCTGTCAACCTGTGTGTGTCAGCGGATCTGAAGTTAGTCTCTGCTAAGGTCATATGAATGGATCCTGCTCTTTGTTAAACTTTGAAGCACGTAGATTCCTTTTGTGTCATTGAAAGTTCAGTAATGTATAATGAGAAGCACCATGCCTGCTATAGTCAGTTTTGCAGTTATTTGACCTTTCCTCCCCATAGCAGTTTGAAGACAACCAACATGAGACCTGGTCTCATTTCCTAGCCAGCCTAGACTCTCTCTTACATCTCTGCAGCAGACAGTGGCTCAGAGGACATCTCAAATTGTTCTTCTAGCTCCCACCTTGACACACAGGAGCACAAGGAAGTCACATGTGTCCTGCTGTCACTTGCATTTGCAAGAGGACAATGAAGAGGGAAGGCAAGGCCATTCCTTCTGGTTGCTGGGTAACATGTTAGCCCTTGTTGTCCACCGTGAGGGCCAGTTTTTTTATTTGATGACTTTCTGGTCCCAAGGGCCTCAGAGGTTCTAGGTCAGGGAGAAAAGCTGAATGAAGATTCTAGTATTTTCTGGGCAGAAACTCCAGCTAGGGTTGAGGGCTGAGGATCAGCCTGCCACTCAAGGTTGAGTCCTCCTGTCAGCCATAGAGGGTGCTCAGCCTGGGACTTTCCTCCAGTGTGGGTACCCCTGCTCTGAGGGACCAATCTGCACCCCACAAGTGAGGAAGCTGCCACCTTGATCCAGAGAACAAGCACAGGCCTCATAGACCAGGTTCACATCCTGCTGGCCCACATTGTCCCTGAGGGCCTTGGTGGCCCTCACCAGGTACTCACTAATAGAATGGCCTAAAGAGAAGAGGGACCACTCAAGACCTCCTTGTGCACTCCCTCAGTGTTTCCCTTACCAGTAAATATCCTCCTCCATGTTCCCAAGCAGAGATTTGGGGCCTAGAAACAGCTGTGGAGTGTGTGTGCGTGCTGGGGGTAGAACCCAGGGTCTCATGCCAAGTGGGCAAGTGTTCCATCTGAGCTTCACCCCCAGCCCGGATGGGCAGCTCTGAAGGGCAAAGCCTTATCTCCTGGATGTAAAGTTTTCCACCCTCCCTGAGAGCTCTGCAGGCACCACCACATGGCTTCCTTCCCCAGGGGTGATAGTTTCTGCCAGCCAGGTGGGGCAACACAATGCCTTTCTGTGGATCAGCCTTGCTGGTTCCAGTCGAGTTCCGGAATTGATACCAAATTAAATGTCAGGAGCTTTGAGAATTGTTGGCTGCCTGCCTGAAGAACTGAGGGGCCACGTGGCAGAGTCTCCACATGGCAGTCTTACACTAGACCCAAACCTATTGCATCTGTGCCAGATGCTTGTTAGCTGTAGGGCTGCCTTCTGGGAGGCACAGGTGTGGACACACACTGAAACATACACATCTCAGTTCTCTCTTTGGCTTTGCTCATTAGCTGTGTGATACTGAATGAGAACCCACCCTCTCTGATGCTTGGTGTCCACATCTATGTCTGAGGAATTAAGCCTTCCTGAAGAGGATAGATCATCAGTATCCAGTGACAGTAAAGGCCCTGAGGGTCCTTACAGAGTAGTGAGACTTGACAACTAGGATTAGTGTACCCTGTCCTAGGTGCCCTGGGTGGCTTTAACACTAGGGATCTGCATGTTATTTACTATCATATATCTTTGATCTCTAGTTCAGGACCTCAAGGGGCTCGGCTATGAGAAGGGGAAGCCCGTGGGGCTGGTGGGTGTCACTGAGCTGTCTGATGCACAGAAGAAGCAGCTGAAGGAGCAGCAGGAGGTAAGGCCACAGGGACCAGGAAACAATTGCCTGGGTCACTTGATGTGTTCATGTATACAAGCCGCTTGGAGAAGGAGTTGGAGTAGGTGGGTTCCCCAGCCATTGGCATGTACCTCACCCAAAGTCCTCTTGCTGCCCAGGAGATGCCATCCTTAGGGCTGGGCCTCCTCCTTAATGGTCTCCCATTTCCCTGTCCTTCCCTAGCTTCCTCTTGTGTCTGATACAGGAGAGATCTGTGACAACAGACCTTGAGTGATCCGAGGGCCCCCAAACACAGCCTCCCCTGGAGCTCAGCTGAGCCCCTGTCTCTGGGAACGTTGACCTGGAACCGCAACCCTGAGGGGCTAGTCTGCCCTCATTCAGTGCTGAGTGGTCCCAGAGCTCCATGCAATGCTAGGACTGAAGATTCTGGTGACTGCCTGGCCTGAAGCAGGGGAGCTGGCTCAGGGTGACGGGCATGGCCACATCTGTTTTCATTGTCCTTACCCATCATGGCCACAGATGCAGCAGATGTATGATATGATCATGCAGCATAAGCGTGCCATGCAGGATATGCAGCTGCTGTGGGAGAAGGCGCTGCAGCAGCACCAGCATGGCTATGACAGTGATGAGGAGGTGGACAGTGAGCTGGGCACCTGGGAGCACCAGCTGCGGCGCATGGAGATGGACAAAACTCGGGGTGTGTAAGGTGGGAAGGGTGGGGGGGGATTTCCCTAAGGCACTGCGCCTGCCCAGTACCCACTTTTCCCAGGAAGATCCTCCTCCACCAGGCCACTCTGGTGCTGGAGCCAGATGCTCAACCCCTCTGCCTTGGTCTTCACTGTTGTGGGGGGAAGGGGATCATGTGAGCCACATCAGTGTCATTGGTGTTTGGATGGAACACTGGTTCCTGAGCTAGCTAGGAAGGGGAGCCATCCATTTTTCTCCCCCCCCCCAACCTCCCTGTGCAGAGTGGGCCGAGCAGCTGACCAAGATGGGTCGGGGCAAGCACTTCATTGGGGACTTCCTCCCCCCCGACGAGCTGGAGAAGTTCATGGAGACCTTCAAGGCTTTGAAGGTGAGCCCAGAGTGTACTCCTAGCCTGTGCTCCCAAGTGGCCCACCTTCTTGCAAAGTATCTGTGGCAAGTGCCCCTGGGTAGGAAATTAACAAACTGCAGCTCAGCTGCTGCCCCAGAAATATTTGTAACTATGGGAACAGTGCCTGTAATGGAGCCAGTTATGTGCCTGACAGGCAAAGTTAGTCTTCTAGAACCCTGCAGGCTGGCTTCCAAAACAGAGTTTGGGGACTGGAAGTATGACTTAGTGGTTAAGGCACTTGCCTGCAAAGCCAAAAGACCTAGGTTCGATTCTCCAGGACCCACATAAGCCAACTGCACAAGGTGTGCATGTGTCTGAAGTTCTTTTTCAGTGGCTAGAGGCCCTGGCTCACCCATTCTCTCTCTGTCTGCTCTCTCTTTCTCTCTGTGCCTCTCTCTTTCTCAAATAAATAAATAGATAAAATATTTAAAAAAGGGTTTTTGAGACAGGGTGTTGCTATATGCCCTAGGTCCTCTGAAACTCATTATGTAAACCAAGCCAACCCAGAACTTAAGCTGCTGTCCTCCTACCGAGTACTGGAAATCACCACTGTTGGCCAGAGCATAGTTCAACATGCTGCCCCTGCCACAGAGAGCACTTGAGGGGAGTCAGTGGGCTGATGTGGCAAGAATCACATCTTTATCTCATTGTAGCATCAACTACATCTTTTTAGTATTCTGTTGTTTCTGAGTTGGACATCATGCTTATATAGTCGCAGCTACCCCAGAAGCTGAGGCAGGAGGAATGTTTGAGTATAAGATTTTGAGACCAAGGCCGGGCGTGGTGGCGCACGCCTTTAATCCCAGCACTCGGGAGACAGAGGTAGGAGGATCGCTGAGAGTTCGAGGCCACCCTGAGACTACATAGTTAATTCCAGGTCAGCCTGGACCAGAGTAAGACCCTACCTCGAAAAAACAAAAAACAAAAAAAAAAAAAAAAGATTTTGAGACCAGCTTGGTCCAACTGCATTTCAATAAAAATCAAAAACACTTTCAGAGCAGGAGCTATTCTTTGCTGATAAAGCACTAAATCTTTCTCATAAACA
Organism: Orientallactaga sibirica; assembly: GCA_036365145.1. NCBI lineage: Eukaryota > Metazoa > Chordata > Mammalia > Rodentia > Dipodidae > Orientallactaga > Orientallactaga sibirica. The sequence goes on from JAEOAD010002758.1 coordinate 2,661,433, forward strand.
AGGCCTGTGTAGCTTGCCACCATGCCCTTTTTGACTTGGCTTAGTCCCTTGGGGACCCAGAGAAGATGAAGAGTTTGATCTGTCCTTATGGAGTCTAAGCTAGTAGGGGCAGGGCACATGGGCAAGTGTTCCCAACTGGATTGAGGCCAGCAGCAGGGGATGGGAAGGTTTGGGAGCCTGAGCTGAGGCCTGTGGATGGCTGATTGCCCTCTCACACATACTGCAGGAAGGCCGTGAGCCAGACTATTCGGAGTACAAGGAGTTCAAGCTGACAATTGAGAATATCGGCTACCAGATGCTCATGAAGATGGGCTGGAAGGAGGGCGAGGGGCTTGGCACTGAGGGCCAGGGCATCAAGAACCCAGTGAACAAGTGAGTGCTGGTGACCACCCAGTGACTGCCTGTCCTTACCCTCACTCCCCTGTCAAAAGCAGGGAAGCCAATTCCCCTGGGGCTTCCTGCCTTGTTATATATCCAGAAGGTTCCAGAAACTAGTGAGAACTGTCCTAGGCATTCACCCTGGCTCAGAGTGCCCTCTTCCACACACACTCAGCTGCACTACTGGGTGGCAAGCCTCTGATACACTTTCTAAGTGGCTTTGCCACTCACTTGTAGCTCAGGGGGAACAGTTACTGAGCTAGTCACAGAAGTCACAGGGTCTAGTCCACAGCTCTTTTCTCCCTGCTTTAGCCTGGCTCTGCTCATGCTTGCTGGTCTCTCTCACAGGGGTGCCACCACAGTGGATGGTGCTGGCTTTGGCATTGATCGGCCAGCAGAGCTTTCCAAGGAGGATGATGAATATGAAGCCTTCCGCAAGAGGATGATGCTGGCCTACCGCTTCCGGCCCAACCCCTTGGTGCGTGTGCTTCTTGCACTTCTGCCTCTGCCCATTCTTAGTCCACTGCAGGGTTGTGAAGGTGTACAGGGTCCCTTCTGGTTCCAGAGGATGAGCTGCTACCGGGAGGTTGTAGAGGGAGGACCTGCAGTTTCCCACTAAAGCTGCCATCCTTCTGATCTTTTTGGTCACCCACAGAACAATCCCAGACGGCCTTACTACTGAATATTCTGGAAACAAACAAGCCCACTTCAAGAACAGCCATCCCTGGACTTGGAATGTTCTGGCGTCCATCTCTGCTTGTCCTGTTGTCACAAGTGTCTTGCAGCATATTAAAGTCCCAGTACTCACCCATCCAGCAGCCTGCTCCCTGCCATCGTGAGAAACCTCTCCCAGCCTCAGCAGTGCGATGGAAGAAGCTGGTGGAAGGCTCCTTGGTGTCTGAGGATTCCTGGAGCTCCACCTGGTCCATGTCTGCTCATAGGATCCAGCTGTGGCTGTGGTTGTGAGGGGGATTATAGAGCTCCCTCCACAGGGGACAGGGACAGTTGCTGCCACAATGGGCACACCTGGGCATAGGTGTGTCAGGACCTCTAGCCTCAAGCTATGTTGCAGAAGGTTGAGGTGGGGACCAGATAGGGCCCAGCTTCTCTCATATACCAAAGGCACACTGCAGCCCTTGCCCCTTGGCAGGTGGTATTGGCAGGGCCCAGGGCCTAGCACACAAGCTACCACTGGCTGCAGGTCAGGTTCCAAGACTGTGAGTCCCTGGAACTCATGCTCTTGGGAACAGCTGCGAAGACAAGGGCTTCATGCCAATATGTTGGGCATAGCTTTTGTTTGGGGGTGGGGTGGGTGTTGGTGTAGTGGGGAGTACTTGCAGTAAAAGGAGGGTGGAACAAGCCAAGGTGGATGCCACTTCCCTAGTGTTCTCCAGAGCTAATGTCTTACTTTGCCTATACCACCCCTAATATAACCTTGACATCATCAACTACCCAGGAATCTGAATGCCCACCTTTCTGCTTTATCTCTACTGGAAGAGGATAAGAGACCAGGGGTCCCCCCACTGCTACCATAGTCCTGGGGAGTTGGGGCTCCTGAGCCAGCCTGTAGTCACACACAGTCATTCAGCAAATATTTGAGCTACTTGTGAACCAGATGAGTGAGATCTGCCCCACGCAGCCAGTCTGCTGAGGACAAGGGCTAAGGCTGGTCAGTCTTTGCAGTAGCTGCTGACTGAGCAGCTACAAAAGCTACCAGGAGGCAGGGCCATGGTGAATACTAGGGAATGTGTATCAAGGGACCCAGTGACCAGGAAGGTCACAGGCAGCAGCAGAGTAAAAGCTGGAGTATATGCCCTCCTGTCTCCCTCTATGGCCTATGGCATGGCAAAGGATGAGCAAGGTTTAGCCCAGGTGTCCACATGGAGATTCCTCCAGTGGCAGTAGGTCAGGGATCGCAGGGCTTGGTCCCAGGTGCCCTGTCACCAACTGGCCCAAGTCACCTCTCCATTGAGTTCTCTATAACCTGGAAGGCCAGCTAGGGTATGGACTTTCCCCAACTCCCATCCCCACAGGGGAAGGAGGCAGGACTCCAAATGCTACATGCATTCACTGTGTGGCAGGTGGGTCCTGGAGCCAACCTGCTGCAAGTATGTGGGGGAGGAGCCATCTCAGACAGGAGGCCAACCTGAGGGTAGGTGGCACCATTCACTTTGCTGTTTGCAGCAGCACAAGTCCTCCATGTGTGCAAGACCCAGAGGCTGGTTGAATATGCTGACAGACAAGTGCTTTCCAGTGGCAGGCACTACAGTGCCCAGCCTATTCCAGCTGCTCCTGCACCCTGCCTAGGCCTCTCCAGCCTAGAGAACCCCATACCGCTTACAGGAACCTCAGAACCCATCTTCAGTCTGTCTCCCTTCCCACCACACCCAACCCACTGCCCAGCTCCATTCCTGAGCCTGTGATTGCCAGGGGACTTTCCCAGAAGCTGCATCCAGCCTGCCTTCCCCTACCCAAGGCCTCCTGCATGGAGTCAGTCCCCCCTCCAAGCTTCACACTTGGACACTTGATGTGGTCAGCTGAGATAACGCAAGTCCAAGTGCAATGAGGGTCATTTTGCTCCCAAGTGGACATGGTTATAAGTGTACACCTGAGGTGTGGTCTCCATCCTGAATTGGAGATGACAGTGATGTGGAAATGTGAGGGGTTAAAGAGGGACCCCTCCCCAGTAAAGTTAAGACTGAGTGAATTCCAGGTCAACCTAGGCTAGAATGAGACTGAGCCTCAAAGAGAAAGAGAAAAAAGATGCCTCACGTCTATCCTAGCAATAAGGAGGCTGCAACAGGAGGATGGTGAACTCCAGGCTACTCTGGGATATCCTGTCTCAAAAATCCAAGAGTAGGCCCAGCATAGTAGCACACGCCTTTAATCCCAGCACTTGGGAGGCAGAGGTAGGAGGGTCGCCATGAGTTCGAGGCTGCCCTGAGACTACATAGTTAATTCCAGGTCAGCCTGGGCCAAAGTGAGACCTTACCTTAAAAAAAAAAAACAATGCTAAAAGTTCAAGGCCAGCGTTACAGAATGAGCTTCACATCAGCCAGGACTAGAGTGAGACCCTTCCTTAAAAAGGGGGCGGGGGGCAGATAGAGATGGCTTAGAGGTTAAGGCACATGCCTGCAAAGCTTAAGGACCCCGGTACAATTCTCTAGGTCCCACAAAAGCCAGATGCACATGGTAGCACATGCATCTGGAGTTTCCAGTGGCTAGAGGTCCTGGCATACCCATTCTCACTCTCCCTCTCTCTGTCTCTAATAAATAAAATCTTTAAAAAAAAACAAAATAATTTTTAAAAAATCCTTGGGCTGGAGAGATGCCTCAGTGGTTAAGGCACTTTCCTGCAAAGCCAAACAACCCTGGTTCGATTCCCCAGTACCCACATAAAACCGTATGCACAAAATGGCACATGCATCTGGAGCTTGTTTGTAGCAGCTGGAGGCTGTGGCATGCCCATTCTCTATCTCTGAAAATAAATTTATATACATTTATATATAATTTCCGAGGTAGGGTCTCACTCTAGCTCAGTTGACCTAGAATTCACTATGTAGTCTCAGGGTGGCCTCGAACTCATGGTGATCCTCCTACCTCTGCCTCCCGAGTGCTGGGATTTAAGGCGTGCGCCACCATGCCCAGCCACATAAAGATTAAAAAAAAAAAAAAAAAAAAGCCGGGTGTGGTGGTGCATGCCTTTATCCCAGCACTCGGGAGGCAGAGGTAGGAGGGTTGCCATGAGTTCGAGGCCACCCTGAGACTACATAGTTAATTCCAGGTCAGCCTGAGCAAGAGTGAGAGCCTACCTTGAAAAACAAAACAAACAAAAAGATCCAGGGCTAGAGAAATGGCTTAGCAGTTAAGGTGCTTCCCTGCAAGGCCAAAGGATCCTGGTTCAATTACTCAGGACCCACATAAGCCAGATGCACAAGGGGCACATTCATCTGGAGTTCGTTTGCAGTGGCTAGAGGCCCTGGCATGCCCATTCTCTGTCTGCCTCTCTTCTCTCTGTTTGCAAATAAGTAAATAAAAATTTTAAAAGATCCAAAAGATGCCAGACATGGTGGCACATGCCTTTAATCCCAGCACTTGGGAGGCAGAGGTAAGAGGATCACCATGAGTTCAAGGCCACCCTGAGATGACAGTGAATTCCAGCTCAGCCTGGGCTAGAGAGTGAGACCCTACCTCAAAATAAAAAGGGGGGGGCTGGAGATATGGCTTAGTGGTTAAGGTGCTTGCCTGTGAAGCCTAAGGACCCAGGTTCTATTTCCCAGTACCCATGTAAGCCAGATGGACAAGGTGGTGCATGCATCTGGAGTTCATTTGCAGTGGCTGGAGGCCCTTTAGTGCCCATTCTCTCTATCTGCCTCTCTCTCCTCTCTCAAAATAAGTAAATAAAATTATTTCTCATTTTTATTTATTTATTAGAGACAGAGAATGGGCACACCAGGGCCTCCAGCCACTGCAAATGCCAGACGCATGCACCCTCTCGTGGATCTGGCTTACGTGAGGCCTAGAGAATTCAACCGGGGTCCTTCAGCTTTGCAGGCATGTGCCTTAACTGCTAAGCCATCTCTCCAGCCCTAAATAATTTTTTATGAAAATTTTTTATTGACAACTTCTATACTTACATACAAAAAATGTATATTTCCCTCCCCTCCCCCATTCCTCTTGAGAACTCCAATCTCTGTCGTATCCCCTCCCTCTCTCCATTAGTCTCTCTTTTATTTATTTTTTTTTAATTTTTTTTTAATTTTAATTTATTTGTAAGCAGAGAGAGAGAAGAGAGGCAGATAGAAAGAGAATAGGCACGCCAGGGCTAGGCCACTGCAAACGAACTCCAGATGCATGTGCCCCTTGTGCATCTGGCTTACGTGGGTCCTGGAGAATCGAACCAGGGTCCTTTGGTTTCAAAGGCAAACACCTTAACCACTAAGCCATTTTTCCAGCCCATCCATTAGTCTCTCTTTTAATTTGATGTCATCATCTTCTATTATGAGGGTCTTGCAAAGGTATTGCTAGGCACTGCAAGGTCATGGTTATCGAGGCCAATTACTGTCTGGGCAGTTGCATTGTAAGGAATCACACCCTTCCTTTGGCTCTTCCATTCTATCCACCCCCTCTTCTGCAATGTTCCCTGAGCCTTGGAGGGTGTGACAGAGGTGTTTCAGAGCTGGGCACTCCTCCATCCCTTCTTCTTAGCACTATGTTGCCTTTTGGGTCATCCCAGTGGTCATCGCCATCTGAAAAGAGAAGCTTCTCTAACCAGAAGTGAGAGTAGGATTAATATGTGAATATGAACATTAAGGGTAGTGCTTTCAGGGTAGCTTGGTGGGAATAATATATACATTTAACCAGACAGGCGCAGGCTTTATACCCCTAAGGCTCATGACCTCCCCTGCCATAGACTTTTGCTTAGGTTTTTCAGTACTAGGTATGTATTCCCATCCATAGAGAGGGCCTTCAGTCCAATTATGGAGCAGTTGGTTACCCCAAGAGCAGACATGCCACTATTGCACCCATTCAGTCATTGGGCCTGTATGGCCAAACTTGAATTTTCAGTGTCCACAGTTTTCACTGCTGATGACCTGTCTCCCATAGGGCTGCATGCACTGCAGCTTTTTTCCAGCTTTCAGTTGGCTGGTCTACAGGGAGAAGGTTTTCTGCTCAGCACCAGCTTGCTTTCTCAGTGGCCTTGCCTCTCAGGCAAGAGATGTCTTCAGCAATAGGGTCTTATCATCTGTTCTAAATAATTTTTTTTTTTGGCTTTTCGAGATAGAGTCTCACTCTAAGAGCCCAGGCTGACCTGGAAGTCACTATGTGTTGGGATTAAAGACATGCACCACCACGCCTGGCTAAATTACATATATATAATTAATTTGTTTGTTTTTTGGTTTTTCAAGGTAGGGTTTCACTCTAGCCCAGGCTGACCTGGAATTAGCTATGTAGTCTCAGGATGGCCTTGAACTCAAGGCGATCCTCCTACCTCTACCTCCTGAGTGCTGGGATTAAAGGTGTGTGCTACCACACCTGGCTTATTAAAATATATATGTGGGGCTGGAGAGATGGCTTAGCAGTTAAGGTGTTGGCCTGCAAAGCCAAAGGATCCTGGTTTGATTCTCCAGGACCCACATTAGCACAGGGGGATGCACACATCTGGAGTTTGTTTTCAGTGGCTGGAAGCCCTGGCGCATCCATTCTCTACTTCTTTCTCTGTCTCAAATAAATGATAAATATATTTAAAAATATATGTGTGTGTGTATTTTGTTTTGTTTTTCCACCCGGCTAAAATATTTTTTAAATTTATTTAATTTATTTATTTGAGAGGGAGAAAGAGGCAGAGAGAGAGAGAATTGGCACGCCAGGGCCTCCTGGCCACTGCAAACGAACTCCAGATGCATGTGCCCCTAGTGCATCTGGCTTATGTGGGTCCTGGAGTGTTGAACCTGGATCCTTTGGCTTTGCAGGCAAACGCCTTAACCGCTAAGCCATCTCTCCAGCCCTGAAATATTTTTTTAAGAAGAAAAATCCAGCCAGACAGAGGTAGGAGAATCGCTGTGAGTTTGAGGCCACCCTGAGACTACATAGTGAAATCCAAGTCAGCCTAAGCTAGAGTGAGACCCTGCCTTGGGAAAACCAAATAATAATAATAATAATAAATGGGAGCCGGGCATGGTGGTACACACCTTTAATCCTACACTCAGGAGGCAGAGGTAGGAGGATCACCATGAGTTCGAGGTGACCCTGAGACTATATAGCGAATTCCAGGTCAGCCTAGCTAGAGTGAGACCCTACCTCGAAGGAAAAGAAAAGAAAAGAAAAAATCCAAAAAAGGCCTGGAGAGATGGCCTAGCAGTTAAGGTGCTTGCCTGTGAAGGCTAAGGACCCAGGTTTGACTCTCCAGGTCCCACATAAGTCAGATGCACAAGGTGACGCAAGGTCGCACATGCGCACAAGGTGATACATGCGTTTGGAGTTCGATTATAGTGGCTGGAGGACTTAGTGCACCAATTTTCTCCCTCTTCCCCTCTCGCGGGCTCTCTCATAAAAATATTACCAAAAAAATTTTAAATTCAAGAATGGAGGAAGGAAAGCAAACTAGGGGAGAATGGGAAAAAAAAAAAAGTTTGAAAGATACCATAATGGAAAATCATTCTTTGTATGCTAATTTTTTAAACTATTTTATTCTTTTATTTATTTGAGAGAAACAGAGAAATAGACACACACACACACACACACACACACACACACACACACAGAATACATGTGCCAGGGCCTCTAGCCACTGTAAATGAACTCCAGATGTATGCACCACCTTGTGTTTCTGCCTTTACATGGATTCTGAAGAATCGAACCGGGTTCCTTTGGCTTTGCAGGCAAATGCCTTAACAGCTCCAGCCCTGTATGCTAATTTAAAAAGAAAAAAGACAAGACCTTGCAAGGCCTTGGGAAATAGCAAAGAGGAAAAAAAGTGTAGAGAAGCCCAGAGAATAAATCTCCTTAATTTATCAGCCTAGAACCCTTCTCTTTGGGGTCAGAGCAATCCTCCTACCTCTGCCTCCCAAGTGCTGGGATTAAGGGTGTGTGTCATGCCTGGCTATTTATTTTATTTTTATTTTTTTTTTTTTGAGGTAGCGTCTCACTCTACTCCAGGCTTTCCTGGAATTCACTATGTAGTCTCAGGGTGGCCTTGAACTCACAGCTATCCTCCTATTTGGGATTAAAGGTGTGCGCAGCCACTCCCAGCTTTTTCCTTCCTTCCTTCCTTCCTTCCTTCCTTCCTTCCTTCCTTCCTTCCTTCCTTCCTTCCTTCCTTCCTTCCTTCCTTCCTTCCTCCCTCCCTCCCTCCCTTTCTCTCTTCTCTTTCTTTCTTTTTCCTGTTTTTCTTTCAAGAGCAACAGACAGAGAAAGAGGCAGAGAGAGAGAAAGAGAATGGGCGCACCAGGGCCTCCAGCCACTGCAAACGAACTCCAGACACATGTGCCACCATCTGTTTACCTGGTCCTGGGTAATCGAGCGTCGAACCGGCGTCTTTAGGCTTCACAGGCAAGCGCTTAACCGCTAAGCCATCTCTCCAGCCTCGGGTTTTAACTTTAAACAGAAGGGGAAAATGAGGCTAGGCAGCGGAACTTTGGGGGGCCCTACAAAAGAGGGTACAAATTGGGAACTGCGAGGCAGCGGCTAGAGGCGGGACGGGATGGTGGTCAGTGGTGGGACGAAGAGCTCGGCAGCTGGATAGGGCTAGGGGCCGGTCGAGTGGCAGAGGATGCAGTGCAGTGAGGATAGGAGGAGCGGGGCCGGGCTAGGGGCGGACCCTCGGCGCGCTGGGCGGTCGCGGTGGCCTCTGGCCCTGGGCGACCTTTGCGCGGGGCGGGTCCCTGACAGCCGGGAGCCCAGACGCGCTGCCATCCAGAGGCCGAGAGTACCGGAGGCTTCGCCAAGGGTCCGAGCCGGGGTCCCGGCACCTCTGCCATGGATATCCCGCCGTTGGCCGGCAAGACCGCAGCGCTGTCACTCGGCGCCCTGCCAGTGTCCTACGCGCTCAACCTCATCTCGGCGCTCTCGCAGTGCGTGCGGGGAGGACCGCGGGGCTGGTGGGAGGATGCGGGGCGGCAGAGCCAGGGAGGGCTGGGGCGGGGCCCGGGGTGCCCATCTAAGCCGCAGTCCCCTTTCTGCGTGCTGAAGCCAAGGATAGGGGCTGGGGGAAAGAGATGGGGTGTAGCAAGACTCCACACAGGGCAGGGCTTTGGAGCGTTTCCGGGCTCTTGCAGGGATGCGCCCCGCACAGGTTCCAAAGTCGCCAAGGGTCAAAGTATTGTCCCAGATAAGGTCCCAGTGAACCAACTCTTGGCTGGCATACAGGCCCTGCTCCATCGCCTCTGTCACAGAGTTAATTTCCCCAACATGTGGTGACTGCCCCTGTTTCAGTTTCTATCATTAGATCCCATCTTGGCATGTCAAACTCTCACCATAATTATGGGGAAGAATTACAGGTTCTGTGGTCTCAACTGACTACTGTAATTGTCATAGTTGGAGAAGGAGGAGGCTTGGCTAATGTGAGAGAATTAATGGACAGTCTTGACCTGTGACTCTGGACTTGCTCACCCTCTGTGTCTTGGCTTGGCCAGTTGTATTGGGAGAAGCCCAAAGGCCTGGCTTCTGTTATCTATGTCATTGGCTGACTTACCGGGTTGGGGGGGGCACATCCAGGCAGGAGTAGGGTGAAGCCAATTAAGGCATTTTAATTTTAGCTGGGAGGAGTTGGATACCTCAGACTGGAAGCACATAGAGACCCCCCCACATTATACTGGGGAGGGGGTTCGAACGAAACACCTTTAATCCCCATACTCAGGAGGCTGTATGGTAGGAGGCTTGCCATGAGTTGCAGGCCAGTCTGGGGCTACAGAGTGAGTTCCAGATCAACCTAGGGATAGAGCAAGACTGTACCTTGAAAACAGAAGAGAAGAAAAGAAAGGAGAGACCCTCCATGTGGAAGATGAGGCTGGTCACAGGCAGGCCAGCCTTGCTTAAGAAACTTAGAAGCCAGAGATGAAACACAATGGTAGAGCATATCAAAGCCGTAGGATGGGAGAAGAGGCAGGGAGGAACTTCTGTGAGCATTTTCTGGAAGGAAGAAACCTTAGCAAGAAGCCGCTGGTAGGAAAGTGCCATTGCAAAGAACATCATTGATGGCAGACAGCTGTGTTAGCTTCTTCCCTAGTGCTTGCTGGAGGCTGCTGTTCCCAGGAGAGTAGGGTAAGGTCTTTCATGGGCTGGCCTCACTCACTTGGCTTCTTCTCAGGCCTTTGTGGGTGGTACTGATCAGCGCTTTGATCCTGGGTCTGCTCTTCCTGGCCATTTACAGCCTGTCTCGTGGTGAGATAACCCATGATCCACTCTATGCCGGTGAGTCACTGTGAGATACTGGGGATGGCTGAGGGGACAAAGCAAGGACCTTCACCCTCAGACTTGAAGCTGCCTTCAGCAGCAAAACTTTGAGCCCCATTAGGATGGAGCCAACCTCATCAGACGTGAAGCTCTAGAGAGCAGCAATTATGCCTTCCTCAGTAGACTAGGAGCTCCTGAAACACTAAGCCCTTCCCAGCATGTATGTAGCCCAGGATAACGTTTAACTCCTGATCCATCTGCCTCCACAACCCAAGCTGGGATAGTAGGCATGTGGTACCATGCACAGCTCTAAAATGAGGAACTTCTGAGGCTCCAAACCATGCCTCCTCCATCAGACATGCAGAATGAGGTCCTGTAACCTTGCTGGAGCCTCAGCCTGCACCTACTGTTTCAAGCCCCTTTATCCCTGAACTAAAATCCCAGTGTGGTAGCACAGAGCTGTAATCCCAGAATTTGAGAAGCTGAGGCAGGAAGATTGTCATGAGTTTGAGGCCACCCTGGACTACAGAATAAATTCAGATCAGTCTGGGCTAGTGTGAAACCCTGCCTCAAAAAATCCAAAACAGGAAGCCGGACGTAGTGGTGCACACCTTTAATCCCAGTAGTCGGGAGGCAGAGGTAGAAGCATCACTGTAGTTCAAAGCCACCCTGAGACTACAAAGTGAATTCCAGGTCAGCCTGGACTAGAGTGAAACCCTACCTTGAAAAAAACAAAAAAAAAAAATCCAAAACAGGGCTGGAGAGATGGCTTAGTGGTTAAGGCACTTGCCTGCAAAGCCTAACGACTGGGGTTCAATTCTCCAGTACCCACATAAAACCAGATGCAGCGGCCCATGCATTTGGAGTTTGTTTGCAGCAGCTGGAGGACCTGGCATGCCTATTGTCTCTTTCTGTCTTCTCTCTGTCTCTCTCAATATACCAATAAATAAAAATATTTTTAAAAATCCAAAACAGGGCTGGAGAGATGGCTTAGTGGTTAAGGTGCTTGCCTGCAAAGCCAAAGGACCTAGGTTTGATTCCCCAGGACCCATGTAAGCCAGATGCACAAGGTGGTTTATACATCTGGAGTTCATGTGCAGTGGCTGGGGGCCCTGGCACACCCATTCTCTCTATATATCTGCCCCCCTCTTTCAAATAAAGCAATAAAAATTAAAAAATACTTTTTTTTGGAGAGAGACAGAGAGAAAGGGAGAGGAAGACAGAGATGGGTGTGCCAGCAGCCTCTCAGCTGCTGCAAACGAAATCCAGATGAGTGCACCCCCTTATGGTCAAGTGCGGCATTGCGCCCTTGCATCACTTTGCATCTGGCTAAACGTGGGACCTGGAGATTGGAACAGCTGGAGATTGCAACCGGCGTTCTTGGGCTTAGGAGGCAGGCGCCTTAACCACTAAGCCATCTCTCCAGCCCAAAAAATACTTTTTTTTTTTTTTTTTTTTTTTCGAGGTAGGGTTGCACTCTAGTCCAGGCTGACCTGGAATTCACTCTGTCTTCTCAGGGTGGTTGCATCTCTGTCCCAGGCTGGGACCTGGAATTCACTCCAAAAACTTTTACTTTTTTTTTTTTTCTTCTCAGGGTGGTCTCACTCTGGCCCAGGCTGACCTGGAATTAACTATGAGTCTCACTGTTGGCGATCCTCCTATCTCTGCCTCCCAAGTGCTGGGATTAAAGGCGTGCGCCACCACGCCCGGCCAAAAAATACTTTTAAAGGGCTGAAGAGATGGCTTGGCAGGCAGGTGCCTTAACTGCCAAGCCTAACAACGCCTGTTCAATCTCCAGGTCCTGCGTTTAGCCAGATGTAAAGTGACTCAAGCATGCAATGCTGGTCTTACTCACAAGGGGGCGCACACGTCTGGAATTTGTTCACAGCAGCTGAGAGCAGCTGGCATACCCATTCTCTCTCTTTGCTTCTTCCTCTCTGTCTGTCTCTCTCGATAATAATAAAAATATTTTTAAAAATCCAAAACAAACAACAGTAACACCATAAAGGCAAAACAAGAGCCTAGGGAGGTAGCTCAGTGATTAAAGGTCCTTATTTGCAAAGTTTGCTGGCCCAGGTTCAATTATCCAGCATCCACATAAAGCAGTGACCACACATCTGTGATCCCAGTGTGGCTAGACAATAGGAGGCAGAGCCAGGTGAGTCCAAAACTCATGGGTCAGCTAATCTGACATTTGTTTGCAGTCTGGCAATTTATTTGGGCAAAAGACTGTCTCAAAGAAGGTGGAGCACAGACACCTCAAAATTGTCCTGTGATCCCCACCAGGACCATGGCACATGCGCCCATACACATAGATACAAATAAGTGAATAAAATTTAAAAATAAAATAAATCCTTCCTTTAAAAAAAGAGACAACAGGGCTGGAGAGATGAATTAGCGGTTAGGCACTTGTCTGAAAAACCAAAGGACTCAGGTTTGATTCCCCAGGACCCATGTAAGCCAGATGCACAAGGTGGATTTCATTTGCAGCAACTGGAGGCCTTGGCATGCCCATTCTCTCTCCCTATTTCTCTCCCTACCACTTAAATAAATAAATAAATAAATAAATAAATAAATAAAATATTTTTAAAGTAAAAATAATAAAAGATAACAGGGCTGGAGAGATGGCTTAGTGGTTAAGGTACTTGCCTGTAAAGTCAAAGAACCCAGGTTTGATTCCCCAGGATCCATGTAAGCCAGGTGCACAAGGTGGTGCATGCGTCTGGAGTTCATTTGTAGGGCTAGAGGCCCTGGCACATCCATTCTCTATCTGCTTCTTTCTCTCTCACAAATAAATAAATAAGTATTAAAAAAAGACAACAAGGGCTGGAGAGATGGCTTAGCGACTAAGGCACCTGCCTGCTAAGCCTAAGAACGCTGGTTCCAATGTCCAGCGGTTCCAATCTCCAGGTCCCACGTTTAGCCAGATGCAGTGAGGCAAGGGTGCAATGCCGCACTTGCCCACAAGGGGGCGCACGCATCTGGATTTCGTTCACAGCAGCTGAGAGACTGCTGGTGCGCCCATCTCTATCTGTCTCCCTCTCCCTCTCTGTCTATCTCTCCAAAAATAAATAAAAAAATAAAAATTTTAAAAAAAGACAACAAAAAGGGAAAAAACAAAAACTTACCTAAGCCTGCTTAGGTCCAACCTTGTCTTGGGAGGGGCCAGCTTTAGCCCCTTCCATGCTGGTCCCCACCTACCTACCTGGTCCTGCTCACTTTCCCTGCAGTATTCACCATCTTCGCCTTCACCTCAGTGGTGGACCTGGTCATCGCGCTCCAGGAAGATGGCTATGTGGTGGGCTTCATGGAGATTTACACCAAGGAGGTAGGTGGCGGGTGGTCAGGGGTGCTCTGAACCTTTTGCATTGCCTAAGCCTTGCACCTGCCCCACAGGGTGAGCCCTACCTGCGCACAGCACATGGCATCTTCATCTGCTACTGGGATGGCATGGTGCACTACCTCTTCTACCTGGCCATGGCAGGTGCCATATGCAAAAGGTGAGAGACAGCAGAGTGGTGCAGGTGTCTGGAGAGGTCAAGTAGAGGTCCCAGGTCACAATGGAGGTGTCTGTGGGAATCCAAAATCCTACCCCACCTCTAGGGATGGCTAAGAGAAAGTCCTAGAAATAATAGGTGTAGTTTGCATCAGGTCTGGGTTCTGTCTTCAGTGCTTACCAGGCACTTGCCATTTCAAGCTACAAAAAAACCAAAATTTTAAAAAAAGGAGGGGGTGGACTGGAGACATGGCTTAGTGGTTAAGGCACTAGCCTGCAAAACCCAAGGATCCAGGTTTGATTCCCGAGGATCCACATGAGCCAGATGCATTTTGTTTGCAGTGGCTGGGAGCCCTGGTGTGCCCATTCTCTCTATCTCTCTCAAATAAATGAAAAATTTTAAAAAAAGATTAAAAAGCTGATGGTGGCTCATGCCTTTAATCCCAACACTCAGGAGGCAGAGGTAGGAGGATCGCTGTGAGTTAGAGGCCACTACATAGTGAATTTCAGGTCAGCCTGAGCTAGAGTGAGACCCTACCTCAAAAAAAAAAAAAAAAAAAAGAAAGAAAGAAAGAAAGAAAGAAAGAAAGAAAGAAAGAAAGAAAAGAAAAGAAAAAAATTGAAAAAGAACAAAGAACAATACTGGAGACTGGAGAAGGGCCTGGAACTGAAGAGCCAGGACTGGCCTGAAACGGGTCACCTGCCCACAGCCACTCCTCCATCCACTTCCCAGGAAAAGATACCGGAACCTTGGACTGTACTGGTTGGGGTCCTTCGCCATGAGCATACTGGTTTTCCTCCCAGGAAACATACTTGGTAAAGACTGTGCTTCCCAGACTCCCACCCTCCTGTGGTCACTTCCCTGCACCTGGAAGTTGTCTATGAGGCCCTCCTTCCCCTCTCAATGTTGCCAGGTACTCAGTGTCCCTGTTCCTCTACATAACCAGCCTCTGCCAATAACCTAGTCCCTCATCCTATTTCCTCTTGGAGGTCAGAGGACACCACATTAATTCATCTTCCTCCCTAGGATACTAGCCTCCACTCACAGGGATTTTCCCAGAGTGCTCTTGGTATAGATGGGAGTTTTAGGGTGGCTTCTGGAGACAGTGATAGCCTTGTAAGTAGGTGTTGGGAGGTGGAGCATAGATGACAGTCCTAATGTTGGGATGGCTGTGCAAATACCCTGCAAGGCAAACATCCAAGATGTGTTCATGGGAAACCCACTAGAGTATCAGAGCTGTACGCAGCAGGTAAGCCAAGGCAAGCTAGACTGAAGGGCATGCATATCATCTTGCAGTCACTGGGAACCATGGAGGGTGTGCAAGCCTGAGCGAGATAGCATTTGTGAACCAAGATATCAAGGCAGGAGACTGGCCTGACCAGGTTAATGGGTGTAGCTAGGTTTGGAGATCCTTGCTGAGTGATATCCTCTCTCAACATGGCAGGCAAATACAGTTCAGAGATCAGACCTGCCTTCTTCCTCGCCATCCCATATGTGCTGGTCCTATGCTGGGCTGGCATAAGGATCTTCAGCCAGTCTCAGGCACCAACCTGCTATGCCACAAGCATGGTGAGTGTCTTATGTCTCACACCAGATACCCTGCCTGGCTTGTAATGGTTTTGATCAAAGGCTTTGTCTCAAGCTTGGCATGCTGGTACATACCTGTTACCCAGAACTGGCGAGGCTAAGGCAGGAGGATTGCCACAAGCTTGAGGCTAGCATGGCTACACAGTGAGGACCTGTCTCAAAAACTCAAAGGTTGGCCGGGCGTGGTGACACACACCTTTAATCTCAGCACTCCGGGGGAAGAGGTAGGAGGATCAACATGAGTTGGAGGCCACCCTGAGACTACATAATGAATTCCAGGTCAGCCTGGGCTAGAATGAAGACCTATCTCAAAAAACCAAAACAAACAAACAAACAAACAAACAAAAACACTCAAGGGCTGAGCTAGAGAGATGGCTTAGCAGTTAAGGTGCTTGCCTGTGAAGCCTAAGGACCCATATTCGACTCTTCAGATCCCACATAAGCCAGACGCACAAGGTGACGCAAGCGCAAGGTCACACATGTGCACAAGGTGGTGCACATGTCTGGGGTTGGATTAGAGTGGCTGGAGGCTCTAGTGCACCAATTCACTCTCTCTCTCTCTCATACAAAAAAAGGGCAGTCTCTTGGGCTTGCCTCAAAAACAAAATGGAAAGAAAAACTCAAGGGCTGGGCTAGAGAGATGGCCTAGTGTTTAAAGCACTCGCCTGGGAAGCCTAAGGACCCTGGTTCGATTCCATAGAATCCGCATAAGGCAGAAACACATGGTGGCTCATGTGTCTGGAGTTCATTTGCAGTGGCTAGAGGCCCTGGTGTTCCCATTCCCTCTTGCTCTCAATCTCTCTCTCTCTCTCTCTCATAAATAAATACAAATAAAGTTTTTTTTTTTTTTTTTTTTGGTTTTGCAAGGTAGGGTCTCACACTGGTCCAGGCTGACCTGGAATTAACTATGTACTCTCAGGGTGGCCTCGAACTCTCGGCGATCCTCCTACCTCTGCCTCCCAAGTGCTGGGATTAAAGGCGTGCGCCACCACGCCCGGCCAAATAAAGTATTTTTTAAAAACTCAAGGGCTAACTAAAGGCAAGACTCAGCAACAGAGCAGGCTAGAATCCCAGTGAGGAGGGGGCATGCCTGGAAGGTGGAGCCCGCCTACAATCCCAGTGGGGCGGGGCATGGCCTGGTGGTAGAACCCAGGCCAGAATCTAGTTAGGAGGAGGCATGACTCAGTGTTTCTCATTGGAAGGACCTTCTCTGTTGTCAAGAAAGAAGAGAACATTTATTGAGCTTACTGGAATCTAGACCTTTCCATCTAGCTCCAATTCTTTCCCACGGAGCAGGTACAGGAGGAACAGAGGAAAGGCCTCCTACGACGACCAGCTGACCTGGCCCTCATCATATACCTCATCCTTGCTGCATTTTTCACCTTCTTCCGAGGCCTGGTGAGTCTGCTCTGGTCAGCCTCCTCTCCCCACATCTAGTCTCTCCCAAGATCGCTTCTCCCAAATTGACTCTATGAGTTGCCCAAAGTCTGATCACCCAAGGTGATTCCTCAGCAATTCTAACCTGAGTGTTTCCTGACAAAGGCCTATTTTCTGTAGCTCTTTCGCAGTTTTCATATCTGTGGATCCCCAGAGAGTGAGAACCAAGGCTGAGTGAGGCCAGAGCAAGGGATCTGGGTCCTAGTTGGGAGGTTGGGTGAGGAGGCTTTCTGGAAGAGGGTGGTTTGAGGTGGGTGTGGTCATCTGTGTGCCCTAGGTGGTCCTCGACTGCCCCACAGATGCCTGCTTTGTCTACATCTACCAGTATGAGCCCTACCTTCGGGACCCTGTGGCCTATCCAAAGGTGCAGGTAAGAGGACAGGTGGGAAGAAAGGATCCCAGTGGACCTAGGTCTCTTTGAAGCAGTTTCCATATATCCAGGTTAGACATTCAAATGTACATGAGGTCTTCAAGGACACCAGTGTGCCTGAGCTCTGCTTTCTTGGCATGGTTCCCCTGGCAGGTGGCAGAGGCAGCTCCACCCTCCTCCCCTCAGCCACTGCAAGGGAATGCCAGAACATAAGCACACATTTCAGGCAAAGTCCTCCAAGTGGCCCAACCTGGATCACATGACCTCATCAGTCATAACAGCCTTGGGAATGCAGCATTCTGATTGTCCAGATCAGGGTTCCATTCCATCTCTAAGAGGGCAGATTCAGTATGTGTATCCCCCAAGGTCTGTGTGCAGACACCTCTCCCTGAGGGTCTTAGGAGACAAGCACGGAAAGTGATCTCATAGGTTGTGGTCCCCACCAGATGCTGATGTATCTCTTCTACGTCCTGCCCTTCTACGGCCTGGCTGCCTACGCCCTCACTTTCCCTGGCTGCTCCTGGCTTCCAGACTGGGCCTTGGTGTTTGCTGGAGCCATTGGCCAGGTGAGGGATGGATTGGTAGGGAGGGGAGGTGATATCTGCCCACCCACCAATTGCTTTTGTACCCAACCTGGGCAGCACACTGATGGGCCTCCAAACAACCTCAGGCCCATTGCCCCAAGAATCCTTTGGGAGAGGCAGACAGTCATAGATAACCTCATGGGTCAGAACTGGAGATAAGAGCCTGGGGTGTGGCACAGTGGTAGGGTGCAGGCATGTGTAGGAGTGTAGGTTCCATTCCCAGGACTGAAAAACCAAACCAAACAAAAACTTGCAAGGAGCTGGGAATAGTGGTGCACACCTTTAATCCCAGAAGAGGTAGAAGTATCACAGTGAGTTCAAGGCCAGCCTGGGACTACATAGTGAATTCCAGGTCAGCCTGGGCAAGAGCAAGTCCCTACTTTGAAATAACCAAAAATGGGCTGGGGAGATGGCTCAGTGGTTAAAGACTTGCCTGCAAAGCCTAAGGACCAGGGTTCAATTCCCCAGTACCCACATAAAGCTAGATGCATGAGGTGGCACATGCATGTGGAGTTTGTTTGCAGTGGCTAGAGATTCTACCTCCTCCATTCTCTCTCTCTCTCTCTCTCTCTCTCTCTGTCTATCTCTTTCTTTTACTTTTCTTTTTTTATTTTTTAAATTTTTTTATTTTTTTATTTTTGGAGAGAGACACACAGAGAGAAAGACAGAGAGAGAGGGGGAGAGGGAGACAGCAGAGAATGGGTGCACCAGCAGTCTCTCAGCTGCTGTGAACAAAATCCAGATGCGTGTGTCCCCTTTGTGGGCAAGTGCAGCATTGCGCCCTTGCGTCACTTTGCATCTGGCTAAACGTGGGACCTGGAGATTGGAACCAGGTTCTTAGGCTTAGCAGGCAGGCGCCTTAACTGCTAAGCCATCTCTCCAGCCCTATTTTTATTTTTATTGACAACTTCTTTAATTGTAGACAATATCCCATGTTATTTCCCTCCCTCCCCCCACTTTCCCCTTTAAGACTTCACTTCCATCATATCCCCTCCCCCTTTCAATCAGTCTCTCTTTTAGTCATGATCTGGGCATGTCATGATCTTTTCCTCCTATTATGATGGTCTTATGTAGGTAGTGTCAGGCACTGCAAGGTCATGGATATCCATGGATATTTGTGTCTGGAGGAGCACATTGCAAGGAGTCCTACCCTTCCTTTGGCTCTTACATCCTTTCCACCCCCTCTTCAGCAATGGACCCTGAGCCTTGGAAGGTAGGTTTGAGATGTTTCAGTGCTGAGCACTCCTCTGTCACTTCTTCTCAGCACCATGGTGCCTTCTGAATCATCCCAAGGTTGCCACCATCTGAAAAGAGAAGCTTCTCTAACCAAAAGTAAGAAAGCATTAATATATGGGTGTGGACATTAAGAGAAGTGCTTACTGGGCAGTTTGGTGAGCATAGTATATACATTTAGTGAGACTCCAGCAGACATTACACCCTTAGGGCTACCCCTGTCATACGTTTTCAGTATCAGGGATGTGTTCCCTCACATGGAGCAGGCCTCCAGCCCAATTAGATTTTTTTTTTTTTTTTGCTTTTTTCCCAATTTTTTTGCCTTTTCGAGGTAGGGTCTAGCTTTCCCAAATAAATTTTATATATATATTTGGTTTTTCAAGGTAGGGTCTCACTCTAGCTCAGGCTGACCTGGAATTCACTCTGTATTCTCAGGGTGGCCTCAAACTCTCGGCGTTCCTCCTACCTCTGCCTCCTGAGTGCTGGGATTAAAGGCGTGTGTCACCACACCTGGCTAATAATATATATATATATTTTGGAGAGAGACACAGAGAGAGACAGAGAAAGAGAGGGAGAGGAAGACAGAGATGGGCGTGCCAGCAGCCTCTCAGCTGCTGCAAATGAAATCCAGATGTGTGCGCCCCCTTGTGGTCAAGTGCGGCATTGCGCCCGTGTGTCACTTTGCATCTGGCTAAAGGTGGGACCTGGAGATTGGAACTGCTGGAGATTGGAACCGCTGGAGATTGGAACCGCTGGAGATTGGAACCAGCATTCTTAGGCTTAGGAGGCAGGCGTCTTAACCGCTAAGCCATCTCTCCAGCCCCTCCTTCCAGGTTTTAAAAAAATATTTTAGGGCTGGAGAGATGGCTTAGTGGTTAAGTCGTTTGCCTGCAAAGCCAAATAGTCCCAGTTCGATTCTTCAGAACCCACTTAAGCCAGATGCACAAGGGGGCACATGCGTCTGGAATTCATTAGCAGTGGCTGGAGGCCCTGGCGCGCCCATTCTCCTCTCTCTCAAATAAATTAATATATATATTTTTAAAAACCTGGAAGGAAAGAGGAGAGGAGCTGAGAGGAATCACAGAGGGAAAAAGTTTTCTAGAAACAGGCACAGAGTCTGGGCAGCTTTGATGCATGAGCTCTCCAGGCAGGGAAGGGCATCCAGGAACAGGAATAGCATAAGCAGATGCTGCAAGGCTGGGAATGATTTAGCAGAGCTATAATGCAGGTAAAAACAGAGGCAATGCCTGGTGTGTTGCTGCAAACCTGGAATCCCAATACTGGGGAGACAGGAGGGTCCCTGGGCCTCCCTGGTTAGCCAGTCTAGCCCAACTGGTGAGTTTCTGACCAATAAGAGACCTTGTCTCAAAGAAAGTGGTTAATGTTCCTGAGAATGACACCCAAGGTTGTCATCTGACCTCCACACACATTCACACACATGTGCACACACACACACACACACACACACATGCATTAAAATGAAAATACAAGGGCTGGAGAGATCCCTTAGCAGTTAAGGCACTTGCCTGCAAAGCCAAAGGACCCAGGTTCGATTCCCCAGAACCCATGTAAGTCAGATGCACAAGAAGGCTCAAGCACCTGGAGTTCATTTGCAGTGGCTGGAGGCTCTGGAGTGTCCATTCCCTCTGTCTCTGTCTACCTGCTTCTCTCTCTCTCTCTTAAATAAATAAAAAAATATATTTTAAAAAAAGACTGAAAAAAAAAAGCAGAGGCAAGAAAAACTGGGAGCTGGATGCTGAAGACTTTGAACTCTGGCCTCTGGAGCATGTGCTGAGGGGTAATAGGGAGCCCTGAAAGGTGTTAGCAATGAAGAACCTAGTCAGAGCTAAGGACCTATTTTGGGGTTTCTAGTAGGAAGAGGAAAAGCTTGGACCCAGGCCAGAGCAGTAGGACCCAGGAAGGCATATGTGGAGGGAAACAGCAGCTGGGAAGATGAGGAGCAGGTGCCAGGTCACAGACAGGAATATTTCAGATGCATGAGATCATCTGAGACCAGAGAGCAAGGACTCTTGGGGCTCTGCCAGTTGGATGGGATGTCACTGTCACTGTTCCCTCTGCATGGTCACCAGGCACAGTTTGCACACATGGGTGCTTCCATGCATCTGCGCACACCTTTCACCTACCGAGTGCCGGATGACACCTGGGCCTGCTTCTTCCTGAGCAACCTGTTGTACGCGCTGGGCCCGCAGCTACTGGCCCTTCGCTGTCTGTGGCAGCCAGCCTTCTTCCTGCGCCTCCCACATGAGCCTCCCCAGGCCCACCTGAAGAAACAGCACTGAAGTCAGGGCTTGAAACTCTGCTCAGCAGCCTTGCCCTGCAAAGGTGGGTGGGCGGCTCTTTCAGCAACCAAAGGAGGATGATCCAAGGTCCTCAGAGAGCAGCATACAATATCATCATGCCCCCCAAAGCCCATGTGGACTCTTCTCCTCTCAGAATTTACCCATCATCCTCCCCACCCTGCCCTGAGGGTTCTTTAAATAAAAGCCTTTTGGGGGCTGGAGAGATGGCTTAGTGGTTAAGACACATGCCTGCGAAGCCTAAGGACCCAGGTTTGATTCTCCAGGTCCTACGTAAGCCAATGCACATTGTGGCACATGAGTCTGGAGTTTGTTTGCAGTGGCTAGAGGCCCTGGTGCGCCCATTCTCACTCTTTGTCTCTCTCTCTCCCCCACCCCTCGTTCTGTCTCTGATAAATAAATAAAAATAAATCTTTTTTTTTTTTTTTAAAAAGCCATTTTGATGTCTAGACTGTCTGCCTGTTTTAGGGAGCTGGGGTAAACATCCATGTTCTTGCACTCCGCAACCACTGCCATTGTGGTTATTGAGAAAGCAGCAGATATCAGGTGTGTGTACAGCTGTTTTCCAGATGGAGAAACTGAGGCTCAGAAGGGTCCAAACACCCATCTAAGGGTCACATCAGGAAAAAGAGTCACTGATGTGCCAGCAAGTAGAGCACAACTAACTGCATGTCACAGTCATTAGATAACTACTGGATAGCAGCCCCAGGGCTACCTGCTGGGTCTCCATATTCCTGATGGGGAGTTGAGGCTATAAGAAGTGAAAGTCCTGCTTACCATTCTACCTCCTTACAGCTAAGCCCCCCACCCCAGCCCAACCTGAACTCATTTTGGGGAAACTTTGGCTGAAGAGACAGCAAAAGGCTGGAGAAAGAATTGTAATTTCATGGTTTGTGAATTTAGAAACTGTGTAAAGAGAACCAGGTTTGGGGCTGGAGAGATGGCTTAGCATTTAAGGCGCCTGCCTCCTAAGCCTAAGAACGCTGGTTCCAATCTCCAGCAGTTCCAATCTCCAGGTCCCACATCTAGCCAGATGCAAAGTGACACGAGGGCGCAATACCGCACTTGACCATAAGGGTGCGCACGCATCTGGATTTCATTCGCAGCAGCTGAGAGACTGCTGGTGCGCCCATCTGTCTTCCTCTCCTTCTCTCTCTGTGTCTCTCTCAAAAAGAGAGAGAGAGAGCCAGAGAACCAGGTTTGATGGGAGATAGCTCAATGGACAAAGCACTCGCTGCACATGGGTGAGGACCTGAGTTCAATCCCAGAGCCCATGTAATGCCAGAGGCTGTGGTCCATATCTGGAATCCCAGCACTCCTACTGTGGCACACGTCTGTACTCCCACAAATACACGTCATACACAGATTTTTTTTTTTTTTTTTGGTTTTTGAGGTAGGGTCTCACTGTAGCCCAGGCTGGCCTGGAATTAACTATGTAGTCTTAGGGTGGCCTTGAACTCACGGCGATCCTCTTACCTCTGCCTCCCGAGTGCTGGGATTAAAGGCGTGCGCCACCACGCCCCGGCTTCAGCTATTATGTTTTTTTAAGAGAGAGAGAATAGGCACACCAGGGCCTCAGCCACTGCAGTCGAACTCTAGATGCTTGCACCACCTAGCAGGCATGTGCGACCTTGCACTTGCCTCACCTTTGTGTGTATGGCTAATGTAGGATCTGGAGAGTAGAACATGGGTCCTTAGGCTTCACAGGCAATCACCTTAACCGCTAAGCCATCTCTCCAGCCCCCATCATCATCATCATTATTATTTGGTTTTCTGTTTTTTTGAGGTAGGGTCTCACTCTAGCCTAGGCTGACCTGGAATTCACTATGTAATCTCAGGGTGGTTTAGAACTCACAGCCATCCTCCTACCTCTGCCTCCCAAGTGTTGGGATTAAAGACATGCACCACCACGCCCAGCTATTATATTATTATTATTATTTGTTGCTTTTTTTTTTTTTGAGGTAGGGTCTCACTCTGGCCCAGGCTGACCTGGAATTAACTGTGTAGTTTCAGGGTGGCCTCAAACTCATGGTGATCTTCCTACCTCTGTCTCCTGAGTGCTGGGATTAAAGGCATGTGCCACCACACCTGGCTTTTTATTATTTTTTTAATGTATATATATATATATATATATATTCCATATAGGGTCTCACTCTAGTTCAGGCTGACCTGGAATTCATTCTGTATTCACAGGGTGGCCTTGAACTCACGGCAGTCCTCCTACCTCTGCCTCCCCAGTGCTGGGATTAAAGGCGTGTGCCACCATACCTGGCTTAATGCATAATTTTTTATTGACAACTTCTATAATTACAGACAATAAACCATGATAATTCCCTCCCCTCCCCTACTTTCCCCTTCACAACTCCACTCTCCATCATATCCCCTCTATCTCTCCTATTATGAAGGTCTTGTGAAGGTACTGCTAGGTACAGCAAGGTTGTGGATATTGAGGCCAATTTCTGTTTGGACAGTTGCATTGTAAGGAGTCGTATCCTTCCTTTGGCTCTTAACAATTCTTTCTGCCACCTCGTCTGCAGTGGACTCTGTATTAGTCAGGGTTTTCTAGAGGAACAGAACTGATAGAATGAATTGTATTAAAAGGGAATTTATTGGCTTAGTTTACAGCAGTCCAACAATAGAGTTTGTAGGCCTGAGAGTCAAGGAACCTGGTAGTTGTTCAGTTCACAAAGTTGGATGTTTCAGCAGTACCAATCTGGCACTGAAGGCCTGGAGGCTTTCTGGAGAGACGTTGGTCTTTAGTCCATGCTGGTCTTCAGTCCACACTGGAAAGCAGTAAGCAGCAAGCAGCCAGGTGGGAGGAGGGGATACTTTCCTTCCCCAAGCTTCCTTAGAGAAAGCCTCCCTACACCTACTCCAAGAGGGACCGCCCACTCTGGGGGAAGGGCTCAACCTGGGGGAAAGAGTCCTCTTTTAGTCAATCCTCCGGGGCAGCAACCTCAGAGATCACTTATGAGGAATGTTTGTGACACAAAACTTAACCATCACAGATCCTGAACCTTGGAGGGTGTAATTGAGATGTTTCAGTGCTGAACACTCCTCTGTCACTTCTTCTCAGCACTATGTTACCTTTTGGGTCATCCCAGAGGTCATTGCCATCTGAAAAGAGAAGCTTTGCTAACCAAAAGTGAGAGTAGTGTTAATATATGGATATGAACGTTTAGTGAATTGCTTACAGGGCACTTTGGTGAGCATAATATATGCATTTAGCCAGACAAGAGCAGGCTTTACACACCTAAGGCTCATGACCTCCCCTGCCATAGGCTTTTGATTAGGTTTCCAGTACTAGGTATGTGTTGCCTCCCGTAGAGTGGGCCTCCAGTCCAATTAGAGAGCAGTTGGGCAGGGCGTGGTGGAGCATACCTTTAACCTCAGCACTCGGGAGGCAGAGGTAGGAGGATCGCCATGAGTTCAAGGCCACCCTGAGACGACATAGTGAATTCCAGGTCAGCCTGAGCTAGGGTGAGACCCTACCTCAAAAAAAAAAAAAAAAAATAAATAAATAAAATAAAATAAAATAGAGAGCAGTTGGTTTCCCCCAGAACAGACCTGCAACTATTGCACCCATTCAGTCATTTGGCCTGTCTGACCAAACTTGAGACTTCCAGTGTCCACTGTTTTCACTGCTCATGACTTCTGTCTCCATAGGGCTGCATGCAGTGCAGCGTTTTCCAGCTTTCAATCAGCTAGTCTACAAAGAGAAGGTTTTTGGCTCAGCCCCAGCTTGATTTCTCAGTGACCTTGCCTCCCAGGCATGTGGAGTCTTCAGCCACAGAGTCTTACCATCTGTTTCTGGTGGGAAACCAAGGGCTTTGGCAATAGCCTATAATGTTTTGGAGGCAACAGGGACCTCCCTGGCTAACAACTCACTGAAAGGTATCCCATTCTGGCACTGAAAATTTTCTAACAACAATCTATGGCCTCTGGATGTGCCATTGAAGAGCCAACCTGACTTCATTTTAACAGCAAGAGCTATTTTGAGATAATGAATAGGTTAAGTTTCTGTTTCTCTAAGTTTCTATGTCTGAGTTGGGGGTCACAAACTGTTCCCTGGTTACTGTTCTCAAGACTGTATATTCATAATGTTCTGGGAAGTAGTTTAGCTGTAATGGCTGGAACCAGACTAGCCTCAAACTTACTATCCGGTCTCAGCCTCTGCCACCATCCGCATGTGGCTTTCCCCATCCTTTTTTTCTTCATACAAGACAAGGTTTCATATAGCCCATGCCTTCAATTCCCTATACACGCGAACTTGATACGTAGTTGAGGATGACCTTGAACTTTTTTTTTTGTTTTGTTTTTCGAGACCTTGAACTCTTTTTTTAATTAATTATTATTTTTTATTGACAACTTCTACACTTACATACAAAAAAACACATGATATTTCCCTCCCCTCCCCCATTCCTCTTTAGAACTCCAATCTCCATCATATCCCCTCCCTCTCTCCATTAGTCTCTCTTTTAATTTGATGTCATCTTTTTCTTCTATTTTTGAGGGTCTTGCGAAGGCACTGCAAGATCATGGATATGGAGGCCAATTTCTGTCTGGGCGGTTGCAATGTAAGAAGTCTTACTCTTCCTTTGGCTCTTCCATTCTATCCGCCCCCTCTTCCGCAATGGTCCCTGAGCCTTGGAGGGTGTGACAGAGGTGTTTTAGTGCTGGGCACTCCTCCATCCCTTCTTCTCAGCACTATGTTGCCTTTTGGGTGAGACCTTGAACTCTTGATCATCCCTAACTCTAAACCTCCCCAGGGGCAGGCGCCCACCTCAATGGGATGAGTGACATTCCAATTTAAAGATTGCCAAACTGAGGCACAGGAGGTTCCTCCGCTGGCCAAAGCTCTTTCTCCTTCCTCTGTCGTGTCAGTGCCTCCTTGCCTCAGAGAGGACCGCGCGTCCCCTTTAACTCCGACTCTGGGATTGCGACGCGGGGGGACTTATCTGCCACCCGGTGAGCGCATGCGCAGTCGGGAGGTGCAGGGGCTGCTCCGCGGGGGCCGCGGGCAGGATGGTGAGTGCAGGTGGAAGCCGAGTCTGGGTTCCACGAGCCTGGAAGTTTGTTTCTGTCCTTCTGTTCTCTTCCTCCACCTCTACCTCATTTTCAGACACTTTTCCCGGCTCAGCTTCCCCTCCTTTTTTTTTTTTTTTTGTTTTAATTATTCTGGTGTGTGTGTATGGTGGGGTCCTCTCCTGTTTCGTCTGCCCCCCCACTTTCGTCTGTCTGTGCACCTCCGTCTCTCGCCCATCTCTGCACCCCTGTCTCAGCATCTCCATCTCTGTCTGACTGTAACTGTATCTGTGTCTGCATCTCTGCGTCTCTCTCTCCCCATCTCTCCCAGCCTGGCTCCCCGTCCCCAGCCTGGGCTGGCGCTCGGGCCGTGGGTTTGCTGCAGTCTCCTGGCGCGGATAATCTTGCCGCTGCCTGCCGCTCCTCCCCCTCCCGCGCGGGCTGCGGAGCCGGGATGGGGATGGCCGGGCGTCCCGGGCCGGTGGGCCTGGGGACCCGGCGCGGCCAGGGCGGAGGGGCTGAGCCGAGCTCTTGTGCCCGCAGGCGTGCGTCCGGGCGGCTCTCGGTCCCCGCGCGCTCTGGGCCGCCGCGTGGGGGCTCCTGCTGCTTGGCGAGCCGGCAGGGTCGCAGCGTGGCCGCAAGAAGGTCGTGCACGTGCTGGGTGAGTGCGGCGCGGACAGGTCTATTCCCGCAGGAGCCGCGGGCGCGTGTGACAGGGGCGGGGCGATGCGGATGGCCACAGTCCCTTCTCCCAATCCCGTTTGACCCCCTTGACCCTCCAGATCTCTCCCAGTCCTTGTTCCACACCTCCTCCCCAGGGTCTTTTGCTCACCTCCCCCCCCCAACGCCTACTCGCTCATCCGCAGAGGGAGAGTCGGGCTCCGTGGTGGTGCAGACAGCACCGGGGCAAGTGGTCAGCCACCGCGGAGGCACCATCGTCTTGCCCTGCCGCTACCACTACGAGGCGGCCGCCCACGATCACGACGGCGTCCGTCTTAAGTGGACAAAAGTAGTGGACCCGTTGGCCTTCGCCGATGTCTTCGTGGCCCTGGGTCCCCAGCACAGAGCTTTCGGTAGCTACCGCGGGCGGGCTGAGCTGCAAAACGACGGACCTGGAGATGCCTCTTTGGTCCTCCGAAATGTCACCCTGCAGGACTACGGCCGCTATGAATGTGAAGTCACCAATGAGCTGGAAGATGATGCTGGCATGGTCAAGCTGGACCTGGAAGGTAAGCGACATGTGGGCAGAGGAGAGAAGAGAGGACAGCCAGGGTCAAACAAAATCGCGGTGGCTTGGGGAAATGTGTAGATGTTGTGGGGTAGCTTAATGGTTCTTTTGTTGTTTTGAGACAGTCTCTTGTAGCCTAGACTGTCCTTGAACTCCTGATCCTCCTGTCTTGGCCTCCCTAGTGCATGAATGATAGGCAAGCATCACCATACCAGCTCCCCTGGGCTACGACTGGGCTTTCCCTTATGGACCTCGAAGGAACCCCAATCGTGACTATAGGTTTACCTGGCTTAAACCACTAATTCCTCGAAGCAGCAACTACAGTCCCACAGTTGTGTCTCACTGCGCTTGCTTGAGCCATGTGCGCATATGGATGAGCCAATCACTGTGGTTAGGTTCTGATTGGCTGGCCTATCACTAATAGGCGGGGCTCCTATCCAAAACGTTCGCGGAGCCTTGGGTTGCCTCCGATCACCTTGAGAAGATTCCAGAGATCTCAGAGCTTGCTGGCTGAACTTTCCGAGAATTCAAACAATAACACCAGCAACTCTTCTTTATTAGACGTTATCTGAGAGCCAGCCACTTGCTGAAGAGCTCTCTGGAGCCTCACATTTAATTTCCCCAAATCTCCAAAGGAGACATCTCAACTCTCAAATGAGCACTGACTCAGGGAAGTTAGCGAGCCAGGATACACGCTCCTGTCAGGTTCTGGGGCTTCGCTTTGGCCCTTGTCTGCCTCCTTTCTGGGTCCTCTGAGAGTAACCACCTCAGTCCAGCCCTGACTTAAACACGAAAACGCTGTGAGTTCAGTAAGAGGTAAGTTCAGAGTCAAGAACTGAAATAAAAGGAAAATAAAATACTAGGTGCCGTCTTGAACAACACTGGCAGATCAAAGGGGCGAGCCTTCCAGGGGTTCCCAATCTGGGGGAATCCTGCTCCGGACATAGGCATTCCCAGTTTTGTGGTTCCTGCGGGAAGGACTCGGGGTATGGAGGACTGAATAGAGGGTTCGAAGGTGGGTTTTGAAGGATGATGAATAGAAGTTTGACAGGTGGAAAAGAATAGAAAGAACATGAGCAAAAGTCTCCAGCGGTAGAAAGAGGGTGATCTGATTAAGCAAAAGAAGCCGCTCACTCATTAGTGTGGGAGCCGAGGAGAGGCGTGGCCAGGTCCGAGGGCCAGAGGGAGGTATATGATGGAAGGTCTGGTAGATGGGAACTAGGAAACCCTGGCTTATTCCCATTCACTTCCGGCCAGGTGTGGTCTTCCCATATCACCCCCGTGGAGGTCGTTACAAACTGACCTTCTTGGAGGCACAGCGTGCATGCGCAGAGCAGGACGGTATTCTGGCTTCGGCGGAGCAGCTGCATACGGCCTGGCGCGACGGCCTGGACTGGTGCAACGCTGGTTGGCTGCGTGACGGCTCGGTGCAGTACCCGGTGAGCCAGGCTCGGGAGCCCTGTGGCGGCCTGGGCGGGACCGGGAACACTGAGGCCGGGGGAGGCACCAACGGGGGCGTGCGCAACTATGGATATCGCCATAACGCTGAGGAACGCTACGACGCCTTCTGCTTCACATCCAACCTCCCGGGTGCGTATTCCCCTTGTTGGAGGACTGTCCCAAACGCGTAGGCCCCGCCCCTCGGATGGAGGCACCACTCCTAAATGCTTAGAGCTCTCATTGGAGGAGACCAGACAGAGCGCTAATGCTCCGTCCTCAAACACATGGGCCCCGCCCCCTGAAGAATGTTTCCCCTCCACCCCTAAGCACCTAAGCCGGGTTCCCTGGAGGGCTACCCACGTGAAAGGCTTAGGTCTTGCCCCTTGGAAGGAAGTTGACCCCCAAGCTTGTTGGCCGGGCTAATATGGGGAAGCCAGCCCCAGGGCTTCATTTTTGTCTCCTGAACAGAAGCCGGCCCGCAGGCGCGTTGGTCCCACGTGGCAGGAGGCTCCGCCCCTAGAGAGCATAGGCCCGCCCTCTCCTAGCCCGAGGCCGCTGGGTCCGGGAAAGTGGCGCGCCAGGGCGGGCACTAGGAGGCAGACCCCAACACTGTCCCGTAGGAAGCTAATTGCCTGGGCTGCTGGAGTGTGTAATCCCCAGCCTCGAGTCCCAATCCCTGGAACGGAGCTAACAGCCCGGTCCCCTATGCACCCCGCAGGGCGCGTGTTCTTCTTGAAGCCTCTACGGCCAGTGTCCTTCGCGGGAGCGGCGCGCGCGTGCGCAGCGCGCGGTGCGGCTGTGGCCAAGGTGGGGCAGCTGTTCGCCGCGTGGAAGCTCCAGCTGTTGGATCGCTGCACCGCGGGATGGCTGGCGGACGGTAGCGCGCGCTACCCAATTGTGAACCCGCGCGCGCGCTGCGGAGGTCCCAGACCCGGCGTGCGCAGCCTCGGCTTCCCCGACGCCTCCCGGCGCCTCTTCGGAGTCTACTGCTACCGCGCCCCCGGCGCACCCGATCCTGCTCCTGGGGGCTGGGGCTGGGGCTGGGCCGGCGGCGGAGGCTGGGCGGGAGGCGCACGTGACCCTGCTGCCTGGACCCCGCTGCACGTTTAACACCTAGGAGGACCCACGGCTGGGGGTGTCTGGTGGCTCATCGAGTGTCCTGTGGCCCCCTGAAAACGGACAATGTCCCCTCCCCAGGCTCCCGAGAAGCAGGATATGCCCCCTGCTGTGTACTGCTGACCAACCTGAACTCTCTTGGTCCTAGAATGGACCACTCCCCTTGAGGTCCCCTGGAATTTGGCCACATTCCCTAAGATCTCTTAGAACTGGCAACGCCCCTGGTGTCCTCTGAGACTGGCCAAGCCACCTCTTTGGACAGTGAATGTCCTGTCTCCCCGACTTTGTCCAGAAGAGCGACGCCCCTGGAGGACCTCAGGAGGCCACACAGCAGATCCCATCATTTCCTGAGGACAGTCTACACTGTGGCCTCCTGGAAACATGGGTCACCCCTCTCAGTTACCTGGAGGCTGGACCCCCGGGATTATCTGGAAACTGGCCACATATCCTCCACATTTCCCTGGAAAACAGGTCCTTTCTAGTAACCTTTACACTGAATTCCTTTCCCCGTATCACCTCAGGGTTGCCCGGGTGACAACGGCCCAATGCACACAAGGAGAAGTGAACTCAGCTGCTTTTTCTTTTTCCCCTTGGTGACCTGAGGCTGGGTATTCCCATTCTTCCTAAGTCCTTTAAAGTTTCCAGGTTAACAAGCCATGTCCCCAGGTCACTGTCAGGACAGCCCCATCCTTCCGGTTTCATGGAAGAACATGTCCCAGCAGACTTACAGGAGTGGCAGCAATGACCCACCCCTCAGGGTATATCTTTGAACAGAGAGCAAACCTGCCCCCACTGTCCCTTCCCCAGACCTCTGGCTGGGCTGTCACCAAAGAGATCGGTTCCTTTGGACCCCAGGGACCCATAAGAACATTGTCACTTTGTTATGGAGACCAGCTGCTCGGCTTCTCAGTGTCACCAAAGGCCTAGACTCCAGCTTCTATCTGTCCCCTAAAATCACATACCCTTTCCCTCATCAGTCACACCATTGGTGATGGTGCCTCCTTCAATTATAACCGTGGATACCCATGCTTCCCATCTCACCAGCCTTCAACCCAGACACATAAAACCCTTCTGCTGGCTGTCCCCACCCTGACCCACCACCATGGAGACAGCTAGTCAGCTCTCCCCCCCTGAACGTTCTCAGTGTCACCCAAGGATTTGGTTTTTCCACTGTCACCATGGTAACAAGCTGCCCCTTTCCCAAGGCACACTGTCCCAGCTCCTTGCAACTGCCCAAGCTCCACCCCCAGCTGGTTTGGACCCCACCACTGTTGCCATGGAGACCCAAACTCCTTGTTTAAGGTAACAGAACACCTGTCCCCCCAGGTTTCCCTCCATGACAAGGTCTCAACCCACCCACCAAACTGACAATATATTCTCCATGACAACCCACCTCTCAACTCTCAGGAATTTATCCCCATGGGCTGGATGCCCTGGGTGCCTCCCACTGGGACTGCCAAGGGGATACACCTTAGCCAGATGAGCCTAACTTCATACAGGACTGGGTTTCCAGAACTGCTGTGGGCACATTTGCACGCTGTCTATGCGACACACAGCAGCTGCGCATGAGACACCCTTGCAACCTACTCTCCCACTGCTTTTATTACCACCTTGCAGACGAGGAAATAGCTATAGCAATCCCTGCTATTTGAGTTACTTAAACACTGAGCTCTCTTCTTTCCCTTTCCTTCTTTCAAAGGTTAGATGTCCCTGAAACAGCACAGTCCAAAAGGTTCTGAGGGCAACGTGTGCTGGGAGGTCAGGACCTAGCCAGACTTCCAAGGGTTGAGAGCCAGTGCTTGGAGACAGTGCTCCGACAAAGCCATGTTGGTTGTGGGGACCCCAGCTCTGAGGTCCTGTCTGGTAGGCTCCTGTCATTCATCTTTGCAAAACCCATCTCTAAGTTTAGGAACCAGAGCAACTTGGGCTTGAACTGTGTGACCAAGTGACAAAATGTGTTCAGGCTGTTTCCTTCTCTACCAGGGTCATCCTGAGACCCCGTGGCTGCAAATCTTACTGCAGGGGTTCAATAAACCATCTTCCTTTTGTGAATGAGGAAATGAAGTGGGGTGTCTTATTCCTTCATCAGTGTACAACCTAGACAAGTTTCTCAGGCAGAGTGCTGGTTGTGATGGAAGTGGTTCCTCCTCCTCCTGCTGGCCCCTCCCCCACTTGCACACAAAGCCAGAAGAGAAAAAGTGGCAAGCCTGATCTGGTTGTAGAATGGGGGTGGTCGGCTAGCTGCCCTTCCTTGATTGTGTCCAAAAACATAGACTGTTCATCAGAAGGTGCTTGGGTGGATGGCATGCTCTCCAGCTTGACCTCAACTTCTGCTTCCAGCTGAGTAATAAGGGGATGTGGTAGTTTGGATGTGAATATATGTTCCCCATAGCTTAAGGTACTTTTTTTTTTTTTTTGGTTTTGCGAGGTAGGGTCTCACTCTGGTCCAGGCTGACCTGGAATTAACTATGTAGTCTCAGGGTGGCCTTGAACTCTCGGCAATCCTCCTACCTCTGCCTCCCGAGTGCTGGGATTAAAGGCGTGCGCCACCACGCCCGGCTAAGGTACTTTTTTTGAGAGAGACAGAGACAGAGAGAGAGAGACAGAATGGGTGTGCCAGGGCTTCTCAACCACTGTGAATGAACTCCAGATGTGTGCACCCCCTTGTGTGCGTGTGTGACATTGCACGTGTGCATCACTTTTGCATCTGACTAACCATGGGAACTTGTGGGCATTCTTAGGCTTCACAGGCAGGCCCCTTAACTGCTAAGCCATCTCTCCAGCCCCCTCAAGGTTTTTTTTTAAAAAAATATTTGTATTTCTTTATTTGAAAGCAGAAAAGAAGAGAGACAGAGAGAATGGGTGTGTCAGGGCCTCTAGTCACTGTACATGGACTCCAGATGCATGCACATTTTGTGCATCTGGCTTTATGTGGGTACTGGGGTCCTTAGGCTCTGTAGGTAAGTGCCTTAACCACTAAGCCATCTTTATCTCCTTGAAATATTTTTTGTTGTTGTTGTTGTTTTCTGAGGTAGGGTCTCACTCTAGCTCAGGCTGACCTGGAATTCACTATATAGTCTCAGGGTGGCCTCGAACTCATGGCAATCCTCCTACCTCTGCCTCCCAAGTGCTGGGATTAAAGGCATGCACCACTATGCCTGGCTCCTTGACGTATTTTTTTTGATAAACAAGTTTATTTGTAAATTTAGTCAACATACATAATTGACCTAAAAACTTCAATAGGACAAATTTAAAAACCACTTAGAAGGCCATCTCTAGAAAAGGGATTTTCCCAGGACAGTAACCAGATGTAACCCTAACCCCATACCATCTTAAGTGGCAGAGGTCCAATAACCTGGAGCTATGCTCCTCCCCAACACACTAAACTCCACAAGGAACCTCAAATTCCTTAGAAAGGGAGGAAAAAAAAAAAAAAAATCCCTCAAACCTAGCTATGAGACAACACAATGAAAAGCTGTACTAACTAGTTTAGAGTATTAGTAACAGATGCTGGTGTGAATAACTTATTCTAGAGCCCTTATAAATAAAATTCCTCCATTAGTGTATGCATTATCAGCTAGAGGGTTAGTTAACATGTGGTAGAATGAGGACTTATGCAAGGTATAATACACATAGCATTGTACTACTAAGAAAACAAGTGCAGTCTACTTAGAGGAAAACCAACTGAACTCTAAATTACACACACCTTAATGACAAGACTCCCCACCACTTGTGAATGTAAAACATTTAATTTTATTTTTATTTATTTATTTTTAAATATTTTATTTAATTAATTAATTTATTTGAGAGAGAGAGAGATACAGAAATAGGCAGGTAGAAAGAGAGAGAGAGAGAGAGAGAGAGAGAGAGAGAGAGAGAGAGAAAATGGGTGCACCAGGGCCTCCAGCCACTGCAAACGAACTCCAGATGCATGCACCCCCTTGTGCATCTGGCTTACGTGGGTCCTGGAGAAGCAAGCCTCAAACCGGGGTCCTTAGGCTTCATAGGCAAGCATTTAACCACTAAGCCATCTCTCCAGCCCAAAACATTTAATTTTAAAATGTTGGCACTACAACATATAAAATAGCTATTATAAATGCACATAGTGTATTCTATAGCTGCCTGATTTACTTTCTTTTCATTTCTTTTTTCTTTTCTTTCTTTCTTTCTTTCTTTCTTTCTTTCTTTCTTTCTTTTTTTTTTTTTTAAGGAAACTGTAAGTTACACTGTGGTTAAGACTTGTATCTTCAACCCTTGAAAAAGCCCACATTCTATCACAGTGATGTATGGTCAGACTTAACAGCCCCAATTGTTAAACACTTGGATCAAGTCATAGCCAGTTTTATTGCAAAAGGACCCTGTACACATTTATTTATCAATTCTAGTACCTTAATAGCTACCCAAGTCATAAACATACAGAAACATGCATCATGAGAAGCAAGAAATACCACCCATCCCTTCTGCATATTAGCAACTTGTCACTCCTGAGTCACATCACTGCTCACATCACTGAGGTCTGTAAACAGTCACTTTTCGCATTCATCCTGAGTGAAAGATGGAATGACTTAAGTACAAATGCAACATGTTATAAACAATTTCTTACAAAAAAAGTCACAAATTAAACCAAAGTGTTTTACAG
Source organism: Orientallactaga sibirica (assembly GCA_036365145.1). Classification (NCBI taxonomy): domain Eukaryota; kingdom Metazoa; phylum Chordata; class Mammalia; order Rodentia; family Dipodidae; genus Orientallactaga; species Orientallactaga sibirica. Next base: position 2,696,179 of record JAEOAD010002758.1, read on the forward strand.
AATTTACTACAAAACGCCATAAAAACTGCCTCCACTTAAGCTCTCTCCCCTCCCCCCCATCCGGCGAGCCAACTGGATGTCTTTGGGCATGATGGTAACTCTCTTGGCGTGGATGGCACACAGATTAGTGTCTTCAAACAAACCCAACAGGTACGCCTCACTGGCCTCCTGGAGCGCACCGATGGCTGCACTCAGAACCCTCCGGTCGTTTTGAAGTCCTGGGCGATCTCTCTCACCAACCTCTGGACGGGCAGCTTCGGGATGAGCAGCTCGGTGGACTTTTGGTAAAGCCGGATCTCAAAGCGCCACGGTCCGCGGCCTGTAGCGATGAGGTTTCTTCACCCCACCGGTAGAGGGAGCGCTTTTCCTGGCAGCTTTGGTGGCCAGCTGTTTGCGGGGTGGGTGGGGGGGCTCTCCCACCAGTAGACTTACAAGCTGTCTGCTTGGTTCGGGCCATTTTCTTTCACCCAAAGCCCAAGTCTCAGGCCGTTTCTCCGATCGCCTCCGCGGTGGGAGCCCAGCGAAGAGCCGCAGTCGCCTACCAAAGTGACGATGCTACCGAAACGAACAACCAAACCGCTCTGCGCCGAAGTATTTTTTTTTAAAGTATTTTTTATTAAGTTTGTAACTGGAGTCTCTAGCAAGCAAAGCCCTGCTGGAGGTGGTGTCACTGGGGGCACATTTTTTTAGTCCAGCCCTAAGGTGTGTTCAGAGCAGTTCAAGCTCTGGCTGTTTGTTTGCTGGCTGTTAGGTACTGTCTCTCTGCTATGCATCTATGGAAGTGAGTCCATTTCTTCCACCATTGATAGTTTTCTTCCTGAATTCTGTAGACCTGAAATAAATCCTTTCCTCCCATAAGCTGCTTCTGGTCAGGTGTTTGTCCCAGCAATGAAAATGTAAAATGTAACTGCAACAGATGAGAAGCAAGAAAGGAGAGAGGGAGGAAGAAAGGGAGAGATGAAGAAAGGAAGTTATTTGATCTGCTTCATAAGCTCTTCCCCCTTTTCCATTTTGGGGCATGGTATCCAAGAGACTATGTAAATTTCCCTCTTTTCATTGGATAAGAGTCAACAATTGGATAAGAGGGCTGTCTCTATCAACTTCTTGCTCAGCCAAGGAGTGCTGTGGCCTGTTTCCCTGGGTAATTCTGATTGGGCCAGGTGTGGACATATGTCAACTACTGGGGAAGCTCAAACCCTGGACCAATTGGACACAAGAAGCTTCAAATTCTGCAGGTCTGGTCATGATGTTGTATTTGCAAATGCAGTTGTCTCTGGGGATGTAACTCAGGGCAGAGCATGCAGGAAGCCACAGACCCAACTCAACACCCAGAAGTGGAGGGAGGGAGAGAGAGATAGAGTTAAAAAGAAAAAGAAAGAAGGGGCTGGAAAGATGGCTTAGCAGTTAAGGCACTTGCCTACCAAACCTAAAGACCCAGGTTTGATTCCTCAGAACCCATGTAAGCCAGTTGCACATGGTGGCGCATGCATCTGGAGTTCATTTGCAATGGCTGGAGGCCCTGGTGTGCCCATTCTCTCTCTTTCTTCCTCTTTCTCTCTCTTGGTCTCACAAATAAATAAAAAGAAAAAGGAAGAAAAGAGAGAAAAAAAAAAAAAAAAAAGGGCTAGAGAAATGGCTTTGTCATCAGGGTGCTTGCCAGCAAATCCAAGGGACCCAGGTTCAATTCCCCAGTACCCACATAAAGCCAGTTGCACAAGGTGGCATATGTATCTGGAGTTCATTTGCAGTGGCTATGCCCATTCTCTCTACTGCCTCTTTCCCCCTCCTCTCAAATAAATAAATAAATAAATAAATAAATAAAATATTTTTAAAAAGAAAAAGAGGGCTGGAGAGATGGCTTAGCAGTTAAGGCACATGCCTTTGAAGCCTAAGGACCCTGATTCGATTTGCCAGGTCCCACATAAGCCAGATGCACAAGGGGGCCCACACGTCTGGAGTTCATTTGCAGTGGCTAGAGGCCCTGGCATGCCCATTCTCCCTCTCCCTCTCTCTCTTTCCCTCTCTCTGTCGCTAATAAAATAAATAAAAACAAAATCTTAAAAAAAAAAAGAAAAAAGAAAGGGACAGAGAGATAGCTTAGTGGTTAAAAGCACTTGCTTACAAAGCCTATGCATATGGATCCAGTTCTCCAGCACCCACATAAAGCTAACCACTAAAACTGGTTCAAGTGATGCCAGGCGTGGTGGCACATGCCTTTAATCCCAGCACTTGGGAGGCAGAGGTGGATGATTGCCATGAGTTCGAGGCCACTCTGAGACTACATAGTGAATTCCAGGTCAGCCTGAGCCAGAGTGAGACCCTGCCTCGAAAAAAAAAAAAGCCAGATGCACAAAGTAGGGAATGTGTGTGGAGTTCCAGAAGGCCTTGGTCTGCCCATACTCCTCACCTCTATATGTCTCTTATTTATTTATTTATTTATTTATTTATTTATTTATTATTTTTATTATTTATTTTTTTAAAAAATATTTTATTTATTTATTTGAGAGAGAGAGCGAGAGATAGAAAGAGAGAATGAGTGCACTAGGGTCTCCTGCCACTGAAAATGATCTCCAGATGCATGCGCCCCCTTGTGCATCTGCCTTACGTGGGTCCTGGGGAGTGAAGCCTTGGTCCTTTGTCTTCGTAAACAAGAGTGTTAACCACTAACCCATCACTCCAGTCCTCTCTGTCTCCCTTTCTCTTACACAAATAAATAAAAATATTTAAAAACAAACAAATATTTTTTTTGGGAGAAAGACAGAGACAGAGAAGAAGAAGAAGACAGAGATGGGCATGCCAGCAGCCTCTCAGCTGCTGCTGAAAACAAAATTCAGATGAGTGCGCCACCTTGTGGTCAAGTGCGACGTTGCGCCCTTGTGTCACTTTGCATCTGGCTAAACGTGGGACCTGGAGATTAGAACCATTGGAGATTGGAGCCAGCGTTCTTAGGCTTAGGAAGCAGGCACCTTAACTGCTAAGCCATCTCTCCAGCCCACAAACAAATATTCTTTAAAAAGCTTTATTTAGCTGGGCGTGGTGGAGCTTGCCTTTAATCCCAGCACTTGGGAGGCAGAGGTAGGAGGATTTCCATGAGTTTGAGACCACCCTGAGACTATATAGTGATTTCCAGGTCCGCCTGGGCTAGAGTGAGACCCTACCTCAAAAAAAAAAAAAAAGCCTTATTTATTTATTTGCAAGCAGAGAAAGACAGAAGAGAGCCAGATATATAGAGAGAGAATGGGTATGCCAGGGCATCTAGTCACTGCAAACAAATTCCAGATGCATGTGCCACTTTGAGCATCTGGTTTTTCACAGGTACTGGGGAATCAAACCCAGGTCATTAGGCTTTGCAGGCAAGCGCCTTAACAACTGAGCCATCTCTCCAGCCCCCCCTTTTTTTTTCGAGGTACGGTCTCACTCTAGCTCAGGCTGACCTGGAATTCACTATGTAGTCTCAGGGTGGCCTCAAACTCACGGTGATCCTCCTACCTTTGCCTCCCAAGTGCTGGGATTAAAGGTGTGCGCCACCACGCCTGGCTTCTCCAGTCCTTTTAAAATATTTTTATTTATTTATTTGAGAGAGACAAAGAGACAGAGAGAGCAAATGGGCACACCAGGGCCTCTAGGCACTGCAAGTGAACTCCAGAAACATGAGCCACCTTGTGCATCTTGGCTTATGTGAATACTGGGGAATCAAACCTGGATTCTTAGGCTTTGCAGACAGATGCCTTAACCTTTGAGCAATCTCTCCAGCCCAATAAATATATTTTTAAAAAGAAAGAAAAGAAAAGGCAAGGCACAGATTGGAAGGCCCAGACATGGCAGCCTAAATCAAACCATTTTCTGAAGCCCAATTCTCAGAAAAACATTTCTCTCCTGTTCTATACCACCCAGTTCACATCTCAGACATGTGAAGTTTATATATGTATAATTTATTTATTTATTTGCATGTAGAGAGAGATAGAGAGAAGAGAGACACACAGAGAGAATGGGCATGTAAGGACATCAGGTACTTGGGATGCATGCACCACTTTGTGTATCTGGCTTTATGTGGGTACTGGGGAATCAAACCCAGGTCATTTGGCTTTTCAGGCACGCCCCTTAACCACTTAACCATCTCTCCAGCCCCATGTGAAGGTTTTTTTTCTTTTGTTTTTGTTTTTGTTTTTTTGTTTTGTTTTTGAGGTAGGGTCTCGCTCTAGTCCAGGCTGACCTGGAATTCATTGTGTAGTCTCGGGGTAGCCTTGAACTCATGGCGATCCTCCTACCTCTGCCTCCCAAGTGCTGTGGGTTTTTTTAAAAAAATATTTTATTTTTATTTATTTATTCTAGAAAGAGAGAGATACAGAAAGAGAGAGATACAGAAAGAGGCATGTCTCCCATGTGCTGGGATTAAAGCTGTGCACCACCATGCCCAGCCCCCATGTGAAGTTTTGGATAAGTCATTACAGAATTAGGTTTTTTTTGGGGGGGGTTGTTTTTTGTTTTTTTGAGGTAGGGTCTCACTCTGGTCCAGGCTGACCTGGAATTAACTATGTAGTCTCAGGGTGGCCTCAAACTCTCATCGATCCTCCTATCTCTGCCTCCCGAGTGGATTAAAGGTGTGTGCCACCACACCCAGCTTTTTTAAATTTTTATTTTTTATTGACAACTTCCTTAATTGTAGACAATATCCCATGGTATTTCCCTCCCTCCCCACTTTCCCCTTTGAAACTCCACTCTCCATCATATCCCCTCCCCCTCTCAATCAGTCTCTTTTCAGTTTGATGTCATCATCTTTTCCTCCTATTATGATGGTCTTGTGTAGGTAGTGTCAGCCACTGCAAGGTCATGGATATCCAAGCCATTTTGTGCATGTTGTAAGGAGTCCTACTCTTCCTTTGCCTCTTACATTCTTTTGCCCCCTCTTCCACAATGGACCCTGAATTTTGGAAGGTGTGTTAGAGATGTTTCAGTGCTGAGCACTCCTCTGTCATTTCTTCGCAGCACCATGGTGCTTTCTGAGTCATCCCAAGGTTACCACCATCTGAAAAAAGAAGCTTCTCTAACCAAAAGTGAGAGTAGATTAATATATGGGTATGGACATTAAGAGAAGTGTTTACTGGGCAGTTTGGTGAGCATAGTATATACATTTAGCGAGACACCAGCAGACGTTAGGGCTCATGACTATCCCTGTTGTAGGTTTTCAGTTTCAGGGATGTATTCCCTCCCATGAAGCAGGCCTCCAGTCCAATTAGAGAGTGGTTGGTTTCCCCCATAACAGACATGCCACTATTGCACCCATTGGCTCATTTGGCCTGGCTGGCCAAATTTAAAGCTTGCAGTGTTCACTGTTGAGTACCTTCACTGGTGTTTTCTCTCTCCCATTGAACTGCATGGAGCATAGCTTTTTCCAGCTTTCTGTCAGCTGGTCCACATGGAGAAGGCTTTCAGCCCAGCTCCAGCAGGATTTCTCAGTGACCTTGCAACCCAAGTGTGTGGAGTCTTGAGCAATAGGGTCTTACCATCTATTCCTGGTGGGAAACCAAGGGCCTCGGCAATGGCCTATAATGTTTTTGGGGTACTGGGGACCTCCCTGGCCAACAACTCACTGGAAGGTATTCCGTCACTGGCACTGAAAATTTTCTAGTAACAATCTATTGCTTCTGAGTGTTCCATTATCCAGAAAAGTAGGTTTCCATATGACTTACTTATATCCTCTTAGATTCTAATTAGCCCTCCCTCCACCTTTCCTTTACTCAATCTCTTCCCCTGACCTCACTTAGGCCTGTTCACCCCCATTAATCTGTTCTTCTATTTACATATATACAATACCATCCTACTAAGAGCCCCCCTCCCTTTCTATTCTCTTTATATCCCCTTTCTAGCTTACTGGCTTCTGCTACTGTGTTTTATTCCTATTCACATATAAGTCCAATCATTTGTAGCTAGGATCTACATATGAGAGAGAACATGTGACGTTTGGCTTTCTGGGCCTGATTAACTCCTAAATATAATCCTTTTCAGATCCATCCATTTTCCTGAAAATTTCACAACTTCATTTTTCTTTATCGCTGAGTAGAACTCCATTGTGTAAATGTGCCACGTCTTCATTATCCACTCATCAGTTGAGGGATATCTAGGCTAGTTCCTCAATAGTTATTTTTTATGGTTTGCATGACAGGATTTACAATCACCTAGAATATACACCTCTGGATATCGGTCAGGTATTTCCAGAAAGAGTTTGATTGCAGAGATAAAATCTACTCCAAATGTGGGTGGCACCATCCCTTGGGCTGGCTGTACCGCAGACTGAATAAAAAGAAAGGGCCTAGGCTATAGCAAAAACCCGACCTCGAAGAATCAAATCAAATAAAATAAAATAAAAAGAAGAAATATAGCTGGGTACCCTGGGCATCAGCATTCATATCTCTGTTTCCTGATGCAGACGCAGTGTGATCAGCTGCTTCACACTGCTACTGCCATGACCTCTTCACCATGATGGACTGTACTTTCAAAGTGTGAGCCAAAATAATTCCTTCCTTCCTTAGGTTGCCTCTTGTCTGGCATTTGGTCACTTCAACAACAAAAGTAACTGATCTAGAGCCCATCTCAAATGAAAATAAAAGTAATGATATACCATGAAGGCAAAGCTATGGGGCAGGAGGCGACATGGACTGCTAGAATGAGTAAGAGATCTTTGTGATTCGTTTATTTGGAAACAAGATCTTGTTTTAGCCCAGACTGGCCTGGAATTCACAATGTACCCAACAGGATGGTCTCTAAGTCATAGCAATCCTCCTGCTTCAGCCTCCTGAATTCTGGGCCATTTTATTATAGCAACATGATTTTACATTCTATATTGAAATATTTATATCATTATATAACCATAATCTTATATTTTATGTTAAAATGGTGATTTTAAAAAATATTATTATTATTATTTTTAGAGGTAGGGTCTCACTTTAGCTCAGGCTGACCTGGGATTCACTATGTAGTTTCAGGGTGGCCTCGAACTCACAGTGATCCTTCTACCTCTGCCTCCTGAGTGCTGGAATTAAAGGTGTGTGCCACCACACCCGGCTTAAAAAATTATTTTTGTCTTTGGCTTTTTTTTTTTTTTTCTGAGGTAGGGTCTCGCTCTATCCCAGGCTGACCTGGAATTCACTATGTAATCTCAGGGTGGCCTTGAACTCACGGTGATCCTCCTACCTCTGCCTCCCAAGTGCTGTGGGTTTCTTTAAAAAATATTTTATTTTTATTTATTTATTTTAGAGAGAGAGAGAGATACAGAAATAGGCAGGTAAAGAGAGAGAGAGAATGGGCCCACCAGGACCTCTACCCACTGCAAACAAACTCCAGATGTGTGCGCCCCCTTGTGCATATGGCTTACGTGGGTCCTGGGGAGTCAAACCTGGGTCCTTTGGCTTTGCAAATGCCTTAACTGCTAAGCCATCTCTTCAGACCTAAAAAAATTTTTTTATTTATTTATTTGAGAGAGAGAAAGAGGCAGAGAGAGAGAGAGAGAAAGAGAAAGAGAGAGAGAGAAAGAAAGAGAGAGAGAATGGGCATGCACCAGCTTGTGCATCTGGCTTACATGGGTCTTGGGGAATCAAACCTGGGTTCTTTGGTTTTATAGGCAAGAGCCTTAACCACTAAGCCATCTCTCCAGCCCTAAAATGGTGATTTTTTTTCTTTTTTTTTTTGAGGTAGGGTCTCAGCCTAGGCTGACCTAGAATTCACTATGTAGTCTCAGGTTGGGGCTACCTCCAACTCATGGTGATCCTCTTACCTCTGCCTTCCAAATGCTGGGATTAAAGGCATGCACCACCATGCCTGACTAAAATGGTGATTTTATATAAGTTTTTTTTTTTGTTTGTCCATTGTGTTACATAGTCCAAACTGGCCTTAAACTCACTATGTACCTGAGAATGACCTTAAATTCTTAATCCTCCTGCCCCTATCCTTGGACATGTAGCACCACTTCTGGCTTCTTTTTTTTTCCAACGGGGGACTGGGGGTGGAGGATTGCCTAGCGGTTAAGGTGCTTGCCTGGGAAGCCAAAGGACCCAAGTTTGATTCCCCACAACCCATGTAAGCCATATACAGAAGGTGGCACATGCATCTGGAGCTCGTTTGCAGTGGCTAGAGGCCCTTGTGCACCCATTCTTCCTCTCTCTGTCTCTAATAAATAAATAAATGAAAATTAATTTTTTTGAGGTAGGGTCTCACTCTAGCCCAGGCTGACCTGGAATTCACTATGTAGTTTCAGGATGGCCTCAAACTCACAGCAATTCTCCTACCTCTGCCGCCGGAGTGCTGGGATTAAAGGTGTGTGCCACCACGCCCAGCTTTATATATATATATATTTGAGAGAGAGAAAGAGAGAGAATGGTGTGCTAGAGCCTCCAGCCACTGCAAATGAACTCCAAGTGCATGTGCCACCTTGTGCATCTGGCTTATGTGGGTCCTGGATATTCGAACCAGGATCCTTTGGCTTTGCAGGCAAACGCCTTAACCACTAAGTGATATCTCCAGCCCCTAAAAATATATTTTTTAAAAAGGACTGGATACCTGAGACTAGTGAATTCCAGGTCAGGTTAGCCTGAGTTAGAGTGAGCCCCTGCCTCGAAAAACCAAAACCAAAGGAAAGAAAGAGGGGGAGAGAGAGAGAGAGAGAAGAAAGAAGAAGAAGAAGAAAGAAAGAAAGAAAGAAAGAAAGAAAGAAAGAAAGAAAGAAAGAAAGAAAGAAAGAAAAAAAGAAGAGAGAGAGAACTGGAGAGATGGTTCAGTTTGCCTGCAAAGTCCAAGGACCTGGGTTCAGTTCCCTAGAACCCACATAAGGCCAGATACAAAAGATGGCACATGCATCTGGAGTTTGTTTGCAGTGGTATGCTCATTCTCTGTCTACCTCTTTCTCTTGCTAATAAAGAAATAAATTATATATATTTGTTGTTGCTGTTTTTTGTTTTTTCAAGGTAGGGTCACACTCTAGCCCAGATTGACCTGGAATTCACTGTGTGTTCTCAGGGTGGCCTTGAACTCAAGGCCATCCTCCTACCTCTGCCTCTGGAGTGATGGATTAAAGGTGTGCACCACCACGCCTGGCGAGAAATAAATAAAATATTTTAAAAATTAAAAAAATGAAATAAAATAGAAAATAGTCTGTAGAGAATTCTGGTGGCTCCTGCACTGGGGATTTGGCTATCTATCAGGAAGGAGGGGCTCATCACACCAAGGGATAAGTCGCCCTGTATGTTTGTTTGGACATAAAACATGTCTATGCTGGACAAGGTGGTGCACACCTTTAATCCCAACAATTGTGAGACGGAGGTAGCAGGATCACCATGAGTTCAAGGCCACCCTGGGACTACATAGTGAATTCCAGGTCAACCTGGGCTAGAGAAAAACCCTTAAAAAACCAAACCACAGATGGTAAGACCCTATTGCTCAAGACTCCACATACAAGACTGCAAGGTCACTGAGAAATCCTGCTGGAGCCAAGCTGAAGGCCTCCTCCATGTGGAGCAGCTGACAGAAAGCTGGAAAAAGCTACACTGCATGTAGTTCAATGGGAGAGAGAGAAAACATCAGTGAAAATGCTCAACAGTGGATACTGCCAAATGAGCCAGTGGGTACAATAGTGGCATGTCTTTTATGGGGGAAACCAACTGCTCTCTGATTGGACTGGAGGCCCACTCCATGGGAGGTAATACATCCCTGATAATGAAAACCTACAACAGGGGTAGTCATGAGTCCTAGGGGTGAAATGTCTGCTGGTGTCTGACTAAATGTATATGCTCACCAAACTGTTCAGTAAGCACTTCTCTTAATGTTCACACCCATATATTAATGCTACTCTCACTTTTGGTTAGAGAAGCTTCTCTTTTCAGATGGTGGTGACCTTGGGATGACTCAGAAGGCATTATGATGCTGAGAAGAAGGGAGAGAGGAGTGCTCAGCACTGAAATATCTCTAACACACCTTCCAAGGCTCAGGGTTCATTATAGAAGAGGTGGCAGAAAGAATGTAAGAGCCGGGCTGGAGAGATGGCTTAGCGGTTAAGGCGCCTGCCTGCTAAGCCTAAGAACCTGGTTCCAATCTCCAGGTCCCACGTTTAGCCAGATGCAAAGTGACGCAAGGGCGCAATGCCACACTTGCCCACAAAGGGGCGCATGCATCTGGATTTTGTTCACAGCAGCTGAGAGACTGCTGGTGCGCCCATTCTCTATCTGTACCCCCCCGTCTCTCTCTGTGTCTCTCTCCAAAAATAAAAATTAAAAAAAAAAAAAGAATGTAAGAGCCAAAGGAAGGGTAGGACTCCTTACAACATGCTCCTCCAGACACAAAATGGCCTGGATATCCAGGACCTCACAGTGCCTGACACTACCTACGCAAGACCATCATAATAGGAGGAAAAGATGGTGACATCAAACTGAAAAGAGAGACTGATTGAGAGGGGAGGGGATATGATGGAGAGTGAAGTTTCAAAGGGGAAGGTGGGGGGAGGGAGGGAATACCATGGGATATTGTCTAACAATTATGGGAGTTGTCAATAAAAAAAAATTTAAAAATAACAATTGAAACAATTGAAACACATCACTTTAAATCATAACATTACACCCTTGCCCCCAAAGTCTCATTTTCATCACAACGTAAAATACAGTTAGTGTAGTTATAAACATCCCCATAATCTTTTTGTTTGTTTGTTTCACAGCAGGGTTTCACTTTAGCCCAGGCTGACCTTAAGCTCACTACTCTATAGCACTAGGCTGACCTTGAACTCATGGTGATCCTCCTACCTCAGCCTCCAACTACCTCCTCCTACCTCAGCCTGGTACTAAAGGCATGTGTCACCATCACTGCTATTACCATGCTTTAACATTCTCCAACTCTGTTCTTAGACTCAAGACAAACTATTTCTTATTTATTTACTTGCACTCATGTGTGTTTGTGTGTGTGTGTGTGCATTGTTTGTGTATAGGTACACCAGGGTCCCTCACCAGTGCAAATGAATGCCAGACACTTGTGCAATTAAAATTTTTTTAAATATTTATTTTATTTTATTTTATTTTATTTTATTTTATTTTATTTTATTTTGGTTTTTCGAGGTAGGGTTTCACTCTAGCCCAGGCTGACCTGGAATTTACTATGTAGTCTTGGGGTGGCCTCAAACTCATAGTGATCCTCCTACCTCTGCCTCTTGAGTGCTGGGATTAAAGGCATGTGCCACCACATCTGGCTTTTATTATTATTATTTAGTTATTAGAAACAGAGAAAGGGAGAGAGGGAGAATGGCCTGCCAGGGCCTCTAGCTACTGCAAACGAACTCTAGACACATACACAACCATGTGCATCTGGCTTATGTGGGACCTGGAGAATTGAACCTGGGTCCTTAGACTTTGCAGGCATGCACCTTAACAGCTAAGCCATCTCTCCAGCCTTCGAGCCTTTTTTTGTGTTTGGCTTACATGGGTGGCTTGGGAATTGAACCAGGCAGGCTTTTCAAGCGAGCACCTTTAACCATTGTACCATCTTCCCAGCCCCAAGACAGACTCTTTATTGTAAGCTGTTATGAATAAAAAGTTGGGCCAGGCGTGGTAGCATATGTCTTTAATCCCAGCACTCAGAAGGCAGAGGTAGGAGGATCGCTGTGAGTTCAAGGCCACCCTGACACTACATAGTGAATTCCAGGTCAGCCTGGACTAGAGCAAGATCCTACCTCCGAAAACCAAGAAAATAAAAATGAAAAAGTCAAATAAAAGGCTGGGGGCTGAAGAGGTGGCTTAGCAGTTGAGGCGCTTGCCAGCAAAGCCAAAGGACCCAGGTTTGATTCCCCAGTAGCCACATAAAGCCACATAAAGCTCAAGGTGGTGCATGCATTTGGAGTTCCCTCTGCAGTGACTGGAGGCCCTGGTGCCCCATTCTCTCTCCCTCCTTCTCTCCCTCTCTCTTTCAAATAAATAAATAAAATATTAAAAATAAATAAATAAGCTGGGTGTGGTGGTGTATGCCTTTAATCCCAGCACTTGGGAAGGAGAGGGAGGAGGATTACAGCGAGTTCAAGGACAGCCTGCGACTACAGGTCAGCCTGGACTAGAGCGAAACCTTACTTCGAAAAACCAAAAAAGAAAAAAGAAAAAAAAAAGTTGGGGCTGGAGAGATGGCTTAGCGGTTAAGGTGCTTGCCTGCAAAGCCAAAAGACCTAGCTTTGAATCCCCAGGACCCACGTAAGCCAGATATACAAGGTGACCATGCTTCTGGAGTTCGTTTGTGTTGGCTGGAGGTCCTGGCATGCCCGTTCTCTCTCCCTCCCCCCCCCAAATAAATAAATAAAAGTAAAAATATTTTTTTAAAATTGGGAGAGCTAGGCAGATAGTTCAGTGGTTAAAGGTACTTGCTTACCAAGCCTTGCAGCCTGAGTTTGATTTCCCAGTACCCACATAAAGCAAGATGCATACAAGTGGAATCTGTTTACAGTGCAAGAGCTCCCTACCTCTTGCTTTCTCCTTGCTTGCAAATGAACAAATAAAAACTTTTAAAAGTTATGATGAGGGGCTGGAGAGATGGTTCAGTGGTTAAGGCACTTGATTGAAAAGCTTAAGTACCCGGGTTTGATTCCCCAGTACCCACATAAGCCAGATGCACAAAGTGGAACATGCATCTGGAATTCGTTTGCAGTTACTGGAGGCTCTGATGCACCCATTCTTTCTGTCTCTTTCTCTCCTAAATAAAAATAAATAAAATATTTTTTTAAAAAATATTTTATTATTTATTTGAGAGAGATACAGAAATAGGCAGGGAGAGAGAGAGAGAGAGAGAGAGAATGGGTGCTCCAGGGCCTCCAGCCACTGCAAACGAACTCCAGATGCATGCACCACCTTGTGCATCTGGCTTACGTGGGTCTGGAGAATCGACCCTTGAACCGGGGTCCTTAGGCTTCATAGGCAAGTGTTTAACCACTAAGCCATCTCTCCAGCCCAAATAAAATATTTTTATCTTTTAAATATATTTTATTTATTAATTTATTAGAGAGAGAGAGAATGGGCACATCAGGACCTCCAGCCACTGCAAACGAACTCCAGATGCATGAGCCCCCTTGTGCATCTGATTTACATGGATCCTGGAGAATCAAACCAGGATCCTTTGGCTTTATAGGCAAATGCCTTAACCGCTAAGCCATCTCTCCAGCCCAAATAAAATATTTTTTAAGGGCTGGAGAGATGGCTTAGGGGTTAAGGTGCCTGCCTCCTAAGCCTAAGAACACTGTTTCCAATCTCCAGCGGTTCCAATCTCCAGGTCCCACGTTTAGCCAGATGCAAAGTGATGCAAGGGCGCAATGCCGCACTTGACCACAAGGGGGCGCACACATCTGGATTTCGTTCGCAGCAGCTGAGACACTGCTGGCGCGCCCATCTCTGTCTTCCTCTCTCTCTCTCTCTCTGTCTGTTTCTCTGTGTCTCTCTCAAAAAAATAATAAAAAATAAAGTTTTTTAAAAATATTTTTTTAAGTTACATTGAAGCCAGGCCTGGTGGCACACACCTTTAATCCCAGCACTTGGAAGGCAGAGGTAGGAGGATTTTCAAGAGTTCAAGGTCACTCTGAGTCTACAGAGTAAATTCCAGATCAGCCTGGGCAAGACCCTACCTCAAAAAACCAAAAAAAAAAAAAAAAAAAAAAAAAAAAAAAAAAGTTATGCTGAGCCAGGCATGGTGGTGTACACCTTTAATCCCAGCACTTGGGAAGCCGAGGTAGGAGGATCACTATGAGTTCGAGGCCACCCTGAGACTACATAGTGAATTCCAGGTCAGCCTGGGCTAGAGTGAGACTCTCCCTCAAAAAATAAATTAAAAAAATTATTATTATTATTTTTATTATTTATTTTTGGAGAGAGACACACAGAGAGAGACAGACAGAGAGGGAGAGGGAGAGCAGTCTCTCAGCTGCTGCAAACGAAATCCAGATGCGTGCGCCCCCTTGTGGGCAAGTGCGGCATTGCGCCCTTGCCTCACTGCATCTGGCTAAACGTGGGACCTGGAGATTGGAACCGCTGGAAATTGGAACCAGGGTTCTTAGGCTTAGCAGGCAGGCGCCTTAACCGCTAAGCCATCTCTCCAGCCCCAAAAATAAAAATTTTCTTAAAGTTTTGTTGAAAAGATTGCTCAGTGGTTAAAGGAACTTGCTTGCAAAGACTGAAAGCCTGGGTTGGATTCCCCAGTACCCACATCATGTAAAGCCACACGTATAAAGTAGTGCATTTGTCTGGAATTTCTTTGTACTGGCCTTGGTGCAACCCATACTCTCTCTCTCTTGCAACTAAATAAGTAGGTAAATAAATAAGTTATATGGAGTTGGGGCAGTTAACGACACTTGCTTGCAAAACCTGCCATCCTGGGTTCAGCTACCCAGCAACCCATAAACCACTTGTGGAACAGACATATTTACAGTGGCAAGAGACCCTGTCTTAAAGAAGGAAGAGCACAGACAACTCCCCGAACCTTCAGAGGCGTGTTGTGACATGCACACCCATACACATACACACATATGCACACATGAATAATAAATTTAATTAATTTATTTATTTATTGGTTTTTCAAGGTAGGGTTTCATTCCAGCCCAGGCTGACCTGGAATTCACTATGTAGTCTCAGGGTGACCTCAGACTCAAGGCGATCCTCCTACCTCTGCCTCCTCATTGCTGGGATTAAAGGCATGTGCCACCACTCTTAGCTCAATAAGTTATTTTTAAAATTGCATACTTCCACCACACAATGGCACAGAATAAACTTGTCTGTTCCAAAAGGGAAAAATGGGAGTATAGTAAGCAAAGATTGGACCAAAGCAAGACTGAAACTCAGCAGGGAAAATGTTGGCATCTGCGACTTGTGATGGAGTCTTCTGGGCTCCAAAAGGCTTAGGTATCCCTGAGGAAGAAATCCCCCTGCTTCTGGGAACTATATAATTGAGAAACTGAGAGATCTGAATGGTTGACTAAGGATGTTTGAGGCTCTGGGAGTCCAAGACTCTGGGTGTTCAGCCAGAATAGTTGTGGCCAAGGCACTTAGGAATGACTGCTTCTCTGCAGTAGCCACTGGACAGCTCACCTGTTCCTCAACTCAACAGATCTCTGGTTACTACTAAACTTGAGATAAACCCAACATACTTAACCATCCACCTCTGAACTCAGCCCTCAGTTGAGTTCCCACTTTGGGGCTCCCATCCATATCAATGGATGCTTTTCTGCTTGTAATGCAAGCCAGACTACTGTTTCTGTCTTTACTATAATTCTTATTCCTATACAATAGAGCTTGTTGCATTCATTCCTCTCATCAGCCTTGTGGATTGTCTCAAGGTCTTGGAATGGCAATTCTTTGCCACTTCCTAGGTAAGAATCTTCTCCAGAAGCGCTCACCAGAAGCTGCTCTCCTACAGTTTCAGCCCCACCTCTGAAATTCTGCCACCCACAAACCCTCTCTTTTGAGCCAGTTCCACTCCAAGTCAGCAGCCTTCCTCAGCAGAAGTCCCACAGTTCTGGCATCTCCAACATCCTAGGATGCATGGTAACTTGGGCTTCCTCACTGCTTTGCACAGTGGCCTATCAGGCCTCCCCTTGTAGGGACTCCAAGCCTGCTGCAAACTGGCTAGCCTCAGTGGCTCTGCAGAATCCATCTTACATCTTTCATGCCAGAAAAACTAGCACTGTGTGGACAATGCTGCCATGTTTTGCTGTGACCATGGGGTAAATCCTGGTCCCCTTGGACCACAGTTCCACTGTTCTTTGTGTGCTGACACTGGGGAAACACTCCCCGAGGTGGTTGTTTTCCAGTAGGGAACCCCTTCAGGGATTCTCAATTTAGGTTCTCTCCTTTCAAATGAATTGACATTTTCTCAAGACAGAGGCTTCAGCTGGGCATGGTGGCATACATTTGGGTGGTGGAGGGAGGAGAATTAGGAATTCAGGTCAGTTGGAGGCCAGCTTTGGCTACATGAAAGATGGAGCCTTCTATAGGTGGAGTCTTGCCCTCAAGACACCTTTCCTATTGGCCCAGTGTAGTGTGAAAGGGTTTCTCTCTCTCTCTCTTTGGTATCTACAAAAAATTATTTTATTTATTTGAGAGAGAGAGAAAGAGAGAATGGGGTATTCCAGGGCCTCTAGCCACTGCAAACAAACTCGAGACACATGTGCCACCATGTGCATCTGGTTTATGTAGGTACTGGGGATTGAACCTAGGTTGTTAGGTTTCACAGGCAAGTGCCTTAACTGCTGAGCCATCTCTTCAGCCCCCTCTTTTTGGTATTTTGAGGTAAGGTTTCTCTCTAGCCCAGGCTTACCTGGAATGTATGTAGTCTCAGGGTGACCTCAAATTCACAGCAATCCTCCTACCTCTTCCTTCCGAGTGCTGGGATTAAAGGAGTGTGCCACCATGCCCGGCTGGTTTCTCTTTACTGATTATGATCTCTTTAACAGTCACATCTGTTCTTTGTCTACACTTTAAACTTACTCCTTTCCTTTCCCCACCAAATGGACTATTTTTCATATCTTTTAGCTCCACTTGTTCTCTTTTACTGTAGACTTGGATAGATCAGTGAGCAACAGCTATAAGAGCCCAAATACCGTCCTGTCTCAAGATTTCCTTCCCCAAACAAAGTAGCCCATTACTTTTGAATTCAGCCTCTCGAGTTCTCAGCATTTGAGCAGACATCACCCAGATTCTTAGTAGAAACACCTGTAGCCCATTTCTGAGTAGAGTCCTTGTTCTCTCTCTCATGAGTCAGGCCTCCTCTTTCCACACTGCTGTCAGCATTCTGATCTTCCAGACTTCCACCAGAATGATCCATTAAGCTCTGCTTACAGCATTCTAGGGCTTCTCTAGCCCATGTGTCCAAATTCTTCCCCATTTTTCCCTCAAGCTATTTCCAAGGACTTAAGAGCTATATGATCAGGTTTTTCACAGCAATGGCCCCACTCCTGGTATCACTTTCCTATATCACCTTTCTCCTTGCTGTGACAAAATACCTGCGATGAATCAACTTAAGGAAGGAAGGGTTTATTTTGTCTTACAGTTCAGTCCATCATGGTGGAACTGTGAGGCAATCACATTGCACCCAGTCAGGAAGCAGAGAGAGAGAGATGAATGTTGGTGCTCAGCTCACTTTTTCCTTTTTATTGTCTGGAACCCTTGCCTATGGAGTGGTGCACCCACAGATAGGGCGAAAGATAGTTTTTCACTGTGGTTGTCACTTGAGCTTGGGTATATGAAGGGGGAAAAATCACCATCACCAAGTTTGAAATTAGTTGCAGGAGGCTCAGCAAATCAAAACTCATTTTCAGTTCAGGGGCTGGAGAGATGTCTTAGTGTTCAGGTGCTTGTCTGCAAAGCCTAAGGACCCAGGTTTGATTCCCCAGTACCCACATGAGCCAGCTGCACATGATGGTGCATGTGTCTGGAGTTCATTTGCAGCAGCTAGAGGCCCTGGGGTACCCATTCTCTCTCTATATTTGCCTCTTTCTCTCAAATAAACAAAAAACAACAAAAATAGTAAATAGAATCATTCTCTGTTCAGGCAAGTTGTTGATGCTGGACTCTTCCAAGACCTCTCTCATGAGATTTACTTGTTTATATTTCATTCCTTTTATATTTTGTACTGTTCCAAATGTATGTGATTTTGTTGAGCATATGTTGCAGTGTAGGGGCAGGTGGCACCTGTCCAACAAGCTTTTAAAAACTTTTTTAAATTTATTTTTATTTTATTTTTTTTGGTTTTGCAAGGTAGGGTCTCACTCTGGTCCAGGCTGACCTGGAATTAACTATGTAGTCTCAGGGTGGCCTCGAACTCTCGGTGATCCTCCTACCTCTGCCTCCTGAGTGCTGGGATTAAAGGCGTGCACCACCACGCCCGGCCTGCAAGCTTTTTATTTACATCTCTTGCCTGTTTCACTGTTGGATTGTTTGTTTCCTATTAAGTTGCAGGAGCTCTTTACACATGAAGGCAACAGATCCTTTATATATGATTTGAAGAATTATTTCCAAGTTTGTTGTCTTTTTGACCTTCCTAATAGTATTTTTTTTTATCTTTTTTGCAATTACTGCTCATATATTTTATATATTTTTACTATTTATTTATTTATTGGCTTTTCGAGGTAGAGTCTCACTCTAGCCCAGGCTGACCTGGAATTCACTAGTCTCGGGGTGGCCTTGAACTCATGGCAATTCTCCTACCTCTGCCTCCCAAGTGCTGGGATTAAAGGTGTGCACCACCATGCCTGGCTTGATACTTAAAAATTTTTTTTTTTATTTTTGAGAGAGAGAAAGAGGCAGAGAGAGGGAGAACGAGAGAGAATGGGCACACCAAGGACTTTCAGCCACTGTGAATGAACTCCAGATGCGTTCACCCCCTTGTGGCACATGTACGACATTGCTCACTTGTGTCACTGTGCATCTGGCTATGGGAACCTTGAGATTCAAACATGAGTTCTTAGAATTTGAAGACAAGTGCCTTAACCACCAAACCATCTCTCTAGCCCTTACTTTTCACTTTTTAGCTGTCCATATTGTGTATTGTGTATGTGTAGAGATTTTTGTATACATGTACATGTGTGTAAAGGTCAGAAGCCCACTTTGGCCACACTCATCTTCAGGGACATTGTCTGCCTCCCTTTGTGGTAGTGTTTTTCTTTGGCCTGGAGCTCATCAATTAGGCTAGACTGGCTGGCCAGTGAGCTCTAAGGATCCTTCTGTCTCCACTCCCAACACTTTGATTATAGGTGCACATCACCATACCTAGGATTTTAGTTGTATTTATCTATTTATGAGATAGAGAGAGAGGGAGAGACAGAGAATGGGTGCGCTAGGGCCTCCAGCTACTGGAAACAAACTCCAAAAGCATGCATCACCTTGTGAATCTGGCTTACACAGTACTGGAGAATCAAACCTAGGTCCTTAGACTTTGCAGGCAAGCACCTTAACCACTAAGCCATCTCTCCAGCCTAACACCCAGTATTGTTATGTGGGCTCAAGGGATTGAACTCAGGTCCTTATGTTTATGAGGCAAGCACTTTCCCCACAGAGCCATCTCCTATAATGACTACCACCATTGCTTTCAAAATAAAGCCTAGCCAGGCGTGGCGGTGCACACCTTTAATCCCAGCATTCGGGAGGCAGAGGTAGGAGGATCGCTGTGAGTTCAAGGCCAGCCTGAGACTACATAGTAAATTACAGGTCAGCCTGGGCTAGAGCAAGACACTATCTCAAAAAACTAAAATAAATAAATAAAAATGAAGCCTAACTCCACTGTAACCCACATGACCTGGGATATGGCCCCTGCTTCTGACACCTGACTTCATGTCTCTCCATCTCGGCCTCTGAATCTTGGCTACAATAGGATAAGCTCACTTATGTTTTCCAGTGAGTTGTGCATATGATTTTTAAGAGGATATTGCCTTTTTTTCATCCCTACACTTGTAACCATGGCTTTCATTTCTTCTCTCCTACTCTAGTTAATACCATATCTTCATTGTATCCAATTTGCCTGGCTTGGTGGAACACATGTTACATCCCAACACCCAAGAGGCTGAGGCAGGAGGATCTTGAGTTCAAGTCTAGCCTAGGACATATATTGAGATCCTGTTTTGTAAAAGAAAAAAAACCTGGGCATGATGGCACACACCTTTAATCCCAGCCCTTGTGATGCAGAGGCAGGCAGATCACCACGAGGTCAAGGTCAAGGAAAGCCTGAGAATACACAGTGAATTCCTGGGCTAAAGTGAAACCCTATTTTGAAAAAAAAAAAAAAAAAAAAAAAACAACTTTTGGGGCTGGAGATGTGGCTCAGTGGTTAAGGTGCTTGACTGCAAAGCCCAATGATCAGGGTTCAATTCCCTAGTAACCAAGTAAAGCCAGATGTACAAAGTAGCACATGTATCTAGACTTCGTTTGCAGTGGCACAATGCCCTGGTGCACCCATTCTCTGTCTTTCTCTGTCTGCTTGCAAATAAATAAATAAAAATACTTAATTTTTTTGTTAATTTTATTTATTTATTTATTTGGCAGAGAGAAAGAGGGTGAGAGAGAGAGAGAGAATGGGTGTGCTAGGGCCTCCCACTGATGCAAACAAACTCCAGATGCATGACACCACCTTGTGTATCTGGCTAACATGGGTCCTGGGAATCAAACCTGGGTCCTTTGGCTTTGCAGGCAAATGCTTTAACCACTAAGGCATCCCTCCAGCTATAAATAAAAAAAGTTTCTATAAAGGGGGCTGAGGGTTGGAGAGATGGCTTAAATGGTTAAGGTACCTGCCTGCCACGATCTCCAGGTCCCACATTTAGCCAGATGCAAGTGGCACAAGCAATTCTGCACTTGCCCACAAGGGGATGCACACGTCTGGAGTTCATTCATAGCGACTGAAATGGCCCTGGAGTGCCCATTCTCTCTCTCTCTGCCTTTTCCTCTCTCTCTGTTTCTCTCTCTCTCAAAAAAAATTAAAATAAAATAAAATAAAATAAAAAGGGGGACTGAGCCAGGAGTGGTGGCACATGCCTTTAATCCCAGCACTCAGGAGGCAGAATAGGAGGATCTCCGTGAGTTCGAGGCCACCCTGAGACTACATAGTAAATTCCAGGTCAACCTAGGCTACAGTGAAACCCTACTTTGAACCCCCCCAAAAAAAGGTGGGGGGGTGGTTCTAGAGAGATTGCTTAGTGATTAAGGCACTTGCCTATGAAGCCTAAGGCTCAGGGGTACAATATCCCCCAGTACCCAAGTAAGCCAGATGCAAATGGTTGAACATGCATCTAGAGTTCGTTTGCAGTGGTTAGAGGCCCTGGACCACTCATTCTCTCCCTCCCTCTCTCTTTCTGCCTCTTTCTCTCTCAAATAAATATTTTTTTAAACAAAAAAGGCCAGGCATGGGCTGGAGAGATGGCTTGGCGGTTAAGGCGCCTGCCTGCTAAGCCTAAGAACGCCAGTTCCAATCTCTAGGTCCCACATTTAGCCAGATGCAAAGTGACGCAGGGTGCAATGTTGTACTTGCCCACAAGGGGGCACACACATCTGGAGTTCATTCACAGCAGCTGAGAGGCTGGTGCGCCCATTCTCTATCTGTCTTCCTCTCTCTGTCTCTGTCTTTCTCTCCAAAAAAAAAAAAAAAAAAGGCCTGGCATGGTGGCACACACCTTTAATACCAGCATTTGGGAGTCTGAGGTAAGGAGGATCACTGTGAGTTCAAGACCAGCCTGTGAATTCCAGGTCAGCTTGGGCTAGGGTGAGACCCCAACCTGAAAAATAAAAGCAAAAATAATTTTTTTTCTAATTCCTCTGGGGAGCCTTCCCTGGACAATAAACACTTAGTTGCCAGCACCCTGCACAGTAACACAATACTCAGCTCATAACAGCTTCTCATGAAGTATTTGCCAAATAAATGAATAAAAGCAGCAGGCAGGGACAGACAAGTTGAACTGTTAAAAAATTTATTAAAATGTCCAAGAAGTACATTAATGTCCACAGTGTCAGATACCACAGACCCACAAAACACTGTGGCTTCCAGAAGGACCCACAGTTGTTCACACACACGCGCGCACACATAGGCAGACACACACACACACACACACACATCCCAGAGGGAAAGATCCAAAGATAAACTCCTGCTATAGAAAAGACTGGAGCTCCTCCCACTACAGAGCTGGAGAGGGGGACAGGAGCACCCCAGCAAGTCATATCCCCCAAACAAAGGGAAATCATTTTGTGCCATGGAGAGGTGAAGGTGTGTTGTTATTACATTTGAAACAAGAAGTGTTAGTGAAGTAAAAAGACAAAACATGCGCCCCTGGGCTTCCCACCAAAGTCTCAGCTGGGGTGGTGGCTAATATCTGTAGCAGGGAGGATGGAGGATCAAGGTCAAGGGGAAGGGTCCAGTTTGCATGTGTAGATATTCCCAAATCTGCCAGTGTGTTGTGGAGAGGGGAAAAAAGGAGAGAGGGAAATAGAGACAGAGAGAGAGAGAAAGAGGAAGAGAAAGAGGGGCCTTTCAATCTCTTCCGCAAAGTAAAAGGCAATGTTTGGCGTCAGAATTGGGACCCTGTTCTTCATGTGACGTTAATTCTGTTCCCTTCTCAGTCTCATTATGTATAAAATGGGGAAATGATGGTTAACTGGATGTTGAGAGCTCATACAGATGAAGGCTCAGTTAACACATTTCTATCTGTACTGATCCTTTGGATAGGCCACATGACAAGCAATGGGGATGGAACTGGGGCCTCTACCAGGCTCCACAAGTGCCACTGCTGAGCTGTGCCTCCATGCACACCATGGCTTTGACACCAATTCACACGTTTTACCCACATTGGAGGGGCTGAGCATGGCCATGAAACATGGGAGGCCAATCTCTGGGTACTTTGTGTGAGAGGGCAAGGAGCTGGCTCCTGCCTCTGAATTTGCAGGGGCAATTTGAAGGAGGAAGGCAAGGTAGATACTTTCCCACTTTAAAAAGTAAAACTTGCAGGGAAAAACGTGTGTGTTTCTGTTTTAACACCACCTATCTCTCTACAATACAGCCATGGGTAGGTGCCACTGCTTCCAGTTTTAAACATGTCTAGTCTACTAGGCAGTGTCTGCAGATGGGGTTGGGATGGTACCCAAGACAGGAGCATTGCCAAAGTCTGTTCCAAAGAGGGGTACAGATGGGGTATGGGCCAGAAAATGTGGCATATACCCCACCCCAGTCCAGGAAAGAGGCTCATTGTCTCCCTGAGAGATGGAGGGGAGGAAATCCAGGCATACCTAGTGCTAATGATATTGTCATCTGGTGTGTGCATGCACACATGCGTCTGTGAATGTGTGTGAGAGATCTGCCACCATAAAACTATGACATCTCCAGGAATAGTGGTGCCAGCATGCCTGTTATCCTAGGAAGATTGCCACAAATTTGAGTCCAGCCTGGGCTACAAAGTAAATTCCAGGTTAGCCTCAGCTACAGACCTTATGTTAAAAAAAGACAGAAAGAAACAAAAGAAAACAAATTTTAAAAGACAAGATCTGGGAAGGTCTGCAATATACTTTCCCGCCTGCCCTCCACATTGCTCTAGGAGGCCATGGAGGCTGGTGCTTGTAAAACACCAGTAGTGAGAGTTCCACGCTAGTTGATGCATGTGGCAGAAGTTCAAGGTGAAGGAAGAGCAAGTCAAATCCCAGCTGCTGTGTTTCAATGGTGCCGTCTGCTCCCAGAGCCGGTGACCTTAAGCAAAGGCTTCATCCTGGATTTAGGGCAACCAACCATTCAACTGAGCCTGAATCTCTGGTGTCAAAGCAATTCCTCAGCACACATCCAAACATACACTCATACGTGCTGGCAGAAGCCTTATTTCAACACTGGGCTATCAGCCTGGCAAACACACGGGGGAAGCAATGTAATGGCACTTCCTGTAGCTATGAGGGTCCAGGCTCTTCCAGACGAAACTGCACTTTTCAGACACATGGTCACCCCTGCCAAGAGGACCCTGGGTGGGGAAGAAGTCAGGGGAGCTTTGTACACAGGGTTGGGGGAGTGCATGGGGCTCAGGGTACCTCCAGAGACCCTCTCCTTCTGGTGGGCACTGTGTCCCTAGGAGATGGCTCCAGAGGTGATGTGGGGTAGGGGCTGTGCTGGCTTCTGCTGAGCTCATCAGCAGAAATTCCCTTCATCCTTCTCCCAGTCCTCTGCTAGGTGATTCTTGTGTTTTCTGCGCTCCTTATGAGATTTGTGGTGGCGATGCTGGTGCCGGTGCTGGTGGTGGTGATGGTGTCTCCGTATCCGATGGGACCGTCTGGCTGCAGGGTCGGGGAAAAAAGAAGTTACTGGCATTCTCAGCAGGAGAAAATGGGGGAAATGCTAGGTGGTAAATTGATTCACATCCCTAGCTCCAATGCCCCCACCCATAGGTTTCTTATTCTGTAGCCCAGAACTTGTAATCCTCCTGCCTCAGCTGTCACCTTGCTGGGATTACAGGTACATCCCACTATGCTACAATACAATGTTACAAGGTTTGCTCCTCAACAACCACAAACTGGACATAGTGGTGTAATCTGCCATCCCAGCACTTGGGAGGTTGAGACAGGAGAATCAGAAGTTCAAGGTTATATCCCACTATATAGTGAGCTCCAGGCCAAACTGGGCTACATGAGACCCTGTCTCAAAACAAATACACAAGCTGGGTATGCCTTTAATATCAAGTAAATAAATGAAAATATTTAAAAGAGAAAGAGAGATAGGTGGGTAGCACAAGCCTTTAATCCCAACATTTGGGAAGCTGAGGTAGGAGGATTGCTGTGAGTGTGAGGGCAGCCTGAGACTACATAATTAGTTCTAGGTCAGCCTGGGCTAGAGTGAGGCCCTGCCTCAAACAAACAAACAAACAAACAAACAAACCTACAACAAAAATACCAGGTGGGCTGGTAAATTCTCACTTTGCTAAAGGCATGTTGGGATTACAACCCCGTGTGTCACATTGTATCCAGCTTTATATGGGTGCTAGGGAATTGAACTCAGGTTGTCAGGCTTGAAAGAAAGCACCTTTTTCTTCCTTCCCTTCCTTCCTTCCTTCCTTCCTTCCTTCCTTCCTTCCTTCCTTCCTTCCTTCCTTCCTTCCTTCCTTCCTTTTCTTTCTTTTTGGTTTTGGAGGTAGGGTTTCACTCTAGTCCAGGCTGACCTGGAATTCACTATGTAGTCTCAGGGTAGCCTCGAACTCTCGGCGATCCTCCTACCTCTGCCTCCCAAGTGCTGGAATTAAAAGCATGCGCCACCACACCTGGTGAAAGAAAGCACCTTTAACCACTGAACCATTTTGCCCAACCCTAAAATCACCATGCCTAGTTTATGCAGCACTGGGGATGGAACCCAGGAATTTGTGCATGCTAGGTGAGCACTCTGCCAACTGAGACCTAGCGCCAGCTCAGCTTTTATTTATCCCCCACATGGGTCTCACGCTGTAGCCCAGGCTGGACTAGAACTTGCAATCCTCCTGCCTCAGCCTCCAAGCAGCTGGGGTCAGACACACATCATCATGCTACAGTGGGGTGTTTTAATCATAAACTATCAAGAGCCGATGAGCCACTTACGTTTGGTGCACACAATCTGGGGCCGCTCCCACTTGCCATTGCTCCGGCAGCGGATGGTGGCCACATGGTGCTGGGCAAAGCCTTCATCACACTGGTAGCGGACAGTGGCATGGACATTGTATTTGGCCTTGCGGACACTGACAAGGGAGGCATTCTCCACTGCTGGAGGGGGTCCACACAGGACTGGGAACAGAGGGGTCTCCAGTTAGGGAAGTAGCCAAGACTGGGGCTAATCCAGGGACATGTCTTGGGAAAGACAGTCCCTCAACATGTCATCATCAGGTCACACCCTCTGCCCAGCTCGGGTTTGGGATGACTAGAAATGACTGTCCCTGTCTTGGCCACTTTCACTCAAAGCAGAAGCTCCTTGCTTGCAGGAAATTTCTGGACACATCACACCCCCAGCACATAAGGCATGGTGGAAACAAAAGAGATGGAGGCAAGAGTGATGATCTGAGCAAATGGGCAGCAAAGAAACTGACAATGGGCTGGAGGGATAGCTTAGCAGTTAAGGCACTTGCCCTCAAAGCAAAAGGACCCAGGTTTGATTCCCTAGGATCCACATAAGCCAGATGCACAAGGTGGAGCATGCCTTGGGAATTTGTATGTGGTAGCTAGAGACCCTGACATGCCCATTTCCTCTTTCTCTCTCTCTGCCTCTTTCTTTCTCTCTCAAGTAAATAAATAAAAACATTCAAAAAAGAAACTGGCAAAGAAGTGGAAGAACAACCACCAAAGCACAAAAGAAAGTGGACTGGAAAGCCAGGAGTGGTGGCGCATGCCTTTAATCCCAGCACTCGGGAGGTAGAAATAGGAGGATTGCCGTGAGTTCAAGGCTAGCCTCTGACTACAGAGTGAATTCCAGGTCAGCTTGAGCTAGAGTGACACACTACCTTGACAAACAAACAAACAAACAAACAAACAAACAAACAAACAAACAAAAAAGTGGACTGGAGAACACTTACAGATGACTTCTTTCATATGTAAAGAGTTCTGAGACATTATGGGTTTTCCCCTCAAGGCAGGGTCTCGCTCTAGCCAAGGCTGACCTGGATCTCACTCTGTAACCCCAGGCTGGCCTCAAACTCATGGGAACCTCTTACCTCAGTGCCTCCCGAGTACTGGGACTAAAGGTGTGCACCACCACACCTGACAAATTCTGAGGAATAATAAGACCATGTGGGCAGAGGAGATGGACTGGCAGGTCACAAGAAAGTAAGTGCGCATGTCTGGAAAGGCAAGAGGCAGAGAGATGCTGAGAGAAGGTGGGGAGCAGACAGAGACGTGTACCTGTGCCCTTTTTGCAGATGTAGGGGAGGTTATAGTTGCAGGGAACATCATTCCAGTGCCCGTTCTCATGTGCCACCATCACCACACAGTCCTCTCCGCCCGCGAAGAAATTGTCTGGCTGGTTCTCTCGCCAGTTCTTGTATTGCTGAGGGAAGAGGGAGCTGGGGTTTCTCAGGGGACCTGGGTTGCAGTACAGTTTCCAGAACATTCTCCTGTGTGATTCTCATGGCCAGACCCCTCTAACATATGGGGACTCTACGTTCCCATCTCTACACTGGCTGTCTCTGTGATCCCAAACCTCCTCCTCTGGCTATAGTGTCCTCTGTGATGTTCTCCCTTCCTCCTATCTCACCACACCCTCCCCAGCACCCCACATAAGTCACTGTTAGAAAAACAAATAAACAAAAGTTTTCCTCAGCTTGGAAGTCCAGGAGGACTTCCTTGCGGAGGCAGTAGGGACAACATAAGATGCAAACAGAGGAAACATTCAGTGAAAAGAATTCCAAGGACAGGGAATGGTAAGTACAAAGGCCCAAAACAGTGGACTCAACAACAGAGGGCCAGGACTACCTGCTGGAGTCCGCATGTGGCCAGAGTGGGCCAGATATCACAGGCAAGAATCCAAGGGGGATATTTTAGAGTGTGGTGGTACATGACTCTAATCCCAGCATGGGGAGACTGAGGTAGGAGGATTATTGTAAGTTCAAGGCCAGCTTGGGCTATAGTGACAACCTGCCTCAAAAAAAAGGGGGAAGAAGCTGGGTGTGGTGGTGCACACATTTAATCCCAGCACTCAGGAGACAGAGGTAGGTGGATTGCTGTGAGTTCAAGGCCACCCTGAGACTACATAGTGAATACCAGGTCAGTCTGGGCTAGAGTAAGACCCTACCTAGAAAAGCCAAAAAAAAAAAAAAAAAAAAAAAAAAAAAATATATATATATATATATATATATATATATATATATATATTTTTTTTTTTTTTTTTTTTTTTAGGGAGAGGTACTAGAGAGATGGCTTGGCTAAAGGCACTTGTTTGCAAAACCTGGGGCCTGGGTTTGATTCCCCAGTACCCATGTAAAGCTAGACATACAAAGTGGTGCATGTATCTGGAGTTCATTTGCACAGCAAGAGGCCCTGGCATGCCATATACATACTCACTTTCTCAAGTAAATAAATGAAAATATTTAAAACAGAGATACGTGTGGTGGCACAAGCCTTTAATCCCAGCATTTGGGAAGCTGAGGTTGGAGGACTGTTGTGAGTTAGAGGCCAGTTTGGGGCTACAGAGTGAGTTTTAGGTCAGCCTGGGCTAGAGTGAGGCCCTGCCTCAAAAAAATAAAAATAAATAAAAACAAAGAAAAGAAAACCATATTGTGGCAACAGGAAATTTTCCATTTTTTAAAATATATTTTTATTTATTTATTTATTTATTATTTATTATTTAGAGACAGAGAGAGGGAGAGAGTGAGTGAGTGAGAATGGGCGTGCCAGGGCCTCTAGCCACTGCAAATGAACTCCAGATGCATGTGCCACCATGTGCATCTGGCTTTACGTGGGACCTGGAGAATCGAACCGGGGTCCTTAGGCTTCACAGGCATGCGCCTTAACCACTAAGCCATCTCTCCAGCCCCAAATTTTCCATTTTAACTTTTACTTGTTTTTTAAAAATTAATTAATTGGTGCATGGTTGTGTGTGTGTGTGCGCACGCACAAGGACTTCTTGCAACTGCAAATAAATACCATAAGCCTACACCACTTTTTGCATCTGGTTTATGTGGGTGGCTTGAGAATTGAACTTAGACCTGCTTTGCAAGCAAGCACCTTTAACTGCTGAGCCATCTTCCCAGACCATTGTTTTATTTTATTTATTTATTTATTTATTTATTTATTTATTTATTTATTTATTTATTATTTTCTATTATTTTTTTGGAGAGAGACACAGAGAGACAGAGAGGGGGGGAGAGGAAGACAGGGATGGGCGCGCCAGCAGTGTCTCAGCTGCTGCGAACGAAATCCAGATGCATGCGCCGCCTTGTGGTTAAGTGTGGCATTGCGCCCTTGCATCATTTTGCATCTGGCTAAACGTGGGACCTGGAGATTGGAACCGCTGGAGATTGGAACCACTGTTCTTAGGCTTAGGAGGCAGGTGCCTTAACCCCTAAGCCATCTCTCCAGCCCTATTTTTGGTTTTTTGAGATAAGGTTTCACTCTAGTCCAGGTTGTCTTGGAATTCCCTATGTAGTCTCAGGGTGGCCTCGAACTCACAGCAATCCTACCTCTGCCTCCCAAGTGCTGGGATTAAAGGCATGTGCCACTATGCCTGGCTTTTTTTTTTTTTTTTTTGAGATAGTCTCCTGTAGTCCAGAGTAGTCTCAAACTCATTATGTAGTGAAGGATAACATTAGTTCTCCTGCCTTAACCTACTGAATATTGTTATGACAGGCTTAAGCAACTATGCCCAGCTCATTTGAACCATTTTTGTGGGTGTATGTATATGGCGTACGTGCATGTGTGTATTGTGTTTGTATATGGGTGTATATGTGTGTGTACATGCATGTGTAGGCCAGAGGTTGACCTCAATTATCTCAAGTCACTCTTCTTCCTGTCTCCAGCTAATTACTGCTGGGACTACAGGTGCATGCTACCACACCCAGCACCTTTTACATGGGTTCTGGTGACCCAAGCTCAGTACAGTACAGGCAGTACTTTACCCACTGAGGCTTCTCCTTGGCCCTAACTTTCTTAAGTTTTTTATTTTTCTATCTTTTTAAAAAGATTTTATTTTATTTTTTTTTTAAATATTTTATTTTTATTTATTTATTTATTTGAGAGAGAGAGAGATACAGAAATTGGCAGGTAGAGAGAGAGAGAGAGAGAGAATGGGTACACCAGGGCTTCCAGCCACTGCAAACGAACTCCAGATGCATGTGCCCCCTTATGCATCTGGCTTACGTGGGTACTGGAGAATCGAGCCTCGAACCGGGATCCTTAGGCTTCACAGGCAAGTGTTTAACCACTAAGCCATCTCTCCAGCCCCTTATTTTTATTTATTAGAGACAGAGAGAGAGAGAGGGCATGCCAGGGCTTCTCAGACATGCACCTTAACTGCTAAGCCATCTCTCCAGCCCTCTATCTTTCTTTCTTTCTTTTTATTTTGGTTTCTCAAAGTAGGGTCTTGCTCTAGCCCAGGCTGACCTGGAACTTATAGCAATCATCTTACCTCTGCCTCCTGAGTGCTGGGATTAAAGGCATGCACCACTATACCTAGCAGTTAGTTTTTTTAAAATTAATTTTATTTATTTAATTTTTGGAGAGAGTCAGAGAGAGAGAGACAAATAGAGAATGGGCACGCCAGCAGCCTCTCAGCCACTGTGAACAAACTCCAGACGTGTGCGCCCCCTTGTGGGCAAGTGCTGCATTGTGCCCTGTGTCACTTTGTGTCTGGCTAAACGTAGGACCTGGAGAATCGAATGGGCATTCTTAGGCTTAGCAGGCAGGTGCCTTAACTGCTAAGCTATCTCTCCAGCCCTAATTTTATTTATTAGAGAGAGAGAGACAATGGGCACACCAGGGCCTCCTGCTACTGCAAATCAACTCCAGACACATGTACAACCTTGTGCATCTGGCTTACATGGGTACTGGGGAATCAAACCTGGGTCCTTAGGCTTCACAGGCAAGTGCCTTAACTGCTAAGCCATTTCTCCAGCCAAAGTTGTTTTTGAAACAGGTTTTACCATATATCCCAGGCTGGCCTCAAACATGCTACATAGTTGATGATGGCCTTGAACTTCTGATCCTCTTGTCTCTACCTCCAGAGTGCTGGGATGATAGGTGTACACCACATCTGGCTTTAAAGGATCAGTGTTCTAATATGCAAATTTCACCCTTTGTTTGTTTGTTTGTTTGAGGTAGGGTCTCACTCTGGCCCAGGCTAACCTGAAATTAACTATGTAGTCTCAGGGTGGTCTTGAACTCACGGGATCCTCCTACCTCTGCCTCCCAAGTGCTGGGATTAAAGATGTGTGCACCACCACGCCTGGTTCTTTTTTTTTTTTTTTTTTTTTTTTTTTTTTGAGGTAGGGTCTCATTCTGGCCTGTAGTCTCCTGTAGTCCAGAGTAGTCTCAAACTCATTATGTAGTGAAGGATAACATTAGTTCTCCTGCCTTAACCTACTGAATATTGTTATGACAGGCTTAAGCAACTATGCCCAGCTCATTTGAACCATTTTTGTGGGTGTATGTATATGGCGACGTGCATGTGTGTATTGTGTTTGTATATGGGTGTATATGTGTGTGTACATGCATGTGTAGGCCAGAGGTTGACCTCAATTATCTCAAGTCACTCTTCTTCCTGTCTCCAGCTAATTACTGCTGGGACTACAGGTGCATGCTACCACACCCAGCACCTTTTACATGGGTTCTGGTGACCCAAGCTCAGTACAGTACAGGCAGTACTTTACCCACTGAGGCTTCTCCTTGGCCCTAACTTTCTTAAGTTTTTATTTTTCTATCTTTTAAAAAGATTTTATTTTATTTTTTTAAATATTTTATTTTTATTTATTTATTTATTTGAGAGAGAGAGAGATACAGAAATTGGCAGGTAGAGAGAGAGAGAGAGAATGGGTGCACCAGGGCTTCCAGCCACTGCAAACGAACTCCAGATGCATGTGCCCCCTTATGCATCTGGCTTACGTGGGTACTGGAGAATCGAGCCTCGAACCGGGATCCTTAGGCTTCACAGGCAAGTGTTTAACCACTAAGCCATCTCTCCAGCCCCTTATTTTTATTTATTAGAGACAGAGAGAGAGAGAGGGCATGCCAGGGCTTCTCAGACATGCACCTTAACTGCTAAGCCATCTCTCCAGCCCTCTATCTTTCTTTCTTTCTTTTTATTTTGGTTTCTCAAAGTAGGGTCTTGCTCTAGCCCAGGCTGACCTGGAACTTATAGCAATCATCTTACCTCTGCCTCCTGAGTGCTGGGATTAAAGGCATGCACCACTATACCTAGCAGTTAGTTTTTTTAAAATTAATTTTATTTATTTAATTTTTGGAGAGAGTCAGAGAGAGAGAGACAAATAGAGAATGGGCACGCCAGCAGCCTCTCAGCCACTGTGAACAAACTCCAGACGTGTGCGCCCCCTTGTGGGCAAGTGCTGCATTGTGCCCTGTGTCACTTTGTGTCTGGCTAAACGTAGGACCTGGAGAATCGAATGGGCATTCTTAGGCTTAGCAGGCAGGTGCCTTAACTGCTAAGCTATCTCTCCAGCCCTAATTTTATTTATTAGAGAGAGAGAGACAATGGGCACACCAGGGCCTCCTGCTACTGCAAATCAACTCCAGACACATGTACAACCTTGTGCATCTGGCTTACATGGGTACTGGGGAATCAAACCTGGGTCCTTAGGCTTCACAGGCAAGTGCCTTAACTGCTAAGCCATTTCTCCAGCCAAAGTTGTTTTTTGAAACAGGTTTTACCATATATCCCAGGCTGGCCTCAAACATGCTACATAGTTGATGATGGCCTTGAACTTCTGATCCTCTTGTCTCTACCTCCAGAGTGCTGGGATGATAGGTGTACACCACATCTGGCTTTAAAGGATCAGTGTTCTAATATGCAAATTTCACCCTTTGTTTGTTTGTTTGTTTGAGGTAGGGTCTCACTCTGGCCCAGGCTAACCTGAAATTAACTATGTAGTCTCAGGGTGGTCTTGAACTCACGGGATCCTCCTACCTCTGCCTCCCAAGTGCTGGGATTAAAGATGTGTGCACCACCACGCCTGGTTCTTTTTTTTTTTTTTTTTTTTTTTTTTTTTTTTTTTGAGGTAGGGTCTCATTCTGGCCTGGGCTGACCTGGAATTAACTATGTACTCTCAGGGTGGCCTCGAACTCACAGCAATCCTCTTACCTCTGCCTCCTGAGTAATGGGATTAAAGGTGTGCGCCACCACACCTGGCTCACCTCATTTTTTAAAAGCTCCAGCTGATGAAAGGGAAGTATCAGTCCTCCAGTTACTCAGGAGGGGGAGACAGGATCATTTGATCCCAAGATACAAGTCTGGGCAAGACATCCAGACCCCATCTTAAAACAATTAAAGTTGGAGCCAGGCGTGGTGGCACACGCCTTTAATCCCAGCACTCGAGAGGCAGAGGTAGGAGGATTGCCATGAGTTCGAGACCACCCTGAGACTACATAGCTAATTCCAGGTCAGCCTGGACCAGACTGAGACCCTACCTCAAAAAAACAAAAAAAAAAAAAAAATTAAAGTTGGGCTGGGGGTATGGCTTAGCAGTTAAGGTGTTTGCCTGCAAAGCCTAAGGACCCTGGTTTGATTCCCCAGGACCCATGTAAGCCAGCTGCACAAGGGGATACATGCGTCTGGAGTTCATCTGCAGTGGCTGGAGGCCCTGGCATGCCCATTCTCTCTTTTTCTCTGTCTCTTCCTCTCTCAAATAAATAAATTTAAATAAATAAAATTTAAATAAGTTAATTTAAATATATATTTTATTTATTTATTTATTTAAATTAAAGTCCCTGGGCTGGAGAGATGGCTCAGTCGTTAAGGTGTTTGTCTGAAAAGCCTAACAACTGGGGTTTGATTCCCCAGTACTCACAAAAAGCCAGATGCACAAAATGGCGCATGCATCTGGAGTTTATTTTCTGTGGCTAAAGGCCCTGGCACTCCTATTCTCTCTCTTTCTTTGTATGCTTTCAAATAGTAAATAAATAAAAATATTTTACAAAATAAATAAAGTCCCTGCTACATGTGGTGGCTCACACCTATAATCCTAGCAGCAGTGGAGCCTGAGGTAGGAGGTCACCATGAGTGTGAGGCCAGCTGGGGCTACAGAGTGAGCTCCAGGTCAGTCTGGATTACAGTGAGACTGCCTCACAAAAGACAACCAAAACCAAAAATCAAACCATCTGGGCATGGTGGCACAAACCTTTAATCCCAGCACTCAGTAGGCAGAGGTAGGAGGATTACATTGAGTTACAGGCCACCCTGAGACTACATAGTGAATTCCAGGTCAGCATGGGCTAGAGTGAAACCCTACTTTGAAAAACAAAACAAGTCAAACCAAAAAAAAAAAAAAAAAAAAAAAAAAATCAAATCAAATCAAATAAGAAGGGAAAAAGAAAGTTCCACGGCCCTTGATGAGGGGGAGAAGTGAGCACGTTTCCCATGACTGGTATTGAAGCTGGTACCCAAGCTGTCACTGCAGGCACAGGAGTTGGGGCATGGACCTGGATCCTGCTCAATCTCCTCTGATCATTCCAGCCCCTCAGAGCCAGAGCTGGAGCATTTAAGGACCTTGGATACCCCATGATTGCTGTGTAGGAGGAGCCAGGCCACGGGACCCAGCAGGCTGAGGACAAGGACTCCACTCACCAGCCCCGTGTTGTCTGTCCACTGGAAATCTCTCTCCACTGTCCTGTCGTTCAGGCCAATCCACGCGTTCTCATGCCCGAAGCCTGGGGGCAGGGTGAGGGTGAGTGTGGATGTGCTCCACCATCAAGGTGATAGGGTGGGGGATGGGCTTATTCCCTTTCCCAGCCTGGAGGTGGGCTTGGAGTAGAGGGGAAAGCAGAAAGGAATGGGAATCATGGGGGAGAGATACAAGAATAGGGTCGAAACAGGAATACGCATGGGTGATGTTGGGGAAGACACCAAGCCCTTCCCTCAGCCACATTGGCTGAAGAGTGGTGGTGGTTTGATTCAGGTGTCCCCCATAAACTTATGTGTTCTGAATGCTACATTCCCAGCTGATGGAGATTTGGCAATTAACGCCTCCTGGAGGCAGTGTATTGCTGGGGGCGGACTTATGGGTATTACAGCCAGTATCCCCTTGCTAACGTTTGGCAAACTTTCCTGTTGCTATTGTCTAACTGATGTTGGCCAAGGGGTGATGTCCATCCTCTGCTCATGCCATCGTTTTTCCCTACCATCATGGAGCTACCCCTCAAGTCTGTAAGCCAAAATAAACCCTCCCCCACCCCCCAAAAAAAGCTGCTCTTGGTCGGGTGATTTCTGCCAGCAATGCAAACCTGACTGCAGCAAGAGTGAATGATGTAGGAAAGAGACCCACTGTGTCCCAGCCTGAAGGTGAGCTGGATGGTGTAAGAGTGAGGGGGGTCTAGGGAGGTGGAGAGGACCCAGAGTCCCTGCCCAGCAAGGAAGAGGTGAGGACAAAGGAGACTGGGCTAGCAGGAGGGAACCCTGGTCACCTTGTCATCTGGAGGGTAGGGGTGAAATTAGGTACCAGCGAGGCTACAGTGTGGGGCTGAGAAGAATAAATACAGACCCTGACTAGTTTTTGCAGAAGGGAGAGAGTGAGGGACAGGAGCTGCTATGGGCAGCACTGGGTAGGGCAGGGCAGGGCAGGGCAGGGGGTCAGGGGAACAAGGCAGCCTTTTCCAGAGAAGGGACAGCCAGGATGAGCACATGTGAGGCAGGGAGGTGACAGGGGCAGAGCACAGAATGAACAATGAGAGAGTCAATAGGCGCAGTTTACGGGTGACACAAGGAAATGGATGGTCAAACACATAGCTGAGGGGGTAATGAATGAATCAATAACTGGCAGCTTTAATTTGTGTCACGCTCTTCTTCCTTTAAGTCTCTTCAGAGATCCATGCCCCCACCCTGGCTCTGTTTTATTTAGGTGTTGGTGGTGTATGTGCATGTGTGCACAGATACATGTGTGTATGTGTGTGTCCATGTGTGTACATGAGTGTGCATTCATGTGCACAGATGCATGTGCCTTGTGTACACATGTGTGGAGGACAGGGGGCGACATCAGGTGTCCTCTGTCACTCTTTCACCTGGTTTCTCTGTCAGAATCTCTCACTGAACATGGAGCTCTATGTTTGTCAACTAGACTGGTCAATCAGGGAGCCCCAGCCATCTCCTGTCTTCTACTTGCTCAGCACTGGGGTTAGAGGTGTGCAGAGCCACACCCAGCTTTTTGGGTACTGGCAATCAAACTCACGCTTGTGCAGCAAGTGCTCTTCTGCACTGAGCCATCTTCCTAACCTACCTGGCGCTGATATTGTTATCAATTTAGATATGACCTATTACAGTTCTAAAAATATAGTACTGAGGGGTTTTACCCTACTTCTGCCTTCTCAAGGGCAGGAACTTTCTGTACTCTCTCCTCTTTCCTTCTCTTAGTCTAGTAAAATCTCTCTAAACCTGACCCTCTGGTCTGTGGATTTCAATTCTTTAAATTCACAAGACAAGAACATCCCCAAATTCTTATATAATATTGGTACACTAGCATATATTGATGCATTGGTAAGGAACCTCTAAATTCTTGTATAATATTGGTATATTTGGCTGGAATGTCAGAGGTTAGTCCACACACTCAGTCCTGTGACAATAACTATCTATCTAGGTCCTCTCAACCTCCCTCCAAGACCAAAAAGTCTACAAGAACGGGAACTCCAAAGAGCTCCAATTTGCTCAGTGCATACCTCCCTCTAATGCTTTGCCTTCATTCTCCTTAACATTTTCTTTTCTTTTTAAAATTTTATTTTATTTATTTGAGAACAACAGACACACAGAGAGAAAGAGGTGGAGAGAGAGAGAGAGAGAATGGGCACACCAGGGCCTCTAGCCACTGCAAATGAACTCCAGATGCATTCACCCCCTTGTGCATCTGGCTTACGTGGGTACTGGGGAATCGAACCTCGAACCAGGGTCCTTAGGCTTCACAGGCAAGCGCTTAACTGCTAAGTCATCTCCCAGCCCTCTCCTTAACATTTTCTTCCAGGAGTGTCTTTCTGCAGTATACCAATATACTTTTGGGGTCCCTTACATAGACCCACTGGAGAAGTTTCCCAACTGACACACCCAATAACTCCACTCATCTCCAAGAAGCCAGATTGGTAATTGCCTCAATTCTCTATATTTTAAAATATAAATATACATATATGTAGTACTGAATATAATAAAGAACATAATAAAGTATGTGAGCACTTAGATAACATAAGCATTAAATTATATTATCTAATTAGATATCTACTTGTCTATATCCTTACTCTGCTGACAAGAATTATGGACTGGGTGTGGTGGTGCATGCCTTTAATCCCAGCACTCAGCAGGCAGAGGTAGGAGGCCAGCTTGAGACTACATAGTGAGTTCCAGGTCAGCCTGGGCTGGAGCAAGATCCTACCTTGAAAACCAACCCCCCTCAAAAGAAATATCATTGCCTGAGGACACATACTCTGTCTCACTGCTGTGTCTCCAGGCCCCAAATGATGACTAGCAGATGGATGGGCTCATTGAAGTGGATTAGGAATTAATTTCTGAGTAAGTAGACATGTGATCTAGGAAGTGACCAGGGCTGGCATCAATGAACACAAGTTTGTTAAGGTGTCATCTTCAGAACTGGTAAAGAACCCTATCCCACCCTTGCCCACTGCTCTGACTGGGAACTCATGTGTCCTTACTGCTGATGAACTGCTGCTCCTCCCAGGAATGGACACTGGTCAGGTGACCTGCCCGGCGACGGCAGTCTCGCTCTGCATCTTCCCATGCACGCCGATGCGCAAAATAGCGGTAGCAGTGGCCCTGGAACTTGTGCCACCCGCGGTCACAGCCTTCTGTGTCTGCAGGAGGAACAGAAGGGTGAGGAGCGTTGGCCACACACACAGATAGCCCAAGGTCATTGAGCAGGGAAATCAAGTCCCTGACCCTTTCATTGACCTAAACACTTTTCTTTTCTTGGGGCTAGCTCTGTCCCCAGAAACTGCAAAGCATGCATAAGGTCCAAGTTCTGTCCCCAGCACTGGGGTTATACTTAATCCTCCTGAATTGTATGCTGGGCATAGTGACATGTGCCTGTGTTCCCAGCTACTCAGGAGGCTGAGGCCAGGGGTCACAGAGCAGCAAGACCTTGTTTCCAAAAACAGGAGGAAGCTGGGAGATGGCTCTGCGGTTGAAGGAGCTTGCACACAAGCCTGCCAGCCTGGGTTCAATCCCCCAGCCACCTACATAAAGCCAATGGGCATTTGTTTGCAGTGGCAAGAGACCTAGATATCTGTGCGTGTGCATGCACACACACACACACACACACACACACACACACACAAATAAAAATTTTGTGGAAAAAAAGCTAAGCTGGGATTTAGCTCAGGTAAAGCACTTGCCCAGCATGCACAAAGTCCAGGGTTTGATTTTCAGCATTGAAAATTAGTAAATCAATAAACCTTAGCCAGGAACATTAGCTCACGCCTGTAATATGGGAGCTGAGACAGGAGGATCACCAAGAGTTCAAGGTCAGTGGGATTACAGAATGAGTTCCAGGATAGCTTGGGCTACAGAGTGAGACTATACCTCAAACAAAAAAAAAAATGCAGGATTGGAGACATGGCTCAGCAGTTAAGTGGCTTGCCTGTGATGCCTAGGGAGCCTGGTTCAAGTCCCCAGAATGTACATAAAGCCAGATGTACATGGTGACACATACGTCTGCAGTTCATTTGCAGTGGTTAGAGGCCCTGGTGTACCCATTCTCTCTTACTCTCTCTCTCTAATAAGTAAATAAAAAAATTTTAATGCAAAACTCGGGCACTTGTTGTGCAAGTACAAGGATATGAGTCTGATCCCCAGTACCTACTTAAATGCCACGTGTGCCACATGTGTGCCAGTAACCCCAGCGCTGGCTTCCACACACAAACATACATGTACATACACAAAATCCAAAATAACCAATCAAGCAAAAAAGTATTTCTTAGAGGTTGGACAGTTGGCTAAGCAGATAAAAGCACTTGCTTGCAAAACCTACCAACTTGGGTTTGATTCCCCAGTACCTATGTAAAGCCAGACATATGGAGTGGTACATGCATCTGCAATTCATCTGTAGTAGCAAGACTCTGGCATACCCATACTCACACTCATTCTCTCAAAATAAATGAAAATATTTTAAATTAAGAACTTCACTGTATGTATGAACATACTACCTAACAGTCATACTCCCATTGGTCATAAAAATATTTTTAAAATGTGTTTCTTTAAAAATTGCTTATTTGAAAGCCAGGTATGGTGGTATACACCTTTAATCCCAGCACTCAGGAGGCAGAGGTAGGAGGATTGCTGTGGGTTTGAGGCTACCCTGAGACTACATAGTGAATTCTAGGTTAGCCTGAGCTAGAATGAGACCCTACATCAAACAAACAAACAAAAAACAAAAACATGCAATTTGATTCCTATGAAGCTTGACCATGGAACCAAGCAGACACAAAGCCTGCTGTCAGCATCTGACCAGGTTTTCATGCCCTGCTGGCCATGTCTGGGGTGCAGTGGACACTTACCCTTCTCACACAGGCTGCCGCCATAGCTGGGGAGACAAAGGCAGACAAACCCATTCACCTCATCGATACATGTGCCTCCATTCTCGCAGGGGCTGCAGATGCAGTCGTCAATGTCTGTAGGAGAGAGAGGCTGATCAGAGGTCAGCCTCCTTGACCATATAGTGAGTTTGAGGCCAGCCCAGCTACATAAGAACCTATCTCAAAAAAAGAATTTAAAATTTTTTTAATCTACTTTTACTTACTTATTTGAGAGAGAGGAAGGGAGAAAGAGGCAGATGAGAGAGAGAGAATGGGTGCACCAGGGCATCCATCAAATGAACTCAGATGCATGCACCACCTTGTACATCTAGCTTATGTGGGTACTGGGAAGTTGAACCTGGGTCCTTTGGCTTTATAGGCCAGCACCTTATTTACTAAGCCATCTCTCTAGCCTAGAAGAATTTTTTTTCAAAAAACAAACTATATCATTTGGCAATCAATGTGGTTCAGGCCTCTAATCCCAGCACTCAGGAGACTAAAGCAGGAGAACAAGTTTCAAGCCAGCCTGGGCTACACAGGGAGACCCTGTCTCAAACAATCAAGAAAAGAATCTTATATCTTTTATGTGTTTTATTATTATTATTCCATAATTCCTAGTGTGGCTGTAAAGTGAATACATGGCTCTTGAGAAATTATACTATTTACATTTATTGTAATTTCACACTTTGTAGCATGTCCTCCAGCATTTCTGCAGGTGCTGCTTACACTCCTAATCGTCAAAAGCAGGTAGGTTTTAGCTGGGCGTGGTGGTGCACGCCTTTAATCCCAGCACTTGTGAGGCAGAAGTAGGAGGATTGCCATGAGATGGAGGCCACCCTGAGACTACATAGTGAATTTCAGGTCAGCCTGGGCTAGAGTGAGACCCTACCTCGAAAAACCAAAAAAAAAAAAAAAAAAAAAAAAGGAGGTAAAAGGAGGTAGGTTCCCCAGGAGCCCTTTGCTGGGAAATAAGCCCCATCACCCCTTTCTCACTCCCTCCCAACCATGATAGATGATGGAAGCAAAAGGCAGCACACCAGAGCCATGCCCTGCACCAGCAGCTCTTACAGCTGATTATGACAGGGGGATGAGCACAAGCTGTGCACTGTGATACTCACCAATCTCGCAGTTCTCCCCTGCGAAGCCCTGATCACAGATACAGCCATACATTGTGCCATTGGTGTGACAGATCCCGCCATGCAGGCAAGGGTTGTTCTCACAGGGATCTGTGGGGGCTGTAGGAGGGACACACCATGTGAGGGACAGGCACGGCCAGGATGACTTGCTTTCATGGAATTCAGACCACAGGCACCTGAAGTCCTTCATACCAAGCCACTGTCTGAGGAGTCCCTTCCTGTCACCTCCCCAACAGGTGACCACTAACATCCCCTCACCTGCCCCCACTGATGAAATTTCCTTCTTTCAGGAATGGCCCCACAGCATCTGTGAACTGCCCTGTGGGAGCAAGATCCTACCTTGGACCAAACTGGAATGGGCCACCCAGAGCAAGAACTTCCTTAAGAATGTCTTAGCAATTCTTACTGTCCTCTCTGACTACTGCCCCTCATCTGCACTTACTTCTCAAAATCTAGGCTATAGTACATATTAGTGTTATGGAAAGAATGAAAGAATGTCAATTCATGCCAGGCATAGTGATGCACACCTTTAATCCCAGCACTCGGGAGGCAGAGGTAGGAGAATTGCTATGAGTTTGAGGCCACCCTGAGATTATGTAGCAAATTCCAGGTAGCCTGGGCTAGAATGAAACACTACTTTGAAACCCTCCCCAAATAATAATCTCAATTCACTTTTTAAAAAAATTGAAATTTGGGCTAGTGAGGTGGCACAATGGTTAAAGGCATTTGCTTGCAAAGCCTACTAGCTTGGATCTGATTCCCCAGTACACATGTAAAGCCAGATGCACAATGGCACATCTGGAATTTTTCTGCAAGTGTTAAGAGGCCCTGGAGTGCCCATTTTCACTCTCCAACACACACAAAAATATGTAAAAAATTTACGGCTGGAGAGATGGCTTAGCAGTTAAGGAGCCTGCCTGCAAAGCCTAAGAACACTTGTTCAAATCTCCAGGTCCCAGAGGCAAAAGTGACGCAAGTGCACGATGTTACATATGTGCACAAGGGGGTACACACATCTGGAACTTGTTCACAGCAGCTGCCCTGGTGCACCCATTCTCTGTCTCTCTCAAAAAAAATATTTAAAAATTTAAAAAAATGTGTGTGTGGTATGTGAGTATGGTGTGGTGTGTGTGTGATGGATGCATGTATTTGGTACAGATACATGTGCCCCATGCACACACATGCTGAGACCTGAGGAGAATATCAGCTATCTGCCTCTTGTTCATTGCTTTATTTTGCTGAGATAATGTCTCCCACTGGGCCTGGAGCTCACACCATTTTTCATTTAGGCTGGCTGGCTGGCTGGCTGGCTGAGCCCCAGCTATCTTCCTATATCCGCCCCTCAACATAGCACTGGGGTTAAAGGTAAGCATTGTCATGCCCTGCTTTTTATGTGGGTGCTGGGGATAGAAGTCAGGTCTTCATGCTTGTACAGTGAGCTCTTTTAGCCACTGAGCCATCACTTCAACACGCTATTTTTTATTTTATTTATTTTTTGGGGGGGGGAGAGACACAGAGAGAGACGGAGAGAGAGGGAGAGGAAGAGATGAGCAGCTACCAGCCTCTCAGCTGCTCCAGAATGCACCCCCTTGTGGATGCATTGCGCCCCTTTGCATCTGGCTAAATGTGGGACCTGGCATTGGAACCGCTGGAAATTGGAAACAGCGTTCTTTGCAGGCAGGCTAAACATGGCCATCTCTCCAGCCCTTTTTATTTTATTTTTGAACCAGGGTCTCGCTCTCCCTATTTTTTAAAAATTTATTAATTAGGGGCTGGAGAGATGGTTTAGGGGCAGTGCCTGCCTCCTAAGCCTAAGAACACTGGCCATCTCAGCGGTTCCAGCCCAGGTTTTATTTTATTTTTTGAGGTAGGGTCTCGCTCTCCCTATTTTTTAAAAATTTATTTATTAGGGGCTTTCTCTCTCTGTCTCTGTCTCTCTCTGTGTCTCTCTCCAAAAAAAATAATAATAATAAAATTATTTATTAGAAACAGAGAGAGGGAAAGCCAGGCCTTTATCCCAGCACTTGGGAGGCACAGGTAGGAGGATCACCATGAGTTCAAGGCCACCCTGAGACTACATTGTTAATTCCAGATCAGCCTAGGCCAGAGTGAGACCCTACCTCAACCCCCCCCTAAAAAAAGAAACAAAGAGAGGGAGAGAGAGGGAGAGAGAGAGTGAGAATGGGTGCGCCAGGGCCTCCAGCCACTGCAAACGAATTCCAGATGCATGTGCCCCCTTGTGCATCTGGCTTACATGGGACCTGGAGAATTGAACTGGAGTTCTTAGGCTTCTCAGGCATGCGCCTTAACTGCTAAGCCATCTCTCCAGCCCCTATTTAGTTTCTTTTTTTTTTTTTTTTTTTTTTTTTTTTTTTTTTTGAGGTAGGGTCTCACTCTAGCTCAGGCTGACCTGGAATTCACTCTGTAGTCTCAGGGTGGCCTCGAACTCATGGCGATCCTCCTACCTCTGCCTCCCGAGTGCTGGGATTAAAGGCATGCACCACCACGCCCAGCCCTATTTAGTTTTTTGGTTTTTTTTTTTTAATTTTAATTTAATTTTATTTATTTTTGGAGAGAGACACACAGAGAGACAGAGAGTGAGAGGGAGACAGAGAGAGATGGGCGTGCCAGCAGTCTCTCAGCTGCTGTGAACGAAATCCAGATGTGTGCGCCCCCTTTTGGGCAAGTGCGGCATTGCGCCTTTGCGTCACTTTGCATCTGGCTAAACGTGGGACCTGGAGATTGGAACCGATGGAGATTGGAACCAGCATTCTTAGGCTTAGGAGGCAGGCGCCTTAACCACTAAGCCATCTCTCCAGCCTCCTATTTAGTTTTTGGAACAAGGTCTCATGTATTTTCAGGTTGGCCTTGAACTTGCTGTGTGTGCATGAGTGTGTGTGTGTGTGAATGCCTGTGCATGGGCAAGCCAGGGCCTTCTTGCCTATGTAAATAAACATTAGACACTTATGCCACTTTTTGTGTCTGGTTTACATGGGAGGCTTGGAAACAGAATGAAGGCTGGAAGGCTTTGCAAGCAAGTGCCTGTAATAGTTGAGCCATCTTCCTAGTTCAGTCACCTTATTTTTTTTATCTTTTTTTTTTTTTCCTCAGGTAGGGTCTCACTCTAGCCCAAGTTGACCTGGAATTCACCATGTAGTCTCAGGGTGGCCATGAACTCACAGTGATCCTCCTACCTCTGCTTCCTGAGTGCTGGGATTAAAGGCGTGCGCCACCACACCTGGCTTTACCACCAGCTTCTTTTTAAAATTAATTAATTTATTTGCAAGCAGAGAGATAGAAAAGAGACAGAGAGAATGGGTGCATTAGGGCCTCCAGCCACTACAAACAGACTCCAGACACCACTTTGTGTAGCTGCCTTTATGTGGGTACTGGGGAATCAAACTCGGGTTATTAGGCTCTGCAGGCAAGTGCTTTAACTGCTGAGCCATCTCTTCAGCCCCAAAACACCTTTTTAAAATTTCCTTTTTATTTATTTATTTGATAAGAGAGATTGGGAGAGAGAGAGAGAGAGAATGGGCATGCCAGGGCCTGCAGCCACTGAAAACGAACTCCAGACGCATTTGCCACCTTGTGCATCTGGCTAACGTGGGTCCTGGGGAATCGAACCTGGGTCCTTTGGCTTTGCAAGCAAACATCTTAACCACTAAGCCATCCCTCCAGCCCACTACCTTCTTTTTTTGAGACAAGGCCTCTCACTGAACTTGGAGCACAGTGATTAGCTAGGCTGGCTAGCCAGTAAGTCCTAGACACTCTTGTCTCCATCTCCCCAGTGCTGTATTACAGGTGCTGGCCACCATACCTGCCTTTTGATGGCTTCTGGGGTTCTGAACTCTGGTGCTTCTGTTTGAGCAGTAAGCACTTTACTCACAGAGCCATCGCCCCAGGATGAACTTAAAAACTTTTTTTTTTTTTTTGAGGTAGGATCTTACTCTAGCCCAGGCTCACCTGGGAGTCACTCTGTAGTCCCAGGCTAGCCTTGAACTCAGAACACTCCTCCTACCTCTGCCTCCTACATGCTGTGCTTACAGGTGTGTACCACCATGCCCACTCCTATTGTTGTACTGGCTTAACATCTCTTGGTATATAACCTCAGTGGTTTTTCTTGTTTGTTTGAGACACAGTCTCATGAAGTCCAGTGTAGCCTTGAACTTGCTCTACAGTCAAAGCTGGCCTGGAATTCTTGATGATCCTACTACTGATGGCAAGCATACTGTACCACACTGGGTTGTGGTAGTTACAGCCAGAGCCTCGTGTCACCATATATAACCATATAATCATAGCTGCATACTTTGCTTCCCACCAGGAGACCCTGGGAAACTCAAGGTTGATTCTCTATAATGGGGAAATAAAATAGTCTACACCTGACACTGAGACCTGACAAACAATTATGCTGAGCTCTGTTGATACTGACCTGGAGATTCTGGGCATAGGTTGCCTCAACGTGGGATTTGATACCCAAGGGATATTAAAGAATGAGTGCCTCTACACCCTTCCCTTTCCATTTCCATTCCCCAGCTGAGTTTCATTCTCTCCCAGCCTTGTCAGGGCAACACCCTCAACCACTGTTCCCAGCCAAGACAGGCCCAGAGGCAGGCAACACATGGCCAGCGGTTCTGCTGTGAAAACACAAGAGCCTGCCTGCCTGGCTCTGGGCTCCAGGCCTCACTCCAGTTTCTGTGATCTGGAACTTCTACTTTGCCCTCGTATAGGTTCTTGCAAGAAACTGAGTAGAGGTTCACACCTGTCATTCCAGCACTTGAAAGGGTGAAGCAGAAGGATCACAAGTTCCAGTCCAGGCTTGGCAACAGAGTGAGGCCCTGTCTCAAAAAAGGGTGGGGCAGCCAGGCATGGTGGCACACGCCTTTAATCCCAGCACTCAGGAGGCAGAGGTAGGAGGATCGCTGAGAGTTCGAGGCCACCCTGAGAGTACATAGTTAATTCCAGGTCAGCCTGGGCCAGAGAGAGAGACCCTACCTTGAAAAACCAAAAAAAAAAAAAAAAACAAAAAAAAAAACGGTGGGGTTGGAGAGATGGCTCAATGGTTAAAGGCACTTCCTTGCAAAGCCTGAAGGCTGGGGTTTGATTCCCCGGT
The DNA here is from genome assembly GCA_036365145.1 of Orientallactaga sibirica. Taxonomy (NCBI): domain Eukaryota; kingdom Metazoa; phylum Chordata; class Mammalia; order Rodentia; family Dipodidae; genus Orientallactaga; species Orientallactaga sibirica. The sequence continues at coordinate 2,741,112 of JAEOAD010002758.1, forward strand.
ACCCACATAAAGCCAGATGAATGAAGTGACATGTGCACCTGGAGTTCATTTGTAGTGGCAGGAGGCCCTGGCACACCTATCCCCAGCGCTTCGCTCTCCCAAATAAATATTTTTAAAAGTTGCGGTGGTGGGTGGGAGAGATAGCTTAGTGGTTAAAGCGCTTGCCTGCAAAGCCTAAAGACCCATGTTTGACTCTCCAAGTCCCACATAAGCCAGAGGGACAAGGTGACACAAGTGCACATGGTCACACATGTACACAAGATGGCCCAGGCATCTGGAATTTAACTGAAGTAGTGGGAGGCCCTGGTGTGCCAATTATCTCTCTCTTTCTCTCATAAAAAAATAAAACTAGGGCTGAAGAGACGGCTTAGCGGTTAAGGCACCTGCCTGCTAAGCCTAAGAATGCCTGTTAGATTCTCCAGGTCCCACATTTAGCCAAACGTAGTGACTTAAGGGCGCAATGCCCACAAGGGGGTGCAGGTGTCTGGAGTTTGTTCACAGCAGCTGAGAGGCCACTGGCACACCCATTCTCTGTTTGTCTGTCTGTCTCTCATAAAATAAAATAAAAATAAAATAAATAAATAAAAATAGGGGCTGGAGAGATGGCTTAGTACTTAAAGCGTTTGCCTGCATGTAAGCCAGATACACATGGTGGCGCATATGTCTGGAATTTGTTTACAGTGGCTAGAGGGAGACCCTGGCGTGCCCATTCTCTCTCTCCCAAATAAGTAAATAAAAATAAAATATTAAAAATAAATAAATAATCAGGGCAAGGTGGCGCACACTTTTAATCCCAGCACTCAGAAGGCAGAGGTAGGAGGATTCCCATGAGTTTGAGGCCATCCTGAGAATACAGAGTGAATTCCAGATTAGCCTGGGCTAGAGTAAGACCCTACCTCAAAAAATAAAAAATAAATAAATAAAATAAAAATAGGGCTGGAGAGATGGCTTACTGGTTAAAGCACTTGCCTGCAAAGCCCAAACGACCCAGGTAAGGATCCACATAAGGCAGATGCACAAAGTGGTACATATGTCTGGAGTTCATTTACAGTGGCTGGAGGCCCTGGTGGTCCATTCTCTCCCTCTCTCTCTGCCTTTCTCAAATAAGTAAAATAAAATAAAAAAGAAACAAAACAGCCGGGTGTGGTAGCACATGCCTTTAATCCCAGCACTCAGGCGGCAGAGATAGGAGGATTGCTGTGAGTTCGAGGCCATGCTGAGACTACATAGTGAATTCCAGGTCAGCTTGGACTACAGGAAGACCCCACTTTGAAAAACCAAAATAAATAAAAAATAAATAAAGTAGCTGGGCATGGTGGTCCATGCCTTTAATCCCAGCACTAGGGAGGCAAAGGTAGAAGGCTCGTCAGGAGTTCAAGGCCACCCTGAGACTACATAGTGAATTCTAGGTCAGCCTGAGCTAGAGGGAGACCCTGCCTCAAAAAAACAAAAATAATAAAAATAAAAATAAATAAATAAAATAAAAAGTTGAGATGGCATCAAGCCTCCCTGTTCCCCAGCCACCAGAGGCAACCATGGAATCATGAGTTTGCCTGTCGCCTCCCCTGTGCCACACAGCAAAAGTCAAGCTCAGAAGCCGGTGTAGTGGCACACACCTTTAATCCCAGTACTCAGGAGGCAGAGGTAGGAGGATCGCTGTGAGTTCAAGGCCACCCTGAGACTACATAGTGAATTCCAGGTCAGCCTGGGCTAGAGTAAGACCCTACCTCAAAAAAAAAAAAACAAAACAAAATGTCAAACTCAGTGGATAAAGCACATATCCACACTTGATGACCCCAGCTTAGATCTCCAGTGCCCACCTAAATCCTGGGTGGGTATGGGGTTCTGCCTGTGATCCCCAGAGCCCAGGAGGTAGTGACAGGGAATCCCCTAGTAAACTGGCTAGAACAGACTAGCTGAGTCAGAGATTCTGGGCTCAAATGAAAGCTCTGACCGGGTCAGTAAAGTGGAGAACGATAGAGAAGACACCCACAGCTAACCTCTGGCCTCCACATGCATGTTCCTGTGCACACACACACTCACACACACACATACACACACACTCACACCCACATGAAAGTCCTCTTGGCAGTCCACACAGCTCTGTATGATGTTCCCTGACTTCTCCTTGACTCACCTTCTACTCTTCCTCTTACTCAGCTCTAGTCACGTGCACCTCACCATTCCTCCCACACTCCAAGCAGGACCTTTGCACAAGTTGGGACCTCTTGTCTGGAACGTGTGTGGAGGCTAGAAATTGATGTTCAATGCCTTTCTCAGTCACTATATCCACCTTTTTTGTTGTTTTTTTCAAGGTTAGGGTCTCACTCTAGCCCAGGCTGACCTGGAATTCACTATGAAGTCCCAGGGTGGCCTCAAACTTTCAGCAATCCTCCTATCTCTGCCTCCTGAGTGCTGGGATTAAAGGTGTGTGCCACCATGCCTGGTTTCTCCACCTTATTTATTTTTTTGAGGAGGAAAGGGTTTATTTTGGCTTACATCCTGGAGAGAAAGCTCCATGATGGCAGAGGAAAACAATGGCATGAGTAGAGGGTGGACATCACCTTCTGGCCAACATCCACCTTATTTTATTTTATTTTATTTTATTTTTGGTTTTTCAAGGTAGGGTCTCACTCTGGTCCAGGCTGACCTGGAATTAGCTATGTAGTCTCAGGGTGGCCTCGAACTCATGGCAATCCTCCTACCTCTGACTCCCGAGTGCTGGGATCAAAGGCGTGCGCCACCACGCCCGGCTTCCACCTTATTTTTTGAGTCAGGGTCTCTCACTGAACCTAGGGCACACTGATTCAGTTAAGACTAGTTAGCCAGCATATCCTGGAAATTCTGTTTCCACTTCCTGCTGGGATTGAATGTGCATGCTGCATGGGGTCTGGAAATCTGAACTCAGATCCTCATGCTTGCATGACAAGTACTTTACACACTGAACCATCTCCCTGGCCTGGTGTTTTACTTTTTGTTGTTGTTGTTGTTTTGAGGTAGGGTCTCACTCTAGCTTAAACTGGCCTGGAATTCATTGTGTAGTCTCAGGCTGGCCTTGAACTCACAGTGATCCTCCTACCTCTGTCTCCCAGGTGCTGGGATTAAAGGCGTGCACCACCACACCCAGCTAATATTTTATTTGTTGATTTATCTGCAAGTGTGCACATGTGCATGAAAGAGAGAGAATGAGAATGGGCACACCAGGGCCTCTAGCCACTGCAAAAGAACTTCAGGTGCATGGAATTCTTTGTGCATCTGCCTTTATGTAGGTAGTGGGGAATCGAGCCCAGGTCTTCAGGTTTTGCAGGCAAGAGCCTTAACTACTGATCATCTCTCCAGCCCTACTTTAAAAAATATATTATTTATTTATTTATTTATTTGAAAGAGAAAGAGACAGAGAGAGAGAGAGACAGAGACAGATAGAGAATGGGACATGCCAAGGCCTCCAGCCACTGCAAACAAACTCCAGACACAAGTACCACCTTGCATCTGTCTTATGTGGGTCCTGGGGAATCAAACCTAGGTCCTTAGGCTTCTCAGAGAAGCACTTTAACCACTAAGCCATCCCTCCAGCCCCCTACTTTTTTATTATTTATTTTAGTATTTGTTCTTTCACAGTGCTAAGGGAAGAAATCTAGGATTTCTTGCATGCTTGGTGAGAGCCACCAAGATCACCTCAGCTCTCTCTTTCTCTGATCACTTCCTGGCCTCTGTTGTCATGGACTTTTCAATGATTATTATTTTGCCTCCATATCTCTCCCATGATCAGCAATGTTCCACATTCGTGCTTAAATTGATTAAAATGAGAGTGAAAATTCAGTTCCTCAGCCCTAGAAGACACATGTCAAGCTGACAGCACAGAGACAAAACATGTCCATCACTGGGAAATTTCTACTTTGCTCTAGGATGTCAGCTTTCAAGGGACAGGGAGTTTCCTTTGTGCCTTGGGCCCAGAACACAGCAGGCATGGATAATTGTTGGCTAACTGAATGGCTGGGGCAGCTGGCCCCCCTGTGGTGGCTGAGATGTCCTCAGGTGGTGAGCCTGGTTCAGTCCCAGCCCATGTGCATAAATGCCCAGCAGGGGCTGCAAGCAACATGGACAGAGCCGCCAGGTGGCCTCACCACTGCAACACCTGCCCACGGGCTGGCTGACGTTGACTCAGTGGTGCACTGCTGCTGTTGCTGCTGCGGGTATTTTTGGCTTCATTAGCATTTGTGCTGCTGGCAGAGGGTGACAAGGTACCTGGTTGTCCCCCAGCATAGCCCACCTCCCCCACCCGGCTGCTCCTGGCTTTACTCTGGAGCTGAGCCTCTGGCAAAGTTCAAGGCTACGTGCAGGCCCAGAACCACACTTTCCTCCCATGCATGGGAGCTCTGTTTCTAGCTGCTGCTTCCCTTTCCGTCTACCTCTGAGAACCTTCAGGACCATGACCCTCTTCTCTGACAGTCTTCCCAGGACTTTGTATATTCTTTCATGCAATGTACCTGGAATCTTATAGCCTAGAGGCTGAAACAGACCTTGTTCTTTTTTTCTCCTTCCCTCCCTTCCTCCCTTTCTCTCTGATATATATATAATTTTTTTTAAGTTTATCAAGGTAGGGTTTCACTCTAGCCCAGGCTGACCTGGAATTCACTATACAGTCTCAGGGTGGCCTTGAACTCATGGCGATCCTCTTACCTCTGCCTCCTGAATGCTGGGATTAAAGGATTAAAGGCATGTGCCACCACACCCGGATATTTTCTTTGACTTTGAATATACTTTTATTTGTTTATTTGCAAGAAGAGAGTATGGTCACACCAGGACCTCTTCCCACTGCAAATGAACTCGAGATGTATGTGCCACTTTGTCTATCTGGGTTTACATGGGTACTGGGGAATCAAACCTGGCTGGCAGGCTTTGCAAGCAAGTACATTTAACTTCTAAAACATCTCCCAGACTGTTTTTGTTTCTTTGTTTATTTTTTGTTCTTTGAGGTAGGGTCTCACTCTGGCCCAGACTGACCTGGAATTCACCATGTAGTCTCAGGCTGGCCTTAAACTCACAGCGATCCTCCTAACTCTGCCTCCCAAGTGGAGTGCTGAGATTAAAGGTGTGCACCACCACGCCAGGCAGTGTTTCACTCTAGCCCAGGCTGACCTAGAACTCACTCAGTAGCCCAGGTTGGCCTCAAATTGACTATGTAGTTAAGGATGACCTTGAACTTTTTAAAAGTTTTGATACTTTTGCTTCCACCTCTCAAGTGATGGGATGACAAGCGTGCACCACCATGTCTAGCTCACAGACTGTTTTCATCCTGGATTCAAACTGCAACCCTAGCTGCATAAATATATTAAAGTTCCTGGATCTTGCTCTGCCTCTGTTTCCCATTCTGTGAATCTAGAATCATACTAGAACTTGCCCCATAAGATGCAATAAAGGTGAACTAAGATGGCTGAAACGAGGTGCATGTATGTGATCCCAGACTTGGGAAGCCTGAGGCAGGAGGACTGTTGAGAGTTCAAGGCCAGCCTGAGTTGGTAGAGTGTCTGCCTACCATACATGAAACCCTGAGTTCAATCCCTAACACTATATAAACTGAGAACAGACCTATTATTCCAGAACTTGGAAAGTGGAGGCAGGAGGATCAGAAGTTCAGTCATCTTCTGCAACATAGTGAGTTTGAGGCCAGTCTGGATAACATGACCCTCTGTCGCAAAACAAAAAAAAACAAAACAAACAAACAAACTGAGAAGCAAGCTGGGGCCTGGGAAGATGACTCAGTCAGTAAAGTGCTTGCTTTGCAAACATGTAGACCTGAACCCAGGTAAATGCTGGGCACTGTGGCCAGAGCCTGTAGTAATCCCAGTGCTAGGGAGTCAGAGAGAAGGAATCTCTGGGACTCACTGGCTAGCTATTCTAGTCAAATTGACGAGCTCTAGGTCCAGTGAGAAATCCTGCTACAAAGTATATGGTGGACAGCAACCAAGAAAAACACCCAACATCGACATCTGTCCTGCACATACACACAAACACACACAGATGCACAACCTAGCTGGTCATGATGGCACATGCCTGTGATTCCAACACTTAGGAGGCTGAGGCTGTAGGACCGTCCAAAGTTTGAAGCCAGCCAGTCAGTGACATGGCTCTGAGCCTGCTTCTAGTCTGCAGAATGGGGAAAATGCTTGCCTTCCACTCCACCTGCTCTCCTTAAGGCTCATGGCCCCTACTGTCCCCATTACGGAATCCAACTCCAATTCCTATCCATTAAGGATACTCCCCCTCCAGCCTCAAGCCCCACCTGTGTCCAGCTCTGTCTTTCCAGCCCAGAAGGAGGGAGGGGCTTTGAAGTTCAGTCCCCTGCATCACCTGGACACTTTTGTTGTTGTTTTGTGGTAGGGTCTCACTCTAGTCCAGGCTGACCGGGAATTCACTACGTAGTCTTAAGCTGGCCTTGAACTTACAGCGATCTTCCTAACTTTGCCTCCCAAATGCTGGGATCAAAGGCGTGCACCACCACACCTGGCCACCTGAACAATGGAAGTCCTCCTCCAAATCCAGTCACCCTAACCTCTCGTTGTGCCCACATTTCACTCACTCAATACACTTGCTATGTTTGAGATGCAATTCACCTCCTTGCCTCCGCCCATGAGCGCTGACTTCTAATGTTGTCTTTGGACAGAAAATTCCAGACCTACCTGTGATAACCCACACTTTGTTCTCAGGGTTCCCCCAGCCCATTGTCCCCAGGCCTTGGCAACACTAGGCTGGATGTAGCCACAAGATTAGGAACTTACCCTCCTGCCCACTGGCTGCCTCCTCCCAGAAACCCTCCAGGCCTGGGCTTCCAACCAGGACCTGAAGCTCAGACTCCTCGGAGCCCAGGGGAACAGGAAGCAGGGTGCTGGAGGTGTCCCATGGCTCCACCGGCTCCCCTGAGGAAATTGAGACAGCTTCATCTATGCTGGCAGCTGGAGTTGTCCAGGGAGGAACAGCTGGCTTCCTGGGGGGACTGCCCTGAGACGGAGGGGCTGAAGTTCCTGTTATCTCCTGGCCTTCTGGCTCTGGATGGCCTTGAGAGCTGGAGGAGGTTAGTGTGGGTGTGTATTGGGCCCCAATGTTGGTCCCCCAGTCCAGGTTGGTGAGAGATGTCACCACACTTGAACCTATGGCCACTTGAGTTCTGGAAGTGGGGTCTTGGGATCCCAACCCCAAAACAGCACCAGCATCACTGGGGGCTAGCTCAACTGTGACACCCGTGGGATTCTTTGTAGTACTGCCCTCTGAAGCCACCTGAGGTTCCACACTCATGATCACTCCAAGGCCCTCTGAGGGTACAGATGTGGTCCTGGTGTCCAGCCCTCTGATATTCAGTGATGACCCAGTGCCTGGTACCTCATCTATAGTAGCCTGCCAGCCAGATGAGGGGCTCTCTGCTGCATCTAAGAACCCAGATTCAGTTCCTGGGCTGTCACGGACATTCATGGACCTCACTGTAGCATCAGAAGAGGCAAGACTGATGGTCATATTCTCATCCATGGAAAGCCAGGAGCTGGAGCTGAGGTGGTCCGGAGTGTGAGTCAGGTGGGTCCCCTCAACTTCTCTGGAGTCTGCTGCAGGAAAGTCTGGGCTGGCTCCAGATGGGACATCCATGGCAGCTTGAGATGGGGCTAAGGGGTTTCCTGATCTGAGGCTGCTCAGCATGGTGGCTGTGGGCTCACCACTCCGTCCTGCTAGGCCCCAGGAGGGAAATGGGGTGGTTGGGGCTGGAGGAGCAGGAGTCACAGCTTCTACAGGCCCCTCGTTCCCATCAGCTTCTGGGACAGATGTGGTGTGTGGCAGAAGCCACAGTTTGGGAGCACGCAGCATGGCCACAATAGGGAAGTCTGGGGAAGTGACACCAGGGGATGCCTCCCAAGGGACAGTGCTGTGACCCTCCAGGAGGTTGGAGGCAGGGACAGTGGGCTCCAAGGATGACCAGGGCAGGTTGTGGGTGGCTGGCATCATGCTGGAGGCTTCGGCTGCTCTTGGCTTCAGGTCAGATGTCCTGATAGGACCTGAGATACTCGGGGGGACTGAAGTTGGAGGCCACAGGTAGGACTGTGGGGGGCTCCTGTCATCAGAGGCACCTGAAAAGGAAGATGAATTATAGTTAGCTAGGTGTGATGGCACAGACTTAGGATCTGTCACTTGAGAGGCTGAGGCAAATGGATGGAAAGTGAAGAGCAGCTTAGGCTACTTAGCAAGAACCTGTCTCAAAAACTAAAAGAAGCTGGGCATGGTGGCACACGCCTTTAAGCCCAGCACTCAGGAGGCAGAGATAGGAGGATGGCTATGAGTTTGAGGCCATGTAGTGAAACTATATAGTGAATTCCAGGTCAGCCTGGGCTAGAGTGAGAACCTACAAAAAAACAAACAAACAAACAAACAAACAAACAAACAAACAAAAAAACTGTAAGAGCCAAGCATGGTGGTGCTTGAACTTGGGAGGTGGAAGCAATAAGGTAGGTAGTTCAAAGTAATCCTCAGCTACACAAGTGAGTTCAAGGCCAGCCTGGGCTACATGAGACTCTCAAAAATAATAAAAGCAGCTAAGCATGATGGCTCCCACCTTTAAGTCTAGTACTCAGGAAGCTGAGGTAGGAAGAGCACCATGAGTTCAAGAGAAAAGTGGATTACAGAGTGAGTGCCAAGTCAGCCTTGGCTAAAGTGAAACCTTGCTTAAAAAAAGCCAAAATAGGGCTTGAGAGATGGCTTATCAGTTAAGGTGCTTGCCTGCAAAGCCTAAGAACCCGGTATCAATTCCCTAATACCCATGTAAGCCAGATGCATAGGATGGCACATGGGTATGGAGTTCATTTGTAGTGGCTAGAGGCCCTAGTGCCCATTCTCTCTCTGTATCTGCCTCTTTCTGTCAAATAAATAAATAAAATAAAAAATTAAAAAGCCAAAATAACAACAATAATAATAAAGACAAGGCATGGTGATGTACTCTTGTCATCCCACCACTAAGTAGGCAGAGGCAGTATTTTTTTTTTTTTTGTTTTTTTGTTTTGTTTTTTCGTGGTAGGGTCTTGCTCTAGCCCAGGATGACCTGGAATTCACTATGTAGTCTCAGGGTGGCCTCGAACTCACAGCGATCCTCCTACCTCTGCCTCCCGAGTGCTGGGATTAAAGGCGTGCGCCACCATGCCCGGCTCCAGAGGCAGGATTTTGAGACCAGGACTACATGAAGCTCTTTCCCCTCCCCTGTCACGCACAAAAGAGGGTCAAAGAGATATCTCAGTGGATATAGCACGTGCTGCACAAATATGAGGGCCTGAGTTCTGATCCCCTGACACTCCTATAAAAGCCAGACACTGTAGTGAGCCTTTGTAATCCCAGTGGTCCTATGGTGAGACGAGAGGTAGACAGGAGACTCCCAGAAGCTCACAGACCACCTAGTCTGGTGTATGTTGTAGTCAAGAAGAGACCCTGCCAGGCGTGGTGGCGCATGCCTTTAATCCCAGCACTTTGGAGGGAGAAGTAGGAGGATTGCCGTGAGTTTGAGGCTAGACTGGAACTACTGAGTGAGTTCCAAGTCAGCTTGGGCTAGAGTGAAACCTACTCTGTAAAACAAAACAAAAAGACAAAACCAAACGTGTGTGTGGAGAAAGAGAGAGAGAAAGAGTAACAATATTTTTGTATCTGTTAAGAATGTCTTTGGACCCCAGCATGAAAGAAAGGGGATTCACAGACAGGCCAAGAGGTCAGGTAGCTTGGCTGGTATTGGGAATTTAAACCTGTTCTGAGTGTGCCGGTGCCCACCTGCTCTGGGCATTTCCACCTCATTGGTCAGACTGGTCCAGGGGCTGAGTGTTAGGCCACTCCCTGATGTCTCTGCAGTCGAGGGCAACTCAATGTGGTTGGCAGCAACTTCTGGGCTAGGTGGCAGGGCGCTGGCCTCAACTACCATGACCAACGGGCCATCTGGATCCTGTTGCTGGAAGTGACGCCCATTCAACCCTTTGAACCGGCTCCTCCTCAGTGTAGGGGTGGAGGCCACCTCTGTGCTTGTAGTGGGTCTCCTTGCTATGCCCACGTTCATGTCGTTGGGGTTGGGGGAACCAGTAAGCAGCCACTCTTCTGCAGGGGGCCACGAATCCAACCTGGGGTCCCCAGGGGTAGAGCTGGTCTTTGGAGACTCCTGCGTCCCTGCCAAGACCAAAGACTCCTCTCCGCTGGACAACACAGGCTCCTGGAAATCAGGGGTAACCACCTCCTCCTCCTCTCCCAAGCCAGCTGGAAGGCCCTCTGCCGATAGAATCTCCCCCTCGTCTCCAGATGAGGGTGTCTCGGGGTCTTCATGTTGAGGTGTGGGGTGATGAGCTATGGGGAAAACAGAAGAGGATGTAGTGGGCGCCAGGAACTGCCAGGAAAGTTCTGCTTGAAGTCTACGTACGAGCCAACCTGCTGCAGCACAGACTATCTGGGCCTGTCAGGTCTCTCTGCGCCCCTCTGTCTCCCAGCAGGAGGGGAGGTGCAAAGTTGTCGCCTCCACTGTTCCCGCTGTGCCAGACAAGCCCACTGCCAGGGGTAGGGTCAGCTGGGCACAGTGAGGAACCATGGGACTGGTTGGTTCATGAGTGGCGAAGCTTTTAGGTCACCAAGCAAATGCTATTCCTGCTGAGCCCCTGGTGTGCCAAGCAAAGGACACAGGGTGTGAATGCGGCTGCGACCTCCTCCTCCCTCAACCCCCGTGTCCCCCGTGGGGCATGGCCTGCGCACCTCGGAAACAGTAGGCGTCGAAGCGTGCGCTGGGCGCAGGGAAGCCGGTGCGGTTGGCGAAGCGGTAGACGGTGCGCACACCTGGCGCAGGGCCCCCACAGCGCCGGCGCGGCGTCTGGATCGGGTAGCGCACGCTGCCGTCTGCCAGCCAGCCGGGGTCACATTGGTCCAGGCCCTCGTGCCAGGCCAGGTGCAGCTGTCCCACCGAGGCCAGAGTGGCGCCCTGCCTGAGGCACTGTGCACGCGCACCGGCCAGGGTCAGCCGGCGGGCGGGGCCCACATAGAAGACCTCGCCTGGGGGAGGGGCAGGGTAGGGCAGGGGTCAGAGGTCAGGGTTCTTGGAGAAGGGGAAGCTCCCCCCCGCCCCAGAAAGATGCAAAGCCCTGGGAAGTAGAGGGTGCCCTGGTCCTGGCTGCAGATCTGCAGAGGGATGAGGTTTTGGAGAGCCGGAAAAGGACTTGGGGGCAGGGGCCAGCTGGCAGAGTGACCAATGGGCCCCAGCAGCACCCGACTTACCCCCCAGCTCACGGGCAAAGCAATACACGTCGTAGAGTTCCCATGGGTCGCGCCTCCCGTAGCTCCGCACGCCAGGCAGGCTGCTGCGGTCACCATAGCAACCAGGACGGGACTGCGTGATGGGGTACCTGAGGGTACCAGGGGAGTGGCTCTCAGATGCATGGTCCTGGAATGTCTAAGGAGCCTCCTCGTCCGTCCGGAGCCACCTCTGTCCCCATCTTCCCTCCTCCTGCACCACCCCCTCACCGAACAGTGCGGTCCGAGAGCCAGCCAGCATCGCAGTTGTCGAAGCCGTCCTCGAAGGCAGCCTGCAGGTGCCGCGGGGCTGCGATGGTGGCGGAGCTGAGCCGACAAGCCTCCTGGGCCTCTGAGAAGGTCAGCGCATAGCGGTCCTGGGCTGCCCGGTAGTGGAACACAACACCTGTCCAGGAGGAATGACAGATAAAGAAACGGTTGTCAACGGCCACCAAGTGGTCAAATTTGTGAAATATTTACCTCGTGAAAACCATCTGAACTCTGAGGCCAATCCTATGATTCTAAAGGCTCAGAGAGTTTTAAGGGTCATGTCCAGGGTCACACAGCATGAAGCAGAGCCAAACTTAAATACAGTAGAATCTGTCTCCATAGACAGCAACTTTTTGGCACATGTGTAGTGTTATGTATGTGTGTGTGTTTATGTGTATTCTTATGTGTGTGTTGGTGCCCGTGCATGTGTGTGCATGCATGTATGAAGGCCAGAGGCTAATGTCAAATGTTTTCTTCAGTTGCTATCCACCCTATTTTTAATTAATTTATTTATTTGATAGGGAGAAAGAGGGAAAGAGAACGGGTGCACCAGTGCCTCCAGCCACTGCAAATGAACTCCAGATGCGTGCACCCCCTTGTGCATCTGGCTAACGTGGGTCTTGGAGAACTGAACAGTGATCCTTTGGCTTCACAGTTGAATGCCTTAACTGCTAAGCCATCCCTCCAACCCCACCCTTTTTTTTTTTTTTTTTTTTTTTTTTTTTTTTTGTTATTCAAGGTAGGGTTTCACTCTAGCCCAGGCTGACCTGAAATTCACTATGTAGTCTCAGGGTGGCCTCAAACTCCTGTTGATCCCCCTACCTCTGCCTCCCGAGTGCTGGGATTAAAGGCGTGCGCCACCACGCCCAGCTCCCACCCTATTTTTTTTCAATGTAGGGTCTCACTCTAGCTCAGGTTGACCTGGAATTCACTATGTAGTCTCTGCTGGCCTGGAACTCACGGCAGTCCTCCTAACTGAGTGCTGGGATTAAAGGCGTCTACCACCACGCCCACCTATTTTGTGTGTGTGTGTGTTTTGTGTGTGTGTGTGTGTGTTGCTGAGGATGGAACCCAGGCATAACATATGCTACAGAAGTGTTCTACCACTGAGCTACAATCCCAGCCCTTCCATCTATTTATTGAAAGAGAGTCTCTCACTCCAACTACAGCTCACCAATTCAGCTAGGCTGGCTGGCCAGTGAACCCAGGGATCCTCCTGTCTGTTTCCCCAGTGCTGAGATTATAGGGATATGTCATCACACCTGGATTTTACTTGGGTTCTGGGGATCAAACTCAAGTCCTCAAGTTTGCTGGGCAAGCACATGATCCACTGAGCCATCTCCCTAACCCCTCACCCTTTTTAAAAGATATTTATTTATTTATTTATTTGAGAGAGAGGGAGAATGGGTGCGCTAGGGCCTCCAGCCACTGCATATGAATTCCATCCATGTGCCACCTTGTGTATCTGGCTTATGTAGGTATTGGGGAATCTAACTTGGGTCCTTAGGCTTCACAGACAATTGTCTTAACTGCTGAGCCATCTCTCCAGCCCCCTCCCCACTTTTGAAGCTGGATATCTCAGGCTGGCTCCAAACTTGCAGTAATTCCAATACTTCAGCCTCTGGAATGCATTTACTCCATCTTGATGGACTGGGAGCTCCTGGACATTGGACTCAATAAATGTTGAGTTGTGTGTGGTGAACCATGCCTGACATCCCAGCATATGGGAACAGGAGGTAAGATCAGAAATTCAAAGTCATCCTCAGTTAAATAATGAATTTAAGGCTAGCCTGGGCTACATAAGACCTTGTCTCAAAAACAGATGGGAGTCGGGCATGGTGTTGCATACCTTTAATCCCAGCATTTGGGAGGCAGAGGTAGGAGGATTGCCATGAGTTCAAGGCCACCCTGACACTACATTGTGAATTACAAGTCAGGCTGAGCCTTCCCCCTGCCCCCCCAAAAAACTGAGAAATTTGGGTGTGGTGGCACACACCTTTAGTCCCAGCACTCAGGAGACAGAGATAGGAGGATCACTGTAAGTTCAAGGCCACCCTGAGACTACTTAGTGAATTCCAGGTCAGCCTGGCCTAGAGTGAGACCCTACCTCGAAAAACAAAAACCAAAACCAAAATAAACAAACAAAAAAAAAAAACCAAGGCTAAAGAGATGGCATTGCAGTTAAGGCACTTGTCTGCAAAGCCTAGGACCCAGGCAGGCAAGTGCCTTAACTGCTAAGCCTAAGGACCCAGGTTGGATTCCCCAGGACCCACATAAGCCAGATGCACAAGGTGGTGTATGTGTCTGGAGTCTGTTTGCAGAGGACAGAGGCCCTGGCGCACCCATTCTCTATATATATCTTCCTTTTTCTCTCTCTCTCAAATACATAAGTTACTGTGTAAAAAAAAAGGGGGACTGGAGGGATGGCATAGCAGCTAGGCATTTGCCTGCAAAGCCAAAGGACCCAGGTTCAATTCCCAAGACCCACATTAGCCAGATGCACAAGGGGGCACATGCATCTGGCTTCGTTTACAGTGGCTGGAGGCCCTGACGCACCCATTTTTCTCCCCCCTTCTCTGTCAAATAAATAAATAATAAATATTTTTTAAAAAAAAGAAACTTTTTTTAAAAAGGAGTTAAGAAGTTGGGCGTGGTACTACACACCTTTAATCCCAGCATTTGGGAGGCAGAGGTAGAAGGATCGCCATGAGTTTGAGGCCTGAGCTAGAGTGAGACCCTACCTCATCCCCCAAAAAAAAAGAGTTAAAAATATAATTCCTTGGGCTGGAGAGATGGCTTAGTGGTTAAGGGGCTTGCCTGCAAAGCCAAAGGAACCAGGTTCGATTCCTTAGGACCCATATAAGCCAGATACACAAGGTGATGCATATGTCTGGAGTTCATTTGCAGTGGCTGGAGGCCCTAGCATGCCCATTCTCTCTTTCTTTTCTTTCTCAAATAAAAATATTAATAAATCCAGGTGTGATGGCACACACCTTTAATCCCAGCACTTGGGAGGCAGAGGTAGGAGGATTGCTGTGAGTTCAAGGCCACCCTGAGACTACATAGTTAATTCCAGGTCAGCTTGGGCCATAGTGAGGCCATACCTCAAAAAACATAGAAAAAGAAAATCATTCCCTGAGTGATACGTTAGAACAGCAAGAAAAAAGTAAAAGAAAAAAACATCGAGCATTTACTCTATACCAGGCTCTATTGCAAATATTTTGTTGTTTATTTGTCTTTTTTTTTTTTTCCGAGGTAGGGTTTCACTCTAACTCAGGCTGACCAGGAATTCACTATGGAATCTCAAGGTGGCCTCAAACTTGTGGTGATCCTCTTACCTACCTCTGTCTCCTGAGTGGAGTACTGAGATTAAAGGTGTGCGTTACCACTCCCAACAAGTTTTTCTTTTTTTGTTTTAGTTTTTGTTTTTCGAGGTAGGGTTTCACTCTGGTTCCGGCTGACCTGGAATTCACTATGTAGTTTCAGGGTGGCCTCAAACTGAGGTGATCCTCCTACTTCTGCCTCTCAAGTGCTGGGATTAAAGGCATGCACCACCATGCCCATTTTTTCTTTTTTTTCTTTTTATTTTATTTTACTTTTTTTTGGAGAGATACACAGAGAGAGCCAGAGAGAGGGAGAGGGATACAGATAGAGATGGGCACGCCAGCAGTCTCTCAGCTGCTGTGAACGAAATCCAGATGTGTGTGCCCCTTTGTGGGCAAGTGTGGCATTGCACCCTTCATCACTTTGCATCTGGCTAAACATGGGACCTGGAGATTGGAACTGGGTTCTTAGGCTTAGCAGGCAGGCGCCTTAACCGCTAAGCCATCTCTCCAGCCCAGTTTTTCTTTTTTTTTAATGTGTTATTTTAGGGGCTGGAGAGATGGTTTAGTGCTTAAGGCACTTACCTGCAAAGCCAAAGGACCCAGGTTCTACTCCCCAGTACCCATGTAAGCCAGATACACAAGGGGGCACATGCATCTGGAGTTCGTTAGTAGTGGCTAGAGGCCCTGGCAGGCCCATTCTCTTTCTCTCTTTCTGTGTGTTTCTCTCTCAAATAAATAAAGAAAAATAAAATATTTTAAATGTGTCATTTTTATTTTATTTATTTATTTGAGAGAGAGAGAAAGAAGCAGAGAGAAGGAAAGAATAAGCACACCAGGGCCTCTAGCCACTGCAAACAAACTCCAGACTCATGCGCCCCTTGTGCATCTGGCTTACGTGGGTCCTGGGGAATTGAACAGAGGTCCTTAGGCTTTGCAGGCAAACACCTTAACAGCTAAGCCATTTTCCCAGCCCCCAACAAGTTTTTCTTTAATCAATATTCCTTTTTTATTTTTTTTCCAGGATTAAGGATCAAGGCCAAGGCTTTTCCCAAGCAGGTGTGCTACCACTGAACTACATCTCCAGCCCTGACATCATTTTGCTCTTTCTTTTTTTTTTTATTTATTTTATTTTATTTTTATTTTTAAGGTAGGGTCTCACTCTAGCCCAGGCTGACCTGGAATTCACTATGGAGTCCCAGGGTGGCCTCGAACTCACAGCGATCCTCCTACCTCTGCCTCTCGAGTGCTGGGATTAAAGGCATGTGCCACCATGCCTGGCTTTTTTGCTCTTTCTTAATCAGTTAGGAAAACAAAATACACAAGGAATTTCAACAAGAATTTAATAAAGAAATTCAGTGAACAGGTATTTGAGAAGTGTTATTGGGCTTCAGAGATGCCAATTTTTTTGAATTTTTTTCAACAAAAATTGAAGGATAGGCTGGAGAGATAGCTTAGCGGTTAAGGCACTTGCCTGCAAAGCCTAAGGACCCAGGTTCGATTCCCCAGAACCATGTAAGCCAGCTGAACATAGTGGCACATGAGTCTGGAGTTCTTTTGTAGTGAATAGAGGCCCTGGCTCATTCTCATTCTCTCTCTCTCTTTCTCTCTCTAAGATATAAATAAATAAATAAATAAATAAATAAATAAATAAATAAATAAAAATTTTTAAATACTTAAAAAAATTGAAGGTTATTGTTGAACAGATTGATCATTATTTTTTTTCTTTTTGTGGTTGTGTTGTTTTGGTTTTGGTTTAAAGCTGAAGTCAGGCAGGGGAGATAGCTCAGTGGTTAAAGGGGCTTGCTTGCAAAGTCTGCCAGCCTGGGTTCAATTCCCCAGTTCTCACATAAAACCAGATGCACAAAGTAGTGCATGCATCTGGAGTTCCTTTGCAGCAGCTAGAGGCCCCTGATGAATCCATACTCTCCCAATCTCAATCTCTCTCCCTCTCTCTTTTTCTCCGTGTGTGTGTGTGTGTGTGTGTGTGTGTGTGTGTGTGCATGCGCGCACTTGAAGAAAAAAAGAAGTACTTTTAATGTATTGTGGGGGCTTTTGTTTTTGTTTTACAAGGTAGGGTCTCCCTCTAGCCCAGGCCAGCCTAGAATTCACTCTGTAGTCTCAGGGTGGCCTTGAACTCACGGCAATCCTCCTACCTCTGCCTCCCAAGTGCTGGGATTAAAGGCATGTGCCACCACGCCTAGCTTTGGGGCTTTTTTTTTTTTTTTTTTTGAGTAGGGTCTCACTTTAGCCCAGGATGACCTGGAATCACTCTGTAGCCCAGGCTGGCCTCAAACTCAGCAATTTTCCTTCCTCCACTTCCCAAGATCTGGAATTAAAGGTGTGCACCACCACATCCAGCATTGTTTTGTAGTTTTTTTTCTTTTCTTTTTGTTTTTGAGGCAGGATCTCATGAGATTTTACTAGCTGGTTTGGAACTTAGTTTGTAGCCCATGTTGGCCTTGAACTTTCAGGTATCCTCCTGCCTCAGCCTCCCAAGTGCTGGGATTACAGATATGTGACACCATGCCCAGTTATGCTCATATTTTAAATAGCCAAAATCCTTTGTCTTATATAAAATTATTAGTATTAGTATTTTTGTTTTTTTGAGGTAAGGTCTCACTGTAGCCCACACTGACCTAGAATTTACTATGTAGTCTCAGGGTGGCCTCAAACTCAGGAGATCCTACTACCTCCGCCTCCCAAGTGCTGGGATTAAAGGCATGCACCACCATGCCCGGCTTTTATGTAAAATTAGATGAGGATAAAAGGAACTTAAAAGGAGGCAGAGGGCTGCAGAGATGGCTTAGCAGTTAAGGCGTATGCCTGCGAAGCCTAAGGACCCAGGTTGGATTCTCCAGGTCCCACATAAACTAGATGCACGGGGAGAAGAGCTAAGGTAACAGACAGGTCAAGGCCAGGAGGAGAGAGGAAGGAGCTGAAGCCAAAAAAAGAGGGAACCAGGGCAGAGAGGAAATGGTTAGGGCTGGAAGGGGGAGGGGTTGAGGTTGTAGGGGGAGGGGCTGAGAACGGAGGAGTGGAATTGAGGCTGGGAGGGGGGATTAGGTATAGAGGGGAGTGGCCTTAGAGAAGGAGGGGTCAATCTTGAGGCCCCTTGGAATCTCAACTCTGCTGCTCCATCCTTAACTACACCCTCCTAGCCTTAACCTCTCCCCTCCCAGCCTCAACCCCTCCCTTGACCCCAACTGACCTGTCACTTCCAGGGTCATCAGGTCCTGCTCATCCTCTATGCCTCTCACCACCTGGCAGCGATACAGCCCAGAGTCGCTGGCCCTCAATGGCCCCAGCAGAAGCGTGGCATTGGCTCGGTGCCGGGGATAGGCAGGCAGTGACACCCGACCCTGCCAGCCCTTGGCCACCCGGACCACATTGTCCTTGGCCACTAAGATGGGCAAGTCCTGTCTTTGGCCCGACAAAGCCCGCACTTTGGTCCACTTGATCCGAGGGACATCCCCAGTTGTGCTCTGTTGTGGCTGTATGCCAAAGAGACAGGGCAGGGCCACGAGCTCGGCCAATGCCGCCCTCACAGGCCCAGATCCCATCTTCTGCATGTGGATCCCCTTTTCTGAAGTAGCAGTGACATCTTGTGTGCCTGGGGTGGAGAAGGCAGAGAAAGGGACTGAGCCAGAGGCAAGGACCAGTAGGGTGTTTACAGAGGCAGAGACTGCAGTCAAAGAAGCCAGACTACCAACACACTGTCATGGTACAGAAGGGCATCATCTGTGGGCCAGAGCCCCTTCATTGCTCTGCCTACACTGAAACTGGAACTTCTAGAGGGTTCTTACAGGAATGAGAATATGACTTATTGTGTGTCTCTGAGCCCCTAAAGTTAAGCAAGAGGGGTTGGAGAGATTGCTCAGTGTTAAGTATGCTTCCTGCATAAATATGAGGGCCCGAGGGGGGCATCTAAGACTGCCCAAGTTCAGATCTTCAGATCTCATGTAAAGCAGCTGGGTATGGCCATGTGTTCCTATAACCCCAGTCACCTCAGGGGAGCAGAGACAGGAGAATTGACACCACCCTGCAAGCTCTGGAAACAGTAGAGAGAGAGAGAGACAGAGACAGAGACAGAGACAGAGATAGACAAACAGGCAGACTCCAACTCAAAAACAAGACAAAAAGAAGAGCAAAGGAACAGAACACCCAAGGATCCACTCTGGCCCCCACTACAGGTGAGCATGTGGGGGGGACACAAGGGCAATTCCATGTGCATACACCTCACCTCACATACCACACACTGCATCACACACATACATGCACACACATAAAAGTTAAGAAGTAGCCATTAGCAGGAAGCAATTAGGCTATTTTATAACAGGCACTTTACAGCAATCATGGCCTTTGGTTGTCATAGCCATCTGTAGGGGAGCAATGTCTGGCCTTCTTTTGGGAACACTGAGGAAACTGAAGCTTAAAAAAAATTACATTTGTCCAAGGATACAAGAAAAAGCAAGAGACTTCTAAAGCCTGGGTGTTCTCTTTTTTCAAAAAAATATTTTTTTATTTTTATTTATTTATTTGAGAGAGAGAAAGAGGCAGTTAAAGAATGGGCACACCAGGGCCTGTAGCTACTGCAAACAAACTCCAGACACATGTGCTACCATGTGCATCTGGCTTATGTGGGTACTGGGGAATTGAACCTGGGTCCTTAGGCTTTGCAGGCAAGCACTTTACCTGCTGAGCCAACTCTCCAGACCTTTTTTTTTGTTTTTTTTTGGAGGTAGGGTCTCACTCTAGCTGAGGCTGACCTGGAATGTACTATATGGTCTCAGGGTGGCCTTGAACTCATGACAATTCTCCTATTGCTGCCTCCCAAGTGCTGGGATTAAAGGCTTTTGCCACCACGCCTGGCTTCCAGAGCTTTTTTAAAAAAATGTTTTTTTAACTTTAATTTTTTTATTTAAGAGAGAGAGAAAGATGCAAATAGAAAGAGAGAAACTTTTTTAAAATTATTGGGCTGGAGAGATGGCTTAACAGTTAAGGCACTTACCTGCAAAGCCTAAGGACCCAGGTTCAACTCCCCAGTACCCACATAAGGCAGATTCACAAGTTGGCTCATGTGTCTGGGGTTCATTTGCAGTGACTAGAGGCCCTAGCACACCCATTCTCTCTCTCTCTTTATCTGCCTCTTTTTCCTCTCTGTCTCTCTCAAATAAATAAAAATTAATGCAGGGAGCTGGGCATAGTGGCACACGCCTTTAATCCCAGCACTCGGGAGGCAGGGTAGGAGAATCACAGCAATCCTTCTACCTCTTCCTCCAGAATACTGGGATTAAAGGTATGTGCCACCATGCCTGGCACATGTGCCACATTGTGCATCTGACTTTACATGGGTACTGGGAAATTAAACCCAGGCTGGCAGGCTTTACGAGCAAGTGTCTTTAACCACTGAGCCATCTCTCCAGCCCTTGGGCCCTCTCTTGATCACCACTGGGTAGGCCAGAAGAGGCACACAGACCTACACTTCCCTTGCACACTGATCAAGTTCTGATATCTCTCTGTCTCTTCTTTTCCTTTTTCAGTTCATTTCAGCAGAACAGGGAGAAGCAGGAATCTCCAGCTTCTGTTGGCAACAACTAAAAATATCCTCTCAGGTATCTTGTTCCCTTTTGATTGTTCAAAGACCTTTTTCATCTATTCTTGTTTTATTCTCTAGAATAAGCCAGAGGACCAGCAGGAGGCCTTGGCTGCAGAATGAAAAGTTCCCTCAGAAGCCACAGACCCTCATCCCCAGCCAGTCACCCTCAACGCCAGCCAGTCACCCTCAACACCGGCCAGTCACCCTCATCGTCAGCCATTTACCCTCATCCTCAGCCACTTACCCTCAATCCCGGCCACTCACCCTCATCCCTGGCCAGTCACCCTCAACCCCGGGCACTCACCTTCATCCCCATCCACTCACCCTCATCCCCATCCACTCACCCTCATCCCCGGCCACTTGCAGCAGCATCTGCAGCATCAGAAGGCCAGAGGCCCAGACAGGTGCGGCCCCCATCTTGGAGCTAGAAGGAAAGGCAAAGGGAGGGAGAGTGATCACAGCACAAGACTTGCAGACATTTTGCATGGGGACCAAGTCCCTCCCCCCTCAGCAGTGAGTAATTCACTGAAGCACAGAGAGGCCACAGTGTCACTCAAGCTCAGAGAAAGGAAAGCAGTGGCTGGGCCATGATTCAAACCCAGGGCACCTGGCTTGAGAATGGAATTAGTGAAGATAGGGTGCAACTCATGGTAGTGTGCTGCCAAGCATGCATGAGACCAGAGTCTGTCCCTCTGAGTATGTGCAAAGTCCCAGGAGCGGTAGTGTGTACCTGTCATCCCAGCCCTGGAGAGGCAGAGACAATGATTACCATAAGTTTGAAACCATCCTGGTCTACATAGTGAGTCCCAGGCTAAGCAAGGCTATATCCTAAGACTGTTTCACCAAAAGAAACACACACACACACACACCAGTGAAACCTCATTGGCAGAAGCATGGGTGGCGGAGGGAATAGGACCAGGATTGCTGCCTCTCCGCCTCTGCATTGCTGTGTGATCCTGAGCAAGTAGCTTAACTTCTCTGTGACTCCCTTTCTTGATGGGTCACATGAGTACAACAGATGGTTAGAAGGAAGAGATGAGCCAATATATATATAATGCTTGGCATGAAGTACACGTTAGCTGTTGCTAATATTATGATTGAGCTTCCCACAGCCAAGATTGAAATCCCATCTTGTAAGCCACCCTCTCTTATCATAGGAGCTCTTTGAGGGTACAGACCATCCGCTGTCCACACTGGTGGGGGGTCCCCAATCACTCCCACTCACCCTGAGGAAGACATTTCCTAGGCCAGCAGATGAATTCCAGCCCTCCATAGGGATTGCAGCCAATGGACATACAGAGGGCAATTATTGAGTACCTACTGTGAGCAAGGTGCATTCCATGCACTGGGACACATTCTCTCACTGGCTTTCTCCAAATCCTCACCCTACCCTCACCAAGTGTCAGGAGAGAGCAGATGGGAAGTTAGAATGTCACCTGCAAACCAGATGCCCCTCCTTTGGCAGAGAAGAGGCTGGGAGAGGGGATTGTGGGAGAAGTCTATAAAGGCCACAAGTGGGCAGCAGCTTCCCGCACTTCTTCCTGTTCCAGGGGATGCCCACACAGGCCTGACAGGACCTGTCCGTGGTGCTGAACCTGGAGGCCTTCTCCCAGGGACATCATATTCAGCCGGCTTTACAATGAGTACCTCAGGGCCCAGAGAGGGTTAGCTGCTTGTCATGGGCTGCACAGCAGAGTGCAGGCAGAAGTCAACTACCATCTCCACAAACTCAGCCTCCATTCCAGGCCATCTCTATTTCTCCGTCCAGGATTCCAAGAGAAGTGTGGGGTACCTCAATGCCTTAAAAGAAAGCAAGACTAGAAACTCTCACTCTCTCTCTCTCACACACACACACACACACACACACACACTAGTTATCCGAGCACTTGAGAGGTGGGGGCAAGTGGTCTGGAGTCCAATGCCAACCTGGACTTCAAAAATAAATAAATAAATAAATAAATAAATAAATAAATAAATAAATAAATTCATGGGAGACTGAGGCTGAGATAGGAGGATCACTCTGAGTTTGAGGTCAGTCTGGGCTACAGAGTGAGTTCCAAGTCAACCTGTTTCAAGGAAAGAAAAAGAATTCACCTTACAGTCAAGCTTTGTCTCTCCTCTTTATACACTGTGCGACCTAGATCAAGTTCCTTATAGCTTCATGACTCCGTTTCCCCATCTGTAAAACGAGCCTCAACCAGCAAAACTCCTAAAGTTATTGTGAGGAAGGAATGAGCTAAGGTCCATCACATTCATTTAAAAATAGCTCTTTGTACACAGAGACTCGTGAACACACTAAAAATACACGGAAGTGGACTGGCAGTGACAGACACAACTTCAAGTGCATGCCCTTCCCTTCCCAAACACATGCGCCTTCCCACACCCTCCCCTCACAGCCTCACACACCCACACCCTTCTCTTAAAATAGCTCCTCCCCAGGGCCACTAGAGGTGAGTGGCAGCCTTTACATAGCAGTCTGGACCCGCCCCTCATGAATGATGCATAAGCCTCATGCATATGCAAGCAGGGGTTCTACAAGCAGGGGGGAGGAGTGGCCTATGTGGTGGTGGTGGTGGTGTGTGTGTGTGTGTGTCTCATTCCCATCATGACATTTGTCGGGGGGGGGTCACTGATGGTATATTTGAAGTGTTATGTCCAGGCATGGGTATGAATGTCTTTACACTCTTGAGTAGGGCCATCAAGTATAGGAGCCCCAGACTGCAGCAGCACCATGCTATGGATAGAGAGGACCCAGGGGGATTTCTGGTCCTGGCCAAGACACACACACAAACACACACCACTTTCTTGTCTGTCCCTCATCTGAGAGTCATACTGTATTTGTGTACAGAGCTGCGAACTCCATGGAGGAGAATGTGAGCCAATTCTGGGATACTCACTCTTCCCCTCCTATGCACCCAGATCTCACCCCAAACCCCAAGCTTAGTGTCCCTGTCCCCCCCCCCCTTTACAGGACACACCCCAGACACAGACAGGAGAGAAAGACATACAGACTCCGGGAGACATTAACAAAGAGAGGCCATGCAGGCATTCGCCAGATGGTGGCGCATCCTCTACACAAAGACACCCACAGTCTGGGGTCCCCCACAGAAACCCCTAAGGAATGGGCCACTAAGCTCAGCTCTCTACACGCAGCCATGCCAGCCCTGGCACACACACAGAATAGGACAGCCTTGACGACCAATGAGCATACATCCTTTGGCCACTTGTGATGTGGCCCCTGGCACAAGTTTTTGTGACAAAAACCACCAACCACAGTCAGATCAGTCACAGGAGACCCCAGACCCCTGATCATGCCCCTCCTCATGGCGGCAAGACACAGACACAAAGCCCTCACCTCCTGGGATGGGAGACCTTCCCTTTGGGAATGTCAAAGAGCTGCTAGGGTGCTAGGGTCTGAGGTGCCACACCATCCCTCCACATCCTGTCCCCCACTGGGGCACCTCACCCACTGTTGCCAGCCTCAGCCTGGTAGATTCCCATCATGCTTGGGAAGGGAACAAAGCCGTGTGTGTGTGTGTGTGTGTGTGTGTGTGTGTGTGTGTGTGTACAGATAGGGGTCACTCACACCCTGGTGTTCCCGCTCCCTACTTTCCAGAACCTGCTCCCCCAAACCAAACCAGAGCATTAATATGCACCATATGGACAGATGGATGGGAGATGAGTGGAGGATCTAGGGAGCTATGAGGATGTGGGCAAACTGCAAATGGTAGGAGGTCCCAGCGGGTGTCCACACAAGCCCTGACAATACTTACGGGGAGCGGAAGGAACCCCCCATCCAGCATTTGCCCAGGACACCCAGAATGTTTTCCTAGAAGAAAGGACAGCACCCCAACTACAGATCTGCAGAGAAAACAGGGACCACCTTGAGATAGGGCGCCCAAACCTCCTCTCTGGCTCAGGATGTGGTGATAAGACTTAGCCTAAAAGGATGGACAACCGCTGGCTCCTCTTTCCAGAGGCAACATTCAGCTGCAGCCCCTCTTTGCATTGGAGGCTCCCTCCCCATCGCAGAACAATCTGGAGTCCTCCATTCATCTGCAAAGGGGGGATCCCCACTTCAAATCCTGAGGTGTCTCAGCTCAGAGGTCCCCAGTTCTGGAGTCCCCTGTTCAGCCACTGGGTGTCCTCTACGCTCTCGAAACTCGGGGTGCCCCTCCCCTAGCCTTGGCTCCCAGTGCCTCCTGCTCCATCCTGAGAAGCACCTCTAGCCCGGCCGGGGATCCCCCTCCCATCCTTTAGGATGTCTCTGCACCCCGGACCACCTTCTTCCCCAATGCGCAATCCCCTGGAAGCCCCCAAATCGGGGCTCCCCTCCCCCACAACCCTCTCTCCATCCTGGGGGGTCTTCGCCGTCATCACGGAAGTCCCCCCACCCCGAGTCCCGTCTCTGATACCCTCCGGCCGCCCTCTCCGCGGTCGCCCCCACACCTGGCTCCTAGCGCGGACACATCCCGGGCACAAAGGACGCGCGAGCCGCGGTGGCGCTCCAGTTCCTCCGGCCCGCGCCCTGCGCTCAGCTCAGCCAGCTCAGCTTCAGCTTATAAAGGGGCCGCCGGCTAATCTGCGCATGCGCCCCTTGCCAACCCGGTCCTCCAGCTGCGCAGGGGAGGGGGCTCCCTTGCTTGAAATCCCCTCCAGCACTTTCTGACATTCCACCCACGGATCACACTACACCTGACTTCTTCCACCCCATTCTCTGCCACTCAAGAACCCCGTTCAATGACCCCATCCAACATGCTGCCCTGAGGGGGATTGCCCAGGTTACAGGTGGGAAAACTGACTCGGGGACAAAGTTGCTTGTCAAGGTCACAGAGGAAAGAGCAGAGTTGGGATTGGAACAGTGGTCGCCCTGACATTCCAAAGCTTCAATCAATGACGGTTACCCATTCGTAGAGAGCCTGAGATAACCAGAGGCCACACAGCCACAGAAAGTGACAGAAGAGCCTGGGTGGTGTTAGGGGGCTGCCTATGGCCCCAGTAGTCTCCTCCCTCCCTCCCCCTTTCATCTTTCCTTTATTCTTTCTTTCTCTTCTCCCTCCCCTCCAGTCCTTCCTTTTCTTCCTCACCTTTCTCCCTTCCTCCTTTCTTTTCTTTCCTCCCTCCCTCCCTTCTGTTCTTCCTTCCTACCTCCTTGTCCAGTGAATATTCACTGAGCACACCATGACCAAGCACTGTTAGGAATATTTTTGCTTTATTTTGCTTTGGTCAGGGGCGTATTCTGGTTCTTGACTAGGGTCTGGAGGGTTTTTTGTTTGTATGTTTGTTTTTGATTTTTTTAGAGAGCAAGAGACAGAATTGGAGTGCCAGGGACTCAGACAGCAATTAAACTCCAGACACTTGCGCCCCCTAGTGGGCATGTGCGACCTTGTGCTTGCTTCACCTTTGTGCATCTGGCTTACGTGGGATCTGGAGAGTCAGACATCGGTCCTTAGGCTTCACAAGCAAGTGTCTTAACCACTAAACCATCTCTCCAGCCCTGTTTTGTTTGTTTGTTTTTTAGTTTTTTTTTTTTTTTTTTTTACAGATTCTCAGGTAGCCCAAGCAGAACTCACTGTGTAGGGGAGGATGACTTTGAACTCTCTAGCTCAGGCTGACCTGGAATTCACTATGTAGTTTCTTGGTGGCATCGAACTCAAGGTAATCCTACCTCTGCTTCCTGAGTGCTAGGATTAAAGGTGTATGCCACCATGCCTAGCTCGACTTTGAACTTTGGTTCAAGTGATGGGATTAAAAGTGTGTGCCACTGGGCTGGAAAGATGACTTAGTGGTTTAGGCGCTTGCCTGCAAAGCCTAATGACTCTGGTTCAACTCTCCAGTCCCCACGTAAACCCAGAAGCACAAAGTGGTACATGCATCTGGAGTTCATTTGCAGCGGCTTGAGACCCTGGAGTGCCTATTCTCTCTCCCCGCCCCACCACTCTCTTTCTCTCTCTCCTTGTAAATAATTTTTTTTCTTTTTTGGTTTTTCAAGGTAGGGTCTCACTCTAGCCCAGCCTGACCTATGTAGTCTCCGATGGTCTCAAACTCATGCCCGTCCTCCTACCTCTGCCTTCCAAGTGCTGGGATTAAAGGTGTGCACCACCACACCTGGCTTAAATTTTTTTTTTTTGTTTTTTTGAAAAAGCAACCATGATAAATCAAGTTAATGCAGTGAAATACTATTTAGAAGCTGGGCACGGTGGTGCACACCTTTAATTGCAGCACTTGGAAGGTAGAGGTAGGAGGATCACCTAGAGCTTGACAGTTTGAGGCCACACTGAATGTGGTGGTTTGATTCAGGTGTCCCTCATAAAGTCCCCAGCTGATGGCAATTAGAAATTAAAGTCTCCTGGAAGCAGTGTATTGTTGGGGGTGGGCTATGGATATTATAGCCAGTGTCTCCTTGCCAGTGGTTTTTGTTGTTGTTGTTGTTTTTGTTTTGTTTTGTTTTGTTTTTTGAGGTAGGGTCTCACTCTAGCCCCAGGCTGACCTGGAATTCACTATGTAGTCTCAGGGTAGCCTGGAATTCATGGTGATCCTCCTACCTCTGCCTCCCAAGTGTGCTGGGATTAAAGGCGTGTGCCACCACGCCTTGCTTCCCTTGCCAGTGTTTGGCACACTCGCCTGTTGCTATTGTCCACCTGATGTTGGTCACGGGGTGATGTCCACCCTCTGCTCATGCCATCGTTTTCACCTGCCATCATGGAGCTTCCCCTCAAGTCTGTAAACCAAAATAAACCTTTTTTTTTCCCCAAAAAAGCTGCTCTTGGTTGGGTGATTTCTGCCAGCAATGTGAACCCAAACCCGACTACAACACTTCCTACATAGTGTCATAGGTCAGCCTGGGCTAGAGTGGGACCCTACCTGGAAAAAAAAGAGGAAAAGAAAGAAAGAGAGAAGGGAGGCAGAGGTAGGAGGATCGCTGTGAGTTCGAGGCACCCTGAGACTACATAGTTAATTCCAGGTCAGCCTGGACCAGAGTGAGACCCTAACTCAAAAAAAAAAAAAAAAAAAATGAGCCAACAGGTGCAATAGTGGCATGTCTGTTATGGGGGAAACCAACTGCGCTCTAATTGGACTGGGGCCCACTCCATGGGAGGGAATACATCCCTGATACTGAAAACTAATGACAAGGGTAGTCATGAGCCCTAAGGGTGTAATGTCTGCTGGTGTCTGGCTAAATGTTTATACTGTGCTTACCAAACTGCCCAGTAAGCACTTCTCTTAATGTCCACACCCATATTAATGCTACTCTCACTTTTGGTTAGAGAAGCTTCTCTTTTCTTTTCTTTTTTAACTTTTTTTACTGACAACTTCTATACTTACAAACAAAAAATGCATGATATTTCCCTCCCCTGCCCCCATTCCCCTTTAGAACCCCAATCTCCATCATATCTCTTCCCTCTCTCCATTAGTCTCTCTTTTAATTTGATGTCATCTTTTTATTCTATTATGAGTGTCTTGCGAAGGCATTGCTAGGCACTGCAAGGTCATGGATATCAAGGCCAATTTCTGTCTGGACAGTTGCATTGTAGGGAGTCATACCCTTCCTTTGGCTCTTCCATTCTATCCGCCCCCTCTTCTGCAATGGGCCCTGAGCCTTGGAGGGTGTGACAGAGATGTTTCAATGCTGGGCACTCCTCCATCCCTTCTTCTCAGCACTATGTTGCCTTTTGGGTCATCCCAGTGGTCATTGCCATCTGAAAAGAGAAAGCTTCTCTTTTCAGATGGTGGCAACCTTGGGATAACTCAGAAGGCACCATGGTGCTGAGAAGAAGTGACGGAGGAGTGCTCAGCATTGAAACATCTCAAACCTACCTTCCAAGACTCAGGGTCCATTGCGGAAGAGGGGGTGGAAAGAATGGAAGAGCCAAAGGAAGAGTAGGACTCCTTACAACATGCTCCTCCAGACACAAAACGGCCTGGATATCCATGACCTCACAGTGCCTGACACTACCTACATAAGACCATCGTAATACGAGGAAAAGATCAAGACATCAAACTGAAAAGAGAGACTGATTGAGAGGGATAGGGGATATGATGGAGAGTGAAGTTTCAAAGGGGAAAGTGGGGGGAATTACCATGGGATAGTCTACAACTAAAGAAGTTGTCAATTAAAAAAAACCCAAAATAAATAAAAGAAAAGAAAAAAAGAAAAAAAAAACAGCTCTGCTCTAGAGCCACCCCTATAAGGAGGGGGCGTGGCTGGGAAGGTAGAGCCCCGCCTAGAATCCCAGTGAGGAGGGGTTGTGGCTGGGAAGTGGAGCCCCGCCTAGAATCCCAGTGAGGAGAGGGTGTGGAAGGGAGGAGAGAAGGGAGGGAGGGGGCTGGAGGAGTGGATTGGTGGAAAAGCACCTTTCTTTCTAATGTGTGAGTGCGTGAAACCCTGTGCTTACCATTAGTAATGATGTGGCTCTAGGTCAGCCATTCTCTTCTTCCTCATCTTCCTGTACCTCAGTTTACCATCTCAGTAGTAAAGCAGGTTGGGAACATGGCTCAGTTTTTTTAAATTATTTATTATTTATTTATTTATTTATTTGAGAGAAAGATACAGAAATAGGCAGGTAGAGAGAGAGAGAGATTGGGTGCACCAGGGCCTCCAGCCACTGCAAACGAACTCCAGATGCATGCACCCCCTTGTGCATCTGGCTTATGTGGGTCCTGGAGAATCGAGCCTCGAACCGGGGTCCTTAGGCTTCATAGGCAAGCATTTAACCGCTAAGCCATCTCTCCAGCCCATGGCTCAGTTTTTTAAAGGCACTTGTTTGCAAAGCCTGCCATCCTGGGTTTGATTCCCCAGTGCCCGTGTAAAGCCAGATGCATAAAGTGGAACATGCACCTGGAGTTCCCTTGTGGTGGCAAGAGGTCCTGATACACGCATCCTCTCTTTCTCTCCCTCTCTTGCTCACTAGCAAATAGATAAAAAATTACTTGTAAATAACAGTCTCCATAGATTGCTAGGAGAACAAAGATGGAAGTGAAGTTTTTCTTTTCTTTTCTTTTCTTTTCTTCTTTTCTTTCTTTCTTTCTTTCTTTCTTTTTTTTTTTTTTTTTTTTTGAGACAAGGTCTCACTTTAGCCCACTCTAACCTCAGCCCCAAGTGCTGGGATTAAAGGCGTGCACCACCATGTCTGGCTTTCCTTTTTTGGTCTGGTTTTCTGAGACAGGGTCTCATGCAGCTCAGGTTGCCCTGGAACAGCCTTGACCTCCTGATTCTCTTGCTGAGGAATGACAGACCTGCACCATTATGTCCAGCTTTGGTGGCCACCTTGTAATGGTTCATTTTGGAGTTTGCTGGCAAAATTGAGACTTAGCGAGATGTGATTGTCTATCTGAAGTTACAGAGCCAAGGCCTTTGGTCACAAAACAGAGCTATTCCCCCCACAGCCCTGGAATCCCCTGGCTTGTGCCAGGGCTGAACTGAGAGGAGCTGGCCCAGGGCCCGGGTGGCTGTTGCTGGGGGGGCTTGAATGAGGAAACCTTCCCTGGGAATCTATGGGGCTCAAAGAACTATTTATAGGCCCACTCTGGGATCCAGAAACTTCCCACCCCCAGCCTGGAGGGCCTTCTCTGTCCCCTGCATCCTGGGATAAGTTGGGGGAAGGGTCAGTGGCCCAGAAGCTATTTAGGAGGATGGACAGTCCTGGACAGTTAGGTCTGAGGCGTCATCCAAACTACCCTCCAAAGTGCCTAGGGATATAGCTAAGATGACACATGGAGAAGTCACACACAATGTCACCAACCACCCTCTGATTCACAGTCACACTAACAGCACACAGAGAATAACATCTGGATACACAAGTCACAGCAATGACTAGAGTGGCCATACACACCTGTCATCTCAGCATTTCAGAAGCTGAGACAGGAGGATGGCAAGCTGCAGGCCATACTCAGTTACATAGTGAGTTTGAAGCCAGCGTGGGCTACATTATGAGACCCTGACCTGGTGCTATAGCTCAGTGGGTAGCATGCAGGAAACCCTGGGTTCCATCCTCAGCCCTGCATAAACCCTGTCATCACAGGTAGAAGCAGGAGGATAAGGAGTTCAGGGCCATCCCCAGCTATATAGAAAGTTCAAGTCAGCATGGCTACAAGCTATCTTGGAGGGGGGAGGGTCCTGCCCCCTCAGGAGCCCTCCCACTCCTGGCCTGGAGAGGGTGGGAAGGAGGAAGCTCTGAGGCTCCCTCACACAAGCAGATGAATGGAGCACGTTGGCTGCCTTGTTGGAAACTCAGAGCCGCTAATTCCCTAATGGAACAGGAGGCTCTTTCATGCCCAGGCGCCAGTGGGCTAAAGAGGCGAGAAGAGGGAAGGGAGCTGGCCTTCTCCCAGTGGGCCAGGTGGCCTCTTGCCAAGACCAACAGTGGCAAGGAGGGTGCTAGGAGCATGCATATCCTACAGGGGCACCTTGGCCAGGTCATTGTGTGTTAAACTATACTAATGACACAGATTAGCCTTGGACAGTTTAGTGGAGGCCATGTCTCCATGGCCAGAGACAGAAAGTTAGCTGCAAGTTACCCACACCGTGTCTCAATACCAATCCATTTTTCACAGACTGGGAACTGAGTTCAGAGAGGTCAAGATGCTGGTCTAGAGTCACACAGCCAAGGACTAAGACAGCCAAGTTTTTAACTAGACTTAAGTTCTCCAGAATGTGGATCTTCCTTAGTTCTGGAGAGACTGAGGACTCCAGCAAAACGGTCTGGATGGCAGAGCTGCCTAAAACTGAAACTGAAGTCCTGGCAGGCAAGGTCTGACAGGGCACAGTCCCATGGTGACCCAGTTTCCTTTTCACCCTCCTCCTCCTCCTTGGGGAGGCGCTAGGAGAATGCCAGAGGACCCTTCACTGAGCTCTGGAAGGGGCTGGATCAGGAACCATTCAACTAAAGCCAGGAACAAGAGTCTCTAGCCAATGGCAGCTCCATAATTGGAGCCACCATTCAGGATAGGTGGTGTCCCACCCTGTCCTCAAAGCTGCCCCAGGCCCAGCGGGATGTGGCTCCACAAATTTTATTCAAATCCATGTTCTGCCACCCAACTCTACATTATTACTTTTCCTGTTCTACAGCCTGAAACACCCTCTCTGCCCCACATGTTCCCTCGCAGAAAGCTCTTCCTTCTGAAAGGTTTTTCATCTTTCCCAGGATTACCCAGTGCAGTGCAGGGAAAAGCAGTGGCAATAGGGGATGTCAGGAGTTGTCCAGTGAATCAACAACTATATCTTTAGCCTGGTATATAAAATTTTTTCTCAATTTTTATTTTTTTAAAGTTTTATTTAAGAGAGTCAGAGAGAGAAAAAATGGGCACACCAGGGCCTCCAGCCACTGCAAATGAACTCCAGACACATGCGCCACCTTGTGCATCTGGCTTACATGGGCCCTGGGGAATTGAACCAGAGTCCTTTGGCTTTGCAGGCAAATGCCTTAACCGCTAAGCCATCCCTCCAGCCCTGGTATATAAAGTTTTATGTAATCTGGCTTAGCAAACTCTTGTTCATTCTACAAAACCCACCTTACATGCCCATTCTTCCAAAAGCCTTCCCTAAAGTTCATTTGATAAGAGGACTGATTTGATTTTTTTCCAAGGTAGGGTCTCACTCTAGGCCAGGCTGACCTGGAATTCACTATGTAGTCTCAGGGTGGCCTTGAACACATGGCAATCCTCTTACCTCTGCCTCCCGAGTGCTGAGATTAAGGGCATGTGCCACCACACCCAGTTTTTTTTTTTCACACCCAGTTTTTAAAAATATTTTACTTATTTTTATTTACAAGCAAAGTGGGGAGATGGATGCATGTGCCACTCCGCACGTCTGGCATTACATGGGTACTTGGGGAATTAAACCAGGTTGTTTGACTTTGCAAGCAAGAGCCTTAACCACTGAGCAATCTCTCCAGCCCGAGAGGACTTTTTATTTATTTATTTGACAGAGAAAGAGGGAGGGGGAGAGAGAGAGAGAGAATGGGCATGCCAGGGCTTCCAGCTCATTGCAAATGAACTCCAGACACGTGCACCCCCTTGTGCATCTGGCTAATGTGGGGACCTGGGGAATCAAACCTGGGTCCTTTGGCTTTGCAGGCAAATGTCTTAACCCCTAAGCCATTCCTCCAGCCCCTGAGAGGACTTTAAAAAAATATTTTATTGTTATTTATTTGAGAGAGAGACAAAGAAAGAGAAGGAGGGAGAGAATGGGTGCACTAGGGCCTCCAGCCACTGCAAATGAACTCCAGATGCATGCACCACCTTGTGCATCTGGTTTATATGGGTCCTAGGGAGTTGAACTTTGGTCCTTTGGCTTTTCAGGCAAGTGCCTTAACCACCAAGCCATCTCTCCAGCTTGAAGACTGATTTTTTTTTTTTTTTGAGGTAGGGTCTCACTATAGCTCAGGCTGACCTGGAATTCACTATGTAGTCTCAGGGTAGCCTTGAACTCACAGCGATCCTCCCACCTCTGCTTCCCAAGTGCTGGGATAAAAGGCATGCGCCATCACACCCGGCCTGAAGACTGATTTTGAAAATTATTATTTCATTTTTTTTCAGTGCTGATAATGGGTCCAAGGGCTTTACACCTTCTAGGCAAGCCTCCATTACTGAGCTACATTCTTAGCCCTTAAAATTTTTCTAAGCCAGTGGTATTGCACATATGCAAGTAGAAGAACAGATTACTGGGGTTTCCAGGCCTAAGTGAGGTCAGCGGAAGAGAATTAGTAAAGGAAAGGTGGGGGGAGGTTTAATCAGAATCTAAGAGGATATGTATAAGTCATATGGAAGCCTACTTTTTTGGACAATGGTTCACCCAAAAGCCATAGATTGTTACTGTAAATTTTTCAGCATCAGGGATGGGATACCTTCCAGTGAGTTATTGGCCAGGGAGGTCCCTAATGCCCCCCAAAACATTACAGGCAATTGTTGAGGCTCTTGGTTTCCCACCAGGAATAGACAGTAAGACCCTATTGCTGAAGACTCCACATGTTTGGGCTGCAAGGTCACTGAGAAACCCTGCTGGAGCTGAGCTGAAAACCTCCTCTGTGTAGACCAGCTGACAGAAAGCTGGAAAAACTATGCTGCATGCAGCCCTCTGGGAGAGAGAGAAGTTATTCGTGGAGATAAACAACAGTGGCCACTTAAGTGTGGCCAGTCAGGCCAAATGAGCCAACGGGTGCAATAGTGGCATGTTTGTCATGGGGGAAACCAACTGCTCTCTAATTGTAGTGGAGGCCCACTCCATGGTAGGGAATACATGCCTGATACTGAAAACGTATGATGGGGCAAATCATGAGCCCTAGGGGTGTAACGTCTGCTGGTGTCTGCCTAAATATGTATATTATGCTCATCAAACTGCCCAGTAAGCACTTCTTGTAATGTTCATACTCAAATATTAATTCACTCTGGTCCAGGCTGACCTGGAATTAAAAGTCTCAGGGTTAATGATCCTACTACCTCTGCCTCCCGAGTGCTGGGATTTGTTTTCACTTTTGTTTTGTTTTGTTTTTTGTTTTTGCGAGGTAGGGTCTCACTCTGGTCCAGGCTGACCTGGAATTAACTATGTAGTCTCAGGGTGGCCTTGAACTCATGGCGATCCTCCTACCTCTGCCTCCCGAGTGCTGGGATACTCTCACTTTGGATTAGAGAATCTTCTCTTTTCAGATAGTGAAGACCTTGGGATGACTCAGAAGGCACCATGGTGCTGAGAAGAAGTAACAGAGGAGTGCTCCGCACTGAAACATCTCTAACATACCTTCCAAGGCTCAGGGTCCATTGCAGGAAGAGGTGGGAGAAAGCATGTAAGAGCCAAAAGAATGGTAGGAACTTCTTACAATGCACTCTTTCAGACACAAAATGCCTGGATATCCATGACCTCACAGTGCCTGACACTACCTACACAAGACCATCATAATAGGAGAAAAAGATGATGACATCAAAAATAAAAGACTGATTGAAAGGGAGAGGGGCTATGATGGAGAATGGAGTTGCAAGGGGAATGTGGAGGGGGGGGTTACGATAGGTTATTTTCTATAATTATGGAAGTTGTCAATTAAAAAAATTATTTTTAGCTGGGTGTGCTGACACAAGCCTTTAATCCCAGCAGAGGTAAGAAGATCGCTGTGAGTTCCAGGCCAGCCTGAGACTACATAGTAAATTTCAAATTTCAGGTCAGCCTGGACTAGAAGCGACACCAATCTAAAAAAAAAAAAAAATACTTTTAAATATTTTAGTTTATTTCTGAGAAGAGAGAGAGACCTAGAGTACATCCAGCTTTACGTGGGTACTGGGGAACTGAACCTGGGCAGAGAGACTTTGCAAACAAGCGCCTTTAACCGCTGAGCCATCTCCCCAGCCTGCTTAAAAGAATTTTGTTAGGTCTTGCTAAATTGCCCAACTTGGCCTAAAACTTAACGATCCTCCCAACCTCGGCTACCTGAGGGATTTACGAGGGTCCTCCACAACGCCCGGCTTAGGGAAGACAAATTTGAATGCCAGCGGGTCCCTAGCGTCGGCGATGACTGATGGCTCCCATCACAGGGCCTCTTCCTGTGGCCTCCGGGAGGCAGTGAGCTGGCGAGGGTTCCCAGGCTGTGCTAACAATAAGGGAATGGATTCGTCAAACCGCCCTCTGTAAGGAAAACGTGATTCCGGGAAGCCTGAAGGACCGCAAGGCCAATGCTTTATACCCGCAAGCACCCAGGCACGGTGGCCCGGGAAGCGGCCTGCATTCTTCTCCCAGCTCCCAGGAAACCTAGCCCGCAGGAGGCGGGTGCTTTAACTAGGCGCGCCGAGAGGACCAGCCTCCGGCAAGCCCCGCCCCCACGGCGGCGGCCCGCCCACCCGACTCCAGTGCGCAAGCGTCGCACTACGCGGTTCCGGGGGTCGCCCGGCCAGTCCCTAGCTGCGTAGCTAGGGAAGCTAAGGGTCAGTCTGGGGTCGACGCGCCCCACTGCCGGGAGTCGGCTTCCCGCAAGGTGGTGATCTGCACGGGCGGGAGTCTCCGTTAGGCTTCTCCCGAGGACGTGTGCCCGGGGCGTGGCTGCGGTGGCAGCGGCACTGACATCCTGGTTTCTCGAGACCTGGCGGAACCGAGATGACTCAGTCTTTGGTTTGCACCGAGACAGTAAGCTGGTGAGACTCCGGAGGGGGCGGGTCTGGGCAAGGAGGGGCGGGAATCGTGGTGCTGGAGGCCTGCTGCCGCCACTCCCGGCACCGCCGCTTAGCAAGGAGTGCCGGCTTTGCGCTTCCATCCCTTGGGTGCCTGTGCCTCCAGGGTGAGCTCCGTGCTGAATCGTAATACCCGGCAGTTTGGGAAGAAACACCTTTTCGACCAGGATGAGGAGACTTGCTGGAACTCGGATCAGGTAAAGTGCTGCAGGGACCTTCCATCTCTTGTGTAAATCAGATTGCGGTCCTGGTATTTAGAACTTTGGGAAGTTCTAGCGGGGCGCAGTTGGGGTGAGCTAGAAAGGACTGTGCACTCACCTCCGTGCTGGCTGTGGCTGTGGACCACCCGAAGGTGACATTTGAAAACATCACTGACTTTGAATGTTGGAGACTGCCCAGTAGGGCCCTGAATGCAGCAGATCTCAGTTTATCCATCTGCTTCCAGGGTCCCTTCCAGTGGGTGATGCTGAAGTTTCCCCAGAGAGTCCGTCTCTCCCAGCTGCAGATACAGTTCCAGGGGGGGTTCTCCAGCCGAAGGGGCCACTTGGAAGGTACTGGAAGGCTCTGGGAGATGGGGGAGGAGGTGCTTCCCTAGATTTATAGGCTGCCTTCCATGCAGGTTCTCAGGAGGGTGATGCCCTCTGCAAGATTGTCGACTTCTACCCAGAGGACAACAATGCTCTTCAGATATCCTCCTCGGCTTGGGAGGGATCATTGCTTCTAACAACTATGGGTCAGATGGGCATGGCACTGGGGAGGCGGAGAAGGCAGGAGGGTCCATATTTACAGGCCAGCCTGGGCTACAGAGCCAGACAATCCTAGATTTAAAAACAAGCCAGGAGAGGTGGCACAGAGGTAGGAGGATCACCTTAAGTTCAAGGCCACCCTGAAACTATATAATGAATTCCAGGTCAGCCTGGGCTAAAGTGAGACCCTACCTATGGGGGTGGGGGGAACTAAGCAAACACAGGACTATATCCTCTTAGACCAGAGTGGGAATCCTTGAATGTAAGCTTGTGTAGGGACCTACAGCAGGCCCCCATTGCTTCATCTCTAAAATAGGAAAATGGGGTGGTGATGCCGGACATGGTGGTGCACACCTTTAATCCCAGCACTCAGGAGGCAGAGGTAGGAGGATCACTGTGAGTTTGAGGCCACCCTGAGACTACACAGTGAATTCCAGGTCAGCCTGGGCTAGAGTGCGACCCTACCTTAAAAAGTAAAAAAAAAAAAGTTAGGAAAATGGGGCTGTGGAGTTGGGCATAGTGGTGCAAGCCTGATATCCCAGCAGCACTGGGATTGATACAGGAGGATCAAGTGTTCAAGGTCATCCTTGGCTACCTAGTTGGAGGCCAGCTTGGGAGACCCTGTCTTAGAAAAGCCCAAAAATAAAAGGGGTTGAGGAGATGGCTTACTCTGTAAATGCTTGCCTGCAAGTGCACAGACCTGAGAATCCACATAGCATGCAGGTGTGGTGGTACACACCTATGATCCCAGCATTTGGAATGTGGAGACAGAAGGATTCCTGAGGCTCACTGGCTAGCTAATTTAACCTGCTTTTGCAAGTTCCTGGCTGGTGAGAGACCCTGTTTCAGGAGTTTAACAACATCTCCGAGGTTTCCCTTTTGGCATCCACACACATGCACGCACATGTACACACACAAAGTGGGGTATGTTAATTCTTATTGTTCCATATGAGGTGCAGAGGAGCCTGCAGCTTCTTGGGATCACCCTACACATGGGTGGTATCCAAGCCAGGGCTGGAGCCAGGCTCTGGGAGGGCAGGACACAGAAAGCCACCTGTTCCTTGACTGCCCATGCTCACACTTTCCCTGTGCCAGTTGTGGAGGTGGACCAGCTGAAAGTGGCATTTGAGGAGCTCACAGACTTTTTTGGCCGTGTGGTCATTTATCACCTGCGAGTGCTAGGTGACAAGGTGTGAGAACTCTGGAATGCTGTGTCCTGCAGGAGGCCCTCAGGGAAGCATCGACAACCCTTCATGTTCTGCACAGGTTTATTGGTTACTGTTGGGGAGGATCCCTTCCCACCACCTGTCCAGGAGCTGCCATGGAAGCCAATTCTGGGTCCTCCCCAGCTCTGGCTTGACTGTTCTGTTCCCTGAGTGTCTTTTGAGTCCCCAACAGGCAGCCTTCACTCGGGGTCTGGGTCAGTAGGCCCCAGGGTGCTCTGGAAGAGTCTGAGGATGTGGTTTTCCATCACCTGTTGCACTGAAGGTGGGGCAGAGAGCAGGTGGCAGTTAGTGGGAGTGGAGGCAGGGAGGCTGCTTGGCCTCATCCAGGAGACCAGCACTTTGACTTGCTGCACTGAGAGAACTACCACAAAATCAAGTTGTTTGAAAGTAAGGCTCCCTTCCAGGTGTGAGTCTTCCATGACTCCCCCTCCCCTTCTTTTTTCTGAGTGGAAGCAATACAAGGCCCTCATCAGATGTGGCCACCAGCCCTACATCTCCCAGTCTCCAGAACCAGAAGCCAAAATAAATTTCTTTATAAAAGCATTCAGCTTTGGGTATTCTGTTATAGCAACAGAGAGGGACTGTGAGGTCTGTGCTCCATCCCAAGCACTTCATGATCCATGCCCATGCTAGGGCTGGATGGGGGCCTCTTTGCTCTGCTTAGCACATGTACATCCATCTGTCCCCCATGGTGGCTCTAGTCACTGCCATCATTGGTGTCCTTTTTGTATACCAGGGGCCCAAGAGTCAGGATGGGTCCACACCTCATGGGAGGGACACAGGGGTACTCCATGTGTTAATATGGATGAGCTTGCGCCCAGCACCTGGCACGCAAGGGGAGGTTCCTGTGTGTCCCTCTGTGGTGGCCCTCTGGCCTGCCCCAGCATCTTGGGTATGTATACCTTTGCGGTATCCTAGGGCCACAGCGAGGTCCATTGGGGTATAGCCAGAGTCAGCCTCTGTGGTGAGGTCAGCGCCCCGGGCTACAAGGCAGAAAGAACACTGGGGGTGGGATTGTGTCTAGTGACCAGGAGCCTAAAATAGAGTCTGGGGACTTGGCCACAGCACAGCCATGGGTTTGCCCTGTGCCTGTGTGACCTTGGACAAGCCTTATTTTCACCAAATAAGGTTTCGGGGCTTAAGTCAGTTGGCCAAATCCTATTCCACTACCTCCTATCCCCAAATCCACCCTCCAAGCCCAGGAGGCCATTAGGGCTCCCACTCACCCAGCAAGACTTCCACACACTTCACGTGGTTCCCACGCACAGCATACAGCAATGGTGTCCCTCCATTCTGTGGGATGAGGGCGAGTGGAAACCAACCCTCTTGTCTGTTCCACTTCTCACAAAGCCCCACCTTCTGGCTTCCAGTTTAGTCTGCTTCCTTTTCCTGCCCATGACCTGGTCCATCTTTCTCCTCTGTGTCTCAATGTAGATACCTTTTCCAGAAAGCCCTCCCTGTCTGCCTTTGACTGCCTCTGGCTTCTTGCAGTTGCCTGTGGGCCTGTCATCCCAGTGCCAGCCATTATTGCTCAGATGCCTCTAAGCTGTATCCCATGTGAAGACAATTCTGTCTTGTGTTCCCAGACCTTAGGGCAGGCACTTTGGGGGGGGGGCGGGGGCTCCATCTTTTTTTTTTTTTTTTTTTTGGCAGGAATGGAAGCTAGGAGGCTGGGGTAGACCGGGGTGGGTGGTGCCTCACCCAATCATAGATGTTAATATCCACATCGCACTCGAGCAAGAGCCCCACGATGTCAGTGTAGCCACCCATGCTGGCCAGTGACAGGGCGCTCTCCCTCTCCTTGGCCAGGATGTGGGGGTCCGCACCCTGGGGGAGCAGAGCAGGCAGGGATGGGAGGTGTGAGGGCACCCTCTGGAATCCCAGGGTCCCCTGGCAGGGCAGCCCATGTCACAGACAAGGTGGTGGCAGCAGAAATGGAGACCCCAGCCTGTGCCCAAGACGCACCCACTCAAGCAAGAAGCGGACGGTTTCAATCTCTCCAAAGGCAGAGGCCCAGATAAGAGGGGTGAAGCCACGCTCATCAGGTTTGTTGACGAGGTTGTCACCTGGCAAGCAGGAGGGGCAGTGGGGGGTTGTAATCTGCTGTTCTGGTCAGTGTGATTGGATGAGGTAGGACAGGGCTCAGGATCAGGTGGGAGGAACATACATGTGGAGACAATCAGGACATGCACATTTAGGCATAAGCATGTGGACACTCACAGGTCATATCAGTATTGTCAATGAGTGCAGTGTTCTACTCCATCACACAGATCTCAACATGCCAGGGCAAAGATATACATGCTAGCACACATGTGAACATGTACCTTTCCGCAGATGATCCTTGAGCTGGTTCAGTTCCCCCTGGGCCGCAAGCTGGTGGATAGACAGGGCTGCAGGCCAGAAAGCAGACAGTCCTCACCCACCTCATTGTATCTCAGTTAATCCAGTTCAAAATGGCTCCTCTTTTTGTTATGTGTTTCACATGTGTGTGAGGTAATTGTATGCATGTTCCTAGGCATATGAACATGTGTGTACAGGTGCCCATGCACTTGTCTGCATGTAGAAAGCAGAGGTCAAAATGGGGTGTCTTTTTCAGTTAGAATTCTACCTTATTCATTTGTTTATATCAGAGAGTCAGAGAAAGAAGAGGCATATACAATGGGTATACCAGGACCTCCAGCCACTGCAAACAAACTCCAGACACATGTGCCACCATATGCATCTGGTTTATATGGGTACTGGGGAATCAAACCTGGGTCCTTAGGCTTCACAGGCAAGTGCCTTAACTGCTAAGCCATCTCTCCAGCCCATACCTTCTTTTTTTAAAGACAGTCTTTAATTCTGGGATTCACTGATTCAGTTAGACCAGTTGTCCAGCTAGCCAGCTAGCCCCATGTACCACCATGTCCACTTTTATATAGATGCTGAGGATGTAGCTCAGGCTGGACTTGAACTCCTGCTCCTCCTGCTTCAGCTTCCATGCTTGGCTTATCAGGGCCTCTTACTTGGACCTCTATGGTGGTTTGAATGTAAAATGTCCCCCATAAACTCATGTGTTTGTAATTCAGTCTCATACTCAGTCCCCAGCAGGTAGAGCCTTTGGGAGGTGAAGCTTTGCTCGAGGAGGTATGTCATTGGGGGCAGACCTTGAGATTTGTTAGTCCAGCCCAGTGGTTGTTCAGAAATAGCTCACTCTTGCTGATACTTCCAAGTTGTTGTGACAAAATGTGATGCCTAGCCTCTGCTCTCCCACGGCATGATGCAATTTCTCCTGGAGACTATAAGCTAAAATAAACTTTTTCCTCCCATCAGCTGCTTCTTTTGTTGTGTTTTGTTTTGTTTGGTAGGGTCTCACTCTAGCTCAGACTGACCTGGAATTCACTATGTAGTTTCAGAGTGGCCTTGAATTCATGGTGATCCTCCTACCTCTGCCTCCCGAGTGCTGGGATTAAAGGTGTGCACCACCATGCCTGGCTTCCATCAGCTGCTTTTGGTCTGCTGTTTTGTCCCAACAATAGGAAAGTGACTCTACCACCCTCTTAGCCCATTCGGGATCATACTTACAGTCCAGGGTGGCTGGTAGAGCTGAGACCTCATTCCCTCGCTGTCGGTTTGTAAGAGTTGTGGAGTGCTTCAAGGAAGTGCCTGTGGAAGAGGAAGGGCCTCAGTTACCCTTGACTGTATCTGTCACTGGGGTTTCCAGACAGATACTGGAGGCTCTGAGCCTACAAAGACAGTCCCCTAAACACAAGTCCCTCACTCAGTTCTGTAGACACCGAAGCTTTGCGGCCCATTTCCTTAGCAAAGAAGACAAAGTCCCGTCCTACAAAGCCAAGGGCTATTTCAGAAACAAGAGAACCAAGCCTCCTTTAGAAATAAGTGCTCAAAAGAAGTTTAAAAAAAGCTGGGCATGGTGGCACACACTTTTACACCTTTAATCCCAGCACTTGGGAGGCAGAGGTAAGAGGATCACCATCAGTTCAAGGCCACCCAGAGACTACATAGTAATTCTAGGTCAGCCTGGACTACAGTGAAACTTACCTTGAAAAAGCCAAAAATAAATAAATAATAAAATAGGCCAGGCATAGTGGAATATGCCTTTAATTCCAGCATTCTGGAGGCAGAGGCAGGAGGATCACTGTGAGTTCAAGGCCACCCTGAGACTACAAAGTGAATTCCAGGTCAGCCTGGGCTAGAGTGAGATCCTCCCTTGAAAAACCAAAAATAAATAAATAATAAATAAATAAATAAATAAATAAAGTAACTAAGTAAGTCTGGAGAGATGGCTTAGCAGTTAAGGCACTTGTCTACAAAGCCTAAGGACCCATGTTCGACCCTCCAGGTCCCATGTAAGCCAGACGCACAAGGTGGCACCCATGTCTGGAGTTTGATGACAGTCACTGGAGGCCCTGGCTCACCAATATTCATTCTCATTCTCTCCCTCTCTCTCTCTGTCTCACTGTTCCAGGGCCTCCAGTTGCTGCAAATGACTTCTAGACACTTGCACCATCTTTTAAGTTTTATTTATTTATTTGAGACACACAGAGAGACAAACAGAGAGAATGGGCATGTCAAGGCCTCCAGCTACTGCAAATGAACTCCAGATGTGTGCACCCCCTTGTACATCTGGCTAACATGGGTCCTGGGGAATCGAACCTGGGTGCTTTGGCTTTGTAGGCAAATGCCCCTACTGCTAAGCCAGCCCTCCCAATATTTTTAAAAATCAAAAAAATAAAAAGTAAGGGGGCTGGAGAGATGGCTTAGTAGTTAAGGTGTTTGCCTGCGAAGCCAAAGAACCCAGGTTTGATTCCCCTGGACCCACATAAGCCAGATGCACAAGGGGCACATGCATCTGGAGTTCGTTTGCAGTGGCTAGAGGCCCTGGCATGCCCATTCTGTCTCTCTTTTATCTCTCCCTCTCTCTGTTTGCAAATAAGTAAATAAAAAAAAAATTAAGTAAGGGCTGAAGCCGGGCATGGTAGTGCATGCCTTTAATCCCAGCACTTGGGAGGCAGAGGTAGGACGATTGCTGTGAGTTCGAGGCCAGGTCAGCCTGAGCTAGAGTGGGACCCTACCTCGGAAAAAAAAAAAAAAAGTAAGGGCTGGAGAGATGGCTTAGCTTTTAAACGCACTTGCCTGTGAAGCCTAAGGACCCAGGATTAATTCCCCAGTACCCACGTAAGCCAGATGCACAAGGTGGCATATGCACCTGGCGTTCGTTTGCAATGACAAGAGGCCCTGGTG
Organism: Orientallactaga sibirica; assembly: GCA_036365145.1. NCBI lineage: Eukaryota > Metazoa > Chordata > Mammalia > Rodentia > Dipodidae > Orientallactaga > Orientallactaga sibirica. The sequence continues at coordinate 2,783,950 of JAEOAD010002758.1, forward strand.
TGCCCAGTCTCTATCTGCATCTCTTTACCTGCTTCTTTCTCCCTCTCAAATAAATAAATAAAAAATAAATAAAAAAGTAAAAAGAGTGGGCTGGAGACATGGCTTAGTGGTTAAGGCACATGCCTGCGAAGCCTAAGGACGCAGGTTTGGTTCTCCAGATCCCATGTAAGCCAGATACATATGGTGGTGCATGCATCTGGAATTCGTTTGCAGTGGCTGGAGGCCCTGGCACACCCATTCTCTCTCTCTCTCATAAATAAATCTTTTTAATTTTTTTTTTTTTTGAGATAGGGTCTCACTCCAGCTCAGGCTGACCTGGAACCCACTATTGTAGTCTCAGGGTGGCCTTAGACTCATGGCGATCCTCCTACCTCTGCCTCCCGAGTTGAGTGCTGGGATTAAAGGCGTGTGCCACCACGCCCAGCTCTCTCTAATAAATTTTTAAAAAGTAAAAGGAAAGCCGGGCATGGTGGCGCACGCCTTTAATCCCAGCACTCGGGAGGCAGAGGTAGGAGGATCTCTGAGAGTTTGAGGCCACCCTGAGACTACATAGTTAATTCCAGGTCAGCCTGGACCGGAGTGAGACCCTACCTCGCAAAACAAAAAACAAACAAACAAACAAAAAAAGTAAAAGGAGGGCTGGGATATAGAGAGGAGCTAGAACAAACTAGGCATAGTGGTGTACAACTACAATTCCAGTATTGGGAGATAAAGGCAGAAAGAAAGTCAAAAAAGCTCAAGGACAGCCTGAGCTACATAAACCTTGTCTCAGAAAAGGAAGTAGTAGGGGCTAGAAAGAAGAAAAGATGGGGTATGAATCCATTTTAGACCAGATGGTCAGAGAAAGTGGCTCTGAAGTGATAGCAATGTAAATGTTAACAAGTACCAAGAAGTATGGGAGAATGGCACAAAGGTCCTGGGGTGACACTATTAACTCATTTAAGGTCTCCAGTCAAAAAGAAAGCCTGTGCTGAATGTCATCCAGCACAGAGTGGGGATGGAAGGATGGGGGAAGAGAAGAGAAGGAGGAGAGACACAGAGGTGAGAAATACAGAGAGACAGCCAGGCATGGTGGTGCACACCTTTAATCCTGACACTTGGGAGGAAGAAGTAGAATTACTTTGAGTTCAAGGCCAGCCTGAGACTAGGTCTAGCCTGGGTTAGAGAGAGAACCTACCTCAAAAAAAGAAAGAAAGAGAAAAAAGAAAGAAGGAGAAGAAAAGAAAAAAAAAATAAAAGGCCTGGAGAGATGGCTTAGCAGTTAAGGTGCTTGTTTGCCTACAGACCCAGGTTCGATTCCCCAAAACCTACGTGAGCCAGATGCACAAGTTGGTGCATGTGTCTGGAGTTCGTTTGCAGTGGCTAGAGGCCCTTGGCACTCCCATTCTCTCCCCCTCTCAAATAAATATTTAAAAAGCAAAGAAATATAGAGAATAAGAGAATGTTTTGTTTTTACGCAAAACCCTTCACCTTGTCCACACATTAGAAAGGAGAATCATTTGAACTGAGCAATCAACTCCAGAGAGCTAAGTGTTCATTTTCAAACAAAAACTTGGACACACATGTTCACAGCAACATTTTTCTGGGTAGCAACAAGCAAATCACCTGAAAATCCATTGAAGGATAAATGGTCTGTCCACCCCTTGGAATATTTTTCAGCCATAAAGAATGAAGAACTGGGCTGGAGAGATGGCTTAATGGTTAAGGCATCTGCTGGCAAAGCCAAAGAATGGAGGTTCAATTTCCCAGTACGCATGTAAGCCAGATGCACAAGGTGATACATACCATCTTGAGTTCGTTTGCAGTGGCTGAAGGCCCTGGCAATCCATTCTCTCTCTTATTCTGCCTCTTTCTCGCTCTCAAATAAATAAATTAATTTAAAAAAAAAAGAGGGGACTGGAGAGATGGCTTAGCAGTTAAGGCATTTGCCTGCAAAGCCAAAGGATCCCAGTTCGATTCTCCAGGGCCCACATAAGTCAGATGCACAAGGGGTCCCATGCATGTGGAGTTCATTTGCAGTGGCTGGAGGCCCTGGCACTCCCATTCTCTCTCTCTCTCTACCTGCCTCTTTCTCACTCTCAAATAAATAAATAAATAAATAAATAAATAAATAAATAAATACATTAAAAACAAAAAAAGAGGCTGGGCATAGTGGTGCATACCTTTAATTCCAGCACTCGGGAGGCATAGGTAGGAGGATCACTGAGAGTTCGAGGCCACCATGAGACTACCAAGTGAATTCCGGGTCAGCCTGAGCTAGAGCAAGACCCTACTTTGTAGAACCACAAGGAAAAAAAAAAAAAACGAATGAAGAAGTATGGGCTGGAGAGCTGGCTTAGCGGTTAATGGTCAAAGATGTTTGCTTAAAGGCCTGATGGCCTGTGTTTGATTCCCCAGTACCCAAATAAAGCCAGATGCACAAAGCTGGTGCATACATCTGGACTTCATTTGTAGAAGAAAGTGTCCTTAGTGCACCTATTTTTATTCTCTGTTCTCTCTCTCTTTGCAAATAAATGATATATATATTTTTTCTAAGTTAGGGTCTCACTCTAGGCTGACCTGGATTTCACTATGTAGTCTCACGGTGGCCTCGAACTCATGGTAATCTTCCTACCTCTGCCTCCCGAGTGCTGGAATTAAAGGTGTGCGCCACCACGCCTGGCAATAATACGTGTGTGTGTGTGTGTGTGTGTGTGTGTGTGTGTGTGTGTTTTGAGGTAGGGTCTCACTCTAGCTCAGGCTGACCTGGAATTCACTATGTAGTCTCAGGGTGGCCTCGAACTCACTGCGACCCGCCTACCTCTGCCTCCCAAGTGCTAGGATTAAAGGCATGCGCCCAGCAAAATATTTTCTTTAAAAATGAAGAACTACATCCACACTACAACCTGGATAAACTGGATCCATGATACTGAGTAGAAGAAAATAAAACACCGAAGACCACGTGCTAGGTGACTGTGAGACAATCTGAACAATTCGGAACAGGCAAATTCACAGCAACCAGAAGCAGGGTGGTGACTGCCTGAGGCTGCAGGCCAGGAATCTTCTACTGAGGAGATGGAAATATTCTAGAAGAGTAAATGTGCCAAGTGCCATCAAATTGTGCTGCAATTCTGTTCCAAATGGTACATTTTATGTTGTGTGTGTTTTGTTACATTAATATCCATACATATATGTGTATTACATATACATATATGCATGTATGTGTGTGTGTGTTTAAAAACAAAATTCCCAACAACCTCCAGATGGTGGAGAGGGAAGACCTGTCCTTGTCATGAGCCACGAGGACAGAGGTGTTTCATTTGGGGCTTGACAATCCTATGTCACCAAATCCCAGAGAGACAAAGGGCACGGTGGCAGCTTACCCTGTAGTGAGCATGTGCTAGCATCAGCATCAGGATTCCCAGCCTCTGGGGTGCAAGGGAACAAGCTAAGGACCACTGTGTCTGAGCCATCCACTGATTCATCTCTGGAGTCCTCAGGGTCCCCAGGTTCGGGGATGGGTGACCGCTGGTTCAGGATACTGTCTTTGGCAGACTGAGTGCGCTCCATGGAGGGCTGAAGAAGAGATGACAGTAGTGATCGGAAGCTCTTAAGTTGGTAAAGTGCTTGCCTAGCATGCATAAAACCCTGGGTTCATCCCCAGGACCAGATAACATGGGTATGGTGGCATAATTCTGTAACCCCAGCACTAGGGAGAGGGAGGAAGGAAGATCAGGAGTGCAAAGTCATCCTCAGCTACATAGTGAGTTCCTGGAGGCCAGCTTAGGCTACATAAGACCATCTCCAAAAGAACAAAAAAGTCAATTAAGACTCCTTACAATGCAACTGTCCAGAGAGAAATTGGCCTTGATATCCATGACCTTGCAGTGCCTAGCAATACCTTAGCAAGACCCTCATAATAGAAGAAAAAGATGATGACATCAAATTAAAAGAGAGACTAATGGAGAGAGGGAGGGGATATGATGGAGATTGGAGTTCTAAAGGGGAATGGGGGGAGGGGAAGGAAATATGCATTTTTTTGTATGTAAGTATAGAAGTTGTCAATAAAATATATATATATAATTTTTAAAAAGGTCAATTAAGTAGGTGCTATCTGCATAATTAGTCTTGCTCTGTGAGGGTGGGTAAACTGAGGCTCTGGATAATTGCCAGTGCTAGGAAATTTGAAAACAGTCCAAGGCAAGTGTAACTTTCAGTGCTGTAAAGCCCGGGTTCTACTATCAGCTGTCTGCGTCCAAATCCCCCCACTTAGATACTATGAGAGAGAGCTTGGGCATGTAACAATCTCGCTGAGCTAGTTTCCTCGGTGAGAAGGAACTAAGGCCTGAAAGAAACCATGACCGAAAACAGCATACATAGCCTGATACCAACAGAACTTAAAGACTCCCGTAGTCAACTGGGTCGGGGTCTCCCGAAATAAATTTGGGGTCAACAAAGATGCGATTGGTTACAGTTCCACCCTTACCTTCCAAACCGACCCACGAGCCTTCTCTGTCCCCCTACGCTGCAAGCCTGGGTCTTCCAAAAGTTGGGGACCCAATTAACAAACTTTTGTCTTCCAATGAATTTAGTGGGTAGAGGGTTGGAGATGGGACCCTCAGCCCTCTGGCTTCCTCAGCTTGGACAGAGAGCAACTTGATATGCTACCGCTAACCCCCCCCCCCCCAACTCCTGTACTGCGCCTGCGTGCCTCCGCCTTCCCAAAGTGTGAAGGGGAGGGCGCTGCATCTAGTCCTTTAAGGCCAAGTCGAGGGGCGTGGCTTCCGCTAGGACACAGCCAGTGCCGGCGCGCCGGCGCACGCCCTTCCCTCAGACCCCGACGGAGGTCCCCCAAGCCTGGCCTCTTCATCCTAGCTCCGCCCACAGAATATTTTCCCCAACAGGGAACCAATCAACTCCTCATAAGGGAGGGTAGGATATGCAAATAGACGGGATATCTGGAATTTAAAGAGTTGGATACTATTGGGGCCTCCTCCATAGCAGATTTTGAGCATGACCCGGACTTAGTACCAGCTGGATGGCTAGAGGAGAGCGTGTATTTGAGATAGAATCGTCTCTTCCAGAAAAAGGGGAATCCTTGGCTCTCCCCTATCTAAGTTGAGGTCTTTGTCCGCTCCGCACGCGCCCGGGGTTTCCTTCTGACAGCCCTCTGCGGTCGGGGAGGAGGAGCGAGGCCGCAACGCAACTGGTACCGGAACCGAACGTCCAGCGTTCAGATTCCGCGGGGAATACTTAGGCAGAGAGCCCAGCCTATGGACTTCTGGTTCCGGTTCTTGCTTTCCGCGGGCCACGGTCGCCATGGAGGAGCCAGAAATGCAGCTGAAGGGAAAGAAAGGTGGTGTGGCGCCCTAGACGGGGTGGAGGGGGACGGGAGGGCGCAGAATGGAGAGGTCGCCGAGGAGCGCGGAAGCGCTGCTGTGACACGGACCTTGGGGATTTCCCGGGGAGGGGGCCGATGGGGGAACCTGGTGTTTGAAGAGTGTGGGAAGGGCCGGGGCGCCGTGATCCCTGGATGTGCTTTATATACACATTTGTGTATCATCACCTTGATTTATCAAATACTTACTCATCCTTTTTGAAACAGGATCTCAAGTAGCCCAGGCTGACCTTTGAACTCCTGCCTCCAGCTTCTGAGTGCTGGGATGATAGACTTGTACCACTACGACCGGCTTATCAAATACTTGTACATCATATAGTTACAACATACCACAACCTTTTAAAGATTTTATTTTTATTAGAGACCGAGAGAGAAAGAGGGAGAATGGGCCCGCCAGGGCCTCTACCCACTGCAAACGAACTCCAGAAGCATGGGCCACTTTGTGCATCTGGCTTACGTGGGTCCGGGGATTCGAACCTGGGTCCTTTGGCTTTGCAGGCAAGTGCCTTAACGGCTAAGCCATCTCTCCAGCTCCGTTCCCCCTTTTAAAACAAGGTCTGATTCTGTAACTCAGGCTGGTCACAGACATTTTATGTACGGATGAGTGGATGTAGTTCAGGCTGCCGTGGAACTCCTGATCAATCTACAGAGTGCTGGGATCACACACCTGTTCTGCAATACCTGGCTACAAACGCTTTATATTATTTTATTTTATTTTATTTTATTTTATTTTATTTTATTTTATTTTATTTTATTTTATTTTATTATTTTTGAGTTTTCAAGTTAGGGTCTTGCTCTAGCCCAGGCTCACCTGGAATTAAATATGTAGTTTAAGGGTGATCTCAAACTCACAGTCATCCTCCTGCTTCTGCCTCCCTCCAGATGGCTGGGATTAAAGGCATATACCACCACGCCCAGCTTTTAAATGTTTTTATTTATATATTTGCAAGCAGAGAGAGACGGAAAGAATGTAAACACCAGGACCTCTAGCTGCTGCAAACAAACTCCAGATGTATATGCCACTATGTGCATCTGGTTTTACATGGGTACTGGGGAATTGAACCTGGGTCCTTGGGGCTTTGCAGGCAAGCACCTCAACCACTGAGGCATTTCTCCAGCTCCTTTATTTTTTTTTTTAAACTTTTTTTCTGAGGCAAGCCCAACAGACTGGCTTTTTTTTTTTTTTTAATGACAGAGGGAGAGAGACAATTGGCATGTCAGGGCCTCCAGCCATTGTAATAAAACTCCAGATGTGTGCAACACCTTGTATATATGTGTGACCTTGCACATGTGTCACCTTGTGCATCTGGCTTACAGGGGATCTGAGAAGTTGAACATGGGTCCTTAGGTTTTACAGGCAAGCGCCTTAACCATTAAGCCATCTCTCCAGTCCTTTTTTTTAAAAAAAATTCTATTTATTTATTTGACACAGAGAGAGAGAGAATGGACGCACCAGGACTTCCAGCCACTGCAAACGAACTCCAGATGCATGCGCTCCCTTGTGCATCTGGCTAACATGGGTCCTGGGAAATTGAACCTGGGTCCTTTGGCTTTGCAGGCAAATGCCTTTTCCGCTAAGCCCTCCAGTCCTTTTTTTTTTTTTTTCCACTTTTTATTGATAGCTTCTATAAGTGTAGACAATAAAACCATGATGATTCCCACCCTCTGCTCTCATTCCCCCCTCTCAAATCCACCCTCCATCAAATCACTTCCTCTTTCCATTAGTCTCTCTTTTATTTTTTTATTTTTATTTTATTTATTTTATTTATTTTTTTGAGGTAGGGTCTCGCTCAAGCCCAGGCTGACCTGGAATTCACTATGTAGTCTCAGGGTGGCTTTGCACTCACTCACAGCAATCCTTGTACCCCTGCCTCCTGAGTGCTGGGATTAAAGCTGTGTGCCACCAAACCCAGCTCATTTTTTGTTGTTGTTTGTTTATTTAAGAGAGAGTATGAGTTGGGTATGGTGCACACACATTTAATCCCAGCACTCGGGAGGCAGAGGTAGGAGGATTGCCATGAGTTCAAGGCCATCCTGAGACTACACATAGTGAATTCCAGGTTAGCCTGAGCTAGAGCAAGACCCTACCTTGAAAAACCAAAAAAAAAAGAGAGAGAGAGAGAGAGAGAGACATCACGGAGAGAACTCCAGACACATGTCCCATTTTGTGCATCTGGTTTTATGTGGGTACTGGGGAATTGGACCTGGGCCATCAGGCTTTGCAAACAAGTGCCTTTAATCAATTGCGCCATCTCAGTCTCATCTCTCCAGCCCCTCATTTTTTTTTTCCCAAGGTAGGGTCTCACTCTAGCTCAAGCTGGCCTGGAATTCACTATGTAGTCTCAGGGTGGCCTTGAACTCTCATCCATCCTCCTACCTCCACCTCCCAAATGCTGGGATTACTCCGGCATTTTTTTTTTTTTTTTTTTTTGAGGTAGTGTCTTGCTCTAGGCCAGGATGACCCTGACCTGGAATTCACTATGTTGTGCCAGGCTGGTCTCAAATTTATGGTGCTCCTCCTCCTTCTGAGTGCTGGGATTGCATGTACTACCATGCCTGGCTCATTGTTATTTTTATGAGCAAGAATTTGGTATAATCATGAAATTTTTAATTAATTACTTGAGAAGCAGAGAGAGAGAGAGAGAATGGGCATGCCAGGGCCTCCAGCCATTGCAAATGAACTCCAGATGCATGCACCACATTGTGCATCATCTGGCTTATGTGGGTCCTGAGGAATCGAACCTTGGTCCTTTGGCTTTGCAGGCATGTGCCCTAACTGCTAAGCCATTTCTCCAGCCCCAGTAATCATGAAATTTTTAAAGAAGTAGGACCTTTAATCCCCTGCCTCTACTTCTCAAGTGCTGGAGTTGGAACCCAAGGCTTGGTGCATCTATCAGCTGAGCTACACCTCCATTCCTTCCATTGTTTTCCTGTAAACAAATAAATTGATGGCCAGGTCTCCAGTCAGCTACTTGAGAGGCTAAGTCAGCAGAGTTGCAAGTTCAAGGCCTATCTGGGCTACCTAGTGAGACCCAGTCTCAAGAAACCAAGGGCTAGGACTATAGCTCAGTGATAAAGTACTTGTGTAAGTATGTACAAGGCCTTGGGTTTTACCCCTATACTGCAAAGTGAATAAGTAAAAGAAAATCTTGGGAGATTTTTATTCTCTGGCTGGTTGAAGCCATGGATATTAAGCAAGGTGAGACAAATGTCATTTGTGTCTTTGGACCTGGGCATGGTGGTTTATTCCTGTAATCCTAGTACTCAGGAAGCAGAAGCAGGAGGATTGTTGAAAGTTCAAGGTCAGCCCAGTCTACATAGTATGAAGCTGAGGTTTCTTATTCCCAGTGTATGATATTTGGATAAAAGGAACTTGAAGTGATCTTGACTGATAGTAGCAGTGTTCCTTAGATGTACCTTTGGGAGGGAAAGGGCCATAGGCTCACAGTGTGCACTAACATCCCCTTAAGTGAGGCCCTGCTATTACGGTTTCCAGCCTGCTCCTGGGGCTGCACTTGATAGCTATTGGGGGCTCCTTTGGTCTGGCTGGGGTCACAAGCTACATAGTCAGGAGTCTTAACACTTGTCCCCTTGTCTCCACCCACTCCATGGGGACTGTTGACCCTGGACTCAGTCACGGACAAGTTCACTGAGAGCGTCTATGTCCTGGCCAATGAGCCATCGGTGGCCCTCTACCGCTTACAAGAACATGTGCGCCGCTCCCTGCCTGAGCTGGCCCAGCACAAGGTGAGCTCTGTCAGCCCTGCCAAGGACTCTTGGGTCTGCATCTCCTAAGCTGGGGCCTCCCTGTTGGGGTGGAGGGAGCAGGAGGCAAGACAAGTGCCCCACTATCCATAAGGAAGAGATTGCTGGTGGAAGAAGTTTCTATATCCATGGGGTGGACTTGGGATCCCCCAACCCATGTACTGTAGGGCTGAGATGTAGTTCATTGGGAAACTGTGGGCCAAGCATGCGCACTGCAAAGAGCACAAGGCAGTTGGGAAGAGGTCCCTCAGGAGCGAGCCTTTCCTGCTAACAGCACCCTAACCTTGCAGGCTGACATGCAGCGCTGGGAGGAGCAAAGCCAGGGAGCCATCTACACCGTGGAGTATGCCTGTAGGTAAGGCTCCCCACATCAGACACTGGAGAGGTAGGGATTTGAACACCCCTCCTTCTGTGTTCCCAGCCGGGTTCTTTGCTGTAGCAATGAGGGCCTTGTTCCTGCTGCATCTGGACTTTGGTGGCCACTGGCATTCTGTTTGTGTGTAGCTCATGCTGGACATCCTTGGGTGGAGCTGGCAGAGTGCTGGTGCTATAGTCATGGTCTCTGTTCTTCTGGTGAGAGAGTGTGACTGAGCAGGTAGCATCTTCCCAGCATGAAGAGCATTAGCAAGAACAGCCCCTGCAGCCCAGAACCTTAGGGTAGTGTGTGATCTGGGAAAGAGGGTCCTCTGCCTGTTTACTGTTGCTCTGGATTTTGTTTATTTTGCTTATTATAAATATTTATTTATTTATTTGAGAGAGAAACAGAGAGAAAGAGACAGATAGAGAATGAGGGACTCCAGCCAGTGCCAACAAACTCCAGACACATGGCGCCACCTTGTGCATCTGGCTTACATGGGTTCTGGGGAATCAAACCTAGGTCTTTTTTGGCTTTGCAGGCAAGTGCCTTAACTGCTGAGTCATTTCTCCAGCACTATTTTGCTTATTCTGCATGGGCCTATGTGCTGGCCTACCAAGGCCAGAGGAGGATGTTCTCCATTACTCTTCCACCTCATTTCCTTGAGACAGTTTCTCACTACACTTGGAGCTTGTTTTTCACTTAGAATGGCTGACTAGCAAATCCCAGCAATCCTTCTGTTTCTGCCCTTCTCAGCACTGGGGCTACAGGCATGTGTAGCCATGAGGTTAGTGGGTGCTAGAGATAGAACTCAGGTCCTCATGCTTGAGCCCCAACTGTTCTGATCCAGTGACCATCTCCCTAGCGTTTAACTGCTGAGCCATCTCTTCAGCCCCGCCACCTTTGAGCAGGGTCTCTCTCTTGCCTGGAACTCACAGGGTAGACTAGAATGACTGGCCACTGAGTTCCAGAGATTCTTCTGTTTCCGTCTCTCCAGAACTGGGATTACAGGCACAGGCCACCATGCCCCACTGTTACATGGGTGCAGGGATCTGAACTTAGGTCCTGGTGCTTATGTGATCAGTGATTGTCCCACTGAGCCATTTCCTCAGTCCCTCTTTGAACACAGGATTGTTGGATGTAGCCCAGGCTGGCCTTATACTCCTGTCTGCTCCCACAGGCTGGGATAACAGCTATTTTTTGGTGGTATGTGTGTGGTGGTGTGTGCATGTGCACATACTGATGCAGCATCCCATGCACTCACCTGTGGCAGCCATTGCTCACCCACTTATTTTTCTTGCTACAATGGAGTCCTATTGATCCAGAGCTTGCCAGGCCCAAGCCCCAGAGATTCTCAGGTCTCCACACCACCACAGGACTAGGGTTACAGATACACATGGCCATGCCCAACTGTTTATGTTGGTTCTAGAGATTCAAACTTGGGCAGTTGTCAGGCCCCCTTAGACACTCATACTTAGGCCAGAAGTGTGCTTAACCACTGAACCATCTCTCCAGCCCAGTAAGCCACTGTTTTTTTTTTGTTTTTTTTTTTGTTTTTTTTTTTGAGGTAAGGTCTCACTCTCTCACTCTAGCTCAGGCTGACCTGGAATTCACTATGTAGTCTCAGGGTGATGGCCTCACAGCGATCCTCCTCCCTCTGCTATCTCTGCCTCCTGAATGCTGGGATTAAAGGCATGAGCCACCACGCCCAGCTCAGTAAGCCACCTTTGAGGCTCTCTTTGCTTGCACCTTCAAAGCTGTTATTGCAGCTGGGCGTGGTCATCATGCTTGTCATCCAGTACTGAAGAGGCCCAGGTAGGAGGGTCAGCATGAGTTCAAGGTCAGCCTGAGCTTCAGAGTGAGTTCCAGGTCAGCCTGAGTTAGTGAGACCCTGCCACTTCTTGCTGTCACAGGTTTCTTCTCTATGTAACCCACAAATGTACAGTGTGACCCCATGGCCATTCCTCAGGGAGATCCAGGGATCACCCAGGTCCCTTTTGAGTGCTTAGCTGTGTGGGGCCCTGAGAACTCTGGCCTGGCTTCTCAAGGGCTGGGATGAGGGGACACTCATCCTCCAGACAACTAACCCATTCTTTCCTCTCCACCCTCCTGTTTCAGTGCTGTGAAGAACCTGGTTGACAGTAGTGTGTACTTCCGCAGCGTGGAAGGCCTACTCAAACAGGCCATCAGCATCCGGGACCACATGAATGCCAACTCACAGGGCCACAGGTAGCCTCTGTGCACCCACCTGTGCCCCACTCTGTCATCAACATTGCCAGCCCAGCTGCTCAGTATCTGGGGATTTCTGCTTGTCACTTGTCACCAGACTCTGTGCCAGTGATATACCTAAGCTGGGCACCAGGAACACAGCTGGGACAAGGCAGCTGGCTTCTAGGGAGACAGCAACCGAGTCAATCCACAGCAGGCAGGAACATGTAAACCTTGTTGAAAGGGAAGTAATGGATTCTCCACAATGGTGTGGTGGAGCTGTGGGGTCCAAGGCAATGATAAGACCCAGGAGCCTGTGCTCTGGACATGTTAGAGGAGCCTGCCTGTGGTGTAGCAAGTGAGTGAGGCAGGAGCAGCAGGTGGTAGCAGGGCCTCTCCACCCTGGCCATACTCCCATCAAACTGAGGGAGGGTCAGATATGAAAAAAAAAATGCTTGTTGTCTTGGCACAGAAGGGGTATGGGGTGGTAACTCGTATTTCTTTTGTTTTTGTCATAACTTAAACATGCCTCTGACACATCCTGTCTTTAGTCTGATGCACTCTAGGATCCAACTGGCTCCCAGACCAGAGCGCTGGCACACCTTCCCACTAAAAGGCACAAAGAAAGCTTGTGAGCTTGGTGTCTCATACCCACCACCCAGCCTTCAGGAGGCCGGGCCTGGGAAACACAAGTTCCAGGCTCCTGTAGGTGACAGCCGAACCCTGTCTCCAAAAACCAACAACACTTGTAGGTTCCTGTCAACTCCTGACTTCCAAGGTGCTCTCTGACCCACTGCTTCTGCCTGTTGTGGAAACACACTCCTTGCTGGCATTGGGCCTGTGATGTGCTCCATCTTCTGTGGGCCATGGAGTTCTGTTCTCATAGCAGGTGTGGGGGAGCAGAGTAGAACTCAGGCCTGGACCCAGCTTAGCTGAGCTGTCTTCTGGACCTGATCTAAGGCCAACAGATACCACATGTGTTTCCTTTTAGCCACTCCTATCCTCCTTGCCTTGACCCTGAGTGACACTGAAGGCTGTCCAGCCTTCCCAGCTAGATCAGTTGCCAGGCTTTGGCAGTGGCACTTCTCTGCTATGAACTCACTTGCCCTCTTGGTGCAGCAACCTGCTGTCTAACACACCCTTCCACTGGCTTTCTTACTGGGATCCTAGGACTGTTCCTAGGGAGCCCTGGGCATGGTGGCAATCTTCTACATCCATCTCTACCCTCCACCAGCCAAGCATAGTGTGTCTTCATCTCTGTCCCTCACTCTGTCAGTTTCTTGCCTCTTATGCAGGCCCTGTTCTGACCCCAAAGACCCTACCCCAAGACTAAGGGGCAGCCATACTTCCCATCCTAGCCTCATGCCAGTTCATCGCCTTACCCACAGTCCTTTTGGGAAGAGCCCTGCAGCTTTCCCTCCACCACACACCTGCTGCTGTGCCTGCCTTCTTTGCTCTCCATTTTTCCTAATGTCAACATTGCTCATCTTGTGATGTAGGGTTCAAAGGACAAAACTTAGCTCTGACTAGCCTATTTGCACATTTGGGCCGGGTGCAGCGGGGTGTTTCCTCTTAGCTTACCCACCATCACTCTGGCACTGGGCAAAGCTCAGCTCAGATGGACAGTCAGGCACCTCCTTCCATACTCAGCAAGCCTCTCCCTGCTGTACATGGGTGGTTCCCACTGGATTCTAGTATTCCTATGTGCCATTGAGGCCCTGGCAGAAACCCAGAGAAGGATAGAGTGCCATGAGGCAGCAGAGTCCAACTGTCAGAGTGCTTACTGGAACCAGTTAGTACTTACTGGGCACTGAGGGAGCATGGATTGAGCACCTCAGTTAATTAGTGAGTGCTCATTGGGCACCAAGTCAATGGGCATTTATTGAGCCACTTCTTGTGGAGTGCTTTCCCAGGCAGCAGCCAGCTTAGCTTGCTCCAGGCTCAGCTGTGGCTTCTGGGGATTGCACATGGGTCCACACAGCATTCCTGCCAGCCCTGGTCACTTCGTCTCCACCACTGGACAGGTTCAAGTGCATTCCTGAATCACCTGCTGATCCCTTCACTGCTGGTCCCCCTCCTGAGGTACATGAGGTTCCTTGCAATCCCATTTTATAGACCCTTTCTCTCCCCAGAGCTGCAAACCTGGGGCACAAAATCAGGTCTTTCTGACCTTTCCAATCCCATGACTCAGCATAGTCCTGTCTTTTTTTTTTTTTTTTAATATTATTTATTTATTTGAGAGAGATACAGAAATAGTCAGGTAGAGAGAGAGAGAACAGGCACGCCAGGGCCTCCAGCCACTGCAAACGAACTCCAGATGTGTGTGCCACCTTGTGCATTTGGCTTACATGGGTCCTGGAGAATTGAGCGTCAAACCGGGGTCCTTAGGCTTCATAGGCAAGCGCTTAACCACTAAGCCATCTTTCCAGCCCAGTCCTGTCTTTTAAGAAGAGGCTCAGCGGTGATGCTGCCAGCCTAGCACTGTCCCTGGCAGGAAGCCCTTGGATTCACACCCAGACCCTCTGGCCCTCAGCTGCCCACTCCCTCTTTTATGATAAAGCTGGTCTCAGGCCTGGAAGAGAGACAGTAGACCCAGCAAAGATGGTCAGAGCCTGAAGCCTCCAGGCCCAGCCTAAGTAGCCCCAACATGAGACTTGACTGTTCCTGGACCCTTTCTCACCCCCTCAGCCATGGTCACAGGCCCCAGACCAACAGCCACCCCCATGATGATTCTGGTTGTGCACATGTTGGCTGCCTACAGAAGACAAACTCCTTCCATTCTCTGGTGGCATGACTCACATCAAAGAGCTGAAGGGAAGAGCCAAGCTCTGCCTCTGACATGCTGTATGATACAGAACTGGGCACCGGCCCTCTCTAATCCTCCATCTTTGCATTTAGACTTTGCATTTAGACCTGTAACCATGAGGTGGACCCTCATGACCTGTGAACATGAGCTGCTCAGGCCACGTGGAACAGCCACCTACCAGCTCCATCCTGGGGATGAAGTGATAGCCTGCCTGGGCCACTCAACCTCCTATGTCACAGTGATTAGATCAAAATGAACCTATAGGTTGGGTATGGCACAGCGGCAGGATGCTTTTGCTTTTCTGGCATGCAAGAGGCCCTATATTTTCTCCCCAGCAAAGCACGCGCGTGCACACACACACACACACACACACACACAATGGCGCATGCCTTTAATCTCAGCACTTGGGAGGTAGAGATAGGAGGATCACCATGAGGCCACCTGAGACTACATAGTGAATTCCAGGTCAGCCTGGGCAACAGCAAGACCCTACCTTGAAACACCAAAAAAACACCCCCTTGCCAAATTTTTTGGGGCTATTTGTGCAAGAGCAAGCATTCCTCTGTGTGGCAACCCTGTTCCCCTAAGGCCAACAAGTGTCAGCCTCTGTGCCATCTGGTCCAGTGAGATGGTTTAGGTTCTCAGAGACTTGTTTAAGGTGTAGCCCCCTGTTCCCAAAAGGCCCCTGCTTGGCATGAGGAGTAGACTATGGGAGCAGGGAGCCAGGGTCTTGTTGGAATGTGGGTCTCTGCCAAGAGGGCCTGTGATGAGACCAGGGACACAAAGTGTGGTGGAACTACAGTTTTACCACCAGAGAAATGGGTCAGCCCTCATAGAGCATGCTGGGTGGGGTTGGCTATGGTACAGCCATCTTGCCTTCCCACTGTTTGGGCTCAGGATCCCAGTTATTCACTCCAGTGCAAACAGCATCTGCGGGCACCTCTTATCCATCTATTCTCCATGTGACCATTTATCCTTGTGTGAGCCACAGGAGACCTCAGTGAGCAAGACAGTCAGACCTGGCATGGTCATGCAGTCTGTCATCCTAGCACTTGGGAGGTAGAGAAAGTAGGATCAGGAGTTTGAGACCAGCCAGGGCAATACATACATACATACATACATACATACATACATACATACATACATACATACATACATCAGATTCCAGGCCAATCAGAACTACATGAGACCTTGTCTCAAAAGCAGACATGCTGGCCCTGCCTCCAGACTCAGCTGCTGAGACAATTGAGCTTGGGTACTGTGAGCTAATGGGGCTGGCCTGGGGTGTCCTAAGCTTTTCCAAGATTCCTCACCACCTACAGCCCTTCGGTGTCGCTTCATCTGGTAAGCCACCTTTCAATGGTGTCAGAGCAGTATTCTGTACAGCCCTTTCACTTGTTCCCATAGTGCTAGCAGGGTCCTGGTTAATTTGCATCTCATTTGTATGCCCTATTCATTCACCACCAGAGGGCGCAAGAGCAATGTTTTGATATGGAGCACTTTGCAGTCCTGGTTGATCCTTGTGGGCATATGTCCACCTTCCCTGTTTTTGTTTTAATATTTATTTGTTTTTATTTATTTTTTGGTTTTCCAAGATAAGGTTTCACTCTAGCTCAGGCTGACCTGTAATTCACCATGGAGTCTCAGGGTGGCCTTGAACTCACGGTGATCCTCCTACTTCTGCCTCCCAGTGCTGGGATTAAAAGCTTGTGCCACCACGCTCGGCAATATTTATTATTGTTTATTGATTTATCTGCGAATAGAGAGAACATGGTACACCAGGGCCTCTTGACAGTGCAAATGAACTCCAGATGCATGAGCCACTTTGTGCATCTGGCTTTATGTGGGTACAACAGGCTTAACAAGCAAGCACCTTTAACTGCTGAGCCATCTCCCCCGCCCCACTCCCTGTTCTTTTTTTTTTTTGGTTTTCGTGGTAGGGTCTCGTTCTAGCTCAGGCTGACCTGGAATTCATTATGTAGTTTCAGGGTGGCCTCAAATTCACAGCAATCCTCATACCTCTGCCTCCCAAGTGCTGGGATTAAAGGCATGTGCCACCACACCTGGCTCCTGTTCATTTTATTTTAATTTAATTAATTCATTTATTTATGTTGATTTTTCAAGGTAGGGTCTCACTCTAGGCCAGGCTGACCTGGAATTCACTGTGTAGTCTCAGGGTGGCCTTGAACTCCCAGCAATCCTCCTACCTCTGCCTCCTGAGTGCTGGGGTTAAAGGTGTGTGCCACCACACCTGTTTTTTTTTAATTTATTTTATTTATTTATTAGAGACAGAGAGAGAGAGAGAATGGGCGCACCAGAGCCTCTAGCCACTGCAAACAAACTCCAGACGCGTGCACCACCACGTGCATCTGGCTTACGTGGGACCTGGAGAATTGAACCTGGGTCCTTAGGCTTCGCAGGCAAGCGCCTTAACTGCTAAGCCATCGCTCCAGCCCTACACCTGGCTTTTTAAAAATATTTTATTTATTTATTCATTTGAGAGAGAGATAGAATGGGCACACCAGGGCTTTTTGCCACTGCAAATGAACTCCAGACACATCCATCCATCTGGCTTTCTTATGAACTTAGGTCCTTTGGCTAATTGCCACATCTCCAGCCCCCCTCATGCTCTGTTCTTTTTTTTTTTTTTTTTTTTTTTTTTTTTTTGGTTTTTGAACTAGGGTCTCACTCTGGAGCTGACCTTAATCACTAAGCCATATCTCCAGCGATCCTCCTACCTCTGCCTCTCAAGTGCTGGGATTTTTAAAAATATTTTATTTTTATTTATTAATTTGCAAAGAGAGAGAGAGAATGGGCCACTACAAATGAATTCCAGATGCATGCACCACCATGTGCAACTGGCTTACGTAGGTACTGGGGAACCGAACCTGCTCCTTAAGCTTTGCAGGCAAGCGTCTTAACTGCTAAGCCATTTCTCCAATCTTCTCATGCCCTGTTCTTTAATTGCCCTGTTCTTTAAGAGTGAATTGAGGGCTGGAGAGATGGCTTAGCAGTTAAGGCGCCTGCCTGCTAAACTTAAGAACGTCAGTTCTAATCTCCAGGTCCCATGTTTAGCCAGATGCAAAGTGATGCAAGGGCACAATGCCGCGCTTGCCTACAAGGGGGCGCACACATCTGGAGTTCGTTCAGAGTGGCTGAGAGGCTGCTGGCGCACCCATTCTCTCTCTCTCTCTCTCTCTCTGTCTCCAAAAAAAAAAAAAAAAAGTGAATTGAGCTTTCACAGGACTGAATTGCTCAGTGGAGCCTCGTCTGCTCTCACACTTGCCTACAGAGGGCACAGCCTCCCCATTAGATCTGTGTCTTGTCCAAGAGTATCCCAAGAAGGATGTGACCTGTTCCTGCTTTCTTTGGTGGTCAGACTTCAGGTGGAGCGTGTGTGTGTGTGTGTGTGTGTATGCACACCTGTGTGTATGGGTGTTCATGTGTGCACATGTGCATGTGGAGGCCAGCACAGTCCACCTTTTTTTGGCCTGTGTATGGTATGCATTTGTGTGTTTTCTGTGTATGGAGGCTAGAGATTGATGTCAGGTGTCTTAATCATTCTCCTCTTTACTTCCTGAGGCAGGGTCTCTCAGTGAACCCCGAGCTCACCAATTCCAAGAGTCTACTTAGCTAGCTTGCCCTGGGATCTCCTGTCTCTGCCTCTTGAGAGCAGGGATTACAGACTGACCACTACATCCATTCAGTACTTACGTAGGTGATCCAAACTCTCATCCTCAGGCTTGCTCAGCAAGGGCTTTATCCACTGAGCTATCTCCCTAGTCCACATTTTTTCTAAACTTTATTTTATTTATTTGAGAGCGAGAGAGAGAAAGAGGTAGGTAGAGAGAGAGAATGGGCACGCCAAGGCCTTCAGCCATTGCATACAAACTCCAGATGCCTATGCTTGCCTTGTGCATCTGGCTAACATGGATCCTGGGGAATTGAACTTGGGTTTTTTTGGCTTTGCAGGCAAGCGCTTTAACCACTAAGCCAACTCTCCAGCCCCCTAGTCCACTATTTATTTATTTTTTTTTTTTTTTTGGGGGGGGGGTTCCAAGTTAGGGTCTTGCTCTACCCCAGGCTGACCTAGAATTCTCAGGTTGGCCTCAAACTCACAGCAATCCTACTTTTGCCTCTGGTGTGCTGAGATTAAAGGTTTGCATCACCACACCCAGCAAAACCAAGATCTCTCTCTTTTTTTTTTTCCCCTTTGGTTATTCAAGGTAGGGTTTCACTCTAGCCCAGGCTGACCTGGAATTCACTATATACTCTCAGACTGGCCTTGAACTCACAGCAATCCTCCTACCTTAGCCCCCCGAGTGCTGGGATTAAAGGCATGGAACACCATGCTCAGTACCCCACCTCTTTTTTAATTTTTTTTTTTTTTGATTTTTTTGAGGTAGGGTCTCACTCTAGCTCTAGCCCAGGCTGATCTGGAATTCACTGTGTAGTCTCAGGGTTCCTTAGGCTTCATGGGCAAGTTCCTTAACCATTAATCCATCTCTCCAACCCCTAAAGTTGTTTTTGAGCCTGGTATGGTGGCTCACCTGGGGAAAAATACAAAACAAGGGCTGGAGGGATGGCTTAGCAGTTAAGGTGATTATCTATAAAACCTAAAGACCCAGAGTTGAACCTAGGTAAACCAGCTGCACAAGGTGAAGCATGCACATAAGATGTCCCAAGCAGCTGGATTTTGATTGCAGTGGCTAGAGGCCCTGATACACTAATTCTCTATATCTCTCTCATTTAAAAAAAAAAAGGGGAGGGCTAAAGAGATGGCTTAGTGGTTAAGGCACTTGACTCTCCAAAAGACCAGGACCTATGTAAGTCAAATGCACAAGATGGCACATGCTTCTGGAGTTCGTTTGCGGTGGCTAAAGGCCCTAGTGTGCTCTTTCTCTGTCTGCCGCTCCCTCTGTCTCTCAAACAAACAAAAACAAAATAAAAATTAAAAATAGCTGGGCATGGTGGCACACGCCTTTAATCCCAGCACTCGGGAGGCAGAGGTAGGAGGATCACTGTGAGTTTGAGGCTACCCTGAGACTACATAGTGAATTCCAGGTCAGCCTGGACAAGAGTGAGACCCTACCTCGAAAAACCAAAAAAATAAAAATTAAAATTAAAAATACAAACAAACAAAAGAATGTAGGGGTGTGTTTGCAATCCCAGCACTGAGGAGGCAGAGAAAGGCAGATCCTGGAGCTCAGTGGCCAGCCAGTCAGGTCTACTTGGTACTTGGTGTATTTCAAACCAGTGAGAGACTCTCATGTCTCAAAGAAAAAAAATTGGGCTGGTGAGATTGCTTAGTGATTAAGGCACTTGCGTGCATAGCCAAAGGACCCAGGTTCAATTCCCCAGGACCTACATAAGCCAGGTGCACAAGGTCGTGCATGTTTCTGGAGTTCATTTGCAGTGGTTAGAGGCCCTGGTAGGCCCATTCTCTCCCTCCCTCCTCTTCTCTTTCTCTGTCTTTCTATCTAAAATAAAAACAAATGAATAAATAAAAATTGTATTTTTTCTCTTTTTAAAAATATTTATTTAAGAGAGAAAGAGGAAAGAGGAGAGAAAGAGAGAATGGGTGCACCAGGGCCTCTAGCACTGCAAACAAACTCCAGATGCATGCATACCCCTTGTACATCTGGCTTACGTGGGTCCTGGGGCATTGAACTGGGGTCCTTAGGCTTGGCAGACAAACACCATAACTGCTAAGCCATTTCCCCAACCGTTTCTTTTGTGTTTTGAGGTAGGGTCTCACTGTAGCCTAGGCTGACCTGGAATTCTCTGTATAGTCTCAGGGTAGTCTGGAACTCACAGTGGTCTTCCTACCTCTGCCTCCCTCTTTTTAAAAAAAAATTTATTTGAGAAAGAGAGAGAATGGGCATGCCAGGGCCTCTAGCCACTGCAAATGAACTCCAGATGTATGCACTACCTTGTGCCTCTGGCTTACATGGGTGTTTTTTTTTTTTTTCCTCCTTCTTCTTCAAGGTAAGGTCTCACTCTAGCCCAGGTTGACCTGGAATTCACTCCGTATTCTCAGGGTGGCCTTGAACTCATAGTGATCTTCATACCTCTGCCTTCCAAGTGTTGGGATTAAAGGTGCGCACTACCACACTGGCTGAACCTGGGTTCTTTAACTTTGCAGGCAAGAGCCTTAACTGCTAAGCCATCCCTCCAGCCCTCTTTTTTTTTTTTTTTTCTTTAAGGTAGGGTCTCACTGTACCCTTGGTTGATCTAGAATTCACTATGTAGTCTCAGGCTGGCCTTGAACTCAGCAATCCTACCTCTGCCTCCCAAGTGCTGGGATTTTTAGTTTAATTTAATTTAATTTTATTTTTTTGGTTTTTTTTTTTTTTTTTTTTTTTTTTTTTGTTTTTCTAGAGTCTCCCAGTTCAGGTACCTGGAATTTTTAGTCTCAATTTAATTTAATTTTAGTGCTGGGATTTATTTTTGGCTATTTTTTTGGTTTTTTGATATAGGGTTTCACTGTAGCCCAGGCTGATCTGGAATTCACTATGTAGTCTCAGCCTTAAACTCACAGTGATCCTCCTATCTCTGCATTTCTAGTGCTGGGATCAAAAGTGTGGACCACCATGCCCAGCAAGTCTGAGACTTAAAAAATTATATATATTTATTGATTTTAATTTAAAAAATATTTTATTTTTATTTATTTATTTGAGAGAGGGAAAGAGTCAGAGAGAAAGAGAGAGGGAGAAGAGAGAGAAAGAATGGGTGTGCCAGGGCTTCCAGCCACTGCAAATGAACTCCAGATGCATGTGCCACCTTGTGGATCTGGCTTACGTAAGTACTGGGGAATTGAACCGAGGTCCTTTGGCTTTGCAGGCAAGTGCCTTAACTGCTAAGCTATCTCTGGCGCCATTTATTTATTTATTTATTTATTTATTTATTTATTTATTTATTTGAGAGAGAGGCAGGTGAGAGACAATGGGCATGCAGGGCCTCTAGCCACTGCAAATGATCTCTAGATGCATGGGGCCACCCTGTGTATCTGGCTTACATGGGTATTGGGGAATTGAACTTGGGTCCTTAGGCTTCACAGGCATGTGCCTTAACTGCTAAGCCATTTCTCCAACCTAAGTCTGAGACTTAAAAGAATTTTTTGTTGTTGTTTTATGTTTTTTCAAAGTAGTGTCTCACTCTAGCCCCGGCTAATCTGGAATTCACTCTGTAGTCTCATGCTGGCCTCCAACTCACAGTGATCCTCCTACCTCTGCCACCCAAATGCTGCAATTGAAGGCATACACCACAACATCCCGCCTAAATATTTTTATTATATATTTTCAAGCAGAGAAAGAAAGGGAAGGGAAGGAAGGAGGAAGAGAATGGATATGTTAGGGCCTCCAGCCACTGAAGATGAATTCCAGATGCATACACCACTTTGTGCATCTGGCTTTACATGAGTACTGGGGAATCCAACTTGGGTCATTAAGCTTTGCAGGCAAGCACCTTAACCGCTGAGCCACCTCTCCAGCCCATTTGTTTTGTTTTGTTTGTAGAGGTAGGGTCTTAATTTAGTCCAGACTCACCTGGAATTCACTATGTAGTTCCAGGCTGGCCTCTAACTCACAGAGATCCTCCTACCTCTGCCTCCCCAGTGCTGGAATTAAAGGCGTGCACCACCACACCTGGCCTTTCCTATTTATTTATTTGTTTGTTTGTTTGTTTGCTTGTTTATTTAATATATGTGTGTGGATATTGTTGAATGACCTGCTGGTAGATAGGTAGCGATGGGGCGGGTACAGGTGGGGAGCCTGGCAAGGACGTGGCATGGCCTCTATGGGAAGGGTCTCGAGGGCGGGATCGTCGCTGTGGGCGGGCCAGGCTGGGTCCCTTCGCTCCCGCCCTGGGCCGCTGCAGCTGCCTCCACCCTGCCTCACGTAACCAGAGCCTTAAGGTTGCATCAGAGGTGGACGGCGGCCCGGTAAACAGAGCAGTCCCCGGGGCCGGGGATCCCCAGCCACCTCCAGCTACCCGAGCCTTGCTCTGCACATTGCAGCCCAGACAGAAGATCCAACCTGTGCAGGACCATGTGTCTTGGGGACACCTGAGGGTGTGATTTTGAGCTCTGGGTCAAGACTGGGCACCCACATAATGACACATTGTGAACTTTAGTTTTTATGTCTAAAGAGAAAATTGTAGCTGGGCATGGTGGCTCACGCCCATCATCCTACCATTCAAGAGGGTGAAGCTGGGGCTGGAGAAATGGCTTAGTGTTTAAGGCACTTTCCTGCAAAGCCAAAGGACCTAGGTTTGATTTCCCAGAACCCACGTAAGCCAGATGCACAAGGGGGCATACATATCTGGAGTTCATTTGCAGTGGCTGGAGGCCCTAGTGTGCCTATTTTCTCTGTCTCTCTCTCTCAAATAAAAAAATTTTAAAAAAATTTTTTTTAAGGAGGGTGAGCCGGGCGTGGTGGTGGAGGATCGCCATGAGTTTGAGGCCACCCTGAGACTACATAGTTAATTCCAGGTCAGCCTGGACCAGAGTAAGACCCTACCTCAAAAAAAAAAAAAAAAAAAAAAAAAAAAAAAAGGAGGGTGAAGCTGCAGGATTGCCATGAGTTTGGAGTTAGTCTGGGTTACAGAAACCCTGTCATAAATAAAAATAAAATAATAAAATAAAAATGAGAAAGTTGCCGGGCATAGTGGTGCACACCTTTAATCTCAGGATTTGGGAGGAAGAGGTAGGAGGATCGCCATGAGTTCGCCACCACCCTAAGACTAAATAGTGAATTTCAGGTCAGCCTGGGCTAGAGCAAGGCCCTACCTCAAAAAAAAAAAAAAAAAAAAAAAAAAAAAGAGAGAGAGTTGTGCCCTAGCTACCAGAATTCTAAATCCCATGTCACAGACAGGTTAACTGAAGCACAGAGAGAGGCAGGAGCCTTCCAGTCTGCCCCACTCTTGTCTCACTGCCCCTGCCACGACCACTGGCATCTCCCGCCTGTTTCTGCTACTCTCTAGCCTCCTCTCCTTGCTCCAGGAGGAGATGGATGCCTGACAGGCATGAGCACCTGCCACTCTTCTCTCAAAGTGTTCTCCAAATCCACACCCTCTGTGGTGTTTGCCTGAGTCCCCAGCCCCAGCTGCCCTCTCCCACAAGACACTCTTTTGCTGAGCTCTTGCAAATCCTTACTAGTGCTGGAAAGTCTAGTACTAATACCCTAACTTCTGGGAAGCCCTCCTCCTCCATCTAGTATGGCCTGTGTGTACAACTCTCAGCTGTACTGGCCTCGCCTTCCTCCCTCTTGCCTGGCACTGCTCCAAATGCTCTCTTCCATACACTGAGGGACTTCTTCAAAATCGCTGTGGCACACATACTCTCTCTCTCCATCTTTTTCTCTTTTGCTCTCAAGTAAATTAATCAATTAATTAATTAAAAAGACTTAAATTTTAAAAAATATTTAAAAAATTTATTTGAGAGCAAAAGAGGCAGAGAGAGAGAGAGAGAGAGAATGGGCACACTAGGGCCTCCAGCCACTGCAAACGAACTCCAGACACATGTGCCCCCTTTTGTATCTGGTTTATGTGCGTCCTGGGGAATCGAACCTGGGTCCTTTGGCTTTGCAGGCAAGCGCCTTAACCAAGACATCTCCCCAGCCCAACTTTTTTTTCTTTGAGACAGGAGGGTCTCTCACTGGTTTGAAGCTCACCAAGTACCAAGTAGATCTCACTGGCCAGTGAGCTCCAAGATCTGCCTTTCTCCTCAGTGCTGGGATTGCAAACACACCTCTACATTCTTTAGTTTGTTTGTTTTGGGTTTTTAATTTTTATTTTATTATTTATTTATTTATTTGAGAGACGGAGAGGTACAGAATGGACACGCAGAAGGCAGACCTGGGTGACAGCCAGACAGATAACCCAAGAATCACTTATGGAGTCCCTCCAGCTGAGATTGCATAGTGAATTCCAGGTCAGCCTGGGCTAGAGTGAGACCCTACCTCGAAGAAAAAAGGGGGGGGGGATGATCTGAGGTATGAACGGAGTCCAAGTTGAAGTCAGGGTCACAGTAGGGACAAAGATCTGGAGGAAGATCAGGAGCTCAATGAACTGTGGAGAACCCTGGCCTGTCGCCTGCAGTCCCGCCCCATTCTGTTTTGGGGCGAGGGGGATTTCTTGAGACGGTGTCCAAGCTGGCCTGGAGCTCATTATGTAGTTCAAGCTGACCTCGAACTTGCAGCTGTCCTCCTGCCTCAGCCTCCCTAGTGTTGGGATGACATACCCTGCGCCACCACACCTGGCTTCTCCCTTCTGAAAACTCCGGGGTGCGGGCTCCTAGTCCAAAGCTCCCTGACAAGGCCACGCCCATCGCAGCTCCATGTAAATGAGATCTTCCCTGGCCAATCATCTCGCAGGGGCGGGGTCACCCTGTATGGCACTCGCGGCCTCTCACGCTGGGACCTCAGAGCTGCCGCTGCGGTGGGTAAGAGACTTCAGTGCCCAGCAGGTGCGGCAGGGCGGGGCGGGGCGGGACTCCGCGATGTCCGAGAGGGTCTCCTGTTCCCCTGTTGTTCGTGGAGGTCCAGGGCTGCTGCTGGGCCTCAAAGGGTGGTGTGAGTGTCTCAGGGGTGGGAGTCCGAGGGGTGTGACTCTGAAAGATGGGGGTCTGAGAGGTGGTGTTCCCAAAAAAATGTGGTTGAAGTGTGTACCAAGTGCGTACAAAGGGTGTTTAAGAGTTGTTAAAGTAAACCGGGCGTGGTGGCGCACGCCTTTAATCCCAGCACTCGGGAGGCAGAGGTAGGAGGATCGCCGTGAGTTCGAGGCCACCCTGAGAATACATAGTGAGTTCCAGGTCCTGAGCTAGAGTGAGACCCTACTTCAAAAAAACAAAACAACAACAACAACAACAAAAAGAGTTGTTAAAGTAGTTTCTCTCTGTAGCTTAGGCTGGTTTTTGAACTCATGATGTAGCTCAGGTTGGCCTTGAACTCAAGGTAATCCTCCCATCTTAGCACTGAGGAAGGGGAATGCTTACACACAAACGTGTGCACCCACTCCTCCCTGAATTGGAGGTTTTTTTTTTCTTTGAGAAGGCGGAAGTTTGAGATAGGTGTCTCTATGTAGTTCAGGCTGGCCTCCAACTCCTTGCAATTCACCTGCCTCAAACTCTTTGATGCTTGAATCACAAGAAATTACAAGTGTGTGTATGTACTTACAGTTATATTGTAGTGTTCCTTTCTTTTTGAGGTAATGGAGTTTTAAGACTGGGTCTCTGTGTAGCCAGGTTAACCTTAAATTCATGGCATTTTTCCTGCCTCAGCTTCCTGAGTGCTGGCATCACACATGTGCATATCCACTCACAGCTGTATTTGTGGTTTGCTGTCTTTTTAAGGGAAGGACGCTTGAAACAGGATCTCTGTGTGTAACCCAGGCTGGCTTGGAACTTGTTATGTAGCTCAAGGCTATCCTCCTGCCTCAGTCTCTGAAGTGCTAGGATCATAAATGTGTGTACCCATTTATGGCTGTTTTGTGATTTTCTTTATTTCTGGGGAGAGGGAGTTCATGATAGGGTCTCTCTGTGTAGCCCAGGCTTGCCTCAGAGTCATAATGATCCTCCTGCCTCAGCCTCCTGAGTGCTGGGATCACATGCATGGCGCTGTTGAAGGTTGGTTGTAAGTTGATACTGATGTGACATGTGATGATAATCTCTGAGCTGTCATGTCCCCCTTTTGGGGTGTCCACCCATTTGGTATTAGCCAGGCCCTAGTGTACAAACCTCTGCCTTCCTGCTGGCCTGTGCGTGTGACAGGAGAACATGGGCTTAGAGCCCAGGATGAAGGAACCCCAGTGGCCTCAGGAACCATGCCTTCCCATGCCTCATTGTCTCTATCTGAAAGTGCGAAGATGGCATTCTTTCATTGTCCCCCTTCCCAGCCTCTCTCAGGGTCCTGGGCAGCAGAGATTGGTGACCCAGGTCCCAGGCCTCCCCTGGCCCTGGCTACAGATGGAAATCAGAAATAGCTGAGGCCTGGTGTCTGGTCTGCCTCAAACTCCTAACTGGGGAAGGTCCAGGCCCATGGCCTCTTGGGATCTAGGAGACTTCTGACTGTTGGGGTGAATGAATATGGGTTCATTGAAGCTCTAAATGAGGCTGGGCTTGGGGAGAACATGTGCCAAGCATGCTTGAGACCTTGGGTTCCAACCTCACCACCCCAAAAATGTATTTACATTTCAGAGGACCAGTATTTGAGATTTGGTTGCAAAGACTGAAGGGACTTTCTGAAAAGATACAATTGTTTCTTCTTTTCTTTTCTTTTCTTTTCTATCTTCTTTCCTTCCTTCCTTTCTCCCTCCCTTTCTTTCTTTCTTTCTTTCTTTCTTTCTTTCTCTCTCTCTCTTTCTTTCTTTCTTTCTTTCTTTCTTTCTTTCTTTCTTTCTTTCTTTCTTTCTTGGTCTTTCTCAAGTAGGGTCTCATTGTAAGTGAAGTAAAATCAGGCACAAAACACAGGTCTTAGAGAATTTGAAGGCACTAAGGCCCAGGTTAGGGGCTCCTTCTAGAACTGCAAGATAGTTTTGACCGTTGGGCTTTTGACAGGGTCTCATGTCCTCCAAGGCTGGCCTCAAATTCACTATATAGCCAAGGGTGACCTTGGACTCAAGACCCTCTTGCCTCCACTTCCCTAGTTCTTGGCTGAGAAAGCTGGTTTTTAGAAGAGGGAAGTCTAAAGCCAGGTGCAGACACCCAGCTCTGAGAAAAAAGTGGAGGTCAATGCTACCTGCAGGCCCTTGAAAGAACAAAAGTTATGGCAGGGGACCCAGTCCTTCCCATCCACTTGCTGTGGTGACCTTCAGTAAAATGCTACCCCCTTTCTGAACTCCATGGCTGCCTTTATGACCCCAGCAAGTTGAGCCTAAACTTGTCCTCTCTCCTTTTTAAAAAAAAATTATTTTGTTTTTATTTTGCAACAGGGTGAGACCATGCTGGTCTCAAACTCAATATGTAATGGAGAATGACTTTGACCCTCCTGCTTTACTCTCCTGAGTGCTGGAATGACAGGTGTTTACCCCCTTGTCTGGTTTTTCTCAGGGACTTTTGTGCCTGTTCTGATATCCCATGGCTGGGTCCAAAATGGTGAGTCTCAGCTGGACACACTGAGGCCCACTTCTCAGGTGCAAGTAGTGAGTTTGAGGTACAGCATTCTAATGGTGGAGTACAAGCCCAGGCTTGACTGGGGGCACCAAAGGTCTTGCCATTGGACCCTGGAAAAAAGCTTACTTTCCTCCACATGAAGAAGGGCCACTTGTCTCAGAGTCACTGGGCTATCTCCGTTCAGGTGGTTGTGTGTGTAATCAGACAGAGAAGGCTTGGGCAAACAGTAGGTGCTCAGTCACAACAAGCACCATATGAACATGCCAAGCAGAGAGGCCAGTGAGCCCCAGACAGTCAATTCCTACCCAACGTTCTACTGAGGGTATGATTCATCCAAACTCAAGGTGAGGGCTGAGAAGGGAGCAATGGTGGTGGATTGGGCTATCAAGTTCCCACTACTGTGAACTGAGTCTTGTTCCCTCTTCTCTAAAGAACCCAACCTGCAGCCCTGCTAGTTCATGCCCCAAGCACGTCCTGGTGGGTGCTGTCCAGGCCTTCTGGACCCAAAACGTTTTGCCCCAACAGTCATGGAATAAATGAGATCTGAATCAGACCATGGTTCTCTCTTGTTCACATACCTTCTGTGGCTCCCTAGAGCTCTGCAGAGCACCCCCTCACCTGATCCCAGAGGCCCCTATGCTGGCTCAGTGCCCTTCTTTGTCTGCAGCTACCCCTTGCTCACCCTGTCCTTACCACACTGCTGTCATCTCAGGGCCTTGAGCTCCTGCCCCTCCTGCCTCCACCTCCCAAGTGCTGGGTTGACAGGCGAGTACCACCTTACCTGGTTTATATGGTGTTGGGGATCGAATCCAGGGTTTCATGAATGCTATGCAGGCACTCTACCAATTGAGTTATAGACTCACCTTTTGTTTTGATTTGGTTTTTCTTTTTGTTTTTTCAAGGTAGGGTCTCATTCTAGCCCATGCTGACCTGGAATTCACTATTGTACTTTCAGGGTGGCCTTGAACTCACAATGACTCTCTTACCTCTGCCTCCCTAGTGCTGGGATTAAAAGTATGCACCACCACACCCGGCATTGGTTTTGGTTTTCCAAGGTAGGGTCTCACTCTAGCTCAGCCTGACGTGGAATTCGCTATATTGTCTCAGGGTGTCTAGAGCTTATGGTGATCCTATTTCTGCCTCTCAAGTGCTGGGATTAAAGGCATGAGCCACCATGCCAAGCCCTAGTCCCATTTTTATTTACTTATTTATTTTTGTTTTTTTGAAGTAGGGTCTTGCTCTAGCCTAGGCTGACCTGGAATTCACTCTGTAGTCTCAGGGTGGCCTCGAACTCACCATGACCTCCTACCTTGGCCTCCTAAGTATGGGATTAAAGAAGTGTGCCACCACACCTGGCCCCTAGTCCCATTTTTAAATTTTTATTCTTGTTCAGTTTTTTCTTTCTTTCTTTTTTTTTTTTGGTTTTTCGAGGTAGGGTCTCACTCTGGCCCAGGCTGACCTGGAATTAACTATGTAGTCTCAGGGTGGCCTTGAACTCATGGCGATCCTCCTACCTCTGCCTCCCGAGTGCTGGGATTAAAGGCATGCGCCACCACGCCCGGCAGTTTTTTCTTTTTTTGTTTTTCAAGGTAAGGTTTCACTTTAGCCCAGGCTGACCTGGCACTCACTCTGTAGTCCCAGGCTGGCCTCAAACTCACAGCGATCATAGACAGGGTCTCAATCTGTATGTAGCCTCAAACTCTTGGCCATCTTCCCCCAGCAACCTGAATGCTGGGATGACAGATATGCACAGTTGTACTGGGCTTCCTTTTCTATTCTTTCCCCCACAGGCCTCTCTCAGACACAGTTCTATATCTGCCATTGACTGGCCAGCAGGAGGAAACAGGTTCTGTCCACCTCTACTCCTGCATCCCTGACCTTTCTGTTCACAGAGAGCTGGGAACAAGGGAATACCCAAAGCCACATCCCAGAGTCCCAGCTGGCTGCATCTTGGGGCTGCCAGGCTGTGGGCAGAGTCCCTTCCGCCCAGCACTGACAGATGTGCTAATTTCCCAAGCAGGGAGCCTGGGCCTCTGGGGATGAATTCCCCAAGGGAATCTCTTTCTGTGGAACAAAGAGAGGGAAATCTTGGGCCATCCCCACAGCCATCCAGGAACCTTAGGGGACATGGCAGGGGGTCCTAGTGTGAAACAGCAGAACCAGGCTCAGAGTGGGTCTGTCACTGCTCCTGGGTAAGTGAGGGACTCAGCAGACTGGGCAGGTGGCACAGGCTCAGGCTCTTAGTTTTACTGAGTGAGGATCTCAAACTGGTGGCCCAAGGACCTTATGTGACTTAAAGTTTGTTTCACAGGCCATGTGCTTAAAAGGTGCTTAAAAGGAAATTGAGGGCTGGGAATGGAGCTCAATGATAGAAACAACATCCCCTCTCCCCTGTGCCTAGAATGGATGAGCTTCTGGATTCCCCCAGATCATAGAAAATAGATAATAAATAAACAACTCTCCATCTTAGAAGGGAAAATATGAATTCAAACCCTAGACTGGCTGGTCAGAATCCCTGCTATGGCTCCTCATTTAACCCAAGACTGTCCCTCCTACAGGAACAGGCCAGAGAAAGGTTTGAGGGTCCCCAACTGGGCCTGAGTTTCTCCTAGGAACTCCTAAGGGACCAGGGACCCTGAGGAGCCTCCTGGGGTTGGGATTGAGACACATTCTACCCCCTGAGAACTTTTGCAACCCTGTGAAAGGAAGCTATAAGGGGTCAGGGCTATAGGGGATGGGGGCCACCTGCGTGGTGTCTTGCAGGGCGTCATGTTTGAGGGTGTCATACAGACCAGCACAGATTTGGAGTTTTGCACTTGTCTGGTAGTCTGCATGTTTTTGGAAAGGTCTGAGTGCTGAGGAGATCTGTGTGTGTTTGTGAGGCTCCCTATCTATCTGGGGAATCTGCTGTTTGTGGGTGTCTGGGTGTTGGATATGTACATGCACTGGGAGACCCTCATGTGTTGGGAGTTCTGTGTATATGTAGGGGGGTCTCTGTGCAGAGAGAGCTGTTTAGGGATTAGTGTTTAGAGAGTTGTTTGTGGGTTTGGGAAGGGTCTTGTGTTCTTTTTTCTTTTTTCTTTTCTTTTTTTTTTTTTTTTTGAGATAGGGTTTCACTCTAGTCCAGGCTGACCAGTCTCAGGGTGGCCTCAAACACATGGCGATTCTCCTGCCTCTGCCTCCATAGTGCTGGGATTAAAGGCACGTGCCACCATGCCTGGCTCTTGTATACTTTGAGCTGTTGTTTTTTTGTTTGTTTTGTTTGTTTTAATATTTTTAAGTTATTTGAGAAAGACAGAGAGAAAGAGAGGGTACATGTACCAGGCCCTCCTGCTGCTGCAAACAAGTTCCAGACACAGGCACCACTTTGTACATCTGGCTTTATGTAGGTACTAGGGATTCAAACCCAGACCATAGGCTTTGCAAATGAGTTGCCTTTAACCACTAGGCCATCTCCACAACTCCTCTTTTTTTTTTGTAATAATAATTATTTTTTTATTGACAACTTCTATACTTACATACAAAAAGTGCATGGTATTTCCCTCCCCTCCCCCCTCCACAACTCCTCTTTTTTTTTCTTTTCTTTTCTTTTCTTTTCTTTTCTTTTCTTTCTTTCTTTCTTTCTTTCTTTTTTTTTTTTTTTTTGAGGTAGGGTTTTACTCTAGCCTAGACTCCAACCTCAGCTCCCAAGTGCTAGAATTAAAGGCATGCCCCACCATGTCTAGCTTTTTAAAAAAAATTATTAAAATATTTAATTTAACATTTATTTATTTATTTGACAGAGACTGAATGGGCATGCCTCCTGCCACTGCAAACAAATACCAGACACTTGCACCACTTTGTGCATCTGCTTTAGGTGGATACTGGGGAATCAAGCTCTGGCTGCCAGGCTTTGCAAGAAAGCACCTTTAACTGGGGTTGGAGAGGTGGCTTAGCAGTTAAGTCACTTGCTTGCAAAACCTAATGACCAGAGTTCAATTCCCTAGTACCCACATGAAGCCAGATGCGCAAAGTGGCGTATGCATCTGGAGTTCATTTGCAGTGGCTGGAGACCCTGGTGAACCCATTCTCTCTGTCTCTCTCTACATATTTCTCTCTTTCTCCATGCCTGGTAATAATTTAAAATATTTTTAAAAGCACCTCTGCTGGGCGTGTTGGTACACACCTTTAATCTCAGCACTCAGGATGTAGAGGTAGAAGGATCACCATGAGTTCAAGACCACCCTGAGACTACATAGTGAATTCCAAGTCAACCTGAACTAGAGTGAGAACTACTTCGAAAATACAAAAAACAAACAACAACAACAAAAAAAACCTCTAACCAGTCCCTGTTTTTTTTTTTTTTTAAACTCACAATGTGTTTCCAAAAATATTTTTTAGAGCTGGAGAGATAGCTTGGCTGTTAAGGCACTTGCCTGCAAAGCCAAACAACCCAGGTTAGATTCCCCAAGACCTACGTAAGCCAGATGCACAAGGTGGCACATGCATCTGGAGTTTGTTTGTGGTTGCTGGAGGCCCTGGCATTCCCATTCTCTTTATCTGCCTCTTTCTCTCTTTCTCTCTCTCTTGCTCACAAATAAATAAATAAAAATTTGAAAAACATTTTGAAAAAATGTATGTTTTTATTTTTTTAAATTTTTTTATTATTTTATTTATTTTTGGAGAGAGACACAGAGAGAAACAGATAGAGAGTGACAGGAAGACAGATAGAGCTGGGCGCACCAGCAGTCTCTCAGCTGCTGTGAATGAAATCCAGATGTGTGCACTCCCCTTGTGGGCAAGTGCGGCATTGCGCCCTTGCCTCACTTTGCATCTGGCTAAACGTGGGACCTGGAGATTGGAACCAGCGTTCTTAGGCTTAGCAGGCAGGTGCCTTAAACGCTAAGCCATCTCTCCAGCCCTGAAATATTTTTATATTCTATTATTATTTATTTGAGAGAGCCCTAAAAATATTTTTTAAATTCATTTACAAGCAGAGAGAGATAAGAGAGAAAGAGAGAGATGGAGTATGGGTTCACCAGAGCCTCCAGCCACTGTAAATGAACTCCAGATTCATGCACCACTGTGCATCTATCTTTATATGGAAACTTGAACCAGGTCCTTCATCTTTGGTACTGAGGAATAGAACCAGGTTCTTAGTCTTTGCAGACAAATGCCTTAACCATTGAGCCATCTCTCCAGCTCCTGTTTTTGTTTTTTCTTTACTTTTTTGTTTATTTATTTATTTGAGAGCCACAGAGAGAGAAAGAGGCAGATAGATAGAGAGAAAATGGGCACGCAAAGGCCTCCAGCCACTGCAAACGAACTCCACATGGTTTTTTAAAAAACAAAAACAGGGGCTGGAGAGATAGCTTAGCAGTTAAGCACTTGCCTGTGAAGCCTAAGGACCCTGGTTCGAGGCTCGATTCCCCAGGACCCAAGTAAGCCAGATGCCCAAGATGCATCTGGAGTTCATTTGCAGTGGCTGGAGGCCCTGGCATGCCCATTCTCTCTGTGTCTGTCGCTCTCAAATAAATAAATAAATGAATGAATGAATGAATGAATGAATAAATAAATAAATAAATAAATAAATAAATAAGGGTCTCACAGCCCAGACTTTCCTAGAACTATGTAATCACGGGCTGGCTTCCAATTTGTGGCAATCTCTGCCTCAGATATCTGAGTGCTACAGTTACAAGTGTGGTTTACTACATCAAGCTAAACTGTTATTTTGGGATGTTTTTGTTTTTGTTTTCTCGAGGTAGGGTCTCACTCTAGCTCAGGCTGACCTGGAATTCACTATGTTGTCTCAGGGTGGCCTCAAATTCACAGCGATCCTCCTACCTCTGCCTCCCAGAGTGCTGGGATTAAAGGTGTGTGCCACACGCCCAGCTTTATACTGTTTTGTGTGTGTGTGTGTGTGTGTGTGTGTGTGTTGTTGTTGTTGTTGTTGTTGTTGTTGTTGTTGTTGTTTTGAGGTAGGGGCTCACTCTAGCTCAGGCTGACCTGGAATTAGTCTCTGGGTGGCCTCGAATGCTTGTCAATCCTCCTACCTCCGCCTCCCCAGTGCTGGGATTAAAGGCGTGAGCCACCACGCCCGGCTAAACTGTGATTTTTAGACTTTGTAGGCAGGTATCCCCATGTCCTGGGGGATCCGTTGTGTTTTGGGCATCTGAGGGGCTCTTCAAATGTTTAGAGGTCTCTGAGTGTTGGGGGAATCTCTCACCTCCCAGTCTGTCCACCCCAGGGATGACTTTGCCCTTGACCACTCCTGGACTCTGGACTTCTTGAGGCCCTTATATTGGTCTTCACTTTCACCCCCAAGGCCGAAGAGTGGTGACCCTAAAGCCTAGTGAGAGGAACCCGGGGCCCAGGGATCCCCAAGGCAGCCTGAACCAGGCCACGCCCCCGGTTTGTCCAGGTCCCAGCCTATCTGGGATGGGCGTGGCCAGGCCGTGGAGGTTTGGGGAGGTGGGCATCAGGGGTCGCTCGGAGCTGATCGCATCCCCTGGAGAAGGTCGGGGGGGGTGTCCCGCTTTCCAGGGGGCGCTTCCTGTCGCCCGTAATGAGGTGCTTGGGGAGCAGGTGATGAAACCGCGGCCCGGGTTGCGTGAGGCGGAGCCTGGGTGTCCCACGGGCCCGGCCGCCCCACCTGCCTCTCACTTCTGCTTTTCCCGCTCGCGTCCGCCCTGGCCCTGCAGCCCGGACCACCGAGCAGGGGGAGTGGAGACTGCTTGTGGTCTGCTTGATGGCGCGCTGACTCAGCCTGCCTGGTCCAAAGTTGGTTTCTGGGAAGGAAGGCAAGGTTGGAAGCCTCCTGGCGGACTTCCAACTGCATTTATTTACAGCTGAGGAAACTGAGGCCTCCACGAGGCGAAGGGGTCTAGGTAAAGGGTCATTGCTAGAGTGGGATTTCTTCTGGTCACCCCCATCTCCATCACCTTGGGACTTTGGGGCTTGGGGAAGCTTAGAGGCATTTGTTGATCCACTTAATGACCACAGACGACCTCATACAGTGTTTTGTTTTCTTGGTTTCTTGAGACAGAGTCTCATGTAGCCCAGGCTGACTCCAAACTCATTATGTAGCTAAGGATGACCTTGAATTCCTGATCCTCCTGCTTCCACCTCCAAGTGCTGAGGAGAAGTTGTGTACCGGTTTATGCTGGCTGGGGATCCAATGCAGGGTTTCACGCATGAGGCAAACACTCACCCTACTGCTCCACATTCCCAGCCCCCGAGTTTTTTTATTTATTTATTTATTTATTTTTACATTTTATTATTTATTTGCAAGGGGAGAGAGAGAGAAAGGAATGGGTGCTGAAAACAAATTTCATATGCATGTGCCACTGTGCACCTGGCTTTATGTGAGTGCTGGGGAATCAAACACAGGCTGACAGGCTTTGCAAGCAAGCACCTTTAACCTCCTCATCTCCTCAGCAACTAGAGCTCTTTTTAAAAAGTTATTTACTTATTTGCAAAAAAAAAAATTATTTATTTATTTTCTTTATTTATTTGAGGCTGAGGATGTGGCTCAGTTGGCAGAGTATATGCCTAGAACACACAAAGCTCTGGATTCCATCTCAGCAGTGCATAAACCAGGCATGGTGACACAGGCCTGTCATCCCAGCACTGGGGAGTTGGAGGCAAGGGGATCAGGAGTTCATGTTATTCTCAACACAGACAGAAGAGTCAGAGAGAGAGAGAGAGAGAATGGGTACACCAGGGCCTCTAGCTGCTGCAAACAAACTCCATATGCATGGACTACTTTGTGCATCTTGTTTTACGTGGGTACTGGAAAATTGAACCTGGGTCCTTAGGCTTTGCGGGCAAGCACCTTAACTACTGAGCTACCTCTCCAAACCCCCCCTTTTTTTTTTTCTTTTTTTGAGGTAGGGTCTCACTCTAGTGCAGGCTGACCTGGAACTCACTCTCTAGTCCCAGGCTGGCTTCGAACTCACAGCGATCCTCTTACCTCCGCTTCCTGAGTGTTGGGATTAAAGGCGTGCGAAGCCACACCCGGCCAGAGCTTTATTTATTTTTTTTAAAGACAGGTTCTTACTCTGTAACCAGGCTGCCTTGAAAGTTGTATCCTTCTGCCTCAGCATCCAAGGCTCTAGGATGACAGGTATGCACCACCATGCCAGCCTGCCAGTAATTCATTTGGATGTTCCATCTTCCCAGCTCCACATCCCACTGTCCTTAGGCCTGGGACCTGGCTCTATCCCAAGTGTGTGCCTTCAGCACACACTGTCCCTGGGTCACCAAAGGTGACCTTCTCTCCAGTTGCAAATTCTTCTACCCCTGTCCTAGCCCCAGATTTTCCTCAGCCTCTCCCTGTCACCTCACTGTGGCCTGTCTCCCTGAGTTTATAAGCCCCTCTGAGTGTCCTACAGGGACACATGTGACCGATATTGTCTACATGGCAGCCATGCACAAGTGAAAGCATTTTTATTATTTTATTTTTGAGTTGTCTTATGTAGCCCAGGCTGGCCTTGAACTTGTGATTTTCCTGTCTCTATCTCCTGAGGGCTGAGATAACACGTGTGTGTGTGTGTGTGTGTGTGTGTGTGTGTGTGTGTGTCCACACTGTGCTAAGTGCCAATGCATTCTGGCTAAGCCTCCAGGGACCTCAGCTTCCCACCTCTTGCCAGGCACATGAAGGGGCACATGAAGTGTGGGCCACCCCATCCTCCAACAGTTCCCATCACTCTGACATCTGGGGAAGGGGTGACTAGGGTCTGTCTGTGGCTGGGGTATGATTTGCATGTGGGTACAAATAGATCTACCCAGCCTCAAAGCCGCCTCCACACTCCTTCTGGGGCCTGACACACCTGGGAGAGACAAGTCCACAGGACCGTGCTAAGTGACTGCAGGATTTGCATTTGAATGTATTTCTGGGCAGGGTACCCATTGGGGAAGTCTAAGAGGAAGTTGTTGAGGAGGCAGATGGGGATGTCAGTCACATTTGTCCCTGTAGGGCTTAACCCAGAGAGGCTTCTAAATCTCAGGGAGACAAAAGTAGGTATGCATGGCCCCACCTCAAGGGGTCAGAACTGGAAGAGAAGGATAGAAGGATAGAGACTGTGATAGCCCAGAGGAATAGCGGAAAAGACTTCCTGGAGAAATAAATTTCTTGAACTGGGTTTTGAACTGTGAATGAATTAGCCAGATCAAAAGGGGGGAAAGGGGTCTTCTATGTAGAGATATGTATGGCAAGGAGAGTGAGGTGGACAGGAGCTGACTTAGATGGTGGGTTTGAATGCCAAGCAACTTGGTATAAGCAGAGCAGGCCATGATGAAAGAGACCATAGTGTGGTGGTGTGTGTGTGGGGTGCTTTGGCCCATGGGCGATGGGATTGAGAGTTACAGAGTCCTTGGGGGTCAGTAGAGTGACTTAAATTATAAGGTGAAGGCTTAGCACTGAGGATAGTCCCAAGTGGTCACAGCCCAGCCTCTTGCCATGTCCACCCTGACCCCAACCCTTCCACCTCCATGACAATTTTAAAATGAAAAATCAATGAGGCAGTTGTGGTGTTAGACACCTGTCATCCCAGCACTCAGGAGGTGGAGGCAAGGGGAACAAAGACAGCTTGAGCTACATGAGACCAAACAACAATAAAAAAAAAAAAAAAGAAAAGAAAAAGAAAGAAAGAAAGCAAAAGCGGCCTAGAGAGATGGCTTAGAGGTTAAGCGCTTGCCTGTGAAGCCTAAAGACCCTGGTTCAAGGCTCAATTCCCCAGGACCCATGTAAGCCAGATACATAAGGTGGTGCATGCATCTGGAGTTCGTTTGCAGTGGCTGGAGGCCACTCTCTCTCTATTTGTCTCTTTCTCTCTTTGTCGCTCTCAAATAAATAAAAAAAAAAAAAAAAAAAAAAAAACAAGTAGAATGATAAATTCAAGCTGGGCATGGTAATACACACCTGTCATCCCAGCAATGGAGATGCTGAGGCAGGAGGATCATGAGCTCCAGGCTCCCCTGGGCTACAGTGTGAGGCTCTGTCTCAAAACCAAAATATTAGCTGAGCATAGTGGCACATGCCTTTAATCCCAGCACTTGGGAGGCAGAGGTAGGAGGATCGCCATGAGTTCGAGGCCACCCTGAGACTACATAGTGAATCCCAGGTCAGCCTGGGTTGAGTGAGACCCTACTCCTCAAAAAACAAAAACAAAACAAAACAAAAAACCAAAAATATTGGGGCTGAGAATGTGAGGATGTGGCTCACATGGCAGACTGCTTGCTTAGAATGCACAAAGCCCTAAATTCCATCCCAGAACTGCATAAACCAGCAAGGTGGCACAGGCTTGTCTCATCACTGGGGAGTTTGAGGTAGGAGGATCAGGAGTTTATGGTCATCTCCAACTGCATAATGAGTTGGAGGCTAGCCAGGGCTATGTGAGACCTCATTTCAAAACAAACAAAACCCCCCATTATATTAAATAAGTAAAATGATGAGTAAACCTAATTCTGAACAAAACCCTCTCGCTCTCAATCCCAGGCCTCCAGTGCTCTCCCCTCCCCCACTCCAGGCTCCATCCCACCCCAGAGCCTTTGCACCTGCTCTTCTGCATGGAACTTACTTCCGGTCTCGACCCTTAGATCTCCCCTGGCCTCCCAGCTCTCTTCCCTTTACCCTGTCCTGTGAGCCCCAACCTAGCCAGTCTCCATGTCTAAACTGTACAGAAGGACCCACAGTCAGAACTTCCAGGCCCAATGACTCAGGCCCAAGCTCCAGCCTGGGCCTTGCTCTCATGGGACCCTGGTGTGGGGGGCATTTCCGTAGTCATCTTGGCACAAGGACCTATCATCCAGTGCCTCCTTCATCCTCCAGGGACCCGCGAGGATTTGGGCAACACATCCCAACCGTGGGAACGCGTCTGATTCCGGCTGGGGATTAAAATTAGTCTGAAAGTTAAATTTAGAAAGTGAAGCTGGAGCTGGGGGCAGCCACCAGCTTGCTTGGGCTCTGCTTATGAGCCTTGGCTCAGAGATACAGCTCTGGGAGTGAGGGGGCTGAGCCTGTGGCCACCCAAAGGTTCAGCCATGGCAGCTCAGGTGTCTCACAGTGCTGAGTACCACCATCCTGGAAGGATGATGACACAGCCAGACCACTTTAGGTTGGGTACCAAGCAGCAGCTCTGGCCATTCTCAGAGGATAGCAATTTCTTTTTTAAAAAAATTGGGGGTGGGGCTAGAGAAATGGCTTACTGGTTAAAGTGCTTGCCTGGGAAGCCTAAGGACCTATGTTCAACTCTCCAGATCCCACATAAGCCAGACATACAAAGTGACACAAGCATGCAAGGTCGCACATGCACACAAGATGGCACATACGTCTGGACTTTGATTGCAGTGACTGGAGGCCCTGGTGCATGAATTATCTCTCTTTCTCATAAAAAAAAATGGGGGTAGACCTGGCATGGTGGTGCACACCTTTAATCCCAGCAATTGGGAGGCAGAAGTAGGAGGATCACTGTGAATTTGAGGCCAGCCTGAAACTACATAGTGATTTCAAAGTCAGCCTGGGCTAGAGTGAGGCCCTACCTCAAAAAAGTTGGGGGCTGCAGAGATGGCTTAGTGGTTAAGCAAAGCCAAAGGACCTAGGTTCGATTCCCCAGGACCTACATAAGCCAGAAGCAAAAGGTGGTGCATGCATTTGGAGTTTGTTTGCAGTGGCTGGAGGCCCTGGCATGCTCATTGTCTCCCTTTCCCTCTCTCTGCCTCATTCTCTCTCTCTTAAATAAATATAATATATTTTTTAAGTGGGGGTAGGGAACTGGGGAAATGGCTCAGCAGTTAAAGGTGCTTGCTTGTAAAGCCTGACGGCCTAGGTTTGATTCCCCAGTACCCACATAAAGCCAGATGCACAAAGGGGCACATACGTCTGGAATTTGTGTGCAGCAGTAAGAGGCCCAGTGCACCCATGCTCCTCCCATCTCTCCTTGCAAATATATATATATATTTTTGGTTTTTTGAGATAGTCTTGCTCTAGCCCAGGCTGACCTAGAATTCACTATGTAGTGTAGTATGTGTAGGCCTTGAACTCAAGGCAATCCTATCTCTGCCTCCCAAGTGCTGGGATTAAAGGCATGCGCCACCACACCTGGCTAATAAATTTTTTTGAAATGGGGGCTGGGTGTCTACCCGGGTGACAGGGTCTTATGTAGCTCAGCTGGTCTTGAACTCCTGACCCTCCTGTCTCTACTTCCCCAGTGCTAGGATGACAAATGAGTACTCCACTGTGCCAGGCTTTTTTTTTGTCCACCCCCCCCCCAAGCCAGGTGTAAGCTAGACTGACCTAGAGCTCTTAGACTCAATCAACCCCAGCTTAGTCTCCCAAGGCTGGGATTGCAGGTGCATGACTTCCATCTAGCTCAGAAGCATCTTGTTTTGGTTTTGGTGTTTGATATAGGGTTCTTGCTGTATAGCCCAGGCTAGCCTGGAACTCACAGTAATCCTCCTGCCTCAGCCTCTTGCCACTGAAAAGGAAATCCAGACATATGTGCCACTTTGTGCTTCTGGCTTATGTGGGTACTGGATAATCAAACCCAGGCTGTTAGGCTTTGCAAGAAAGCAACTGCTGCAGCTCTGAATTTCTTAGGAGCAAATTTCCAGCCTAGAGTTTCACTAGGCATGCTCATTCTGCCCATGTGTCTGTCACTAGCCCCATTCATAGAATAGCAAACTGATGCCAAAGGAGAGCACTTGGGAAACTGAGGCAGGAAGATTGCCTGTTTCAGGCCAGACTGAACTAATGTAGCAAGATCTTGTCTTGCTTCCATCCCTCCCTGAAGAATTATAGGCAGTTACTGGTTGCTGGAGGAGTAGGAGACATTTTCTCCCGTGGACATACTGGTACAACCCACATGCTCTGACAATCACCTACCCATATCTGTGTAGGCAACTCTAATTAAACTCAGTGGGTCACATCCACATACAAG
Source organism: Orientallactaga sibirica (assembly GCA_036365145.1). Lineage (NCBI taxonomy): Eukaryota > Metazoa > Chordata > Mammalia > Rodentia > Dipodidae > Orientallactaga > Orientallactaga sibirica. The sequence continues at coordinate 2,824,486 of JAEOAD010002758.1, forward strand.
AAAAAAATAAAAAGACGGGCTGGGGAGTTGGCTCAGCAGTTAAAGGTGCTTGCTTGTAAAGCCTGCTGGCCTGGATTCAATTGCCTAGCTGCCCATATAAAAGCACCATATAAAAGGATGTAGTGGTGCACACCTTTCTGCCTCTCTTTTATAAATAAAGTATTAATTTTTTTAAAGAAAGGAAAGAGAAGAAAAAAGATGGTGGCAAATTTTATTTTTGTGAATTTTCTCCTATACACAGAAAAAACAAGATGAGAAGAAATCACTCTCATAATGCTGTACTAAGCAGTGTCTACCAACGTGAAGACTTCTGTGTGTGCATGTGTGTCCACACGCACAATAAGCTAGAAAATAACCTTGGATGCCCATCTTCCACCCTTTCCCCTCCTGGAGCTCAACATTTAGCCTAGACTAGGTGGGCAGTGAGCTCCAAGGGCTACCATGCATTTTAACTTGGGTTTGGGGAAATTAAATTCAGTTCCACATGCTTGCAAAGCAAATATTTTATTGACTGAGTTGTCTCCCCAAACCTCTCTATGCAATTGTTAAACACATTTTCTAGCAAGGTGCCTGCCTGTCACATTCCAGCAGTCCTGGATACTAAGGAAGCTGAGGCAGGAGGAGGCCTGCTCAAGCCCCAGAGTTTGAGGCCAGCCAGGGCAACACATAAAGATTGTGCCTCAAGAATTAAAAAGGCTGAGATTGGAGATGTACTCTGTCAGTAGAATGCTTGCCTAACATTCATGAAGCCCAGTTCAAACCCCAGTACTACATAAACCAGGTGTGGTGACACATGTCTGTCATCCAAACTCAGGAAGTGGAGGCAGGAGAATAAGGAGTTCAAGGTTATCTTCAGCTATATCGTGAGTTTGAGGTCAGTCTGGGCTACATGAGGTGCCCTCCCTCCCTCCCTCCCTCCCTCCCTCCCTCCCTCCCTCCCTCCCTCTCTCTCTCTCTCTCTCTCTCTCTCTCTCTGTCTTTTAAGCCCAGAGGTGGTAGCATACGCCTTTAGTTCCAGCACTCCGGAGGCTGAGGTAGGATTGCCATTAGTTCGCTGCCACAGCCTGGGCTAGAGTGAGACTCTGCCTGGAGTGGGGAACAAAAAAAAAAAAAAAATTAAAGGCTGGCTTGTTGCATTTAGTGAGCACGGATGGCACCCAGGGGTTGGTGAAGAGCAAGGGCACGGGAATGTTGTGGTGCTCTCGGTCTCCCCAGGATCTCGCCCTCCACAGGACCAGCAGCAGACAGAAGGGAGGTTGCGGTGCTCCTTGCCACCGTCCATCCACCCACAGTGTCCCCTGCCTGCTCTCCCCCAGAACAGAGTCGCTTTGCCCAGCCTGGGACCATGGGGAGGAAAAAAATCCAGATCTCGCGCATTCTGGACCAAAGGAATAGACAGGCGAGTTGGAGAGGCGCAACTGGGGAGGCCGGGGCTAGGGACTGTGGAGAAGGCCGGGCCCGGGCAGGGGACAGCATCAGTCGCTGCTGGATCCCTGTGTCCGCCTCCTCGCCCCCTGCTACAGGCGCAAGTAAGGTCTCCCGAGGGGATGAACCTGGAGTAGAGTTTCCAGTGGAGATGGGAGGAAGGTCGGAGCAATCCAGGGCGCGGCCCCCAGCTTGTCTCCCCCGTGGCCACCCTGGGTTGACGCCGGCCGTGGGGTCCCGGGGCGCGCCCTGCAGGTGACGTTCACCAAGCGCAAGTTCGGGCTGATGAAGAAGGCTTACGAGCTGAGCGTGCTGTGCGACTGTGAGGTCGCGCTCATCATCTTCAACAGCGCCGACCGTCTCTTCCAGTACGCCAGCAGCGACATGGACCGCGTGCTGCTGCGCTACACCGAGTGCGGGGAGCCGCACGAGAGCCGCACCAACGCCGACCTGCTGCAGGTACCTCAGGGACTGGGGCGGGAGACCACGCCCCTGTTGCGTCACCGCCCGCAGCCAATGGTATGAGGGGTGTGTCTGCGGGCGGGGAGGGGCGGGGCGCAGGGAGAGGGTGTGTCTGTTAGCGGGCTGTGGCCTCAGGTTCCCACAGTGTGGTTGGGTATGCACCGTGGCACTGCACCTCAAGCACGCGACAGAGATTCCCCGCACGCCAGCTCTGTCCCGCCGCCGCCTCTGGGTGAAAAGGAATCCGAGGGCCCCCACCCAGATGCCCAGGACTGGACACAGCCCAGGCTGGAGGGGACCTGGAACTCTCAAGGGGCGGGGAGGCGGGGCGCACACGTCAGGGTGGCAGCAGCTCTACCCCTGATCAGTATCCCCTTGGGCTGGGTGCCTCCGCACACCGGGGTGCAACGGGAAGGACCGTGGTGGGGTCCTTCTGTCTGGTCCCTTTGAACACGGTGGAGCCTAGTTAGGCGGGAACTCAACGGGAATTGGAGTCCCCGGGGAGAGTGTTTCAGGAGCAGAACCTCCGAGTGCCCTAGAAGCGGGTTTCTGGCCCAGGTCAGGGACCGAGGGCTCAGGCTGTCCTCTCCCTTCCCCACAGGCACTGAAGCGGAGGGGCGTGGGGCTCGAGGGACCGGAGCTCGATCCGGGACAGGAGATTGAAGGGCCGGGGGAGAAGCTGCTGCGGAGGCTGGCAGGTGACAGAGGCGACCTGATCTCGCCCCTGCCCCGGCTCTATGTAAGAGACCCCTGCTTTCCCTTGGGGGTGCCCTCAGGCTCCAGAATTTGAGACTCAGTCTCAGAGAGGGACCCAGGAGTGGGCCGAGAAGGCTGGGGCTGGATGGCTAGGGATGAAGACGAGATGTCCCATAGGAAGATAGATAGCTTTCCTGTTCTTGATGTCTGGCTTGGGTCCCACACCTCATCAGTATCCACCCTACGCCGAGAAAGGTCCTTGGCCATGGGGACACCCCTGCGCCCCATCCTCCTTCCGATCAGCCCCTCCACCCGCAGCCCGCGGTCCCCACGATGGACCCAGTGTATTGGACTCCGCAAGGGCCCCCGCGCTGCGACCCCAGCGGGCTCCGGGAGGCCCCAATCACCCACAGCCGCCCGTCTCCCTTCCGACCGGCGTTCCCTGGATCTGGGATCCCAGGTGAGTGCGGCACTCGGGGCCCCCCCGAGGCGGGGGAGGGTCCCAGGGATATGGGCTTCGTCACTTCAGTACCTCGGAGCTCGAGGGGTGAGGCAGCCTCCTGCCCTCTACCGGGGTCTTTCCCTCTGCATCCGTAGGCCTTGGACACCCCGTCTTCTCCCCAAGCCACCTCGTTGCAGGTAGAACCCCGCCGTCCCCGGACCTGGACCTGCCCCGAGAGAGACCAGGCACCTTGGTGAGGACTGGGGAGGGATGGCACGGGGAGGGTGGGATGGAGGAGGAGGAAGGCAGAGAAGGAGCTTCAGTGTCCCCACCGCTCCATCTCCCCTCAGAAAAGCACCCACCGTGTCGCCACCCCAGGACCTACACTGGGGAGCCTTGCCCCACCGCTGCCCTGGCCTGGGTGAGTGAGCCCTGGGGTGGGGAGGGACACGACTACCTGTCTCCTTCCTACCCTGTGGTTCCCTACCTCTGCCACCCTGACTTCTTTGCCTGATCAGGGTTCTCTGTCTCTCAGTCTCTCTCTCACACCCTACTATCCCCCTACCAACAGACTGGTCCAGGACGGTGCCCTCACTCGTGTTGCCTCCCCTCAGACTACCACCGTCAGCATCAAGTCTGAGCGCCTGTCTCCCTGTCCTGGCATACCCAGCGACCTCCCCGAGGCCTTTCCGCGCCCACTGCTGCTGCCCACAACCCGCTGGCCCCGGCCTTAGGGGATCAGACCCAGGACTGGCCCCTTTCGATCTTGAGCACCAGACCAGTTGGTCTTGGTAACCTTGTGGAGGTCCCCATGACACCTGTGAAACCCTGGGCTGTGGAAGAGAACTGTACTGTCGCTCAGTGCAGGGAGCTCAAATAACAAGGGGCGCCCACTGTCCCCTACACCCACCCTCACATAAGTGCCCCATGTGAAAACTAGAAGCTGGGTGTGAGTGGGAACTTAACTGTTTGAGTCTTGGGTGCCTCACTTGATATATTTTCCAGTTCTATATATTGCCCTGCAAATTTCATTTTTCTTTATGGGTGAATAAAATTCCATTGTGTATATGTACCACATTTTCTGTATCCTTTCATTATTTGATGGATGTCTCAACCAATTCAATTTCCTAGCGATTGTGAATAGAGTAGCAACGAACATGGATGTATCTCTGTAGGAGGATATAGTCCTTTGGGTATATAACCATGATGAGTATAACTGGTTCATTTCTTTCATTTTAAAAAATATTTTCTTGCCGGGCGTGGTGACGCACGCCTTTAATCCCAGCACTCGGGAGGCAGAGGTAGGAGGATCGCTGAGAGTTCGAGGCCACCCTGAGACTACATAGTTAATTCCAGGTCAGCCTGGACCAGAGTGAGACCCTACCTCGCAAAACCAAAAAAAAAAAATCTTTTTCTCCAGTGGCTGCAAATGAACTCCTAATGCATGTGCCACTTTGTGCATTTGGCTTTACTGGTGAATCAAACACAGGTCCTTGGGCTTTACAGGCAAGCGCCTTAACTGCTGAGCCATAACTCCAGTTCAGCTGGTTCATTTCTTTCTATCCTTCCCTTCCCTTCCCTTTTCACCCCACCCCCAGGTAGGGTCTCACTCTAGCCCAGGCTGACCTGGAACTCTGTCCTCTCAGGGTGGTCTCAAACATTGTGATCCTCCTACCTCTGCCTTCTGAGTGCTAGGATTAAAGGTGTGCACCACCATGCCTGGACCTTCCCTTCCTCTTTACTCCCTTCCCTTCTATTTTACTACCCTATCTTTCCTTTCTTCTCTTCTGCTTTTTCCTGTCATTAATTAATGTTTCCTTCCCCTCCTTTTTCTTCCTATTCCCATGTTTCATCCATTCCCATCCATTCCCCCCTTTTTCTTTTCGTTTTTATTTGAGAGAGACACACAGAGAATGAGAGAGAGAGAGAGAGAGAGAGAGAGAGAGAGAGAGAGAGAATGGGCACACCAGCAGGTTCTTAGCTGCTGTAAATGAACTCCAGACACGTGCGCCCCCCCCCCTTGTGGGCAAACGCGGTATTGCGCCCTTGTGTCACTTTTTGCGTCTGGCTAAACTTGGGACCTGGAGATTGGAACCCTGTTCTTAGGCTTAGCAGGCAGGCGATTTAACCGCCAAGCCATCTCTCCAGCCCTCCCTTTCTTTTCTTTTCTTTTCTTTTTTTTTTTTTGAGGTAGGGTCTTTCTCTAGCCCAGGCTGACCCAGAATTCACTATGTAGTCTCAGGGTGGCCTTGAACTCACGGTGATCTTCCTACCTCTGCCTCCTGAGTGCTGGGATTAAAGACATGTGCCACCATGGCCTTCCATCTATTCTTCGCTTCCCTGGCCTACCCTTTCTTTTCCTTTCCTTTTGTTTCCTTTCCTTTCCCTTTATGTCACCTTTCCCCTGTCTGTCCTCTCCTTTCTGTAGTACTTATTCATCACATTATGCATTGCTGGACAAACTACCCTGCCAGAGACAAGTTAAGGAAGACTTACATTTCCAGACAAGTTAAGGAAAACTTACATTTCCAGGAGTACAGGGAGGTGTCATGGGAAACTTTTCCCCTGGGGAGACAAGAATACATCTGCACTCCAGATAGGGCTCAGATGGCAGACCAAAGTGTGATTCCACCAATACCAGTTTGATGAAGCAATGAGTTTATTGCAGTTACTTATAGAGCAGGGTGAGGGGTTGCTTACAGGAACATGGAGCCCCCAAAGTAGCTGCATCACCAAGAAGTCTCATCCCAGCACAGATGATGACCTCCCCATGGCTGCTTGGAGCTATGTTGTGATTACCTTCAGAATACTCATCCCTCAGTCTCAGGTGAGGGCTTACAGAGCACAGAGACCCTACAGCAGCACTTCAGTGGGGATCCCTGTCCCTTGATCTTTAACCCTCTATATACTCCATCTCCCCCTGAGACCTGGTGATGCCTGAGATCTCAGGTGGGGCTCTGATGACCCTCCCTATGTCCTTCTTTCTATGCAGGAAAGTCAATAGGCCCAATCTCAAGAGTCTCCAAGTTACTTTTTATTTTTATTTTTTTCAAGGTAGGGTCTCACTCAAATTCAGGCTGGCCTGAAATTCACTATATAGTCTCAGGGTGCCCTCGAACTCACAGTGATTCTCCTACCTCTGCCTCCTGAGTTGGCTTGGGATTAAAGGTGTGTGCCACCATGCCTGACTGCAGTTGTTTTTGTTAAAGCTTGCAATAGTTGTTTACTGCTTTCAATACAGAGGAATTTTCCATGCAACAGGGCCTCTTTTCAGAGATTCTGACCTTGTCTCACATTCCCAGGCCTGCTCATCACATTTCAGGCAGGAAGCAGAGTACCAAGAAGAAGTGGGGCCAGGTTATAAAACCTCAATAGGGGCTGGAAAGATTACTAAATGGGTAAAGGCTCTTGCTTGCCAAGCCTGCCAGCCCGGGTTCAATTCCCAAGCTTCCAAAAATAAGCTGAGTGCAGAAAATAGTGCAAGCAAGTGTCTGGCATTCCTTTTCAGTGGAAGAGGTCCTGGCCCACCCATACACATGCATGCACATGCAAATGTATAATTTTTTTTTTGCTCACACCTTTAATCCCAACACTCAGAAGGCAGAGATAGGCCAATTGTCATGAGTTCAAGGCCAGCCTGAGCTACAGAGTGAGTTCCAGGTCAGCCTGGGCTGGAGTGAGACCCTGCTTCAAAAAAACAGAACAATGGGGCCAAAGAGATGGCTTAGCAGTTACAGTGTTTGCCTTCAAAGCCAAAGGACCCAGGTTTCGATTCCCCAGGACCCACCTAAGCCAGATGCACAAGATGGTGCATGCATCTAGAGTTTTCAGGAGCTGGAGGCCCTGATGCACCCACTCCCTCTCAAATAAATAAATTAAAATTAAAATATTTTTTAAAACAGAACAACAATAAACTGTGAAGGCCCACCCCCAGTGACCACTTCCTCCAGCAAGGTTCCACCTACTAAAGGTTCCACAACTTTCCCAGTGCCACAGGCTGAGGACCCACTGTTTGACACATGAGCCTATAAGGACATTTTACATTCAAACCATAACATTCTATCTCTAGTCCCATAGACTCATTCATGGTCAACTCATTATGAAAAATACATTCAGTCTGAAATCAAAAAGTCCTCATAGTTGAGCGTGATGGCATATGCCTTTAATCCCAGGACTCAGGAGGCAGAGGTAGGAGAATCACCATGAGTTCAAGTCTACCCTGAGACTACATAGTGAATTCCAGGTCAGCCTGAGCTAGAGTGAGACCCTACCTTGAAAAACAACAACAACAACAACAAAAACATAGTCTTTACCAGTCCCCATACTGTTTAAAAGTCCACAGTACCATTTGGCATTCAAGGCAGTCTCTTAACTGTGAGCCCTGTAAAATCAAAGCATGAGTCACATATTTCCAATAAATAATGACCCAGAGTAAACATTCCCCTTCTGTGGATATCAGGCTAATTTGCAACAGGTGAATCTTTGCATAGGCTAATATTGAGGACATGGAAAACTGTGCACCTTGGATGGAGCTCCTAGGACACAGGAATTCATCAGGTTCTCCAAAGATTTCCTGATACACATAAGTCAACAACTTGTGATCTAAGTTATGAGAACTCCTGATCTGTCTTGTGTCTACACTCCCCACAGCTTTGACTTCTTTTACCTAAAATAAAAGCAGTGAATAGTCAGTACAGAGCTTCACTTCAGCTAATACCCCTGGACCTCCTTTAAACCATATTTTGTGTGTTGTGTGTTCATTGTGTATCCTCCCAGGCACAGTTGGACAGTGCAGACACCCTTCCAAAAGGGAGGAATGGGGCATAGCAAAGAAAGATTGGACCAAACCAAGACCAAAAACTAGCAGGACAAACACCAAACCCTGAAGCTCTCTCTTAGTATCTGGACACATGATGAATTATCTGGGCTCCAAAAGTCTCGGGTAGATCTGCCCATTCAAAGTGGAATTCAGGCCATCACTCAGGTCCCCATGCCTCAGACTAAGAGACAAATCTGAGAATTCCTCAGAGCTGTGGAGTATTGCAGAATTTGGATTCCAAGGTTTGATGAATTAGCCAAGCCTCTATATGAGGCTACAAGAAGACAAGAAAAAGGTTTTAATTGACTGAAAATGAGGAACAGACATTCCTAAAACTAAAGTCAGTTCTGACATCAGCCCCTGCCCTGGTGCTTCCAGACTTAATCAAACCCTTCCACTTGTATATGGATGAGAAGAAGGGGACAGCTAGGGGCATCCTAACCCAGAGACTGGAGCCATGGCATCACCCAGTGGCCTACTTACCTAAGAAGTTAGATCCAGTAGCTGCTGTGTGGCCCCCTTGTCTCTGGGCTATTGCGGTTGCTGCTATTCTGACAAAGGATGCTGACAAATTGACCTTGGGCCAAACTTTACTAATTATGGCCCCACATGTGATAGAGACTCTTTAAAGAAAAGTCTCCTGATCAATGGCTCTCCAACTCCCACATAACCCACTATCAGGCCTTGTTCTTAGATCAACCAAGGATACAGTTTCACCAAACTGTGGCTTTGAATCCAGCCTCCCTGTTGCCTGAAACCGATAAGGCATCAATTCCTCTGCATGACTGCCTAGAGATCACCTCCACCTTTCATGGACTCCACCTGGACTTGACAGATGTGGCTTGGCTGGACCCTGGCCTGGTGATGTATTCTGATGGCAGCAGCTTTATCACGGACAGAATCAGGTGTGCAGGGGTGGCTGTGGTGATTTTAGAAGATACCCTATGGGCTGAGGCCCTACCTTGGGGTACATCAGCTCAGAAAGCTAACCAAGACTCTGATATTGGGAAAGGACAAGACAGTGAATATCTACACAGACAGCCATTATACCTTTGCCACGGTACATGTACATGGGACTATCTACCAGGAGTGAGGGCTATTAACAGCAAAACGTAAAGATATTAAAAACAAAATTCTGGACTTATTGGCTGCCCTTTGGGCACCTGCGAACGTGCCTATAATTCATTGTCTGGGTCATCAGAAAGGGGACACCACAGAAACAAGAGGCAGCAGACTGGCAGACCTAGCAGCAAAAAATGCTGCCTCTCAGCATCTGTCAGATTGTTTCCCAGCACCCACTCTTCCTGAGCGACCAATATACGTGGAATAGGACCTACAGCTCACCTCTTGTCTGATAAAGGAACAGACTCCACAAGGATGGTACCAACTGAAGAATGGACAACTGTTGGTGTCCCAAGCCCTAGGGCAGAGACTGGCTAAACAGCTGTATGAAGGAACCCACTTTGGCAGCAACAAGGTAGCTGAGCTAATAAGGAAAGAGCTTTTCTTCCCAGGCACAGACTCAGTCATCAAGGACACCACCACCCGCTGTCAGGCCTGCTAACAGACAAATGCCTCCTCTGGTGAGGTACCACCAATGGGGACAAGAAAGCAGAGAATAGAGCCAGATAGATATTGGAAAGTTAATTTCACAGAGGTAAGGCCAGGTCGGTATGGATATAAATATTTACTTGTTCATGTTGATACCTTTTCAAAATAAATAAAAACTTTCCCCACCAAGTCTGAGACAGCCTAAATAATGACTAAGAAATTGTTAGAAAAATAATTCCCTGCTATGGGTTGCGCCTCGGGATAAGCTCAGATAATGGGCCTGCCTTTGTATCAAAAAAAAAAAAAAAAATCACTAGGAAATTGGCCAAGACATTGGGGATTAATTGGATACTACATTGTGCTTATCATCCCCCAAAAAAATAAATTGGACTCTAAAGGAAAGTTTAAATAAATTAACCCTAGAGACTAGCAAAAGATGGGTGGGACTCCTTCCCTTCACCCTGTTAAGGTCCAGGTGTACCCCTTATGTAAATGTATGGATACCACCCATCCTGCCACAGATGGATCTTAAACAGATAACTGACTTTACTAATGAAAGGCTTCTTTTTATCCAAATCTTACAAAGAGTCCAGGAGTCCATTGTTCTGGCAGGCAAGGCTGCTTTTCAGACACACCCTATTTGTCCCCATCCCTTTCAGCCCAGTGACAGAATTTGTATGAAGAGACACCATATTGGGACCAGGTCATCCTAACCACTCCAACGGCAATGAAAATGGAGGGGACAAAATAGAAGAAATGTACTTTTTATAAAACAAGGAGGCCTATGTATGACTTTAAATAAAACTTACTGCTCTTGTGCCAGTCAGAAATAATCCAAAATACACTGGCTTTAATTAAAACAAAACAAAACAAAAAAAAAAACCTTAAAAAAAGAAAACTCCAAAAACAGGCTACTGGAAATGTATGATTGATTTCCATGGTTAACTACTCTTATTTCTGTGGTTGCCAGCCCCCTTTTGTCAGTATTGCTAGGTCTTACCATAGGATCCTGCATTATTAATACTCTGGTCAGATATGTTAAAAATAAAATTAGTTCCGTTAAGCTTATGGTATTACAGACACAGTATCCCCCCCCCATCTGAAATTGAACAAACCCTAGACATTACCCCTCACGAGTCAAAGATTTGACTTGGTGCCATATCTGAGGGAGGAAATGTAAAGAGGGCAAAATGTTATTATTTGTTCACATCAAGATTAGAGAAAAATAGAAGTCACTTTACACTTGCTTGAGCAGGTGGGGATGGTAGATAAATAGGATGCTCTGCTGGTTTGAATACCCTGGCCTGCACTGTTAAGCAAAATCCTTAGGGGCAGATAAACAAGACATTTGGAGATTCTGGCCTAACACCACCACCCCCAGGTGCTTCTGTAACTAATTCACAACTTTGTTTAATCTTCTAAGAATGGGGGCTGGAGAGATGGCTCAGGGGTTAAGGCGCCTGCCTCCTAAGCCTACGAACGCCGGTTCCAATCTCCAGGTCCCACATTTAGCCAGATGCAGTGACGCAAGGGCGCAATCCCACACTTGACCACAAGGGGGCGCACACATCTGGATTTCGTTCACAGCTGCTGAGAGACTGCTGGCACGCCCATCTCTGTCTTCCTCTCCCCCCCCCACCAAAAAAATAATAAAAAATAAAAATCTTCTAAGAATGAATGCCCCTGTCATAATGCACTGATTTCCCCTTTATGTTTTAAGTTATTTTTATGGCTGTAACTGCAACATGTGAATTGTGATTTATAGTTTAACTCCCATCCTGGTTTTTCAATAAACATTGTGTAGTGTTTTCCAATGAAAGCTGACACTCCAAACAATTCAATGCTGCATCCTGACTGTGTATGTAGCCCTGGTGTGCATCAGCTTTTCTTCTTTTTCTTTTCTTTCTTTTTTTACCCAATAAAATTTGCCTCACATTCTGTGAGTCAATGGTCATACTTGTGAGACACTGGACCCCATAACACCGTGACTCAGATCTCTTCAGGGCTTTCAGGTCATATGCCCTCCCCTTTTCTTTCCCTCTCCTCTTCCCCACTTCTCTGCCAGTGTATCACTCCTTCGGGAGCACGGACACTCACCGAGCTCACTATTTGGACTAAACAGTCACCAGTCTGACCTGAGACCTCTGGTCTTTGTGGCTTTTGTCTATGTGAGCAGTGCAAGTTCTGTTCAGCCTCATGGCTCAGGGAGCTTTACTGGTGCTCTGTGTAAACCCAGTTTGACACCTGGCAGCTTTCTCCTTCTCCTCTCCCTCTCACTCTGACCCTGGGATTGCGTGAGCTCAGTGGCTCATCTGTAGAGACCAAGGCATTCTGGCCAGGGCTACTCCCTGGTGAATGTCCAAAATCCCTCTCTGAGCTCAGCTCAGCAGAGTCTTTGACAGCCCTTTGAGTAATTCACCGGGTCATATCTCTCTCTTCTTCTCTCTCCCCTTTCTCGCTGGACATTTTTGTTGTTGTTGTTTTGTTTTTCAAGGTAGGGTCTCACTCTAGCCCAGGCTGACATGGAATTCACTATGTAGTCTCAGGGTGGCCTTGAACTCACAGTGATCCTCCTACCTCTGCCTCCCAAGTGCTGGGATTAAAGGCATGTGCCACCATGCCCGGCTTCCCACCAGACTTCTGAACTCCAGATAAAAGGCCTCTTGCCCTGTGATCTGCTACATCCACACCCTCATAAATTACAGCTTCAGGACAAAGTATTTGTGTGGCAGAGGTGCCCTGTTCCAGACCTTATAAACTCTGGGAGTTTCTCATTTTTCAGTCTATGGATGATCAGAGACTCCAGGAGCCTCTCACGTGTCGTTCCACTGGACACCTCAAGCATTAGGATTGAGAGGACACTCTCTCCTTATCCTTGGGTTTTGTTTGTCCCCCCCCTCCACCACCAAGTCTGGTGGCAGTATTGGCCTCTCTAGTTCTTGTCCTCCAAAATGGGCTCTAAATTATCTGTTCCAAAAAACACTCCACTGGCTTGTCTCAGGCGAATTTAAAGGAGCTCAAACTTTCTGAGCTCCTGCCTGCCAAATTACTCCAACCCTCTATCCAAATTTGGCCACAATATTCTTTAAACAATGGCCAATACTAGTCTAAATTTGATATTTTGGATTTCAACATTTTCATTGGTCTTGAAAAATTTCTCTGATGACACAGCAAAAGGTATGCAAGGTTCTCTCCCTTGTTCCTGCCCCTCCTAAAACTATATTTCTCACACAGTTCTGTCAGTTGGCCATGACTTGCCAGGATCTCTCCCTTTCACACCAAATTCAAGTCACCTCACTAAATTAAATACAACCTCTGCCTTCTTAATTTAAAAAAAAAAAAAAAAAGGGCTGAGTGTGGTGGCACATGCCTTTAATCCCAGCACTTGGGAGGCAGAGGTAGGAGGATCGCCATGAGTTCAGGGCCACCCTGAGACTTCATAGTGCGTTCCAGGTCAGCCTGAGCTGGAGTGAGACCCTACCTCGGGGGGGGGGGGAACTCTTGTCTTTACTGGGCTTCCTTAACTCCTGCATATGGATACATAGTTTCTCTTTCCTTGCTTTTCCCTTTTCTTACCAGAACAAAAAAAATCTGCAAGGTAGGTGGGACAGTCACAGTAAACCAGCAACTGCCTCACAACTAGATAAAATAAACAAACAGGTGCCTGAGGAGGTCCTTGCCTATGGCTAATGGCTAGTAAAAAGAAAGAAAGAAAGAAAGAAAGAAAGAAAGAAAGAAAGAAAGAAAGAAAGAAAGAAAGAAAGAAAGAAAGAAAGAAAGGAAGGAAGAAAGATAAATCAGTTTTATTTATTTATTAGAGACAGAGAGAGGGAAAGGGAGAGGGAGAGAGAGAGAAAGAGTGAGAATGGACACACCAGGGCCTCTAGCCACTGCAAACGAACTCTAGACGCATGTGCCACCATGTGCATCTGGCTTACATGGGACCTGGAGAATCGAACTGGGGTCCTTAGGCTTAGCAGGCATGCACCTTAACCACTAAGCCATCTCTCCAGCCCCAAAAGTCAGTTTTAAAAATCAAACTAAGGACAGCTGTTCACCTGTTGTTATGGTGGCTGCCTGTCACAGTCCCAAACCCAAATCCCATACAGTTTCTGGTATCTACCCTATCTCTCTCTCTTCTTTCATCATAATATATTGATTAAAAATTCCAACTCCCCTAGGCTCTCAAAAGTCCCAGATGGTTGGAACAGATCGCCAATAGCTGGATAAAATAATTCACCTACCCTAACTCCAGCCATAGAGAGGTCATTTTCCATATCCACTTCATTTTAGCCCTAAAAGGGGGTGAGTAAGCCTCTGTCTGTCTTCCTAAGGTACGTTGCTTGTCTTGTGCTTTGAGGACTGCCCTAAAGGCCTCCAGTCAAAATGCCTGCTTGCCTTCTGAACTCCCTGTCCTCCAGGAGAAGGTCTCTGACCTCTGTTTTCAGATCAGGGACTCCTGATCCTCAGACAGATGCCCCAGCAATTTCTTACCCCTCTATGGGTTCCCAAATTTCCCAAACTCCACTGGCCTAACTGTTGGGTTGTCTCCTGACCAATCTTAAAATTCTTGGCCTAAAAAGAAACATAAATTCCAATGCCTCATTTTTTACTACAATATGGTTTGGCCACAAAAAAAAAAAAAGAAAAGAAAAATGAACAATGATTCCCTTTGGCTGAAAATGACACATTAGGCTTCCAAATTCTTAAAGATCTTGATAGCTTCATAAACTGGATTGGCAACTGGCTCTGTTCTTCTACCCCTGATCGTTTCTCTGTCAGTTCTGCTCTCTGACTCAGGCCCTCCTGGGAAAACAATCTTCCTTCCATCCTGTTGAACAGTTCCTATTAGTGACCCACCCTTCCTTAGCCCAAAAAACATGACCACAAGCCCTCCTTTACTGTGCCACTACAAGTGACAGTCTCTCTCCCTCTCATCCTAAACTGCAGTTGTTAGCTAACCTGTTACTCTTCAAATACAAGTATAAAACTGGCCTTTGAGAATGGCCTCCAGCCCATTCTCCAGATTCCACTGGTTTTTTTGTGCCTCTTGTTCTACCTTGAAGTTTTCTAACATGATTGCTTTCCTAGAAAGATCTGCCTCTGAGCCACAGCCACATGGTAAGATGAGGACTCTGTTCTCTCCTGGGTGGGTCTTCCTTTACCCGTCATAAACAGTGTCCACACAGATTGTTCTTTATGACTCCAGGTAAAATCAACTGGACCTGCTCATCAGCTATATGCCTTCCCGGAGGGCATGCAGGCCTCTCCCACATGTTAGAGACTTCCTCCCCTCAAAAAGTAAAACTAATATCTTCAAAGAAAGATGTCTCTTCATGGTTCATGTTCATTGTCATGTCCAATGTTGGCCAGCCATGTCATGTCATGTGTTCTATGTTTTATGTTGTCTGTCTTTATGTGTGACTAAATTCATGGTCACTAATTGTTCCAGTGCTTATGGTCAGTAAGCATTCTGATGCTTATAGATATATTTTAAGATTATATTAAATTACTAAAACCAGGTCTATGATATCTTTCTTCCTTTCTTTCTTTCTTTCTTTCTTTCTTTCTTTCTTTCTTTCTTTCTTTCTTTCTTTCTTTCTTTCTTTCTTTCTTTCTTTCTTTCTTTCTTTCTTTCTTTCTTTCTTTTCTTTCTTTCTTGTTTTTTTGAGGTAGGGTCTCATTCTGGCCCAAGATGTCCTGGAATTAACTATGTAGTCTCAGGGTGGCCTGGAACTCACAGCAATCCTCCTACCTCTGCCTCCCAAGTGCTGGGATTAAAGGCATGTGCCACCACGCCCAGCTTCTATGATATATTTCTGACTTTTACTACATGTTTATATTCCAGGGTTTGATCCTGCCTCTAACAATGCCTTCTACATGTTTAAGTCTTAAATCTTTAAAGAAATGATACAATAAATACCTCATCTCAATATACCTTATCTCAAGAGACAGCAACCTGTCTTATTTGACAGAAAGAAATGTCTTAACCCTCACAAACCATAAATCTCTTTCCTCTTCAAGCACAGGAAAATTCAAACAGAGGATTGTCAAGGACATAAAACTCTGACACAATCAGTGTTTGGGAACTCCTCATATGAAGCTTCGGTGAAAGCTCTCGCCCTCTCTCTGAAGAAAATTCTGCCTAAAAGTGTGTCTTCAGTTAAAGTGTTTTAAGTTAAGATAACTCGCCTTAATTGTTTATCTAATTCAAACTTAACTTTCTGTAATAAGTTGGTAAATTTATGTATAGTGCCATTATATTGAGATAAAAATTGAGGTTAGAAAATATAAACGCACCTGACCCATGTCCTGGACTGTAACAGACTTTTTATTTATTTTTATTTTTTTTTATTTTATTTTATTTTATTTTATTTTATTTTATTTTATTTTTTTGGTTTTTCGAGGTAGGGTCTCACTCTGGCCCAGGCTGACCTGGAATTAACTATGTAGTCTCAGGGTGGCCTTGAACTCACGGCAATCCTCCTACCTTTGCCTCCCTGAGTGCTGGGATTAAAGGCGTGCACCACCACGCCCGGCTGTAACAGACTTTTTTAAAAAAATTATTTATTTATTTATTTGCAAGCTGAGAGATAGAGAGATAGAAGAGAGGCAGACAGAGAGAGAGAGAATGGGCATGCCAGGGCCTCTAGCCACTAAAATGAACTCCAGATGCATGTGCTCCTCCTGTATCTGGCTTACGTGGGTCCTGGAGAATTGAACCGGGATCCTTTGGCTTCGTAGGCAAACACCTTAACCGCTAAGCCATTTCTCCAGCCCTGTAACAGACTTTTGTATTGATAATGTTTCATACTGTATGGTGTTTTGTATTGACACTGTAGTTTTTGTACTGTTTCCAGACCAGCCTGACTCAGTGATTTGCCTTCATCCTGTGGAACGGCTACTGCCCCTCACTATCCTCTCAATAAACAATCTGTAGAGATCAAGTCCAGTGTTCTTTTTTTTTTTTTGAGAGAGACACAGACAGAGGGAGAAGCAGAGAGAGAGTGGGCATGCCAGCAGCCTCTCAGCCACTGTGAATGAACTCCAGATGTGTGCGCCTCCTTGTGGGCAAGCGTGGCATTGTGCCCTTGTGTCACTTTGCATCTGGCTAAACGTGGGACCTGGAGATTGGAACGGGCGTTCTTAGGCTTCACAGGCAGGCCCCTTAACCACTAAGCCATCTCTCCAGCCCTCTCTCTTTTTTAAAAAAATATTTTATTATTTATTTGAAAGAGAGAGAGAGAATGGGCACTGCAAATAAACTCCAGATGCATGCGCTCCCTTGTGCATCTGGCTTACGTGGGTCCTGGGGAATCGAACCAGGGTCCTTAGGCTTCACAGGCAAATGCCTTAACCGCTAAGCCATTCCTCCAGCCCAAGTCCAGTGTTCTTTCTTGCTTTTCTCTTACACTTTCCTTACAAAAAATATAGAACTTGTCTGATTTTATAGGATTTACAGCTAAAAAACAATCTTAAATCTCAGAGGAGACTTAGGACTTTGGAACTATCTTAAATTGGTCAAGACTGTGGGGACCTTTAAAATTAGACTAAATACAATATACAATGTGTAATGGTTTAAATCTATTGGGAGCCAGGGGCGGAATGTGGTAGTTTTTTTAGTTTATAGTTTAGATCTGCAGCCACCTGGCTGGAGGAGGTGTGATGGTGGGTGTGAAATTCCAATTTAAAGACATGCGAAGTGCCTAGTTCCACCTGGAGTTCCTGAAGTGTGCTGTGTGGCTTTTGGCTTGTGGCTTTGCTCTCTCTGCTTGGACCTGTGAAAACAGGCCGACTTCTGCCAATACAATACTTCCCCTGGATCTGTAAGCTTCAATAAATCCCTTCCTCCATAACTTTGCCTGGTCTAGAAGTTCATCTCAGTGAACTTAAAACTGTCTACGACACTTGGTAACACATTTACCCTGGCAGCTGCTTTCTAGGTGCAGAGAACTTCAGCATTCTCCCCCCATGTCTTCACCTTTCAGTAGAATTTGAATTTTCACAAGCTAGAGTTTTTAATGGGTGGGGTTCCCCCTCAGTAGATCCTATTGTCCCAGAGAAGAGCGGCAGCTTCTCTCTGATGTTGCTAATCTTGTTAACATTTCCAGCTTTCTCTGCATCTGCATATTCTTTGTGGAAAATTTCAAACTTGTTCCTTTCCTCTTCAAGTAGCACAATTCTCATGTCTTTTTGCTCTCTGTTCATTGGTCTCTTTCACTGTAAGTCTGAGTAAAAGCTGTCAGCAGGCTGGGCATAGTGGCACATGCCTTTAATTCTAGCTCTTGGGAGGCAAAGATAGGTGGATCACCATGAGTTCAAGGCCACCCTGAGACTACATAGTGAATTCCAGGTCAGCCTAGGCTAGAGTGAGACCCTAAAAAAAAAAAAAAAAAAAGAAAAAGAAAACTGTCAACAGAAGCCACACCACATACTCAATGCTATTCTACCTTAACATTTCTTCTCCAAAACAAATTAGTCTATTCCCTTTAGATTCAACCTCACTCAAGTTCTCATGACATGGACAGAATGCAGCCCATTCCTTCAACAGCATGGAACATGAATTGCCACTAGCCTGGTTCCCAGTAAAGTTCCCATCCTTCTAAAACCTCATGATCTAGGCCTCCACTGTCTGTTTCTCTCAGCATTCTGTTCTTCCAAATCCCCACCAAAATGGCCCATTAAGGGCTGGTTATAGTATTCAAGAGCTTTTCTAGTCCAGAGTTCCAAACTCTTCCACATTCTGTTCACAAACAAGTTCTAAATGTCCCATAGTTGGGTATATTTAAGCAACAGCCCTACTTCTGGTACCAACTTTACTCATTGCTGACCACAGCAACTTAATGAAAGAAAACATTTATTTTGGCTTAAAGTTTCAGGTCTACAATCCATCATGATGAGGAAGGCATGGCAGGCTGATTGGTCACCTTCCAACCAGGAGGCAGGGCATAAACAGGAAGTGGGTCCAGACTATAAAACCTCATGGCCCACCCCAGTGACTCACTTCATTCATTAAGGCTCCACATCTTTTTTTTTTTTTAGGTAGGATTTCAATCTAGCCCAGGCTGACCTGGAATTCACTATGTAGTCTCAGGGTGGCCTTGAACTCACAGTGGTCCTCCTACCTCTGCCTCCCAAGTGCTGGGATTAAAGGTGTGTGCCACCACGCCCAGCTTTTTTTTTTTTTTTTTTTTTTTTAGTAGGAAAGGAATCTTTATTAGCCAGCTGGTGACTGACTACATCCAGGACTCAGGAGCTTGAATGCAGTACTAGACTGTACTTCAGGGCTCCTTTTATAGGAGAAATCCATAAGATTGCACATCTTAGTTTTACAGTTCAGAAGTTCAGTAATCATGATCTTACAAAACCAAGAGTTAATTTCAGTTGATTTTAGAAAAAAAACAGAAACTTTTCCAGAATCTCACTTCCCTGCATTTTCCCTCTCCTGCAACTGCAAGCAAGCAGCAGTTAATACAGAAGCTACAGACTGCATTTAGCAATAGTGAGAAAAACATTTTGTCTTGTGGTGACCCATTGTGTTAAAGGAAGCCAAACATAAAGTTCAAGTGCAGAGACCATATCCTAAGGTACCAGCTAAGCAGAACTTCCTTGTATAAGTTCACAATATGGAGTCACTTATGTCCTTCTCCAGCTTAGGCTCTTGTCACAGTTTCATTGATAAATTTTCTTTTTTTTTTTTTTTTTGAATCCCAAAATATACTATTTTTTATTGACAATTTCCATAATTGTAGACAATAACCCATGCTAATTCTCTCCTCCCCATTTTCCCCTTTGAAACTCCACTCTCCATCATATCTCTCCCCCTCTCAATCAGCCTGTCTTTTATTTTGATGTCATGATCTTTTCCTCCTATTGTGATGGTCTTATGTAGGTAGTGTCAGGCACTGTGCGGTCATGGATATCCAGGCCATATTGTGTCTGGAAGAGAACTTTGTAAGGAGTCCCATCCTTCTTTGGCTAGTTTGTTTTTGTAAAGCATTTGTTTGTTTGTTTGTTTGTTTGTTTGTTTGTTTGTTTGTTTGTTTGTTTGTTCAAGATAGGGACTCTAGCACAGGCTGACCTGGAATTCATTTTGTAGTTTCAGGCTGGCCTTGATCTCACACTGATTTCTAAAGGTTCTAAACCTTCCTAAAACTCCACCATCAGCCGAGGATCAACTGTTCAAACACATGAGCCAGTGGCGCCTCTTCAGGTTCTGGTGATGACCCCTCGTCTTGAACTGCTGGACTGACCTGACTACATGGACGAGAACATGACATTGTGAGACACACTCAAGGTCAAGACAGCACCCTCCGGATGGAAGAAGTTGCCAGATGGAAGAGTTCTTCTCCCACATGCACTTGGACGGATATTGCTCAGAAGTCTTCATGACAGCACCCATTTGGGCCCCGGAAAACTGACGGAATTACTTAGACAACAGATCTACATCCCTGACCTCCATCCAATAGCCAAGAATCTAGTCAGGTATGTCAGGTACCTGTCAACAAGTGAATCAATGTAGCCCTCCACTGGCAGAACCTGGGGTAAGATACAGAGAAATCTTCCCAAGTGACCATTTGGAAATTGATTTTACTCAAGTTAAGCTTGGACTTTATGGATATAAGTATCTACTGGTAAAGGTTGTCACTTTCTCAGGGTGGACAGAGAATTTCCTACAAAAACTGAGACCAGGCCGGGAACTTGGAGCGCGAGTCCCGCGCCGCGGAGAGCGCGCCACCGTGGAGGCCGCCGCTGCCCCTCCCGCCCGCGGCAGTGCTCCCGGGATCGGGTCGGGGACTTCGGCGGCGGTGGGGGGTCCTCTGCGTCCTTCCGTGAGCCTCATGGTGGCCGTGGCCGGAGGTGACCGCAGCACAGGTGAAGGAAAGGAGCCCTCTCCGTCCTCCCGCTGCTGCACACGATCCGGGATGGAAAATCAAGTGGAGCCATGTTTATCATTCACATTTCAGCAGGGCGCCTTGAAGTTTATCTGAGAACATGACAGCTCGTTCTTCAGAGAATTGCTCTTTTGTACCAGTTACCTCAAACAAACCACTCACTGGATATTAGCTGTCTATTAACCCTGATTATTCTTGGGGAAATATTATTAAATATCTTCACACTAGGAATGAGAAGAAAAAACACTCACTAAAACTTTATGGAGTGTTTTTGTATTTCGCTAGCACTTGTTGATCTTTTACTGTTGGTAAACATTTCTCTTATATCCTATTTCAGGGATTTTGTACTTTTAGGCATTCGGTTTACAAAATACCTTATCTGCCTGTTCACTCAAATTACTTCCTTCACTTAAGGTTTTCTGCATTATCCAGTGTTCTTGATAGTCTGTGTAGATTATTGCCTGAATCTCTCCAAAACGACCAAGCTTTCTGTAAGTGTCAAAAGTTATTTTATTTCTTTACAGTAATTTTAATTTGGGTTTCAGCCCTTGCTTATGTTTTGGGAGAGCCAGCTATCTACCAAAGCCTGGAGGCATATAGTGTCTCATAGCAGTGCCCTACCTATGTCAGCGCTCAGAGTTACTGGCTGTCATTTTCCAGGATGATGAGTTTATTTGTGGCTTTCCTGATTTCTTGACCAGAAATTATTACCTTGATACAAGCTATGAGGATAACATCATACATGCATGAGATGGTCCTGTATTTTCCTCTTGCATCTCACTCTCACTCCAGTGTTATCTCTAGGAAAGTCCTCTTGTCCAGGCTCTTAGTCTGTTTCCTTGGCACCTGGTCACCATTTTTAGTACTTCAGGTCATCCTCCTTTCAGTTCCTGTCCAGGTCCCAGCATATATCGAGATGAACGTTCCCTGGCTCTACTTTGTCAATAGTTTTCTTATTGCAACAGTTTACTGGTGTAACTGTCTTTATTTAAGAGATACCCCACTACCTTGTGGATCCTTGTGGAAGTGCTGCTTTATTCCATTTACAATTCATAGTCCAGAGCAAACTGAGAAACCTGTGTCAGTGACAATTTGTTGATTTGTTGCCATGCTGAAAGCAATTACAGTGACTGCAATAAAAAAAAAATCTTAATTTTACAAACAAGAAAATATGGTGATTCAGAACATGTAAACCGAAGAACTGAACTGTTGGGGTTAATATTAAATGATGTTCAAATGATGCCAAAAATTGTACGTCTATTCAAGAACACTGTATTTAATCAAAAAATGAAATAAATTAACATTTGGCCAAATTGATATTTGTCTTACCCCAAATAAACATCTGGATGCAAAATGTTACATAAATCTGAGATTTCACTGCCAACTTATGTACTTAATAAACTTATGAGCTTAAATAAACATTTTATCAAATTAAAAAAACCTGAGACCATTAGATAACTGTGAAAAAGCTATTACAATAAATAGTCCCCAGATTTGGCCTTTCCTTAGCCTGGGGTCTGACAATGGCCCAGCTTCACAGCCAATATATCTAAATTAATAGGAAAAGCTCTAGAAATGAAGTAGCACCTTCATTGTGCCAACAGGCCTCAGAGCTCAGGGCAAGTGGAAAGGATGAACAGAACAGAACTCTCAAAGAAATTTTATCTATCTATCTATCTATCTATCTATCTATCTATCTATCTATCTATCTATCTATCATCTATCTATGAGATGGATTAGCAGTTAAGGCATTTGCCTGCAAAGCCAAAGGACTCAGGTTTGATTTCCCAGGACCCACATTAGCCAGATGCACAAGGTGGCGCATACATCTGGAGTTTGTTTGCAGTGGCTGGAGGCCCTGGTGTGCCCACTTTCTGTCTCTCTCTGTTCCCCCCTTCTCTGTCTCTCTCTCCCCCCGCTCCTTCTCTCTGTCTAATAAATAAATAAAAATAAGGCCAGGTGTGGTAGTACATGCCTTTAAGGCCAGCACTTGGGTAGCAGAAGTAAGAGGATTGCCTTGAGTTCGAGGCCACCCTGAGATTACATGGTAAATTCCAGGTCAGCCTGGACTAGAGTGAAACCCGACCTTGAAAAATAAAAAAAAAAAAAAAAGAAAGGATTTTTTTGAAATTCTTTATGCTAGACATCCCCTATACTCCCTAAACTGTGGAAGAATATCTGTCAGAAATTACTAACCATGACATTCTCCAGTCCCTTCAGGCTCTCCAGCAGACTCTCCAGTAGATACACCCCTTAGTCCAAAAGGCCCACAAGGGACTCAACTTAAAATTGTTATCATCTTCATTTGAGCCCGGAGATCTGGTGTGAGTGAAGAGACACAGTCCTGGTAACCTCAAGCCTTAATGACAAGGACCTTTCACTGCAGCCCTAACAACCCCACTGTGGTAAAGGTAGCTGGGGAGATACCATGGATACACCACACCCAACTAAAAGTCAGGTCAGGGACCCAGACAACCATTGGATCATCTGAAAACCTGAGGCTCACCAGGATCCCCTCAAGATAAGACTGTCACGTGTACCATGTGAATAAGATATTGTATTGTTATTGCTTTTTTTTTTTGCTTGTACCATGTTTAAGTTAATATTCTTATGCCTAGCTTCCTTGGTTCTAGTGGTTTTAGCTGACAACTACAATGTAAGTCCCCACCATCCCCTCAATCTTACCTGGGAGCTTAGGGATACTGCTCCTGGGCAGGTAATCAAACGATTGGTCACCACTGGCCAACCTGTCTTTCAAGTAGACATATGTAATCTATTTAGGAGGAAGTGGAATAAGGTTTTCACAGAAACATGGATGGGACAGGGGTGGGGAGTTCCCACTTATGGGTGTGGAATGTCTGGCCTTGAAAAGGCTATACAAGAATTATACTTGTCCAGCAAATGGAGGGCCAAGTTGCCAAGGAGATGATCAATATCACTGTGCAAAATGGGTTTGAGAGACTGAGGCCTCTTGGACCTACCATGATTCTTTCATCTCTGTAGAAAGATGAAGTTCTTCAGAAATGTGTGGAATAGGAAAGTGCAACCCCCTTAAGATTTCTTTAAGATTCTGACAGCCAGTTGTTTCAGGAGCTTGGGAAACAGGGCAAACATGAGGAATAAGATTACAAGTATCTGGGAGACATCCAGGAACCATATTTACAATTCAGAGAATAAGAGAGGTAAAACCCATCAACACTATTGGGCCTAACACTCCTCCATTGGTAGTTCCTCCAATCAGCCAGATGCCCACCTGAGGGCCAAGGGAATGCCCATAGTCTACTGCTCCACCTGTGTGGACCTATACAACTCCAAGAGTCCCCTACTAAAGATTATTCACACCTTTGGATACAGTCTTCGGAGTAATTAATAACACTAACCCTAATATCACCCAGGACTGCTGGCTTTGTTTAAACCCTGAGCCCCCTTACTATGTGGGTAGTGGGGTAAATAGAGAGACTATTTCAACTGTCCATAACCTGGCCCAACAAGAGGCTGAAGAATCAGATCCCTGCCAATGGGGAATGAAATGTAAGCTTACCCTGGGGGACCTCCCAGGGCAAAAGCTTTGTATAAAAACAATTGATTATAAGATAGAACAACCCCCTTATTGGAATTCATGCTCCCAAGTCCTTACTCTTAAATGACTACTACTGGAGATAGTTATTTCTTTTTGTTGTTGTTGTTTGTTTTTTTTGAGGTAGGGTCTCACTCTAGCTCAGACTGACCTGGAATTCACTATGTAGTCTCAGTATGGCCTCAAACTCACCGTGATCCTCCTACCTCTGCCTCTTGGGAATAAAGGCATGCGCTGCCACGCCTGGCTCAAAATAGTTATTTCTTTTTTTTTTTTTATTTGAGAGAGAGACAGAGAGGAGGAGAGAATGGGCACGCCAGCAGCCACTCAGCCGCTGTGAACGAACTCCAGACGTGTGCGCCCCCTTGTGGGCAAGCATGGCATTGCGTGCTTGCCTCACTTTTGCGTCTGGCTAAACGTGGGACCTGGAGATAGAACAGGTGTTCTTAGTCTTGGTAGGCAGGCCCCTTAACCAGTAAGCCCTCTCTCCAGCCCGAGACAGTTATTTCTTTTTTTTAAAAAAATATATTTAGGGCTGGAGAGCTGGCTCAGCGGTTAAAGTCCTTGCGTACAGAGCCTAATGACCCAAGTTCGATTCCCCAGTACCCATGTAAAGCCAGATACACAAAGTGGCACATGCATCTGGAGGTCATTTTAAGCTGCTAGAGGCCCTGGCATTCCCATTCTGTCTGTCTCCTATCTCTGTCTGCTTGCAAATAAATAAAGAAAAAATTAAAAAATATATATATATTTAATATTTATTTACTTATTTGAGAGAGAGCGATACAGAAATAGGCAGGGAGAGAGAGAGAGGGAATGGGCATGCCAGGGCCTCTAGTCCTGCAAACGAACTCCAGATGCAGGCGCCCCCTTGTGGGTCCTGGGAGTTGAACCTGTGTCCTTTGGCTTTGCAGGCAAGTGCCTTAACCACTAAGCCATCTCTCCAGCCCCGACAGTTATTTCTTAATACCACCCCTTCCCACTTCTTCTTGTTTTTTTTTTTTTTTTTTTGGTTTTTTGAGGTAGGGTTTCACTCTGGTCCAGGCTGACCTGGAATTCACTATGTAGTCTCAGGCTGGCTTCGAATTCATGGCGATCCTCCTACCTCTGCCTCCCGAGTGCTGGGATTAAAGGCGTGAGCCACCCACCACGCCCGGCTCCACTTCTTGGTTTGCACATGTATCTGGAATTACTCCCTGCCTTAACTCCTACCTTTTTGCTGATGATGGATGGAAGGAATTTTGTGTGTTAGTCCACATAGCTTCCCAGGTCTATATATGATGGAAACGCAGGCAGGGAACATCTGGGAAATTTCTCTACATCTTTTAACCATAGGCCAAAGAGAGGAGCTCCCGTCTTGGTACCTTTACTAGTAGGCTTAGGAATAGTGGGATCCGCTGCTATAGGAACTCCACTTAGTTGTTGGAGACAAACATTTCAAAACCTTGAGCCAACAGGTTGATGCTGATTTGAAAGAATTAGAATCCTCCATTAGCCGCCTAGAGACCTCCCTAGACATCCTGGCAGAAATGGAATTACAGAATAGGAGAAGATTAGACCTGCTCTTCCTAAAACAAGAAGGACTTTGTAGATCTAAGAGAGACTTGCGATTTCTTCTTTTTATTTTTATTTATTTTTAATTTTTATTTACTTGACAGAGAGAAAGAGGGAGAGAGTGAGAATGGGCATGCCAGGGCCTCCAGCCACTGCAAAGAACTCCAGATGCATGTGCTACCTTGCGCATCTGGCTTATGTGGGTCCTGGAGAAATTAAGCGGGATCCTTTGGCTTTGCAGGCAAATGGCTTAACTGCTAAGCCATCCCTCCAGCCCGAGACTTGCTATTTCTTTTTTTTTTTTAATTGTTATTTTTTTATTGGCAACTTCTATACTTACATACAAAAAAATGCATATTTCCGTCCCCTTCCCCCATTCCCCTTTAGAACTCCAATCTCCATCATATCCCCTCCCTCTCTCCATTAGTCTCTCTTTTAATTTGATGTCATCATCTTTTTCTTCTATTTTGAGGGTCTTGTGAAGGTATTGCTAGGCACTGCAAGGTCATGGATATCGAGGCCAATTTCTGTCTGGACAGCTGCATTGTAAGAAGTCTTACCCTTCCTTTGGCTCTTCCATTCTATCCGCCTCTCTTCCACAATGGCTCCTGAGCCTTGGAGGGTGTGACAGAGGTGTTTCAGTGCTGGGCACTCCTCCATCCCTTCTTCTCAGCACTATGTTGCCTTTTGGGTCATCCCAGTGGTCATCGCCATCTGAAAAGAGAAGCTTCTCTAACCAGAAGTGAGAGCAGTGTTAATATGTGAATATGAACATTAAGTGTAGTGCTTTCAGGGCACCTTGGTGGGAATAATATATACATTTAGAAACTTGCTATTTCTATACAAACTACTCTGGAGTAATCCGAGAAAGCATGTCTGTAGTTAGAAAACATCTATAAAATAGAGAGGAATTCTGTAAGAATTCAGGCAATTGGTATGAAAATTTGTTTTCTTGGTCACCCTGGCTCCCTACCCTGATTACTGCTATTTCAGAGCCCCTAATTCTGTTACTTATAGGATCGATTGTAGGCTCCTGCCTTTTTTTAAATTTTAATTTATTTTTATTTTTATTGACAACGTCTTTAATTGTAGACAATATCCCATGGTACTTCCCTCCCTCCCCCCACTTTCCCCTTTGAAACTCCACTCTCCATCATATCCCCTCCCCCTCTCAATCAGTCTCTCTTTTCAGTTTGATGTCATGATCTTTTCCTCCTATTATGATGGTCTTGTGTAGGTAGTGTCAGGCACTGTGAGGTCATGGATATCAAGGCCATTTTGTGTCTGGAGGAGCATGTTGTAAGGAGTCCTACCCTTCCTTTGGCTCTTACATTCTTTCTGCCCCCTCTTCCGCAATGGAACCTGAGCCTTGGAAGGTGGGTTTGAGATGTTTCAGTGCTGAGCACTCCTCTGTCCCTTCTTCTCAGCACCATGGTTCCTTCTGAGTCATCCCAAGGTCGCCACCATCTGGAAAGAGAAGCTTCTCTAACCAAAAATGAGAGTAGCATTAATATATGGGTGTGGACATTAAGAGAAGTGCTTACTGGCAGTTTGGTGAGCATAGTATATACATTTAATGTGACACAAGCAGACGTTACACCCCTAGGGCTCATGACTACCCCTTGTAATTGGTTTTCAGTATCAGGGATGTGTTCCCTCCCATGGAGCAGTTAGTTTCCCCCATAACAGATGTGCCGCTGTTGCACCTGTTGGCTCATTTGGCCTGGCTGGCCAAATTTAAAGCTTTCAGCGTTCACTGTTGAGTACCTTCATTGGTGTTTTCTCTCTCCCATTGAACTGCATGCAGCGTAGCTTTTTCCAGCTTTCTGTCAGCTGGTCCACCTGGAGGAGGTTTTCAGCTCAGCTCCAGCAGTATTTCTCAGTGAACTTGCTGCCCAAGTATGTGGAGTCTTACCAGCTATTCCTGGTGGGAAACCAAGGGCTTCGGCAATGTCCTATAATGTTTTGGGGTATCTGTGACCTCCCCAGCCAACAACTCACTGGAAGGTATCTCATTCCTGGCACTGAAAGTGTTCTAGTAACAATCTATGGCTTCTGGCTGTTCCATTGTCCAGAAAAGTAGGTTTCCATAAGACTTATTTATGTCCTCTTAGATTTTGATTAGCCCTCCCTCTACCTTTCCTTTACTCAGTCTCCTCCCCTGACCTCACTTAGGCCTTTTCACCCCCATTAATCTGTTCTTCTACTTACATATATACAATACCATCCTATTAAGTCTCCCCCTCACTCTCTTTCTAGTCCCTTTATATCCCCTTTCTAGCTTACTGGCTTCTGCTACTGAGTTTTATTTTTACTCACATAGAAGTCCAATCATTTGTAGCTAGGATCCACATATGAGAGAGAACATGTGACATTTGGCTTTCTGGGCCTGGGTTACCTCACTAAGTATAGTCCTTTCCAGATCCATCCATTTTCCAGCAAATTTCATAACTCCTGCATTTTTTAAACTTTTGGGGGCAGTTCAAGATAGGGTCTCACACAAACCCAGACTGATCTGGAATTCACTATGTAGTCGCAGGGTGGCCTTGAACTCATGGCAATCCTCCTACCTCTGCCTCCAGAGTGCTGGGATTAAAGGCGTGCATCACCATGCCCAGCCACCATAGACTTTTGATTAGGTTTTCAGTACCAGGCATGTATTCCCTCCAATAGACTGGGCCTTCAATCCAATTAGAGAGCAGTTGGTTTCCTCCATAACAGACATGTTACTATTGCATCCATCCGGTCTTTTGGCCTAGCTGGCCAAACTTGAGGCTTGCAGTATCCAATGTTTTCACTGCTGATGCCTTCTGTCTCCCATAGGGCTGCATGCAGTCCATCTTTTTCCAGCTTTCTGTCAGCTGGCCTATAGGGAGGTTTTTAGCTCAGCCCCAGCTTGAGTTCTCAGTAACCTTGCAGTCCAAGCATGTGGAGTCTTCAAGCAATAGGGTCTTACCATTTATTACTGGTGGGAAAACAAGAGCCTTAGCAATAGCCTGTGATATTTTGGGGTCAACAGGGACTTCCCTGGCCAACAACTCACTAGAAGGTATCCCATCCTTGGCACTGAAATTTTTCTAGTAATAGTCTATGGCTTCTGGGTGTGCCATTATCCAAAAGTAAGGTTTTTTTTTTTTTTTTTTTTTTTGAGAGAGAGTCACAGAGAGATAGAGATACATAGATTGAGAGAGAGAGAGAGAGAGAGAATGGGCACGCCAGCAGCTTCTCAGCAGCTGTGAACAAACTCAAGACTTGTGCACCCCTGTGGGAAATGTGGCGTTGCGCCCTTGCATCACTTTGTGCCTGGCTAAACAAGGGACCTGGAAAATCGAACAGGCATTCTTAGGCTTAGCAGGCAGGTGCCTTAACTGCTAAGCCATCTCTCCAGCTCCCCAAAAGTGAGTTTTTATATGGCTTATTCACAATATCTTGAAGTTTGATTAACCTTCTCCCCACCCTTCTTTTACTCAATCTCTTCTCCTGATCCTATAATATTTAAAATGATTTTGTATAGTGCTAAGGATGAACCCCATGCCTTGTGCTTGCAGGACTGTCACCAAGGCACATCCTCATCTCCCTCCTTCCTCCCTTTGCCCTCCTTGCTTGCCATTTTTGTCCCCTTCTCTGATCTCTCCCCAAATCCTAGCTCTCCTGCATCCTTTCTGCACACAAGGCTGCTGTGGTTTAAATGTGCATGAATTAGGAACCTAGGGCTTTTAAAAATATTCATTTATTTATTATTATCATTTTTGTTTTTTGTTTTTTTTTCGAGGTAGGCTGACCTGGAATTCACTCTGTAGTCTCCGGGTGGCCTTGAACTCATGATGGTCCTCCTACCTCTGCCTCCTGAGTGCTGGGATTAAAGGCATGTGCCACCACACCTGGCAAAAAGTATTATTTATTTATTTATTTATTTATTTATGAGAGAGAGAATGGGTGCACCAGGGCCTCTAGCCACTGCAAACAAACTCCAGACATATGTGCTCCCTTGTGCATCTGGCTTTACATGGGTATTAGGGAATCAAACCTAGGCCCTTAGGCCTTGCAGGTAAGTGCCTTAAGTGCTGAGCCATCTCTGTAGCCCAACCGTGTGTGTGTGTGTGTGTGTGTGTGTGTGTGTGTGTGTGTTGTATGCATGTGTTTGTGCCCTCATGAGCTTGCCTGCAGTGGTTGGGATGGAAAGTTGGTCCTGATCCACTGCTCTTCCTCCTGTTCTTGTTTAAACTGGAGTCTCTTACTGATTCTAGATCTTGCTGTTTTTCTTTTCTTTCTTTTTCTAAAATATTTTTATTTATTTGAGAGGGAGAGAGAGAGAGAAAGAGAATGGGTGTGCCAGGGCCTTAAGCCACTGCAAACGAACTCCAGATGCATGTGCCACCTTGTGCATCTGGCTTATGTGGGTCCTAGGGAATTAAACCAAGGTCCTTTGGGTTTGCAGGCAAGTGCCTTAACCACTAACCTATCTCTCCAGCCCACTGTTTTCTTTTCATTATCATTAAATTATTATATTATTTATTGAGGGAAGTACATAGCCAAGGAAAGGCACCCATGTGGCCAGAAATCCCATGTGGAGGGCCTGGGAAAAAAGTGTGGAATGAAAAGAGAAAAGAAAGTTCAAGGAGCTCCTGCCATGTGGAAAGCTGAAGGGGATAAAGGAGCCCATGTGGAGAGTAAGGACTAGGGGGCCCTCCGGGCTGGTCCTGGGCCTAGGCCAAACCAGCCTGTGTCTTCAGCCCAGGACCAGCTGAAGAAAAACTCACCTGCGGCTGGAAGTTCCCAAGTGGTCCTCTTGATGTGTTTTTTTTGTTTTGTTTTTTTATTGTGAGCATTGCCTACAAATAGACATCCACTTGGGTTCATAAACAAAGACCAGACTCAAAAGACATAATGTAATCAACTTTATGAACCCCACTAACATGGGTACAAACCCTATAAGGACCTTCAAATGTTCACAGTAGCAGTTACTGTCTCATTGCTGGGACAAAGCATCCCACCAGAGCAGTTTATGGCAGGGCATGGTAGTATACCCCTTTAATCCCAGCATTCGGGAGGCAAGGTAAGAGGATTGCTATGAATTCTAGCTCAGCCTGAGTCTACATAGTGAATTCCAGGTCTGCCTAAGCTAGACTGCCCAAGTTAGGCTTCAAAAAATCACAATTCTCCTGCCTTACTCTTCTAAGTGCTGGGATTACATGTGCAGGCCACCACACTCCACTCTCAATATGATTTGCCTCTGGTATCTATTACATGATTTTATTTTTTAATTTTATTTTTATTATTTAATTTTATTATTTGCTTGAGTCCATTTAACTTTTAGTTTTTGTTTTTGTTTTTTGTTTTTCAAGATAGGGTCTTGCTCTAGGCTAGGCTAACCTGGAATTCACTATGTAGTCTAGGGTGGCCTTGAACTCACAGTAATCCTCCTACCTCTGCCTCCTGAGTGCTGGGATTAAAGGCATGTGCCACCAATGCCCAGCTTAGTGCATTTAACTTTTTAAAAAATATATTTTATTTTTATTTAACAGAGAGAAAGAGGGAGGGAGACAGAGAGAATGGGTGTGCCAGGGTCTCCAGCCACTGCAAACGAACTTTAGACACATGGGCCTCTTGTGCATTTGGTTAATGTGAGTTCTGGGGAATCGAACCTGGGTCCTTTGGCTTTGCAGGCAAATACTTTAACTGCTAAGCTGTTCCTCCAGCCCCATTTAACTTTTTTTAGACCAATATTATGTTTGCTCTTTTGTAAATGATTTTTTTAGATTAGCACACAAGATATCCAGTTTCCATTCTTAGGTTTTCATTCCAAGTGAGTACTGAAATTTTGCTTTTGTGTCTATAAAACCAATAATAGAATGGCTATACTATGCTGAAACCTGTCTTTTTTTATTATAGGCACTTATATTGATATCAAATGCAGTAATTCACTTCAATAAGAAGTGATTCCTTTATCAGAACAAGTCAAGGCATTCGAAACTTCAACTTTGGAAAGGAGGCTGTTATGACAAAGATAATGACAAAAAAAGTGGTAGAATGAAAACAGTCCAAATTCACAGACATTTAAACTTCTTTTGGCCTTTACAAGAACTATTATGTTAAAAAAAAATACCGGGCGTGGTGGCGCACGCCTTTAATCCCAGCACTTGGGAGGCAGAGGTAGGAGGATCACTGAGAGTTCGAGGCCACCCTGAGTCTACATAGTTAATTCCAGGTCAGCCTGGACCAGAGTGAGACCCTACCTCGCAAAATAATAATAATAATAATAATAATAATAATAATAATAATAATAAATAAATAAATAAAAATACCAGGCGTGGTGGCGCACGCCTTTAATCCCAGCACTCGGGAGGCAGAGGTAGGAGGATCACCATGAGTTCAAGGCCACCCTGAAACTACAGAGTGAATTCCAGGTCAGATATTGCATGTTTGAAATACAAAGCCACTAGTCACCAATGCCCTTTGTGCAATCATAAATTCTTTTCTTCTTAATCCCACTGGCAGCAGAAAAATCCCTGTGTGTGTGTGTGTGTGTGTGCGTGCACGCCCGCAGATGACACCCTATCATAAACCATGCAGTATCCCAAAGAGATCCTATGACAGCTGTTTCACATGGCAGAACAAGGACAAATAGCCAGCATTTTCTCCAATGAAGGCAACAATGTGTCCTTCTCCATCTCTGCTGACTCATGTATCTTCTTAAGGCTTTCACAGAAAGCACCACTTTATGGACAGGCAACTGAGTACCCAGAATCTAACTGGAGACTTATTAATCAGGATTAGAGTCTTGATATAGTTCATAAAAACCCAATTTTAAAAAAAGACATCAAAAACCACATTTAAAGTAAAGCTGTCCATACATAAAGAACGATGTGTTTCAAAGTCCCCAGCTTATATTCTACAGAGTATTGACAGGGTTCGTGTTAGCAGCCGGTGAAGGTGTGGTGAGGAAGAGTCTGAGAACCATGCCGCATCCTAGTCCGTGCTATTCCACCCGCTCCTGGGGGATACCAGTTCTTCAGTTTAGATCCCCCCTCATGCTGTTTAACTGTCGTGTCAAATCTTTACATCTTGAGATTCTACCATCTTGGCAAGCGTCTTCTTGATTCTCAGCGCTGTGAGTCCGGAAGCTGGGTCGTGGGCCCAGCTGAAACCTGTCTTTTACAGAAAAAAGATCCCATCTTGAGTTCTTCGCTTATCACCTGGAAGATGTCTCTGTCATATTGGGAATCTACCTGCAGAACCATTCTGTCTTCTGATCCATTTAACTTTTTACTTTTGCTTCTTTGTTTTTAAATTAATTAATTAATTTATTTATTTATTTATTTGAGAGAGAGAGAGAGAGAGAGAATGAGCGCTCCAGAGCCTCCAGCTACTGTAAACAAACTCCAGCTGCATGTGCCCCCTTGTGCATCTGGCTTACGTGGGTCCTGGAAATTCAAACCCGGGTGCTTTGGCTTTGCAAGTGCCTTAACCGCTAAGCCATCTCTCCAGCCCTCTTGCTGCTGCTGCTGCTTCTTTCTTCTCCTTCTCCTCCTTCTCTTCCTCCTCCTCCTCCTTCTTCTTTTTTTTTTTTTTTTGTTTGTTTTTTTCGAGGCAGGGTCTCACTCTAGCTCAGGCTGACCTAGAATTCACTATATAGTCCCAGGGTGGCCTCAAACTCATGGAGATCCTTCTACCTCTGCCTCTGCCTCCCAAATGCTGGGATTAAAGGCATGTGCCACCAAGCCCGGCATTTTGCTTTTTTTTTTTTTTTTTAATTACTTATTTATTTGAGAGAGAGATAGGGAGAGAGAGAAAACAGAGAAAGAAAGAGAGGCAGAGAGAATGGGCACACCAGGACCTCTAGCCACTGCAAACAAACTCCAGATGCACGTACCACTTTGTGCATCTGGCTTATGTGGGTACTGAGGAATCGAACCTGGGTTCTTAGGCTTTTCAGGAAAGTACCTTAACTAAACTATCTCTTCAGCCCTTGTTTTTTTTTTGTTTTTTTTTTTTTTGAGATAGGGTCTCACTGTAGCCCGGACTGACCTGAAATTCACTATGTAGACTCAGGGTGGCCTTGAACTCATGGTGATCCTCCTACCTCTGCCTCCTGAGTGCTGTGATTAAAGGCATGCGCCACCATGCCCTGCTCAGTTCAGTAGAGTAAAAAAAAATTTTTTTGAGGTAGGGTCTCACTCTAGCTCAGGCTGACCTGGAATTCACTATGTAATCTCAGGGTGACCTCAAACTCATGGCAATCCTTGTACCTCTGCCTCCCGAGTGCTAGGATTAAAGATGTGCACCACCACACCTGGCACCTTTCTTGTTTTTTTGAGACAGGGTCTCACTATACAGTCCAGGCTGACCTGGAATTTTTTTTTTTTTTGAGGTAGGGTCTTCACTTTAGCTCAGGCTGACCTGGAATTCACTGTGTCATCTCAGGGTGGCCTGGAACTCGCGATGATCCTCCTACCTCTGCCTCCCAAGTGCTGGAATTAAAGGTGTGCACCACCACTCCCAGTTTTTTTTTTTTCAATTTTTATTTATTTATTTGAGAGCAACAGACACAGAGAGGAGGCAGAGAGAGAGAGAAAATGGGTGCACCAGGGCCTCTAGCCACTACAAACGAACTCCAGATGCATGTGCCTGCCACCTTGTGTATCCATCTGGCTTATGTGGGTCCTGGAGAGTTGAGCCTTGAACTGGGATTCTTAGGCTTCACAGGCAAGCGCTTAACTGCTAAGGTATCTCTCCAGCCCCAGATTTAAAATTTTAAAAATATTTTATTTATTTGAGAGAGAGAGAGAGAGAGAGAGAGAGAGAGATGCAAAAATAGGCAGATAGAGAGAGATAGAGAATGGGCATGCAAGGGCTTCCAGCCACTGCAAACAAACTCCAGATGCATGTGCCTCCTTGCGCATCTGGCTTACATGGGTCCTGGAGAATCAAGCCTCGAACCGGGGTCCTTAGACTTCACAGGCAAGCACTTAGCCACTAAGCCATTTCTCTAGCCTTAAATTTAAAAAAATATTTATTTGCAAGCAGAGAGACATATATAGAGAAGAGAGACAGAAATAGAAGGGATGCACCAGGGCCTCCTGCCATTGCAAACAAACTCCAGATACATGCATCACTCTGTGCATCTGGCTTTATGTTGGTACTGGGGAACTAAACCCGGGCCTTTAGGCTTTGCAAGCAAGTGCCTAAACCCCTGAGCCTCTTTCCAGCCCCTGGAATTCACTACGTAGTTTCAGGGTGGCCTCAAACTCAGTGATCCTCCTACCTCGGCCTCCCAAGTGCCAGGATTAATGGTGTGCACCACTATGCCTGGCTTTGATGTTGTTGTTTCCAAGTAGGGTCTCACTGTAGCCCAGGCTGGTCTTGAACTCACAGAGCTCCTCCTGATTCTGCCTCCTGAGTGAGTGCTGGGATTAAAGGCATGCTGCCATCCTTAGCTTTCTCACAGTTTGTTCTTTTTAAATATTTTTTAATTTTAATGCAGGGTCTCAATCTAGCCCAGGCTGACCTAGTTCCCTTGTTTGTTTGTTTGTTTGTTTGTTTGTTTGTTTGTTTGTTTTTGCACCGAGGACTGAACCCACGGTCTTGTGCTTGCTAGGCAAGTGCTAATCCACTGAGCTAAACCCCCAACCTCTCAGGTTATGTTCAAAGTGCAAAACAAAAAAGAGCGAGTTCAATTCCCCAGCCATTCATGTTCTGGTCAGGTATTTTACAATGGTGGAGGAGAACATAAATCCTCCCATCCCGCCCCCCCCCCCAGAGGAGTTATTGGCAGTTAATGATTGCTGGAGGAATAGGAGACTTTTGTTTTTGGAGAGAGACACAAAGAAAAACAGAGAGAGAGGGAGACAGGTAGAAAATGGGCGTTCCAGCAGCCTCTCTGCTGCTGTGAATGAACACTAGATGCGTGCGCCCCCTTGTGGTCAAGTGCGGCATTGTGCCCTTGAGTCACTTTGCATCTGGCTAAACGTGGGACCTGGAGTTTAGAACCGGTGTTCTTAGGCTTAGCAGGCAGGCACCTTAACCACTAAGCCATCTCTCCAGCCCTACATTTTCTTTTTAAATATTTTATTTTTATTTGAGAAAGAGAGAGAATATGGGTGCACCAGGCCATCCATCCACTGCAAACAAACTCCAGACACATGTGCCACCTTGTGCATCTGGCTTACATGGGTCCTGGACAATCGAACCTGGGTCCTTAGGCTTTACAGGCAAGCACCTTAACCAATAAGCCATCCCTCCAGCCCAAGGGGACATTTTCTTTAGTGGTGTAGCCACTGGTTAATAACTCATGCTCATACAACAAGCCTAATTAAACTCAGTGGGTCATACAAATACACAACAACAAAAGACATCAAAATTGGACTGGAGAAGCTGGGCATGGTGGTGCATGCCTTTAATCCCAACACTTGGGAGGCAGAGGTAGGAGGATCACTGTGAGTTCGAGGCCACCCTGAGACTACATAGTAAATTCCAGGTCAGCCTGAGCTAGAGTGAGACCCTACCTCAAGAAACAAAACAACAACAAAATTGGGCTGGAGAGATGGCTTGCGAAGCATAAGGATCCAGGTTTGATTCCCCAGACCCATGTAAGCGAGATGCACAAGGTGGTACATGCAACTGGAGTTTGCAGTGAGTGGCTGGAGATCCTGGTGTTCCCATTCTCTCTATCTGCTCCTCCTTCTCCTCTCTCTCTCTCTAAAAAATACATAAATAAACAAATAAATAAATAAAGTATATTTTTTTAAAAGCCATCAAATTTGAAGTGGAACCAACTGGGGAAAAGTTGCAGTTCTATGGGAGTGGGTCAGGGAGTAGGAGCAAGCAAAAGTAATAGGAGGAGATTGTTATCAAAACACATCCTATGGGTTGGAGAGGTGGCTTAGAGGTTAAAGGTTCTTGTTTGCAAAGCCTGATGGTGGGGTTTGATTCCCCAGTACCCATGTAAGACCATGTGCTTCTGGAGTTCCTTTGCAGAGACTCTGATGTGCCCATTGTCTCTTTCTCTTTCACCCTCTCTCTCTGCTTGCAAATAAATAAATAAAAATAATAATAAGAGGCAAGCTTGTGAATTACTTTTAAAAATACACTATAGGGCTGGAGAGATGGCTCAGTGGTTTATGTGCTTTCCTGCAAAGCCTAATGTCCTGGGTTCAATTCCCCAGTACCCACATAAAACCAGATGCACAAAGTGGTGCATGCATCTGGAGTTCATTTGCACTGGCTAGGGGCCCTGCATGCCCATATATGCACACACACACACACACACACACACACATTCTCTCTGTCTCTTCTTGCAAATAAATAAAAATATTTTAAAAATACTACAAACATGTATGACATTTTCAATAAATAAACTAAAAATATTACTAAAAGCCAGTAAGCTAGAAAGGGGATATAAAGGGACTAGAAAGGGAGTGAGGGGAGACTTAATAGGATGGTTTTGTATATATGTAAGTAGAAGAACAGATTAATGGGGGTGAAAAGGCCTAAGTGAGGTCAGGGGAGAAGACTGAGTAAAGGAAAGGTGGAGGAGGGCTAATCAAAATCTAAGAGGATATAAATAATTCTTATGGAAACCTACTTTTCTGGACAATGGAACAGCCAGAAGCCATAGATTGTTACTAGAAAATTTTCAGTGCCAGGGATGGGATACCTTCCAGTGAGTTGTTGGCCGGGAGGTCACAGATACCCCAAAACATTATAGGTCATTGCTGAGACCCTTGGTTTCCCACCAGGAATAGATGGTAAGACCCTATTGCTGAAAACTCTACATACTTGGGTTGCAAGGTCACTGAGAAATCCTGCTGGAGCTGAGCTGAAAGCCTCCTCCATGTGGACCAGCTGACAGAAAGCTGGAAAAAGCTATGCTGCATGCAGTTCAATGGGGGAGAGAGAAAACACCAATGAAGATACTCAAGAGTGAACACTGCAAGCTTCAAATCTGGCCAGCCAGGCCAAATGAGCCAACAGGAGCAATAGTGGCATGTCTATTATGGGGGAAACCAACTGCTCTCTAATTGGACTGGAGGCCTGCTCCATGGGAGGGAATACATCCCTGATTCTGTAGTCATGAGTCCTAGGGGTGTAAAGTCTGGTGGTGTCTGGCTAAATGTATATACTATGCTCACCAAACTGCCCAGTAAGCACTTCTCTTAATGTTCATACCCATATATTAATCTACTCTCACTTTTGGTTAGAGAAGCTTCTCTTTTCAGATGGTGATGACCTTGGGATGACTCAGAAGGCGCCATGGTGAAGGAACAGAGGAGGAGTGCTCAACACTAAAATATCTCTAACACACCTTCCAAGGCTCAAGGGTCCATTGTAGAAGAGGTGGTGGAAAGAATGTAAGAGCCAAAGGAAGGGTAGGACTCCTTACAACATGCTCCTCCAGACACAAAATGGCCTGGATATCCATGACCTCACAGTGCCTGACACTACCTACACAAGACCATCATAATAGGGGGAAAAGATGATGATATCAAAATTAAGAGAGACTGATTGAAAGGGGGAGGAGATATGATGGAGAGGGGAGTTTCAAATGGGAAAGTGGGGGGGGGGAGGAGGGAGGGAACTACCATGGGATATTGTCTACAATTAAGGAAGTTGTCAATAAATAAATAAATAAATAAATATTACTAAAAACCAACATCCAGCATCGGGAGGCAGAGGAAAGAGGGTCACTGTGAGTTCGAGGCCAGCCTGATACTACATATTGAATTCCAGGTCAGCCTGGCCTAGAGGGAGCCCTTACCCAGAATCCCCCCACCCACGAAAAAGTAAAGAAAGAAAGAGAGAGAGAGAGAGAAAGAGAGAGAGGGAGGAATGGGGAAGGGAGAGAGAGAGAATGAAAGAAAAAAAGAAAGAAAAGAAAAGAAAAGAAAAGAAAGAAAAGAAAGAAAAGCAAAAGCACTACCAACACAACAGAAACCCGCACCATATTAGTCTAGCATGTTAGAACTACAATTTCCGACATGCTACGCGAGGGCGCCTTGGGCCTCATGAGTTGCCTGCTGATTGGCTAGGCAGCCTGCTCGTCAGACTGAATTCAAGCTCTGATTGGTCAAGATCCT
This sequence comes from Orientallactaga sibirica, assembly GCA_036365145.1. Taxonomy (NCBI): domain Eukaryota; kingdom Metazoa; phylum Chordata; class Mammalia; order Rodentia; family Dipodidae; genus Orientallactaga; species Orientallactaga sibirica. The sequence continues at coordinate 2,862,983 of JAEOAD010002758.1, forward strand.
CGGAGTCCCCAGCCTCCAGCCCATGGTCGGCGCACAGCGCTGCGATCTCAAACATGGTGAGTGAGCTTGGAGGGGTTCCATCGAGGGTGCTGGGGACAGACGGAGTGTCCGGTGGCCTTAGGAGCGGTGGACAGGGCTCAGGGCTCTGGGGACCTTGACCCAGAGTGGTTGTGGCCCCCCGAAGCCCCGCAAAGGTGATCTGGGTGCATCCTCGGCGGCACCAGGCGAGCTGGCCGTGATAATGCCGATCCCGCAGCCCTGAGGGCCTCCTGGAGCCGCGTGGAGAGACTTCCACGTTGGGGTGTCGTCTCAAACCGGGGTGCGTGACACACCCAGGGCTCTGGGATGGGGTGCAGGCAAGTCGCCTGGATTTCAGGAGCCTTTTGGTTTTGTTTTGGTTTTGAGTGCGTGCGTGTTCATCAGTGTGTGGGTGCACATGTGTGTGCACGTGTGCGGAGGCCAGAGGTCGACGTCAGGCGAATCTCCACATTATTTTTATTTTATTTCATATATTGTTTATTAGTAGTTGTACTTAGTTAAGTTTCCCCCTCTTCTATCCCATATTCCTTCTCCCCGCCCCTTCTGCCTTTTTTTTTTTTTTTTTTTTTTTTTTTTTGGTTTTCTTTAGCTCAGGCTGACCTGGAATTCATTCTGTATTCTCTCAGGGTAGCCTCGGTCATGGCGATCCACCTACCTCTGCCTCCCGAGTACTGGGATTAAAGGCGTGTGCCACCATGCCCAGCTCCGCCTTCTTTTTTTTAAAGATAAGATCTCACACTGAACCTGGGGGTCAGTGAGCTAGATAAACTTGTAAGCCCCAGGGATCCTCCTGGCTCTGCCTCCCAGCTCTGGGATTACAGATGCATGCCACCACACCTAGCATTTTTACATGGGTGTTGAGCATCTCAACACTGGTCCCACGCTTGCCTGGCAAGCACTTTTTTGCTGAGCCATCTCTCCAACCCCCCATTTTTTTTTCTTTTTTGAAATGATCTCTCTTTAGCCCAGGCTAACCTCAAACTCGTGGCATCTTCCCACCTTCTGAGTGCTGGGATTACGTGTGTGCCACATTATACCCAGCCTAGGCTGAGCCCAGTCCATCTGCAGGCTGCAGAGTAGAGTTAGGGTTGATCATGAGATTGAGACCCATCAAAGCAGGGTCCATAGGAGTGATGGGGACTGTCAGTGTGCTGATGTCAAAGTCGAGCGGGCCTGATCTTGTGGTTACAACCCTGGCAGGGGTGGGGCCTGATGGCACACACTTGTCATTTCCACTGCTCAGGAACAAAATTGGGCTGGAGAGATTTTGCGAAGCATAAGGATCCAGGTTTGATTCCCCAGACCCATGTAAGCGAGATGCACAAGGTGGTACATGCAACTGGAGTTTGCAGTGAGTGGCTGGAGATCCTGGTGTTCCCATTCTCTCTATCTGCTCCTCCTTCTCCTCTCTCTCTCTCTCTAAAAATACATAAATAAACAAATAAATAAATAAAGTATATTTTTTTAAAAGCCATCAAATTTGAAGTGGAACCAACTGGGGAAAAGTTGCAGTTCTATGGGAGTGGGTCAGGGAGTAGGAGCAAGCAAAAGTAATAGGAGGAGATTGTTATCAAAACACATCCTATGGGTTGGAGAGGTGGCTTAGAGGTTAAAGGTTCTTGTTTGCAAAGCCTGATGGTGGGGTTTGATTCCCCAGTACCCATGTAAGACCATGTGCTTCTGGAGTTCCTTTGCAGAGACTCTGATGTGCCCATTGTCTCTTTCTCTTTCACCCTCTCTCTCTGCTTGCAAATAAATAAATAAAAATAATAATAAGAGGCAAGCTTGTGAATTACTTTTAAAAATACACTATAGGGCTGGAGAGATGGCTCAGTGGTTTATGTGCTTTCCTGCAAAGCCTAATGTCCTGGGTTCAATTCCCCAGTACCCACATAAAACCAGATGCACAAAGTGGTGCATGCATCTGGAGTTCATTTGCACTGGCTAGGGGCCCTGCATGCCCATATATGCACACACACACGCACGCACACACACACACACACACACACACATTCTCTCTGTCTCTTCTTGCAAATAAATAAAAATATTTTAAAAATACTACAAACATGTATGACATTTTCAATAAATAAACTAAAAAATATTACTAAAAGCCAGTAAGCTAGAAAGGGGATATAAAGGGACTAGAAAGGGAGTGAGGGGGAGACTTAATAGGATGGTTTTGTATATATGTAAGTAGAAGAACAGATTAATGGGGGTGAAAAGGCCTAAGTGAGGTCAGGGGAGGAGACTGAGTAAAGGAAAGGTGGAGGAGGGCTAATCAAAATCTAAGAGGATATAAATAATTCTTATGGAAACCTACTTTTCTGGACAATGGAACAGCCAGAAGCCATAGATTGTTACTAGAAAATTTTCAGTGCCAGGGATGGGATACCTTCCAGTGAGTTGTTGGCCGGGGAGGTCACAGATACCCCCAAAACATTATAGGTCATTGCTGAGACCCTTGGTTTCCCACCAGGAATAGATGGTAAGACCCTATTGCTGAAAACTCTACATACTTGGGTTGCAAGGTTACTGAGAAATCCTGCTGGAGCCGAGCTGAAAGCCTCCTCCATGTGGACCAGCTGACAGAAAGCTGGAAAAAGCTATGCTGCATGCAGTTCAATGGGGGAGAGAGAAAACACCAATGAAGATACTCAAGAGTGAACACTGCAAGCTTCAAATCTGGCCAGCCAGGCCAAATGAGCCAACAGGAGCAATAGTGGCATGTCTGTTATGGGGGAAACCAACTGCTCTCTAATTGGACTGGAGGCCTGCTCCATGGGAGGGAATACATCCCTGATTCTGTAGTCATGAGCCCTAGGGGTGTAAAGTCTGGTGGTGTCTGGCTAAATGTATATACTATGCTCACCAAACTGCCCAGTAAGCACTTCTCTTAATGTTCATACCCATATAGTAATCTACTCTCACTTTTGGTTAGGGAAGCTTCTCTTTTCAGATGGTGATGACCTTGGGATGACTCAGAAGGCGCCATGGTGAAGGAACAGAGGAGGAGTGCTCAACACTAAAATATCTCTAACACACCTTCCAAGGCTCAAGGGTCCATTGTAGAAGAGGTGGTGGAAAGAATGTAAGAGCCAAAGGAAGGGTAGGACTCCTTACAACATGCTCCTCCAGACACAAAATGGCCTGGATATCCATGACCTCACAGTGCCTGACACTACCTACACAAGACCATCATAATAGGGGGAAAAGATGATGATATCAAAATTAAGAGAGACTGATTGAAAGGGGGAGGAGATATGATGGAGAGGGGAGTTTCAAATGGGAAAGTGGGGGGGGGGGAAGGAGGGAACTACCATGGGATATTGCCTACAATTAAGGAAGTTGTCAATAAATAAATAAATAAATAAATAAATAAATAAATATTACTAAAAACCAACATCCAGCATCGGGAGGCAGAGGAAAGAGGGTCACTGTGAGTTCGAGGCCAGCCTGATACTACATATTGAATTCCAGGTCAGCCTGGCCTAGAGGGAGCCCTTACCCAGAATCCCCCCACCCACGGAAAAGTAAAGAAAGAAAGAGAGAGAGAGAGAAAGAGAGAGAGGGATGGGGAAGGGGAGAAAAAAAAGAAAGAAAGAAAAGAAAAGAAAAAGAAAAGAAAAGAAAAGAAAAGAAAAGAAAAGAAAAGAAAAGAAAAGAAAAGAAAGAAAAGAAGCAAAAGCACTACCAACACAACAGAAACCCGCACCATATTAGTCTAGCATGTTAGAACTACAATTTCCGACATGCTACGCGAGGGCGCCTTGGGCCTCATGAGTTGCCTGCTGATTGGCTAGGCAGCCTGCTCGTCAGACTGAATTCAAGCTCTGATTGGTCAAGATCCTCGGAGTCCCCAGCCTCCAGCCCGTGGTCGGCGCACAGCGCTGCGATCTCAAACATGGTGAGTGAGCTTGGAGGGGTTCCATCGAGGGTGCTGGGGACAGACGGAGTGTCCGGTGGCCTTAGGAGCGGTGGACAGGGCTCAGGGCTCTGGGGACCTTGACCCAGAGTGGTTGTGGCCCCCCGAAGCCCCGCAAAGGTGATCTGGGTGCATCCTCGGCGGCACCAGGCGAGCTGGCCGTGATAATGCCGATCCCGCAGCCCTGAGGGCCTCCTGGAGCCGCGTGGAGAGACTTCCACGTTGGGGTGTCGTCTCAAACCGGGGTGCGTGACACACCCAGGGCTCTGGGATGGGGTGCAGGCAAGTCGCCTGGATTTCAGGAGCCTTTTGGTTTTGTTTTGGTTTTGAGTGCGTGCGTGTTCATCAGTGTGTGGGTGCACATGTGTGTGCACGTGTGCGGAGGCCAGAGGTCGACGTCAGGCGAATCTCCACATTATTTTTATTTTATTTCATATACTGTTTATTAGTAGTTGTACTTAGTTAAGTTTCCCCCTCTTCTGTCCCATATTCCTTCTCCCCGCCCCTTCTGCTTATTTTTTTTATTTTTTTATTTTTATTTTTTGGTTTTTCTTTAGCTCAGGCTGACCTGGAATTCATTCTGTATTCTCTCAGGGTAGCCTCGGTCATGGCAATCCACCTACCTCTGCCTCCCGAGTACTGGGATTAAAGGCGTGTGCCACCATGCCCAGCTCCGCCTTATTTTTTTTAAAGATAAGATCTCACACTGAACCTGGGGGTCAGTGAGCTAGATAAACTTGCAAGCCCCAGGGATCCTCCTGGCTCTGCCTCCCAGCTCTGGGATTACAGATGCATGCCACCACACCTAGCATTTTTACATGGGTGTTGAGCATCTCAACACTGGTCCCACGCTTGCCTGGCAAGCACTTTTTTGCTGAGCCATCTCTCCAACCCCCCATTTTTTTTTCTTTTTTGAAATGATCTCTCTTTAGCCCAGGCTAACCTCAAACTCGTGGCATTTTCCCACCTCAGCTTTCTGAGTGCTGGGATTACGTGTGTGCCACATTATACCCAGCCTAGGCTGAGCCCAGTCCATCTGCAGGCTGCAGAGTAGAGTTAGGGTTGATCATGAGATTGAGACCCATCAAAGCAGGGTCCATAGGAGTGATGGGGGACTGTCAGTGTGCTGATGTCAAAGTCGAGCGGGCCTGATCTTGTGGTTACAACCCTGGCAGGGGTGGGGCCTGATGGCACACACTTGTCATTTCCACTGCTCAGGAGGCAGAGGTAGGAGGATTGCCTTGAGTTCTTGGCCAACCTGGGATTACAATGTGAGTTCCAGGTCAGCCTAGACTAGAGTGAGAATTTACCTAGAAAGAAACAAACAAACAAACTTAAAAAAAAAAAAAAAAGGTCAATCTACCAGGGTCAGTGGTGTACACCTGTCATTCCAACATTCAGGAAGTGGAGGCAGGAGGATATCAGTTCAAGGCCAGCCTGGGCTACATAAGACTCTGTCACAAAGAAAAAGAAAAGAGAAACAACAAAAACAAAAAACCTTGTCAGGGGCTGGAGAGATAGTTTAGCAGTTAAAGGCACTGTTTACAAAGCCTGTCAGCCCAGGTTTAATTCCCCAGTGTCCATGTAAAGCCAGATGCACAAGGTGGCGCATACATCTGGAGTTCATTTGCAATGGCACGAGGACCTGGTGGGCCCACTCTCCCATTTCAGTTCCTTCTGTGTCTTCCTCTCTCTCTCTGCTTGCAACTAATTTTTTTGTTTGTTTGTTTGTCAAGATAGGATCTCATTGTGGCCCAAGCTGACCTGGAATTCACTATATAATCTCAGGGTGGCCTCAAACTCATGGTGATCCTCTTACCTCTGCTTCACGAGTGCTGGGATTAAAGGCATATACCATCACACCCAGCTCAAATAAATTTTTAAATTTTTTTATTTGCTTTTTCGAGGTAGAGTCTCATTCTAGCTTAGGCTGATCTGGAATTCACTATGGAATCGCAGGATGGCCTCAAACTCATGGTGATTCTTCTATCTCTGTCTCCCTGAGTTCTGGGATTAAAAGCATGCACCACCACACCTGGCTTCAAATAAAAATATTTTTTAAAAAATTTAAACTTTGGGCTGGAGAGATGGCTTAGGGGTTAAGGCGCCTGCCTCCTAAGCCTAAGAATGCTGGTTCCAATGTCCAGCGGTTCCAGTCTCCAGGTCCCACGTTTAGCCAGATGCAGTGACGCAAGAGCACAATGCCTCACTTGACCACAAGGGGGCGCACACATCTGGATTTCGTTCACAGCAGCTGAGACACTGCTGGCACACCCATCTCTATCTGTCTTTGTCTCCCTCTCTGTCTGTCTCTCTCTGTGTCTCTCTCCAAAAATAAATAAAATAATTTAAAAAAATTTAAAAAAAATTTAAACTTAAGAGCCAGGCATCATGGTGCATGCCTTTAATCCCAGCACTTGAGAGACAGAGCTAGGAGGATCACTGTGAGTTCAAGGGCACCCTGAGACTACATAGTAAATTCCAGATCAGCCTGGGCTAGAAGGAGACCCTACCTTGAAAAACAAAAAACAAAAACAAACACACGCACACAATTAAATACATACACACACACACACACACACACACACACCTTGTCAGGTTGAGGGTAACATAGTGAACAGCAGAAGTAAGAGACAAACTGTTGGGGACACCCCAAAGCTGGTGGAGGGGTCCTAGGAGGAAGGGAGAGGTACCATCCATTGGTATTGGAGGGTATGATGGACCCACCCACAGGATTCTATCATCTACAGTTCAGGCTGCACTTTTTTTTTTTTTTTTTTTGGTAAATTTTATAACACTTTCTTTTTTTAAAAAAAATTATTTATTATTTGAAAGAAAGAGGCAGAGAGAGAGAGAATGAGAATGGGCATGCCAGGGCCTCTAGACACTGCAAAAAAAACTCCAGATGCATGCATCCCTTGTGCATCTGGCTTATGTGGGTCCTGGAGAATCAAACCTGGGTCTTTTGGCTTTGTAGGCAAATGCCTTAATAGCTAAGCCATCTCTTCATCTTTTTAAAGAGTTTATTATTTATTTGAGAGAGAAAGAGGCAGATATAGAGAATGGGCGTGCCAGGGCTCCCAGCCACTGCAAACAAAGTCTAGATGTATGTGCCACCTTGTGCATCTGGCTTATATGGGTCCTGGGGAATTGAACCTGGGTCCTTTCACTTTGCAGGCAAGCTCCCTAACTGCTAAGTCATGTTTCTAGCCACCCCCCCCCCACCTTTTTAAAAAAATATTTATTTGTTTGCAAGGAGAAGGAGAGAGAGAGGAAATGGATATGACAGGGCCTCCTGTCATTGCAAACTCCAGATACGTGCATCTGGCTTTAAGTGGGTACTGGGGAATCAAACCCAGGTTGGCAGGCTTTGCAAACAAGTTCCTTTAATGGCTGAGCATGTCCCCAGTTCTTGGAAGGACTTACAAAAGGTAGACTTTTGTCCTCATTTCATTACTGATAAGATTTCTGGAGCCAGGCATGGTGGTGCACACCTTTAATCCCAGCACTTGGAGGCCGAGGTAGGATCGTTGTGAGTGCGAAGCCAGCCTGAGACTATATAGTGAATTCCAGGTTGGTCTGGGCTAGTGAGACCATGCCTCGAAAAACAAAAACAAAAGCAAACAAAGACACTGAATGTAAGGACTACTCTTAATGTCCATACCCATATATTAATGCTGCTCTCACTTTTGGTTAGAGAAGCTTCTCTTTTCAGGTGGTGGTGACGTTGGGATAACTCAGAAGGCACCATGGTGCTGAGAAGAAGGGACAAAGGAGTGCTCAGCACTGAAATGTCTCTAACACACCTTCCAAGGCTCAAGGGTCCATTGTGGAAGAGGGGGCAGAAAGAATGTAAGAACCAAAGGAAGAGTAGGACTCCTTACATCGTGTTCCTCCAGACACAAAATGGCCTGAATATCCATGACCTCACAGTGCCTGACACTACCTACACAAGACCATCATAATAGGGGGAAAAGATGATGACATCAAAATGAAAAGAGACTGATTGAGAGGGGGAGGGGATATGATGGAGAGTAGAGTTTCTAAAGGGGAAAGTTTCAAAAGGGGGGAGGGAGGGCAGTAGCATGGGATATTGTCTACAATTAAGGAAGTTGTCAATAAAAAAAAATAACTAAAAAAAAAAGAAATACTGAGCATGGGCTTGGAGGGATGGTTCAACAGTTAAACACATTTGTTTGCAAAGCCTGATGGCCTGGGTTCAGTTCTCCAGTACCTGCATAAAGCCCCATGCACAAAGTGTCACATGTATCTGGAGTTCATTTGCAGTGGCTGGAGGTCCTGGTGTGGCCATTCCCTAGCTGTTCCATTCTCTCTCTCACTGCTTGCAAATGAAAAATAAATATTAAAAAATCTGGACATGGTGGTGTACACCTATAATCCCAGCACTCAGGTGTTGCAGGAGGATCAGAAATGCATTGTCAGCCTTGGCTACATAGTAAGTTCAAGGCTAGCCTGAGAAACATGGGACCATTTCTCAAAAAAAATCCCAGCTGGTCATGGTGGCTCACGCCTTTAATCCCAGCACTCGGGAGGCAGAGGTAGTAGGATTGCTGTGAGTTCGAGGCCACTCTGAGACTACATAGTGAATTTCTGGTCACCCTGAGCTAAAGCAAAACCCTGTCTCAAAAAAGAAAATAAATAGCCGGGTGTAGTAGCGCACGCCTTTAATCCCAGCACTTGGGAGGCAGAGGTGGTAGGATTGCTATGAGTTTGAGGCCACCCTGAGACTACATAATTAATTCCAGGTCAGCCTGGACCAGAGTGAAACCCTACCTCAAAAAAAAAAACAAACAAAAAATATATAATAATAATAATAATAAAATAAATAAAAATAAAAATCCCACCCCTGGAAACAGGATCAGGTCTGTGTGTGGGGTAACAGCCAATTCAGTTGAGTAAGGAGTGGGTCTGAGGCTCCCAAGGTTGAGTCTGCCCTCCTCCATCAGCAAAGGAGCCAGCCAGGCCCACCCTCTCCCAGCTGGCCTGGCCTCTTTATAAATAGCTTGGGTTTTGCGGGAGGGAGATAGTGATCTCTGGCAAGCACTACTTGCCCTGTCATGTCCTCTCCTCCTAGGCTGTCCTTGGAATACAGCTGATGGTGACCCTGCTCACTGCCACCCTCATGCACAGGCTGGCCCCACACTGCTCTTTTGCTCGCTGGTTGCTGTGTAATGGCAGGTGAGTCTATCTATGGTGGGAGGAGCCAGGTGACCATGCCCCTCCTGCAGTCCCAAGTCCCTCTTTATCCACACCACTGACATAAAGAAAAAATTTCTTAGCCATGCATGGTGGCACACACCATTAGTTCCAGCACTCAGGAGGCAAAGGTTGGATTGCCATGAGTTTGAGGCCACCCTGGCCCAGTTATAACCCAGTGGCCCAACTGTAACATGAGATTCAGGGCTATCTGCCTCACGTGCGTTTTTCTGACAACCTGTCTTTGCCCTCAGTCTCTTTCGGTACAAACACCCATCCGAGGAGCAGCTTCGGGCCCTGGCAGGGAAACCGAAGCCCAGAGGCAGAAAGGAGAGGTGAGTGACTCTCGCTCTGATGCCAGCTCCTGTTCAGGAATAGGCCTCGCTCCTGCCTGGAGGCTCCAGGCTGGGGGACATGGTCCCATTCTTTCACTTCCAGGTGCTACTGTGGACACAAATGCATTGGTAGGTGATCTTAGCATTGCATATGCCTGGCCAGCCTGGTGGCTGGAATGTCCCTACTTCCCTATGTGGTTGAAGGTCTTTCACAAGCCAGCTTTGTGTGTACTGTCAGGGAGGCACAGAAGAAGCCACTCTACCCGGTCTCTCTGTTGTCCCCCATGTCTCCAGGTGGGCCAATGGCCTTAGTGAGGAGAAGACCTTGTTGGTGCCCCGAGATGCCCCATTCCAGCTAGAGACCTGTCCCCTCACCGCTGTGGATGCCCTAGGTGACAGCCTGGTCCTGGTCCAGAACTTCTACCCCTAACTGCCCAAGGTCACTGTACCCAGGGAGGCTTTGGGATGGGCCTCTGCTGGGTACAAAGCTGGCAACTGAGTCAGTGTTCCTTCCCCTTCTCGCCCCCAGTCTTGCTCTTCTTCCTGGAGTACCAGTGGTTCGTGGACTTTGCTGTGTACTCAAGCGGTGTCTACCTTTTTACGGAGGCCTACTACTCTGTGCTGAGCCCAGCCAAGGAAACCAACATCGCTGTATTCTGGTGTCTGCTAACCGTGGCCTTCTCTGTGTATCCTTCCTTACTGTCACAGGGGAGACAAGCAGTGAGGGAGAAGACTGGCTTTCTTGCCCTTCACCCCCGACAACTTTATATCCATGATTGCCTGCTAAGCCATGAACATGCTCTAGATTTAGTAGCATGTAGCCCAAGCTAGCCTCAAAACTTGCCATGGCCTCCTGAGGGCTGGATGACAAGTGTGTCACCACACCTAGCTGTGTGGCTTGGTTTTCTTTGCCCTCTATAACTAGGCCCACTGGGCACAGTGGGGGAGGGGGTCACCTTGGTATCTGGCAGCAACAAAACAACCAGGAAGGGACAGTTTGCTGGAAGTCAGCCCTGCCTCTTCCCCAACCTTCCATCACATTCTTGGAGTCAAAGCCTGTCAAGCATGTGGGAGCTCCTGGGTTCCTTCTCTGTCCAGCCTGAGAGAACGAAGAAAAAAAAGACCACCTCTCACTGAACAAGACCTTCCAAACTCTTACCCTAATATGCTGGTCAGGGACCCCCAAGCCCAAGCTCTAGGCTTCTCCAAAGCCAATTCACAAGTTGTTTGTGCCCCTGAGGTGGGGTTGTAGCGGAGGTTGGCAAGGAGAGTGCTGCCTTTGAGCCCAGCCTCCTTAACTCTACCTCCAGTAAGATGTTCCTAACAGTGACCTGGCTGTACTTCAGTTCCAAGGAGGGTGGCGAGCGTTCTGTGTGCCTTAGCTTTGCCTTCCTCTTCCTCTTGCTGGCCATGCTGGTACAGGTTGTGTGTGAGGAGACGCTGGAGCTGGGCCTGGAGCCAGGTAGGTGTAGACCCCAGCGGGATCAAGCTACAGATGGAACCCAGGGCTTTGCCCAAACTAGGCATGTGCTCTACCCAGAGATGTAGCCCTTACCACAATTGTTTGGAGACAAGGGCTTTGTGTGCAAGCCAATTTCCCAAGTTCCTTAGCAAATCTTCAGTTGTATGTGGGCAGACTCATTTTGCTAATTACTAATTTTATTTGTTAAAATATTTTTATTATTCATGGAGAGAGAATATGGGTGCACCAGGGCCTATTGTCACTGCAAATGAACTCCAGACACATGCGCCACTTTGTGCATCTGGCTTCATTTTGCTAATTACTGTTCATTGCTATGATAAAATACACGAGAAAAACAGCTTAAAGGATGAATGATTAATTTTGGCTCATGGTTTCAGAAGTCCCCATCTGCAGTCAGCTGGCTCCAATGCAGTGGAGTTGAGAAGAGGCAAATCTGAGGGAGGAATCATGTGACTATCTCAGTAACCAGGAAGCAAAAAAATAAAAAATATTTTAACAAGAGAGAGGGCTGGAGAGATGGCTTAGCAGTTAAGGCACATGCCTGTGAAGCCTAAGGACTCCCATTTGATTCTCCAGGTCCCACGTAAGCCAGATGCACAAGGGGGCGCACACGTCTGGAGTTCATTTGCAGTGACTAGAGGCCCTGGCGTGCCCATTCTCACTCTCTTTCTTTCTCTCTTTGTCTCTAATAAATAAATAAATAAATAAAAATAAAGTCTTAGAGAGAGAGAAGGCTGGAGAAAATGGCTTAGTGGTTAAAGCGTTTGCCTGCAAAGCCATAGGACCCTGATTCAATTCCCCAGGACCCATGTAAGCCAGATGTACAAGAAGGCACATGCATCTGGAGTTCGTTTGCAGTGGCTGGAGGCCCTGGTGTACCCATTCTCTCTTTCTCTCACTTCACTTTCTACCTCTTTCCCTCTCAAATAAGTAAATAAATAAAATGAGAGAGCTGGGCGTGGTGACACATGCCTTTAATCCCAGCACTTGGGAGGCAGAGATAGGAGGATCACCATGAGTTTGAGGCTACCCTGAGACTACATACTGAATTCCAGGTCAGCCTGGACTAAAGCCAGATCCTACCTTGAAAGAAAAAAAGAGAGGCGGGGGGAGAGAAGAGGAGCCAGGACAGGATATACCCAGGCTTAGGAGAAAGTTCAGTGGATAAAACTCTTTCTGCACAAGCATGAGGACTGGAGTTCAGATCCTCAGCACCCACATAAATGCCAAGTGGGTAGGCACGGCTGTCTGCCTGTAATCCCAACACTTGGTAGGTGGAGAGGGAGCCCCTGGGCAAGCTGGCTAGCTAGATTAGCCAAATCTGTGAGCTGTGGATTTAGTTGGAGAAAGTTCTAGGAAGACAGCCAACATTGTCTCTGGGTTATACATGCATGGGCAAATGCACCTGCATGCTCAGGAATACACATGCATACTACACACACATCAAAAATGTACACTCGCTGGGCATGGTGGAGCACGCCTTTAATCCCAGCACTCAGGAGGCAGAGGTAAGAGGATTGCCTTGAATTCAAGGCCACCCTGAGACTATACAGTGAATTCCAGGTCAGCCTGGGCTAGAAGGAGACCCTACCTTGAAGAAAAAAAAAAAAAAAAAAAAAAAAAAAGGGTGCACACACATACACATCCTTCAAAGACAAATACACACCACCAGGAACATATTTCCTACTTCCAGACTCCACATCCTTGTTCCCACCACCTCACAGTAGTGCTGTCACATTTTAAATTTGTGAGAAGATGAATTCATTGATTATGTCTATGCCTTATGCTCGGATCCCCCCTTTTTTTGTTTTTTTTAAATGTATTTTATTTATTTATTTGAGGGAGAGAAAGAGGTACAGATATATTTTATTTATTTGAGAGAAAGAGGTAGAGGGAGAGAGAGAGAGGGAGGATGGACGCGCCAAGGCTTCCAGCCACTGCAAACAAACTCCAGATGCATGCGCCTCCTTGTGCATCTGGGTTATGTGGGTCCTGGAGAATCAAACTGGGATCCTTTGGCTTTGCAGGCAAACGCCTTAACCACCAAGCCATCTCTCCAGCCCCTCTGATCCCCTTTTTATTTATTTTTAAAAAGGGATCCCCTTTTTTTTTTTTTTTTTTTTTTTTTTTTTTTTTTTTTTTTGATCTCACTTTTGAAAAGTCTCATACTCTTGATCCTAGACCTCTGGTCCCCAGTGCTGGGTTAAGGCACTTGCCTTGATCCCCTTTTTAAAAAACAGCCTAAAGACCTTGCCTGCAAAGCCTAAAGACCCAATTCATAAGTCCCCAGCCAGATGCACATGGTGGCGCATGTGTCTGGAGTGCGTTTGCAGTGGCTAGAGGCCCCTGCGTGCCCATCCTCTCTCTCTCTAATAAATAAATAAAAATATATTTTAAAATATTTTAAGGAAGCTGGGCATGGTGGCGCACGCCTTTAATCCCAGCACTCCGGAGGCAGTGGTAGGAGGATTGCCATGAGTTTGAGGCCACCCTGAGATGACATAGTGAATTCCAGATCAGCCTGAGCTAGACTGAGACCCTACCTTGAAAAACCAAAAACCTTTAAAAAAAAAAAGAAAGAAAGAAAACATACTTTTGCTGGGTATGATGGTGAATGCCTTTAATCCCAGCACTCAGGAGGCAGAGAGATAGGAGGATCACCATAAATTCGAGGCCACCCTGAGACTACATAGTGAATTCCAGGTCAGCCTGGGCTAGAGTGAGACCCTACCTTGAAAAAGAAAGAAAAGAAAAAAAAAAGAAGAAACAACAAAACCAAAACATACTTTTATTGATGAGAGACAGAAAACAAGGGAACATGGATTGCCAGGGCCTTTTGCCACAGCAGATAAAATCCAGACATATGCCAGGCTTGGTGGTGCATGCTTTTAATCCCAGCACTTGGGAGGCTGAGGTAGGAGGATCACAGTTTGAGGCCACCCTGAGAATACATAGTGAATTTTGTGTCAGCTTGAGCTAGAGCAAGACCCTACCTGGGGGGGAAAATCCAGACATATGTATGTACCACTTTGTGCAACTGGCTTTACATGGGTACTGAACCCCAGTAGCCACTGAGCAATCTCCCCAGCTTTCTAATCCCCTCTTGGTGACTGGATTCACCTTTTGGGACTCAAACCTTGGGGGTCTACAGCACACTTCATGTCCAAACCACAACATGTTGCTTTCTTTGTGTTACAGCTCTTTTATTGCTTTCATCATTCCCCATATAGTTGCAAGTGCTATTTCTGAAGACCTTAGGTTTCAAACTTCTCTTGTTTTCTACCAACTCCTTCATGGTGATTTGTTCCCTTTTGTGCCTGGCAAATCTCATTGTAAACTCATATTTACTTGCTGTCCATCTGACTTGAGGGTTCTTAACTCCCAGACTGGTTTTCTTCTATGAGAATTCTTCGGCCACTCCAGATTCCTATTGGAATCAGAGAAACTTGGACTCAGGAGCCCCACTCCATGTCCCCAGCCCAGTCAAATAGTCAGGGCTGCATACTTGGGGTGTGTGTGTGTGTATATAAATTTATTTATTATTTTATTATTTTGGGTTTTTGAGGTAGGGTCTCACTCTAGCTACTGCAGCTCATACTGGCCTGGAAGTCACTCTGTAGTCTGTAGTCTCAGGGTGGCCTCGAACTCATGGCAATCCTCCTACCTCAGCTTCATAAGTGCTGGGATTAAAGGTGTGCACCACAACACCCAGCTTCTTACATTTCTTGAAAAGAGCCTTGTACAATATGATCCTTGCAGGTCTGAAAGTGTGGTTTGGTGGCAGAATGCTTCCTTAGCATGTTGGGGCTCAGGGCTCCATCCCCAACACCACAAAATAAAAATAAAGGCAGTTGTGCCTGGCACAGGCCTGACCACTGCTGAGGAGGAGCCCAGTGGCCTTGGAGACCAGGGAAACTCATGTTTTCTGGTTGTCTTCCCATAGGCCTGGCCAGCATGACCCAGAACTTGGAGCCACTTCTGAAGCAGCAGGGCTGGGACTGGGCGTGAGTCTGGGGGCTTGGGACTAGTGGGCTGGGGTCTAGCTAGCCATGGGGCCCCAGTGACTTGCTCTTCTCTCTAGGCTCCCTGTGGCTAAGTTGGCCATCCGGGTAGGGCTGGCGATGGCAGGATCCATGCTGGGCGCCTTCCTCACCTTCCCTGGCCTGCGGCTGGCCCAGACCCACCGTGACGCGCTGACCCTGTGCAAGGACCGGCCGGTGCTGCAGTTACGTGGGCCTGTCGGGGTGTGGAGGGTGGAGTTGCGGGACAGGCTGGGCTTGGGGCGGGAGACAACGGAGGGAACTAGGGCCTTAACCCTGCCCCCCCCCCTCCCAACCAGGCTCCTCCTGCACATCAGCTTCCTGTCTCCTGTCTTCATCCTGTGGCTCTGGATGAAGCCCGTGGCCCGGGACTTCCTGCACCAGGCGCCAATGGGTGACACTTCGCTATCCTTGTACGTGTGCTGACCCAGGAGAGGACTGCTGGGGTTGAGCAGGGAAAGCCCGGGGGAGGCTGAGCTCACCAGCGCCCCCTCCCCGCTCGCCTCTGCAGGCTGACCGACTCTGCCTTTGACACCCTTCGCCTCTGGGTGCTGGTGGTGCTGTGCCTGCTGCGTCTGGCAGTGACCCGGCCCCACCTGCAGGCCTACCTGTGCCTGGCCAAGGTCCGCGTGGAGCAGCTGCGGAGAGAGGCCGGCCGCATCGAGGCCCGTGAGATCCAGCAGCGGGTACTGGAGCCCTAGGCGGGGAGGGCACGGGGCACCCCGCCCGGGGAAGATCCCCGATGCAGCCTCCACTGTTGCCCGCCCCCAGGTTGTCCGGGTCTACTGCTACGTGACGGTAGTGAGCCTGCAGTACCTGACGCCGCTCATCCTCACGCTCCACTGCACGCTGCTGCTCAAGACACTGGGTGAGGGCCCAGGGGTGGGACCAACAGAAAGAGTGAGACGGAGCCTGGGCAAGGGCAAGGCAATAGATGCGCTGGGTAGAGCCCAGGACTTTCTCATTGCTGACATCTGACTAAAAGCAGCTGATGGGAGGAAAGGGTTTATTTCTGTTTACAATCTAGAGGGGAAGTTTCACGGCAGGAAAGCATGGCAAAAAACAGGTTGGGCATCACATCTTGCCACAGTGGTTGGCGAAAAGCCCAGGAGAGTGAGCTAACTAGTACTGGCAAGCTGGACTAATAAACCCCATTGTCTGCTCCCAGTGACACCTCTTGCAGCAAGAGGCTTCACCTCCTAAGTTGCCACCAGCTGGGATTAAGTATGATGCTGAATCATAAACACATGAGGCTCAGCGGACATTTCGCGCAGATGGTGGGGTGGAACTTAGGTAGGAGTGTTCTCTGGTGAAGGCAGGGCCAGCAGAGAGAGGTGCAGCAGGACCCAGGACAGGGCTGGGTTCTGGGAGCATAGCATGCCCCACAGGCTGCCTCATACTGCCTCCACCCATAATTCCTGCTCCTCCCTCTCGCCCTCCACAGGTGGTTACTCTTGGGGCCTGGGCTTTGCATCTTCACTGCCTCTAACCCCATCCTCGGCCAGTGCTGTACCTGTTAACTCTGGGGAGGATGAAGCTCAGCAAACAGCAGCACAGATCACAGGGGCTCTGGGCAGCCTCCTGGCACCCCTCTTCCTCCGAGGTGTGCTCACCTACTTCATCTGGTGGACCGCTGCCTGCCAGCTGCTCTCCAGCCTCTTTGGCCTCTACTTCCACGAGCACCTGACAGGCTCCTAGTCAACTCTCCTGGGGCCCTGGCCACTGGACCTGGCCTGCTCTGTGTGTGCCTCAGTGCTCCCATCTAAGCTGGGGGCTGGGACTTGCTGTCACCTCCTGGATCACCATTACTCCTGTGCCTGGGCTGTGAACCTCTTAAAACCTGATCCCACAGGCTATAAGGCAGGATTCCAAGAAGTCACGGTCTCTCTCTCTCTCTCTCTCTCTCTCTCTCTCTGTGTGTGTGTGTGTGTAGGTAGGTAGGGGTTGAGTTTCATGCCACTCTCCCTAATCAATAAAGGACTGGGCACTGTTTACCCATGGGATCCAAGTGGCTGGGGAGATGAGCAGAGGTGACTGAGCTGGTGGAATGGGGAGAAGAAGCGAAGAGCAAAAGGCTGAAGAAGAGCAGAAGGCCAGAGGAGGGTTAGGAGAGGTAGTTCAGTGGCAGAACACTTGCCTGACATTTTGGAGCCCCTCGGTTCCATTTTCAGCACAGAGAGGACAAGAGACCCCTGGGTGTGGTGACATACACCTATCTCTACAGCACACTCAGGAGGCTGGGGCAGGAGAATTTTGAGTTGGAAGTCAGCCTGGGCTAATGGGGAGACTGTCTACAAATTTAAAGAAGGGGAGAAGGGGGTTCAGCTAAGAGGAGAAGAGGGGAGAGACCATTTGCTCTATGAGAATGACTGCTTTCATATGGTATTGGGACCCAGGCACACAGCATGTTGTGAGGTATTGACGATGTGAGATGCAGTGTGGGGTTATCATGGACTCCAGAGTTCTGCTGTGATGTGAAGGCGAGAACTCTGTGTGTGTGCATGTGTATATTGGTGACATTTGTGTAGGTTGTGTAACCCTTCTCTGTGTATAGAATATATATTAGGAATAAAAGGTGGGGTGAAGCCATGTGTGGTGGTGCATGCCTTTAATCCCAGTAGTAGGGAGGCAAAGGTAGTATCACTGTGAGTTTGAAGCCACCCTGAGACCCCAGTGAATTCCAGGTCAGCCTGGAATAGAGTGAAACCCTACCTCTCAAAAAAACAAATTGAAAAATAAATAGGGGGCTGGAGAGATGACTTGGTGGTTAAGGCGCCTGCCTGCTAAGCCGAAGAACACCAGTTCCAATCTCCAGGTCCCATGTTTAGCCAGACGCAAAAAGTGATGCAAGGGTGCAATGCTGCACTTGCCCACAAGGGGGTGCATGCATCTGGAGTTCATTCACAGTAGCTAAGAGGCTGCTGGAATGCCCATTCTATCTCTCTGTCTCTCATAAATAAATACATAATAAATAAATAGGGGCTGGAGAGATGGCTTAGCGGTCAAGGTGCTTGCCTGTGAAGCCTAAGGACCCCAAGATTTGGGTTCTGTCCTGTGTTTAATAAAGATATACTCAAGGACTGGAGAGATGGCTTAGCGGTTAAGGCACCTGCCTGCTAAGCCTAAGAACCCAGTTCCAATCTCCAGGTCCCACGTTTAGCCAGATGCAGTGATGCAAGGGTGCAATGGCACACTTGCCCACAAGGGGGCACACGCATCTGGATTTCGTTCACAGCAGCTGAGAGACTGCTGGCGCGCCCATCTCTATCTGTCTCCCTCTCCCTCTCTGTCTCTCTCTGTGTCTCTCTCCAAAAATAAATAATAATTTAAAAAATTTTAAAAAAGATATACTCAAGAAGGATAAATGATGAATTATTAAGTTCAGGGGAAAATCAAATTGTGGGTTTTAAGCTGGGCATGGTGGTGCACGCCTTTAATCCCAGCACTCAGGAGGCAGAGGTAGGAGGATTGCTGTGAGTTTGTGGCCAGCCTGGGACTATATAGTGAATTCCAGGTCAGCCTGGGCTAGAGTGAGACTCTACCTTGAAAAACAAAAACAAATTGTGGGGTTTACTTAAGGGAGATTGGGGTCTAGGAAGGGAGGCTAAACAAGTGGGAAGTAGGAAATACGCTCTTGTGGAAACACTGTATAGTTTATAATGTTCATTTAAGAGAAATTGAGGTCTTTAGAAAAGACTGGAACAGAGTTGTAAGGACATGGAAAATAGCTGTAAATGTAGAGAGACTCAGAAAATACACATGGCATCCGCCATGTGTCAAGTATCAAAGCAGAAGAGAAATTGAGGGTCTCTGAGGAAAAACGAGTGGAGTAGAGCTGCAAGCACATGGAGGGGAATTAAACTGAAGCTTTAAGAGAAATTAGGGTAAAGCAACAAGCACGTGGACTGAAGAGGACAATGGTGAGGCTGAAGGAAAAAAGCATGAGAGGCCAAAGAAAGAATGAGTATGAGCATGCCAGGGATTCCTGCTACTGCAGAAGAACTCCAGATGCATACACCACTTTATGCATCTGGCTTTGAGTGGGTATGAGGAATCAAACCTGGGCCAACAGCTCTGCAAGCAAGCACCTTTAACCACTGAGCCAACTCCTCAGCCCCGAGAGGACAGATATCAAAGAAGAAACTAAGCTGGGCATGGTGGCACACGCCTTTAATCCCAGCACTCAGGAGACAGAGGTAGGATTGCCATGAGTTTGAGGCCACCCTGAGACTATATAGTGAATTCCAGGTCAGCCTCGAGTAGAGTGAGACACAACTCTGAAAAACCAAAAAGAAGAAGAAACCAAGAGATTCAGATAAATGAATGATGAAGAGGGTTACACTCATGGTTATCCTGAGTTTATACAGTAAATACACAGGTAGCAATTCTAGGGTTGGTGAGAGCATCCATTTGGTAGGTTGGGAGATCAGAGAAAAATCATGCATGAATTAAAGTAAGAAGTTACTCCAAACTATAAAGTAGAGGCAAGTTAGAAAAGCTTAGATCAAGAAACAATGCAATGGTCTCCTCCTGGTGGGGGTAGAGGCCAGATTCAGGTGTTCTCAGTGGTCCTCACCCCATAGGCATTGGCTGGTGGCTGCTCTGAGGGGCTGTACAATGCTCCTGAGGATAAAACCTTTGGTTGTGGGCATGGTAGTACACAGCTGTAAGCTTAGCATTCAGGATGTAGAGGCAGGAAGATAATGAGTTTCAGGCCAGCCTGGGCTACATGTCTCAAAAACATTCATAAAGCATTTAGTTATTGTCAGCCTCAGCTCCATTGTTAATTTATTTCTGGCTGTTTTATTTGTGTGTGCTAGGAATAGAGCCCAAGGCCACCAGTATGCAAGCAGGGGCCCCTCCTCCCAGCCACTCCCCCTCCTCACTGGGACTCTAGGCGGGGCTCCACCCCCAAGCCACGTCCCTTCCCTCACTGGCTATTTTAGTCAGGTTCTCTTCTGATGAGCCACGCCCCCGCCCCTTACAGGAACATATATGCATACCAAAAAAGTATCAAAATAGCTTCAGCCCTATTTGGGTGTTCATAATGGAGGAGGAGCAAAGCTAAAGGAGGAGTTATTTAAATTTTTATTAAATATACTCTCTTGGCACAAATCTTTAAAATATATAAACATTATATATAAACAAAGTAACTTCATGGCATCAAAATATAACTTCAGACAAGGACCAGCAGGGAGGGGTGATCGCAGAGACCCCATAGCTGGCGAGTGCTTAGTACTGTTGAGACCCAAGAGCAGAGACACTGTGGAGGCACGTCTAGGGCCAGGAGGACTAGGGACTCAACAGAGAGCCCCTCTGCTCTCCTGCCCAGCCTGTGCCCCAGGGGGCGCTGCTCACCCACCCACTTGATGTCACCTGCCTGGATAGGCCCAGAGGCTTCATGTCCCCTCCCACCTCCCTGACGGAGTGCCTGGCCTTTCTTGTCCAGTGTGGTGCTGGTGTGGTTCAGACATAAGACGATAGCCCCTCTCAGCCAGCACAGGCTGCCTGGGGACATGCAAGGCAGACCCTCTACAGAGAGGTCTTTACACCACAGGCACAAGGCGAAGTCCAAGGCAGAGGAGAAATGTACCTGGTGCATATGTCCACCCAGGTCCCTGTGTGTGAGGTGCCTGCCCAGGCAGCCAGCTACAGGGACCAACTCCTTGACATCCTTGAGACTGAACTTGATGGCACAGGGCAGGAGTTTGATGTGAACAGACAGAGGGCTGGACAAGTTCAAAACCAAGAAGCAGGGGGATGGCTGACAGTTCAAGACCAGCCTAGGCAAATAGTAGTAAGCCACCCAGAGTTAGAGTGAGACCCTGTAAGACTGTCGAAAGAAAAGAAAGAAAGAAAGAAAGAAAGAAAGAAAGAAAGAAAGAAAGAAAGAAAGAAAGAAAGAAAGAGGGAAAGAAAGAAAAAAAAAAAACTACTCAGATGTCATTTGGAAAGGTGTGTCTGAGTCCCTGTGGACTAGAGGGCCCAAAGGGGCTTCTCCATAAGACCAGCTAGCCCGGGGATCCCAATGTACCTGATTATTCTTTGCTTCCCAGACCATTGTCGCTTGCTCCACTCTGGGAGGACCCAGACCACCCGACACCTCTGTGCTCAACTCATAGAGGTCAAACCATCCTTCATGGCCTTTTAACTGTGCCCTGTGTTGGCTGAGTGGTCGCCTCAGTGAGAAGCCAGGGATCAGTTCATAGTCACGGGATGTCACCTGGGACCCGCCTCTAAAGATGTGATGGGTGTCTGGGCACTGGGCTTCGCAGATACCCCCATGGGTCAGACCCACACCCGAGGGCCTCCTGGGAAGGATAGGAGTCGGGGTGGGGGGAGGGTTGTGGGAAGGAGCTGTAATCTGGAAAAGGATGGGGAAGGCAGTTCAGGCTGGGGCAGTTGGGAAGGGTTGCAGTACAGCTTGCAGCTGAGTACACAACTTCCTGGGCAGGGTGTGACTTCAAGGGAGGCCGGCCTTTCGCTTCTGCAGGCCAGGCAGTGTCAACGAAAGAGAGGGGCTCTGAGGCCCGTGGTGTGCGCAGCAGGTTGGGGGACACACGATGCCAGGCGGGGAGCGCCCTCATTCCAATATAGCGCCTAGAGGAGGGCACGGAGACCTGTGGGCTCCAAGCCCTGTCCCCCAGGCCAGGCCACCGGTTCCAGTGGCTGGGGCTGGCTGTAGGTCATGCAACTCTAGCTCTGCAGCCGGCGCAGCAGGATGTGAGTGAGGTCAAAGGTGGTGAAGCTGATGCCCACGGCGATGGGGCCCTTCAGCCAGTTCATGCTCAGGCCCTTGTACAGGCCCCGCACGGCGCCCTCCTCGCGCACGATGGAGCGCAGCGTGCTCAGGATGGAGCCATACTGGTGACCCGTGACGCCCGCGGTCTGCATGCGCCGCCGCACCACATCCAGCGGATAGGAGGCCGACTGTCCGATGAGGCCCGCGCAAGCCCCGAAGATCATGCGCTCGAACGGGTAGGGCTGCAAGCGGCCACTATACTCTGCGGGCGGGGCGGGCGACGGTGAGCTGGGCATGCGCAGACTCAGGCCCCACTTCCTGGTCACCCCCCTTTTTCTTTTCTGTTTTTGGTGATGCTAGAAATGGAACCCAACCTCCTGACAAGCATTCTGCTACTAAGCCGCACCCCAGCCTAAGACAGGGGCGAGTTGTGGAACAATGAAACTTACAAGACATGGATCATTTATGATGTACATACAGTAGTGCCCCCTTATCCGTAGGGGTGCTGTACCCCCTTATGGAGGGGGAACACAGCCCAAGGCTCCACGGATGCTGAACCCTAGGACATTGTAAAACCTGCATAGACTACTTTCACCAACAGACTGTATTTATGAGTTTACTTATAAGTTACACCCTGCAAGAGGCTAATAATACTAATAAGTAGAATAATTGTACCAATACTCTGGAATAAAAGTTTTTTGGAAGTGGTTTCTTTCTAAATAGTCTGCTGGGCCTCCGTTTCTGATCAAGTGCCCATTGTGGGCAAGCCCTGGGTTCCATACCCCCCCACACACAAAAACAAAAAACAATCTCAGGGTGCTGCATCTTCAGGTGACCCTCACTGTCAGATAGAGGCAGGGTTTTTGTTGTGTTGAGAGGGCTTCACTCTCTAGCCCAGGCTGGCTTCAAATTTACCGAAATCCTTCTGCCTATCTCCTGAGTACTGGGATGACGAGTGAGCCTCCACACCCAGCTAGATTGTTTTAAAACTTCGTGTATGGAATATGTGCCTACTTTCTTCTTGTCACTGTTCCCGACTGAATGAAGTGTGACAGTTTTGTACACAGCATTCCAGGTCACACAGTGATAACGTGGCATCTGCAAAAGGCTGTGCACTACTGTCACTGCACAGACAAGACATGGACATGCATGACCAGAGCTTCAAGGGGTCAAGAAACACACATACCAGAAACAACTACGCATCCAATGCAATGTGTGCACAGGTGACTGGTGTGCCTGTAAGCATGGAGGACAGAGGGCAGCTCCAGGTGTTGTTCCCGAGAACACCATCCACCTTTTTTTAAGACAGGTCTTCTCCTTGGCTTTGAGCTCACAAATTACACTAGACTGTCTGGCCTAAGATCCTCTTGTCTCCCCCTCCTCCGCGCTGGGATTATAGGTGCAGGTCACTATGCCCAACATTTTATGTAGGAACTGAGGATCAAACTCAGGTCGTCATGACAGCAAGGCAAGCACTTTACTCACTGAGCCATCTCTGCAGCCCATATAATTTTATTTTTTGGTACAGAGTCTCACTATGTAGCCCAGGCTGGCATCAAACTCATAACAAGTCCTGTCTGACTTGGATTATAGGTGTGTGCCATCAGCCAAGCTTCAAAAACCACAGACCCAGTAAGACGCCCCACATGACAGGGTGGGAGTGGGAGACATGGGGGTCCCAATTTTACTAGAAATGCCTTATCATCTGGGAGGGCTGGAGATACGGCTCAGTTGGAAGAGAGCTTGCCTAGCACACATGAAACCCTGAGTTTGATCCCCACACCACATAAACCCAGTGTGATGATGCACACCTGTCATTCTTGCACTTGGAATGTGCAGGCATCAGGGTCAGGAATTTGAGACCATACTCAGCTGCATAGTAAGTCTGAGACCAGCCTGGGCCACACGAGGCCCTTTCTCACAAAGTATAAATAAGTTGGTGTGGTGGCACATGCCTTTAATCCCAGCACTTGGGAAACTGAGGTAGGAGTACTGCTGTGAATTCAAGGCCAGCCTGAGTCTACATAGTGAATTCCAGGTCAGCCTGGGCTAGAGTGAAACCCTACCTCAAAAAAAACCAAAAAGAAAAAAACAGTATAAATAAACTATAAAGCACCTCGGAGTGAGAAAGGCTAACCAGTACCACCTGCTCACAGGAGTGAGTTCTGGGAGGTCATGCTGGTCCCTGTACTGGTCTGTCCATTAGATTTACTCACAGTGACCAAAGTAAGAGAGCTGGAAAACACAAATACTTTGTACTTGTGCAAGTGGGAAGGCCACAAGTACTGTGGGTGACACAATGACAACCTGAAAACAAAGCACCGACATGTGTGGCAGTGCCACCTGTGACCCCAGCACTAGGAAGGCTGAGCAGAAGAGTTCCATCCAAAGATAGCCTGGCTACAGTGAGACTGTTTCTGAATGAAATGAAATGAAATGAGGTCTTAAATGTTACAGATCCAGGTTTCTGGGTGGGGACAGGGTGTCTGACTTGGACTCTGGGACCCCAGTCTGCCCCATTCATGGGTCCTGTGTGCCCCTGGGCTGAGGTGCTGTTGGCAGGGATGCTCCGGAAGTTCCCTTGCCTCTCTCTGCTCTCCTTACCTCTGTGCAGGCTCTTGAGTGTCTCATAGGTGAAGAAGCTGAGTCCGGCATAAGGAATGACACCCAACACAGTGGGCATAAAGCCGTGGTAGAGGGTCTTCAGTCCCTCCTCTCGGGAGATGCGGATGAAGACGTGAAAGATGTTGCTGTACCTGCCGGACCACACGTGACAGGGACTCAGGCCTCAACTCCCCATCCCTAGCTCCTTGCACAGCACTAGGTCTGGCCTGGGCAGTCCTTCTTTAGGAAATATGACCATACACAGAACCCTTGCAGTGTGAGGGACCCTCTTGTGCTCTTTCACATTCTTTCTCCCTCTCTTCCCTACCTCTCTCAGCAGTATGGGGATGGGATGGAACTTGGGTCCTCACACATGCTAGAGGAGTGCTTTTCACTAAGCAACACCCAGCTCAACTCTTATGACACTTGTTTATTTATTTTATTTTTTGGTTTTTTGAGGTAGGATCTCACTCTAATCCAGGCTGACCTGGAATTCACTATGTAGTCTCAGGGTGGCCTTGAACTCAAAGTGATCCTTCTACCTCTGCCTCACGAATGCTGGGATTAAAGTTTTGTTGTTGTTGTTGTTGTTGTTGTTTCTGAGGTAGGATCTCAATCTAGCCCAGGCTGACCTGGAATTCACTATGTAGTCTCAGGGCAGCCTTGAACTCACAGCAATCCTACCTCTGCCTCCCAAGTGCTGGGATTAAAGGCATGTGCCATCACACCCGGCTTCTTCTTCTTCTTTTTTTTTTTTTCTTTTTTTGAGACAGGTTCTCACTCTATAGCCCAGGCTGACCTGAAATCATAATTCTTCTGCCTCTACTTGCTGAGTGCCGGGATGACAGCTGGGTGCTACCACACATCAGAGCTTGTCTGACTCAAAATGGAGACACTGGGAATTGGGCACGGTAGCACCCATTTGTCATCCCAGCACTCACAGGCTTTGGGATGTGTTCCTGGACATCCTTGGTTACTGACTGAGATGCTGTCTCAAGCAGAAAAAAAGAAAAGAAAAAAAAGAAAGAAAGAAAGAAACTGTTGGTGTGATCCCGACTGAATCTGCACCCCAGGCTGAGAGCAATCAAGTAAGTCTTCTGGAAGCTGCTGAATGGCATACTGGCTTGGCCTGGCCTACCCTAGTCAGGGTGGCAGAACCACATTGCAGAAGCTCCCAGGGACCTGAAGGAGGGGCTCCCATCAGGGTGTCCCCTGTGTCCCTAACAGTGTCCTGTCACTGTGGCAGGACTCACATTTCCTTAGGTGTCACAGCCATCCTTGCTCTGACCAGATCCAGAGGGTAGGTAAGAGAAGCCGCAGTGGTTCCTGCCAGAGCACCAGCCAGGAGGCGAGGCCACGGGGGCAGGGCTCTGTGGGCAAGCGGGAGAAGGTTGAGGCCAAGGCTTCAGGGGGGTTGAGCCCCAACCAGAGTGCCCCACATCTTAGCCTAGGGAACACCAAGGAACACAAGGCTCAGGCTGGCTTCCCCATAGCTGAACTTATGGGGTCATTTGTGGATATCATTTGGAGACCCCAGCCTTCTGTATCCTTCCTTGTATCTTCCCTAGACTCTGGGGACACAGTGTGTTGTCCCCCTGAGAATGAGGTCTGTGGGAGGGAGGACATCAGGAAACAAGCAAAGAAATAAATTCAGAAGATTGCTTTCACCTGGTAAGATAGTGGGAAAAACACCTAGAGAGGCCCGTATGGGAAGGTTGAGGCTAGAGGCAGGAAAAGCAGGAACAAGGCCCCAGAGGACCAGCGAAGAGCTGAAGTAGTCACGGGTGGGACCCAGGTTAGGGGTTCTGACCGGGCGATGCCAGCGGAATTGGAAGGTGGTGATGGGTGGGGCCCAGATGGGGGTGGGTCTAGGAACAGAGTAGGCAGGGGCGGGGAAGGAAGGCGGAGCTAGTGGTCAAACCAAACAAGGGGCGTGGTCCTGAGGAGAACGGGGCAGGGCGGGGCCTCACTCTCCACGGAAGCCATAGTAGTGGCCAAGGATGCGCTTGTACTCCTCGTGCGCGCTGAACTGGATGGCTGCGTAGGGCACCACGCGCACCATGGTGGCTGAGTTCCCACGCCACAGGCTGAAGAAGCCCTCGTTGAGGTAGGTAAAGTAGAGGAGCCGGAAGGCCTCCTGGGGGAGAATGAAGGTGAACAAGTGTCACCACCTGGCACCCTTGAGCAGCTAATGTGTAGGCAGAGCGCCCTAAAATGCAAAGGTTGGGAGTGCGCCCGCTTTTACAAGCTTGGGTGATCACCCGTGGCCCACCTCTCTTGTGTTCTCTGCACCCTGCTCTGGCCCCTCAAAAGTTGAGATCCTCGTGATTGGTGGAAACCGGGTTTGCAGGTGAGCTAGAAGGCTTTTGTTGGGAGAAGGTAGCTTTCAAAACTTTCTGGATCTAGAGATGATGCCTGGCTGTTCAAGGAAACCTAGGAGCATGAGCTCTGGAAATTCCACTCCCACCAGTATGCTAGGGTAGAACAGCTGTCTTGACTGTCCCCAGAAGCCTGTGCTGTCTGCCCAGAAACTAGCCTGGGTAGCTGGGAGGAGAGGGACCATGCATGGGACAAAGCAACCAAACCACTCCTTCAGTCACATCCACAGTGCCAGGGATCTCAGCCCAGAGGCTTACCTTGGCAGAAAATCTTTTTGAAGACACTGGAAGAAATAAAAGCACAAGAGCTGATGAGACAAGCAGGTTGGAGCCCAGTGTCCATACCACCCAAGGGAACCAACAGCTGTGACCTCCATACCAGGGAGGGTCCACTGGCAGTGTCTGCTCTAATCCTAGGGCAGCCCCTGGCAGGGTCTCCTCCTCCTCCTCCTCCCCCAGGCTTGTTTGCCTCCAGGAAGGGGTGTGGAACCTGCACCCAGCACCCTATGGCAGCAAGGGGCTCAGGCAAGGCTGTGTGGGGCTGTACTCATTTGTCCCAATCCTGCTTCCAGCTGCAAGGGCACTCTGCTGTAGCCCAGGCCCCCCTCAGAAAGGCCCAGGGTGTCTGGTCTGCCATCTCTTCTCAATGGCCCCCAGGACAGAAGCCTGCCTTTCCTGTACTGCAGACCACACTGCCCCCACCCCAATGCTGTGGGGCCAAGAGTTGTGCATGTCACAAGGGTGTGTGGGAAAGATCCCAAAGTACAGGCCCCCAGGCTCAGCAGGAGCATCTGGTGTGGACTAGCAGCCTCTCCCAATCATCTCACCTGTCCAGTGTGAGCAGGCCCCTACCCTCATCAGAGCACAAGCACCCTGAGGGCCTCAACACAGTACACTGTCCCTATGCTCAGGCAGCACAGTGGCAGGTAACAGGGACTCTCTGCTTATGGTGGCCCTGCACCTTTCTCATGTCTGCACCTTCCATCTCCTCACCAGCCTGGGGATATGGCTCATATCAATGTCCCCATTTTACAGATGAGGAAACTGAGGCACAGTGAGGAGGGCCTGGCTTGAGTTCCCAAACAGCTGAAAGCCAAGGGACAGATATCATGCACTGTCTGAGACCTGGCCCCAGAGGAGGAGGCAGCAATAGACAGAGGAGGGCTAAGCCTTGTTCAGGCATGTTCCTGATATTGCTTAACAAGGGAGGGAGAAGGGTTCTGCTTTGAGTTGGCTGTGTTCCCTGACAGTCATATCCATGCCTTCAGCAGGGTCCCTGTCATTGAAATTGGAGACTCAGGTGAGCCTGTGCCAGAGGGTGTGGCCTAGATCAATGACTGGTATCTTCAAAAGAATGCTAGCACAGTAGCTGGATATGGGACACACACCTGTGATCCCAGCATTCAGGAAGCTGAAGCGGGAGGATCACTGCAAGTTAAAGGCCAGCCTAAGTTATACTGTAAAACTCTGTCTAAAACACAATAATGAGGCCAGGAGGGATGGCTTACCGGTTAAGTTGCTTGCCTCTGAAGCCTAAGGACCCAGGTTTGATTCCCCAGTACCCACATAAGCCAGATGCGCAAAGTGGCACATGCACCTAGAGTTCGTCTGCAGTGGCTACAGGTCCTGGAGTGCCCATTCTCTCTCTTTATTTTTTTAAACTTTTTTTTATTATTTATTTTATTTGGGAAAGAGAAAAAATAGGTGCACCAGGGCCTCTAGCCACTGCAAACAAACTCCAGATACATGTGCCACTCTTTTCATCTGGCTTACGTGGGTACTGTGGAATCAAACCTGGGTCCTTAGGCTTTGAAGGCAAGTGCCTTAAGCCATCTCTCCAGCCCCCATTCTCTGTCTCTCTCGCTCTATTAAATAAGTAAACATATTTAAAAATTTAAAAAAATAAAAACCCTCAATAACGACAGGTCTAGAGAGATGGCTTAGGGGTTAAGGCACTTGCTTGCAAAGCCTGATGGCCCAGGGTTGAAAAAATTTCCCAGTACCCATGTAAAGCCTGATCCACAAAGTGGCACATGCATCTAGAGTTCATTTGCAGTGGCAAGAAGGCCCTAGTGTATCCATTCTCTCTTTCTCTTCCCCTTGCAAGTAAATAAAAATATAAAAATAAAAACTAGGACTGGGGAAATGGCTTAGCCATTAAGGCATTTGCCTATGAAGCCTAAGGACCCATGTAAGCCAGATGCACAAGGGGGCACATTGTGTCTGGAGTTCTTTTTCAGTGGCTGGAGGCCCTGGCATGCCCATTCTCTCTTTCTCTCTGCCTCTTTCTCTCGCTCTCAAATAAATAAATAAAATATTTTTTAAAAAATTAAATAAAATATATACAAACTATAGGGATGAAGAGATGGCTTAGTGGTTAAGGCACTTGCCTGTGAAGCCTAAAGACTCATGTTCAACTCTCTAGGTCCCACGTAAGCCAGATGCACAATGTGACATAAGGTCATACATGTGCACAAGATGCACACATGTCTGGAGTTCAATTACAGTGGCTGGAGCCCCTGGCGCATCAATTCTCTCTCTCTCTCTGATAAAAACGTTAAAAAATAAAATGAAAATTAAAAAAAATAAAAATAAAAAATAAAGACAAAATGATGTGAAGTATGTGGGACTGTGAGGAGGAAGGGAAGGTGACTCCCTGACAGTTTCCATACTGCATGGTGCAGGTCGACATTTACCTTGGAAGATGATTTTGGTTCGGTCCAGGGGAGCTACTGCTGTCTTGGCGAGGGCACCAGCCAGGGCCCCAGCCAGCAGGGAGCTGAGCACTTGCCTGTGGTCTCTCTGCAAAAAAAACACATCATAGTCACAGAGGGGAGGGGTCAGCAGGGAACCACCAAGTGTCTTTCTTTTTTATGAGTTAAATTTTTTTCTGTGTGTGTATGCAGATGTGTATGAGTAGAGGTCAGAGGACAACCTCAGGTGGTGGTCCTCCCCTTCACCTTATTGAGGCAGAGTCTCTAGTTTGCTGCTGCATATGCCAGGCTAGCTGACCTACAAGCTTCCAGGGATTTTCCTGTCTCTGCCTATGAGTGGTGGGAGTGCAGATATGTACTATCATGTCCACTTTATGTAGGTTCTGGGGATCTGAACTCAGACTATCAAACTTGTTCAGCAAGCATTTTTTAAAATAATTTTTAAAAATTTGAGTCAGAAACAGAGACAGAGAAAGAAAGGGAAAGTGAGTGAGAATGGGTGCGCCAGGGCCTCTAGCCACTGCAAATGAACTCCAGATGGATGTGCCACCATGTGTATGTGGCCTATGCGGGAACTGGAGAACTGAACCGGGTCCTCAGGCTTTGCAGACATGTACCTTAACTGCTAAGCCATCTCTCCAGCCCTGAATATTTTTAAATAAATAAATAAATAAATAATATATATATATATATATATATATATATATAATATCAAGCATTTTTATTCTTTATTTTATTTTATTTTTTATTTTTTATTTATTTATTTATTTATTTTTAAACAAGACAGTATTTTTTATTCAGGTAATCAGCTATTTTTTGTTTGTTTGTTTTTTGAGGTAGGGTCTCACTCTAGCTCAGGCTAACCTGGAATTAACTATGTAGTCTCAGGGTGGCCTCGAACTCACGGCAATCCTCCTACCTCTGCCTCCCAAGTGCTGGGATTAAAGGCGTGCACCACCACGCCCGGCCTTTATTTTATTTTATTTTATTTTTTTGAGACAGGGTATCATCACTTTGTAGTCCAGGCTGGCCTGGACTCACAATCCCCCTCTCTCAGCTTCTTTTTTTTTCCCCCCTCTCAGCTTCTTGAACACCTTGGTTATCAGAGCACAGCTGGTGCTCAACTTCTTAGGCTTGGAGAAGTGACATCTCATAATGTGAGAAGGGGAATCAGGAAGATCAGAATTCAAGGTCATCCTTAACTACACAGGGAATTTTTAAGGCCAGCCTAGGCTACATGAAACCCTGTCTTTAAAACAAACAACCCAGGGCCTGGACAGATGGCTTAGTGGTTAAGTGCTTTCCTGTGAAGCCTAAGGACCCCAGTTCAAGGCTTGATTCCCCAAGACCCACATGCACAAGCCAGATGCACAAGGTGGCGCATGCATCTGGAGTTCATTTGCAGTAGCTGGAGGCCCTGGCGCACCCATTTTATCTATCTTTCTCTTTATCTCTCTGTCTGTTGCTCTTAAAAAAAACATTTAAAAAAAACCCAAACAATCCAATCCCAGCACTTGGGAGGCAGAGGTAGGAGGATCTCCATGAGTTCAAGGCTAGCCTGGGAATACAGAGTGAGCCTCAGGTCAGCCTCTGCTTGAGAGTCCCAACCTCAAAAAGAAATTGGGAGCCAGGCATGGTAGTGCATGCCTTTAATCCCAGCACTTGGGAGGAAGAAGTAGGAGGATAGCTGTGAATTCAAGGCCACCCTGAAGAATTCCAGGTCAGCCTGGGCTAGAGTGAGACCCTACTTCAAAAAAAAAAAAAAAGAAGAAGAAGAAAGAAAGAAAGAAAGAAAGAGAAAGAAAGAGAAAGAAAGAAAAAGAAAAAGAAAAAAAGAAATTGGGGTGGAAAGATTGCTTACTGGTTAAGGCACTTGCCTGTGAAGCCTAAAGACCCAGGTTCAGTTCCTCAGATCCTACATAAGCCAGATGCACAGGGTAGTACATGCATCTGGAGTTCATTTGCAGTGGCTAGAGGCCCTAGACACTCATTCATTCTCTCTCTCTCTCTCTGAGACACAATGGGCACACCAGCGGCCTCTCAGTTACTGTGAATGAACTTCAGACGCATACACATACTTGCCTCACTTTTGCATCTGGCTAAACATGGGACCTGAAGATTGAACAGGCCCTCTTAGGCTTGGCAGGCAGGCACCTTAACCACTAAGCCATCTCT
Organism: Orientallactaga sibirica; assembly: GCA_036365145.1. Classification (NCBI taxonomy): domain Eukaryota; kingdom Metazoa; phylum Chordata; class Mammalia; order Rodentia; family Dipodidae; genus Orientallactaga; species Orientallactaga sibirica. Next base: position 2,894,632 of record JAEOAD010002758.1, read on the forward strand.
CCAGCCCGGATTTGCCATTCTTAAATAAGCTATATTTTGGGCTGCTCATTTGTTGCTTCCTGATTTATAGTGCCTTTGTTTCCTCTTCTGTCATTCATTGGGGAAGGGTCTCACTCAATCACAAGCTGACCTTGGAACTCTCTACAGACCAGAAATCTTAGCCTCCCAGTTGACAGGGTGTGGGGCAACACACATCCTTAGCGACTGTGACTTTGTTAGAGGATCTGTTTGTCATAATACCTACTCTTGCATAAATACACTGTGCTGGTTTTCATTAAATGTGTACATTGTTTAGTTAAATTTTTAGAATTTGCCTGTATTTTGTTCCACTCAGCCTACTTGAATACTCTCATAGCAGGCAAACCCAACACCTAGGGTCACTTTTGTGGTTACTCTGAGAGTCTTAAGAGCTAAACCTAGCACCTTAAGCTCCTACCCTGAAGATATATAACATCAGATTAATTGATACATCTAATAATACTGCAGAAAATTAAAAAACCTTAGCATTATATTAATTCAAGATGCAAAAATCTCTACATTATAATACAAGAAACACAAAAAAATCAGACAATATAAATCCACCAAAAAGTATTAATGCATCAGAAATGACCTTCAGTGAGACTGATTTAGAGGAAATGCCTGAGAAAGATTTCAAAAGAATAATTACAAACATGTTCAAAGAAATAAAAGAGGAAATCAAAGGAATCAAAGAAGACACAGGAAATCAATTTAATGAAATAAGGAGGTCAATACAAGACATAAATAAGGAAATAGAAATCATAAAGAAAAACCAAGCCAGGCATGCCTTTAATCCCAGCACTCGGGAGGCAGAGGTAGGAGGATTGCCATGAGTTTGAGACCATCCTGAGACTACATAGTGAATTCCAGGTCAGCCTGAGACAGAGTGACACCCTACCTCGAAAAACCAAAAAGAAAAAAAAAAAGGAAATAGAAAGAAAGAAAGAAAGAAAGAAAGAAAGAAAGAAAGAAAGAAAAAAGAAAAACCTGTCAAAATACTAACAACGAAGAACACAATCAGTGAAATAAAAAACTCTTTAGAAAAAATCTCACCAGTAGAATGTATGAAGGAGAGAACAGAATATCTAAACTAGATGACCAGGTGGCAGATCTAATACAGTCCAACAAAGAGAAAGACAAACTAATAGCAAGGCATGAATGGGAATTTCAAGATATCTGGGACACTATGAAAAGATCAAACATAAGAATTCAGGGTATAGTAGCAGGAGAAGAATTTCACTCCAAAGGCATAGTAGGTGTTTTCAACAAAATCATACAAGAAAACTTCCCCCAAATTAGGAAAGAGATGCCAATGCAGATACAGGAAGCCTTTAGAACACCAAACAGACAAAATCTGGAAAGAACCTCTCCTTGCCATATTATAATTAAACTACTAAACATATAAACCAAAGAAAATATATTGAAAGCAATTAAGAGAAAAATCAAGTCACCTACAAAGGCAAGCCCATCAGAATTACAGCAGATTACTCAACATGAACTTTAAAAGCCAGAAGGGCTTGGAGTGATGTATTCCAAGTTCTGAAAGGTAACAGCTGTCAACCAAGGTTACTTTATCCTGCAAAGCTATCCATTCAAATAGATGGAGAAATAAGGACATTCCACAACAAAAGCAGCTAAAGGAATATTTGAAGACAAAACCAGCTCTACAGAAAATACTTGAAAGGATCCTCCATGCTGAAGAGAAAGAAAAGCACACATATAAGGAACCTGGAAAAAACAAACCATACTCCAATACTAGTTAATACAAGAGAGCAAAGGTAAAACCAGAAAAACTACAAAACAAGAAAAATGGCAAAAATAAATACACACCTATCAATAATAACTCAATATCAACGGCCTCAATGCCCCAACCAAAAGACTTAAGTTTGCAGACTGGGTTAAAAAGTAGGATCCTTCAATTTGTTGCCTCCAAGAAACTCACCTTTCTACAAAGGATGGACACTATCTTAGGGTGAAAGGTTGGAAAAAGGTGTTTCAAGCAAATGGGCCTAGAAAACAAGCAGGGGTCGCTATCCTAATATCTGACAGGGTAGACTTCAGACCAACATTAATTAGGAAAGATAAGGAAGGTCACTTTATATTGATTAAAGGAACACTCCAACAGGAGGATATTACAATCCTAAATATATATGCACCTAACACGGGGGCTCCCAATTTCATCAAACAAATGCTATCAGAACTAAAGTCACAGATAACTCCAAACACAGTTGTACTGGGTGACTTCAACACCACACTCTCATGAACTGACACATCATCCTGGCAAAAAATAAACAGCTGGGCGTGGTGGCACACACCTTTAATCCCAGCACTTGGGAGGCAGATGTAGGAGGATCACTGTGAGTTCGAGACCATCCTGAGATTACTACAGAGTAAATTCCAGGTCAGCCTGGGCTAGAGTGAGACCCTACCTCGGAAAAAAAAAAAAGAGATGCTTGGGATTAAATGAGGTCATAGAACAAATGGACCTAACAGATATCTACAGGACATTTCATCCAAATCCTACAGAATACACATTCTTTTCAGCAGCACATTTAACATCTAAAATAAACCACATATTAGGACACAAAGCAAATCTTAACAAATACAGGAAAATTGAAATAATTCCTTGCACTCTAGTTGATCACAATGGGATCAAACTACAAATCAATAGCAAGAAAGCTATAGAGCATACATAAAATCATGGAAACTAAACAATACACTACTAAATGATGAATGGTTTAATGAAGAAATTAAGAAGGAAATCAAAAAATTCATAGAGTGAAATGATAATGAGAACACAATATACCAAAACCTTTGGGACACAATGAAGGCAGTCCTAAGAGGGAAATTTATGGTTTTAAGTGCCTAAATTAAGAAATTAGAGGACTGGAGAGATGGCTTAGTGGTTGGGGCACTTGCCTGTGAAGCCCACAGACCTTGGTTCAATTCCCCAGGACCCACGTAAGGCAGATGCAGAAGGTGGCACATGCATCTGCAGTTCGTTTGCAGTGGCTAAAAGCCCTGGTGCATGCAGTCTCTCTCTCTGCCTCTTTCCGTCTCTCAAGTAAATAAATAAAAATAAAAATATTTTAAAAAAAGAAATAAGAAAGGTCGCAAGTAAACAAATTAATGCTTCACATTAAGGCCTTGGAAAAAGAAGAACAAGGCAAACTGAAAATCAGTAGACATGAAGAAATAATAAAGATTAGGGCAGAAATTAATGAAATAGAAACCAAAAAAAAAAATCCAAAGGATCAATAAAAGAAAGAGTTGGTTCTTTGAAAGGATAAACAAGATTGATAAACCCTTAGCAAATCTGACCAAAAGAAAGAAAGGAGACACAAATTAATAAAATTAGAGGTGAAAAAGGCACCACCTATTGTATATAATGTAAGTAGAAGAACAGATTAATGGGGGTGAAAAGGCCTAAGCGAGGTCAGGGGAAGAGATTGAGTAAAGGAAAGGTGGAAGGAGGGCTAATAAAAATCTAAGAGGACATAAATAAGTCATATGGAAACCTACTTTTCTGGACAATGAGACACTCAGAAGCCATAGATTGTTACTAGAAAATTTTCAGTGCCAGGGATGGGATACCTTCCAGTGAGTTGTTGGCCAGGGAGGTCACAAATATCCCCAAAACATTATAGGCCATTGCCAAGGCCCTTGGTTTCCCACCAGGAATAGCTGGTAAGACCCTATTGCTGAAGACTCCACATACATGGGCTGCAAGGTCACTCAGAAATCCTGCTTGAGCTGAGCTGAAAGCCTCCTCCATGTGGACCAGCTCACAGAAAGATGGAAAAAGTGGGCTGGAGAGATGGCTTGGCGGTTAAGGCGCCTGCCTCCTAAGCCTAAGAACGCTGGTTCCAATCTCCAGCGGTTCCAATCTCCAGGTCCCATGTTTAGCCAGATGCAAAGCGATGCAAGGGTGCAATGCCGCACTAACCACAAGGGGGCGCACACATCTGGTTTTCGTTCGCAGCAGCTGAGATGCTGCTGGCGTGCCCATCTCTATCTGTCTTCCTCTCCCTCTCTCTCTGTGTCTCTCTCCAAAAAGGAAGGAAGGAAGGAAGGAAGGAAGGAAGGAGGGAGGGAGGGAGGGAGGGAGGGAGGGAGGGAGGGAAGGAAGGAAGGAAGGAAGGAAGGAAGGAAGGAAGGAAGGAAGGAAGGAAGGAAAAAGCTACGCTGCATGCAGTTCAGTGAGAGAGAGAGAGAAAAAAAAACACCAGTGAAGATACTCAACAGTGAACACTTCAAGCTTTAAATTTGGCCAGCCAGGCCAAATGAGCCAACGGGTGCAATAGTGGCATGTCTGTTATGAGGGAACCCAATTGCTCTCTAATTGCTCTGGAGGCCCACTCCAAGGAAGGGAATACATACATCCCTGATACTGAAAACCTACAATAGGGGCAATCATGAGCCCTAGACGTGTAACGTGTGCTGGTGTCTGGTTAAATGTATATACTATGCTCACCAAACTGCCCAGTAAGCACTTCTCTTAAAGTCCATACCTATATATTAATGCTACTCTCACTTTTGGTTAGAGAAGCTTCTTTTTTCAGATGGTGGTGACCTTGGGATGACTCAGAAGGCACCATAGTGCTGAGAAGAAGGGACAGAGGAGTGTTCAGCACTGACAGAAACATCTCTAACACACCTTCCAAGGCTCAAGGTCCATCACTGAAGAGGTGGCAGAAAGAATGTAAGAGCCAAAGGAAGAGTAGGACTCCTTACAATGTGCTCCTCCAGACACAAAATAGCCTGGATATCTATGACCTCACAGTGCCTGACACTACCTACATAAGACCATCCTAATAGGAGGAAAAGATCATGACATCAAAATGAAAAGAAAGACTGATTGAGAGAGGGAGAGGATATGATGGAGAGTGGAGTTTCAAAAGGGAAAGTGGGGGGAGGGAGGGAAGTGCCATGGGATATTGTCTACAATTTAAAAAGTTGTCAATAAAAATAAATAAATAAATAAATAAATAAATAAAGAAAGAAAGAAAGAAAATAAATAAATGGCACTATGTGGTAGTTTGAATAGATGGCCCCCAATATATTCAGTGTTTTATTAGTTTGTAGTTTGCATCTGCATCCACCTGGCTGGAGGCAGTATCACTGGGCAGATCTTAAGGTGTGGTGGTGGGTTTAGGATTTCAATCTAAAGATATGCAAAGTGTGCCTAGCTGGAGTTCCTGAGGTGTGCTGTGCTGTGTGGCTTTTGGATTGTGGTTTTGCTCTCTCCGTTTGGTCCTGTGAAAGCAGGCCAGTTTCTTCTACCATTATGGAACTTCCCCTGGATCTGTAAGGATCAATAAATATCCCTTCCTTCATAACTGTGCCTGGTCTGGAAGATCGTCTCAGCAAACCTGAAGCTGTCTGCTACACATTATCACAACAGATACCAGAGAAATTCAAATAACCATAGGGACATACTATAAGAACATATACTCCACTAAGTTTGAAAATTGAAAGAATTAACCACTTAAATAGACCTATAACAAGTATGGAGATCCAAGCAGTTATAAAAAAAATTTCCCAACTAGGGCTGGAGAGATGGCTTAGGGGTTAAGGTGCCCGCCTGCCAAGCCTACGAACGCCCATTCAATTCTCCAGGTCCCAGACACAAAAAGTGATACAAGGGTGCAATGTTGCACTTGCCCACAAGGGGGCACACATGTCTGGAGTTTGTTCACAGTGGCTGAGAGGCTACTGGTGCACCCATTCTCTATCTCTCTCTCTCTCTCTAATTAAAAAAAAACAACAACTCCCAACTAAAAAAAGTCCAGGCCCACAGGGATTCACTGGTGAATTTTACCAGACCTTCATGGAAGAACTAAAACCAATGCTTCTTAAACTTTTCCATAAAATAGAAGAGGAAGGAATCCTACCAAACTCCTTCTACAAAGCCAGCATCACCCTAATACCAAAACCAGACAAAGATAGAACAAAAAAGGAAATTACAGACCAATCTCCCTCATGAACATAGATGCAAAAATTCTCCACAAAATATTGGCAAACAAAATACAAGAATATATCAGAAAGATCATTCACCCTGACTAAGTAGGCTTTATCAGAGATGCAGGGATGGTTCAACATATGCAGACTGTAAATGTAATACATTATATAAATGGTGTGAAGGACAAAAATCACATAATCATCTCATTAGATGCAGAAAAAACATTTGACAAAATCCAATATCCCTTCAAGATAGAAGTTCTACAGAGAATAGGAATAGAAGGAACATATCTCAACATAATAAAGGCCATTTATAAGCCAGGCGTGGTGGCACACACCTTTATTCCCAGCACTCAGGAGGCAGAGGTAGGAGGATCGCCATGAGTTCAAGGCCACCCTGAGACTACATAGTTAATTCCAGGTCAGCCTGGACCAGAGTGAGACCCTACCTTGAAAAACCAAAAAATAAATAAATAAAAAATAAAGGCTATTTATGACAAACCTACAGCCAACATAATGCTAAATGGAGAAAAATTTGAAGCTTTTCCACTAAAATCAGGAACAAGACAAGGGTGTCTCCACTGTCCCCACTTTTATTTAATATAGTACTGGAAGGCTTAGGCATAGCAAATAAGGCAAGAGACACAGATAAAACGGATACAAATTGGAAAGGAAATGATCAAGTTCTCATTATTTGTAGATGAAATGATTCTATACATAAAGGACCCTAAAGACTCTACCAGCAAACTGTTGGAGCTGATTAACTCCTATAGCCATGTAGCAGGATATAAAATAAACACACAGAATTCAGTAGCCTTCCTATATGCTAACAACAAACAGAGGATGAAACCAGAGAATCACTCCCATTTACAATTGCATTCAAAAAAAATAAAGCACCTTGGGATAAACCTAACCAAGAAAGTGAAGGATCTCTACAATGAGAACTTTAAAATGCTCAAGTGAGAAACTGCAGAAGACACTAAGAAATGGAAAGACATCCCTTGTTCTTGGATTGGAAGAATCAATATTGTGAAAATGGTAATCTTCCCCAAAGCAATGTACACATTTAATGCAATCCCCATTAAAATTCCAATAGCATTCTTCACGGAAATAGAAAAAAAATTCCAAAAATTCATTTGGAAGCACAAAAATTTGAGCAACAAAAATAATGCTGGTGGTATCACCATACCTGATTTTAACCTATATTACAGAACCATAGTAACAAAAACAGCATGGTACTGGCACAAAAACAGACATGTAGATCAATGGAACAGAATAGAGGACCCAGGTGTAAGTCTGGGTAGCTATAGCCACCTGATCTTCAACAAAAATGTCAAAAATACTCACTGGAGAAAAGACAGCCTCTTAAGCATATGGTGCTGGGAAAATGTATCTGTAGAAGGATGAAAACAGATCCTTATCTCTCTCCATGCACAAGAATGAAGTCCAAATGGATCAAAGACCTTAATATTAGACCTGAAACTCTGAAACTGCTAGAGGAACAAGTAGGGGAAACCCTTCAACATATTGGTCTTGACAAAGACTTTCTGAATATAACCCCAATTGCTCAGGAAATAAAACCACAGGTCAGAGCCAGGTGTGGTGGCACACGCCTTTAATCCTAGCACTCGGGAGGCAGAGGTAGAATCACCATGAGTTCAAGGTCCCAGCAGTTGATCTGTGTTTTTTGTTGTTGTTGTTGTTTTGTTTTTTGTTGTTGTTTTTTGATTTTTTGAGGTAGGGTCTCACTCTAGCCCAGGCTGACCTGGAATTCACTATGTAGTCTCAGGGTGGCCTCAAACTCATGGTGATCCTCCTACCTCTGCCTCTCAAGTGCTGGGATTAAAGGTGTGCACCACCATACCTGGCTCATCGCACTATCTTAAAGATACTTGCTCAACCATGTTTATTGCCACTATTCACAATAGCTAGGAAATGGAACCAGCCTAGACGCCCCTCAACTGATGAGTGGATAATGAAGATGTGGCACATTTACACAGTGGAGTTCTACTCAGCAGTAAAGTAAAATGAAGTTATGAAATTTGCAGGAAAATGGAGGCTCTGGAAAAGATTATACTTAGTAAGGTAACCCTGGCCCAGAAAGCCAAACATCACATGTTCTCTCTCATATGTGGATCCCAGCTACAAATGATTGGAGTACTATGTGAGTAGGAAAAAAATTCAGTAGCAGAGGCCAGTAAGCTAGAAAGGGGATATAAAGGGAATAGAAATGGAGGGAGGGGGACTTAATAGGATGGTACTGTATATATGTAAGTAGAAGAACAGTCTGGGGTGAAAAGGCCTGAGTGAGGTCAGGGGAAGGGATTAAGTAAAGGAAAGGTGGAAGGAGGGCTAATCAAAATCTCAGAGGATATAAATAAGTCATATGGAACCCTATTTTTCTGGACAGTGGGACACTCAGAAGCCATAGATTGTTACTAGAAAATTTTCAGTTCCAGGGATGGGATATCTTCCAGCGAGTTGTTGGCCAGGGAGGTCCTTGATACCCCCCAAACATTATAGGTCATTGCTAAGGCCCTTAGTTTCCCACCAGGAATAGATGGTAAGACTCTATTGTTGAAGACTCCACATACGTGGGCTGCAAGGTCACTAAGAAATCCTGATGAAGCTGAGCTGAAAGCCTCCTCCATGTGGACCAGCTGACAGAAAGCTGGAAAAAGCTATGCTGCATGCAGTTCAATGGGAGAGAGAAATCACCAGTGAAGATACTCAACAGTGGACACTGCAAGCCTTAAATTTGGCCAGCCAGGCCAAATGAGCCACAGGTGCAATAGTGGTATGTCTATTATGGGGGAAACCAACCACTCTCTAATTGGACTGGAGGCCTGCTCCATGGGAGGGAATACATCCCTGATACTGAAAACCTATAACAGGGGTTGTCATGAGTCCTAGGGGTGTAATGTCTGCTGGTGTCTGGTTAAATGTATATATTCTGCTCATCAAACTGCCCAGTAAGCACTCATTTAGTGTTCATACCCGTATATTAATGCTACTCTCACTTTTGGTCAGAGAAGCTTCTCTTCTCAGATGGCAGTGACCTTGAGATGACTCAGAAGGAACCATGGTGCTGAGAAGATGGGACAAAGGAGTGCTCAGCACTGAAACACACCTTCCAAGGCTCAGGGTCTACTGTTGAAGAAGTGGTGGAAAGAATGTAAGAGCCAAAGGAAGGGTAGGACTCCTTACCACATGCTCCTCCAGACACAAAATGGCCTGGATACCCATGAGCTCACAGTGCCTGACACTACCTACACAAGACCATTATAATAGGAGAAAAAGATTTGACATCAAAATAAAAGAGAGGGCCGGGTGTGGTGGTGCACGCCTTTAATCCCAGCACTCGGGAGGCAGAGGTAGGAGGATCACTGAGAGTTCGAGGCCACCCTGAGACTACATAGTTAATTCCAGGTCAGCCTGGACCAGAGTGAGACCCTACCTCGCAAAACCAAAAAAATAATAATAATAATAATAAATAAATAAAATAAAATAAAAGAGAGATTGATTGAGAGGGGGAAGGGATATGATGGAGAGTGTAGTTTCAAAGGGGAAAGTTGGGGGAGGGAGGGAATTACCATGGGATATTGTCTACAATTATGGAAGTTGTCAATAAAAAAATTTTTAAAAACTAAATAAAAATAAAACATTTTTCAAAAAATCTAACCAGGCGTGGTGGCACATGTCTTTAATCTCAGCACTCGGGGGGCAAAGGATCACCAAGAGTTCGAGGCCACCCTGGAGTATATAGTGAATTACAGGTCAGTCTGGGCTACAGTGAGACTCTACCTCAGAAAACAAACAAACAAAAAAGTCCAGAAAGGTGACTGTTCTATAGTGTGACCTCCTTCTCTCTCTTTGGGGCTGGACACAAGGATCAAGTAAGGGCCTACTGATAGGTTGGCCAGTGGCCAGCAGGGGGCATTTTGTTGGATTCGATGGTAGGGCAGTCTTTGGTTTGTCCCTAGGGCAGATCTGTCCTGTGGCCTCTGGCAGGTATGCAGAGGAACAGTATGTCTGTCTAGTGTCCTTTGTATTGTGGGGCAGTGTGCTAGTCTCTGGCGACACGCCTGCTCTGTGCTTCAGTCCCCAGATGCTGACTTCCCTGCTAGCCCTGGTGAATGAGTACTCCCGCCTGCTTGGCAGTCCCAGGTGCTGCATGGAATGAGGGGAAAGGTTAGGAGGACCACAGGGTAATGCCAGCTCAGCCTTTGGCCCAGTGGACTTTGAGATGGTTGATGCAGTGCCCATGAGGCCCTGGGTGTGACAGCTATGGGGCTGAGCCGGCTGTGTGGGGTTTAGCAGATAACTGCTTCTACAGAGTACCAGGATGTGGCTGAATTAACCTTTTTTATTTGGGTTGTTTTGTTTTGTGGTATTCTGCCTACAGCAGAGACTGGCCTGGAACTCTCTCACAAGTACTAGGATGACAGGTGTGCCTGCCATACTGGCCCAATCTGCTTTTCAGGGGACATTCCTTCAGTAGAAGCCAGGACATCAGACATGAACTTCAGAGAAGAACAAAGCCTGCCACTCTTTATTGGAAAAGCAGGAATCTGGGCTGGCTAGATTCACCCACCAGTGGGGCTCTGATGATACAGAAAGTTGCTACATGGTCATAGCCCACAGTGAGAAGAGCTATCACATTTTATGTGGTGGGCAGCAGTGAGGACAGCAGGGACAACAGCACTCTGTACACCTAGTGGGGACCCAAAGAACACCCCAAAGGGAGCTGACTACTTGCCTTTGAGGAGACAGGAGCAGACAGGATGGCTTCAGCATCTTCACGCAGGCGCATGGAGCCTTCCTTCACACCATTACCCATCCCAGGCCTGCTCAGACGGCGGGAGACTCAGTCCTAAGGAGCAAGAAGGCTGTGTGAGATGAGGCAAGGAACAGCAAGGTGTGGCCCAGCCCTCTGACTTCCACAACCAAATACTCCTGCTTGGCCCCAGTGGCTTTTCTCTACCCCATTCCTGACTCCATGTGAGGGAGAGTATCCCCTCACTCAAGTTCCGATGCCATTGTCAACTAGGCTGATGGCTTGACCATTGACAAAATCTTTCTTTCTCATCACTCCTTGCTTTTCTAACCTGGTCTAGCAGATCAGAGTGGTTAACGGACTGGTTGAAGTCACAACCATAGTAGAGAAACTGTTGGCTCTGGGGACAGGCTGAATACTTCCCATATTTGCCAGCACAGATGGGACATTAGGGCCAGGGGGACCTATGTGCACAGACTCTGTATCAAACCATCCCACACACAAGGAAGAAGGTGAGCTTCCAATGTAAGCCTGATGAGCATCTCCATCCACTGAAACACACTGAGAAATGATCCTTTCTCCTCCCTGTGGGCTACCTGTTCTATGTAGCAAAGCATCTAGGAAATGCAGGTACAGAAGGTCTGGATCCCTAGACCCTGCCCTCCCCCCATACCCACACTCACACCCAAGCCCAGCGCAGCCACAGGAGGGAAAAGGGGTGAAGGAATGATCAAGATGCCATTGTGGAGATACAAACTACAAATTAATAAAACACTGAATATATTGGGGGCCATCTATTCAAACTACCACATTTCATCCCTGGCCCCCAATAGATTCAAAACCATCACACATTGTAAATAGTATTCAGTCCAATTTCAAAGGTCCCCACAGTCTTGACCAACTTAAGATAATGAATCCTGGGCTGGAGAGATGGCTTAGCGGTTAAGGTATTTGCCTGAAAAGCCTAAGGATCCTGGTTCAATTCTCCAGGACCCACATAAGCCAGATGCACAAGGGGGTACATGCATCTGGAGTTCGTTTGCAGTGGCTGGAGATCCTGGTGCACCCATTCTCTCCCTTTCTCTTCCTCTTTCTCTCTCTCAAATAAAATATATTTTAAAAATAAAAAATATGCCATTGTGCACTGGGTGTTCTTTGAGGTCCCAGTTTTTATGCTTTAAATTGTTCAAATCTGCAGGCCTAGAGGCTCAGGCCTGTTATCCTGGCTACTTGAGAGGCTGAAGCAAGAGGATTGAAAATTAAAGGTGAGGGGCTGGAAAGATGGCTCAGCAGGAAAGACACTTGCCTGCAAACCCTAATGACCTGAGTTTGATTCCCCAGTATCCATGTAAAGCTAGATAGATGCACAAGGTGATACATGTATCTAGAGTTCATTTGCAGTGGCTAGAGGCCCTGGTGCACCCACTCTCTCTCTCTCCTCTGTTTCTCGCTGTGCTTGCAAATAAAATAAAAAACGAAGCCAGGCATGGTGGTGCATGCCTTTAATACTAGCTTGGGAGGCAGAGGTAGGAGGATCACCATGAGTTCAAGGCCAGCCTGAGACTACATAGTAAATTCCAGGCCACCTTGGGCTAGAGGAAGACCCTATCTTGAAAAACAAACAAACAAACAAACAAACAAAAAGATAAATTAAAGGTCAGACTGGGCTACAGAGAGTTCAAGTTCAGCCTGAACAACTTAAGGAGACTGTCTCAAAGTAAGAAGTACAAAGAAGGCGGGGAGTGTGGCTCTGTGGGACAGTGCTTGCCTAGCATATAAGAGGACCTAAGTTCCATCCCCAACACCACAAAATAGAAATAAAATGATGTTACTGTAAGATGATTCAAATGCACAGAAGCACACAAAGAGCTGGCATCCACACTAGCAGAATATCACAGAGCACTGGATTTGGCTATGGGTCATCTGTTAATCACACAGTCCTCCTGAAAATGGGCCCCAGAGCTTCAGCCCAGAAGAAATGGCTGCTTCTCAAATGGGCAGGAGGGCTAGGGCTGTAATTAGCTATAAAGCACCAGCCTAGAATTCCCAGTGACAGGCTGGAGGTATGTGGCTCAGTGTCAGAGCACTTGCCTGGCCCTTATGAGGCGCTAGGTTCTACCCCCAATGCCTCTCAAAAACATAGTAATGAGAGGCTGGAGAGATGGCTTAGCAGTTAAGACACTTGCCTGTGAAGCCTAATGACTCATGTTTGACTCTCCAGATCCTACATAAGCCAGATGCACAAGGTAACACAAGGGCACAAGGTCGCACATGCCCACAAGATGGAACATGCATCTAGAGTTCGATTGCAGTGGCCCTGGCATGTCAATTCACAGGCGTGCTCTCTCTCTCTCTCTCTCTCTCTCTCCCATTAAAAATAAATAATAGTGCCAGGTGTAGTGGCACACACCTTTAATTCCTAGCACTTGGGAGGCAGAGGTAGGAGGATTGCCGAAAATTTGAGGCTACCCCAAGACTACATAGTGAATTCCAGGTCAGCCTGAGCTAGAGTGAGACCCTACCTCAAAAAACTAAACAACTGGGGGCTGGAGAAATGGCTTAGCGGTTAAGGCATTTGCCTGCGAAGCCAAAGGATCCTGATTCGATTCTCTAGGACCCACGTAAGCCAGATGCACAAGGGGCACATGCATCTGGAGTTCGTTTGAAGTGGCTAGCAGCCCTGGCATGCCCATTCTCTCTCTGTCTGCCTCTCTTCTATCTCTCTCTCTGCTTGCAAATAAATAAATAATAAATTTTTTAAAAACCAAAAAAGTTAAAAAATTTAAAAAAAAACTAAATAAACAATTGAACTAAACTGAACTAAACTAAGATAAAATAAAATAAAATAAAATAAAATAAAATAAAATAAAATAAAATAAAATAAAATAAAATAAAATACTGCTGGGCATGGTGGGGCACATCTTTAATCCCAGCACTGGGAAGGCAGAGGTAGGAGGATAGCCATGAGTTCAAGGCCATCCTGAGACTACATAGGGAATTCCAGGTCAGCCTAGGCTAGAGTAATGATGGGCTGGAGAGATGGTTTAGTGGTCAAGGCACTTGTCTGCAAAGCCTAAGACCCAGGCTCGATTCTCCAGGTCCCACATAAGCCAGATGCACAAGGTGACACATGTGTCTGGAGTTTATTTGCAGTGGCTGAAGTCCCTGAAGTGCCCATTCTATCTGCTTCTTTCTCTCTCCTCTGTCAAATAAATAAATAATTTAAAAAATATCTTTTAAAAAAGCCAGTGAGTCAGATACCACTGAGAGGGAGGGAAGTCTCTGGACAAGGATCACAGGTAACATATGCAACTTCTCCATGTTGAAGGTGGACACAATCTCACCCTTGGGTGAGGGCTGCATACAGGGAGCTATGTGGGAACATGTGAGAGTGGAAACACCTAACATTATAGCTCAGCCAGCAGGACAGAAGGACAATCCACACGATGATGACCATCACTGTCTGTATGGACAGGTTGTGAATCCAGATGCAACCAACTGAGAACTGAAAAAATATGTACTTTAAGCTGGGCTGGTATGCACCTGTAACCCCAGATCATGAGGCTAAGGAGGAGGATCACTGTGAGTTAGAGGCCAGCCTATATATTTTGTTGTTTTGAGATACAGTCTCATGTAGCTCAGGCTAACCTTTAACTCTTGATAATGAGTGAGTGCCCCTCCCAAGTGCTGAGATGACAGGTGCTTACCACCAGCTCTATATGTGCTAGAGATAATTTAAGCCCATGGTGTGGTGTGCACATGTGCATATATACATCACAGTCCTAAGCATCCATGGGTATCTGAGCAGGCCCTGGAACTCATCCCCCGTGGGTGCAAAGGAGAGCTGTGTTTGCTTCCACTGTGATGAGAAGGGCCCTCCCCTCTGCTCTTCCCATCCCCATCTCCATCATCCCCAAACCCACCTCCCAGCAGAACTGTGAGAAACACAGAAGGCATCTCAATAGAGGGACAGCAACAGAATGTCTGACCAGCATACTTCAACCACCAAGCTCAAAACCAAGGGAAGACTGAGGCGCTGTCTCAGCCCCAACCAAGGAGCCTAAATATCGCACGGGTTCCTGGGACAGAAAAGGGCAGCTGAAGAAAACTAAGATCAGAACTCGGGATGAGCTGAGCTAACATGTACTTGTTAGTTCACTGAAGGTGACCAGTGCGCTACTTTGTTGTGAGGGGTCAGCAGCAGTTGGCTGTGAGATCCACAGGAGTTCTTTGTATCTTTGTAGTATCAACTGAACACTGCTCTCAAACAACCAGCAGCCCTGGAGACCGTACCTAGCCAGTAGTTAAACTGCCCTCTTTCAGTCTATCAGCCTTTGGGGTGAAGGTGCCACCCCACTTTCACCATATACACTGTGACTATCACCCAAGCCACCCTGGTAGCAAGCTCCCTCTGCCTGCCTCCTTCTGCCACCCACCATGATCTGCTCTGTGTTCTGCAAACAGCATCCCCAGGCTGGTAGTCCTGGATAGGCCATATAGGTCTGACCCTCTCAGGGTTAGATGCCCCTTCCCAGAGCTCTCTCTTAGGAACAGAAAGCTGGCCAAGGTCAAGGTCAGGGTCACTATGGAAACTAAGTGCATACAGCTCAGTGAGAGCCTTGGTGAGGTGCTTAGGTCACCACACAGTACAGAATTGTGACACTGCTCAGGTGACATCTGGCATTTTGGGTTACTCAGAGCTGAGAGAATTGGGAGGTGGCTATGACACTTTAGATCTTATGTCCCCCCAGAGGCTCACATGTTGAGGGCCCAGTGGGGAGGAAGCCAAGGCATAGGAGCAGAGAATCCAGCTCTTCTTGGTTCTCTCTTGGCTGCCAGGGTGCCTGTTCGTGCATGCTCTCCTACACCACAAGCCCACAGAGGGCTGTAGACTACACGAACCTTTCCTCATAAGCTCCCTACTTAAAGGATTCTGTGACAGTGACTAAAGCTGACAGCTCTTGTTAGGGGCTTAGTACTGACCCCCTGAGACATGCCCACTCTCAATCTGTGAGCATGAGGCATGTGGGAGCAGTGCTTGCAGATGTCCCTACAGTAGACCTCAGATGAAGTCATGCTGGATGAGGGCAGTCCATAATCAAACACAGGCACAAAGGCTGAGACGCTGAATGTGGTGGGCAACGTGGTACTACATCTGCTACAAAAGCCCATTCTACTTTATTTATTTTTGAGTCAGGGTCTTATTATGTAGCCTGGGCTGGCCTGGAACTTGTGTTCCTCCTGCCTCAGTCCCCTTGTGATGGGTATGTGCCACCATGCCCAGCTGGCCTGTTCCCATTATAATGGTCTTCAAAGTGTCCTGATAGTAGGAGGAGGTTCCTGGACCCTGGAACACCTGCCACTCCCTTTCCCCAGGACAAAAGCTTCTGGGCTCAGGACGAGAGCCTTGAACCATCCAAGGTGGGCTGCTTGCTTACGCTGTTGAGGATGGAACCCAGGGCTAGTGAAGGTTCTATCACTGAGCCACACCTCAGCCTTTCTCTCTCTTTTAATTTATTTGAGATAGAAAGAAAGAACAGGTGAGCCAGGGACTTCAGCCACTGCAAACAAACTTCAGATGCATGTGCCCCCTTGTGCACATGTGCAACACTGCACGCTTGTGTCACTGTGTGTCTGGCTTACATGGAACCTGGAGATTCGAACATGAGTTCTTAGGCTTCACAGGCAGGCACCTTAATGGCTAAGCCATCTCTCCAGCGCCCCTCTTTTAAGTATGAACCACCATACCTGGCTTACCATCATGATTTATTTTTTAAATTTTTATTCGATAGTGAGAGGCAGACACAGAGAGAGTATGGGTACACTAGGGTTTCTTTTCACTGCAAGCGAACTCCAGATGTGCCACTTAATGTATCTGACTTTATGTGTGTACTGGGGAATCAAACCAGGGTCATTAGCTATTGCAGGTAAGTACCTTAACAGCTGAGCCATCTCTCCAGCCCACTGTTTAACAATTAGGCTTTCTGAGGTAGGGTTTCACTGTAGCCCAGGCTGACCTGGAATTCACAATGCATTCTCAGCCTTGAACTCATGGCAATTCTCCTACTTCTGCCTCCCAAGTGCTGGGATTAAAGGTGTGTGCCATCACACCTGGCTTAAATATATACATACATACACACACACACACACACACACACACACACACACACACACATACATATGTACATAAATACATACATACACATAGGGTCTCAATCTAGCTCAGGCTGACCTGGAATTCACCATGTAGTCTCAGGGTGGCCTTGAACCCATGGCGATCTCCTACCTCTGCCTCCCAAGTGCTGGGATTAAAGGTGTGCGCCACCATGCCCGACTTAAATATATTTTTTAAATTATTTCATTTTATTTTAATTATATTTATTTATTTATTTATTATTGTTTTTGGTTTTCCAAGGTAGGGTCTCACTTTAGCTCAGGCTGACCTGGAATTCACTAGGTAGTCTCAGGATGGCCTTGAACTCGTGGCGATCCTCCTACCTCTGTATGCCTACCATGCCCGGCTAAAGATTTATTTTTATTTATTTATTTATTAGAGACACAGAGAGGGAGAGGGATGGATGTGCCAGGGCCTGTAGCCTGGAACTCCAGAAGCATGTGCCACCATGTGCATCTGGCTTATATGGGACCTGGAGAACCAAACCTGGGTCCTTAGACTTTGCAGGCAAGTGTCTTAACTGCTAAGCCATCTCTCCAGCCCAAATATATTTTAAAATATTTTATTTATTTATCTTCAAGGAGGTAGAGAGATAGACACAGAGAAAGACAGAGAGAACAGGCACACCAGGGCCTCTAGCTGCCGAAGATGAACTAACTCCAGGTGCATGTGCCACTTTGTGCGCCTTGGCGTCAAACCAGGGTCATTAGCTATTGCAGGTAAGTACCTTAACAGCTGAGCCATCTCTCCAGCCCACTGTTTAACAATTAGGCTTTCTGAGGTAGGGTTTCACTGTAGCCCAGGCTGACCTGGAATTCACAATGCATTCTCAGGGTGGTAGCCTTGAACTCATGGCAATTCTCCTACTTCTGCCTCCCAAGTGCTGGGATTAAAGGTGTGTGCCATCACACCTGGCTTAAATATATACATACATACACACACACACACACACACACACACACACACACACACACATACATATGTACATAAATACATACATACACATAGGGTCTCAATCTAGCTCAGGCTGACCTGGAATTCACCATGTAGTCTCAGGGTGGCCTTGAACCCATGGCGATCTCCTACCTCTGCCTCCCAAGTGCTGGGATTAAAGGTGTGTGCCACCATGCCCGACTTAAATATATTTTTAAAATTATTTCATTTTATTTTAATTATATTTATTTATTTATTATTGTTTTTGGTTTTCCAAGGTAGGGTCTCACTTTAGCTCAGGCTGACCTGGAATTCACTAGGTAGTCTCAGGATGGCCTTGAACTCGTGGCGATCCTCCTACCTCTGTATGCGCTACCATGCCCGGCTAAAGATTTATTTTTATTTATTTATTTATTAGAGACACAGAGAGGGAGAGGGAATGGATGTGCCAGGGCCTGTAGCCTGGAACTCCAGAAGCATGTGCCACCATGTGCATCTGGCTTATATGGGACCTGGAGAACCAAACCTGGGTCCTTAGACTTTGCAGGCAAGTGTCTTAACTGCTAAGCCATCTCTCCAGCCCAAATATATTTTAAAATATTTTATTTATTTATCTTCAAGGAGGTAGAGAGATAGACACAGAGAAAGACAGAGAGAACGGGCACACCAGGGCCTCTAGCTGCCGAAGATGAACTAACTCCAGGTGCATGTGCCACTTTGTGCGTCTTGCTTTACGTGGGTACTGGGGAATCAAACCTGGGTTATTAGGCTTTGCAGGCAAGCGTCTTAACCATTGAACTATCTCTTAGCCTGCTTTTTATTTCAATTTTTTTTCGAGGTAGGGTCTCACTCTGGCCCAGGCTGACCTGGAATTAACTATGTAGTCTCAGGGTGGCCTCGATCCTCCTACCTCTGCCTCCTGAGTGCTGGGATTAAAGGTGTGCGCCACCATGCCCGGCTATTTCAATTTTTTAAAAAATATATATATTTATTTGAGAGAGAGAGAAAGAGCAGAGAGAGAGAGAGAGAGAATGGGCATGCCAGGGTCTCCAGCCACTGCAAATGAACTCCAGATGCATGCACCCCTTTGTGCATCTGGCTTACATGGGTCCTGGGGAATTGAACTGGGATCCTTTGACTATGCAGGCAAATGCCTTAACCACTAAGCCATTTCTCCAGCCCTTTATTTCAAATTTATTTATTCACTTATGTGCATGTGTGTGTGTGTGTGTATGCATGCATGCCAAGGATCTCTTGCTGCTGCAAGTGAATACCCATCCAGCTTTATGTGAATGGCTGGGAATTGAACCCAGGCCACTAGGTTTTGCATGCAAGTACCTTGAACCACTCAGCCAGCTCCCCAACTCATGGTTTTTTTTTTTTTTTTGGTTTTTCGAGGTAGAGTCTCACTCTAGTTCAGGTTGACCTGGGATTCACTCTGTATTCTCAGGGTGGACTCGAACTCACAGGGATTCTCCTATCTCTGCCTCCCGAGTGCTGGGAGTAAAGGCGCGCGCCACCACGTCCAGCTTTGTCTTTGTTTTTCTATGTAGGGTCTCACTGTAGCCCAGGCTGACCTGGAATTAGTCTCAGGGTGGCCTTGAACTTACGGCAATCCTCCTACCTCTACCTCCCAAGTGCTGGGATTAAAGGTGTGCACCACCATGTCCGGCCTCAGAACTATTCTTGTGGCACTCCAGGGACTTTGTCTCAAAAAGAAGCAAAAAAAGAGAAAAACCACCAAAATAAAGTTACTCTTGTCAGTATTTATCCCACAGATACCCATGCCACTACTTAGCTGAGCACACTGCCCCAGGGCTTGTTCCATTCACTTGGAAAGTTGCATATAAGTCACTTTGGCAGCAGTTCACAGAAGACCAACTTGAATGCACACTCCATCATCTCTTGTGAGGCTTGCTCTTACTGAGAGAGCTGATGTGCTGGACACTACTTTGTACACTACCTAGGATACAGAGGCTCAATGCATACTTTATTAAGGGGGAAGCCAGGTAGAAACAGGAGGGAGAGGTGCTCAGGAACTTAGTTATTGTGGCAGCTTTCCTAATTTATTTAAGACATGGTCTCATGAAGCCCAGTCCGCCCTTGAACTCACTATGTAGTTGAGGATGACCTTGAACTCCTGATCTCCTGCCTTCAACTCCCAAGTTGATGGGGGGGGAGGTGTGATGTATAAGGGAAAGAGTGTGCCATGGCATGCATGGGGAGGTCAGAGGACAACCTCACAGTGTTGGTCTCTGCTTTCTGCTTTGTTTGAGGCAACATCTGTTTTATTTGCTGCTGCAAACACCAGACTGGCTGACCTGCGAGCTTTGGGATTCTCCTGACTGCCCCATTGCTACAGACACATTGGGATTACAGACTGGTGCATTGCTGTAACTAGCTTTACATGGGCTGTGGGGATTAGAACATCAGGCTTGCATGCAAGTGCTTTTATCCACTGAGCTGTCTCCCCAGCCTTCTGAGGTTTTACTTTTTTTTTTTTTTTTGAGGTAGGGTCTTAATCTAGCCCAGGCTGACTTGAAGTCACTCTGTAGTCCCAAACTGGCCTCAAACTCACAGCAATCCACCTACCTCTGCCTCCTAAGTGCTGGTATTAAAGGTAGTATGTGCCACAACACCTGGCCCAATTTCTTTAATTATTTAATTTATTTATTTGAGAGACGGAATGGGTGCCCCAGGGCCTCTAGACACTGCAAACGAACTCCAAACATATGCACCACCTTATGCATCTGGTTTTATGTGGGTACTGGGCAATCAAACCTGGATCCTTTAGATTTGCCAGCAAGCACCTTAACCACTAAGCCATCTCCTCAGCCCCCAATTTAAAAAAATTTTTTTTAAAGATTTTATTTTTATTTCTTTATTAGAGACAGAGAGAAGGAAAGAGAGAGAGAGAGAGAATGAGAATGGGCATGCCAGGGCCTCTAGCCACTGCAAACGAACTCCAGACACATGCGCCCCCTTGTGTATCTGGCTTCCATGGGACCTAGAGAATCTAACAGGGGTCCTTAGGCTTAGCAGGCATGTGCCTTAACCACTAAGCCATCTCTCCAGCCCCAATTTTAAAAATTTTTTATAGTAAGTCCTAGCACGAGGCAGGCCACCTTGTGAAGGAAGAGATCAAACTGCTTGCAGGGTGAGTGGGTAATTCAGCAGGAGGTGAACAGGGTGAAAAACAATCACTTTTTCCTTATAATGCATCACATTGCTGGCACAAAGCTTGTGTGAGGATAGGGTTTATTTTGGCTCTTGGACTTAAGGGGAAGCTCCATGATGACAGAATGGCATGAGCAGAGGCTGGACATCACCTCCTGGCCAACATCAGATGGACAATAGCACTGTGATTTGAAAAATCTTGGAGCTGGCAATGCAGTTCAGTGGTGGAGCACTGGCCTGGTATGTATAAGACCCTGGGTTTAATCTAATACTGTCAAATAAACAAAAATGACCCAGATGTGGTGGTACACACCTGCAATCACAGCACTCAGGAGGTGGAAACAAGCATCTTACAAGGCCAGTCTGGGCTACACAGTGAGATCCTATCTCCAAAAAACAACAACAACAACAAAACATGGGCTTGGGCTGGAGAGATGGCTTAGCGGTTAAGGTGCTTGCCTGCAAAGTTGAAGGCTCCTGGTTCAATTCTCCAGAACACACCTAAGCCAGATGCACAAGGGGACGCATGCATCTAGAGTTCATTTGCAGTGGATGGAAGCCTTGGCATGCCCATTCTCTCTCTCTCTCTCTCTCTCTCAATCAAATAAATAATAAAATAAATAAATTATATTTTTAAAAGAACATGGGCTAGAGAAATGGCTAAGTGGTTAAGTGTACTTCCTGTGCAAACATGAGGACCTGAGGGGGCTGACACCATCATAATTCAAATTCTATTTAAACAGCTGGGCATGGCCAATGATGCCAGTAACCCCAGTCCCACAGAGGAAGTGACTTAAGAATCAGTAAAGAGAAAGCTGGGCGTGGTGGTTCATGCCTTTAATCCCAGCACTCGGGAGGCAGAGGTAGGAGGATCGCCAAGAGTTCGAGGCCACCCTGAGACTACATAGTTAATTCCAGGTCAGCCTGGACCAGAGTGAGACCCTACCTCGCAAAACCAAAAAAAAAAAAAAAAAAAAAGAATCAGTAAAGAGACTCTGGCTCAAAGCAAAGGCCAGGCAGTGATGGAACAGGACCTGATGTTGAGCTCTGGCCACTGTAGGTGAGGGTCTCCTAACACAGGTGAGTCTAAGGGGCACCACACCATACCATACCACACCATACACACACATGCACCACAGAAAAAAAATAACAAAAAAAAAAAACCATGTAAGGACAAGAAAAACAGGAGGGACCCAGCAGGTCCAGTGAAGCTGGCAGAAGCCTAGTGTGGAGATGATGCCAGGACACAAGGTAGGAGAGGTGGGAAATGGTTGGCACCTGGCCACACCACCTTCTCCCACAGTCCACATATGAGGCCTCCCATGGAATGCTCCTCCACATCTATGAGGCTCTGGTTCCTAGGCAGCAGCAAATTAGGTCAAGTGGACAACGGCCCATGGTGATTCGATAAGCAAACAGAGATTGTATGTGACACAGCATGGGTAGAACACCTGTCTGGCAGGCATGATGCCCAAACAAAGCATCTGTAAAAAAAAAAAAGTCAGACTGTCCTCCACTCTTATCCTCTAAACAATACAGCATAGCAGCTGCTTCATACTTTGCACTGTGCGTCATTCTAAGTCACGCAGAGGTGACGAGGCCTACAGGGGATATGTGGGGGATTAGGCAAATACTTCATCATAGAATAGAAGGGACTTGAGTGTTCATGGATTTTTCAGTCTAAGGGCAGGACCCTAGACCCAAGTTTTATGGATAACAGCCTGTGGCCCACAGTATTACCATTCCATTATTATCATCAACAGAGCATGGGCTTTGTTTGGGGTTTTGCCAGTTATTCCCTAGTCATCCTTCCGTGTTCAGAACCCATGCTGCTAAGCATTTAGCAGTCATGTGCCCTCTCCCATCTTCCCTGGTCTATAACACCTCCCATGCCCTCGGTCTCTGCTGTTCATGACCTTGGCAGCCTAGGTAACACTGGCTGTGTCCAGTAGATGCCCCTCCATGTTCACCCCCTTGTGCTAGGCATGTCTGATGTGTTTCCCACAGCAAGTCTGGGGTTTATAGGTTTGAGGAAGACACCAAGTTTGGAGATGCTGTCATATCATCCCTGAGGGCAGCAGCAGCACAGGACTTCTTCCAGTGATGGGGCCTTGACTTCTTGGTTGAGATATGATCAGCTAAGGGCCACCATTAAGTGGCCATTTTGCCATGTCTGTGCTCTGGTATTTGGAGGCAGTTTGCTTTAGTGGGAGGTGTTACTCTAACTCTGTAGTGGAAACAATAAACTTGTATGTAGTACAATTCATTTATAGGAATAGACACGTCTTCTGTCGTTGTTTTTTTTTTTAAGATACAGTCTCATATATTCCAGGCTGGCTTGAACTCCTGATCCTCTTGCTTCAGCCTCCTGAGTGTTAGAATGACAGGTATGCACCAATATGTCTGATTCAAATCCAGATTTTGTTATTCAGTACTGGGAAGCAAAGCTAGGACCTCAGACATGCTAGACAAATGGTCTACTGGTGAGCTACATCCCCACTCCACTTCTATCCAAGATAGGTTTTTAGTCATTTATTAATACAGGCTGGGTATCCATTAACAGAAATGCTTGGGATGGTTCTGGAGAGATGGCTCAATGGTTAAAAGTGTTTGCTTGCAAAGCTTGACAGTTGGAATTCTACTCCTCAGTACACATGTAAAGCCAGATGCATGAAGTGGTACATGTACCTGGAGTTCATTTGCAGTGGCAGGAGGCCCTGGTGTGTGCATACCTCTACTACTACCACCACCACCACTGCTGCCACCTCCACCACTACTTCTTCTTTTTTAAAAAAATATTATTTTATTTTATTTTATTTATTTATGAGAGAGAGAGAGAGAAAGAGACTGACTGAGAGAGAGAGAGAATAGGCACACCAGGGCCTCCAGCCACTGCAAACAAACTCCAGACACATGCGCCACCTGGCATCTGGCTTACGTGAGTCCTAGGGAATTGAACCCTGGTCCTTTGGCTTTGCCATCTCTCCAACCCCTACTTCTTCTTCTTTTAAATGTTTTATTTATTTTTTTTATTTATTAGACAGAAAGAGGGAAAGAGAGAAAAAGAGAAAAAAAATAGATGCACCATGGCCTCTAGCCATTGCAAATGAACTCCAGATGCATGTGCCACCTTGTGCATCTGGTTTACGTAGGATCTAGAGAATTGAACCTAGGTCCTTAGGCTTCACAGGCAAGTGCCTTAACCACTAAGCCATCTCTCCAGCCCTCCTCCTTCTTCTCTCTCTCATAAAGAAAAAAGATAGATAAATAAATGCTTTTAAAAGAAATACTTTTAGGCCAGGTGTGGTGGTGTATGCCTTTAATCCCAGCACATGGGAGGCAAAGGAAGGAGGATTGCTATAAATTTGAGACCAGCCTGAGACTACATAGTGAATTCCAGGTCAGTGTGGCCTAGAGTGAGACCCTACCCCCAAAAAACAAAAAAGGGCTGGAGGAGATGGCTTAGCAGTTAAGGTGCTTGCCTGCAACGCCTAAGGACTCTGGTTCAATCCCTAGTACCCACGTAAGCCAGATGCACAAGGTGGTACATGTGTCTGGAGTTTGTGCACCCATTCTTTCTTTCTCTCTCTTCTTCCTCTCTCTCTCTCTCTCTCTAATAAATAAATTAAAAATAAGCAACACTAATTGAGAGGGGGAGATGATGGAGAGTGGAGTTGTGAAGGGGAAAATGGGGGGAGGGAATTATAGTCTATTGTCTATAATTAATTATGGAAGTTGTCAAAAAAAATTTTAAAGGGGCTGGAAGAGATGGCTTAGTGGTTAAGGCACTTACCTGTGAAGCCTAAGGACCCAGGTTTGATTCCTCAGGACCCATGTAAACTTCATGCACAAGGTGGCGCATGCATCTGGAGTTCATTTGCAGTGGCTAGAGGCTACGGCATGCCCATTCTCTCTTTTTCCCCCTCCCTCTCTCTCAAATAAATAAGTACATAAAAATTACAAAAAAAAAAAAAAACAGAAAAAAGAAATGCTTGAAACCAGGCATGGTGGTGCACGCCTTTAATCTCAGAACTTGGGAGACAAAGGTAGGAGGATCACCATATGTTTGAGGCCAGCTTGAGACTACACAGTGAATTCCAGGTCAACCTGAACTAGAGTGAGATCCTACCTTGAAAAACATGACAAAACAAAACAAAACAAAACAAAAAAGGGCTGCACAGATGGCTAAGGTGCTTGCCTGCGAAGCCTAAGGACCCAGGTTCAATTTCCCAGTACCCACGTAAGCCAGATGCACAAGGTGGCGCATGCTTCTGGAGTTCATTTGCAGCTGCTCAAGGCCCCGGTGTGCCCTTTCTCTTTCTCTGTCTGCTTCTGTCTCTCTCTCAAATAAATAAAATGAAAACAAGCTGGGCATGGTGGCGCATGCCTTTAATCCCACCATTCAGGGAGGCAGAGGTAGAAGGATCACCAAGAGTTCAAGGCCACCCTGAGACTACATAGTGAATTCTAGGTCAGCCTGAGCTATAATGGGACCCTACCTCGAAAAACTGAAAAAAAAAAAAAAGAAAGAAAACAGCTAGGCATGGTGGCACATGCCTTTAATCCCAGCACTAGATCAGCCTGAGACTTCATAGTGAATTCCAGGTCAGCCTGGGCTAGAGTGAGACCCTACCTGGAAAAACAAAAAACAAAACAAACAAACAAAAAACACCTGAGTCTACGGGGGACATACATTTCAAACAACCACAGGCCAAATGCTCATTAGACATCTGACATCTGGGAGCCCTTCTCAGGTAACTCTGCTATTGGTGGGGCCAGACTATGATTCAGGTACCGGGTCCCCCAAGAGATGACTGAAAGCAGGGTGCAGAGGGCCCTCAGCAGGCCATGGGGTGGCATTTGCAGACTGTCCCTATTGAAAACCTCTATCTTTCTTCATGCTATTTCTGTTATGGCCATCTTTATACTTGCCTAACAAAAACTAAAGCAAGGTAGTAGAGAAGCAAGAGTGCAATTATGGCTTGCAAGATATCATGGTTGGGGTCTTGGGTTCCATCCCATCCCCAGCACCATGAACAAAACAAAAGCATCCATGGCACCCAAATCTGGGATGTCAGATCTCAGTCAGGCAACCACCATGATGCCAGCAGTGTGAAACCCTCCTCTGCCTCCAGCAAGCTTGCTTCCTACAGGGAGACTGTGTAACTTCTCATTCTGAATTGGCTGCTCCTGAGCTCAGGGTTACCAAGCACCCTGCAAGCTACTGCTGGAGCAACTGTGTGCTCAGCCTGTCTAAACATGCATGCATGCACTACACAGGCACAAACCCCTACCTGTGCCCCTGTGCGAGCCAACAACACCCCGCAGAACATAGGAAGTATTTGCACTGCTCAGGGGCCCTCGCCTTGTGACAAGCAACAAGCAATGGATCTCATCATTGCCGTCATCAGGACCCAATTACCACCTTGTCTGCCACTGATAAGGGCTGTTTTCTTTTCCAGTTAATAGACATCGCCTTTGGCCAAAGGCTCCTGGTACATGTGACACCATGGCTGCTCCTGCTAACTGTGACTGGCAGCCCTGCAAGCAAACAGCCCCTCCTTTCTCACTTGTTCTGTGGGCACCTATCTACCCAACTCTGGTGCCCTCCCCCCCGTGTGTGTGTGTCTATATCTCTCTGCTTACAAATAAATAAATAAAATATTTAAAATAGGAAGGCAGAGGTAGAAGGATCACTTTGAATTCCAGACAAGCTGAATTCACAGTGCTGGGTTCTGAGAGGTCTAGGCAGTGGTGGGGCTAACCACTGCCTTCAGCTAGGTGTGGCTGGTGCACACCTGTCAACCCAGCACAAGGGAGGCTGAGGCAGGAGAATCTCAAATTTCAGGCCAGTCTGAGATACATGATAAGTTCCAGACCAGCCTGGGAAAATTAAGACCCTCTTTCAAAAATGAAAAAGGAAAAAAAAGCCAGGTATGGCAGCACATGCCTTTAATCCCAGCACTTGGGAGGCAGAGGTAGGAGGATTGCTGTGAGTTCCAGGTCAGTCTGGACTAGAGTGAGACACTACCTTGAAAACAAAAGGAGAGAGCGGCATGGTGGCTCATGCCTTTAATTCCAGCACTCAGGACTCTGAAATAGGAGGATTACTGTGAGTTTGAGGCCAGCCTGGGACTATAGACTGAGTTCCTGGTCAGCCTGGGTTACAGTGAGACCCTACCTCTCAAAAAAAAAAAAAAAAAAAAAAAAAAAAAGTGGTGTAGCTCACTGGTAGAGTGCCTGTCTAGCATTTGCAAGGACCTTTTTCTTTTTGATTTTTAGGGTCTCTCTCTAAGGTAACTGGAATTACCCCAGGTCAGTAATGCCAAATAAACCTGGTATATAGGCTTGCATTAGAAGGGCTAATTGTACCATCAATGTCAGGATAAATTATATGTTAAATCTGATGGACATTCTTAAGCTGTATTTTGGGCTGCTCATTTGTTGCTTCCTGATTTATAGTGCCTTTGTTTCCTCTGCTGTCATTCATTGGGGAAAGGTCTCACTTGGTCACAAGCTGACCTTGGAACCCTCTTCAGACCAGAAATCTTAGTCTCCCAGTTGACAGGATCAAGGGTGTGGGGCAACACACATCCTTAGCAACTGTGACTTTGTTAGAGGATCTGTTTGTCATAATACCTACTTTTACATAAATACTCTGTGCTGTTTTTCATTGAATGTGTACATTGTTTAGCTAATTTTTTAGAATTTGTATTCTGTACCATTCAGCTTACTTTAATACTCTCATAGCGGGCAAACCCAACACCTAAGGTCACTTTTCTGGTTATTCTGAGACTCTTAAGAACCACACCTAGCACCATTAAGCTCCTACCCTAAAGATATATAACATCAGATTGATTGATACATCTAATATTACTGCAGATAATAAGAAAACCCAAGCATTAAATTAACCCAAGATGCAAAAATCTCTACATTATAATACAAGAAACACAAAAAAATCAAGACAATATAAATCCAACAAAAACTATTAATGCATCAGAAATGACCTTCAGTGAGACTGATTTAGAGGAAATGCCTGAGAAAGATTTCAAAAGAATTATTATAAATATGTTCAAAGAACTCAAAGAGGAAATCAAAGAACACACAGGAAACCAATTTAATGAAATAAGGAGGTCAATACAAGACATGAAGGAGGAAATAAAAGGAATCAAAGAACACACAGGAAACCAATTTAATGAGAGCTTGTTTGGAGGTTCTAGCAGGGAAGCGCAGCTACTCATATACCTTTGACCAAAGACCGCTCCTCCTCTATTGGGGGAAGGTTGTCCTCTTCAACTGAGCACACAGCTTTGGGAATTCGTGAGGAATGCACATGGAGCTGTGAGGGCAGAAGGGGACACCCGCCTAGCCAGCCAGATCAGCCAAATCAACCCTGGCAATCAATGGGGTGACAGGTGTCGCAGCCAGATTGCCCTCACATCTGAAACCAATTTAATGAAATAAAGAGGTCAATACAAGACATGAATAAGGAAATAGAAATAATAGGGAAAAACTAGTCAGTGAAATAAAAAACTCTGTAGAAAATCTCTCCAGTAGAATGGATGAAGGAGAGAACAGAGTATCTAAACTAGAAGACCAGGTGGCAGATCAAATACAGTCCAACAAAGAGAAAGACAAACTAATAGCAAGGCATGAATGGGAATTTCAAGATATTTGGGACACTATGAAAAGATCGAACATAAGAATTCAGGGTATAGTAGAAGGAGAAGAATTTCACTCCAAAGGCATAGTAGGTGTTTTCAACAAAATCATACACGAAAACTTCCCCCAAATTGGGGAAAAGATGCCAGTGTAGATACAGGAAGCCTTTAGAACACCAAACAGACAAAACCTGGAAAGAACCTCTCCTTGCCATATTATAATTAAACTACTAAACATACAAACCAAAGAAAATATAATGAAAGCAGTTAGAGAGAAAAATCAAGTCACATACAAAGGCAAGCCCATCAGAATCACAGCAGACTACTCAACACAAGCTTTAAAAGCCAGAAGGGCTTGGAGTGATGTATTCCGAGTTCTGAAAGATAACAACTGTCAACCAAGGTTACTTTATCCTGCAAAGCTATCCCTTCAAATAGACAGAGAAATAAGGACATTCCATAACAAAAGCAGGCAAAAGGAATATTTGAAGACAAAACCAGCTCTACAAAAAATACTTGAAAGGATCCTCCATGCTGAAGAGAAAGAAAAGCACACATATAAAGAACCTGGAAAAAACAAACCATACTCCAATACTAGTTAATACAAGAGAGCAAAGGTAAAACCAGAAAAACTACAAAACAAGAAAAATGGCAAAAATAAATACACACCTATCAATAATAACTCGTAATATTAATGGCCTAAATGCCCCAACCAAAAGACTTAAGTTTGCAGACTGGGTTAAAAAGCAGGATCCTTCAATTTGTTGCCTCCAAGAAACTCACCTTTCTACAAAGGATGGACAACATATTAGGGTGAAAGGTTGGAAAAAGGTGTTTCAAGCAAATGGGCCTAGAAAACAAGCAGGGGTCACTATCCTAATATCTGACAGGGTAGACTTCAGACCCTTACATTACTAAGGAAAGATAAGGAAGGTCACTTTATTTTGATTAAAGGAATACTCCAACAGGAGGACATTACAATCCTAAACATATATGCACCTAACACGGGGGCTCCCAATTTCATCAAACAAATGCTATTAGAACTAAGGTCACAGATAACACCAAACACACTTGTAGTGGGTGACTTCAACACCCCACTCTCACCAATTGACAGGTCATCCTGGAAAAAAATAAACAGAGATGCTTGTGGATTAAATGAGGTCATAGAACACATGGACCTAACAGATATATACAGGACATTTCATCCAAATGCTGAAGAATACACATTCTTTTCAGCAGCAAATGGAACATTCTCTAAAATAGACCATATATTAGGACACAAAGCAAATCTTAACAAATATAGGAAAATTGAAATAATTTCTTGCACTCTATCTGATCACAATGGGATCAAACTACAAATCAATAGCAAGAAAAGCTATAGAGCATACACAAAATCATGGAAACTAAACGATACACTAACTAAATGATGAATGGGTCAATGAATAAATCAAGAAGGAAATCAAAAAATTCATGGAGTCAAATGATAATGAGAACACAACATACCAAAACCTTTGGGACACAATGAAGGCAGTCCTAAGAGGGAAATTTATAGCTTTAAGTGCCTATGTTAAGAAATTAGAAAGGTTTCAGGAAAACAACTTAATGCTCCACCTTAAGGCCTTGGAAAAAGAAGAACAAAGCCAACCAAAAATCAGTAGATGGGAAGAAATAATAAAGATTAGGGCAGAAATTAATGAAATAGAAACCAAAAAAAAAAAAAAAATCCAAAGAATCAATGAAACAAAGAGTTATTTCTTTGAAAGGATAAACAAGATTGATAAACCCTTAGCAAATCTGACCAAAAGAAAGAGAGAAGAGATACAAATTAATAAAATCAGAGATGAAAAAGGCATTATCGCAATAGATACCAGAGATTTAAAAAAATCATAGGGACATACTATAAGAACATATACTCCACTAAATTTGAAAATCTGAAAGAAATGGATGATTTGCTTGATTTATATGACCTACCTAAATTAAATCAAGATGAGATTAACCACTTAAATAGACCTATAACAAGTATGGAGATCCAAGCAATTATTAAAAAAATCTCGCCCAGCGTTGTGGCACACGTCTTTAATCCCAGCACTCAGGAGGCAGAGGTAGGAGGATCGCCATGAGTTCAAGGCCACCCTGAGACCACACAGTGAATTCCAGGTCAGCCTGACCAGTGTGAGACCTTACCTAGAAAAAAAAAAAAAAAACTCCCTACAAAAAAATTCCAGACCCAGATGGATTCACTGCTGAATATTACCGGACCTTCATGGAAGAACTAACACCAATGCTTCTTAAACTTATCCATAAATAGAAGAGGAAGGAATACTACCAAATTCCTTCTATGAAGCCAGCATCACCCTGATCCCAAAATCAGACAAAGATAGAACAAAAAAGGAAAATTACAGACTAATCTCTCTCATGAACATAGAAGCAAAAATTCTCAACAAAATATTAGCAAACAGAATACAAGAATATATTAGAAAGATCATTCACCCTGACCAAGTAGGCTTTATCCCAGAGATGCAAGGATGGTTCAACATACTCAAATCGATAAACATAATCCATTATATAAATGGACTGAAGGACAAAAATCATATGATCAACTCATTAGATGCAGAAAAGGCATTTGACAAAATCTAACATCCCTTCATGATTAAAGTCCTACAGAGATGGGAATAGAAGGAACATATCTCAAAATAATAAAGGCTATTTATGACAAACCCACAGCCAATATAATACTAAATGGAGAAAAACTTGAAGGTTTTCCACTAAAATCAGGCACAAGACAAGGGTGTCCACTGTCCCCACTTTTATTGGAAGTCTTAGCCATAGCAATAAGCCAAGAGACATAGATAAGAGGCATACAAATTGGAAAGGAAGAGATCAAGTTATCATTATTTGCAGATGATATGATTCTATACATAAAGGACCCTAAAGACTACCAGCAGACTGTTAGAGCTGATAAACAACTATAGCCATGTAGCAGGATACAAAATAAACACACAGAAATCAGTAGCCTTCCTATATGCTAATAACAAACACTCAGAGGATGAAATCAGAGAATCACTCCCATTCACAACTGCATCCAAAAAAAATAAAGTACCTTGGAATAAACCTAACCAAGGAGGTAAAGGATCTCTACAATGAGAACTTTAAAACACTCAAGTAAAAAATTGCAGAAGACACTAAGAAATGGAAAAACATCCTTTGTTCTTGGATTGGAAGAATCAATATTGTGAAAATGGCAATCCTACCAAAAGCAATCTACACATTTAATGCAATCCCCATCAAAATTCCAATGGCATTCTTCACGGAAATATAAAAAACAATCCAAAAATTCATTTGGAAGCACAAAAAACTTTGGATATCTAAAACAATTTTGACCAACAAAAATAAGGCTGGTGGTATCACCATACCTGATTTTAACCTATATTACAGAGCCATAGTAACAAAAACAGCATGGTACTGGCACAAAAACAGACATGTAGATCAATGGAACAGCATAGAGGACCCAGATGTAAGTCCGGGTAGCTATAGACACCTGATCTTTGACAAAAATGTCAATAATACTCATTGGAGAAAAAGACAGCCTCTTCAGCAAATGGTGCAGGGAAAACTGGATATCTATCTGTAGAAGGATGAAAATAGATCCTTATCTCTCTCGATGCACAATAATCAAGTCCAAATGGATCAAAGACCTTAATATCAGACCTGAAACTCTGAAACTTCTAGAGGAAAAAGTAGGGGAAACCCTTCAACATATTGGTCTTGGCAAAAACTTTTTGAATATAATCCCAATTGCTTGGGAAATAAAACCACAGATCAACCACTGGGACCTTATGAAAGTACAAAGCTTTTGTACAGCTAAGGACACTGTGAATAGAGCAAAGAGGCAAACTACAGAATGGGAGAAAATCTTTGCCAGCTATACATCTGACAGAGGGTTATTATTTAGTATACACAAAGATCTCAAAAAATTAAATAATAAGAAATCAAACAACCCAATTAAAAAATGGGCTATGGGGGCTGGAGAGATGGCTTAGCGGTTAAGGCGCCTGCCTGCTAAGCCTAAGAAAGCTGGTTCCAATCTCCAGCAGTTCCAATCTCCAGGTCCCACGTTTAGCCAGATGCAAAGTGATGCAAGGGCGCAATGCCGCACTTGCCCACAAGGGGGCACAAACATCTGGATTTTGTTCACAGCAGCTGAGAGACTGCTGGCGCACCCATCTCTATCTGTCTCCCTCTCCCTCTCTCTCTCTGCCTGTCTCTCTGTGTCTCTCTCCAAAAATAAATAAAAAATAATAAAAAAATTTAAAAATGGGCTATGGAACTAAATAGAGAGTTCTCAGAAGAAGAAATGCAGATGGCATATAAACATCTAAAAAAATGTTCTACATCCCTAGTCATCAGGGAAATGCAGATTAAAACTACCTTGAGATTCCATCTCACTTCTGTCAGATTGGCTACCATCATGAAAACATTCTTTTTTTTTTTTTTTTTTGGTTTTCGAGGTAGGGTTTCACTCTAGCTCAGGCTGACCTGGAATTCACTATGTAGTCTCAGGGTGGCCTTGAACTCAAGGCGATCCTCCTACCTCTGCCTCCCGAGTGCTGGGATTAAAGGCATGTGCCACCACACCCAGCTCCATCATAGAAATAAATGACTATAAATGCTGGCAAGGATGCAGAAAAAGAGGAACCCTTCTATACTGTTAGTGGGAATGCAATCTGGTCCAGCCATTGTGGAAATCAGTGTGGAGGTTCCTGAGACAGCTAAAAATAGATCTACCATATGACCCAGCTATACCACTCCTAAGCATATATCCTAAGGACTCGTCTCACTACCTTAGAAATACTTGTTCAACCACGTTTATTGCCGCTCTATTCATAATAGCTAGGAAATGGAACCAGCCTAGGTGTCCCTCAGCTGATGAGTGGATAATGAAGATGTGGCACATTTATACAATGGAGTTCTAATCAGCGGTAAAGAAAAATAAAGTTATGAAATTTGCTGGAAAATGGATGGCTCTGGAAAGGATTATACTTAGTGAGATAACCCAGGCCCAGAAAGCCAAATGTCACATGTTCTCTGTCATATGTGGATCCTAGCTACAAGTGATTGGATTTTTATGTGAGTAAAAATAAAACTCAGTAGCAGAAGCCAGTAAACTAGAAATGGAATATAAAGGGAATAGAAAGGGAGGGAGGGGCAACTTAATAAGATGGTATTTGTAGCAGACAGCTTCAGGTTCGCTGAGATGAACTTCCAGACCAGGCACAGTTATGGAGGAAGGGATATTATTTATTGAAGCTTACAGACCCAGGGGAAGTTCCATAATGGCAGAAGTGGTCTGCTCTCCACAGGACCAGGCAAGAGAGCAGAGAAAACCAACCAGCCACCACAGCACACAGAGCAAAACTACAGCCAAAAGGTCACACAGCACACTTCAGGAACTCCTGCTAGGCACATTTGCATATCTTTACAATGTAATCTCAAACCCACACTTTAAGACCAGCCCCCAGTGACATTGCCTCTAGCAAGGTGATTGAAGATGCAAACTATAACTAATAAAACACTGAATATATTGGGGGACATATATTCAAACTACCACATTCTGCCCCTGGCCCCCAATATATTTAGTTCCTGGTCCCCAATAGATTTATAACTATCACACATTGTAAATTGTACTCAGTCCAATTTCAAAGGTTGTTACAGTCTTGATCAACTTAAGATAGTGAGTCCTGTAAAATCAAACAAGTTAAATACTTTCAACATGTAAAGGCACAGAGTAAACATTTTAACTGTATAAGGAATAGCAAGGAGAAACTAAAACAATGCAAACTCAACCACCATCAACAGTCATCAAACTTCTGCAGTTCAAATTCAATATAATCAGAGACTGACAGTCTCCAGGTTTTCCAATTCCGCCCCTCCAACTGGGCAGAGTTGCCAGGGAAAACTTTCATCCCATGCCAACATTGCACTCCATAGTAGCCCTTTTGCACAGTCCTGGCATATCCAAAACATCTTCAGGTCTCCATGCAAACCACGGTCCATCTTCCAAAGGCTCTTCCAGCCTATTCCTGAGGGTCTTCATGCCCTGCCTCATGCCGCATCTCAGCAGCAGCTCCTGGAACCATGTGCAATTCATGACCACTCCATGCATTTTTCATGCTTCCAAAATTAATACCAGGTGTGCAGGACACAGCCATATTCTTAATCCAGGGATGAAATAAATCATAGCCTTGAAAAGGAGGTTCCTTCTCCAGTCAACTCTTTCCAAAGAGTTTGCATTTCTAACAGTCTTTCCTCAGGCATCCTCTCCATTGTTTTAATGTAAATCAGTCAGTAGACCTTCCTTCCACCTTCCTTAAGATTGCTAATGTGTTTGACAATAGCAGCTCCAGTAACCTAAAACCAGTCTCAGTGCCTCTAATTTTAACTTGCTTAAGGTTTTCCAACTTAAAATCTTAAAATCTCAGTCCAATATCTTTAGCCAAGCACATCAGTCCATTACAAATTTAACCTTGATCAAACACTCTGGGCCTGGATAGCAGAACGTAGCCATCCCTTATGCCAGTAGCCCAGTTCCAACAAAGTCCTCTGCCATCTTTCCTTCCCCTTAGGAAGCTCATAAGCCAAGCCTCGAAGTTCAATACTGTCTGCACTTAGCATTCTCAAACTCTCGTCAGAATAGTCCATAAAACTTGGCTTACCACTCCAGAAGGCATCTTCAGTTGCAAGCACCAAGTCCATGCCCATTCCTCCAAAACAAAGGTTCCAAAAGACGAATATCCACATGGTCAGATTCATCTCACCCCACTTCTGGTACCACTTTACTGTAGCAGACAGCTTCAGGTTCGCTGAGATGAACTTCCAGACCAGGCACAGTTATGGAGGAAGGGATATTATTTATTGAAGCTTACAGACCCAGGGGAAGTTCCATAATGGCAGAAGTGGCCTGCTCTCCACAGGACCAGGCAAGAGAGCAGAGAAAACCAACCAGCCACCACAGCACACAGAGCAAAACTACAGCCAAAAGGTCACACAGCACACTTCAGGAACATTTGCATATCTTTACAATGGAATCTCA
Organism: Orientallactaga sibirica; assembly: GCA_036365145.1. Lineage (NCBI taxonomy): Eukaryota > Metazoa > Chordata > Mammalia > Rodentia > Dipodidae > Orientallactaga > Orientallactaga sibirica. Next base: position 2,930,424 of record JAEOAD010002758.1, read on the forward strand.
AACCCACACCTTAAGACCAGCCCCCAGTGACATTGCCTCTAGCAAGGTGATTGAAGATGCAAACTATAACTAATAAAACACTGAATATATTGGGGGACATATATTCAAACTACCACAGTATTGTATATATATAAGTAGAACAGATTAATTGGGGTGAAAAGGCCTAAGTGAGGTCAGGGGAAGAGACTGAGTAAAGGAAAAGTGGAGGGAGGGCTAATCAAAATCTAAGAGGACATAAATAAGTCTTATGGAAACCTACTTTTCTGGACAATGGAACACTCAGAAGCCATAGATTGTTACTAGAACACTTTCAGTGCCAGGTATGGGATACCTTCCAGTGAGTTATTGGCCGGGGAGGTCACAGATACCCCCAAAACATTATAGGCCATTGCCGAAGCCCTTGGTTTCCCACCAGGAATAGATGGTAAGACCCTATTGATGAAGATTCCACCTACTTGGGCAGCAAGGTCACTGAGAAATCCTGCTGGAGCTGAGCTGAAAACCTCCTCCATGTGGACCAGCTGACAGAAAGCTGGAAAAAGCTACACTGCATGCAGTTCAATGGGAGAGAGAAAACACCAGTGAAGGTACTCAACAGTGAACACTGTAAGCTTTAAATATGGCCAGCCAGGCCAAATGAGCCAATGGGTACAATAGTGGCATGTCTGTTATGGGGGAAACCAACCTCTCTCTAACTGGACTGGAGGCCCGCTCCAGGGAGGGAATACATCCCTGATACTGAAAACATGAGCCCTTGGGGTGTAATGTCTGCTTGTGTCATGCTAAATGTATATACTGTGCTTACCAAACTGCCCAGTAGGCATTTCTCTTAATGTCCACACCCATATATTAATGCTACTCTCACTTTTGGTAGAGAAGCTTATCTTTTCAGATGGTGGTGACCTTGGGATGACTCAGAAGGCACCATGGTGCTGAGAAGAAGGGACAGAGGAGTGCTCAGCACTGAAACATCTCAAACCCACCTACCAAGGCTCAGGGTCCATTGCGGAAGAGGGGGCAGAAACAATGTAAGAGCCAAAGGAAGAGTAGGACTCCTTACAATGTGTTCCTCCAGACACAAAATGGCCTGGACATCTATGACCTCACAGTGCCTGACACTACCTACACAAGACCATCATAATAGGAGGAAAAGATCATGACATCAAACTGTAAAGAGAGACTGATTGAGAAGGGGAGGGGATATGATGGAGAGTGAAGTTTCAAAGGGGAAAGTGGGGTGTGGGAGGGAAGTACCATAGGATATTGTCTACAATTAAAGAAGATGTCAATACAAAATAAAATAAAATAAATTATTTTAAAAAAAGAAAAGTGGGGTGGAGAGATGGCTTAGCGGTAACAGGTGCATGCATGTGAAGCCTAAGGACCCTGGTTCAATTCTCCAAGTCCTACATAAGCCACATTCACATGGTGGCACATGCATCTGGAGTTCGTCTGCAGTGGCTAGAGGCCCTGGTGTGCCCACTCTCAATCTTTCTCTCTCTCTCTCCCTCTCTCTTTCTAATAAATTAATATAAAAAAAGAAAAAAGAAAAGGTATGTGAGGGCTGGAGCAATGGTTCAGCTGTTAAGACACTTGCCTGCGAAGCCCAAGGGTCCAACTTTGGATCCTCAGTACCCACATAAGCCAGATGCACAAGGTGGCACATGCGTCTGGAGTTCATTTGCAACAGCTACAAGGCTTGGTGTGCTCATTCTCTCTATCTGCCTCTTCTCTCTCTCAAATAAATAAAATATTTAAAAAAACAAGGGACTGGAGGGATGGCTTAAGCGATTAAGGCGTTTGCCTGCAAAGCCAAAGGACCCAGGTACGATTCCCCAGGATCCACATTAGCCAGATGCACAAGGGGGCGCATGCATCTGGAATTCATTTCCAGTGCCTGGAGGCCCTAGCACGCCCATTCTCTGTCCCTCTCCCTCTTTCTCTGTCAAATAAAAAATAAAATAATATAATATAAGAAAAAGAAAAGGTATGTGAGTATGGTCTCTCCCCTCCTCCCCCTTTTCTCTCTATAGGAAAAAGCCCCTAAAATCTGAGCACTCTATACCAGACAGTCCCAGTAAAAGGTAGCCAAGAGAGAAAACACATGTCAACAAGCCTATTGTAAAAATAGCACAGTGACTAGGGAAGGTCAACGGGGGACAATGTTTCACTTCTTGAATGGGTGTTAATTTTATTCTTCTTCTACCTTCTTTCTTTTCCCACACTTGAGATTCCTTCTCTCTCTAGCAGGGTCTCACTCCTTAGTCCAGGCTGTCTTAAGACTTAAAAAAAAATGTGAACTTTAAAAAAATTGTTGAAAGCTGGGCGTGGTGGCGCACGCCTTTAATCCCAGCACTCAGGAGGCAGAGGTAGGAGGATCATCATGAGTTCGAGGCTACCCTGAGACTACATAGTTAATTCCAGGTCAGCCTGGACCAGAGTGAGACCCTACCTTGAAAAAAAAAATTGTTGAAAAAAAATGTTGGGAGTTGGAGATATGGCTTAGCCATTAAGGTGCTTGCCTGCAAAGCCTAAGAACTCATGTTTGATTCCCCAGTACCCACATAAGCCAGATGCACAGGGTAGCACATACACCTGGAGTTTGTTTGCAGGGGCTAGTACCCACATAAGCCAGATGCACAGTGTGGCACATATATCTGGAATTTGTTTGCAGTGGCTAGAGGCCCTGGTGTGCCCATTCCTTCCTTCTCTCTGTAATAAAATAAATAATAAATAAAATAGGCCAGGCATGGTGGTGCACACCTTTAATCCCAGCACTTGGGAGGCAGAGGTAGGAGGATCACCAAGAGTTCAAGGCCACCCTGAGACTACATAGTGAATTCCAGGTCAGCCTGGGCTAGAATGAAACCCTACATCAAAAACAAAAATTAAAACAAAAACAAAAACAATAATAATAATGATAAATTAATAAAATATTTTTTAAAATATTAACAAGGGCTGGAGAGATGACTTACTGGTTAAGGCACTTGCCTGTGAAGCCTAAGGACCCATGTTTGGCTCTCCAGGTCCCATGTAAGCCAGACACACAAAGTGATGCTAGCACACAAAGTTGCACATGTGCTCAAGGGGGTGCACACATCTGGAGTTCAATTGCAGTGGCTGGAGGCCCTGGCATGACAATTCTCTCTTCCACTCTCTCTCTCTCACTCTTGCTTGCTTGTATATATTTTAAAAGGCCTGTCTGAGCCGGGCGTGTTGGCGCATTCCTTTAATCCCAGCACTCGGGAGGCAGAGATAGGAGGATCGACATGAGTTCAAAGCCATCCTGAGGCAACATAATGAATTCTAAGTCAGCCTGAGGTAGAATGAGACCCTACTTCTAAAAAACAAAACAAAACAAAAAAACAAAAACAAACAAAAAAAAGGCCAGTCTGTTGGGCTTGCCTCAAAAAAATTAAAAATAATAAAAATAAATAACACATTTTTTAAAAATTTCATTGCTTAGTGTGGTGTTGCATGCTTTTAATCCCAGCACTTAGGAAGCAGAGGTAGAAGGATTGCTGTGAGTTCAGGCCCACCCTGAGACTACATAGTGAATGCAGATCAGCCTGGGCTAGAGTGAGAGACGCTACCTCGAAAAACCAAAAACAAAAAAAAAAAAGAGTGGGGGAAGTTCTACTAAATATACACAAAAATGCAATAAGGAAACCAGTCATTTTGCAAGCTTTTTTTTTTTTTTTTTTTTTTTTTTTTTTTTGTTGTTTTTCAAGGTAGGGTCTCACTCTAGCTCAGGATGACCTGGAATTCACTATGTAGTCTCAGGGTGGCTTTGAACTCTCAGTGATCCTCCTACCTCTGCCTCCTGAGTGATGGGATTAAAGGCGTGTCCCACCACCTCTGGCTTTTTTTTCTCTACAATTTTACTTTTAAAGATCATAGATTTTTGTTTGGGCTTGCAAAACCCAAACAAACAGTTCTGGTCCACTAAATAATTTGTGCTGGTGTCTACTTATCAAACCAAAGAGGGCCCCAAACTGTCTGACCTCAAGAAGGAGCTGACCCTGGGTAGGAAGAGACCCAGAGAATCTCAAACCTCTTTCCCCACACCTTATTCATCTCAATCTTGCTCCATGCTCTGGCCTTTCTTTTGTTAGACACAGGTAAAAATAAAATGAGGCTGGGGGTGCAGCTCAGTGGTAAAGCCCTTGCCTAACGTGCATGAAGCCCTGGGTTCCATTCTAGCACCTAACTAAGCAACAAACAAATACACAAATGCACCAACTAAAGTGTCCTTCCTGCCAACTGTTCTTGTTGAGGTACCCATGACTCACAATCTCAGGGGTGCCTCTCAAGTGGTTAGAGCACTTGCCTTGCATATATGAGGCCCTGGGTTCCACCCCCAGTACCCAAAAGGAAAAAGGGAATCTCTGCACCACCCTATCCCAGGGACTAGCGTCTGGACTCCATCTCTGGCCAGAACAGTCGCATTCTGGTTTGTGTCCTACAGCTTTGCAGAGGAAGACTCAAAGATTTCCTGAACTTTGGTCTAATAGCAGAAGAGACTCAAAGGTTTGATGTGCAACCCCTCTCTCATGAGCCAGAACATCTAAGAGGGTAGATTAAACAGCCCTTCAGGGCTGATTGGAAGCTCCCAAGGGATACAGGCCACAAACCTCCATCGTATTTCAGTTGGCCTCTGGAGGAAGCAGGATTTCAAGGCCTTTCATTTAGTGGGATATGCCCTTTGACCTAGCCACTCTTAGGAAGTCCAGACAATTTCATCCAGCATGAAGACAGGGGGCCTGTGAAGTGTCTGCACAGCTGGGGCTCACCCAGCCAGACATACTCCCGCTGCCTGCCCTCATGGAATCTGTCCACTGCAGTGGAGCTGTAACAATACAATATGGGCAACAGCTTAACAGACATCATAGCTGGGGCTAGGCCCAGTGGGTAGAGTGCCTGTCTGTCATACATGAAGCCTTGGCTACATCTCTAGCAATGCATTAACCAGTCTTGGTGGCATACACCTGTCATCCCAGCTCTCAGGAGGTAGAGGATCTGGAGTTCAAGATTATTCTCAGCGATAAAGGGAATTTGGGGCCAGCCTCTTGCCTCAGCCACTACACTATGCCCAGCTAATTTTTGCTTTTTTTTTTTTTTTTTTTTTTTTTGGTTTTCCGAGGTAGGGTCTCACACTCTAGCTCAGGCTGACCTGGAATTCACTATGTATTCTCAGGGTGGCCTTGAACTCACAGCGATCCTCCTACCTCTGCCTCCCAAGTGTTGGGATTAAAGATATGTGCCACCACCACACCTGGTATTTTTGCTTTTTAAATCTTTATTTATTTGAGAGAGAAAGAGGCAGTAGAGAGAGAGAATGGGCAAGCCAGGGCCTCTAGCCACTGCAAACGGGATTCTGGATACATGTACCACCTTGTGTATCTGGCTTTACTTGAGTACTAGGTAATGAAACCTGAGCTGGTAGGTTTTGCAAGCAAGTTCCTTTAGCCACTGAGCCATCTCCCCAGCCTTTGTTTTGTTTTTAATATTTTTTAGCTTTTTAATTTATTTACTTGAGAGAGAGAGACACAGAGAGAATGGGCACACCAGGGCCTTCCAGCCACTGCAAACGAACTCCAGATGCATGTGCCCCCTGTGCATCTGGCTTATGTGGGTCCTGGGAGAATCGAACCTGGGTCCTTTGGCTTTGTAGCCCAGGACCTTAACCACTAGGCCAACTCTCCAGCCCTGTTTTGTTTTTGAGATAAGGTCTTGCTATATAGTCCATGATGGCCTTGAAAATCAGTATCTTCCAGCTTCAGCCTCCCAAGAGCTGAGATCACAGGCACATACCACCTTGTACTGATTTATAGAAACTAGTTCAATTACATTGTTAAAAGTTTCATTTTTCTTTTGTTTCTTTTTCTAATATTATTTATTTGCAGAGATGGTGGGGGGACAGAAGGCATGCCAGGACCTCTTGCCACTGCAGACGAATTCCAAATGCATATGCCATTATCTGCATCTGGTTTATGTGGGTACTGAGAAACCAAACCTGGGTCAGCAGCCTTTAACTGCTGAGCCATCTCCCCAGATCTTTGCTTTAAACACACACATACACACACATCTGGGCGTGGTGGTGCATGCCTTTAATCCCAGTACTTGGAGGCAGAGGTAGAAGGATTGCCATGAGTTTGAGGACACACTGAGACTACATAGTGAATTCCAGGTCAGCCTGAGCTAGAGTGAAACTCTACCTCAAAAAAACAAAAAACAAAAAACAAAAAACCAATAAACAAAACAAAAAAGATAAAAAGAAAAAAGAAAAGAATAATAAAAAAAAAAACAGGGGCTGAAGAGATGCCTTAGCAGTTAAGGTATTTGCCTGCAAAGCCAAAGGATCCCGGTTCAATTCTCCAGGACCCACGTAAGCCAGATGCACAAGGGGGCACATGTGTCTAGAGTTTGTTTGCAGTGGCTGGAGGCCCTGGTACGCCCATTCTCTCCCTCTCTCTCTGCCTCTTTCTCTCTCTGAAATAAATAAACAAACAAATAAAAATATTTTTTAAAAGTGGGCTGGAACGATGGCTTAGTGGTTAAGGCACTTTCCTGTAAAGCCAAAGAACACAGGTTCTATTCCCTAGGACCCACAAAAGCCAGATGAACAAGGTGGCACATGCACCTGGAGTTTGCAGCAGCTGGAGGCCCTGGTGCACCCACTCTCTCTCTCAAATAAATTAAAACATAAAAAAATAGCTGGGTGTGGTAGTGCATGCTTTTAATCCCAGCATTTGGGAGGCAGGGGTAGGTGGATTGCTGTGAGTTGGAGGTCAGTCACTCTGGGACCACATAGGTCAGCCTGGGTTAGAACAAGACCCTACCATGAAAAACAAACAAACAAAAAAAAAAACCACAAAAAATATTAAAAAAATTTAACAAGACCCTAACTTGAAAAACAAAACAACAACAAAAAACAAAAAGTGGCTGGGCGTGGTGGTGCACGCCTTTAATCCCAGCACTCGGGAGGTAGAGGTAGGACTGCCATGAGTTTGAGGCCACTCTGAGAATACATAGTGAATTCCAGGTCAGCGTGAGACCCTGACTAAAAAAAAAAACAACAAAAAAAAAGTGCATATAATATACAGAAATGCATAACATGCATGTTAACACACACATAGACAAAAATATGTACCTATGTATTTATTAGTAGTAGACTTTTGTGCAGTGCTGGGGGTGGAACCCAGAGCCTCACAAATACTAAGCAAGTGTTCTACCAAAGGGCTGTACCCACATGCTCCATATGTTTTTTGTTTGTTTTGGTTTGCTTTTTGGTTTTTCCAGGCAGGGTCTTACTCTAAGCCAAGTTGACCTAGAACTCATTATGTAACCCCAGGCTGGCTTTGGACTCATGAGAATCCTCCTACCTCAGCTTCTGGAATGCTGAGAAAGGCTTGTGCCACCACACTTGGCATATATATGTTGTTGTTTTTTTAGGTAGGGTCTCTCTCTAGTCCAGGCTGACCTGGAACACACTATGTAGTCTCAGGCTGGCTTGAATTCACAACAATCCTCCTTCCTCTACCTCCCGAGTGCTGGGATTACTGGTGTGCAGCACCACACCCAGCTCTCCATATATTTTTTATTCATTTATTTCTGTAGGTTTTGTTCTCATACATGAATTAAAGGGGCCCTTTTGAAGTTGGAAAATACCTGTGGCTACAGTTTCCACAGAAGATTAAGGTGACACCACTCTGAGGAAAATTCTGGCACAGAAAATTCTGTGCAGAGAGAGGCAGACAAGGGTAGCAGCTTTACTGGAAATGGCACTGTTACTGCTTTTCAACAAAGCCACAGACAGCCCTCCATGCTGCACAAATGCAAATCACCCAGGGAACTTGAAAAGTTCTGGAAGAATCCCCACTCCAGCAGCACCAAGCACTCCCACTCTGGCACTGTGGCTTTAAGCAACTGAAACATTACCTCTGTGACCTGGAGAAGTATTTCCTCACTGTTTAGCAGCTCTATGAGCAAAGGCAATTCAGTGGGAAGCCTTCCACTGTACCCTGGCCAGTAGAGCTCCAGATGTTCAGCCCACCTCCACCCCACCCCTGGGCTTGCAGATACATGCTCGAACAGCCATCCACAGACTGTCCCTTCCAGCTAAGCTTTGCCAGATCCAGCCAAAGTCCCGACTCAGGAGAAATACCTGGGGGTGGGGTGCAGTAGGGGATCCTGGGAGATAAACACCAGTGAGCAGCAGGGTCAAGGCTCAGGGGGATCAGCTGGCCTGTGGCATAACAGTGGCTTTGGGTTACTGGTAAAATGAGGATCACTCTAATTACTTTATGGTGTTAAGCACTATGTTTTGAAAATATTTTTTTATTATTTATTTATTTATTTAAGAGACAGAGATAAAGTGGCAGATAGAGAGAATGGGAGCACCAAGGGCTTCCAGCCACTGCAAAGGAAGTCTGGACACATGTGCCATCTTGTGCATCTGGTTTACATAGGGCTTTGCAGGCAAGTGCCTTCACCACTGAGCCATCGCTCCAGCCCAGCACTTTTTTTTTTTTTTCGGTGTCGCTCTAGCCCAGGCTGACCTGAAATCCACTCTGTAGTGTTAGGGTGGCCTTGAACTGATGGCAATCCTCCCTCTACCTCTCAAGAGCTAGGATTAAAGGTGTGCACCACCATGCTCAGGTTTTTTTTTTCCTTATTTAAGTGTCTTATTATAGGGTCTTCTCCCAGGTGGGCTTCAGACTCAATATGTAGCCAAATTTGACCTTGAGCTTCTGATCCTTCTGACACCACCTCCTAAGTGCTGGGGATACCAGGTGTGGTGCCACCATGCCTGGTTTATGTGGTTATGGGTTGTGGTGATCCAATGCAGGGCTTTGTGCATGCTAGGCAAGCATTCTACCAACTGGGACACATCCCTATTCCCTAATTTAGTTTTTTTTTTTTTTTTTTTTTGAGACAAGGTCTCATGTAGCCCAGGATGGCTTCAAAGTCCCTATGTAGCCTAGGCTAGCCTTGAACTTTTTTTTTTTTTTTTGAGGTAGGGTCTTGCTCTAGCCCAAGCTGACCCGGAATTCACAATGTAGTCTCAGGGTGGCCTTGAACTCATGGTGATCCTTCTACCTCTGCCTCACAAGTGCTGGGATTAAAGGTGTGTGCCACCATATCAGCTTTGGCCTTGAACTTTTCATCCTCCTGTCTCCATCTCTGGAGTGCTGGGATAACAGGTATAAGTCACCATGTCTGGCTTTGGTTTTTTTGTTTGTTTGGTTGGTTGTTTGGTTGGTTTTTGGAGGTAGGGTCCCACTCTAGCGCAGGCTGACCTGGAATTCACAGGATGGCCTCAAGAACTCACGGTGATCCTCCTACCTCTGCCTCTGAGTGCTGGGATTAAAGGAATGCGTCACCCCGCCCAGCTTGGCTTTGTTTTTGAGGTTTTCAGACAGGGTCTTATGTAGCCCAGGCTGGCCTGGAGCTCTCTTATATAGCCCAGGATAGCCTCAGACTCCCTATGTAGCCCAAGCTGGCCTTGAATTCCTGATCTCCCTGCCACAGTCTCCTAAGTGCTTGGATGTCAGGTGTGCACCACCAGGTTGGGTTGTATCAATAACTGTCATCACTGTCAACATGAGTTCAAGGCCAGCCTGGGCTAAAGATCAAGACCCTATCTCAGCAAACCAAACAAGAGTAGATAAATATATATATATAGTAGCAGAACAAAATAAATCAAAAGCCCTGTTAAAACTACAAGAGGAAAGTTGGGTGAGCTCTGGTTTGAGGGTATAGGGATGGGTTCTCACACCGAGTCTGGAGACCGGAAAGGACACAGGTGCACGTGTTACCAGCGAAAAGGGGGACACGGAGCGGAACATGAGAAAGGTCAGCGAGGGGTCAGGATGAGGGTCACCTGCCGGGCCACCTTGGGTCGGGATGTCACCGCTGGGTTATAATGCCAGGCGCGGGGATGACACCGGCGGGGGACGATCCGGGTGAGAGGTGTGGGGTGGGCAGAGTGGCTCCGGCCTGGCCGTGGGGACCCCAGGGATCGCGACACGCACTGTGTGTATCGTGGGGGGGGTCTTGACCCTTTCTGCGCGCGCGACGCAGATGTCACGACCTGCAGGCCATAAGGCCTCGCGCCGCGCTTCTGCTCGGCCTGTTCCTCACTGTCTGCCGCCCACGTTGCCCCGCGCCCCTCGCGTCACACTCACCGGCCAGGACGCGTAGCCGCCGCCGCCGCCGCCGCCACAGCCACAGCCGCCTCAGCCCCGCCTCGCGCTCCCCTAGAGCGCGCCTGGGCGGGGCCCACTCCGCACAGCGATTGGCGGCGTTCTGACCAATCGGTGGTGCGTACAGCACTTATTGGCACGCGTGGAGCAAAACGGTATTCCCTAAAACCAATCGATGAGTGGGGAAGGCGGGGCTACTGGGTGAGGCCCTCGGGATCTTATGAGTGTTCCCTCCGGCTGAGAGGTCTGCGGAGGCAGAGTCTGAAGGCGTGCTAGGATTGGAGGACAGGCAGAAAATGAACAGTGCTATCAGCTAATCAGTAAGGAGCAAAGGCGGAGCTCCGAGGAAACTGGCGCGCTAGGCGGGGCTGAGGTTAGAGGAACGAAGGGAGTAGCCTGGAAGGTGGCGATAATTGGCTGCGAAGATGGAAACCGGCTGGTAAAGCAGCTAACCGCAGCAGCCGTGGGCGGTGCGCCCCTCCGGGCCGCAAGGTGCGGGTTGGCCGCTAGTGGGTCGCTGCAAGTGGCCTTGGACGCCCTGCACCGGCTCTGGAAGCTCTGGATAGAGTCTGCCCTCTGTCCTGAACTTGAATCTTAACATTTGAACGGCTGTTAGTAAATTTCCCAGGCCCTCCCTCCCTTATTCCCCAGCAAATGACACAGAGGGTAGAAACTCGCGAGAGGTCACTCAGCCGCCCTTTGCAGCGCGGACTGATGTGCAGAGAGGAAATCGGGTGGAATCTTACACTGTGTGGTTTTCTGAAAGTGACGTCTCTAGGTCCAAGCTTTCTCCTTTCATAAAATCCAATGCTGGCCGGGCGTGGTGGCACACGCCTTTAATCCCAGCACTCGGGAGGCAAGGCCACCCTTTCAGGTCAGCCTGAGCCAGAGTGAGACCCTTTCAAAAAAAAAAAAAAAAAAATCCAATGCTGCCCCTGTGAGACTGCTTTCCTTTTACACGTTTTGTGAATCAAGTGAATTTTAATCACAGTCCCTTCAGGTTAGAGGGACCACAATAAAGGAAGGGGTACAGAGAAGTCAAACTATTTCCCAAGGTCACGCTTTAGCTGTCCAATCTGGGCATTAATCCCCCATGCAGCCTGCATTTTGAAAAAGTAAGACAGGGCTGGAGAGATGGCTTAGCGGTTAAGGTACTTGCCTGCAAAGCCAAAGGACCCAGGTTCGATTCCCCAGGACCCACGTAAGCCAGCTGCACAAGGTGGCACATGTGTCTGGAGTTCGTTTACAGTGGCTGAAAGTCCCCAGTGCATCTGTTCTCTCGCTCTTGCTCTCCCTCTCTCTGTGCCTCTTTCTGTCTCTCGATTTTCTAGTTGAAGTATTTGAACGCCCCCAGGTCCTGTCTGTGAGACCCAGCCTCTATGAAGTGAGTATCCTCAGGTCCTTTTACAGATGTCTATAATGTAAGGATACCCACCACTCACTATCCTGGCACCATCCCCAGGCTCACCCTGTTCTTTGACTTGCCAAGCACTCCCTTAATCGCAGGGCGAGAAATTACAAATGGGCTCTTATTACCTGTAAGGGGAGCAGGAGAAGTTCAGCACCAGAGGATCCTGGGAAAAACTGACCTTAGCAAGGGCTCACATTTCAAGGCTGTCATCCCCAGCTAAACCCAGCATCTCTAGGCTCGCACTGCAGGAACCCAGAGGTCACTGGAGATGCCTGATAGTCTCATAGTAACCTTCCTGACAGAAGTGAAAATATTCATATATATATAATTTGTGAGCAGACAGAGAGAGAGAGAGCTAGTTTGGGACAGCCAGGGTCTCTTGCAGCTTCATACAAACTCGATACATGTGCCACTTTGCACATCTGGCTTTATGTGGGTATTGGGAATTAAACCCATTGGTAGGCCAAGCAAATGCCTTTTACTGCTGAATCATCTCTCCAGCCCTACAAGGGAAGATATTTTAAAGAGACACTGGTGCCCTTTCCTTTGGCTATTAGAGAATTGAAATAATGGACCCTAAGAAATTGTAATTTCCCCAGAAATATTCCTTCTTATCTGGAAGAAGGAAAAAGATGAAGCATGGTGCCAACCAGGGGAGGAGCTTGTTTTCCAGGAAGAATGCTGGCAAAAATGATGGGGAGGACCTCGCCTTCACTGAGATTGCTTACTCATGGCATACCTCTTGCCTTTTTTTTTTTTTTATGTCGTGTGTGTGTGTGTGCGCACACACTCTAGAGCAAGATGCCATCTTGAAAAAATATATAAAAACAAGAAAGAGACATATATATATATATATATATATATATATATATATATATAAAATTATTTATTTGCAAGCATTGAGAGAAAACAGAAAGAGAGAGAGAAAGGAAATGGGCAAATGAACTTCAGTTGCATATGCTACTTTGTGCATCTGGCTTTATATGGGTACTGGGGAATTGAATCTGGGTCGTTAGGCTTCACAGGCAAGTGTCTTAACCACTGAGCCACCTCTCCACCATCACCATCTCTCTAGCCCCCGCCCTTTTTTTTTTTTTTTTTTTTTTTTTTAGTTTTTCAAGGTAGGGTCTCACTGTAGCCCAGGCTGAACTTGGAATTCACTATGTAGTCTTAGGGTGGCCTTGAACTCACAGCAACCCTCCTACTAATGCCTCCAGAGTGCCAGGATTAAAGGCATGCACCACTATGCCCAGCTTCCAGCGCCCCCCCATTTTTTAAAATTTTTTGAAGCAAGCCCAACAGACTGGCTTTTTAAATGCAAGAGAGAGAGAGAGTGTGTGTGTGTGTGTGTGTGTGAGAGAGAATTGGCATGCCAGGGCCTCCAGCCACTGCACTCAAACTCCAGACATGTGTGTCCTCTTGTGCATATGTGCATCACCTTGTGCATCTGGCTTATGTGGGACCTGGAGAGTTGAACATGAGTCCTTAGGCTTGGCAGGCAAGTGCCTTAACCTCTAAGCCATCTCTCCAGCCTCAGCCCTATTTTTTTTTTTTTCTTTTTTTTTTTTTTTTTTTTTTTTTTTTTTTGAGGGTTTCACTCTAGCCCAGGCTGACCTAGAATTCACTATGTAGTCTCAGGGTGGCCTCGAACTCTCAGCAATCCTCCTACCTCTGCCTCCCCAGTGCTGGGATTAAAGGTGTGTGCCACCATGCCCAGCTCAGCCCTATTTTTTATATCATCCATCTATCTATCTATCTATCTATCTACCTACCTACCTATCTATCTACTTGCAAGCAGAGAAATGGAGAGAGACAGATATAGAGAAAATGGCAGAACAGGGCCTCTAGCCACTGCAAATGAACTCCAGACACACGTGCCTCTTGTACATCTGGCTTATGTGGGTCCTGGGGAATCGAACCTGGGTCCTTTGGCTTCACAGGCAAATGCCTTAACCTCTAAGCCATCTCTCCAGCCCCTATTTTTTATTTTTAAATATTTTATTTGCAAGCAGAGAAAGAGAGAGGAGACATACATACACACACAGAGAATGGGTATGCCAGGGAGTCTAGCCACTGCAAATGAATTGTGATACATGCACCACTTTATGCATCTGGCTTTATGTGGGTACTGGGGAATCAAAAGTGGGTTGCTAGGTTTTGCAGGTAAGTGCCTTAACCACTGAGCAATCTCTTCAGCCCTACTTTTTTGTTTTGTTTTTAGACAGGGTTTCTCCTTGACCTTGAGCTCACCAATTAGGCTAGATTGACTAGCAAGCTCCAGAAATCCACCTGTCTATACCTCCCTAGCACTTGGAATTTTTTTGTTTGTTTTTGTTTTTGGAGGTAGGGTCTCGCTCTAGTCCAGGCTGACCTGGAATTCACTATATAGTCTCAGGGTAGCCTTGAACTCATGGTGATCTTCCTACCTCTGCCTCCCGAGTGCTGGGATTAAAGGCATGCCCCACCACGCCTAGAGCACTTGGAATTTTTAATGTGGGTTCTGGGGATCAAACTTAGGTCCTCATGCTTGTGAGGCAAGCACTTTACCAACTAAGCCATCTTTCCAGCTTCTATTTAAACCTAAATCTCATGCCAGGACACTAAAAATGGATTTGGGGTTCATTGCACCTCTTTGTTCTTCTTCCCAATGTGGCCACATTGAATAAATCTCTTTTCTCTACTTTTTACTATTAATTATCTCTCTTTTTCAAAGTAGGGTCTTGCTCTAGCCCAGGATGACCTAGAATTCACTATGTAATCTCTGGCTGACCTCGAACTCATGGCAATCCTTCTACCTCTGCCTCCCAAGTGCTGGGACTAAAAGTGTATGCCACCATGCCTGCCTTACTTATCTCTTTAATTGGCCTATCGAGGATGGGTAGCTAAGCTAGGCTTCTTAGGGCTGCAGGGCCCAGGCTCTGGCCTTCCACTTCTGGTAACATCTTCCTATCAGCATGCTGGATCTGGTGGCACTACTGAAAAGACCATGAAAAGACTGAGGCAGGAGGATGGCAAGTTCAAGACCTGCCTAGAAAATGAAGATCTCCCCGCCACACACCTGGGGTTTGCTTCCCTGCTGCTTCCAAGTCCTGTTTCCCACTCTGTCTCCCCAAAAAGAAGAGGAGCCAAGTCTGCTAAGCACCTACTTATACAGTGTCTAGCTGAATCAGGAATTTCCCCAATACCAACTCATAGCCTCTAGTCATGGAGACAGAGGGCCAGCAGAGCAGAAAGATATTGTGCCTCAGGAGCCCTGGCATGCCCCTCTCCTGCCAGGAGTTAGGAGGTATAGAAGGATTTTGGGTGCCCTTAATGACAGTGCCAAGTGAGGCAAGGGTCAGGCAGTGGGCCAGCTGCTTCTGCCGGTGGTGCCAGAGGCCCTGGACAGGCTGGAGCTTGCCAACAGCCAGCTCCTGACACATTCAATGCCGGCAGGCAGGGCTCCAACCACAGCGGAGCCCAACTGTCCTGCCTGCTTAGCCCTGGCCAAGACATTGCCTCTGCTCTCACTTTTCTCTCCCTCCAGGGATTCTAGGAGTCATGGCCCAAGCTGGCTGCAGGCCAGGTGGGTCCAGGGTCATCGGAATCTAGAACGTTATTTGTCCAAGGTCAAGTGAAGCAGGGGTGGCTCCTTGAATGGGAACAAATCTATGTTTCATCTTGGAAAGTGAGGTTCACAACCCAGTCCCCAGAAATGGGTTCACAATGAAGGCCAGGTATGGTGGTACATGCCTGAGGAGCCTAGCACTCAGGAGGCTGAGGCAAGAGGAGCCTAAGTTCAAGACTAGCCTGGAATGCATAAGGAGACATTGAGGCTGGGGAGATGGTTCAGTGGGTAAGAGTGCTTGCTATACAAGCATGATGACCTAAGCTCCAACCCCAGCAACTGCATAAAAAGCCAGGTGTGGGGCTGGAGAGATGGCTTAGTGGTTAAGGTGCCTGCCTTCTAAGCCTAAGAACGCTGGTTCCAATCTCCAGGTCCCATGTTTAGCCAGATGCAAAGTGAAGCAAGGGTGCAATGCCGCACTTGACCACAAGGGGTCTGGATTTTGTTCTCAGCAGCTAAGAGGCTGCTGGCATGCCCATCTCTATCTGTCTCCCCTCTCTCTCTCTCTCTCTCGCTGTGTCTCTCTCCAAGAAAAAGAAAGCCAGGTGTGAAGGCTGAAGAGATGGCTTATCAGTTAAGATGCTTGCCTAAAAAGCCTAAAGAGCCTAAAGAGCGGGGTTTGATTCCCCAGTACCCATGTAAAGCCAGATGCACAAAGTGGTGCATGCATCTGGAGTTTGTTTGCAGTGGCTAGATGCCCTGGTGCACCAATTCTATCTGTTTCTTTCTCTCTCTCAAATAAACAAATAAATAAAGTATTTTTTTGTTTGTTTTTTTAAAGCCAGGTGTAGCTGTGCATGCCTGTGAGCCCAGTGCTGAGGGTGAAGACAGGAGGGTCACTGGGGCTTGCTATTCAGCTAGTCTGGCCAAAAAAAAAAAAAAGGCAGCTTCAGGTTCAGTGAGAACCCTGATTCAAGGAAATAAGACAGAAGAGACAGAGAACACGGGAGGTAGAGGTAGGAGGGTCAAGAGTTGAATGTCATCCCCAGCCACATAACTAGTTTGAGAACATCAGGGACTACATAAAGCCATGCTGGGCCTGTGGGGTACAACATGTAGTATGGTTTTATGTGGAGGGCAAAGGGGAGCCAGGGGCAGCCTGGGAGGCAAGACAGGGACATGAATCACATGGTTGCCTCCCAGGCTTCTCTGGATGCACCCAGGAGCACTCATGTGCTGTATGGCAAACAAACCAAGACCTGAGGCCTGGTCAAGGTCACACACATGGGTGGGTCAGAGAAGTGTGAAGCAGAAGGGAGATCCTTTGCCTACATCCTGGCAGGTCCCCTGGCAGGGACCCTCCATTCCAGCAAGTAAGGGCAACTCAGATAGTCAGGGAAATGGAGCCAGGGTGATCTTTCTTCCAGCTGCACCCACTTGTTTCCATGGAAACCAGGAGCCTTCTGGGAATACCATACCAAGGACCTTCACTGGGAGATGAGGGAGGCACATGAGACAAGTAGGGATGTTTGGTGGACAGGAGGTCCTGGTGTTGCTCTGACATGCTCTGAGATGCCCACTGGGCTCCATGTTACAGGAGCTGGCAGTTGACCATGTGTGGCCTTCGCGTGACATCAGAGTAGGCTAGCTAAAGTCTCAGGACCGTGGCCTCCTGGGGACCTGCATGTAACTTGGGAGGTAGTATGGGAAACTGAGGCTCAGAGAGAAGAGAAGTGCCCAACACACCCAGCTAGTAAAGACAGGGTGGGACTGGTCCTCCTAGATTGACCAAGACAGCAGAGCTGGCAAGGCCTGGGGCAGAACCCAGACAGGCCCAGCCCTGCTCTAACAGGGGGCTCTGTCACAGCCACTCCCCAGTGTCACAGGATCAAAGGCACACTCAGAGAGATCAGGCTACTTACTCAAGGCCACAGACCTGGGCTGAAGGCAGGGTGCTTAAGTGCTCTGTCTCCCAGTATGGGGGAATGTTCATGTGACTTTGAACATGGCTTCGGTAGCCTGTGTTGACAGGTTACTTGTCCTAGGCTATAGAAACCCTCACAGCCCCCACACTTAGAAACTACAAAATGACCTCCAACCTTCATCCAGCAGGCTTTATTATCAGGTCCCAATAGATGGGCTGCACTCCCCACTCATGCCAAACATAAGCTACAGGACCCATTTTACAGGTGAGAAAAAAGGAGAGTCCTAAATGGATGGGCAGGAGGCTGGTGCCTGTATCTGGCTACCAGTAGCCACCAAATTTCCTAAGACACAGTAGTACAGAATGCATTTGTGTGATAACAGCTAAGGAAGGCTATGGGTGGGAAAGGGCACCAGGGAGGTACAGGACATTATGCTGCCAAGGGCTGCTTTCTGCCATGTCCAGGTACCCTCCAAGGCAACCCCCACCATCATTAACCAACCAGAAAGCATTTTTCACCAAGGATGGCATGAATGGAGGGGGTGAAGTGGCAGGATGTGAATCTCCTATATGCTAGAGTCAGAGCTCACAGAGCCTTGTTCACATTGCCAGGTTACCCTTCTGGCCTGTCCACAGTTCTCGGAGCTCCACATGGCAGCCCAGGTCACGCAGTGCGGCTTTAGCAGCATCCTCACAGTCTCGGTGGGCTGCTCGGGCCTGCACAATGAGCTCCTCAGCTCCCAGGTCCAAAATGGGCTTTGAGAAGTCCTGGCTCCGGGACACCAGGTTGCGAATCAACATGCAGGCCTGTTTCTGGAGAAGACAGCACCCATGAGCAGGGGATGGAGCTAAGATGAGGTCCCCTCTTTTGACCTTGGAATCCTTGTAACATGACAGGGTGATGATGACCTAAGATGGGTTGGGCTAGACTCACATACCTGTTATCTCCCAGGAAGACTTCCTACATCTCCCAGAGTGATGGGTTCAGGGCAGCATCTGAGACCAACCCCATGGATGTAGACTAAGTGGCTACTTAAGCCCTCTTGGGCTGGCCCAAAGCCAGTGCAGGGCACCCTGGTTAGGCAGTGGGGGCCACGGGAAGATGGTGCGGCCAAGGTCCATTTGGCAATGAGTCATCCATCAGCATTTGTTTTCCAATACTAAAATCCCTGGCAGCTCACATCCCTATGTTATACCAGGAACAGTGTCTACAGACCCGTTGCAGCCTCTCATAAACTTCAGTCATCTCCAGCTGTCTCAAAAGGCTAACGTGGTGGGTGCTGCATGCCTGGTTATTGAACTCTTTAAGGAGTAAGGACAGCCAGGTGTGGCAGCACATACTTGTCTGTCCAACACTCAAGAGGCTGAGGCAAGAGGATCCTGAGTTCTAGGCCAGCTTGGGTTACAGTGAGACTGAGTTTGAAAACAAAAAAAGCCATGGTATTCATGACCTCGCAGGGAATATTATTTGCACAAGATCTGCCCATTATTGGGCTCTTAACCTTCCATCATGGATGGTGGAGTGACTTTTAAGGCCTTTATCCCTCCCTGAGGGATAATGACAGTTAATAGCTTCTGGGAGAACCAAGGACATTTTCTGCAATGGTGTAGCCACTAGCAAGTTGCACATGCTCTGATAAATAATTTCCCACCAACACTCATGCAAGCAATCCTAATTAAACTTCACATAAGCAATCCTAGTTAAGACAGTCATAAAAAGAAGAAAACACGCTCCCCCAAAGATATCAAAGTAGAAGAGGGACTTCTTGGGAAGGTGTTCAGTAGAAGGGGAATGGGGAGGGGAGAAAAGAGAAGGTAATGAGGTGAATATGAGCAAAATACATTTACATACATGTATAAAAGTTGTCAATAAATAAAAAAAATTCATGTGTTGAAGCTGGGAGTAGTGGTGCACACCTTTAATCCCAGTGCTCAGGAGGCTGAGGTAGGAGGATCACCATGAGTTCAAAACCAGTCTGGGGCTACAGAGTAAGTTGTTCCAGGTCAGCCTAGCATGAGACCCTACCTTGAAAAAACAAAAATCAAAAAAACAAGCCGGGTGTAGTGCCGCATGCCTTTAATCCCAGCACTCAGGAGACAGAGGTAGAAGGATTGTCATGAGTTCAAGGCCACCCTGAGACTACATAGTGAATTCCAGTTCAGCCTGGACCAGAGTGAGACCCTACCTTGGAAAACTGAAAGAAAAAAAAAACAGCTGGGTATGGTGGCACACACCTTTAATCCCAGCACTTGGGAAGCAGAAAATCACTGTGAGTTCGAGGCCACCCTGAGACTACAGAGTGAATGCCAGGTCAGCCTGAGCTAGAGTGAAATCCTACCTTGAAAAACCAAAAACAAACAACAACAACAACAAAAAAACACAGAAAGGAAATGAAACTAAATTTAGAAAGAACAAAGGGCTAGAAGAGAAGAAAGATGTGGCTGTAGCCCAGGCTGACCTCAAATTTGTGGTAACCCTTCTGCCTCAGCCTCCCCAGTGCAGGAATCATAGGCGTGCATTGCCAGACCTGTTGCAACATGCTTTAGATGATGGTTAGGAAAAGGAGCCATGGGCCCAGGCTGTGGTGGGGACAGGGGAAAGTTGGTCACCCACCTGGACACCAGCCTCCTGTGGATGAGTCTTCATGGCCTGCAGGGCTGCCAGGGCCCCACCACCCTCCACAATGATGCGGCTGTTCTCGGGCTTTCGAAGAGCCAGGACACTGAGCGCTGCACAGCTCTGCTCACATACCTGTGAGGGGGGCACAGGTGGTTGACAGGGACAGACAGGCTCCCCTATGAAGTCAGTGCATGAGGCCGCTGAACCTGGGTGTTCCCCTCAGCAGGATTCTGTTGAATCATGTATCATGGCAGTGATACCATGGACAGAGTTCTCAAGGGCCCAGTGAGAATCGGACCAGTGTGGTGGCGGCTCCAGGACTCCTAGAACCTGCCCCAAAGAGACCCTGAGCTGCTTGCCTGATCCTACTGATGGCAACAAGGCAGTGCTCTCTACTGATAGGACTACACCCACAGCAGGTACCTGGGGGCTGGCAAGGTGTCGGGTCATTGCAGCCACGATGGAGTCAGTGCCGCCTAAGCGGATGATGGCGTCCTTCACATCATCATTGCCTGCGATGGCCCTCAGGGCATTCAGTACTTGTTTCACAAGATCCTACAACAAGAAGAGCAAGGCATCAGCACCCCTCGGCTGGTTTCCCTGCATTGTGTGTGCAGGGTGCAGGAGCAAACCTGCTTGCTGATAGTGGGAGGCTGAGAAATGCTCTAGGGCCACCATTTTTTTGTTTCAACACAAGTGGCTGTCCCGGAGCCCCCAGGTGGCCTGTGGACAGCAGGGTGACTGCCCATCATACCGAAAAGTGGAGGCTGGAAGAGGCAGACGCTGGGTGCATGCCACCTATGCCTTGTGGGTGACCTGCCTTCCCTACCCTTGCAAGGGCAGGAAGAGCATTAAGCAATCGGAACCAAGGACAAAAGGAGAACTTTCTGGAGTTGCCCATTTCTATCACAGAGCTGATGGGAGGAAACTGAAGCACCACTCACCTCCCCCAAACTTTTTTTTTTTTTTTTGAGGTAGATTCTCACTCTCTAGTTCAAGCTGACCTAGAATTCACTATATAGTTTCAGAATGGCCTTAAACTCACAGCGATCCTCCTACCTCTGCCTCCCAAGTGCTGGAATTAAGGGCATGCCTGGTTAAATTCATTTTTTTTGTTGTTGTTTTTTTGCTTGTTTACTCTTGACCACCTGCACAGAACAAACAGGCTAATGCCATCATTGGGCTCACGGCAAATGTCCCAAGGCTTTTTGGCAGGCTCCACCTTGGCAGGTATGTTTTGGGCCTGCTTTAAGCCTTGCTTTGGGCCAGGCACACAGAGTGGTGCACAAATACCACTAACTGTGGTGACAAGTGGGATTTGGCCTTGTAGCACACATGCAGACACAAGATGGGACCCTGTACAAACACACAGGTACAGCTGGGCATGATGGTACATGCCTATTATCCCAGCATTTGGAAGGCTGAGGCAGGAGGATTAAGGGACTAAGGCCAGTCTTGGCTGCATACAGTAGAGATGTCTCAAAACAAAGTGAAAGGGATGGGGTTTGGCACTGCAGCAGAGTACTTCTTGGCAGACAGGGGCCCACACCCCACAGCCAGTACCAAAAAACAAGGAAAGAAAAGGCAGGAAGGGCCAGTGAGGGGCGGGCAGGTGTTTTGCTCCCAAGCCCATCCCTTAGCAGGAAGACAAGAGCCATTTGGCTCCAGGGCTGGCAGACTGACACTGGTTCTGACTATGGGTCTGCTGGCTGCTATGTAGGAGAGGTGGCCTGGGAAGGAAGTAGGGCTTCATGCCTTGCTGAGGTTCTGGGCCCCACCTGGTGGTCATTGCAGTTAGCCAGCAGGGTCACCAAGATGCCAAGGCCCCCAAGGTCAACAACCTCCTGGCAGAACTCATTGCGGACAGCCAGGCGGGACAAGGTGCTGCAGAGTTCACACAGGACGCTGGGGTTGTCCTGGAATGCTGTGGGAAGCAGGAGCAAGAGTCAGGGTCAGGACGGATAAGACATAGGATGAAGGGGGTTGGGGTTTGGAGAGGACCTCTCAGGCTGCCTGCCTGTACCCAACAGGCCCCTGGGAATTTAAGGGCCCAGCAGGGCTATAGCACCTCCTGCAGGCCTCTGTGGGAGTGACAAAACTGAATCCCTCCTCCACCCTTCACCTTCCAAATAATTCCAGGGCCAATTTACTGTCTCCTAAAAAAAGAAAACCAGCAGCCGGGCATGGTGGTGCATGCCTTTAATCCCAGAGTTCAAGCCCACCCTGAGACTATTCCAGGTCAGCCTGAGCTAGAGTGAGACCCTACCTCAAAAAACCAAAGGGAAAAAAAAAAAAAAAAACACCAAGCCAGGTGTGTGTCGCATGCCTTTAATCCCAGCACTTGGGAGGCAGAGGTAGGAGGATAACTGTGAGTTTGAGGCCACCCTGAGACTACAGAGTGAATTCCAGGTCAGCCTGAACTAGAGTGAAACCCTATCTCGAAAATAAAATTTAAAAAAAAAAAAAAACACCAAAAGTGCTAAAATAAAACTTCTGAGGCTGCTTTTAGGATCTCAGGATGGGAATGACTTCTGAACACAACAGGAAACTGTAGAGGGAAATGTGAGCAGCACAGGAAAAGCACAGACACTGGCATAGGGGAGCAGATACCTGTCTGATGCTGGGGGTGGGTGGCAAACATCATCTACATATGGAGCTCTGCGAGGCTTGGTACATGTGCCCACCCAACCAGGATGTGGACCCTGGGGTCCCCACCAGGCTATTGGGGATATGGTCCTCAGCCACACCACAACCACTTGATGTGGTTGGGCCTTGGCTTAATCAGGTGAAAGCACTAATAGAGAAACTGATGATTCTCAGAGGAGAAAAAATCTGCCTGGAGGCTATTGGAGTCTCAGCCTGCCCTGGGAACTGCAGGTTCACCAGTGTACCAGTGTGAACCTTCCAAAAACTGACTTTAGGGGTGAGCTTTGGCTCAATGGTACAGTTTGCGCTTAACACATAATGGTAGAGTATGTGCTCAACATGTCCCGAGTTCCATTCCCTGCACCAAAAAACAAGTGTGTCCCTGTCTATCTATCTATTCTGCTCATGGTCTGTCTTGGTGGTAGAGCCTAATTTGAGATGCCAGAAATAACCAAAGAATGTACAAATGACATCTCGGCAAGGCCATCCTACTTCATAAATGCACAGGGCCAGTTTTCATGCTCTGGGGAAGCATGGAGAGGAAACTAGGGAAAGCTGGCTTTCCTGACACAATGAGAATCTCAGGGCCAGGCAAATGGGGCATGAAAGGGGAACTGATTTTTTTAGTACCTTCTGTGTATCAGATCTTGGTCAGGTCTTTTCAGGTGGGTGCAGAGGATAGATTGAGGGACAGGGGACTTTGGGTGAGAGGATCAGTATCTTGATTAAGTGTGGCCATCTTGCTGTGATCCTTAAAGAAGGCACTAGCACATGCCTTTTTTTTTTTTTTTTTTTTGGTTTTTCGAGTAGGGTCTCACTCTGGCCCATGCTAACCTGACCTGGAATTAACTATGTAGTCTCAGGGTAGCCTCAAACTCATGGCGATCCTCCTACCTCTGCCTTCCAAGAGCAGGGATTAAAGGCACATGCCACAACTCCCGGATCAGCACATGCCTTTTAATGTCAGCCCTCAGGAGGCAGAGGTAGGAGGATTGTTGTGAGTTTGTGAGTTCCAGGTCAGCCTGGGCTACAGTGAGACCCTACCTGGAAAAACTAATAATAATAATAATAATAATAATGGGCTAGAGAGATGGCTTAGCAGTTAAGGCACTTGCATGCAAAGCCAAAGAACCCAGGTTCAATTGCCCAGGACCCAAGGTAAGCCAGATGCACAAGGGAGGCATTAGTCTGGAGTTCATTAGCAGTGGCTGGAAGCCCTGATGTGCCCATTCTCTCTCTTTCTCTACCTGCCTCTTTCTCTCTCTCAAATAAATAAATAATTTTTAAAGATTAAAAAATAAAATAAGGGCTGGAGAGATGGCTTAGCGGTTAAGGTGCCTGCCTCCTAAGCCTAAGAACCTGGTTCCAATTTCCAGGTCCCACATTTAGCCAGATGCAAAATGACACAAGGGCACAATGCTGCACTTGCCCACAAGGGGCACACACATCTGGATTTCGTTCACAGCAGCTGAGAGACTGCTGGCACGCTATTCTCTATCTGTCTCCCTCTCCCTCTCTGTTTCTCTCTATGTCTCTCTCCAAAAATAAAATTTAAAGATAAATAATAAAATAAAATAAGGGCTGGAGAGATGGCTTAGCTGTTAAAGTTCTTGCTTGTGAAGCCTAAGAACCAAGGTTCAATTATCCAGGTCCCACATAAGCCAGATGCAGATGGTGGTGCATGCCTCTAGAGTTCGTTGCAGTGGCTAGAGACCCTGGTGTGCCCATTCTCTGCCTCCCCCCTCATCTCTAATAAATAAATAAAAATAAAAAATCAAGAAAAAAAGAAAAAATAAAATAAGTGATCTACCACACCCCCCCAGGCCATCACCAGGGATTCAAGGCAGGGCTCTACCTTCCAGCCATGCCCCCTCCCTCACTGGGATTCTAGGCAGGGCTCCACCTCCCAGCCACGCCTAACTCCCAGGTGGCAGCTGCTTTACCTCTGGCGGCCTCGATGAGAACTTTCAAGCCTTTGTTCTCCTGAACAATCAACTTGGCATGCTCATGGGCATGGCCAAAGGGCACTCGGATGTCATCATCAAAGGTCATGA
This sequence comes from Orientallactaga sibirica, assembly GCA_036365145.1. Taxonomy (NCBI): domain Eukaryota; kingdom Metazoa; phylum Chordata; class Mammalia; order Rodentia; family Dipodidae; genus Orientallactaga; species Orientallactaga sibirica. The sequence continues at coordinate 2,954,834 of JAEOAD010002758.1, forward strand.
CACGCAGGGCCCCGCAGGCCTCCCTGACCACATTAGCATGCTGGCTGTGTCTGGCAATGGCATCAGTCAGCAGGGGCAGCACACCAGCCTTCACCAGGACCTGCCGATTTTGCTCATGCTTCAGGCAGGCATGGCGCACACAGCGGATTCCAGAGCAGATGAGATCGGCATCTGCCGCATTCCGGACCAGTGTGGTCACCAGCAGCTGCAAGCCCTGAGCATCCAGAAGGTCAGGCTGGCCATCAGTCAGTGCTGCCAGAGCATTAAGGGCTTGTTGCAAGAGGGCCTGGTCACCAGTGGTGGCCAGCTGCCAGGCAGCCAGAAGTGTGGGGTAGGCTCCTTTCTGGGCTGCCAGGAAGCGGCTGGCTTTGTGCTGCCCACAGTGGTTGCAGAAACTAGCAAGGTGTGCGGAGACCTCCTGGAACTTGGAGCTCGTTAGGGACTCCTGCAGGTCATCAAGAACCTGAGAGTGAGGGAAGATATCAGTGTCATCTCCTGGTGACAGGGTCCCCCTCCCCAAGATCTGAACCTGAGATGAAAGGGAGGTAAGGGCCAAGGCCAGTTGGGGCATCTCCCATACCTGAACTGCTTTTTATGGTATGTGCATGCATGCTCATATGTGTGTAGGCACAGAGATACACGAGTGTGTGCATTTATGTGTATATGGAAGTCAGAGGATGATGTCAAGTGTCTTCCTGACTGCTTTCCTCCTTATTTACTGAGTCAGGGTCTGTCATTTGAGTCCACTGTTTGGACTAATCTAGCTAGCTAGCTTGCCCTGGGGATCCTTTCTCTCCATCTCCTGAGTGCTAGCATTACAGGCACAAGCCACCACGCCCAGCCAGCTTGTATGTGGATACTGGGAATTGAAGCTCCTGTCCTCACTCTTGCAGCCAGCAAGTGTTTTATCCACAGTTTCCCCAGCCCCCTGGACTGTTTTCTTCAGACAGGGTTTTTCTATGCAGCCTAGGTTGGCCGTGAGCTTATATAGCCCAAGCTAGCCTTAATCCTCCTGCCTCAGCTCCTAATACTGGGATAATAGATGTGAGCCACCATACCCAGCTTAGTGCTTTATCACTAAGCTAAACTGTCAACCTCTCAGGTGTCTGTCATTCTCTTTCTCTCTCTCTCTCTCTCTTTTTTCAAGGTAGGGTCTCACTCTAGCCCAGGCTGACCTGGAATTCATTATGTAGTTTCAGGGTGGCCTCGAACTCAAGGTGATCCTCTTCCTTCTGACTCCCAAGTGCTGGGATTAAAAGTGTACACCACCATGCCTAGCCTTTTAAAAATATTTTTGTTTATTTGCAAGGAGAGAAGCAGAGAGAATATGCCAGGGCCTCTTGTCACTGCCAACAAACTCCAGATGTATGTGCAACTTTGTGCACCTGGTTTTACGTGGGTACTGGGGAATTGAATTCAGGCCCATAAGCCTTTGCAAGCAAGCACCTTTAACCACTGAGCCATCTCTCTAGCCCTTTTTTCTTTCTTCTTCTTTTTTAATTCTAGGTAGGGTCTTGCTCTAGCCAGGCCGACCTGAAACTCACTCAGTAGCTCTAGGCTGGCCTCAAACTCATGGCGATCCTCCTACCTCAGACTCCCAAGTGCTGAGATTAAAGGCATGTGCCACCACACCCTGCTCTTTTTTTCTTTTTTTGACAGAGTGTCATGTATACCAGCCTGCCCTGGAACTTGCTATGTAGCTGAGGATGACCATGAACTCCTGATTCACCTCCTTAGTGCTGGGATGACAGGTGTGTGCCACCATTCTGGTTCATGTGGTACTAGGGATGGAACCCAGGTCTTCACATAGTCTAGGCAAGAATTCTCCCAAATAAGCCATAACCCCAGCCTTTTTTTTTTTTTTCTTTTTCTTTTTTTTCTTGGTTTTTGGAGGTAGGGTCTCATACTAGCCCAGGCTGACCTGGAATTCACTATGTAGTCTCAGGGTGGCCTAAAATTCATGGCAATCCTCCTACCTCTGCCTCCCCAGTGCTGGGATTAAAGGCGTGCACCACCATGCCCAGCTTCTTTTCTTTTTTTGTCTTTTCCTTTCCTTTCCTTTCCTTTCTTTTTTTCTTTTCTTTTCTTTTTTTTTTCTTTCTTTCTTTTTTTTTTTGAGAGAGAGACACAGAGAGAGAGAGAGAGGGAGAGGAAGACAGATAGAGATGGGCACGCCAGCAGCCTCTCAGCTGCTGCGAAAGAAATCTAGATGCATGCGCCCCCTTGTGGTCAAGTGCATTGCGCCCTTGCATCACTGCATCTGGCTAAACATGGGACCTGGAGATTGGAACCAGCGTTCTTAGGTTTAGGAGGCAGGCACCTTAACCGCTAAGCCATCTCTCCAGCCCTTCTTTTCTTTTTCTGGTTGTTTTTTCAAGGTAGAGTCTCACTCTAGCCCAGACTAACCTAGAACTCACTCTGTAGCCTTCAGGCTGGCCTCAAACTCAGTGATTCTCCTATCCCAAGTGCTGGGATTAAAAGTGTGTCACCACACCCAGCAGCCATTTCTTTTTCTCTCTCTCTCTCTCTTTTTTTTTTTTTTTTTTTTTTTGGTTTTCTAAGGTAGGGTCTCACTCTAGTCCAGGCTGACCTGGAATTCACTATGTAGTCTCAGGGTGGCCTTGAATTCATGGCAATCCTCCTACCTCTGCCTCTGCCTCCCAAGTGCTGGGATTAAAGGCGTGCACCACCACACCTGGCACCATTTCTTTTTCTATGTGCTGAGGATGGAATCCAGGACTTGTATGGTGGGCAGGTGATCTACCATTGAGCCACACCTCTAGCCCCATAACTGTAGTTTTAGGAGCCCGAAGTATCAGAGGCTAAAGAAAGAAAGTCCAGCTATCTCAGAGTCTCTGCTAAGCAGCTGTACATATGAGTACATATCTTTTACAAATCAAGCCCTACTTGCTCTTTTTTTCCATATATATAATTATTTGCACATGTGTGTATATATAAGTGTGCCAGGGTCTCTTGCCACTGCAAACAAACACCAGATGTTTGCGCCACTTTTTGTGTATGGTTTTACACGAGTACTGGGGAATTGAACCTGAGTCAGCTTGCTTAGCAAGCAAGTGCATTTAATGTCAGAGCCATCATCTCCCCAGCCCCAAGTCCTTCTTGCTTCCAAGAAGCCCCAGGGAAGACCAGGAGATGAACCATCCCACTGAGCCCAGCCTACCAGATGGATTCACTCATGAGAGACAGGGAAAGAGAAATGGTTGCTGTTGGGGGGGGGGGGCGGTGTTATGTAGTGTAACTGCCTAAGTCAGAGCTTTTGGAAGAAAAAAGCCACCATAGTCAGATCTGCCCAACAGGATGTCTCCTTTTTTTTTTTTTTTTTTTTTTTTTTGTGTGTGTGTGTGTGTGTATGTGTGTGTGTGTTTATCTCATTCACTCTCAAAAGTACTTCTTCTACCCAGTGACTCCATACTAAACACACAGGGATTTCCTCAAGTCCAGCTCCAAGCTGTGTAGGGGATGAGGGGAGAGAAGTCCAGAAACAGGCCAGCCAGGGAGACACCAATAATAGGACTGCAGGAAGCACCTCAGCATGAACCAAAGATGGGTCTCTTCAGAAGCAATGGCACCCGCCCTGAAGGGTAGTTTGGCAAAAACCGATAGCCCAAAGGGCTTTCATTTGCCTTGGCTGCCATGACAGGTGTGGTGTTTGAATGAAATGTCCCCACAGACTCATGTGTTTTTGAATACTTGGTCCCCAGCTGATGGCAATTTAGGAGAGCAGTAGAGCCTTTGGGAGGTAGAGACTTACTGGAAGTGTGTTGCTGAGGGTAGGTTTTGGGATGATGTAGTCCAGCTTCCCCTAGCCAGTGCTAGCTCACTCAGACTGCTTCCTTCCTGGTGCTATGGAGCTATGAGGACCCAGCTGTTTGCTCGGCCATGCTTCCCCACCATGATGAAGCTCCCTCTCGAAACTGTAAGCTAAATAAACCCCTTTCCTCCTATGAGCTGCTTCTTCTTGAGTGTTTTGTAGCAATGTAAGTATCTGCTTTAACAGAAGATAACACTTTCAGGCCAGCCATCACCAAGCTGGCTGCATGACCCAGCTGAGCACACATAATAGAGTATTAAAAGTAAGTCAGAGCTGGGCGTGGTAGTGCATACCTTTAATCCCATCACTTGGGAGGCAGAGGTACACGGATCACTGTGAGTTCAAGGCCACCTTGAGACTACATAGTGAATTCCAGGTCAGCCTGGGCCAGAGTGAGACCCTACCTCGAAAAACCAACAAACAAAAAACAAAGTAAATCATGGCTGGAGAGATGGCTTAGCAGTTAAGGTGCTTGCCTGGGAAGCCTAAGGACCCAGGTTCAATTCCCCAGTACCCAGTACCCACATAAGCCAGATGCATAAGGTAGTACATGCATCTGGAGTCCATTTGCAGTGGCTAGAGGCCCTGGTGCACCCCTTCTCATTCTCTCTGTTTATCTCTCTTCTAAATCTGTTTGCAAATAAATCAAAGTAAGTCAACACCAGAGTATGGAGCCAGAGGAGACATTTCTCCCAAAGGACATGAAAACCTGCTCAAGCTGGTGATGTGGCTCAGGCTGCCCAAATACATAAAGTCATGGGTTCATTGCCAACACTGCATAAATCAGGTATTGTGGTGCACACCTTTAACCTTGGCACTCAGGAGGCTAAGAGAATCACCATGAGTTCAAGGCCAATTTAAGCTACATAGTGGTCTTGATTGGTCTAGAGTGAGATCCTGTCCGAGAAAAATAAAAGTTGAAGGCTAACCTCAGATACACAGGGAATTCTAGGCTAGACTCAGCTACATGACACACTGTCTCAAAAACAAAACAAAAACAAAAAGAAACCTCACATTCCTCCAACCTAGTGTCACTAACAGAGCAGGTAGAAAGTGCCTGCACAAGACTGGCCCAAAATGGCTCTGTGCTAGCAGGACAGGTGCCGAGTGTTGTTAAATGACAGCTTTACCAAGAGCCTACCAGTTCTTCCTACAATTACTCTCCATGTCTCTCTACTGAGTGCCCTTGGCCCTGAATCCCAGAACTGAAGACAATGAGCACACTCCTATCACAGAACATGGCCTCCCACACAGCTCAGAGGTAGGGCTGCCCTCACATTAGGACTCAGGGCCTATAGGCTACAGGCTCACACTGGCCTGTACATGCTGGGCAGGACACCAATATAAGGAAGAGGCTCCCAGACCATTCCAAGGATATGAGGGCCTTGCCCTGAGGGCTGCCCAATCCTACCTGCAGGATACCATGCACTGGGTCCTGAGGGCCATCTGCAGAGATGTTGGGTGCAGTTTTTACAATGGTACTAAGATCCACACCTGCAGTAGAAGACAAGGGCATCAGAAAAAAAGTGACAGCTATTGTCCTCTAGACTGCCTGTGGAAGCCTCTCCTCAGGGCTCCTGGGTGGGAGGTACCCATGCTGTAGGATTCCTCCAGAGTTCTTCCCAATCCCTCTCCAGGCCCCCTGCCCAGGCCAGCCCCACTACAGGCTGCAGAGCAATAGTGCAGACACTGAAAAGCAAGACTGTTCCCACATGCCTTCTGTGTGGCAAGGCAGCAGACCCTGTCTGGTGAGCTGAAAGGGGAGGGGATTCCAAGAAGCTTCTTCCTTGGAGGTCACATCCCTCTTGGCCCCAGATAGACCCCACCCCTCCTGTGACTGTTGCAGGAAGCCCACCAGTTATGAATAATGGATACTTCTTGGTCTTTTGTGGGTTTGGGGAAATTTTGAATCAGAGTCTTGGCCTCAACTTCACAGTAAGCCTCCAGCCTCCACCTACCAAGTAGGGATTAGTCAGGCATAGTGGTGAACACCTGCTACCCCAGTACTTGGGAGGTGGAGGTAGGAGGACTGCTATGAGTTCAAGGCCACGCTGAGATTACAGAGTGAATTCCAGGTCAGCCTCAACTACAGTGAGACCCTACCTTGAAAAAATAAATAAATTTTAAAAAATCAACAACCACAAACACCAAATGCTGGGACCATATACATGTGCTACTATGTCTGGCTCTGCTGGACCCTCAGCACTCAGGTCACCCTATCAGGGCACCCCATTTCTGTGCTGCAGAGGCCAACCTCTCACCACTGAAGCTGGATGTACCTTGGCTTTCTTGCCCTCTAGTTCTTACTGGGTCTGTCCAATGTAGAGCTAGACTTGAGATTGAGGACAGGAGGAGGTAAAGGGGGCTGGCATGCATTGGCTGACCTTGATCTGAGCCAGTACTCACTGCCATGTGGGGCAAGGACTCCAGTTTCTGCCAGCACCCCCACCAATAGCCCACATAGCTAGTCTCTGGGATTGGTGCTGCCTGCTTTAGTAGCTGGCAACTGCTACCCCCTTGTGGTTGGGGCAAGAAAGCTGGCAGCCCTCTTCCCTGGTGTCAATAACAGCCTCTTCAGGAAAGTGACCATGAAAATGAGATCCAAGACAAGGCTCTGGTCTTGCCACTGTCTAAATGAGGTGGAGGCAAATTGTGAGCAAGGGGGCAACAGACAACAGAGGGGCAGAGAAGGGTCAGCAGGACTTTACTGCTATACCCGGCAAAGGGACAACACCATCCTCTATCTAAGGGCCAGGGGCCAAGTGTCAAAGCCCTACCTTGTGATTCAAACTGCTCCACTGCCTCTCTCACGGCTTCCTCAGGGCCCATCTCAAACTCTTCCATGTTCTCCCGCACAGCAGCATCGAAGGTTTCCTGGGTGATACGCTTGGATGCCATTTCTAGCTGCTAAGTGGATGTGGAAGGGATGCTTTGTCAGAGGACACAGGTAACAAAGGGACTTGTCCACTCCACTGACAAAAACTTCACTTAGTGGCTGAGTTGCCTCAGTGGTTAAAGTGTTTGCATGCAAAGCCTGCAAGCCAGAGTTCAATTCCCCAGTGTCCATAAAGTGACACATGTATCTGGAGCTCATTTGCAGTAACAAGAGGCTTTGGCACACTCTTTCTCTCTCTGTTTATAAATAAATAAATTTAAATATATTTATTTATTTGCAAGCAGAGAGGCAGAGAGAAAGAGAGAATGTGCACACCAGGGCCTCTAGCTACTACAAACAAATGTCAGATGCATGTATTACTTTGTGTATCTGGCTTTACATTACATGTGTACTGGGGAATTGAACCTGGGCAGTTAGGCTTTGCAAGCAAGCACTTTAACTGTTGAGCCATCTTGCCAGCCCTAAAAATATTTTTAAAATTAGGGGCTTTGCCGAGTGTGGTGGTGCACGCTTTTAATCCCAGCACTCGGGAGGCACAGGTAGGAGGATCGCCATGAGTTCAAGGACACCCTGAGACTACATAGTTAATTCCAGGTCAGCCTGGAGCCGAGTGAGACCCTACCTTGAAAAACCAAAAAAAAAAAAAAACAAAAAAAAAAAAAAGGTCAAGGGCTGGAGAGATGGCTTAGCAGTTAAGGTGCCTGCCTGCTAAGCCTAAGAACCCAGTTCCAATCTCCAGGTCCCACGTTTAGCCAGATACAGTGATGCAAGGGCGCAATGCCGCACTTGACCACAAGGGGGCGCACACATCTGGATTTCATTCACAGCAGCTGAGAGACTGCTGGCGCGCCGATCTCTCCCTCTCTGTCTCTCTCTGTGTCTCTCTCCAAAAATAAATAAAATAAAATAAATTAAAAAAAAAAAGGTCAAAAGGGGGCTGAAGAAATGGCTTAGTGGTTAAGGCGTTTGCCTACAAAGCCAAAGGATCCCGGTTCGATTCTCCAGGACCCACGTAAGCCAGATGCACAAGGTGGCGCATCCGTCAAAAAAAAAAAGGTCAAAAGGGGGCTGGAGAGATGGCTGAGTGGTTAAGGCATTTGCCTCCAAAGCCAAAGAAACCTGGTTCAATTCTCCAGGACCCACATAAGCCAGATGCACAAGGGGCACATGCATCTGGAGTTTGTTTGCAGTGGCTAGAGGCCCTGGCGTGCCCATTCTCTCTCTGTCTGCCTCTCTTCTATCTCTCTCTGCTTGCAAATAAATAAATAAAATTTTTTTTAAAAGGTCAAAAAGGTTTGTTTGCAGTAGCTGGATGCCCTGTGCAACAATTCTCTCTCTCTCAAATAAATAAAATTAAGAAATATTTAAAATTTTAAAAAAGATTTAAAAACTCATAAAGTAAAAAGGGTGGGAGTGCATGAAGTACTAGAATAGTCATACAAGAATCTGGCTCTAGGGGTGGGCCTCGGCGGCCGGAGAGCTCGCGCCTGAGTCCGAATGGAAGGCCTGGCGCTGTGCCGATGGCGGCGGTGGAGGGCGGAGGAGCTGCCGGCGGTGGGGGACACGAAACGTGCATGCAGTAGGTTGGAATCCAGTGGTCAGGAGCACAGTAGCCTGGCAGCAAGTGTGTGTGCCCTGGTGCCCTGGAACAGAAAGGACCAGGCACCTCAGCCATGAAGCTGCCCCCCTGCACAGTGGCCATATGGTGGCCAGGAGAGGCCAAGCCCAGTGATTCCTCAGAACGGTGGAAGGAGACCAGCCCAGCCTTACCCAAGGTGTATTGCAGGAGAATCTGGGCATTTCAACCATACCGGGAATCACTAGAAGATGCATACCAGTGGGACTAGTCCAATTTGGTATTGAACCCTCCGAGGAACAGTGTGTGCAAGTCCCTCACAGCTGGGCCTCCACTCCCTGGTCAGGGTGGGGGGTGTATTCTCCCTCAGGTAATCCCCTCATGTTGTGCACAGGACCAGGAGCGTCCGTGTCCTGGTCACTGATGCGGCCTCCTGCCTGACAAGGACGTGAGCCTGGGCTGACAGCATCACACCCAGATGCAGCACTGCTCTTGTACTGCCGATTGTTGTCTTCGTGAATCCAGGGCAGGTTGCGTGCTTTTTAATTAAAAGACTTATTTTTATATTAAAAAAAAAAAAAAGAATATGGCTCTAACCCTTGTGCCCCACCATGAGAGGAAGCACAGAATGGGTACATTCCATAGAGACCCTACCTTATGTGGGTGGGGAGGCCAGGCTCCTCAGCAAGTCTGAAGGACTAGAGTACCAGGATCTGCATTTAACCTCAGACCCTAAAAGTCATCCGGACAAATCAACCAACCCCTCTAGAGTACTCAGAAACATGAAGTGGATACAGGAGGCACTTAACAACTGCTGTCTATCTGTGCCTTTGCTTTGTTCCTTAAGACATAATTTGGCCAACTTATTTTCAAGGGCACAGGGCACCAATCTCCCACTTTGCCCCCCTAACCATAGCCCCCTCTCCAGCCTTTAATCCCAGAAGAACAGGAAATCCATGTCAGTATTGTAAAGGATTTCCAAGGTCAGATTGGGAAAGGGAAAGAGTATACATAAATCCCTTTGTGTTTTCTTCTCTGCTGGGGTAGAACCAATGGCTCTGAACGTGCCAGGCAAGCTCTCTAACCACTGTTATATATTTATTTAGAGCCTCTCTCTCGTCCAAGCTGACCTGGAATTCACTATGTAATCTCAGGGTGGTCTTGAACTCACAGTGATTCTCCTACCTAGGCCTCCCAAGTGCTGGGTTTAAAGGCGTGCACCACCATGCCTGGCCACTGTTTTTTTTGTTTTAATTAAATTAAATTAATTTATTTATTTATGTGAGAGAGTGAGAAGAGAGAGAATGGGCATGTCAGGACCTCCAGCCACTGCAAAGGAACTCCAGATGTATGTGCCCCCTTGTGAATTGGCTTACATGGGTCCTGGGGAATTGAACAGAGGTCCCCTGGCTTTGCAGGCAAATGCCTTAACCACTAAGCCATCTCTCCAGCCCCCACCATTATTTTTATTTTTTTTTGGTTTTGCAAGGTAGGGTCTCACTCTGGTCCAGGCTGACCTGGAATTAACTATGTAGTCTCAGGGTGGCCTTGAACTCACGGTGATCCTCCTACCTCTGCCTCCCGAGTGCTGGGATTAAAGGCGTGCGCCACCACGCCCGGCCCCCACCATTATTTTTTAACACAAGGTCTCATGTAGCCCTGGCTGGCCTTGCACTCACTATGTAGCCAAGGTTGGCCTCAATGTCCTGACTTCCTGCCCCCACCTCCTGAAGATTACTAGGATGCCAGGTGTGCAAGAATCTGACTCTTAACCATCAGTCCCTTGTAGACAATTCTTGTTTTTGCTTTCCTGTCCCTCATCCAAAGGACACACTTCAAAACCTCTCTGGTTAGTCTGCTGGCTCAGGTCTGGGATTCCAACACTCAAAGTAGTACTGAAATGAGGCAGGAGAATCAGTCTGGACTACGGAGCAAGACCCTCTCTTAAAAAGCAAGCAATAAAGCCGGGCGTGGTGGCGCACGCCTTTAATCCCAGCACTCGGGAGGCAGAGGTAGGAGGATCACCGTGAGTTCAAGGCCACCCTGAGACTACATAGTTAATTCCAGGTCAGCCTGGGCCAGAGTGAGACCCTACCTTGAAAACCAAAAAAAAAAAAAGCAAGCAATAGGGGGCTGGAGAGATGGCTTAGTGGTTAAGGCACCTGCCTCCTAAGCCTAAGAATGCTGGTTCCAATCTCCAGGTCCCATGTTTAGCCAGATGCAGTGATGCAATGGCGCAATGCCGCACTTGACCACAAGGGGGTGCATGCATCCGGGTTTCATTTGCAGCAGCTGAGAGGCTGCTGACGTGCCCATCTCTGTCTTCCTCTCCCTCTCTCTCTCTCTCTGTCTCTCTCTCAAAAAAAAAAAAAGCAAGCAATAGGGGCTAGAGAGATGGCTTAGCAGTTAAGACATTTGCCCGCAAAGCCGAAGGACCCAGATTAGATTCCCCAGGACCCACGTTAGCCAGATGCACAAGGGGGTGCACATGTCTGGAGTTAGTTTGCAATGGCTGGAGGCCCTGGGGTGCCCGTTCTCTCTCTGTGTCAAATAAATAAATAGATGAAAATATTTAAAAAAGAAAAAGCTTTAAAAAAAAAAAAAAAAAGCAAGCAATAGCCGGGTGTGGTGGCACACACCTTTAATCCCAGCACTCAGTCATTTGCCTGTAAAGCCAAAGGATCCCAGTTCGGTTCCCCAGGACCCATGTAAGCCAAACACAGAAGGATGCTCATGTGTCTGGAGTTCATTTACAGTGGCTGGAGACCCTGGTGCACCCATTTTCTCTCTCTTTCTCTCTCTACCTCTTTCTCTCTCTCTCTCTCTCTCAAATAAATAAATAAATTATATATATATATATATATATATGCATTTAAAAAGCAAGCAGTACAGGCTAGAGAGATGGCTTAGTGGTTAAGGTGCTTGCCTGAGAAGCCTAAAGACTCATGTTCAGCTCTCCAGATCCCATGTAAGCCAGAAGGGTGCAAGGTCACACAAGGTGGCACATGCATCTGGAATTCGATTGTAGTGGCTGGAGGCCCTGGTGTGCCAATTGTCTCTCTCTCATTTAAAAAAAAAATTACAAAAAAAAAAAAAAAAAAAGCAAGCAATTAAAGAAGTACCTGAGTTACACAATGCTCAGAACTTCAGGATGCACATTGTTTTAAGGATGTTGCCCTTCTGTTTATACTTCTTTTACCTGTCATACCGCCCCTATTTCCACATTCTATAGTTTATACGGATGCTGACTCCTGCCTTAGAAAACTGATCCGGAGCTACATGAACCTGTTTCCCAAAATGCAAATTCCTAGAATTTCAAATAGAAGCCTTTTACTTTTGCAAAACAACAAACCTCACCCTAGTCAAAGCAGCCCCACCATAATTCTTATTTTTTTCAAGGGATGGTGCTGGTGGTGGTGGTGAGACCGGGTCTCATGTAGCCCAGTCTGACCTCTACCTCTCTTTGTAGCCAAGGCTGTCTTTGAAATCCTGATACTTCTGCTTCCACCTCCTAAATGTGGGGATTACAAAGGAGTACCACCACGCCCAGTTCTTATTGTTTGTTTGAGCTGAGTCTCTCTATGCAACCCGGGCTGGCCTCGAACTCAACGCTTCCTGAGTGCTGGAAAGACAGGTGTGTGTGTGACACTAATCTCCATAACATGTGCATAACAAGCTGGTGACTTGTGTCACCAGCACCAACAGAAAACTGGTTCATTTATTTTCGAACCGCCGAGCCTCCTAGTCCTACTCCCTAGAACAGAACCGAACACGACAGTGGACACTCAGTACAGAGCTGCAGAATGCATGAAATGAATCGGATGCCAGAGAAACCAGGCATTTAGTCTGCAAGCAACTTCCGTCTTTCCCTCTTCCCCCAAAACCAAGTCCCCAAGAGTCGTGCCACGGCCACCAGCCCGACCTCGCGACGCCCATTCCCTACTACGAGCGCCGCGGAGCCTAGCACGCGGGCCACAGCTTCTCACCCAGTCTCCGCAGCCACGTGGGAAAGGGTGGGTCTCGCAGCTGTCACTCGCGGCACCACAAGTCTCCTACCGGCTGCCGTACGCGCGCAGGCGCAGTGGCCCAGCCTCGCTTTGCCTTGGTTGGGCAGATCGTTCCCGGGATAACCAGGGGTGACCACGAGCTCAGGTAAAACAAAGAGAGCCACCAGGCTCGCGTTAGCGTGGTGTGTCTGCTGGCTCTTCCGGGCTGCTCACCGTTGTTGCTGCCCGCAGACGGGATTTTTTTCACCTGGGGAGAGTCCGCTCGGAGAAGCGGGCAGCGCGCCTGCGCCAGAGGGTGGCTGGCAGCGGCAGCAGCCGTCTGCGCCTGCGCAGCAGGGCGAGGCGGCTGCCTGCGCCGGCGCGGCGCTGCGGAGACCGTTGGCTAATTTGCATATCTCCGCCTTGCGAGGCGGCGGGCGAAGAGGCGGCTGCAGCGGCGGGGGCGGCTCCTCGCGCTGTGGGTTCAGGGTAAGGCCCGGTCCCCGGCGTCCAGGGTGGCTGGCCCGGGAGTGGAGGCGGGGTAGGGGGTGCTCCAGGTGGCCGCAGACACTGTCAGGGCGCCTGGGCGGCCCGTGCGTTCTGGGGTGCGGGCTGCGGCCTCCCAGGGCCCAGCTCGAGCTTTTCTGGGTCCTCAGGGACTGGGCGGAAGCGGGTCGCGCCTCAAGGAGTCGGAATAAATCGGAAGAGTAACTGGTCCATTCATTGCGCTCGGGGCCCGAGCTGCCCCAGCTCGTGCGGCGTAACGGCGAGCCGGCTTAGCATCAGACCCCTTACGTGCCGTGCCCCCGGTGTTAAATACTGCTCACTCGGTGGATGGGGACATCGAGTCCCAGAAAGGTCAGGTCGCTTGGCTTGAACCAAGGACAGCTTGACGCAGATACCCTGCCCATGTCCAGCAGGAAACAAGGATCGCCCCAGGAAAACGGGTGTGTGCAAAATGACCATAAGACAGGTTTAGCTCTTGAAGTTGGAAGTGTTGTAGGACAGATCTGTTGGTGATGTGGAGCAAACCACTCAATCCCTAAATGTTGCCCAGTTTTTTCCTATTCTCTCACAGGCTTTATCGCCACTCCCAGTACCCTGTTTGTCTGGTTGGAGCCCATAATGTCTGACCTTGGGTGGTTCATTTAGCCCCAAGTCTGCTTTTCAATTTCTCTGTGTAATGTCATTCTTTCCCTGCCCCCATTTGGATAAGGTCTCAAACTGGGTGTTGTGGCATACGCCTATAATCTCAGCACTTTGGATGTGGAGGCAGAGACAGCAGGATCCCTTGTCCAGGCTGGCCAAAGCAATATAAAAAGAACTTGTCTCTTCATAATAGGAGGAAAAGATGATGACATCAATATAGAAGAGAGACTAATTGGAAAGAAGTCGAGATTCAATGAAGGGGAGATTTCAGAGGGGGAGAATGGGGAGTGGTGGGAATTATCATGGTTTATTATTTATATTTATGAAAGCTGTCAATAAAAAGTTTAATAAAAAGAATTTGTCTCAGAAGATGAAAGATTAACAAAACAGGTTCTCTAGAGCCTGGACTGGTGGCACATGATTGTAATCCCAGCACTTGGGAGATAGAGGCAGGAGAAGCAAGAGTTCAAGGCCAGCCTGTGCTACATGAGACCCAGTCTCAAAAAAAAAATCACTTGGGGCTGGAGAGATTGCTCAGTAAAGAAACTTGCCTGCAAAGCCTAAGAACCCAGGTTTGATTCCCCAGTACCCACATAAAGTTAGATGCAGAAGGTGGTACATGGGTCTGGAGTTGGTATGCAGTGGCTACAAGCCCTGATGTGCCCATTTTTTCTCTGTTTCTTTCTCTCCCCTCCCCTCTCAAATAAATAAATAACATATATTTTTGTTTTGTTTTGTTTTTTCAAGGTAGGGTCTCACTCTAGCTCAGGCTGACCTGGAATTTACAATGTAATCTCAGGGTGACCTCAAACTCATGGTGACCCTCCTACTTCTGCCTCCTAAGTGCTGGGATTAAAGGCATGCACCACTGATGCCCAGGTAAATTAAATATTTTTTATGGGTTGACAGAAAACTTATAGGATACTAGCCACCACATCTGTGTTCTTTCTTTCTTTCCTTCTCTCTCTCTCTCTTTCTTTCTTTCTTTCTTTCTTTCTTTCTTTCTTTTTCTTTCTTTTGGTATTTTCGAGGAAGGGTTTCAAGCTTGCTCAGATTGACCTGGATTCACTGTGTAGTCTCAGGGTGGCCTTGAATTCATGGCGATCCTCCTACCTCTGCCTTCCCAGTGCTGGGATTAAAGGCATGCACCACCACGCCCGGCTCTTTTTTTTTTTTTTTTTTTTTTATTTTTATTGACAACTTCCTTAATTGTAGACACTATCCATGGTACTTCCCTCCCTCCCTCCACTTTCCTCCACTCTCCATCATATCCCCTCTCTTAGTCTCTCTTTTCTTTTCTTTTTCTTTCTTTCTTTCTTTTTTTTTTTTTGCAGAGAGACACAGAGAGAGACAGACAGAGATGGGCGCGCCAGCAGCCTCTCAGCTGCTGTGAACGAAATCCAGATGTGTGTACCCCCTTGTGGGCAAGTGTGGCATTGCGCCCTTGTGTCACTTTGCATCTGGCTAAATGTGGGACCTGGAGATTGGAACTGACTTTCTTAGGCTTAGGAGGCAGGCACCTTAACCTCTAAGCCATCTCTCCAGCCCTCTCTTTTCATTTTGATGTCATAGTCTTTTCACGGTGTCAGGCACCGTGAGGTCGTGGATATCCAGGCCATTTTGTGTCTGCAAGAGCATGTTGTAAGGAGTCCTACTCTTCCTTTGGCTCTTAAATTCTTTCCGCTCCCTCTTCCACAATGGACCCTGAGCCTTGGAAGGTGGATTTGAGATGTTTCAGTGCTATGCACTCCTCTGTCCCTTCTTCTCAGCACCATGATGCCTTCTGAGTCATCCCAAGATTGCCACCATCTGAAAAGAGAAGCTTCTCTAACCAAAAGTGAGAGTAGCATTAATATATGGGTGTGGACATTAAGAGAAGTGCTTACTGGGCAGTTTGGTGAGCATAGTATATACATTTAGCCAGATACCAGCAGATGTTATGCCCCTAGGGCTCATGACTACCCCTGTTGTAGGTTTTCAGTATCAGGGTTGTATTCCCTCCCATGGAGCGGGCCTCCAGTCCAGTTAGAGAGAAGTTGGTTTCCCCATAACAGACATGCCACTATTGCACCCGTTGGCTCATTTGGCCTGGCTGGCCAAATTTAAAGCTTGCAGTGTTCACTGTTGAGAATCTTCACTGGTGTTTTCTCTCTCCCATTGAACTGCATGCAGTGTAGCTTTTTCCAGTTTTCTGTCAGCTTGTCCACATGGAGGAGGCTTTCAGCTCAGCTCAAGCAGGATTTCTCAGTGAACTTGCTGCCCAAGTATGTGGGTCTTACCAGCTATTCCTGGTGGGAAACCAAGGGCCTTGGTAATGGCCTATAATGTTTTGGGGGTATCTGTGACCTCTCTGGCCAACAACTCACTGGAAGGTATCCCATCCCTGGCACTGAAAATTTTCTAGTAACAATCTATGACTTCTGAGTGTTCCATTGTCCAGAAAAGTAGGTTTCCATATGACTTATTTATATCCTCTTATTTTGATTAGCCCTCCCTCTACTGTTCCTTTACTCAGTCTCTTCCCCTGACCTCACTTAGCCATTAATCTGTTCTTCTACTTACATATATACAATACCATCCTATTAAGTTCCCCCTCCCTCCCTTTCTATTCCCTTTATATCCCCTTTCTAGCTTAATGGCTTCTGCTACTGAGATTTATTTTTACTCACATAGAGAAGTCCAATCATTTGTAGCTAGGATCCACATATGAGAGAGAACATGTGATGTTTGGCTTTCTGGGCCTACGCCCAGCTATTTTTTAATCGTTTTATTTATTTATTTATTTATTTATTTATTTATTTATTTATTTTATTAGCTTCAGAGGGAGGGAGAGAGAGAATGGGCATGTGTGGTTCCTGGTCGTGGTGCCTTGGTGTCCCAGAGGTGCGGGGTCTTGAGCAGCCGTGAGTGTGAGGGGAAGAAACACCTGGGAGACAGCTTCAGAGAACAGCTCATTTATTTGCCAGGGTAATGAGTTAATAAGCGTTTATGAAAGAGTAGGAAGACGTACAGGTCATAACGGGATTGGTCAGTTCAGAGGTCCTCCTGATGCCTAATTAGCATGTAGTGGGTGAACAGGAAAGGGTCACATGGTCTAAGGAGTGGCAAGAAAAAGCATAGGGAACAGGTTGTAGGAAGACTGGCTGTTCGAAGGCTGCTTGCTGATACCTCATTAACATATAGGGATATAATTGGACAAAGGTCACAAGGCTCTGGGGAAAGCAAAACCTAAGTCATACCTGACAGCTCAGGCCTGCCTCCAGTAGCCCCAGGGTCTTCAAGTGAATTTCAGATGCATGCGCCATGATGTGCATCTAGCTAATGTGGGACCTGGAGAAATCAACCTGTGTCTTTAGGCTTCACAGGTAAGTGCCTTAACCACTAGGCCACCTCTCCAGCCCAAATTAAATATTTTATTTATTTATTTGAGTGGGGAGGGAGATGGGAAGAGGTAGACAGGGAGAAAAAGAGTGGGCATACCAGGGCCTCTAGCTATTGCAAATGAACTCCAGATGAATGTGCCCCCTTATGCATCTGGCTTATGTGGGTCCTGGGGAATCAAACCATGATCCTCAGACTTCGCAGGCAAATGCCTTAACTGCTAAACCATTTCCTCAGCTCAAAAAGCAATCACTGCTGGGCATGGTGGTGCACACTTTTAATCCCAGCACTTGGGAAGCAGAGGTAGGAGGATGGACTTGAGTTTGAGGCCATCCTGAGACTATACAATGAATTCCAGGTCAGCCTGGGCTAGAGCAAGACCCTACTTCAAAAAAACAAAAATAAATAAATAAATAAAACGCAATTACTGTAATCCCAGCACTTGGGAGGCAGAGGTAGGAGGATCACCATGAGTTCAAGGCCACCCTGAGACTACCAAGTGAATTCCAGGTCAGCCTGGGATAGAGTGAGACCCTACCTCAGGAAAAAAAAAAAAAAACTGGGGCTGAAGAGATGGCTTAGCAGTTAAGGTGCTTGCCAGCAAAGCCATAGGACTCAGGTTTGATTTCCCAGTACCCATGTAATGCCAGATGCACAAGGTGGCACATGTGGCTGGAGTTCCTTTGCATTTGCAGCGGTTGGAGGCCCTGTTGCACCCATTCTCTCCCTCTGTCACTCTCTCTGTCAAGTAAATAAATAAAAATATTAAAAAAAAAGATTGGTGGGCTAGAGAGATGCCTTAGCAGTTAAGGTGTTTGCCTGCAAAGCCAATGAATCCCAGTTCCATTCTCCAGGACCCACGTAAGCCAGATGCACAAGGGGGCGCTTGCATCTGGAGTTCGTTTCCAGTGGCTGGAGGCCCTGACTCGTCCATATTCTCTCTTTCTCTCTCAAATAAATAAATAAGGTATTTTTAAAAAAGACTGGGCTGGGTGTGGTGGTATGCGCCTTTAATCCCAGCACTTGGGAGGCAGATGTGGGAGAATCACCATGAGTTCAAGGCCACCCTGAGACTACCAGTGAATTTCAGATCAGTCTGGGCTACAACGAGACCCTACCTCAGGGGAAAAAAAACTGGGTCTGGAGAGATGGCTTAGCAGTTAAGGACCAGTTAAAGCCATAGGACCCAGCTTTGATTCCCTAGTACCCACGTAATGCCAGATGCACAAGGTGGTGCATAAAGCTGGAGTTTGTTTGCTTTTGCAGTGGCTGGAGGCCCTGTGGTACTCATTCTCTCCCTCTCTGACTCTCTCTGCCTCTCTCTCTGTTAAATAAAAATATTTTTTAAGCTGGGCGTGGTGGCGCACGCCTTTAATCCCAGTACTCAGGAGGCAGAGGTAGGAGGATCACCATGAGTTCAAGGCTACCCTGAGTATACAGAGTGAATTCCAGGTCAGCCTGTGCTAGAGTGAGACCCTACCTCAAAAACCAAAAAACAAACACACAAAAAAGATATTTAAAAAAAAATATTGGCAGGCTGGAGAGATGCCTTAGCGGTTAAGGTGTTTGCCTGCAAGTCCAAAGAATCTCAGTTCCATTCTCCAGGACCGAAGTAAGCCAGATGCACAAGGGGGCGCTTGTATCTGGAGTTTGTTTGCAGCATCTGGAGTTTGTTTGCAGTGGCTGGAGGACCTGGCATGCCCATTCTCTCTCTCCCTCTCTCTATATATTTTTAAAAAAATACTGGGCTGGGTGTGGTGGCACACACCTTTAATCCCAGCACTTGGGAGGCAGAAGTTGGAGAATTGCCATGAGTTCAAGGCCACCCTGAGACTACCAAGTGAATTCCAGGTTAGCCTGGGCTAGACCGAGACCCTATCTTG
Source organism: Orientallactaga sibirica (assembly GCA_036365145.1). Lineage (NCBI taxonomy): Eukaryota > Metazoa > Chordata > Mammalia > Rodentia > Dipodidae > Orientallactaga > Orientallactaga sibirica. Next base: position 2,973,537 of record JAEOAD010002758.1, read on the forward strand.
GAGGGAAAAAAAACTGGGGCTAGAGAGATGGCTTAGCGGTTAAGGTGCTTGCCAGCAAAGCCATAGGACCCAGGTTTGATTCCCCAGTACCCACATAATGCCAGATGCACAAAGTGGTGCATGTGGCTGGAGTTCATTTGCAGTGGCTGGAGGCCCTGTTGCACTCATTCTCTCCCTCTCTCACTCTCTCTCTGCCTCTCTCTGTCAAATAAATAAATAAATTTTTTAGGGGCTGGAGAGATGGCTTAGTGGTTAAGGCATTTGTCTGCAAAGCCAAAGGACCTCAGTTCGATTCCCCAGGACCCATGTAAGCCAGATGCACAAGGGGGCGCATGCATCTAGAGTTCGTTTGCAGTGGCTGGAAGCCCTGGCGCACCCATTATCTCTCTATCTCACTCTGCCTCTTTCCCTCTCTCAAATAAATAAAAATGAAAATAAAATATTTTTAAAATATGTATTTTTTAAAAAGGCTGGTGGTGGGCAGGAGAAATGGCTTAGCGGTTAAGGCATTTGCCTGTGAAGCCAAAGGACCCAAGTTCGATTCCCCAGCCAGATGCACAAGGGGCACTTGTATCTGGAGTTCATTTGCAGTGGCTAGAAGCCCTGTTGTGCCCATTTTGTCTCTGTCTGTCTCTCCTCTCTCTCTCTTTATCTCTGCTTACAAATAAATAAATAAAAATTAAAAAAAAAAAAAGACTGGTGGGCTGAAGAGATGGCTTAGCAGTTAAGGCATTTGCCTGCAAAGCCAAAAAATCCCAGTTTCATTCTCTAGGACCCACATAAGCCAGATGCACAAGGGGGCACGTGCATCTGGACTTCCTTTGCAATGGCTGGAGGCCCTGGCATGCCCATTCTCTCTCTCTCTCTCTGCCTCTTTCTCTCAAATAAATAAGTAAATAAATATTTTTTAAAGGGGGGTACTGGAGGAATGGTTTAGCAGTTAAGACATTTGCCTGCAAAGCCAAAGGACCCAGGTTCGATTCCCCAGGACCCACATTAGTCAGATGCACAAGGGGGAGCACACATCTGGAGTTCATTTGCAATGGCTGGAGACCCTGGCATGCCCATTCTTTCTCTCTCTCAAATAAATAAATAAATAAATATATAATTTTTTAAAAAGAGGGCTGGAGAGATGTCTTAGGGGTTAAGGTGCCTGCCTCCTAAGCCTAAGAACACCCGTTAAATTCTCCAGGTCCCACGTTTAGCCAGACGCAGTGATGCAAGAGTGCAGTGCTGCACTTGCCCACAAGGGTGCACACGCATCTGGCTTTCATTCACAGTGGCTGAGAGGCTGCTGCCTATTCTCTATCTGTCTCTCTCTCTCTCTCTCCAAAACAAACAAACAAACAAACAAACAAACAAACAAACAAACAAACAAAAACCAGCCAGGCATGGTGGCACAGGCCTTTAATCCCAGCACTCTGGAGGCAGAGGTAGGAGGATCACCAAGAGTTCAAGGCCAGCCTGAGAATACATAGTGAATTCCAGGTCAGCCTGAGCTAGAGTGAGACCCAACCTTGAAAAACAAACAAAAAAAAATAAAAAGACCAGGCTGGGTATGGTGGCACATGCCTTTAATCCCAGAACTTGGGAGACAGAGGTGGGAGAATCGCCATGTGTTTGAGGCCACCCTGAGACTACATGCTAAGTTCCAGGTCAGCCTGAGCTAGAGTAAGACCCTACTTTGAAAATTAAAAAAGAAAAAAGGAGCTGGAGAGATGGCTTAGCAGTTAAGGCATTTGCCTGTGAAGCCAAAGGATCCAGGCTCAATTCTCCAGGACCTACATAAGCCAGATGCACAGGGAGCACACGCATCTGGAGTTCATTCGGTGGCTGGAGGCCCTGGCATGCCCATTCTCCCTCTGTCTCTTCTTTTCTCTCTCTCTCTCTCTCTCTCTCTCTCTGTGTGTGTGTGTGTGTGTGTGTGTGTGTGTGTGTGTGTGTGTGTGCTTGCAAATGAATAAATAAATTAAAAAAGACAAGTTGTCACTATGTAGTCCAGGCTGGCTGGAACTCAAAATTCTTCTGCCTCAGTCTCCTTGTAGTGCTGGGATCACAGGCCTGTCCCACCATACCCAATTCCCATGGTGGTATTCATAATGGAACCAACCTCTGCAGTATGTTTTGCAAGCAGCACAAGATCCTGCACTGAGACCTAGCACTGTGATGGTGGGCTTTCACTAGCCACTTGTCATTGGATGGGGTTTCCACGTATCCACAGGCTTCTCACAGGTGAAGTGGGCTCTGAAGCCCCTTCCCCAGTCAGAATTTTGTGGACCCTCTTAACACATTCCAAGGAAACAGGCTCAGAGGAGGTCTTTGTGCCAACAGCTCACCTGCGTGTGACCTTCAGGAGGACAGTGGCCCTGTGAAAGAATCTAGCCTGCCTTTGAAGGACTTAGGCTCAGAGCAGGACATGTTATTAACATGTCTTCTGTCACCGTAGGGCAAAGAAACATGGCAGCAAGGCGGATTGCACAGGAGTCTTTGGATGCTGTACTACAAGAGAAATCCAAACGGTACCATGGTGAGTCCACTAGTGAAGCTGTGGGAGAATCTCTTCAGTTTAAAGCTCAAGGTAAGTTTTTGGGTATGTTTATGTGTATGATGTGCATGTGTATATATACATGTTTATATGTACGTGGGCCCATGCGTGTATATACACTAGTGGGGCATTTATGTGGATGCTGAGGATCTGAAATCTGGTCTTCATACTTGTGTGTCAAGAAGAGGGGCTGGAGAGATGGCTTAGTGGTTAAGGCATTTGTCTGCAAAGCCAAAGGACCTCAGTTCGATTCCCAGGACCCATGTAAGCCAGATGCACAAGGGGGCGCATGCATCTAGAGTTCGTTTGCAGTGGCTGGAAGCCCTGGCGCACCCATTATCTCTCTATCTCACTCTGCCTCTTTCCCTCTCTCAAATAAATAAAAATGAAAATAAAATATTTTTAAAATATGTATTTTTTAAAAAGGCTGGTGGTGGGCAGGAGAAATGGCTTAGCGGTTAAGGCATTTGCCTGTGAAGCCAAAGGACCCAAGTTCGATTCCCCAGCCAGATGCACAAGGGGCACTTGTATCTGGAGTTCATTTGCAGTGGCTAGAAGCCCTGTTGTGCCCATTTTGTCTCTGTCTCTCCTCTCTCTCTCTTTATCTCTGCTTACAAATAAATAAATAAAAATTAAAAAAAAAAAAAAAAAAAAAGACTGGTGGGCTGAAGAGATGGCTTAGCAGTTAAGGCATTTGCCTGCAAAGCCAAAAATCCCAGTTTCATTCTCTAGGACCCATAAGCCAGATGCACAAGGGGCACGTGCATCTGGACTTCCTTTGCAATGGCTGGAGGCCCTGGCATGCCCATCTCTCTCTCTCTCTGCCTCTTTCTCTCAAATAAATAAGTAAATAAATATTTTTAAAGGGGGTACTGGAGGAATGGTTTAGCAGTTAAGACATTTGCCTGCAAAGCCAAAGGACCCAGGTTCGATTCCCCAGGACCCACATTAGTCAGATGCACAAGGGGGAGCACACATCTGGAGTTCATTTGCAATGGCTGGAGACCTGGCATGCCCATTCTTTTCTCTCTCAAATAAATAAATAAATAAATATATAATTTTTAAAAGAGGGCTGGAGAGATGTCTTGGGGTTAAGGTGCCTGCCTCCTAAGCCTAAGAACACCCGTTAAATTCTCCAGGTCCCACGTTTAGCCAGACGCAGTGATGCAAGAGTGCAGTGCTGCACTTGCCCACAAGGGTGCACACGCATCTGGCTTTCATTCACAGTGGCTGAGAGGCTGCTGCCTATTCTCTATCTGTCTCTCTCTCTCTCTCTCCAAAACAAACAAACAAACAAACAAACAAACAAACAAACAAACAAACAAAAACCAGCCAGGCATGGTGGCACAGGCCTTTAATCCCAGCACTCTGGAGGCAGAGGTAGGAGGATCACCAAGAGTTCAAGGCCAGCCTGAGAATACATAGTGAATTCCAGGTCAGCCTGAGCTAGAGTGAGACCCAACCTTGAAAAACAAACAAAAAAATAAAAAGACCAGGCTGGGTATGGTGGCACATGCCTTTAATCCCAGAACTTGGGAGACAGAGGTGGGAGAATCGCCATGTGTTTGAGGCCACCCTGAGACTACATGCTAAGTTCCAGGTCAGCCTGAGCTAGAGTAAGACCCTACTTTGAAAATTAAAAAAGAAAAAAGGAGCTGGAGAGATGGCTTAGCAGTTAAGGCATTTGCCTGTGAAGCCAAAGGATCCAGGCTCAATTCTCCAGGACCTACATAAGCCAGATGCACAGGGAGCACACGCATCTGGAGTTCATTCGGTGGCTGGAGGCCCTGGCATGCCCATTCTCCCTCTGTCTCTTCTTTTCTCTCTCTCTCTCTCTCTCTCTCTCTCTCTGTGTGTGTGTGTGTGTGTGTGTGTGTGTGTGTGTGTGTGTGTGTGTGCTTGCAAATGAATAAATAAATTAAAAAAGACAAGTTGTCACTATGTAGTCCAGGCTGGCTGGAACTCAAAATTCTTCTGCCTCAGTCTCCTTGTAGTGCTGGGATCACAGGCCTGTCCCACCATACCCAATTCCCATGGTGGTATTCATAATGGAACCAACCTCTGCAGTATGTTTTGCAAGCAGCACAAGATCCTGCACTGAGACCTAGCACTGTGATGGTGGGCTTTCACTAGCCACTTGTCATTGGATGGGGTTTCCACGTATCCACAGGCTTCTCACAGGTGAAGTGGGCTCTGAAGCCCCTTCCCCAGTCAGAATTTTGTGGACCCTCTTAACACATTCAAGGAAACAGGCTCAGAGGAGGTCTTTGTGCCAACAGCTCACCTGCGTGTGACCTTCAGGAGGACAGTGGCCCTGTGAAAGAATCTAGCCTGCCTTTGAAGGACTTAGGCTCAGAGCAGGACATGTTATTAACATGTCTTCTGTCACCGTAGGGCAAAGAAACATGGCAGCAAGGCGGATTGCACAGGAGTCTTTGGATGCTGTACTACAAGAGAAATCCAAACGGTACCATGGTGAGTCCACTAGTGAAGCTGTGGGAGAATCTCTTCAGTTTAAAGCTCAAGGTAAGTTTTTGGGTATGTTTATGTGTATGATGTGCATGTGTATATATACATGTTTATATGTACGTGGGCCCATGCGTGTATATACACTAGTGGGGCATTTATGTGGATGCTGAGGATCTGAAATCTGGTCTTCATACTTGTGTGTCAAGAAGTTTAAACCGGGCATGGTGGCACTTGCCTTTAATTCCAGCACTTGGAAAGCAGAGGTAGGAGGATCGCCATGAGTTCAAGACTACCCTGAGACTACTAGAGTGAGACCTTACCTCAAAAAAAATAGCCAGCCGGGTGTGGTGGCGCACGCCTTTAATCCCAGCACTTGGGAGGCAGAGGTAGGAGGATCGCCGTGAGTTCAAGGCCACCCTGAGACTACATAGTTAATTCCAGGTCAGCCTGGGCCAGAGTGAGACCCTACCTCGGAAAACCAAAAAAAAAAAAAAAAAAATAGCCAGGAGTGGTGGTGCACACCTTTAATCCCAGCACTTGGGAGGCAGAGGTAGAAGGATCACCATGAGTTCGAGACCAGCCTGAGACTACATAGTGAATTCCAGGTTAGTCTGAGCTAGAGTGAAACCCTACTTCAAAAAACCAAAATCAATCAATCAATCAATAAATAAATAAATATAAAGCATTAAAAAAAAAAAAAGAAGAGGAGGTCTGGAGATATGACTTAGCAGTTAAGGCACCTGCCTGCCAAGCCTGAGAAAGCCAGTTCAATTCTCCAGGTCCCATCTTTAGCCAAATGCAAAAAGTGACACAAGGGCGCAATGCCGCATTTGCCCACAAGGGGCGCACACATTTGGAGTTCGTTCACAGTGGCTGAGAGGCTGTTGGTGTGCCCATTCACTATCTGTCTCTCTCTCTAAAAAAAAAAAAAGAAGTTTATCAACTGAGCCATCTCCCCAGCCCCACACCTGATTCACTCGACTCCTGAGATCTCTTCCTTGTGCAGTAGCCTTTCCTAGCTCTCCATCTCCCCTGGGAAAAGACAGAATCCCTCCTGGGGCCTGAGTTGAGCTGGCAACCCTTTCATTTGCCTGTTTTGTCATAGTGGCTCCTTAACTGCTAAGCATCAGAACATCCAGGTCTCCATACATACTGATGTGCAGGCCATCTGTGTTCTCATTAATGAAATGAGGATGTCAGGGTTAGGGACCCTGCAAACTGCAGCAGGCAGTAAGGGTGGGCAATGCCTTCCACAGCTGTGCTTCCCCTTCCTACTGCTCCTGCTATGCTTGGTGGCCCACACTGCTCTGCCACAGGGCTTTGTCCATACTGCATGCCATGAACTGCTGCTCCATGCATTGTAGGCAGTGCTGCCCTCCTGGTTGACCTATCTGACAATGGCATTTCCTTCTGTATTCCTGTCTACCACTTCACCCAATAGATAAATATGTACCACCATGTGCATCAGGCTTATGTAGGTTCTGGGGAATCAAACCTGGGCCCTTAGGCTTCTCAGGCAAGCACCTTAACTGCTAAGCCATCTCTCCAGCCTTCATTAGATTCTTTTATTACTAGGTTATAGATTCTGACTCAAAAGCTCAAATATTAGAGGACGGGCATGGTGGCTCACATCTTTAATCCCAGCACTTGGGAGGCAGAGGTAGCCAAATGGCCATGAGTTCAAAACCAGCCTGAGACTACATAGTGAATTCCAGGTCAGCCTGGTTTAGAGTGAGACCCTACCTCAAAAAACCAAAAAAAGTTCAAACATTAGAAGGACAATCCTTGAGACCTGCCTGAGGCCTGCTGTTGCCATGGTTGACTTCTCTTCATGGCTTCTTAGAGTTTTTTTGTTTATTTGTTTTTAAATATTATTTGCAAGTAAAGAGAAGAGAGAATGGGTGCACCATGGCCTCCAGCCATTGCAAACGAACTCCAGATGCATACACCACTTTGTGCATCTGGCTTTATATGGGTAATGGAGACTCAAACCCCAGGCCATTATGCTTTGTCAACAAGCACCTTAACAGTTGAGTCATCTCTCCAGCCCTTTCTTAGAGATTTTTTTTTTTTTTTGGAGAGAGAGACAGAGAAAGGGACGCTCCAGCAGCCTCTCAGCTGCTGCGAACGAAATCCAGATGCGTGTGCCCTCTTGTGGTCAAGTGCGGCATTACACCCTTGTGTCACTTTGCAGCTTGCAAAACGTGGTACCTGGAGATTGGAATCGCTGGAGATTGGAACCAGCGTTCTTAGGCTTAGGAGGCAGGCGCCTTAACCGCTAAGCCATCTCTCCAGCCCTCTTAGAAGTTTTTAATGTGTAAATAAGCAATTGCCAGGACAGGCACTTCACTTTCCACCTTGGCCTCTCTAGATATGGCTTCTCTTCCACCACTTCTTCCTGCTTGCCTCCCTCCCTCTAGAGTGGGTTGATTGGTCAGGTGGACCTTTCAGTCAGGCACTGGGCTATGGCCTACTCAGCTGTGATGGGAGTGTTGTGACCATAACCTCTGCCTCATGATGGCAGTGTGGTCTGTCTGTTGATGGAGACCCAAAGTGTGCCAGGCACAGTGCACCAGGCTCTTAGGACCAAAGCTTTCCTCAATCTAAGAGGTTGGAACCCATCTGGATGGATGGCACTGGTGGCAAATTGAGGAGCCTGTGTCTGATGTTTGTGTGTGGGACACCTACTACCCAGCTTTGGGGCAAATGACCCTCAGGACAAATGCAGATCTGGTGCTTATAGATCTTCTAGGGTTTTTTTTTTTATTTAATTTGTTTGATTTTTAGTTTTTTGTTTTGTTTTGTTTTGTTTTTTTTTGTTTTTGTTTTTGCGAGGTAGGGTCTCACTCTGGTCCAGGCTGACCTGGAATTAACTATGTAGTCTCAGGGTGGCCTCGAACTCTCGGCGATCCTCCTACCTCTGCCTCCCGAGTGCTGGGATTAAAGGCGTGCGCCACCACGCCCGGCTGATTTTTAGTTTTTTTATTGCCATGTATTATATGTAATAATGGGTTTTGTTGACATTTTCATACATGTATATATTTCATCATATGTACCCTTATTACACTCTCTTGTCCTCTTCCCACTTACCACTGGCCCTTTCCTTAAATAATAACCCCTTCTTGGGATGGAGGGATAGATGGCTTAGCAGTCAAGGCACCCACAAAGCCTAAGGTCCCATGTTCAATTCTCCAGGTCCCACGTAAGCCATATGCACATGGTGACACATGCATCTGGAGTTCATTGCAGTGACTCCCTCTCTCTCTCTCTCTTTCTGTAATAAATAAATCTTTTAAAAAATAAGTAATCTCTTCTTCCTTTCGTGTCCTTTTTTTTTTTTTTTTTTTTTTTTTTTTTTTTTTTTTTGGTTTTTCGAGGTAGGGTCTCACTCAGGCTGACCTGGAATTCACTATGTAGTCTCAGGGTAGCCTTGAATTCATGGCAATCCTCCAATCCTCCAACCTCTGCCTCCCGAGTGCTGGAATTAAAGGCGTGCACCACCACACTGGGCTCACCTTTTTTTTATTTATTTATTTTTTTTTTGTGACCTACTTTGTGACAACTAGGGTTGTTTGCCTGAGCATGTGGGGGTTGTTATATACAGAAGCATGGGCAATAACTTACCAGTGGCTACCCCTCTCCAGCAACCATTAACTGACAGGGAGGGAAAGGGCTCACATGGTCCAAGATCCAAATCTTGGTAATTTTTTTTTTTTAGGTAGGATCTCACTCTAGCCCAGGTTGACTTAGAGCTCACTTGGTAGTCCCTGGCTGGCCTCGAATTCCCAGTGATCTTCCTACCTCTGCCTTCCGAGTACTGGGATTAAAGGTGCACCACAATGCCCAGCTTTTTTTTTTTTTTTTTTTTTTTTTGGTTAATTATTCATTTATTGGAGAGAGATAAACAGAAAGAGAGTGAGTATGGTTGTACCAGGGCCTCCCACCACTACAAACAGAACTCCAGATACAAGCACCATTTTGTGTGGTAGGGAATAGAACCAGAGCCATCATGCAAGAAGGCACCTTTTAACTGCTTAGCCTTCAGTACAGCCCTTTTTTGTTTGTTTGGTTTTGGTTTTCTGGGTTTTGTTTTTGTTTGTTTGTTTTTTGGTTTTTCAAAGTAGGGTTCTCTCTCTAGCCCAAGCCAGCCCGGAATTCACTGTGTGGCCTCAGGATGCCCTCAAACTCACAGTTATCTTCCTACCTCTGCCTCCTAAGTGCTAGGATTAAAGGCATATGACACCATGCCCAGGGCTTTTCAGTTTTTCAAGGTAGGGTCTCTCTCTAGCCCAGGCTGACCTGGAATTTACTATGTAATCTCAGGGTAGCCTTGAACTCACAACGATCCTCCTACCTCTGCCACCACACCTGGCTCTGCTCTGTTTTTTTTTTTGGGGGGGTTATGTATGTGTGTGTGTGTGTTGTCGTATTTTTAATTTTTTTTCTAAAATGTTTTTCTATATTTTATTTTTATTTATTTATTTGAGACAGAAAGAGAGAGAGAGAGAGAGATACAGAAATAGGCAGGCAGAGAAAGAGAGAATGGATGCGCCAGGGCCTCCAGCCACTGCAAATGAACTCCAAATGCGTGTGCCCCCTTGTGCATCTGGCTTACGTGGGTCCTGGGGAGTCAAACCTGGGTCCTTGGCTTTGCAGGCAAGTGCCTTAACCACTAAGCCATCTCTCCAGCCCTAATTTTTTAATATATTTTCTTTTGTATGTTTAAAAAAAATTTTTTTGACAATTTCCTTAATTGTAGACACTATTCCATGGTACTTCCCTCCCTCCCCCCACTTTCCTCTTTGAAACTCCACTCTCCATCATATCCACTCCCTCTCTCAATCAGTCTCTCTTTTCATTTTGATGTCATGGTCTTTTCCTCCTAGTATGATGGTCTTGTGTAGGTAGTATCAGGCACCGCAAGGTCATGGATATCCAGGCCATTTTGTGTCTGCAAGAGCATGTTGTAAGGAGTCCTACTCTTCCTTTGGCTCTTACATTCTTTCCGCTCCCTCTTCCACAATAGACCCTGAGCCTTGGAAGGTGGATTTGAGATGTTTCAGTGCTGAGTACTCCTCTGTCCCTTCTTCTCAGCACCATGATGCCTTCTGAGTCATCCCAAGGTTGCCACCATCTGAAAAGAAAATCTTCTCTAACCAAAAGTGAGAGTAGCATTAATATATGGGTGTGGACATTAAGAGAAGTGCTTACTGGGCAGTTTGGTGAGCATAGTATATACATTTAGCCAGACATCAGCAGACGTTACACCTCTAGGGCTCATGACTACCCCTGTTGTAGGTTTTCAGTATCAGCGATGTATTCCCTCCCATGGAGCAGGCCTCCAGTCCAATTAGAGAGAGGTTGGTTTCCCCCATAACAGACATACTACTGTTGCACCCATTGGCTCATTTGGCCTGGCTGGCCAAATTTAAAGCTTGCAGTGTTCACTGTTGAGAATCTTCACTGGTGTTTTCTCTCTCCCATTGAACTGCATGCAGTGTAGCTTTTTCCAGTTTTCTGTCAGCTGGTCCACATGGAGGAGGCTTTCAGCTCAGCTCCAGCAGGATTTCTCAGTAATCTTACAGCCCAAATATGTGGAGTCTTCAGCAATAAGGTCTTACCATCTATTCCTGGTGGGAAACCAAGGGCTTCGGCAATGGCCTATAATGTTTTGGGGGTATCTGTGACCTCCCCGGCCAATAACTCACTGGAAGGTATCCCATACCTGGCACTGAAAGTGTTCTAGTAACAATCTATGGCTTCTGAGTGTTCCATTGTCCAGAAAAGTAGGTTTCCATAAGACTTATTTATGTCCTCTTAGATTTTGATTAGCCCTCCCTCCACTTTTCCTTTACTCAGTCTCTTCCCCTGACCTCACTTAGGCCTTTTCACCCCAATTAATCTGTTCTACTTATATATATACAATACCATCTTATTAAGTTGCCCCTCCCTCCCTTTCTATTCCCTTTATATTCCGTTTCTAGTTTACTGGCTTCTGCTACTGAGTTTTATTTTTATTCACATAAAAATCCAATCATTTGTAGCTAGGATCCACATATGACAGAGAACATGTGACGTTTGGCTTTCTGGGCCTGGGTTATCTCACTAAGTATAATCCTTTCCAGAGCCATCCATTTTCCAGCAAATTTCATAACTTTATTTTTCTTTACCGCTGATTAGAACTCCATTGTATAAATGTGCCACATCTTCATTATCCACTCATCAGCTGAGGGACACCTAGGCTGGTTCCATTTCCTAGCTATTATGAATAGAGCGGCAATAAACATGGTTGAACAAATATTTCTAAGGTAGTGAGACGAGTCCTTAGGATATATGCTTAGGAGTGGTATAGCTGGGTCATATGGTAGATCTATTTTTAGCTGTCTCAGGAACCTCCACACTGATTTCCACAATGACTGGACCAGATTGCATTCCCACTAACAGTGTAGAAGGGTTCCTCTTTTTCTGCATCCTTGCCAGCATTTCTAGTCATTTGTTTTCATGATGGTAGCCAATCTGACAGGAGTGAGATGGAATCTCAATGTAGTTTTTTTTTTGTTTGTTTGTTTTGTTTTGTTTTGTTTTGTTTTTTCGAGGTAGGGTCTCACTCTGGCCCAGGCTGACCTGGAATTAACTATGTAGTCTCAGGGTGGCCTTGAACTCACGGCGATCCTCCTACCTCTGCCTCCGGAGTGCTGGAATTAAAGGTGTGCACCACCACGCCCAGCTTATAATTTCAAACACCTTTGTCTTTCTTTTTTTTTTTTTTTTTTTTTTTTTTTTTTTTTTTTTGGTGCTGAGGACCGAACCCAGGGCCTTGCACTTGCTAGGCAAGCGCTCATCCACTGAGCTAAATCCCCAATCTCAATGTAGTTTTAATCTGCATTTCCCTGATGACTAGGGATGTAGAACATTTTTTTAGATGTTTATATGCCTTCTGTATTTCTTCTTCTGAGTACTCTCTATTTAGTTCCATAGCCCATTTTTTAATTGGGTTGTTTGATTTCTTATTTAATTTTTTGAGTTCTTTTTATATCCTAGATAATAACCCTCTGTCAGATGTATAGCTGGCAAAGATTTTCTCCATTCTGTAGGTTGCCTCTTTGCTCTGTTCACAGTGTCCTTAGCTGTACAAAAACTTTGTAATTTCATGAGGTCCCAGTGGTTTATCTGTGGTTTTATTTCCTGAGCAGTTGGGGTTATATTCAGAAAGTCTTTGCCAAGACCAGTATGTTGAAGGGTTTCCCCTACTTTTTCCTCTAGCAGTTTCAGAGATTTATTTTATTTATTAGAGACAGAGAGGGGGAGAGAGAGAGAGAATGGGCATGCCAGGGCTTCCAGCCACTGCAAACGAACTTCAGATGCAGGTGTCACCACGTGCATTTGGCTTACATGGGACCTGGAGAATTGAACCTGGATCCTTAGGCTTTGCAGGCATATGCCTTAACTGCTAAGTTATCTCTCCAGACTCTCCTTTTGTTTGTTTGGTGGTTTGGTTTTTCTTTTTTCTTTTTTTTTAAAATATTTTGTTTTTATTTATTTATTTATTTATTTATTTATTTATTTATTTATTTGAGAGAGTGGGAGAGGAAGAGACAGAGAGAATGGGCATGCCAGGGCTTTCAGCCATTGCAAACGAACTCCAGATGCATGCACCCTCTTGTGCATCTGGTTTATATGGACCCTGGGGAATTGAACTGGGATCCTTAGACTTCACAGGCAAATGCCTCGACTGATAAGCCATTTCCTAAGCCCCCTTGTTTTGTTTTTTTGTGATAGGGTCTCACTCTAGCTCAGGCTGATCTGGAATTCACTCTGTAGTCTCAAGGTGGCCTTGAACTCACACTGATCCTCTTATCTCTGCCTCCTTAGTGCCGGGATTAAAGGGGTGCACCACCACACCCAGCTTGTCTTTTTGTTTTTGTGCCTCAGATATTTTAAATAGATTTGTAATGGGCACTCATATTGGTAAAGGGCTTCTAATGGCTGGTGGCCATGGATTGTTTGCTCTCATCTCCTCATCTAACATGCCTCCTGTCTGCACCATCTATTTCAGATCTCTTAAGGACTGTCCCCAGAGCCCGAGCAGATGCATATGAGGACATTCATAGTGATGGCAGGTACTCAGTCAGTGGATCTGGAGCACACACTCGAGACCCTGGGAGAGAGGGCCTGAGAAGTGACATGTTTCCAGGGCCATCCTTCAGGTCCAGTAATCATTCCATCAGTGAAGACAACTTCTTTCGTAAAGAATGTGGCCGGGATCTGGAATCCACTCACACTGACTCCCGGGACCAGGGCTTTGCCCATCGGAAACTGGGTCATTTCCATCCTCAGGACTGGAAACTTGCACTCCAGGGCTCTTGGGAGCAAGATTTTGGCCACCCTGTTTCTCAAGAACATTCATGGTCCCAGGACTATGGTTTTGGTCCCTCTGTGCTGGGGGACTTGGCCTCCTCCAGGCGGATGGAGACAGAATGTGTAGAGAAGGAGACTAGGGAATATGATGTGGACTGTCCCTTGGAGGCTGACACTGTGCCCAGGGGCGGGGGTCAGGTCCAGGCCAGAAGCCGGGCCCTAAACATTATTGACCAGGAAAGCGGCCTCCTAGGAAAGGGGGACACTCAGGGTCTGCTCACAGCAAAAGGAGGTGTCGGGAAACTTGTCACACTGAAAAATGTAACCACAAAGAAAGTACCTGTTATAAATCGTATTGCTTCCAAAACTCAGGGCACCAACCAAATTCAGAAAATCACCCCAACTCCTGATGTGATCCTCGGAACAAACCCAGGGCTAGAAGACATACAGTTCCCTGCTCTAAAGATCCCTTGGGGACTTGACTTAAGGGGCATGCAGTTCCCTGGGAGGAAAGTGAGCTTTGACATCATGGATAAATCGGATGTTTTTTCCAGATTTGGCATTGAAATCATCAAATGGGCAGGCTTCCACACCATCAAAGATGATGTGAAGTTTTCCCAGCTCTTCCAGACTCTCTTTGAACTTGAAACGGAAACCTGTGCTAAAATGCTTGCTTCGTTCAAGTGCTCCTTAAAACCAGAGCACAGAGATTTTTGCTTTTTTACTATCAAATTTTTAAAGCACTCTGCTTTGAAAACACCTAGAGTTGATAATGAGTTTTTAAACATGCTTTTAGATAAAGGTGCTGTGAAGACCAAAAATTGTTTTTTTGAGATCATCAAGCCCTTTGACAAGTATATCATGCGGCTCCAGGACCGGCTTCTGAAGAGTGTCACACCCCTACTAATGGCCTGCAATGCCTATGAACTGAGTGTCAAAATGAAGACTCTCACCACACCCCTGGACTTGGCTGTGGCCCTGGAGACCACCAATTCCCTCTGCCGGAAATCTCTGGCCCTTTTGGGCCAGACCTTCTCTTTGGCCTCTTCCTTCCGACAAGAGAGAATCTTAGAAGCTGTGGGCCTCCAGGACGTCGCCCCCTCTCCTGCATCCTTCCCAAACTTCGAGGACTCCACTCTTTTTGGGAGAGAATATATAGACCACCTGAAGGTCTGGTTGGTGGCCAGTGGCTATCCCCTGCAGGTCAAGAGGGCCATGCCAGAGCCGTCCCAAGAGCAGCCCCAAGATGAGGAGAAAACTGCACCTGTTGTGAAGCCCCAAGGTCAGGCCTGGGCTGCCAGTACTTTGAGCCACGGTAAGGAATGCAGTGGAAATTTCTGGTGTTGGTTTTCCTTTAGTAATTAACATCTTCTGTTTTCTTTGAGTTTTTGTTGTTGTTGTTTGGGTTTTTTTTTTTTTTTTTTTTTTTTTTTTTTTTTGGTTTTCAAGGTAGGGTCTCAACCCTAGCCCAGGATGAGCTGGAATTATTCCCTATGTAGTCTTAAGGTGGCCTTGAACTCACAGCTATCCTCCTACCTCTGCCTCCGAGTTTTGGAATAAAAGGCATGTGGCACCACGCCCGCTCTTTGAGATTTTCTTTTCTTTTCTTTTTTTATTGACAACTTCTTTAATTGTAGACAATATCCCATGGTACTTCCCTCCCTGAGTTTTTTTTTTTTTTTTTTTTTTTTTTTTTTTTTGAGATAGGGTCTCGCTCTAGTCCGGACTGACCTGGAATTCACTATGTAGTCTCAGGGTGGCCTCGAACTCACAGCAATCCTCCTACCTCTGCCTCCTAAGTGCTGGGATTAAAGGCATGCGCCACCATGCCCGGCTCTGAGATTTTTTTTGTAGACTTTTATTTATTTATTTGCAGGGTGGTTATGGTACCAAGGCCCTGTGTGTGCTCAACAATACCCAGCTTCCTAGTTCTTTAGTATTTGGAAACATGAAAGACTCACAGTCACCAGTACTCATTCTGTCAATGTATGTACAGAGTCTTCTGTCTCCCACACAAAGCCTTAGATATTTTTGGGTCTAAGACCCTCTTGAAGATTCTTATGGAAGGCATATGTGTTTTTCACATAATTGACCTTCACCTTTCATCTGAGGTTCAAGGTAAAGATCCCTATTCTGGCATCTACCACTCCTAGTTAATATCAAAGGAAGAGAAAATGCCATCTCCAAAGCCCCAGGCTCCTGGGGGAGGAAATGTCTCTTGTTCTGGCTTAATGGAGCAGGCACAGCCGCAGCCTAGGAAGCTGAGGAGGCCAAGGTTGGGACACTGAGAGCTGGGCAAGGGCCCACCAGGTCATTTCAGAAGGTAGTGGGGCTTTTCACACCTTTGTCTAGACTCTTGTTTTTTTTTGGGGCGGTGTTAAAATAATTTTTTTTTTTAGATAGGGTCTTATTCTGGCTCAAGCTGACCTGGAAATCACTATGTAGTCTTTGGGTGGCCTCGAACTCACAGCAGTCCTCACCTCTGCCTCCGAGTGCTGGGATTAAAGGTGTGCATCACCACAACTGGCTAGTAACTTTTTTTTTTTTGGAGACAGAGAGAGAGAGAAAGAGAGACAGAGAATGGACATGCCAGCAACCTCTCAGCCTGAGGACATTCATAGTGATGGCAGGTACTCAGTCAGTGGATCTGGGCACACACTCCGAGACCCTGGGAGAGGGCCTGAAGTGACATGTTTCCAGGGCCATCCTTCAGGTCAGTAATCATTCCATCAGTGAAGACAACTTCTTTAGTAAAGAATGTGGCGGGATCTGGAATCCACTCACACTGACTCCGGGACCAGGGGCTTTGCCCGCCGGAAAACTGGGTCATTTCCATCCTCAGGACTGAAACTTGCACTCCAGGCTCTTGGGAGCAAGATTTTGGCCACCCTGTTTCTCAAGAACATTCATAGTCCCAGGACTATGGTTTTGGTCCCTCTGTGCTGGGGACTTGGCCTCCCCTCCAGGCGGATGGAGACAGAATGTGTAGAGAAGGAGACTAGGGAATATGATGTGGACTGTCCCCTGGAGGCTGACACTGTGCCCAGGGCGGGGGTCAGGTCCAGGCCAAGCCGGGCCCTAAACATTATTGACCAGGAAAGCGGCCTCCTAGGAAAGGGGACACTCAGGGTCTGCTCACAGCAAAAGAGTGTCGGAAACTTGTCACTGAAAAATGTAACCACAAAGAAAGTACCTGTTATAAATCGTATTGCTTCCAAAACTCAGGGCACCAACCCAAATTCAGAGAAAATGCCCCAACTCCTGATGTGATCCTCGGAACAAACCAGGGCTAGAAGACATACAGTTCCTGCTCTAAAGATCCTTGGGGACTTGACTTAAGGGGCATGCAGTTCCCTGGGAGGAAAGTGAGCTTTGACATCATGGATAAATCGGATGTTTTCCAGATTTGGCATTGAAATCATCAAATGGGCAGGCTTCCACACCATCAAAGATGATGTGAAGTTTTCCCAGCTCTTCAGACTCTCTTTGAACTTGAAAGCGGAAACCTGTGCTAAAATGCTTGCTTGTTCAAGTGCTCCTTAAAACCAGAGCACAGAATTTTTTTTTTTTACTATCAAATTTTTAAAGCACTCTGCTTTGAAAACACCTAGAGTTGATAATGAGTTTTTAAACATGCTTTTAGATAAAGGTGCTGTGAAGACCAAAAATTTTTTTTGAGATCATCAAGCCCTTTGACAAGTATATCATGCGGCTCCAGGACCAGCTTCTGAAGAGTGTCACACCCCTACTAATGGCCTGCAATGCCTATGAACTGAGTGTCAAAATGAAGACTCTCACCACACCCTGGACTTGGCTGTGGCCCTGAGACCACCAATTCCCTCTGCCGGAAATCTCTGGCCCTTTTAGGCCAGACCTTCTCTTTAGCCTCTTCCTTCAAACAGAGAGAATCTTAGAAGCTGTGGGCCTCCAGGACGTCGCCCCCTCTCCTGCATCCTTCCCAAACTTCGAGGACTCCACTCTTTTTGGGAGAGAATATAGACCACCTGAGGTCTGGTTGGTGGCCAGTGGCTATCCCCTGCAGGTCAAGAGGGCCATGCCAGAGCCGTCCCAGAGCAGCCCCAAGATGAGGAGAAAACTGCACCTGTTGTGAAGCCCCAAGGTCAGGCCTGGGCTGCCAGTTTGAGCCACGGTAAGGAATGCAGTGGAAATTTCTGGTGTTGGTTTTCCTTTAGTAATTAACATCTTCTGTTTTCTTTGAGTTTTTTTGTTGTTGTTGTTTTTTTTTTTTGTTTTGGTTTTCAAGGTAGGGTCTCAACCTAGCCCAGGATGAGCGATTATTCCCTATGTAGTCTTAAGGTGGCCTTGAACTCACAGCTATCCTCCTACCTCTGCCTCCAGTTTTGGAATAAAGGCATGTGGCACCACGCCCGCTCTTTGAGATTTTCTTTTCTTTTTCTTTTTTTGTGACAACTTCTTTAATTGTTAGACAATATCCCATGGTACTTCCCTCCTGAGTTTTTTTTTTTTTTTTTTTTTTTTGAGATAGGGTCGCTCTAGTCGGACTGACCTGGAATTCACTATGTAGTCTCAGGGTGGCCTCTAACTCTGGCAATCCTCCTACCTCTGCCTCCTAAGTGCTGGGATTAAGGCATGCGCCACCATGCCCCGGCTCTGAGATTTTTTTGTAGACTTTTATTTATTTATTTGCAGGGTGGTTATGGTACCAAGGCCCTGTGTGTGCTCAACAATACCCAGCTTCCTAGTTCTTTAGTATTTGGAAACATGAAAGACTCACAGTCACCAGTACTCATTCTGTCAATGTATGTACAGAGTCTTCTGTCTCCCACACAAAGCCTTAGATATTTTTGGGTCTAAGACCCTCTTGAGATTCTTATGGAAGGCATATGTGTTTTTCACATAATTGACCTTCACCTTTCATCTGAGGTTCAAGGTAAAGATCCCTATTCTGGCATCTACACTCCTAGATTAATATCAGGAAGAGAAAATGCCATCTCCAAGCCCCAGGCTCCTGGGAGAAATGTCTCTTGTTCTGGCTTAATGGAGCAGGCACAGCCGCAGCCTAGGAAGCTGAGGGGCCAAGGTTGGGACACTGAGGCTGGGCAAGGGCCCACCAGGTCATTTCAGAAGGTAGTGGGGCTTTTCACACCTTTGTCTAGACTCTTGTTTTTTTTTTTTTTTGGGGGGCGGTGTTAAAATAATTTTTTTAGATAGGGTCTTATTCTGGCTCAAGCTGACCTGGAAATCACTATGTAGTCTTTGGGTGGCCTCGAACTCAGCGTCCTCACCTCTGCCTCCAGTGCTGGGATTAAAGGTGTGCATCACCACAACTGGCTAGTAACTTTTTTTTTTTGGAGACAGAGAGAGAGAGAAAGAGAGACAGAGAATGGACATGCCAGCAACCTCTCAGCCTCTGTGAACAAACTCTAGACACGTGTGCCCCCTTGGGGGCAGGTGTGGCATTGTGCCCTTGCATCTCTGCGTCTGGCTTTACGTGGGACCTGGAGAATCGAACGGGCATTCTTAGGCTTAGGAGGCAGGTGCCTTAACCCTTAAGCCATCTCTCCAGCCCTATTTTTTTTTTCTTAGCCAGGTGTGGAGGCCCACACTTTTTTTTTCTGTTCATTTCTGTTACATACAAAAAACACATGATATAGCCGGGCGTGGTGGTGCACGCCTTTAATCCCAGCACTCGGGAGGCAGAGGTAGGAGGATTGCCGAGAGTTCGAGGCCACCCTGAGACTACGTAGTTAATTCCAGGTCAGCCTGGGCCAGAGAGAGACCCTACCTCGAAAAAAAAAAAAAAAAAAAAAAAACATGATATTTCCCTTCCCTCTCCCCCATTCCACTTTAGAACTCCATCCAGCCCTATTTTTTTTTTTGAGAGATTCAGAGAGCGAGAAAGAGAGAGAAAGAGACAATAGGCACGCCAGTGGCCTCTCAGCCCCTGTGAGCGAACTCCAGATGTGTGCACCCCCTTGTGGGCAAGTGTGGTATTGCATCTTTGCGTCTGGCTAAATGTGAGATCTGGAGAATCTAACGGGCGTTCTTAGGCTTAGCAGGCAGGTGACTTAACTGCTAAGCCATCTCTCCAGCCCTAGTAACTATTATTTTTTTTTAATTGACCCAGGTTCAATTCTCTAGGTCCCATGTAAGCCAGATGCACATGGTGGTGAATGCCTCTGGAGTTTGCTTGCAAAGTCTAGAGTCCCTAGCACAACCATTCTCTCTCTCTCTGTCTCTGTCTCTAATAAAATAAATAAAACAAAAACATTTATTTTGAGAGAGAGAGAAAGAGGCAGAGAAAGAGAGAATGGGCATGTCAGGGCCTCTCACCACCGCAAACGAATTCCACACTGTGTGCCACCTAGTGCATCTGACTTTATGTGGGTACTGGGGAAATCAAACCTGGGTCCTTAGGCTTTGTAGGCAAGTACCTTAACTGCTGAGCCATCTCTCAGCCCTATTTTTTTTTTTTTTTTTTTTTGGTTTTTCGAGGTAGGGTCTCACTCTGGCCCAGGCTGACCTGGAATTAACTATGTAGTCTCAGGGTAGCCTCGACCTCATGGCGATCCTCCTACCTCTGCCTCCCGAGTGCTGGGATTAAAGGCATGCGCCACCACGCCCAGGTTCAGTCCTATTTATTTTTTTAAATATTTTTATTTATTTATTTGCAAGCAGAGACAGAGAGAATGGGCACACCAAGGCCTCTAGCCACTGTAAACAAACTCTAGAGAGGCATGTGCCATTTTGTGCATCTGGCTTATGAGGGTACTGGGGAATCGAATCCAGGTCATTAGGTTTTGCAGGCAAGCACCTTAACCACTGATCCATCTCTCCAGCCCTTTCTAGACTCTTTTATTTTGTTTTTCAAGGTAGAGTCGCACTCTTGTTCATGCTGACCTGAAATTTACTATGTAGTCTCAAGATGGCCTGAACTCATCGTGTTCCTCCTACCTCTGCCTCCCAAGTGCTGGGATTAAAGGCGTGTGCCACCACGCCTGGCCCTGTTTTTTTTTTTTTTTTTTTTTTTTTTTTTTTTGTTGTTGTTGTTGTTGTTTTTTAAGCAAGGTCTCAGTCTAGGTCAAGCTGGCCTTAAATTTTTTTTTTTTTTTTTTTTTTGTGATAGAATTGGCACGCCAGGGCCTTGAGTCATTGTAATCAAACTCCAGATACACATGCCACCTTGTGCACATGTGTGAACTTTTGCACTTGGGTCACCTTGTGCATTTGGCTTATGTGGGACCTGGAAAGTCAATCATGGGTCCTTAGGATTCACAGACAAGTGCCTTAACTGTTAAGCCATCTCTGTAGCCCCTCATGGTGATTCTTTAACTTCAACTTCCCAAATGCCTTTTTTTTTTTTTTTTTTTTTGGATAGGTCTCACTCTAGCCTAGGCTGATCTGGAACTCATTCTGTGGTTCCAGGCTGGTTTGGAACTCAGGGATTAAAGGTGAGCATATACCACCACTGCCACCACACCTGGCTTTTTTTTTTTTTTTTTTGAGAGAGAGCAAGGCAGATAGAAAGAGAGTGGGCGCACCAGGCTTCAGACGCATGCTTACTATATACATCTGGGTTATGTGTCCTGGGGAATTAAACGTGGGTCCTTTGGCTTTGCAGGCAAGCACCTTCTCTCCAGCCCTTTTTTTTTTTTTTGGAGAGAGACAGGGAGATAGAGATGGGCGCGCCAGCAGCCTCTCAGCTGCTGCAAATGAAATCCAGATGCGTGCGTCCCCTTGTGGTCAAGTGTGGCATTGCGCCCTTCCATCACTTTGCATCTGGCTAAACATGGGACCTGGAGATTGGAACCGGTGTTCTTAGGCTTAGGAGGCAGGCGCCTTAACCACTAAGCCATCTCTCCAGCCCCCCCCCTTTTTTTTTTGGTTATTCGAGGTAGGGTTTCACTTTAGCTCAGGCTGACCTGGAATTCACTATGTAATCTCAGGTGGTCTTGAACTCATGATGATCCTCCTACCTCTGCCTCCTGAGTGCTGGGATTAAAAGTGTGTGTGCCACCACACCCAGTTTTTTTTTTTTTTTTTTTTTTTTTTTTGAGACAAGTTCTTACATATCTCAGACTGGCCTTGAACTGCTGGTCCTTCTGTCTCCACCTCCTGAGTGCTGGAATGACAGATGTGCTCTACCATATCCACTTTATGTAGTGCTAGAATCAAACTCAGGGCTTCATGCATTGTATTTTTAGTTGGTTGGTTGGTTGGTTTGGTGTTTGTGACTGAATGTCTGTACTGCAGGCTGGTCTGGAACTCACACTCATCCCCCAGCTTCAGCATCCTGAGTGCTAGGATGATAGCAGGTCCTACCACACCTGGCTTCAAGGGTGGTTTGAATTGAATGACTGAACAGATAGGCCCTCCTGTGCTGCCAAAGCTAACAGACAGTAGACACTGGTAGTCTGACTTCAAGCATGTTCATGTGCATTGGTGGCATCATAAGAACTCACACTTGAAAAACGTTCTTCTTTTTCAAATATCAGCAAATAATATCTGTGCACTCTAACAGGAGCCATTAACATTTTTTTTAAATCAATCAAGGGGCTGGAGAGATGGCTTAGCAGTTAAGACATTTACCTACAAAGCCAAAGACCCATGCTCAATTCCCCACAATCCATGTAAGCCAGATTCACAAGATAGCACATCGTCTGAGTTTGTTTGTAGCAGCTAGAGGCCCTGGCACTCCATTCTCTACTCTATCTGCCTCTTTCTCAAATAAAAATATAAAAATATTTTTAAAAATTAAGGGCTGGAGAGATGGCTTAGCAGTTAAAGGTGTTTGCCTATTAAGCCTCAGGACCCAGGTTTAATTCCCCAGTACCTAAGCCAGATGCACAAGAGGGGTGCATGCGTCTGGAATTTGTTTGCAGTGGCTGGATGATACACCCCATTCTCTAGTTCTCTCTCTCTCTCTCTCTCTCTCTCTCTCTCTCTCTCTCTAAAAAAATTTAGCTGGGCATGGTGGTGCACATCTTTAATCCAAACACTCAGGAGGCAGAGGTAGGCAGATCAGTGTGAGTTCAAGGCCACCCTGAGACTACATAGTGAATTCAGGTCAGCTTGGGCTGAAGTGAGACCCTACCTCGAAAAACTCAAAAAAAAGAGGGGAGGGCTGCAGAGAGATGAAGCAGCAGTTAAGGTGCTTCTGTGCAAAGCCTAAGGACTCATGTTCAACTCTCCAGATCCCCATAAGCCAGATGCACAAAGGTGAGGCAAGCGCAAAGGTTGCACATGCCCACTAGGTGGCACAAGCATCTGGAGTTTGATTGCAGTGGCTGGGACCTGGCGTGCTAATTCTCTGTCTCTCGCTCTCTCTCTAAAATAAAATTTTAAAAACATTTTTAAAAACTAGCCAGGCAGCCGGGGCGTGGTGGCGCACGCCTTTAATCCCAGCACTCGGGAGGCAGGGTAGGAGGATCTCCATGAGTTCAAGGCCACCCTGAGACTATATAGTGAATTCAGGTCAGCCTGGGCTGAGAGTGAAACCTACCTCGAAAAGCCGAAAAAAAAAAAAAAAACAGCCAGGCAGCCTGGTGTGGTGGTGCGCCTTTAATCCCAGCACTCAGGTCAGCCTGGGCCAGAATGAGACCCTACCTCAAAAACAAAAAAAAAAAAAAAAACTAGCCAGGCACCAAGCATGGTGGCACACACCTTTAGTCCCAGCACTCAGGAGGCAGAGGTAAAAGGATCACTGTGAGTCAAAGCCACCTTGAGATCACATACTGAATTCAGATCAGCCTGAGCTGGGTGCAAACCCTATCTCGAAAAACCAAAAAAAAAATAATAATAATAATGATAGATTTTTTTTGTTGTTGTTGTTGTTGTTTTGAGACAAGGCCTCATTTCAGCCCAGGCTGACTAGGAATTCACTCTATAGTCTTGGAACTCATAGGACTCCTCCTAGCTCAGTCTACCAAGTGCTAGGACTAAAGGTGTGCATCACTATCCAGATACATCTTCCATCTTTCTTCTTTTTTTAATATTTTATTTTTATTTATTTACTTGAGAGCAATACAGAAATAGGCAAGGGGAGAGAGAATGGGTGTGCCAGGGTCTCCTGCCACTGCAAATGAACTCAGATGGCATGCACTCCTTGTGCATCCCAAGCACATGGGTCCTGGGGAATCCAACCACTGGGTCTCTGGCTTTGCAGGCAAGCGTCTTAACAGCTAAGCCATCCCTCCAGCCTCTTTCTTCCTTTTTTTTTTTTTTTTTTTTTGGGGGTTGGTGGAGGAGGTTGGAGGTAGGGTCTCACTCTGGCCCAGGCTGACCTGGAATTCACTATGTAGTCTCAGGGTGGCCTTGAACTCACTGCAATCCTCCCTACCTCCCTACTCCTGAGTGCTGGGATTATAGGTATATGCCACCACACCTGGTTTATCTTCCATCTTTCTATTTCTCCTTCATTTTTTGTGAGCTGTCTAGTTACTAAATGGTCATGAAAGCAGGGTAGCAAGTTGCTGCATGCTGTTTCCTTCTCTAGACTCTACACTAAAGTGCACTGTCACTGGTTACCTCCATTCTTCCTGGCTATGCTGGTGTGTCTTGTGGAATGACATTAAATTTTTTTTTTTTTGTTTATTTTTTTATTTATTTATTTGAGAATGACAGAGAGAAAGAGGGAAGATAGATATAGAATGGGTGTCTTGAACTCATGATGATCCTCCTACCTCTGCCTCCTGAGTGCTGGGATTAAAAGTGTGTGTGCCACCACACCCAGTTTTTTTTTTTTTTTTTTTTTTTTTTTTTTTTGAGACAAGTTCTTACATATCTCAGACTGGCCTTGAACTGCTGGTCCTTCTGTCTCCACCTCCTGAGTGCTGGAATGACAGATGTGCTCTACCATGTCCACTTTATGTGGTGCTAGAGATCAAACTCAGGGCTTCATGCATTGTATTTTTAGTTGGTTGGTTGGTTGGTTTGGTGTTTGTGACTGAATGTCTGTACTGCAGGCTGGTCTGGAACTCACACTCATCCCCCAGCTTCAGCATCCTGAGTGCTAGGATGATAGCAGGTCCTACCACACCTGGCTTCAAGGGTGGTTTGAATTGAATGACTGAACAGATAGGCCCTCCTGTGCTGCCAAAGCTAACAGACAGTAGACACTGGTAGTCTGACTTCAAGCATGTTCATGTGCATTGGTGGCATCATAAGAACTCACACTTGAAAAACCTTCTTCTTTTCAAATATCCAGCAAATAATATCTGTGCACTCCTAACAGGAGCCATTAACATTTTTTTTTTAAATCAATCAAGGGGGCTGGAGAGATGGCTTAGCAGTTAAGACATTTACCTACAAAGCCAAAGACCCATGCTCAATTCCCCACAATCCATGTAAGCCAGATTCACAAGATAGCACATGCGTCTGGAGTTTGTTTGTAGCAGCTAGAGGCCCTGGCACTCCCATTCTCTACTCTATCTGCCTCTTTCTCAAATAAAAATATAAAAATATTTTTTAAAAAATTAAGGGCTGGAGAGATGGCTTAGCAGTTAAGGTGTTTGCCTATTAAGCCTCAGGACCCAGGTTTAATTCCCCAGTACCTAAGCCAGATGCACAAGAGGGTGCATGCGTCTGGAATTTGTTTGCAGTGGCTGGATGCCCTAGTGCACCCCATTCTCTCTCTCTCTCTCTCTCTCTCTCTCTCTCTCTCTCTCTCTCTCTAAAAAAATTTAGCTGGGCATGGTGGTGCACATCTTTAATCCAAACACTCAGGAGGCAGAGGTAGGCAGATCAGTGTGAGTTCAAGGCCACCCTGAGACTACATAGTGAATTCCAGGTCAGCTTGGGCTAGAGTGAGACCCTACCTCGAAAAACAAAAAAAAAGGGGGGGAGGGCTGCAGAGAGATGGCTTAGCAGTTAAGGTGCTTCTGTGCAAAGCCTAAGGACTCATGTTCAACTCTCCAGATCCCACATAAGCCAGATGCACAAAGGTGAGGCAAGCGCAAGGTTGCACATGCCCACTAGGTGGCACAAGCATCTGGAGTTTGATTGCAGTGGCTGGGACCCTGGCGTGCTAATTCTCTGTCTCTCGCTCTCTCTCTAAAATAAAATTTTAAAAACATTTTTTAAAAACTAGCCAGGCAGCCGGGCGTGGTGGCGCACGCCTTTAATCCCAGCACTCGGGAGGCAGAGGTAGGAGGATCTCCATGAGTTCAAGGCCACCCTGAGACTATATAGTGAATTCCAGGTCAGCCTGGGCTAGAGTGAAACCCTACCTCGAAAAACCAAAAAAAAAAAAAAAAAAAAAAAAAGCCAGGCAGCCTGGTGTGGTGGTGCACGCCTTTAATCCCAGCACTCAGGTCAGCCTGGGCCAGAGTGAGACCCTACCTCGAAAAACCAAAAAAAAAAAAAAAAAACTAGCCAGGCACCAAGCATGGTGGCACACACCTTTAGTCCCAGCACTCAGGAGGCAGAGGTAAAAGGATCACTGTGAGTCAAAGCCACCTTGAGATCACATACTGAATTCCAGATCAGCCTGAGCTGGAGTGAAACCCTATCTCGAAAAACCAAAAAAAAAAATAATAATAATAATGATAGAGGAATTTTTGTTGTTGTTGTTGTTGTTTTGAGACAAGGCCTCATTTCAGCCCAGGCTGACTAGGAATTCACTCTATAGTCTTGGAACTCATGGGACTCCTCCTAGCTCAGTCTACCAAGTGCTAGGACTAAAGGTGTGCATCACTGTTCCAGATACATCTTCCATCTTTCTTCTTTTTTTTTAATATTTTATTTTTATTTATTTACTTGAGAGCAATACAGAAATAGGCAAGGGGGAG
Source organism: Orientallactaga sibirica (assembly GCA_036365145.1). NCBI lineage: Eukaryota > Metazoa > Chordata > Mammalia > Rodentia > Dipodidae > Orientallactaga > Orientallactaga sibirica. Next base: position 2,999,679 of record JAEOAD010002758.1, read on the forward strand.
AGAGAGAATGGGTGTGCCAGGGTCTCCTGCCACTGCAAATGAACTCCAGATGCATGCACCTCCTTGTGCATCTGGCTTACATGGGTCCTGGGGAATCGAACCTGGGTCCTCTGGCTTTGCAGGCAAACGTCTTAACAGCTAAGCCATCCCTCCAGCCTCTTTCTTCCTTTTTTTTTTGGGGGGGGGTTGGTGGAGGAGGGTTGGAGGTAGGGTCTCACTCTAGCCCAGGCTGACCTGGAATTCACTATGTAGTCTCAGGGTGGCCTTGAACTCACTGCAATCCTCCTACCTCCTACTCCTGAGTGCTGGGATTATAGGTATATGCCACCACACCTGGTTTATCTTCCATCTTTCTATTTCTCCTTCATTTTTGTGAGCTGTCTAGTTACTAAATGGTCCTTAAGCAGGGGTAGCAAGTTGCTGCATGCTGTTTCCTTCTCTAGACTCTACACTAAGTGCACTGTCACTGGTTACCTCCATTCTTCCTGGCTATGCTGGTGTGTCTTGTGGAATGACATTAAAAAAAATTTTTTTTGTTTATTTTTTATTTATTTATTTGAGAATGACAGAGAGAGAAAGAGGCAGATAGATATAGAATGGGCACGTCAGGGCCTCCAGCCACTGCAAACGAACTCTAGATGCATGTGCCCCCTTGTGCATCTGACTTATGCGGTCCTGGGGAATTGAGTCTCGACCCTGGGTCCTTAGGCTTCACAGGCAAGCACTTAACTGTTAAGCCATCTCTCCAGGCCCTATTTTTTATTTATTTTATTTTTTTAGAGAGATTGAATTGGCGTATCAGGGCCTCAGCCACTGCAATCAAACTCCAGATGCTTATGCCATCTAGTGGGCATGTGTGACTTTGCACTTGCCTCACCTTTGTGCGTTTGGCTAATGTGGGATCTGGAGAATAGAACATGGGTCCTTGGGCTTTGCAGGCAAGCACCTTAACCGCTAAGACATCTCTCCAGCCATAGAAGGACTTTTTTTTTTTTTTTTTTTTGGTTTTCTGAGGTAGGGTTTCACTCTAGCTCAGGCTGACCTGGAATTCACTATGTAGTCTCAGGGTAGCCTCGAACTCACGGCGATCCTCCTACCTCTGCCTCCCAAGTGCTGGGATTAAAGGCGTGCGCCACCATGCCCAGCTTTTTTTATTTTATTTATTTTTGGAGAGAGACACAGAGAGAGACAGACAGAGAGGAAGAAGGAGACAGAGAATGGGCGTGCCAGCAGTCTCAGCTGCTGCGAATGAAATCCAGATGTGCACGCCCCCTTGTGGGCAAGTGCGGCATTGCGCCCTTGCGTCACTTTGCATCTGGCTAAACGTGGGACCTGGAGATTGGAACCGGGTTCTTAGGCTTGGCAGGCAGGTGCCTTAACCACCAAGCCATCTCTCCAGCCTGTAGGACATTTTTTTAAAATTTTATTTTTATTTATTTATTAGAGACAGAGAGAGGGAGAGAGGCAGAGAGTGATGATGGGCATGCCAGGGCCTCTAGCCACTGCAAATGAACTCCAGATGCATGCTCCACCATGTGCATCTGGCTTACATGGGACCAGGAGAATCAAACCTGGGTCCTTAGGCTTCGCAGGCATGCACCTTAACCGCTAAGCCATCTCTCCAGCCCTGGAAGGCTATTTTTAAAAAATACTTACTTATTTGTGAGCAGGGAGGGGGAAAGAGAGGGAATGGGCATGGCAGGACTTCTTCCTACTGCAGACAAGTGCCAGATGCATGTACTGTTTTAGGGATCTAGCTTTACATGGGTACTGGGGAACTGAACCCAGACTGGCAGGCTTTCCAACCAAGTACCTTTAACCACCTTGCAATTTTCTCAGCCCAAAAATTATTCATTTCTTTAAAGAGGGGAGAGAGAGGAAGGACATCTAGAAAATAGCTTTCCTCTTTTCAACACCAGGATTCACAAGTGAGGATTTGGTCCTGATGGCTACCTGTGTTCGTTGCTCACCCTGCCTCACTGTCCTGCTCTCTTCAGCACCCTCATAGTCCAACTTTTCTCAGAAAAGTCTTTCTGTGTTGCAGCGGTCCCTCAGCGGGCAGATCACAAGGTGGTGGACATCATCGATCAGCTCGCCACCCGTGTCATTCAAGGCAGCCTGTTACCCAGAGAGCGAACTCTTCTTCAGGAGGACCCTGCTTACTGGTAGGCACTTTTATCTTGTGTTTATATGTGATTCTGGGAAGACCAAAACCAGTGTTTCTTCCCTGGGTGCAGGAGAAAGAACACTAATACCGTGTGCTTGTGACCTCTGCAAGTGGTGGGATGTGGTAGCATCCATTCCATGTAACAGTACCAGAAAATTTTGGTCCTACCCAAGAGAAGCTTCATGTGTAGGTGTGGGGGTTATATTGGGGATGGAACTCAATGCTCTACCACTGAACTACAGCTTCAGCCCCAGGGTAGAGTTTTTTAGGATTTTTTTTTTTTTGAGGTAGGGTTTCACTCTAGCCTAGAGGCTGACCTGGAATTCACTATGTAGTCTCAGGGTGGCCTTGAACTCACAGTGATCCTCCTACCTCTATCTCCCAAGTGCTGGGATTAAAGGCATGCATCACCACACCCAATTTAGGATTATATTTTTATAAAACTACAAACTTTATCTAGATTATTTCATATATTGAATAGATAGGCATATAACTAAAGTTCAAAATCCCCCAAACTATGCCAGCATCTTTATTTTATTAAGAGATGGGAAGCCTGGTGTGGTAACTCACACCTTTAATGCCTGCACTTGGGAAGCTGAGATAGACTCATCATTAGTTTGGGGGACAGTTCAGAGTACATAGTGAGTTCCAGATCAGTCTTGGCTACAATGAGATCCTGCCCCAAACTCCCCCCCGCCAAAAGAAAACATAGATAGGATCTTGAGCTGAGGAGATGATGCAAGCATTAGTTCAGATCCTCAACAACCATGTATATTCCAGGTGGGTATAGTGGCCACCTTTAATCCCAAAATCAGGAGCAGAGACAACAATTTCCCAGGGCAAGCTAGCTAGGTAGACTACTCAAATCATCAAGCTCTGGGTCCAAGTGAGAGAGCCTGCCTCAGTTAAAAAAAGAGAGAGAGAGCCAGGCATGGTGGCCCATGCCTTTAATCCCAGTACTCAGAAGGCAGAGGTAGGAGGATTGCTGTGAGTTCGAGGCCATTCTGAATTCCAGGTCAGCCTGGATCAGAGTGAGACCCTACCTAAAAAAAAAAAAAAGGGCTGGAGGGATGGCTTAGCAGTTAAGGCATTTGCCTGCAAAACCAAAGGAACCCAGGTTCAATTCCCCAGGACCCACATTAGCCAGATGCACAAGGGAGTGCACGTGTCTAGAGTTCAATTTCAGTGGCTAGATGCCCTGGCACACCCATTCTCTCCCCCCGTGTCAAATAAATAAAAATAAAATATTTTTTAAAAAGAGAGAGAACACAATAAAGACACCCAATGTCAACCTTTCTCTATATGTGTACACACATGCATACACACCTATATGTGTGTGTGTGTGTGTGTGTGTGTGTGTGTGTGTGTGCCCACACATAGATCCACAGGTGCACATACCACACACAAACACTTGCAAAAAATAGAAATGATGCACTTACCTTGTTGCCTAAGCTGGGCTAAAGTGATCCTCTTGTCTCAGCCTCTTGAAGCTGGCATTTTATGTTTGCTAATGTTTGAGGAAAAGCAGTGTGAAGGAGAGATGTCACCTGTTGCAGTCAGGTTTGTATTACTGGCAAAAATCACCTGACCAGGCTGGAGAGATGGCTTAGCGGTTAAGGTGCCTGCCTGCTAAGCCTAAGAACCCGGTTCCAATCTCTAGGTCCCACGTTTAGCCAGATGCAAAGTGATGCAAGGACGCAATGCTGCACTTGCCCACAAGGGGGCGCACGCATCTGGATTTTGTTCACAGCAGCTGAGAGACTGCTGGCGTACCCATTCTCTATCTGTCTCCTTCTCCCTCTCTCTGTCTCTCTCTGTGTCTCTCTCCAAAAATAAATAAAATTTAAAAAAATGTTTTGCCGGGAGTGGTGGCACACGCCTTTAATCCCAGCACTCGGGAGGCAGAGGTAGGAGGATCGCCATGAGTTCAAGGCCACCCTGAGACTACATAGGTAATTCCAGGTCAGCCTGGACCAGAGTGAAACCCTACCTCGAAAAACCAAAAAAAAAAAGTTTTTTAAAAAATCACCTGACCAAGAGCAGCTTTTGGAGAAAAAAAGGGTTTATTTTGGCTTACAGACTTGAGGAGAAGCTCCATGATGGCAGGGGAAAACGATGGCACGAATAGAGGGTGGACATCACCCCCTGGCCAACATAAAGTGGACAACAGGAACAGGAGAGTGTGCTAAACACTAGCTGTAATACCCATAAGCCTGCCCCCAACAATACACTGCCTCCTGGAAGTGTTAATTCCCAAATCTCCATCAGCTGGGAACCTAGCATTCAGAACACCTAAGTTTATGGGTGACACCTGACTCAAACCACCACACCACCTCAGCAAGCATAGGTGACAGTAGAGGAGATTTCATCTGAAAGTGTGTGTGCACAGTGAGTAGTCTCAAGTGTAGAAGAGTGTTCTATAACCATGAAATAGCAACTGGCTTTTAGGAAGAAGAGCTTGGTAAAGGTCTTGGAAATGAAATCTATGATAAAATCTCGTGGTATGATACAGTAAGTCCTGAGTGAGAACAGATCCAGGAGATAGTACTGTTAATTTTTAATACTCTTGAACGTGAACTCCCTCAGATGGAATTAACCCTGAGACTAAGAAGAAAGTATATTAGTTACCTTTCTCATTGCTGAAATAAAACATCTGACCAAAACAACTTGAAAGGGGTGGTTATTTTGGCTCATAGTTTGAGGATATAGCCGATCATGGCTGCAGGAGCTTGAGGCAGCTGGTCACATTCAGCACAGTCAGGAAGCCCAGAGCAATGAATGCTGGTGCTTAGCTAGCTTTATCCTTTTTATAAAGTCCTGGACCCCAGCCCATGGAATGGAGCCACACAAGGTTAGGGTGGGTCTTCCCACCTCAGCTAACCTTATCTAAAAAATCCCTTACAGACATTCTTAGAGATTTGTTTCCATGGTAATTCTAAATTCTGTCAAATTAACAAACAGAGATAATCAGAGTGCTTTAAAAAATAAAGGACTAGGCTGGAGAGAAGGCTTAGCAGCTAAAGCACTTGCCTACAAAGTCTAAGGGCCCAGGTTCGATTCCCCAGTATCCACTTAAAGCCAGATGCACAAAGTGGCGCATGCGTCTGGAGTTCATTTGCAGCGGCTGAAGATGCATGCACCACCATGTGCATCTGACTTACGTGAGTTCTTAGGCTTTGTATGCAAGTGCCTTAGCTGCTAAGCCATCTCTCCCGCCCTCTTTTTTTTCCCCTGAGGGAAGGTCTCACTCTAGCTCAGGCTGACCTGGATCTCACTCTGTAGTCCCAGACTGGCCTTGAACTCAGAGCTGGCTTCCTACCTCTGCCTCCCAAGTGCTGGGATTATAGGTACGCACCACCATGCCTAGCTTTGGTTGTATTCTTTTTTATGTAATATTTTATTTATTTATTTGAAAAAGAGTGAGAGAACAGGGCAGATAAAGAGAAATAATGGGCATGCCAGGGCCTGTAGCCACTGCAAATGAACTCCAGACCGCATGTTCTACCTTGTGCATCTGACTTTACATGGGTACTGGGATATCACACTTGGGTCCTTAGGCTTTACAGGCAAGCACCTTAACTGCTGATCCATCTCTCCAGCCCCTAGCTGTATTCTTAAAGTGGTACTTTTATTTGACTTATCCATGCCTTTAATTCCAGCACCTGGGAGGCAGAGGTAGGAGATTAGCAGAATAGCTGTGAGTTTGAGGGCAGCCTGGAACTACAAAGTGAATTCCAGGTCAGCCTGGGCTAGAGTGAAATTCTGTTTCATGGGGCGGGGCTCAGCCCAGTGTGAGCCCCAGTGTGGTGGTACACACCTTAATCCCAGCACACAAGAGGCAGAGGTAGGAGAATCGCAGACTTCAAGGCCACCCTGAAACTACATAGTGAATTCCAGGTCTGGGCTAGAGGAAGACCCTATGTTGAAAAACTAAACAAAACAAAAAAATCACTCATAACACTAATCAAAGTGTTTCTGCAGTGACCTGTGTTGTAGATAGCTTCATGATGCTGGGATGAACATCCAAACCAGGTACAATTTAGAGAGGAAGGGATTTATTTCAAGCTTGCAGATCCAGGGGAAATTCCATCTATGGTGAAACCACAGGTCAAAGCAGAGAGAAAAACCACTAGCAGCCAGCAAACACTAAAACACAGCAAGCAGCAGGGATCTGCCAGAGCTCAAACCTCTCTGCATACCTGACTGGAATTCAGATCCACTCCCAAACACACCTTTGAGCTGGACATCTGTGACACCTCCTGTAGCCAGATGACTGGGGACCCAAGTTACAAGCTTTAATAAAACAGCTGAGTCTATGGGGAAGTGGCTGGAGATATGGCTTAGTGGTTAAAGCACTTGCCTGCAAGTTAGAACCCAGGTTTGATTCCCTAGTACCCACATAAAGCCAGATGCACAAGGTGATACATGTATCTGGAGTTGTTTGCAGTGGTTAGAGGCCCTGGTGTGCCCATATTCTCTTTTTTTCTTTGTTTTTTTGTTTGTTTTAAGGCAAGCCCAACAGACTGGCCTTTTTCTTTTTAATGTGAGAGAGAGAGAGAAAGAGAATTAGCACACCAGGGCCTCCAGCCACTGAAGTCAAACTCCAGATACATGCACCCCCTTGTGCATGTGTCTGACTTTGTGCACTTATGTCATTTTGTGTGTCTGGCCTATGTGGGACCTGGAGAGTCGAACATGAGTCCTTAGGTTTCGCAGGCAAGTGCCTTAACCACTAAGCAATCTCTCTAGCCCCCTCTGAAATTTAATTTTATTTATTTATGTACTTGAGAGAGAGAAACAGAGAAAGACCAAGAGGGAGAATGGGCGCACAAGGGCCTCTAGCCACTGCAGACGAACTCCAGATGCATGTGCCACCCTGTGCATCTGGCTTACGTAGGTACTGGGGAATCGAACCGAGGTACTTTGGCTTTGCAGGCAAGTGCCTTAACCGCTAATCTCCAGCCCCTGAAATGTAATTTTCTGTGTTTTTGTTTTTGTTTTGTTTAGGTAGGATTTCACTCTAGCCCAGGCTGACCTGGAATTCACTATGTAGTCTCAGGCTGGCCTCGAACTCATGGTGATCCTCTTACCTCTGCCTCCCAAGTGCTGGGATTAAAGGCATATACCACCACACCTGGCTGTGTTTTCTTTTTTGAACTTCTAGCAGTCCTGCTTAGCCTCAAGTGCTGGGATTATATGTATGAGCCAGCAGGCCTGAATATAATAACCCTTTGTTACTGTTTTTTTGTTGAGGTAGGGTCTCACTCTGGTCCAGGCTGACCTGGAATTCACTATATAGTCTCAGGGTGGCCTCAAACTCACAGCAATCCTCCTACCTCTGCCTCCTGAGTGCTGGGATTAAAAGTGCACATTTGGATTACCTAACTTACCCTCATTAGGACCAACTTCTAAAGGTCTCACCACTTTCCAGAAGCACCATCAACTGGGCACTAAGCTATCAACACTTGAGCCTTTGGGGGACATTTAAAATCTGAACCCTAGGGGCTGGAGAGATGGTTTAGCGGTTAAACGCTTGCCTATGGAGCCTAAGGACCCTGGTTCGAGGCTCGATTCTCCAGGACCCACGTAAGCCAGATGCACACATGGGTGCATGCATCTGGAGTTCGTTTGCAGTGGCTGGAGGCCCTGGCGCACCCATTCTCTCTCTCTCTACCTGCCTATTTCTGTATCTCTCTCTCTCAAATAAATAAATAAAAAATAAAATATTTAAAAAAAAATCTGAACCCTGGGGCTGGATAGATGGCTTAGCAGTTAAGGCACTTACCTGCAAAGCCTAAAGACCCAGGTTCAGTTCCCCAGTACCCACATAAAGCCAGATGCTCAACGTGGTGCATGCGTCTGGAGTTCATTTGCGGTAGCTAGAGACCCTGGTGTGCCCATTCTCTCTCTCTCTTTCTCTCTCTCACATACTACACACACACACACACACACACACATAAACTAAAAGGCCGCATGTAGTGGCACACACTTTTAATCCCAGCACTCAGGAGGCAGAGATAGGAGGATCACTATGAGTTTGAGGCCAGCCTGAGACTACATAGTGAATTCTAAGTCAACCTAGGCTAGAGCAAGACCCTGCCTCAAAAAACAAAAAATAAATAAACAAATAGTAAAGTCTGAACCCTAACAGTTGCATTGGCTTTGTACTTCCCTAGAGATGATTTATAGGACATGGGTGGTATTTGTGATCCTGTTCCCAGTCTGTACTCTCTTATCTAAGGTACTTGAGCATCCTCAGGTTTGTTTTCTTTTTTTTTTTTTTTAATTTTTTTTTATTTATTTTTGGAGAGAGACACAGAGAGAGAGACAGAGAGGGAGAGGGAGACAGATAGAGATGGGCGCACCAGCAGTCTCTCAGCTGCTGTGAACGAAATCCAGATGTTTGCGCCCCCTTGTGGGCAAGTTCGGCATTGCACCCTTGCGTCACTTTGCATCTGGCTAAACGTGGGACCTGGAGATTGGAACTGCTGGAGAGTGGAACCAGAGTTCTTAGGCTTAGCAGGCAGGAGGTTTGTTTTCTTTATTTGAAAGAGAGAGAGAGAGAGGCAGGAAGAGAGAGGAAGAGAAAGGGCGTTCCAGAGCCTCCAGCCACTGCAAATGAACTCCAGATGCTTGCGCCCCCTTGTGCATCTGGCTTATGTGGGTTCTCAGGAATTGAACCTGGATCCTTTGGCTTTGCAGGCAAGTGCCTTAACCGCTAAGCCATCTCTCCAGCCCCCATCCTCCGGTTTTGTTCTGTTTTGTTTCTTTGAGGTAGGGTTTCACTCTAGCCCAGGCTGACCTGGAATTAACTATGTAGTCTCAGGGTGGCCTTGAACTCATGGCAGTCCTCCTACCTCTGCCTCCCAAGTGCTGGGATTAAAGGTGTGTGCCACCACACCTGGCCCATCCTCAGGTTTTGGTATGGTTGACATCCTGGATCCAGTTCTCCCTGATCTTGAAGGACAGTAAGAATCACATGAAACACCCTTTTCCCCCAATTCCTCAGAGCTCATTATTGAGTTTGCTTCATGTTCTTTCAGTCTGTATGAGAAAAACAAATTTATGGGGCAATGGCTGTGCCCAAGGTAGCTTGAGGTGATACCTATCCCCAGGCATTCTGCTGGAGCTGACCTTTTCACCAGCCATGTTATGGGTGTGTTCCCCTGCCAGTGTCTATAGCTCAAGTCTCTCCTTTTTCCTCTTTTTGTTTTATGTATATATTTTTCAGCACTAGGGATGGAACCTTGGAGGTGTTAGGCTATCCACTCACCACTGAGCCACACCCCAGCCCCCCCTTTCCTTTGCTGTGCTGTCCTCATGATTGTGACGCTGTCATGTGATTTGCACAGCTGTGGCACTAGTTTCCCTCTCAGTTCTGTCAACAGATTGTGCTACACCTGGATGCATGGAGCAGTTGAAAAGCTCCTGAAGCAATTGACCACCCTGGCCATTTGAAGGGCATCCTTTTGCTTACTAGGGTCCAGCTGGCAGTGGATGAGTGTCAGCTCACAACTTCCATGGCTCTAGGAAATCTGGGTGGTGTCAATAAGACCCATGAGCTGTGAGCTCTTTCACAGCTATTAATATTGAAATTGGAGAGAAAGAGAGAGAAAATGGGCATGCCAGGGCCTATAGTCACTGTAAACAAACTCCAGCTGCATGAGCCGTTTTTTGCATCTGGCATTACATGGGTACTGGGAAATCGAACCTAGGTTCTTAGGCTTTGAAGGCAACTGAGCCATCTCTCCAGCCCCTTGTCTTGCTTTTTAAAAATGTTTTATTTGAGCTGGGCATGGTGGCACATGCCTTTAATCCCAGCATTCGGGAGGCACAGGTAGGAGGATTGCCATGAGTACGAGGCTATCCTGAGACTACAGAGTGAATTCCAGGTCAGCCTGAGCTAGAGTGAGATCCTACCTCGAAAAACCAAAAAAAAAAAAAAAAAAGAAAGAAAGAAATTTTATTTATTTGAAAGAGAGAGAGAGAGAGAGAGAGAGGGAGAGAATGGGTGTGCCAGAGCCTCTAACCACTGTAAACAAACTCCAGGCACATGTGCCACCTTGTGCATCTGGCTTACATGGGTCCTGGGGAATCAAACCTTGGTTTGTAGGCTTTGCAGGCAAGCACTTTAACCACTAAACCATCTCTCCAGCCCTCTTGTCTTGCTTTCTAAGAGATGGAATCTCACTGTGCTATCCAGGCTGTGTAGCCCAGGCTGGCCTCAAAGTCCTGCTTCAAATTCCCAAGTACTAGGATTACCATGTGTAATCACCCCACTCAGTGAAACTCCTGACATTCCTGTGGTCTCTGGGCAGGCTGGTGACCTGGGCTTCCTTGGGGCCTCCATTGGAAAAGAAGGGAACCCATCAGGCAGCAAAGGGCTGTGCTGGCAGCCACAGTGGGGTTCTCACAGTGTCCTGCTCTGCCCTCTTGCACAGGTTTTTATCAGACAAGAAGAGTCTGGAATACAAGTACTACAGGCTGAAATTGGTAGAGATGCAACGGGTGAGCCAGAGCTGGCCAGGAGCGGACCGAAGGCCAACCCCAGCACAGTGTGCAGTGCGAGCCATGTTGTATGCTCAGGCTGTCCGCAGCCTCAAGAGGAGACTCCTTCCATGGCAGCGCCGTAAGCGGGTGGTTCGAGGTCAGGGAATGCGGGGCCGGAAAGCCAGGCGAGCTGCTGTGGTCACACGGACCCTCCAGCCCTCGGGCACCCGGTCAAGACCCCATGGCCAGCAGGCTACAGGATCTTCACAGGTGAAGCCACCACTACCAGATGGAAATGACACTGCCAAGGACTGCCCACCAGAATCTTCCAGGCTCCAACCTCAGGCCCTCAGCTCTGAAGCCTCCGACTTGGCCCCCCAGCTAGCAGCAGGGGATGATTCCGAAGCCCCAAAGGCCTCCTGTCCCTGCCCCTCTGCTGATGGTGGGTGCTCACTCCCCACTCATGTTCTGCAACCAGTCCTTATTCTCAGCTTCTGGGTTTCTGCAGAACTGGGGCGTAGAAACACTAGGGCCATTGCTCAGACAACTGAGCCAGGCAGCAGGCAGCTCAGAGACATGGGTGGAATAGGTTCATGTTGACATTGTCCCTCATGCTCCTCCTGAGGGCTCCCTCTCCTGAGGATACATACAACTGATGTGATGTATTGTTCCCCAAGCGATCCTAATGCTAGAGCAACCAGGCCAGATCTGCCTGAGATTCTATTTCTACTGCTGTCATCCCTCTGTAGCCCCAGAGGCATTGTCTTCAGAACCCTTGCAGGTACCAAAGTCTTCTCATGCTCAGGTCTCATAGAGAAGGTTTGGGTTTACATAGAGCCTGTGCCCATCCTTTCATAGGCTTCATTTATTTTTTGTGGGGGAGAGGGGAAAATGGAGGTTGACATGGTTTCCCTCTATAGTACAGACCAGCTTTGAACTCACAGTATCCCTTCTGTCTCAGCCTCCCAAGTGCTAGGGTTATAGGTATGAGCCATCATGTCAGGTCTCCCATACATATTAAATTTTCTGTGCATGCTGTATGCATATGTGTGTGCAAGTTTGTGCATGCAAAGGCCAGAGGAGAATGCTACTATCACTCATCTGCATGTTTCCATGAGAAGAAACCTCTTGCTGAACCTGGAATTGCCATCTTTGGTCATACTGACTGACCAACAAGTCTCTGGTCTCCTGTCTCCTTAGGACTGGGTTACAGGCCTATGTAGCCATATCCACCTGTTCACACGGGTGCTGGGGAATTGAACACAGGCCAAATCTGGCCATCATGCTTGCATAGAAAGCACTCTTACCTGCTGAGCCATCTCCCCAGCCCAGTTGCAATTTTTTCTAAGTATTTTTCTTGGTTCTGGCTTTATGATGCTGAGGATAGAACTTAGAGACTCGGGCCTTCTAGACAAGTGCTCACCACTAAGCCTCACCTTAGTCCTTTCTTAGTGTTTTCAACATGGCTTGGTTGAGCCTGCAGATGTGGAACCCATGTGTCAGGAAGGCCACTGCATGTGCTTGCCTCCTGTGGTATTTTCTGGGGTACCTTGTCTCTTATTCTGTCCCCTCCCCATCACAGCCTCTCGTTCTCTGGCCTGCACAGTCTCTAAACTGATGGTGTAACCCTTTTTGGGTCATCACAAGTGTCACCTCTCTGCCTGACACTCCCACTCAGCCTGCAGTGGAAATATAGAGCAGACCACTATAACAAAGCCTCACACTGAGCTCACCCTAGGACTACCAGTATCTGAGCCTGCTGACAGGGTAGCTGCCCAGCTGGCCTGCAATTGTGTGAGCAGCAGTAGGTTATCAGGCTGTTGGCAGAAATGATGGAGCTACAGCCTTACCCACAACCTCTGGGAGCCAGCCCAGATATATGCACCAGAAAGGTTGTAGAGCACTGGCACTTCTGCCATGTCTCTCAGCTGATTGGAGGAGAGTGGGGGAGGGCCAATCTACAACCACTTTCTGTTTATAGTTGACATGAAGACCATGGAGACTGCAGAGAAGCTGGCCAGATTTGTCGCTCAAGTGGGACCTGAGATTGAACAGTTCAGCATTGAAAACAGCACTGACAACCCTGACCTGTGGTATGTACCCCAACTCCTGCCACCCCTTCCCTGAGAACATGCAGGATGCCTTATGACCACTTGAGCTAAGCTTGGCTATGAGCTCTGGGGTATCTGTCCCTAATCCAGATCATATGGGGAAAGGTCTTTTTTTCAAATAGATTATTTATTTGTATATATGTTTTTGTCTGAGTGCAGGCATGCATATACTACAATGTGCTTGTGCCACAGTGCACATATAGAGGTCTCCAGTCCTTACTGACTCCCCAGATTTGTGGCCCAGTTTCTTTTGATCTTGTTTTACTGTTGTTGTTGTTTGTTTTGTTTTGTTTTGTTTTTCTTTTGCTGCATTAACTGGAGTTCTGGGAAGTTCTCTTGTCTTCTCCCATCTTGCTGTCAGCATGCTTGAATTACAGAAGCCCACCATGGCTTCCAGGGTTTTTTTTTGCGGGGGGGGGATTTCCGAGGTAGGGTCTCACTCTAGCCCAGGCTGACCTGGAATTCACTATGTAGTCTCAGGGTGGCCTCAAACTCACAGCAATCTTCCTACATCTGCCTCCCGAGTGCTGGGATTAAAGGCATGCACCACCACGCCTGGCTAGGTTTTTTAATAAATATTTTTATTTATTTATTTGTGCACAGAGACACAGAGAAAGAGAGAATGGGCATGCCAAGGCCTCTAGCTGTTGCAAATGAACTCCAGATGCATGTGCCACTTTGTGCATCTGGCTTTGCATGGGTACTGAGGAATTGAACCCAGGTTGTTAGGCTTTGTAGGCAATCACCTTAACTGCTGAGCTATCTCTCCAGCCCTGGGCTTCCAGGTTTTTATGTCAGATCTGAAGTTTGAACTCAGGTACTCAAGCTTGAGCAGCAACCACTTTATCCACTCTTCAGCCCCTAGAAAAAATGTCTTTTGAGGGGCCTTTAATCTGTGTCTAGGTGGGGATGTGATGACAGTGACTGTTGCTACTGGGCCTTGTCCCAGCTCTGGAATGCAGGCCTAAGTCCTCACTCAGCTACCTGAGGCAATAGGGCTGTGCCTGTTGAAGCAGCGCAATCTTCTCTAGTTAGCTAAGAAAAGTCCAGAAACTGGCTGTGTTTTCAACAGCTGCTGAGGACAGTAGCCTGAGGCTGAAGACCTATGTGATGGAACTACCACTGGGCTTCCTCCTGATGTCATGCAGATCCTGTAGATCTGGGACCAAGCAGGGCCCAACAAGGGCTCCAGTTACCCCACAGCCAGAGTTAGCACTCCCCAGGCGTGCAGCAAGCCTGGATTCTCTCCCCAGCACTGAAACAAGTAAAAAAAAAAATAGTGGGGGTTTGGAGAGATGGCTTAGCAGTTAAGGTGTTTGCCAGCAAAGCAAAAAGATGTAGGTTCGATTCCCCAGGACCCATATAAGTCAGATACTCAGGCTGGTGTATGTGTCTGGAGTTTGTTTGCAGTGGCTAGAGGCTCTGGCGTGCCCATTCTCTATCTGTCTCTTTCTCTCTCTCATATATATAGTGGAACACTTACATCTCTTAGGGAACTTATGAGGTCTAGTGGGGATGAGTACATTTCTCTCAGCCCTGGCTCTCAAGGGGCCTCCTGCCCCCAGGAGTCCCAGTCTTCTATGTTCAGAGCCAAGTGCCACATCTACTTCTGCCTACATATACCATAAAGGCCTGTTGTCATGTGGCATCTCCCAGGCCATCTCAAAAATGAAAAGGAGCCAGGCGTGGTGGTGCATGCCTTTAATCCCAGCACTCAGGAGGCAGAGGTAGGAGGATCACTATCAGTTTGAGGCCACCCTGAGACTACATAGTGAACTCCAGGTCAGTCTGGACTAGAGCGAGACCCTATCTCTAAAAAACAAACAAAAGAAAAGGAAAGAGAGGGCTGGAGAGATGGCTTAGTGGTTAAGGCGCCTGCCTGCTAAGCCTAAGAATGCCTGTTCAATTCTCCAGGTCCCACATTTAGCCAGACACATAGTGATGCAAGGGCAAAATGCTGCACTTGCCCACAAGGGGGCACATGCATCTAGAATATGTTCACAGTGGCTGAGAGGCCACTGGTGCACCCATTCTCTGTCTCTGTCTCTCTCTCTGTCTGTCTTACTCCCAAAAAAGAAAAGAAAAGGAAAGAGAGGGAGTAGTGGGCCTGGAGATATGGTTTAGCCATTAAGTGCTTGCCTGTGAAGCTTAAGGACCCCAGTTCGAGGCTCAATTCCCCAGGACTCATGTAAGCCAGATGCACAAGGTGGCATATGCATATGGAGTTCGTTTGCAGTGGCTGAAGGCCCTGGCATACCTATTCTGTCTCTATCTGCCTCTTTCTCTCTCTGTTGCTCTCAAATAAATAAATTAATTTTTTTTAAACCCAGAAAAAGAGAGAGAGTAGTGGTGAATGCCTGAATACCAGCACTTTGAAAGCTGAAGAAGTAGGAATACCACAAGTTTGAGGCCAACTTGGGCTACAGAGTGAGACCCGAGCTGGTGGGGCTGGAGAGATGGCTTAGCAGTCAAGGCATTTGCCTGCAAAGCCACAGGATCCCAGTTCTACTCTCCAGGACCCACATAAGTCAGATGCACAAGGGGGTGCATGCATCTGGAGTTCATTTGCAGTGGCTGGAGGCCCTGGCACGCCCATTCTCTCTCTCTTTCTCTGCCTCTCTCTCAAATAAATAAATAAATAAAATATTTTTTTAATGTTAAAAAACAAAGCTGGGCGTGGTGGCGCACGCCTTTAATCCCAGCACTCGGGAGGCAGAGGTAGGAGTATTGCCATGAGTTCGAGGCCACCCTGAGACTACATAGTTAATTCCAGGTCAGCCTGGGCCAGAGTGAAACCCTACCTCGAAAAACCAAAAAAAAAAAAAAATGACCAGCTGTGCATAGTGACAAACACCTTTAATCCCAACACTTGGGAGGCAGAGGAAGGAGGATCACCATGAGTTTGAGGCCACCCTGAGACGACATAGTGAAACCCAGGTCAGGCTAAGCTAGAGTGAGACCCTACCTCAAAAAACAAACAAAACAAAACAAAACAAAAAAAACCAAGCTGGTGCTGGGCATGGTGGCACATGCCTTTAATCCCAGCACTCGGGAGGCAGAGGTAGGAGGATCACATGAATTTGAGGCCACCCTGAGACTACATAGTGAATTCCAAGTCAGCCTGAGCTAAAGTGAGACTCTGCCTCAAAAAAAAAAAAAAAAAAAGGAAAAAGAAAGGTGTCTCAAGTGCAGTGGCACACATACTCCCAGGCCGAATCAAGAGGATCTCCAATTCAAGGCCAGCCTGGGCTATAGTAAGATAAACAGATAGTGACTACATTGCACAGTTTTAACTTTCTTGTGCCTTTCTCATTCCTTCTTTCTCCCAACTCCCACCTCACCAGGTTACTACTCATTAGCTGACTCTCACTGTTGATTTGTGCTTTCTAGAATTTTCTCAGTGGAGTCATACATTGTGCACTCTGGCTCCTCTCCCAGCATGGCGGTTAAAATTCTGCTCTGTTGTTGCTTATGCTGAGTTTTTCCCTTCTTACCACTGAGAAGTATCCACCAGTGTTCACCCTCCACCTTATAATGGCTTGCAACATTGCAAACTAGCTGCTGTGAGCATTCATACAAGGCCTTTGTGAGGGGCTAGGCAGGTATAGAAGAAGAAAAAGGCTGATTCACCTAGCTGGACCACATTAAACTATAAACAATTGCTGAGTGTGGTGGCACATGCCTTTAATCCCAGCACTTGGGAGGCAGAGGTAGGAGGATCGCCTTGAGTTCAAGGTCAGCCTGGACTAGAACAAGACCCTACCTTGAAAAACAACAACAAAAAAAAAAAAACTGTAAGAATTGCCAGCTGTCTTCCAGAGTGGCTGTGCCATTCTGCATTTTCTACAGCGTAGATAAGAACCCCAGCTGCCCATCCTCACTAGCACCTGGGGTTGGCAGTCTTTCACGGTGGGCCTCAGGTCCTCACAGCAGCCTAGCCCATATTTGTGAGCTTCCTGCATTGTTTTACCCATTAGGACCTCTCGTCTTTTTTTCCCTTTGAGGGGTTCATGCTTGTCGAGCAAGTGCTCTGCCTTTTATGAACTTCAGGACCATCCTGTCCCAGTTTTGTTTTTTTTTTTTGTTTTTTTTTCTATGTAAAGTATGAATATTTATTTCAGGCTTTAGATCCCAATGGATTTCAAAAAAAAACAAAAT
The DNA here is from genome assembly GCA_036365145.1 of Orientallactaga sibirica. Classification (NCBI taxonomy): domain Eukaryota; kingdom Metazoa; phylum Chordata; class Mammalia; order Rodentia; family Dipodidae; genus Orientallactaga; species Orientallactaga sibirica. Next base: position 3,016,605 of record JAEOAD010002758.1, read on the forward strand.
CTGCTTTCTCTCAGAGTAGCTGAGGCCTCCATGTTAGGACAATTTCATGGAGGCAGAAGCACATTTCATCAGGCTTAGCAAGAAGTCAAGTCCCTGGTGCCCACCGTATCCCCCAGCCTTAGAAAGGGACAGAAACAAATTAACTGCCATGGGCTGAACAAATGCACACGCACTAATGTAAATGAGCAGCTAAACCTTGGCAAATTCGCTTTTTTTTTAAAAGTCTGTTTTGTGGGTTTTTTTTCTTCTTTGTTTCCCCGCCCCCATTTTCTTTTGCTACCCAGTATATGCAGCACTTGTGCAACTCCCAGTGGGTTCCCAGCTTTAAACACAGTAAATGTCTTAGACTAAGTCTTCAGGAATCTAAAAACAGACAAAGGTGTTTTGCTGTGAACATTCTGTAGAGATGAAGTGAGGTGGGAGTTTGGGTGGTGGTGGTTTTTTGTTTTGTTTTGCTTTTTTTTGTTTTTTGTTTTTTCAAAAAGAATCAATACAGTGATGGAAGGGTAACAAATGCAAGAATTCAGACATTCTGTGGAGGGTTGGTTATTTTCCATTAACAGGTCCATAAAAAGGAGCAAACTGAGATCCTCAAGGGGAGTCATCAGGAGCTCCTGATGTTTTTTGTTTTGTTTTCCCCACCCCTGTGAATGAGTTTTTGCTGAGGGGCCACTGCTAGGTCCCTACTTGCTCCCCTTCCTTTGGCCTGAGATGGCAGGGCAGTACAGGGGCACTGAAAGAACACGTCACGACTCTTCATTCCCAGAATCATCATCATCAAATCATCATCATCGTAGCAATCAGCATCTTCCTCCTCCTCATCTTCATCATCAATGTCGTCATCGTACAAGTCGTCATAAAGTAAATCTGAGCTGTTGTCATTGGAAGGCACTTTAGTTTTGATGCAGTATTCCGCCAGAGTTGTGGGGACCTTCACTCCATCTTTTTCTGCTTCAGCCTTAGTGGCTGAAACCTGTTTCCTAATGATTTCAGCATATTCTTTGTCTTTTCCTTTACTGTCCCTCCATTTCCTGAACATAACTGAAGCATCCACATTGGCTGGGGAGAAGGTGTTGGGCTCATTAAGCAGTGAGATTACACTTAACAGGATAGTCCTCACATTCTGAGTAGGGTTCCACCTTTCGGAGGGCAGTTCTCCACTCTGTGGGTCATCTACAGGCGGATGAAGAATTGAAATGCATACATCTCCATTCTCATAAATGTTGGGGTGCCACATTTTGGTCAAGAATCTGAAGGTAGGTGGAGAATATGGGTAGTCAATAGGAAATTTAATATGTGCCTTGAAGTAGCCGCCTTCGTAGAGGGTATTGGGGGGTCCGAAGATGGCCACCTCCCAGTTGTAGAGGTCGGACTCATCCACCAGGGTGATCCGGAAGCCCTCCACCGGTTCCTCCTGCAGGGATTTCAGTTCGAGCATCAGGGCCTTTTGCGAGCTGGTCATCTGCTGCTGGGCCATCGCGGCGGCGGCAGCGGCGGCGGCCGTGCGGGGCCGGGGCCCCAGTCCTCGCGCACCGGCCCGGCCGGACCAGGCCCCCCCTGTCCCAGTTTTACTCAGAGGAGAAGTGGCATCTTCCTGAGGTCATGTTGCCCCAGAGAACAAGGCTTGCCTTTCCTTCTTTGCCTTTGGAAATGTTAAATTATTTATTTATTTATTTATTTATTTATTTATTTATTCATTTTGGTTTGTCGAGGTAGGGTCTCGCTCTAGCCCAGGCTGACCTGGAATTCACTATGTAGTCTCAGGGTGGCCTCAAACGCATGCACCACCATGCCCCGCCAAGGGAGTGTTAAATTTTTATAAATTTTTATGCCAGCCACAGCCCTACAAGAAAGAGCAAAGGTGGACTAGAGAGATGGCTCAGTGGTTAAGATGCTGGCCTGCAAAGCCTCATGACCCCAAATCAGTTCCCCACTACCCACATAAAGCTGGATTCACAAAAAGGCACAACATGCATCTGAAGCTTGCAGTAGTTAGAAGCCCTGGCATGCCCATTCATATTCATTCATTATCTTTCTTTCTCTCTCTCCCTCCCCCACCTTTCTCTCTCCTTGCAAATATATATATATATAAAAGCAAAGATAGCCACAGACTCCTGAGGCACTAACAAGTTGCTTTTGCACATCCCTTGGCTGCGCTGCCTAGCTGAGCAGCAGGAGTTGCTGGCAGTACACCTTTTGTACTCCCTGGACTTCTGTCTTGACAGTAGCTGTACAGCATCCCCTGGTATCTCCCTGTGTGTCCCACACCCAAGAGCAAGTCAGAGTGGGCATTCAAAGGCCAAGTAGGCAGTGAGGTGTAGTCAGCAAGGGTGAGGTGTCCCAGGTCAGGTATGTGCAGTACATCCCCATTGTCACATGCCTTGTTCTTCCCTGAATACCAGTTAGGTACCTTCAGTTCTGGTACCTTAGCAAGTTACCAGTTCCCAAGCATTCTGTCTTCCTGATGAGCTAGCTGTGCTTGACACCATAGCTGTATCAGGAGAGGTTGGATTAATACCCTTCCATCCCAGTTGCAGGCTGTGTCAGGAATGTTGAGAGATTCTCCAGCTCAGCAGTGTGTTCCATTCCCAGGTTCCTCCACGACCAGAGCAGCTCAGCTTTCAAGTTTTATCGCAAGAAAGTGTTTGAACTGTGCCCATCCATTTGTTTCCAATCCTCACCTCTCAACCTTGATGCTGGTGGAGGCGAGGCTGATGGCTCCCCAAAGAGGCCTACAACCCACAAGGAGGGTGGAGAGGAAGGGTGCCCCCAGCAGGAGGCTGTGCTGGAGAGCTCTGAGGCCCAGCGGCTGCCAGAGGAGAACCAGTATGAGGACGAGGATGGGGGAGAGGAAGTCCATGTTCAAGGCCCTTCTGAGCCACAGACAGGAGCTATCATGTCCCAGAGCTCTGAGGGCATACTGGGTGAAGGGACTGAGGAAGACCTAGCTGGAGCCCCTGGCCTGTCACAGGCTGCCTCAGGCAGCTGCTTCCCCCGGAAGAGGATCAGTAGCAAGTCCCTGAAGGTCGGCATGATTCCTGCCCCCAAGAGGGTGTGTCTCATCCAAGAGCCAAAAGGTAAGTGCCTGCCTATTGCATGGCCCTATGTGGGGAGTGACAGACATTCTGAATGCACCAGTCCAGAGCCCAATTTAGCTGCCAGACCAATCTGAGCCATCACATTACTGGTTCACTGGTCTTGTGTCATGGGCTGTGGGTAGTTGGATTTGTGTGTGTATGTGTTTTAGGTTTTTTGTTTTGTTTTTCAGGGTAGGGTCTTCCTCTAGCCCAGGCTGATCTAGAATTCACTATGTAGTCTCAAGGTGGCCTCAAACTCATGATAATCCTCCTATCTCTGCCTCCCAAGTGCTGGGATTAAAGGTGTGTACCACCATGCCCAGCTATTTTGGAGTTTTTGTTGTTGTCGAGATAGGGTCTTTCTTTGTAGCCCAGGCTAGCCTTGAACTTGCAGCAAATCCTCCTGACTCAGCATGCTGAGTGGTGAGATTACAGGCATGTACCACTATAGCCAGCTTCTTGAGCTGTTTTGGTTGTGTTGCTGGGATGGAGCTGGGCCAGGAAAATGCCAAGCATACACTCTCACAGACCTGGACATGTATTTCTCTTAAAACATACCTAAGCTGTGCGTGGTGGTGCACACCTTTAATCCCAGCACTTAGGAGGCAGAAGTGGGAGGGTCCTGTGAGTTCTAGTCCACCCTGAGAGACTACAAAGTGAATTCCAGGTCAGACTGGGCTAGAGTGAGACCCTACCTTGGAAAAATAAAAAAGAAAAAGACATACTTAGCCATTGTGCTCATTGCTTCAGAATGTCAGCACAGGCCCCAAGCACAGTACAAGGGAAGTTCTGCCCTAAGGACAGGCCCTTTCTTGGCTATGGCTTCCAGTGCCCCAGGTGTTGTTAGACTCACTACCTAGGTTCTGCTGGGAGAAGCCTTGACCATTTCCTGCCTTTCAAGTCCCCGTAGGACCCAGGTTGTGGTGCCTGCTTCTTAGTGTGATGATAAGGTGGAGGAGGACATGTTTGTGGGGCTAGTTACCCACAGCTAAGGGGCCTGCAGGCTCTGTGACATCATCAGTTTCACAGATAGGGAAGGATCTCTGCTTGAATAGGCCTTGTGTGGGGGAGACCCTCAGCATTGCAGTGCACAGCCAGTGATCCTATACAGTCCTTATGTCCACCAGGAAAGGTGCAGTTCTGTCACACCAGATACCCTTAGCTCCTTGGTGGTCGATGAAATGCCCTGCCCTGCTGCTCCCCTTAACCAATGCTAAAGCTCAGTGGTTTCCTTCTAGACAGTTTCAGGGGGCTTGGATTTATCCCCCAGGGAATCATTGCAGATAAACTAGGTCATAGTGCAAGTGGTTGACTTCATGAAGGAAAGCATTCTCTGGCCATGAACAATGGCTCTAGCAGCAATTCCCTGTGGTAAATGTGGTCTTAGATTTGAGTGGCTTTCTCAGGGGAGCCTCTGGTAATAGGCATTCCCAAACTCTGCAGGTGTGTTCCATGCTCACTGCCATTCCTGATAGGAGGAAAGGGGAGAGGAGGGAACAGCTGCCACATAGGGCAGGGAGGATGTGGAGTACCTTCTGTCCCCACAGGAGCTCTTGGCCAAAACCCAATAGCATCTTCAGTCTCCCTCCAAGGTTGTGGGGTCAGTGCATTATGTGGCCATATCTCTTTTGTCTTCCAGTCCATGAACCAGTTCGAATCGCCTATGACAGGCCTCGGGGCCGTCCCATAGCCAAAAAGAAGGTGAATATAATCCAGTACCTCCTCCCCTGGGGTGTGGGTAAAGTGCTAAGGACTTTGCTATTTATAACTAGTGCTACAGTTCCAGCTTAGAGAAGCGGAGATATAAGGGAAGGACTGCTTAAGCCTAGGCCAGCCTGCGTAGCAAGAACCCATCCCAAGTGATGATAGCCAGGTGTAGGGGCACCAACCTGAGCTACAGAGCGAGACCCTGTCTGAAAACAACAACAAAAAGCTCAAATCATGCTTCAACCCAAGATATTACTTGTGTCAGAGTCCTTTAAAACTGTCCAAAACACAGGAGACAGATAGTGCGTCCATTTGCCAAATGGGGCCTGGGAGGAATGAGAGATAAGCACAATAACATCTTAGCCACTAAAAAAATCAAGGCCAGGGTGGATGTGATGGCTCACACTGTAATCCTGCACTTGAAAGGCTAAGGCTGAAGAATTGCCATGAGGTTGAGGCCAACCTAGGCTACACAATGAATTCAGGGTCAGTCTAGACTAGGGTGAGAACCTGCCTCTAAAAAAAGAAAAAGTTAGCCAAACATGGTGCACACACCTTTAATCCCAGCACTCAGAGGCAGAGGTAGGAGAATCGTTGTGAGTTCGAGGCCACCCTGAGACTGCATAGTGAATTCCAGGTCAGCCTGGGCTAGAGTGGGACCTTACCTTGAAAAACCCAAAAGGAAGGAAGGAGGGAGGGAGGGAGGGAGGGAGGGAAGGAAGAAGGGAGGGAAAAGGGGAGGAAAAAAGAAAAAAAGAAAGAAAAAGTTAAAGTCTAAACCAGGTGTGGTGGTTCGCACCTATAATCCCAGAACTTGGGAGATCAGAGACAGGAGAATGAATCCCTGCAAGTTGTAGGCCAGCATTCTCTATATAACAAGACTGAGATAGATGACAGATAGATGGATGGATGAATTATCGATAATGAAAGCTTAGGCTTAGGGCCTGACTGGTTTGGAGTATGACTAGGGTGGCCTCTATGTCCCACATCCCTTCTGTCCACCTGAGGCCACAGCAGGCATTGTTACTGGTGATGTAGTTGCAGCTGGATGAAGGTAAAGCGAAGCCTATCATGAGGAAGATGAGGTGATTAGGAGTGTGGAGAATAGGGGAGGCCAGGGAAGGTCCCCTGACAGGTAACATTTGGCATGGGCCTGGAAAGATGGGAAGCCTGGGGAGTGGCCATGTGGTAGTCCAGGGACAGCAAGCATGCACCATGCTGATCCTTCGTGGGGGATACCCTTGGGAACCCAGCAGGCATTTGGGAAGAGCAAAGGGGAGAAGCTAGGACTTAGGACAGTTTGGACCAGGGTACAGGGAGTGACGGGGGTGGTAATGATGACTCACTGGTCTGAAAGTGAAGGAGCAAAAGCCAAGATTCCAGGGGAGTCAGATCTGCTGTAGGGTACTCTGGTCACTCTGCTCTGGAGAGAGCAGGTGAAGGATTGGTGGTCCCAACCCACATCCTGGGGTTTGAGCCAAGTGTATACTGTGCCACCCTCACTCCCTCTCCAGAACCAAGCAGCCCTCAGTGTTTCCACATGGCTCAGCACGTCTTAAAGAGAGGGGTATGGGATACCTCATATATACACAGGCAGGGCCCTGGACTGTCAGCCAGGCTCGCTCACCCCAGGCAAGTGCCACCAGGATGGATGCCCCTCTACCCAGGCTGGCCGGTTCCTGGGAAACAGGACCTCTCACCTCCCAACCTGACAGCCTTTGAAGCCCTAGTCAGCAGACAGGAGGATAATGAGGGGGCACACAGCTCCACTAGCCAATCCTCCATCCTCAACACCTACCTGGCCCCTCCTTTGGCCACCCTCCAGATCTGTGTCCTGCTGCTCCCTGTCCTGGTTGTGTTCTCTGATTGTCATAAGCCACCCATCCTTACCAGGTCTTTCATGGTGAGCCCTTGCACAGACCCTGCTATTCCCTCATGTCTTAGCACAAGTTGGAAGCAGGCTGACCTCAGAGTCAGTTGCCAGTTCCTTGGGAACTGGACCTCAAGAAGTCCTATCCCCAAGAACCTTACAAGAAAGCCAGAGTTGCCTGAAGCTGATCCCAGGCATCTGGAAAGTCAGGAGGGCCATTGGGGATTGGGCACAGGTAGGAGCAGGCTGGCTCCAGGCTCTTCCCTGTGGCCTACCCACCTGGCTCTCTCCTCAGAAACCCAAGGATTTGGAGTTCGCCCAGCAGAAGCTGACTGACAAGAACTTGGGCTTCCAGATGCTGCAGAAGATGGGCTGGAAGGAGGGCCGCGGCTTGGGCTCCCTCGGGAAGGGCATCCGTGAGCCTGTCAGCGTGTACGGCACACACAGGCCCAGCCTGACCTGACTCCTGGCCCCTCGGGTTGCTGATGGATGGAGCGGGCAGTTGGGTGGTTCTTGTCAGTCACTTACAGACCGAGTGTGGGTACAGCTCTTTCAGTGTAGGCCCCATCACCTCAGCCACCTTTATTATGGTAGTGAAAGCTGAGCAGCATCTCCAGGTCTAGTTACCACACAGAAGTGATTTCTGGAAAGCTATCAGCAGGCCATCAAGCGTGGGGACACAGGTCAGTGAGTATGTTCTTTAGCACTATGCATAGCCCTGCTGGGCGAGGCCTTCTACTGTGACCAGGGTTCTGGATACTTCATAAGGCCACTGCGTTTGCTCTGGCATTTTGAGGAAGGCCTGTGATCTTAGCTCTTGGGAGGCTGAGGCAGGGGGATGGTGAGTTCTAGGGCAGCCTAGCAAACAAGCCAGTGTTTCCATGAGTAAATTCCTCTAGCTTTCCACTGTGACTTGCATCCTTATTCTTTTTTTTTTTTTTTTTTTCCTCACTTTGACAGTGCTGGGATGGAACCCTGGGTCTTGGCAAGAGCTCCACCCTAGCCTTGTGGCTTATATCTTAATGTCTCTGTCCCACATACTGCTCCTCACTGGTGGCTTATGGCACCCAGGCTGACTGTTCACTTTGCTCTGCAGGGGAACTCTCTCAGAAGGGGAGGGCTTGGGGGCCGACGGGCAGGAGCAGAAGGAAGACACGTTCGACATCTTCCGCCAGAGGATGATGCAGATGTACAGACACAAGCGGGCCAGTAAATAGGTAGGCACTCACAGGGACCTCTACCCATGGGGATGCTTTGTTGCGTGGTGACATGCCACCCAAATAGCTGGTGCTCGTTCCCCTAAATTAACACAGAATGCCACAAAAAAAAAAAAAAAAAAAAAAAAAAAAAAAAAAAAAAAAACTATGAGGGAGAGAAAGGGGCCTTGGATGCAAACCGTTACATCCAGGTGTGTAGAGGAGGTAGCCCCACTCCACAAAGGGGCATTCTGTTAGCTTACAGGCTGCCATGGGTATCTCAGCTGTGTACCCTCTGGTGACCTTTGCTGGCCTCCAAGGACACTGGTATAGGGCCAGGCCATCTTCAATCCCTTTTTTATGCAAGATTTCTCACAGATAACAGCCCTGCCGTGTCACACAGCCAGGACAGGCTTGCCAGTCAGTAACCTTGCAGCAGGTGGAGGCGACAGCACCAAGGGTCCTCCAGTATGGTTCCTGTGAAGGCCATGAGCCTGCACACATCATCTTCCCACTCTTGCTTCTTCACTGTTCTCATCCACGATGTTCCACTCCATTCTGAACACAGCCGTTCTCTTCCTGAATAGATGAGAACCACTGGTGACAAAGATAATCCTCGAAGCAGCAATTACTCTTAACACCACTCGCCCTGGATGCCTGGAGCCCAAGTCCGCTTCGGTGTGTACTGGAAAGCCAGCTTTGTGTCGCGGGGTCGGGTCTAATCGCCGGCCTTGCTTTTCTCTCCAAAGCACAGTGTGCCACTCTTGGTGCACTCTGCCTTTCCCTTTCTAGATGCTTGCACGTCTTGTTCCTCTTTGGAAGGTGACAATGTCCCCAGAGAGCACCCCAGCCTCAGTGCCAGGACCTGGTTCTCATGGCTGGTTCTCTGCTACTGGGGGCCTCTGGTTCTTGGAGCACCCTAATTGTCTCTGGAGCTTGTCCAGGGCCATAAAATGGTCATCACTCTGGCCCTATGGCTCAGAATGGAGATGGAGACATACGGATTCTTGCTTTTTTTGAGTGCATTGTCAGTGGTGTCTCATCTGTTGAGAAACTGGATGTCCTAGTATATGCCTATAATCCAGCTCTTGGGAGACAGAGGCAAGAGGATCTTGGCAAGTTCCAGCCCAGTCTGGGCTACATATAACAAGACTCTGTCTCAAAAACAAATCAAAAAATCCTAAGATGCTTCCTAAAATTTTAAACCCCCATTTAACACAGCGGTACTGACTGGGGTGTCCTCCTTGGAGTAAGAAAACTGTTCTGGTGTTCACATCTCTTTAGCCTCCACAAAGAAAGAGAGAGAGAGAGTGTGTGTGTGTGTGTGTGTGTAGTTGTCCTGCAAGGGCTGTACTATGAAGCTTCGGCACCTTGTGGCATGGGTACCATGTGAAACATTTTCTGATGCCTCTGCAGAGCTGGGTGGCTTCTTGGTGGGTTGGTCTGGGCTCCACCTGCCACCTGCCACCTGCAATCCATAAAGTGCTCAGGCTGGGGTCTCAGTGCTCCACAGAGCCACAGTGGGTGTGTTGAATACCTTGATAATGCAAGAAGGCTTGAGGTCCTTCAGCACCAGGGCTGGGGACAGAGTGGTGGGTAAGCATATCAGCCTGAGGGCATATCAGGCAATGCCACCTGTGGGCTGTGAGGAATCTTGGTCCTAATGCTGCAATCACTGACCCTCTGTTGCCCTGTGCTTCATGGCAGGTGCAGCTTGGCCTGCTTGTACCTCCTATTGTTGTTTTGGTAACTCGAAGATCTTTCTGGCCATACTGAGAGCGGGTCTCCATCCAACCCTCAAACAAGTCAGCCTGCCAGGGTGGGAGGTGACAAGTTTAGGCACCCCAGACATGCAGCTTTATCTCTGGGCTTTTCTGACTTTACCACTTCTGAGTCAAGTGAATGAATGGAAATTATAGTGGGTCCTTGATCTATGGCAGGCTGAGAGATGCCTGCCTACACCCCAACATGCCTCAAGCTCTTTGTTTCCCACTTCTTTCTGACCAGTATGCACTTCCTCCTGGCCTATTCAGTCTCCAAGCCCTGTCTTTCTAGGCCATTCAACCAGAGTAGTCAGGGAGCCTGTGGCCACCTGAGCACTTCATCCAGAGCTAGAGAGACCTATGATGCTTGCTCAGGCCTCTGCGTCCCTCCTGGAGCTCTTCCCCCAGAGGTTACCCTTGCTTCCCAGACAAGCCATGCTGTGTGGAGGGGCCATGGAGGACATGGATGTCTGCTCTCCTTGTATGATCTGGCCCATTCACAGTATCTTTCTTATCTTTTAACTCCAGGGTCTCTTCTGTGAGAGCAACACAACAGAGAGTGCTGGCCTGCCACCCACTGTGCCCTGGCTTGGGCATTCCCTCCCTAACATCTGTCGTGAATGTTGGTGGTGTTGGTCCTTGGTGAGGCCTAGAAGAAATTTGTGATGTCACCAATTGGAAGTTATTTTGTTTTTAAGAGTCTATGGAGTTGTGGATGTTGTTAGTCATTCAGCATTGCAATAAATGCAGAGGAAACCGTGTGGCCCAGTTCTGGTGTGCTTGAAGCCATCCTGTCACTCAGAAAGTAAAACCAGGACAGCCTCTACTATGGGGTAACATTCTGTCTTAAGAACAAGTCTATAGGTCTGGGGTAATGACAAACATGAGAACCTACGAGGCTCTAATTCCCCAGCTACTATATGAACAGCTAGGCTATGCCACATCTGTCTATAACCCCAGACCAGGGGAAGGGCAGAGAGAGCAGCTCCACGTTCACAAACTCCCATCTCAAGGAAGTGTGCATACATAGGCTGCATTCATTCCACACACACATGTAAAAAAAGAAAGTCACCAGGCTTGGTGGCACACACCTTTAATCCCCTCACTCGGGAGTCAGAGGTAGGTGGATCATCATGAGTTCGAGGTCACCCTGACACTACATAGTGAGTTCCAGGTCAGCCTGGGCTAGAGTGAAACCCTACCTCAGGAAAAAAAAAGAAAGAAAAAAGAAAAGAAGAGAAAGAAAGAAAGAAAGAGAAAAAGAAAGAAAGAAAAAAGGTGGCACCTATGCTTGAGGATGGGCTGCCCCCTCCTGCATGCCTCCTACTGCCTCCAGGTTTCTAGTGATTGGCTCAGAACTTGACATCCTCCTGCCTTACCTTGCTGAGTGCTAGGATTACAGATGTTGGCCACCATGCCTGGCCTTTGAGTGGTGGCCAAGGCTCACCCACCTCACTCATCCCTGCATGTGCATCTATGATCAGGCCCAACCTTTATCTGTGATTTCTTCACCAGCAGTTCATCACCTTGGGGTGGGGCAAGGGTGGAAACACCAGTCATCTGCAGACCAGCACAGGTGGGTGGTGAGAGACAAGGGTCCATGCCATTCCCAGGACAAGGACACTGCTCCTAGAAAGGACCCTGGGGGCTGGAGGGATTGCTTAGTGGTTAAGGCGCTTGCCTGCAAAGCCAAAGGATCCCAGTTCAATTCCCCAGTACCCACGTAAGCCAGATGCACAAGGGGTGAATGCATCTGGAGTTCATTTGCAGTGGCTAGAGGCCCTAGTGCAACCATTCTCTCTCTCTCTCCCTCTCTCTCTTTCTCTCTCTCTCTCTCTCTCTCTCATTGCAAATAAACAAAACAATAGAGCACAAGAGTGTCCCTCCTCATTCATAAATAACTTAACATGCCTATGAGTGCCCTTGGAGCACCTCAAAACATTTGGGCTCAGAAATCTGCAGATGAGCCAGGTATGGTGGCACACACCTTTAATCCCAGCACTTGGGAGGCAGAGGTAGGAGGATCACCCTGAGTTCAAGGCCACCCTGAGAATACATAGTGAATTCCAGGTCAGCCTGGACTAGAGCGAGATCCTACCTTGAAAAAATAAAAAAAAAAAAAATCTGTAGATGAGCAACTTCCCACAGATCCAGTTCTGTAAAACTTGGTCAGAATGGAGCACAGCAGAGAAATGTGTCCTCAATAAGGACATTCTGTGTGTGGATAATGGAATAGATGATATGGGTACACTTCTATTATAAGAGCATACGTTGGGGGCTGGGGAGATAACTAGGTAGAGTGTTTGCCTCATAAGCATGAGGATCTCTGATTACTAGAATCCATGGGAGAACTCAGCATGAAGGCATGGTCCTATAATCCCAGTGCAGGAAAAGCACAGAGGGCAAGATCCTTGGGGCTACCAGGCCAATGAGAGTCTGTCTCAAAACAAAACAAAACAAAAAAAAAACCTGGTGGACTAGAGAGATGGCTTAGTGGTTAAGGTGCTTGTCTGCAAAGCCAACCTAGGTTCAATTCCCCAGGACCCACATAAGCCAGATGCACAAAGTGGCACATATTTCTGGAGTTCATTTGCAGTGGCTAGAGGCCCTGGCACACCCATTCTCTTCACCTGCCTCTTTATCTCTTTCTCTCAAGTAAATAAGTAAAATATTTTTTTTAAAGTGGGGCTGGAGAGATGGTTTAGCAGTTAAGGTGCTTGTCTGCGAAGTCTAAGGACCCAGGTTCGATTCTCCAGGTCCCATGTAAACCAGATGCACATGATGGCACATGCATCTGGAGTTCATTTGCAGTGACTAGAGGCCCTGGAGTGCCCATTCTCTTTCTCTCTCTGTCCCTGTCTGTCTCAAATAAATACATAAAAAGGAATCAGATAGCCGGGTGTGGTGGCACACACCTTTCATCCCAGCACTGGGGAGGCAGAGGTAGGAGGATCACTGTGAGTTTGAGGCCACCCTGAGACTATATAGTGAATTCCAGGTCAGCCTGGACCAGAGTGAGACCCTACCTCAACAAAAAAAGGGCTGGAGAGATGGCTTAGCGGTTAAGGTGCCTGCCTCCTAAGCTTAAGAAGAACGCTGGTTCCAGTCTCCAGTGGTTCCAATCTCCAGGTCAGATGCAAAGTGATTCAAGGGCGCAATGCTGCGCTTGACCACAAGGGGGCGCACGCATCTGGATTTCATTCGCAGCAGCTGAGAGACTGCTGGCGCACCCATCTCTGTCCTCCTCTCCCTCTGTCTCTCCAAACAAAAGGGGGGGTGGAGATCAGATTAAAAGGCATTTTTTTAAAAAAAGCTCTTTTTTGACTTTTCACCTCTCCTAAACTTCCAGGTCCCTGCTCTGGTAAGCCCCTCTACCCAGACGAAGACGGGGTGGGGAACTAGGGGGGAGGACTCCTACTCACATGTGGGCTCCCTATCCCCTCCTGCCTTCAACATGGCAGGAGCTCTTTACTTTTCTCCTCTTACCATCTATTTTATTTATTTGAGAGCAAATGGGCATGCCAGGGCCTCTAGCCACTTCAAACAAACTCCAGCACATACAGCACTTTGTGCACCTGGCTTTACATGGGTACTGGGAAATCGAACTCTGACCCTTAGGCTTTGCAGGAAAGCACCTTAACCACTGAGCAATCTCTCCAACCCTCTTCAATCTAATAAAATCTCTCTAAGTCTTAAAAGAAAAGAAGAGAGGAGAGGAGAGGAGAGGAAAAGAGGAAAGAAGGGAAGGGGAAGGGGAAAGGGGGAGGAGAGGAGAGGGGAGGGCAGGGGAGGGGAGGGAAGGGAAGGGAAGGGAAGGGAAGGGAAGGGAAGGGAAGGGAAGGGAAGGGAAGGGAAGAAAAGGGAAGGGAAGGGAAAGGAAGGGAAAGGAAGGGAAGGAAAGAGCCGGGCGTGGTGGTGCATGCCTTTAATCCCAGCACCCAGAAGGCAAAGGTAGAAGGATCACGGTGAGTTCAAGGCCACCCTGAGAATTCCAGGTCAGCCTGGGCCAGAGTGAGACCCTACCTTGAAAAAAAAAAAAAAGGAGAGTGAGATGAGAGAAGAGAAAAGAAAAGAAAAGTGGCTAGACATGCTGGCACACGCCTTTTTTTGTTTGTTTTGTTTTGTTTTTCAAGGTAGGGTCTCACTCTAGCCCAGACTGACCTGGAATTCACTATGTAGTCTCAGGCTGACCTTGAACTCACGACAATCCTCCTCCTACCTCTGCCTCCCCAGTGCTGGGATTAAAGTTGTGCGCCACCACACTCAGCTAAGGCACACGCTTTTTAATCCCAGCACTCAGAAGGCAGAGGTGGGAGCATCACTGTGAGTTTGAGGCCAGCCTGAAACTACATAGTGAATTATAGTTCAGCCTGGGCTAGAGTGAGACCCTACTTCAAAAAACAAAAACATAGGTTAAGGCACCTGCCTGCTAAGCCTAAGAATTCCGGTTTCAATCTCCAGGTCCCACGTTTAGCCAGACATAAAGTGAAGCAAGGGCGCAATGCTGCACTTGCCCACATGGGGAACACACACATCTGGAGTTCGTTCACAGCGGCTGAGAGACCGCTAGCACGTCCATTCTCTCTCTCGCTCGCTCGCTAAAAAAAAAAAGTGAATGGTATTGTTAAGGATGACTCAGGTTGTTCTCTGGTCTCAGGGTGGCCTCAAACTCAAGGTGATCCTCCTACCTCTGCCACCCAAGTGCTGGGATTACAGGAAGTGTGCACCACCATGCCCAGCCAGAATATTTTTATCACTTTTTTCACTTACAATATTTCTTTTTGCCGGGCATGGCGGTGCACGCCCTTAATCCCAGCACTCAGGAGGCAGAGGTAGGAGGATCGCCATGAGTTTGAGGCCACCCTGAGACTACATAGTGAATTCCAGGTCAGCCTGAGCTAGAGAGAAACCCTACCTCAAAAAAAAAGACAAAAAAAAAAAAACAATATTTCTTTTTTTTTATTTATTCATTTATTTGAGACAGCGTGAGAGAAAGAGTATGTGTACATCAGGGCCTCTAGCCACTGCAAAGGAACTCTAGACACATGCACCACCTTGTGCATCTGGCTTTACATGGATACTGGGGTATCAAACTCAGGTCCTTAGGCTTTGCAGGCAAGCACTTTAACACTGAGCCATCTCTCCAATCCACTATATATATATTGGCTTTTCAAGGTAGGGTCTCACTCTAGCTCAGGCTGACCTGGAATTCACTATGGAGTCTCAGGGTGGCCTCAAACTTACAGCAATTCTCCTACCTCTGCCTCCCGAGTGCTGGGATTAAAGACGTGCGCCACCACACCGGGCCACAATATTTTTTTTAATATTTATTTTTGAGGAGAGAGCCAATGGAAATGCCAGAGCCTCTTGTCACTGCAAACACACTCCAGATGAATACACCACTTTATGCATCTATCTTTTCTTTTTCTTTCTTTCTTTCTTTCTTTCTTTCTTTTTTTTTTTTTTTTTTTTTTTTTTTGAGATAGGGTCTCACTCTAACCCAGGCTGACCTAAAATTCACTATGGAGTCTCTGGGTGGCTTCAAACTCAGGGCCCCTACTTCTCCCTTCCGAGTGCTAGGATTAAAGGTGTGCACCACCATGTTCAGCCCCTCACAATATTTCTAAGAAAAACATTTATAGAGCTGGAGAGATTGCTTAGCGGTTAGGGTGCTTGCCTGCAAAACCAAAGGACCCAGGTTCGATTCTCCAGGACACATGTAAGCCAGATGTGTAAGATGGCACATGCATCTGGAGTTTGTCTGCAGTGGCTGGAAGTCCTGGCCCATTCTGTCTATCTGTCTGTCTGTCTGTCTCTCTATCTCTCTGTCTCCTTTGTTTCTCTCTCTCTCCTTTCTCTCAAATAAATAAAAATAATTAAAAACATTTTTTTGAGGTAGGGTCTCACTCTAACCCAAGCTGACCTGGAATTCACTAAGTAGTTCACGGTGGCCTCAAACTTACAGTGATCCTTCTCCGTCTGCCTCCCAAGTGCTGGGATTAAAGGCATGCACCACCATGCTTGACTAAAAATTTTTTTTTTTTTTTTTTTTTTTTTTTTTGGTTTTTCGAGGTAGGGTCTCACTCTAGCCCAGGCTGACCTGGAATTCACTCTGTAGTCTCAGGGTGGCCTCGAACTCGTGGCAATCCTCCTACCTCTGCCTCCCAAGTGCTGGGATTAAAGGCGTGCGCCACCACGCCCAGCTCTAAAAAACAATTTTTTTTTTTTTTTTTTTTAGGGTCTTTTTTTTTGAATTAACTATGTAGTCTCAGGGTGGTCTCACTCCTCCTACCTTTGCCTCCCCAGGCTGGCCTCCTAAAAACACTTTGCTGGCCTAGGCTGACCTGAATTAACTAAGTCTCAGGGTGGCCTTGAACTCACAGCAATCCTCCTACCTTTGCCTCCCGAGTGCTGGGATTAAAGGCGTGCACCACCACGCCCGGCTTAAAAAACACATTTTTACACTAGAACTGGGGCACAGCTCAGTGGTTAGTACTTGCTGAACATACAAGACCCTGGGTTTCATTCCAACCACAATGTTTAAATCCTATGAATGACCTCCCTCCCAGGAGGGGTCCTGGCTGTTTGTGAAAAAAGCAGGAACTAGGCAAGAAAGAGATTTTGCTTTTCACCTTCAGGGGTCCAGTTACCCTAACTCTACCCCCCTCTCATGAGGAGAAACTCTAACTGCTGTTAGAGGACAAGGGACAGATCATTAACTATTTCTTTTGTTGAATGGAGCACGAAGTTATTTGTGGCAGTTAGAGAGTCTCTCCCAGAGAGGAGAACTACTCTAAAGGACCCCAAAAGTATATTGATGAGTCCAGGAAAATAGTCTTCGATGAGAATGTTGGGGGAAAAGAACAAAAGTAAGGAGTTAATAAGAAGTGAGCATACAGCAAACTGATCACGTTTAGGGTTGTCCTTTTTTTTTTTTTTTTTTTTTTTTTTTTTTGGCTTGCGAGGTAAGGTCTCACTCTGGTCCAGGCTGACCTGGAATTAACTATGTAGTCTCAGGGTGGCCTCAAACTCTCGGCGATCCTCCTACCTCTGCCTCCCGAGTGCTGGGATTAAAGGCGTGCACCACCACGCCCGGCTAGGGTTGTCCTTTTTGTGGACTTGTAGGCCTTGGGGAGCATTCAAGGGAACCCAGGTAGATGGAGTTGGATTGTCTCAGGACCATCTGAACATGAGCTGACTGATATTTTTTTCCAGAACTGTTGGCGTTGAATGGCACAGTAGTGTCTGACATGGTCTGAATCTGTTTTCATGTGGCTTGTAAAACAGACGAGATATTAGCAGTTATCAGAAACTGCTGGAGAGATGGCTTAGCGGTTAAGGCGCCTGCCTCCTAAGTCTAAGAACACCGGTTCCAATCTCCAGGTCCCTCGTTTAGCCAGATGCAGTGACGCAAGGGTGCAATGCTGCACTTGACCACAAGGGGGCGCACGTATCTGGATTTCATTCGCAGCAGCTGAGAGGCTGCTGGTGCGCCCATCTCTGTCTTCCTCTCCATCTCTCTCTGTCTTTCTCTGTGTCACTCTCCAAAAAAAATTTTTTTTAATTTATTTGAGAGAGAGAAAGAGGCAGAAAGAGAGAGAATGGGCACACCAGGGCCTCCAGCCACTGCAAACAAACTCCAGATGTGTGCGCCTCCTTGTGCATCTGGCTTATGTGGGTCCTGGAGAATCAAATCTTTATCCTTTAGCTTTGCAGGCAAATGCCTTAACCTCTAAGCCATTGCTCCAGCCTGAAAATTGAACTTTGATAATAATCTTGGAGTGTACCTTTTTTTAACTTGTCCTGGGAGTAGCCGGGGCCAAAGATGGGTGCCATAGAGCCATTGGGTGTCATTAAATGCTGTACAAATATATTTTTGGTCTCAGGACTTATTTAAGGATGTCTTAGCCAGGCATGGTGGCGTATGCCTTTAATCCCAGCACTTGGGAGACAGAGGTAGGAGGACTGCTGTGAGTTCAAGGCCACTGCATGGTGAATTCCAGGTCAGCCTGGGGAAGAGTGAGACCATACCCTGGAAAACCAAAAAAAAAAAAAAAAAGGATGCCTTGGTACAAGTTATAAGAGATTCACCATTGTTTCCAGTCTTTTTGAATTTGGTCAGATATATATATTAGATTTGAAAATAACCCTTTTTTTTTTTTTTTTTTTTTTTTTTTTTTTTTTTTTTTTTTTTTTTGGTTTTTCGAGGTAGGGTCTCACTCTAGCTCAGGCTGACCTGGAATTCACTATGTAGTCTCAGGGTAGCCTCGAATTTACAGCGATCCTCCTACCTCTGCCTCCCAAGTGCTGGGATTAAAGGCGTGACCCACCACGCCCGGCCGAAAATAACCCTTTTAACATTTATGGTGTTGTTTCTTATTATAGACTTACAACTATTAGAGATGGGGACAACATGTCTTAAGGTCTTGTTTGTTTTCCCTCTTGGAAAGCTTTTGTTGTATTACTTAATAGGCCATTTATATATTTGGGATATCTCTTTATTTTTGGTTATACATTTTTCTCTGAGTGTTTAAGACCAAGTATATAGCCAAAATTTAATCAAGGATTAATTTTGGAGGTCACTAGTGGCATCTCCAAAGGAGATTTTAGGGACCCGGGAGTAGCTCTATAGCTTTTCTAATACTAGTGTGTTTTGTTTGTTAGGATGAGTCAGGGCCCATTTTTCCTTTTGGGGGAAGCCAAGATGACTGATTGTTCCTCAATTGTGACTTTTGTTTCAGACTGTACACTGATTTTTTTTTTGTTTTTTTGGTCATGGTGATAATCCCAGCACTCAGGAGGTAGAGATAGGAGGATGTCTGTGAGTTCAAGGCTAGCCTGGGACTACAGAGATCCAGGTCAGCCTGGGCTAGAGTGAGACCCTACCTCAGAAAAACTAAAAAGAGGGCTGGAGAGATGGCTTAGCAGTTAAGGCACATGCCTGTGAAGCCCAAGGACCCCAGTTTGATTCTCCAGGTCCCACATAAGCCAGATGTACAAGGGGGCACACGTGTCTGGAGTTCGTTTGCAGTGGCTAGAGGCCCTGGTATGCCCATTCTCACTCTCCCTCTCTCTGTCTTCAATAAATAAATAAATAAAATAAAAATAAAATGTTTTTTTTAAAAACTAGGGCTGGAGAGATGGCTTAGTGGTTAAGTGCTTGCTTGTGAAGCCTAAGAACCCTGGTTCGAGGCTCAATTCCCTAGTACCCACATAAGCCAGATGCACAAAGTGGCGCATGCACCTGGAGTTCATTTGCAGTGGCTGGAGGCCCTGGTGCGCCCATTCTCACTCTCTCTCTCTGTCGTTCCCAAATAAATAAATAAATAAACTAAAAAGAAAGAAAGAAGGTAGGAAGGGAGGGAGGGAGGGAGGAGGACCTTGAAAAGTAAACAACAGCCCAGCCCTTCAGGATAGACCTGTCCACCCCTCTCTAGCAACTAGATTCCTACACTGATCCTATCACTAGTCTCCCAGCCTCCGTGGTCCAAGTGCCAATGCTGGCTGAGAGACACTGTCTCTTATCTCCAGGCCTCAGTTTGCACTTCTACTCAGTACCTGCCCCTCAAAATCTTGAGGTCCAAATGCAACAGCAGAGGAGGCCACACAGCTGATGGAGGCCAAGGTTACACGGTAGCTCATAACTCAGAGCGGACTAGAGTAACTGAGCCCCTGATCACTGCTGCTCCTTTCTCTGGCCCCTGCTGTCTCAGTTTCCCCTCTGTGAGCTGGAACTGAGCAGCTGGGACTATAGCCACACTGGCCCAGCCATTACCTTTCATTGTACCAGCAGGGACAGAGGCTCGATTCTTTATTTTAATTTTTTTATTTTTTTTTATTTATGAGAGAAAGAGAGGTCATCCCAGGGCCTCCAGCCACTGTAAATGAACTCCAGACACATGCACCACCTTGTGCACCTGGCTTATGTGAGTCCTGGGGAATCAAACCTGGGTCCTTTGGCTTTGCAGACAAATGCCTTAACTACTAAGCCATTCCTCCAGCCCACAGGCTCAATTATTTAAAGTCCTTTTGAAAAGTCACAGAGCTTGCTGGGACCTCAATTTCCTCATCTAGGGATGGGCTGGCACCTTGTGACTACAGGCATCTGTGCTTCCAGCTAGACACTGGGCCCAGGGGTCAAGAACCCCTTTCTGCTTCTGAATAGCAAGAGCACAGGAGGTTCCTATGCCCCCAGCTAGCCTCAGCCAGGGCAGACCGTCCACCCTGCTGCCACACCACAGCACTGGCACTGCTATCCAGGAAGCCTCCAGCCTCTGCTCACTGGCCCAGATCCCCCTCTGAGGTTTGAGAGCCAGGACTTGCTCTATAACCCAAGCTGGTCTCCAGCTTGCTGTGATCTTCCTGCCTCAGACTATGGTGTGCATGCGCCATCAAACCCAGCTTTGTTGCTTTTGTTTGTTTGTTTTGTTTTTTGAGGTAGGGTCTCCTTCTGTCCCAGGCTACTTACCCTGTAGCCAGTTCTCTAACTGTAGGTGGCTTCTCAAGCTAGTAGAAGCCAGCATGTTTCCTGTGGGAATACTGAGGTCTGAAACCATCTGGGATCTTGGTTGGTTAGTTTGTTTTGGTGGGGCTGGAGCTGGAATCTACACACTATCACATGCCCCGCCAGTGCTCATCACAGAGCAGCCCCCTGATCCCATCTGCTGCAGAAACTCATACACACAGGGACACAGGCATGTCTACATGTGCTTCCATTCCCCACATGTAGGGTCCCCTTATCTTTGCACTCCACGTTACAGGACCACCGGCCACTTCCTGCAGGCCCCAGGAGGGGGCCCTCTTGAGCTGAGAGTCCTTCAGCTGGTGTTTTCTTATATTTTCTTTCTGTTTTTATTCCTTTTTTTTTTTTTTTTCCCTGAGGGAGGGTCTCACTCTAGCCCAGGCTGACCTGGAAGTCACTATGTCATCTCAGGGTGGCCTCAAACTCACTGGCAAGTATAGTCTTATATTTTCTTTTTTTTCTGAGGTAGGGTCTCAAAGCTGGTGTTTCCTTGGACAATCTTCAGGTGGTGGTCTGGTTTGAGACTAGGTCTCACCTCCAATGGCTTGTTTGGCATGGTAGACCTGGAATTTGGATCTTCTGTCCTAACAGGCCCAGGCTATATACGTTATGTGACTTGGGATGGATGATCCACTTCTCTGAAGTTGTTTGCCCACTGGGAGGACAATGGTTTGTTTTTTTTTGGGGGGGTGGTTTTTTGTTTTTGTTTTTGTTTTTGGTTTTGGTTTTTCGAGGTAGGGTTTTGCTCTAGCCCAAGCTGA